>CM070076.1:0-2400000 GCA_036250285.1 Pyrocoelia pectoralis
TTAAATGCGTCAAGTTTCGACAATACCGGTTGTCATCATCAGGCATAAACAGATTTTGAGAGTTAAATGGTGAAATACTAAAATTAAATTATTAAGGCAGACAAGACATAGTTGCAATAAATAAAAGTTAACAATTATATTAAAAAGGCCAACAGAATTCCATCACAAGCTAAAGGCATGGCGCCCCTCGGGAAAGAAAACAGGAAATTACAAAACCATAATATGGGGAAAAATTAATGTTGAAATATACAATTAACGAGTTATAAACGGGAAAGAGACCGTCCCGGAAATTAATTTAAGGCGCTTAATTAAGGGAGTACAATAGACCAAAAGGTCGCAGGACAGGAACCAACCAAGGGACCACCCCTAGCATAACAATTCATTACTGCTACTTAACTCCTGCAGTTGTTTAGTTTGATCGAATTCAAAATTTGAAACGCGTTACTATTTTACGATTTGGATTAATACTGAATTTTTAAGTGCACTGGTTGTTTGAACCTGTGTATGTGGTAGAATTCACGCGTTAACAAGTTCTAATACTGTCGGGTAGTGTTTTAAAGGCTCCCAGGGAGCCGCGCTGCCGTCATAAGGGCGCGCAAAATATTCAGTTAAACAATTCGGCAATTTTCTTGGAATTTCCAATTCTCGAATTTTTGCGCCAACAATCATGTATGCTGACAACATTCCAAGAATTTAGCAACTTTCGAGTCTTTCATTGTTTTCTTTCCAATCCACATGTTTTGAAACGGCTAGTGCGCAAGCACGTCTTCCCCACACATGATTTAGTAATCGTTTTTAAAAAGGAAAGTTTTCCAATTTTTCAAGAAAGTTAAAATTTAGAAAAAAATCTGATGTATTAAGGGCGCCGCGGAAAAATACCGATTATTTAGGGAGCCGCAAACCGAAAAAGATTGGGAACCTCTGCATTAGACTGTCACTTCAACGCCAGTTCATACAAGTTTCGTCAATCCTTCCACAGAAGTTTTCAAGGTCCAATATCCATTTCGTCAATCCTATGCAAGTGCATATAACGATGGAACTGTGATTTAACGATTTAATGTTTTACCTAAGCGGCTGTCATTCTTCGGAACTCTACAATATCTCTTGAATGAGTACTTTTGTAAATAACGACCCAACCTCAAAACTAACGAGAATGTCACTTAAATCTAATTGAACGTCCTTAAGTTAAAAGGTCTAAAGAGCTTCTAATATAAGAATTCGCCTTTGCACAAATAGGTTGTATCACTTATGTTGAATAACGAGAAAGTTCGTTCGTAGGTGAATTAAATGCACGATTGATCTTAGAGGTTAGTTGTCTGTATGAATTTTTGGAAGTCCATATATCTTGGGAACCCGTCCGCTTTTTTCTCTTTTAGGTTCTGTGTTTTATATATTTTATTAGTTTAATTTAATGCTATGGATCGAAGAATAAGTATGTGTGACTATGTGATTGTATGCAATTGTTGATATTTGATTTTGTTTGGTAAAGTATCCCATATTTTCCACGGAAAACCACCAGGACGAATAAATTTATTATTATTATTATTATTATTATTATTATTATTATTACTGCGTATAACAATCACCACAAACATATATGTATGAAATTTTTACTCGAATCGGTTGACGCGTCTAAGTGTAACGGTCCAGTTGCCAAAACTGCCCTTCAGGAAAAAATTTATGAGAAAGTCGAAAGAAATGTTTGAAAAACATTGTATAGGCTATTAAGTTTCTCTAAAGACGACGGACAATCCTAATTTAAAAATACTCTCTTTAAGGAAACCCTCTTCTAGCTCAGTTTGAAGCATGAAGGTTGTATAAGTCCACAATGTTCATTAACGCAACATTCTCTGGAGTAGGTACATGTTTAGAAAGCTACGATGTATAACGAATATCCATAAAAGGATTAAATCAAAATGGAACAAAATCTCTTTGTGCGTGTCTTATAAATAATAAATTTTATAATATACATTTTAAACTGTACCGTCGGCTATGCATTATAATATACAAAATTGTGTTAAGTCATAATCCATATAAAGTGCAGTTATAATGCCGTATTATGACTTTATTAATATGTGCTAACTAATCCGCAAACCCATTCCTTATAATGAGCTACCACAAGGCCCATTCTCACCGGTTATTCTGTTATCTTTTGTAAAACAGACGACCTGCTTTGTAGTGAATCACTTTAAAGCTCTGTTTATTGAGATGAGCGCTTTATGTTATATCACCCCTTACAATAAGCGTGGGAAATGTTATATGTGTTGCATATTATTAATGCCGTTTTATTTGATACGTCGCGCTTTTAATTTCCGTTAAATGCATCCCTAATTTTGATACGGGCAGGTTTGATGCTAATGAATAATGAAAAACGGATATTTTCTACTTTAATTATAGATGGCTAATATACAAAATATTGTGCTATGTAATCGAGTACAATTGAAAACTGTATTTATGGTAGGTACGTTTGATTTGATTTTTAAGAAAGCGAGGTATCGAGTAGGCAGCAGTAAATAAGATGAATTATTACTCGCGTTGATGTGGGCAGTAGCGGTATTTTATGTACCTTTATGTGATAAATTTTTTTATGTGTTCTACTTATGCGGGGAAGCTTTTGTAATATTTAGTAATAAATGTTAGATGTCTTTAAGAAATTCCCAAAATGTATATATGATGAAGGGCACAATTTCATCATATTTTATCTTAAAGCTCAGCGTAACATTGTATCTATAATAAAGTATTTCTAACATGCACCTCCATTAGTTGGAAAAGGTAATTGCAGAGACCATATCGATTATTCCTTCGGGAGCTTTCATATTTGGTATATAAGTACAATGGTACAGTATTTGAAATAACGTTGATAGAATCGGACAGTTTCACAAATGTTAGGAAATGGATCAAAATATGAATTGTTCCCTATAATAATCAGGAAACCAGGTAAGAAATGAATTATAGTTGAAGGAAGAGAAAGAAGTGAAAGTTAAAGGTAGATGCAACAAAAGGAATAATAAAAGTGGATTGTGTCCATAATCGATGGTGGTGTAGAGCTCCAAATGGGGTAAATTATAAAGGAATGAAAAATTAAATAATTCACACAACCTTCCCCATGATTTTTATAATTTGAAGTAATAAAATGATTAAAGTGAAAATTGAAGTTAAATTGCAAAGTTTGGTTGAAGTTAAAGGTTGACAAATTGTTTGAATAATTAATCGTTAACACGGTAATACATTACACTACAAGTTTCGACTCGTAATGAGTCATCATCAGGTGCTAAAACGAGATTGTTTAAGCTATAAAGTAACATTTGTAAAATACTTACTATTAGACGTAATAAAATTAAAGTAAATGAAGTAATGGAGTGCGAATGAAAATTACATGATGAATAATTAAATACTATATCCGCATCACTGAAAACAACCAATCAGCAAACAATTAAAATTCAAACCAACTTACAAGCATCTTAATTAATTGAAACCACTTAACTGCAAAGGCAGGAAAGAGGGGAGAGGGTAACCACGCTGTAACAAAAAGGTTAGGAAACCAATGGGAAGAAAAACCAATACTTACGGGAAACAAAACACGAAAAAGGACCAAAACCACCAACTGGAACACAATCAGAAGACTGTGTCCAGCGGTAAAACAAAATAAATTAACTTTTAAGTAAACGGCAAACAATCAGGTAAGATGGAAGCCAACTACAAATAACGCGCATAGTCCAACCAGGAGGGAAAGAGGGGGGGGGGACAGGACAAAAATACGAGGGAATTTAAATACAGGTGTGGATTAGAAAGTTAGAGAATAAGTAAATTTTTGTTGATATTAAGAATTTCGTTGAGAGATAAGGAGGGATTATGATTGAAGGTAGTAATGATCTCTATAGTTTCAAGAAGGTCAAGCCTTGTGCTTTTATCACAAATGTGTAAGATGTCATAATTCAACATAGGATCGAACGAATGGCCACTTTCAAGGATGTGGTTAGCGAAGGAAGACTTAGTAAAGATATTATTCAATTTAATGGAAGAGTAATGTTCGGCAATTCTAGTTTTAAATGTCCTCCCAGTTTGACCAACATATGAAGCACCACACGTGCCGCAGGAGAGCTTAATCATTTTATTACTTCAAATTATAAAAATAATGGGGAAGGTTGTGTGAATTATTTTAATTTTTTAGGAATAAAAAATACGAAATTAGTACATTACAAAATGTGCGTGTGTGTGTATAATTGAGAACTTTCATGAATGATTCAAAATTTCTTAATTGAAAATCACATTAAGATTTAATTTTCTCCAGATTTACTTTGTGAAACTCCATAATTGATTGTAATATTAAAAACAAGTAATTCCACAAATTTTTTATTTTACATGTACCTAATCCAAAGTATTTCGACACTATAAATGTGTCACTGACGTTGCGTTACCTACCTATATGTAAAAATGAGTTAAGAAAGTGTTACCCTTGTAAAAAGAAACGAGAATGAACAGATTGTGTAAAGTTGGGTTTCATGCTTGCTTATAGGGTTGCTATCACACAAATACAAAAAAGTATACAAACTTGATTCAGACATACAAGGGCGCCGCCAAGGGGGGGGGGGCAGGGGGCTTGAAAAAACGCGAGAACCACGAACCCCCAATAGTGCCCCCCCCCCCCCCCCGGGAAAATTTTCTGGCGGCGCCCTTGACCAAATACGTGAAGAAAGGAAACACTCAAAAAAGGCGTTAAAGGCGGCGATAGAAGACAGAAGGTTGGGAAAAAAAGTATATACAGAGCATAATGAACGTTTCCGTCTTTGCTATCACAGGCGTTAAAAACTATAGATAAGTAAGGATTTATCTCTTGCAAAAAAATTCAATTGATATTTACGACGAAGCAACATAAAAACGCTTGTTAAAGATAATCGACTAATCTTTGGTATTTAAATGATTTAATCTAAGATAAGAGAAACTATAGCTTGTGGAGAAAGCCAAGGAGACCCTCCACCCTTTCGATATAAATTACTTGAACCTTCTTTAAGAAACTTTGTTTGACGTTCTTTCCTATTACGTTTACAATGTCGATGAGGCTAATTTCTATTTGAACCACGATTGAAGCACTTGGTGGAAAAATGGATAAAACCGAAAACCATGCTACAGCTTCATTGATAAACACGCCAAACGCTTTGTTTTAAGTTGTCTTAAGTTCAAAACCATGATGTTACTCGTTCAACTATATGACAGAATTTTACAGGATGTTACAGTTTTGATGGATAGTTTGTATTGAATTAGAACCGTATGACCTTTTCTAAGGTTCTCCTGTGAATGTTAGCCAAGATGATGTATTGATTGATTAAAGTAAGGGTGAAGATACCTATAAAAAATATAAAAAACGTGTTTGGATAAAGGGCTATGTTTCTATATTCCCATTAAGAAAATCATTGTTACCCAGACCGCTTGGATTAATCTTGTCGGGTCCGTCTCTTGGTCATGGATCGATCATAATGGGCTAATGGAAAAACCAATAGGTACATCTGATTTAGGGAAATCAAAGAGTTCTATCTGAGAAAGTGTTATAAATTGTATTTTTACGTTTGGTACAAAGCAGTTTAAATTGTCCCCATAGTGAAAAACACCACTAACATCTCAAAAGTCAATTGCGTAAGTGATATTTATTCATCCCTAACTACAGTTGAACTTGGTTATAACGTCATCGTAGGGACCACAAATATTTTAACGCTATATCAGAGTGACGCTATAAAAGGTGTATCTCAAATATTTTTGTTACAATGGAAAAATGAAAAAAAAATTTTATTATAGAGAAAGAGTGGATTTTAATTTGTTTACTGTAACTTAGCGCTGCTTGCGAATGTCCTTGGCAGCGCGCACGGGTTGAGTGACTAGCTTTCCATCGACTTTCTAACATACAAATGCGTTTTATTCCAAGTTATTAGAAAGATTTTATGCCGTTATATACGAGGTTTATTGGATTATTGACGATACAACCGGGGTTTTATTAATGGGTATAAGTGAAGCCTGGCGGGACTAGTAAACGAATGACGTTATATCCGTGTTGACGCTATAGCCAAGGGCGTTATAACCAAGTTCGACTGTATACCGATTTAACACATAATACGCAACTAATTAAGTATTATCACTATTTGTTATCAATTAACCATTAAAAAGATTTGGCAGATAAGATTATTTATAAACCTTAAACTGTAAATTATTTCAAAATATTGATTAGGAGAGTGTAGGAGCGTTTACAGATGGCGGATTATAGAAGAAAAACACTTATGTGTAGGTAATATATGTGACGTCAGCGGAGGACCTAAGGATACGACCATCAAAAATTGCATAGTGCATAATGCTTTAGGATCGGGCAACAATACTTGTAACTTAGGTACATAAAGGTGTTAAGGATATATTAAAGAATTATTTCCAATTGGAATATGCGTTTTCATTTTCATGCCCTTAGCACATTTTTAAACTATAAATAAATGTTGAGCAGTTATAAACGAAAACAGTAAAAAAGCAAAGTCACATACTTTCCTATACAAAAAAGTTAGCTTAAGTACACCTAAATTTCGAGGATGATCACCAAATACCCCAAAGCTGTCCCAAAAGTAATTTGTTGGGATAAAAAACGTCTGTCAATAAAGCCTTTGTGGTTTCGATTATAAATTACATATAAATAACAATAAACAAACTATAAGAACAACCAAAATTATTTATCTGTATTCTTTCCTCATTATATTGTGATCATGAGCTAACAAATGCGAATAAAGTGATCATCTACTCAAACATTTCACTAATGGAGGGATTTGTGTCCAATTGATAGATTTAGCTAAGAATTTAGTAGACCAAAAATTAGGAGAGAAGATGAGCAAAAATACTCAAACTGCTGGTTGTACATGTTGATTTAGTTTAAAGGGCGGAACGATTCGAAGAATATCGTGCTACAACGTCGTGATAACTACGCCGAACGCTTTCCTTTATACGTATGAAGTTCAAAATCATAAACTTATTCGTCCAATTATGACAGAAATTAACAGGATGTTGCAGTTTTGATGGATAGATTGTATTGAATTAGAACCTTTTCTAAGTTCCTCCTGCGAATATTACCGATTGATAAAAAAGGGATTTGGATAAAAGGGTACCTACGTTTCTATCCCCAATAAGAAAATGTAACCATCATTGCTACCCAGAAGGCTTGTATTTATATCTTGTCGGGCCCGTCTCTTGGTCATGGTCATGGTCATAATGGGCTAATGGAAAAAACAATAAATCTGATTTAGAAAAATTAAAGAGTTCTATCTGAGAAAGTGTAATAAATAGTATTTAAGGTTTGGCACAAAGCAGTTCGTTTCTCCATTCGTATCACCACACCTCATCTTTAAATTGCCCCTACAGTGATAAATATCCCTAAGATCTCAAAAATCAACTGTGTATGTGATTCATCCCAAACTATACCGATTTAACACATAATACGTAACTAATTATTATCAGCTTATCACTATCTGGTATCAATACCATTTATAAGATTAGGTATATAAGATTATTTATAAACGTTAAATTATATTTGACTTCAAAATATTGATTAGGAGATACAATCAACAACTGCTAGAATTACAGTAAATATGTACAAATTCTTAATTTTGTTCTACATAAATTATGCAGCAGGTAAACTCGAAAAAATTATTTAGATTTATAGAAAATGATTTCAGCTCTTCAATCAAGAATTGTAAATGGCAGAAATGCAGCCCCTGGACGATTTCGTTACATTGTAAGATCTTGGTAATGTAAACTAATATAACCTAATTTGATGAATCTAGGTTTCCTTACAAAAATATCATTACCATGGGTGTGGTGGATCAATTTTAGATCAATACAATGTGATAACAGCGGCACATTGCTTAGAAGGCGACATCACCAATTACTATGTTCAATATGGTGTCCATAAAATTGTACCAAATGATGTAAACCTAATACAAGTTAAGAAAGAATTCATTCACGAATCTTTCAATCCTAGAGCTAGAGTACATGATATAGCTATATTAAGGGTAAAATTTTAATTAGTCAATGTAATCAATTAAATAACACCAGGTGATTCTTGTATTATGTAGCTTTTCTCGCCAATTCCCTTCAATTTCAAAAGCGTGACACCTATACGATTACCAACCCAAGGGAAAAAGTTTCGGGTAAATTCGCGGGCATTTACAGCTGGATGGGGATCTGTAAATACGGTACATTTATCTATATTCTTCTGAAATTACATTGAACCTTCTAGATACTTGGTGATGCATCCGAACATTTACAGAGAATAACTATCCGTATTCTATCGGTTAAGGAGTGTAGGAAGACTTACAAATTTTGGTTTTGGAAAGAATACCACATATGTGCAGGTAATAGACGTGACGTCAGAAAAGGACCATGCAGAGTAAGGATATGTATTACTAACAACGTCTTTTTAAATGTGTATTGATTTAGGGTGATTCAGGGTCTCCACTTGTAATTAAAGCAAAGTTAGCTGGAATAACCAGTTGGAGCTACAAAACCAATGATATGTGTGGCTTAAAAGAAAATCCTAGTATTTTTACTAAGGTATCGCCGTATGTCAACTGGATTAAAGAACAAGTATCTAAAATTTAGTTCTTTTTTGTTGTATCATAATAATAAAGCCGCTCATCGGTCGCTTTGCCAAAATATACATTTTTGTTATCCGGTACTTTTTTTTTTAATTATTTACCTTAAGGATACGACCATCAAAAATTGCATAGTGCATAATGTTTGGATTCCCAATGCTTTAGGATCGGGCAATAATACTTGTGACTTAGGTACATAAAGGTGTTAAGGATATATTAAAGAATTATTTCCAATTGGAATATACGTTTTCATTTTCATGCCCTTAGCACATTTTTAAACTATAAATAAATGTTGAGCAGTTATAAACGAAAACAGTAAAAAAGCAAAGTCACACACTTTCCTATACAAAAAAGTTAGCTTAAGTACACCTAAATTTCGAGGATGATCACCAAATACCCCAAAGCTGTCCCAAAAGTAATTTGTTGGGATAAAAAACGTCTGTCAATAAAGCCTTTGTGGTTTCGATTATAAATTACATATAAATAACAATAAACAAACTATAAGAACAACAAAAATTATTTATCTGTATTCTTTCCTCATTATATTGTGATCATGAGCTAACAAATGCGAATAAAGTGATCATCTACTCAAACATTTCACTAACGGAGGGATTTGTGTCCAATTGATAGATTTAGCTAAGAATTTAGTAGACCAAAAATTAGGAGAGAAGATGAGCAAAAATACTCAAACTGCTGGTTGTACATGTTGATTTAGTTTAAAGGGCGGAACGATTCGAAGAATATCGTGCTACAACGTCGTGATAACTACGCCGAACGCTTTCCTTTATACGTATGAAGTTCAAAATCATAAACTTATTCGTCCAATTATGACAGAAATTAACAGGATGTTGCAGTTTTGATGGATAGATTGTATTGAATTAGAACCTTTTCTAAGTTCCTCCTGCGAATATTACCGAAATGAAAAAGGGGTTTGGATAAAGGGGTATGTTTATATACCCAATAAGAAAATGTAACAATCATTGCTACCCAGAAGGCTTGTATTTATATCTTGTCGGGCCCGTCTCTTGGTCATGATGGGCTACTCCATTCGTATCACCACACCTCATCTTTAAATTGCCCCCATAGTGATAAAAGATTTCAAAAATCAACTGTGTATGTGATTTAACACATAATACGTAACTAATTATTATCAGTTTCAATACCATTAATAAGATTAGGTAGATAAGATTATGTCTAAACGTTAAGCTATAAATGACTTCAAAACATTGATTAGGAGATACAGTCAACAACTGCTAGAATTACAGTAAATATGTACAAATTTTTAATTTTGTTCTACATAAATTATGCAGCAGGTAAACTCGAAAAAATTATTTAGATTTAGGTATAGAAAATTATTTCAGCCCTTCAATCAAGAATTGTAAATGGCAGAAATGCAGCCCCTGGACGATTTCGTTACATTGTAAGATCTTGGTAATGTAAACTAATATAAGCTAATTTGATTAATCTAGGTTTCCTTACAAAAAAATCATTACCATGCGTGTGGTGGATCAATTATAAATAGAAACAATGTGATAACAGCGGCACACTGCTTAGAAGGCGACATCACCGATTACTGTATTCAATATGGTGTCCATAAAATTGTACCAAATGATGTAAACCTAATACAAATTAAGAAAGAATTCATTCACGAATCTTTCAATCCTAGAGCTAGAGCACATGATATAGCTGTATTAAGGGTAAAATTTTAACTAGTCAATCTAATCAATTAAATAACACCAGGTGATTCTTGTATTAGCTTTCCTCGCCACTTTCCTTCAATTCCAAAAGCGTGAGACCTATACGATTACCAACCCAAGGGAAAAAGTATCGGGTATATTCGCGGGGAGTTACAGCTGGATGGGGATCTGTAGATACGGTAGGTATATTTATCTATATTCTTCTGAAATTACATTGAACCTTCTAGGTAGATGGTTATGCATCCGAACATTTACAGAGAATAACTATCCATATTCTATCGGTTAAGGAGTGTAGGAAGGCTTACCAATTTTGGTTTTGGAAAGAATACCACATATGTGCAGGTAATAGACGTGACGTCAGAAAAGGACCATGCGTAGTAAGGATATGTATTACTAACAACGTCTTTTTAAATGTGTATTGATTTAGGGTGATTCAGGATCTCCACTTATAATTAAAGGAAAGTTAGCTGGATTGCACAGTTGGGGCTATAAAACGAATGGTATCTGTGGCTTAAAAGAACATCCTGGAATTTTTACTAAGGTATCGCAGTATGTCAACTGGATTAAACAAGTATCTAAAATTTAGTTTTTTTGTTGTTGTATCATAATAATAAATCCGCTCGTCGGTCGCTTTGCCAAAATATACATTTTTGTTATCCGGTACTTTTTTTAATGATTTACCTTAAGGCTAAGTAATACCCATAAAATTTAACATAGTAAACTGCTCCTAGGTCCTTTATATTTTATTTTTAATTAATGCAATTTGTTGATGTTGTTTAAAAAAGCTAAATTGATAATAAAATGTAAAAAAAAATATTAATTTCTGGTTGGTTTAGAAATTAGGTTTTTTTTACTTTTCTCAAAAACCAATTAACGTACGGATTTCAAACTTGGTAATGTTCATCAGTACCGCACAGTGCAGGAGGTGTGGTAATTTTGTAAGCCTTCATTAATTAATAACTTAGTTTTTATGTAAACTAGGAACTAACTAACAAATTTTTTTAGAATTAACGACTTTTTATACAAATTGACATTGAATACTTTATTAAAAATTAGCACACCTCCTTAATTATAAAATTTCTGATCTTATACGTCTAATTTCATATTTTAGAAATGTATAGGAACGGGCAAAAGTAAAAGAGAATTTTATAAATTTAATTTGTTGTCCATCTCTCTTTCTTAAAAAGATTTCTCACTCAACGGTTTCACTCTATTGTAAGTTGTACGTGTAGCAGGTCGTTAGACTTCGGTACTGCTCGGTTATTACGGGTTTGTATGGAGAACGTCTAATTCTCCTATGGAGAACGTCTATATTAACACAAAATTTCGAAACAATAGGCGCCTTTGAAACACACGCCACAAAATGCCTGGTAAATTGTTTTCAATAATGCTGAGATCCGGTTTCCGAGAAACGGAAAATTTGCCTTATTATATTATCACTTCTAATACATCTGTGATATTATTGTACACAGGGTGTCTCAGTCTCACGGTAACCGTCGGTACTTATAGACAAGTTTCTTAAAAAAACGCTCGGACACGTCGATTTTCTACTTTTGGGGGACAACTTTTGATGTCAAATTTGACTTTGTCAGGCCAACCCCCTAGCCCCAGCAACCCCTAACTCAACAATTTAAATAGGGAAAAGGTGTCGAGCGACCCCTCATTTGAAGCGTCTTTTAATTCTCTATTCGACAGTATGTACCAAAATTAGTTTTATTCAATTTTTTTTCTCCCCCATGGAAAGTACCCTCTAGATTAACTAAGGTGGAGGTGTTGTTTAGGAAAAATCCTGAAACACGCCACCTTCGACCTTTTGAAGGGCACAATTTGATGTCAAATTTGACTTTGTCAGGTCAACCCCCTAGCCCCAGCAACCCCTAACTCAACAATTTAAATAGGGAAAGGGAGTCGACCGACCTCTCATTTGAAGCGTCTTTTAATTCTCTATTCGACAGTGTAAATGAAAATTAATTTTATTCAATTTTTTTTCGCCCCCGTGAAAAGCACCCTCTAGATTAACTAAGGTGGGGGTATTGTTTAGGAAAAATCCTTAAACACGCCACCTTTGACCTTTTGAACGGCACATTTCAGGATTTTCCTAAACAACACCCTCAGCTTAGTTAATCTAGAGGGTGCTTTTCATGGGGGTGGAAAAAAGTTGAATAAAACTAATTTCGATAATACTGTCGAATAGAGAATTAAAATACGCTTCAAATGAGGGGCCGCTCAACACCCTTTCCCTATTTAAATTCTTGAGTTAGGGGTTGCTGGAGCTAGGGGGTTGACCTGACACCGTCAAATTTGACATCAAAAGTTGTCTCCCAAAAATAAAAAATCGACGTATCCGAGCGTTTTTTTAAGAAATTTGTCTAAGTGTCCCAAAACATTCGTGTTACCTTTTCAATGGCCCACCCTGTATATCAATATCTAGAATTGTAAAGGCTAGAAATTTGAAATTTTGCACATGCGACCATTGATTTTTGTATAAAGTCAATGGTGCGACATACCGTGTTTAAAATCTATTAAATAAAAATATTTTCCAAATGAGAGCAATTCCGGAAATACCGGAAGTGAGCATCAACATCTTTATTTTAAAATAACCGGCGTAGCAATTTTGATTGTTGATAAAAAAAAATTTTCACTGAAAAATTTCAAGATCTTGTTTAGGAAATAAAAAATTGAAAATTAAAAATGGTAAAAGTTAGGGAAATGGGATTTTAGGTTCTCAATGTCAAAAGATTGAGACACAATTTTGTCTGTAATCCTAATCACTATATAATAACCGAGACGTGTGTATATGTTTGTGTTGCTGTGCACTTTTCCGACAGTCGCCGAATCCTGACGAATGCGGATGTGATATTTTAAAACAACCTTATTTATAACCTACAAATTAATGCTACAGGCTACAATTATAGATACCCCGCAAACTACGTAAATATCTGCACAAATTTTTTTCAAAGTAAGTTTTAAACATTTTAGTATAAAAGTCCGTCATCTTATTCAAGCGGTATTTGTGTCTAAATATACCTACAGGGTATACCACGGAACCCGTTCATTAGAAGTTTCTGGGGTCCCTTATTAGTTATGAATTTGAAACTTTCAGGTTAAGGATAACCCATAGCCTTCTTTTGTTCTAAAATATTGTCGATGTTGTACAACTTCCGGAAGGACCGGAAGTCGCCATTCATCTTCTTATTTTAAATGGAACCCCCTATATATTATTGCATTTTTGGATTATACAATCGATTCTGCGTAACATTGTATTAGATTGTCCTATACCTATCTTCAACTGTTTTTGAGATATTATGATTTTTTTGAAAAATTTGCGCTTTGCGGAGGGGTGTTTAATAGCCCACCATTTGCTCTTCTTTGAACGCAAAAAATTCATACTTTACAAACACGAAGTAAAACCATAAGGGTTCACAAAATGCATTTGCAAACCTATCACAGATTATACAGGGCGTTCAAAATTAGTGGCAAAGTTAAAAAACTTCAAACACCAAAAAGTCATTTTTTTCAAATGGAACACCCCGTATATTTTTACATATTTGGAAGGCTATTTAATTTACGCATCGATAAACTATAGGTATCCCTATACCTATCTTTAGCGGTTTTGTAGTTATTAACACTTTATCTAATATTGATTAAAACTGCACTCAAAACCTATGCACATTTGAAAGTAGGCTGTGAGTATGCGAAAATAAAATACGGTAATGAACGTCTAACAGGGTTGAGTGCAAGAACAGGTCTCTACTTTTTTTGTAGACACCTGAACTCCCTTCTTTTGAGAACAAGTGTGCAGTTTTAACGTATTTTGAACAATCTTATGTAATTTAATAGTTTGCTCTCAATAAAAGGTATTATTATTATTATACTTCGGTTTTTATCGATACTTAGGCCAAGCCTGGTTAACTAACCGCACGGATCGAAATCAAGTAAGTATTATTATTATTATTATTATTAGTATGATTAGACAAACGAATGTTTATCTGGATGTCATGCTCATTAAAGCAAACAGGTGGTAAACAGTAAACAATTTTATAAAATGGAAGCAGTTAACGCATATTCCAATACTGATATTTTGAATTTATTTTATATCCATTAAAGTCATTTTTATTTGTTTGTTGTATAAATAAGATCATTAAATTCGTTTTGCAAAAGTAATTGTTTTTCCTGTTGTCATACTCACAGCCTGCTTTCAAATGTACATAGGTTTTAAGTGCAGTTTTAATCAATATTAGATAAAAAGTGTTAATAACTACAAAACCGCTAAAGATAGGTATAGGGATACCTATAGTTTATCGATGCGTAAATTAAATAGCCTTCCAAATATGTAAAAATATACGGGGTGTTCCATTTGAAAAAAATGACTTTTTGGTGTTTGAAGTTTTTTAACTTTGCCACTAATTTTGAACGCCCTGTATAATCTGTGATAGGTTTGCAAATGCATTTTGTGAACCCTTATGGTTTTACTTCGTGTTTGTAAAGTATGAATTTTTTGCGTTCAAAGAAGAGCAAATGGTGGGCTATTAAACACCCCTCCGCAAAGCGCAAATTTTTCAAAAAAATCATAATATCTCAAAAACAGTTGAAGATAGGTATAGGACAATCTAATACAATGTTACGCAGAATCGATTGTATAATCCAAAAATGCAATAATATACAGGGGGTTCCATTTAAAATAAGAAGATGAATGGCGACTTCCGGTCCTTCCGGAAGTTGTACAACATCGACAATATTTTAGAACAAAAGAATGCTATGGGTTATCCTTAACCTGAAAGTTTCAAATTCATAACTAATAAGGGACCCCAGAAACTTCTAATGAACGGGTTCCGTGGTATACCCTGTATTTTCTTTACTTAGAAAATACGTTCAAAGTTTCCTTATGGAGATTTACGTGTAAAATAGAATTCGCTATTTGTGCTTATTTTTGGGTAAAAATTTTGTGTAAACATGCAAAGTTTGTCTGTCCGAGGTCCTTAACCCATTTCGAACATTAAAACAATGGCAGAAAGTATTTTCGCGAAAATTTTCAAAATGACAAGTATCGGAAACTTTTTCTCGATAACATGGAAATTTAATTATTTCAAGTTGAAAAGTTATTTAAATGATGAAAAATGATTGTATTATGCCTCGCGTTAACTTTTTCATGGTTAAAATGATGTAAAAAGTAGTAACAGCATTCATCGTAGACTAATTTATGTGTCCCGATACCTTCTTTCGGTAACTGTCGAAATGTACATGTTTGTGTGCTTATTTCGAATTTAGAGATTTTGAACGATGAACGATGTCGTAGGTAACATATATAGTCGAATGTTTTCACCGAGAAAAATGTTTTTTTCTTATATGTGAGTGGAAAGTGGATATATTTTCCCTATTTTGAGGGAGCAAAGTACCACTTTTTCTCCCTTGGGAAATTTTTTACACTTTTTCTCCCTTGGGATTTTTTAAAAACTTTTTCTCCCTATAAAAAATATAAATTTAAGTTAGAATAATAATTTAAGCAGATTCTAATATTTCGGCTGATGTATTTTCTACATAAGAGTCTGAATTCTCATTAGACATTTCAAAAAGCGTTAATACCGATCTACAAATGATGAGATATTGATGAAATATATTTAATTAAAAATTGTGACACATGGGAAAAGCCTTCCTGATGTATTTCTTAAAAATAACCAATGGTAAACTATACCAAACGTATAATTGTTGTGAACGGAAAATAAATTCACATATAAGAAAAAATCATATATCTACCGCGAGAACAAAGTGAAACTTTCTCCCGAGGGTGATTAATGCCCTCGCTTCGCGTCGGGCATTAAACTTCACCCGCGGGAGAAAATTAATCACTTTGTTCCCTTGGTAGATAAATAGCTATTGTCTACATATTTAACTTAATAGGTATCTATTGATGAAAGTAGGTGGCAAGTGTATTGTTACGTTACACTATACCAAAGAGAATACCTATACTTTGACTATACTTCTAAATTTACAACTTATATTGTAATTATGAGGAAGTAAAATCCATATTTACTGCTGTACATATACGTGTAAATGGTGGCCTTTAGTTAGTGAAATAAACAAAAATTTGAAACTGTTTAAGGTAGAGAAGGTCTTTCTATAAAACAGATGTTATGCAACGTTAGACCAGCTTCTATTTGTACATTTTATGTTTTATGGTATTTTTAGTTTTACTATAGTTAAAAATGAATGTAAAAAAACGTTCTCTCTAAGGCCATTCGTATTCCGAAAAAGTTGCCAGTATCCAAATTGAGTTCTTTTACATTCAAAATTCATTCTAAACTATCCTTATGAAGTTCACACGGAATTTGTTATATTTTCGTTAATTTTTGGGCAAAGACTATGTGCAAAGACGTAATTAACATTGTGAAAGGGCCATTATGTATTTTTGGTCTCAAATCTATTCCAAAAAGTTTGCATTTTACATTTTTTTAATAATTGGTAAAAATTTACTATAAGCAGGTAGGAACGAATTCGTATCTATATCTTTACGAAATATCAACCCATTTTTGTGATTTTTACGTCAAATGTAAGTAAATGTAGTCCTTTATTTTAGTTACTTTAATAACTTGCTAAATTACAGATACCTACAGGGTCAAAAATCTGAAAAGGTACAAAAATGTAAATTTTTTTTCTATTTTCAAGCAACTAAGCCAGCTCAACAAAGTGTGATATTTTAAAACAAAAGCTATTACAACCTACAATCATAGATACCCCCTCCCCCCAAAGCACGCAAAACGCGAGAATCGCGTGTACCCCCGTTTATAGATAATAAACAAATATCAAAAGGGGCGAATCCTTACAGAATTCTAATGACAACCAACTTCAAATCTGTAACTGATTATGACATTGATATAAGTATAATACATACAATACATATGTATATAATTAACCCCCCCCCCCCCCACCTCAGACACAACCACCCCGGGATTCTGCACAAATGAGTTATTGTTTTTCTTTCTACCCTTAAGTAAGATGGGAACGGAGAGGGTGACAGACAATTTGTAAATCACGAGAAAATTTTAGGGGGAAAAAAGTAAAAAAGATCGTTTTTCTGCGGACATGTACAATTTTCCCCCTTTATACTCCCAAAAAGGGGTTGCAGTTGGGGGTGGAACTTGCAATTTGAGAATAGTTTTTTATGGAGAATCCAAAAGTGCAATAAAAAATAGGGGTTCCCATTTCAGTTTTCAAAACTCACCCCGGCTCCACCCCAGAGAGGGGTGAGGGTGATGTTTACGTATCATGACTCAATACGTTTCAAAAAATAAAGGAAACGTGTTTTTTTTCCTTTTGTAATTGAATGTGTCGTTCTCGAGATATTAAAGGGTGTATATTTTGACTTTAATGGCGCCCCGACGGCGAACGGGTGATCCGATCAAAAAATTTATCAGAGATTTGGAATCAGTAAAGAATTTCCTATAACATCATGACACCACTTCCAGCTTTGTAAACCTTGTAACATCGACCAACGCAACGCAACACACAGACATTCGGACGAATTTAGTAACCAACTTTTTGCAGTTGGTTGAAAATTGCCGCGGTTACGTATCTGACATTTCCACTTACGAAAAATTTTAAAAATTCTCTTTTTTCAAATGGAATGCCTATTTAATTAGCAGTCCATTCGATGCAGAAATAAATTTCCTTTAAATTGATATACCATGTTCCTATACCTAAAATCAATGATTACAGAGTTATTTACAATTTTCTATTGAAATTTATAATTACATAATGTTCTTTACAAAACATTGTTGGCTTTGCAAATTTTATAAATATAAACACGTAATTGGAGATGGGGATTCCAGCGTTTATAGTCGAATTGTAGAAAATGTTACGATAATGCAATATCACATTTTAATTTAGTATTTATGTATATTTTTTGTCCACGTACACCATGCACGTCAGCTCGAACATGTCATTTGGGTTGCCTGCATATTTGTTACGGATTTAAATGTGGTATTACATGGCCTTAAGGATACGAGCATCACAAATTACATAATGTGTAGATTTCCAATAGGTTAGGAACGGGCAACCATACATACAACTTACATAAAGGTGTTAAGGACAACATTAAAGAATTATTTCCAATTGGAATACACGTTTTCATTTCCACCCCCTATCACAACTTTTCATTGTTTTTAAAGTGTAAATAAATGTTGAGCAATTGGTGACAGCTTTACAGTCATTTTTTGTATAATAAACAGTAAGTTCCTAATTTTACGGATTTTATTACTTTTTTCTATTGAATGCGTTCTTGTCTGTCACGTCAACCTTGTATAGTTTTGCTTTGTTCTTTACCTCTTCCTCTTTACCCATTTCTATTGTTCCATCTTATAATAGTAGGTATTTACTTCTCCATTTATTTTTATTTTTAAATTGTATGTTGTCTTAAGAGTGTTATTTTTGTTTCATTTCATTTTATTTCACATTATGTATTAGATTAGTTGAATATCTAGTATTAATAATTGTTATATGGCACCTGTAGTTGCGTGTGCATTTTCTTCAAAGCCCAATATTTTGTATAATTATGTACCAAACATTAGGTAAGTACATTTTGTTTGTTGAGCTATTTTTGGTGTACAAAAAAATTTTTTTTTTGAATTAGCGACATTTTTTTTATAATTTCAAAAAGAAAAAAATTTTCTGAATTCAAAAATGTATAAATTCCAAATTTTGATATGGACATACGATGCTATGAAAACAAAACCGCACATCATCTGTCATTTTTTGTTGAGCCATTTTTGGTGATTTTAAATAGCGACAGCAATTTTTTTATAGTTTAAAAAAGAGAAAATTTTTCTGATTTCAACGAGGTATAAATTTCAAATATTGTCATGAATTTATTTAAATAAACAATATAGTTTAATGTTTTAATAACATATCAGCCTTTTCGGTATTTGTGAAATTCAATACAATAGTGATCGAACAATTACAAAGTAAATCAACTTATTATGTTTTTGTTACTTAAAACATGAAAAATTTGTTGACATTAATTTATTGTTGATTTAAATAAATTCCATACTTATCAAAATTTGAAATTTATACATTTTTGAATTCAGAAAAATTTTTTCTTTTTGAAATTATAAAAAAAATGTCGCTAATTTTAAAAAAAATTTTTTTGTACACCAAAAATGGCTCAACATAAAAAATGTTTTTTTGCCTTACGATATAGAATACGTAATACTCAATAACTTTTAATTTAAATGTTTTTTCCTAATGTTATTAGTTTAGGAAATATCGTCTGGACATTGCAAGTCAAACCACCCTGTATAGTGGTACTACCTTTCTAGTTTTTACGTGTTGTAAGTCGAAAAGTGGGAGGAAATAAAAAACACGAACAGTACAAGGGACATACCTCTTTCCTATTCCATCTCTATTCAGATACCAACTGTTTAACTTTATTTGTCACTATAGCTTCGATCACCACTATTTTTATATTTACAATCCATCGCTAAAAAGTGCAAATGGGATTTTTAAAATATCAGACGACTATTTGACTAGCGAATTTTTTTTAAAGGGCATCTTCACTTTTCCCAAAAACATATATAGTTGTCAAGTCAAAGTTGGAACGTTAACATCATCATCGAAAAATAACAAGGGCACAGGGTACCTACTTTAAGTATAATCTGCTGTTTGTAACTGTAACTGTAATAGTAAGGCTGAAATGAAATGAATCGATGATTTTAACGATGTGAAAAACTTTTCCAGAGTTATCTAAAGAAACGTCTTCATCGTTAGCGAGAAAATAAATGAAGAATGGACCACTACACAATTTGATAAAGCAGTGGATTAAGGTTGGGTTCAGAAGAGTATCTGTTATTAACTATAATAAATAGGTATAAAACCGTTCGTTTAGGGGATTCTGTTTTCCACGTTATTGCCCCCTGACTTTCCTTTATTTGAAGCACTTTCCAGCAAATGCTGCTAAAAGAGGCAAGCACAAAGGTGAGTGAAATATGAATTACGTTGTATGGAAACATTTGAGGATTTTCATCAAGGAATATTGCTTGAAAGTGCCAATGACTCAATAAAACTAGAACGACTTGAAAAAGAAAAAGGCACTATTGATTTTATCTAATAGCAACGGTTTCAGTAGAGAGTAAGTAATATTGGCACAGCGAAAGATCAAAGTCTTCGGTCGAACTGTCGACATTTCTTCCCTCGAAAATTTGTAACCGTAGTTAGGCGAAGGGTTAAACAAAAGGATGCATTTATATGATAAAGTTGGTGATTAATGAAGATACTTTAGGGATATTTGGATTTAAATACGTCTAGCGAAGGTCCTGTAAAAGGCTCTCCCATGGTAGTTTTTAGGTTGTTTTCAGTGAAAAAGATGAGAAAACTTTAGATAGGCAAACAAAACAGATTTTATGAACGATGTGTCTATGACTTGCTTAAACCATAGAGCATATAAATTTAAAGAGAGCCAACGCCATATGAATCAGTGTAACTGCCGTAATGTTGGTTGCATACTGTACTAAAACGACGTAAGATTTGAGTCAAGGAAACGACGGTTTGACAATGTTGCCGTCACACAGTACACAGTATAAAGCTACAAATATGGTAAATTCATAGCAGTTTGGCTTTGATAGGGAATTAGTAGTTTTTAAAGTAGATTTTTTAAGTTTAGTTTATTGTATAAATTCAAAAACGGCGGCATTAAAAAAATTTTCTGATCACTTTGACAACATACTCGACGTTAGGTAAAATTAAAGAAACCTGAAACACTTATCTCTTAACCGGGTAGGTTTAATTTCTTTGCCCGGCCGCTAGGTGTCAAAACTTCAGCCACCTATCACACGTTTTTCCCCCAGCATTGAACTTCTTTACCTTATATGTTCTATGCTTAAACTTATAATTGTTTCTTAGCAAAGTAATGTCTATTTTGATGACGGGAGCATGCGTTGGAACATACCGGGTGCTGATCCGGCCGCTCGGTAATAGCATTTTACATGCAAAATCTTGTCTATGCAATTTTCAATTCAATTCAATTTTCAAAACTAAAAATACTACCTGAATGGTATATTCTTTCCGACCAAAATTGTACTGTAAGAAAGAAAATGAAGAATTAAATGTTGAATAAGAGTTTGCAAAAATCACGTTGCCATGCTTTTTTAAAATAATTACGTTATGAACAAGTGTAGAATCTTGACATTTTCATTAGTACTGGAAGTTGCCATGACCACCGTCATGGCAATGCGATTTTTGCAAATTCTTATTCAACATTAAATTCTTCATTTTCTTTCTTACAGTACAATTTTGGTCGGAAAGAATATACCATTCAGGTAGTATTTTTAGTTTTGAAAATTTTTGTACTCTTATGTTTTGGCCCTAAAACAATTAGGGGAGCAGGAAATTGCATAGACAAGATTTTGCATGTAAAATGCTATTACCGAGCGGCCGGATCAGCACCTGGTATATAATAGTACATAGAGTAATCGCATGATGGAAAAGACCTGTCGCGTGATATTTGCAAGGAATGAAAATTAAAATAGTCAGCTTATTATTTCAGCTCAAAGGTGCAATTGCATTTAATCGCATTTAGACCCATTCAATCTTTATGTTTATGAAAAATTTTAACGATATTTTAAGTTGTACAGCCACAAATTTATTAATTTCTTTCAGAGTAAATATCACGTGACAGATCTTTTCATCTTGCCTATCTACCTATCAGTTATAGACAGCTGGAAACCGTTTTTAAAGCTAAGAAAGCTACATCACTCTGTGGATCTTTATTTCTTTGGGTCACGAAAAGGATATTATTAGATATGTTTCTGTACAACAATACTACTAAAGCTCTTGGTTCCTCTTTAACAGGCACACTTCAACTGCTTTCTCCAAAACCAACTCGAGATAAGAACAAACAACACAGAGCAGCAAATACCAGGAAGGTCGCATCAAAGATTTTTCATAACCCAGCGAAACTACACCAGGAACTACAGAAGGAGGTGAAAATCTTGAAGACAATCACAAAGGAAAAAAAAAGCTACAGTATTAGCTAGCAGAACGAAGATATGTACTGTAATGAAATGTATAGCCATAGCAAGAAGAAGAAAAAGAAGACTTCTCTACTTTTTCCCCCGCACCCCAGGGTACACAGGAAACCATTTTTTTTTTACAGAAAGCTAGTGAATTTATTTAAATTTGTTCAATATTATGGTGAGGATGGGTTTCTTATTCTTTAGACACATTAGCACTTTGTAGAAAATGCTTCAGGAAAAGGCCAAAAACTGAGGTTATTGTGCTCTATAAGAGAAAAGTTGTTATTTTACTAAGATAAATCTCTCCATCATATTATGAACTTTTTGTTTCCTAATGTTGAATATTTTTATTTTTATACAAAATTCCCTGCCCGTTTCAATATAATCGTTCATTATTACCAAGGCTTCCCACAGATATAAGTAAGTAATTAGTAAACTACAAGCTTTTGCTAGCGAAATCTTTACCAAAAGAGCACAAAATTTCAAACTGCACATAAGAAATTGTAGTGTTATAGTATATTTCCATGATAAAAAAAAAGTAATCGAAAGGTTGAAAAGGCAAGATCCTAAAAAAGTTTAAGAAACGTTGTTTAACATTCGCTGAAAAATAATGGCGAAATATAGAAAAAATTTCTGTTGGTGCAGTGAGATTTTATCACGTACACAAATGAAATCATTGACGTACAGGGAGAAGTTTCTCTGCTTTCATTTTCAGTTTTTTGACTTTTGTTAAACAAATTTACGTGTAAAGCAAGTACTCTGCATACGAAATTCGAATTAATCTCATCACGAATGTTAAATATTGTAGTGTAATGTAATAATAAGAATATGACCTACAAAAAGATTGAATTTTCCGATTTTCATCTATTTGCTTATTTTTTGCTATACAGTCGCGCGGGACTCTAAGTCTAACGGGAAATTTAACATAAGTAGCACATTTTTTTTCTTGGGCACACTTTTCAACTATTTTTGCTCAGATAAATGTTAATTAATAATAGACATAAATGAAAGTAACATGTAGGGACTGTACGAAAATACGTCTTGTTTACTACTGAAGGTTTTTCTACCAACATAGGTATTGTTAATGTACCTACTGTACTAAATGCAATATGAAAGAGCTAATTGTGAAAAATACCTTAATCGTTTTGCTTCATCAATGAATGGACGTTTCTCGGTTTCACTCAGCAATTTCCATTCAGCTCCAAGACGTTTCGATATCTCAGAATTGTGCATTTTTGGATTTTCTTGTGCCATTTTTCTTCGCTGACCTCTTGACCAAACCATAAAAGCGTTCATAGGTCTCTTGATATGATCTTGGGATTGCTGCTGACTACTATGTAATGGTTTCGGTGATGACATTATTGACTAGTCTTATTCTATTCTCACACTGCACTATATAATAAAATTCAATACATGCATCTATCACGATTAATGTAAATTTATTAAGCAACTATCTAGTGGTTGTGGTAGAGGACAACTGGCTTCATGATGGGAGATTCGAGTGTACTTCCCTGAGTTTGTTGGTTTAGGGTGGCGGGATATCGGAAAAGGCGGGAGATGCGCGAGATTTTACTGAACCGAATCTCAACATTTATATGCTAAATGAGTTTATTTAAGGGTATCAATTTAGGGTTACGGTTTGTTACTTAATCGTTTTCTGTTTTTATTATAGCTCGATTACTTTTCGCGCTTTTCAGATAGTGCGAGGACAAAGCCTCTTACAAAATTCATTGAACTTCCAGACCGTTTTTTTGCTAAAAAGCAATTGATATATAAATTTTCATATCTGATAATAAATTTTATTAATCCCTTCGGAATTTAGATTAAATAAGGGTTTAAGGGCGAATTCCTGGACACTTGTTGCTGGCGCCATGCGCCTTTAAAGTTTACTTCGATTGTCGAAACTCCGCCTATCCTTCTTTCATTGGTGAACAAATCTTCTAATGATGTGCTGATATCCTCGTAAAACTTGAAAGGAAACCTGATCTTATTCTTTCTCAATGATTTTATAATGCCGTGGTTAAGCTGTTAATAATGTATTCATTTTGTCCTTAATTTACATTTTAGCAGGTTAATATTTTGTATAATAAAAACGTACATCACTGTATATATTGCCACAGATGTAATGCACGTTACCATCAATCACTCTCTTATTCTGAACTTCTGAACTATTCTGTACCCTTCATTACAGAATAGCACTAATAACATATTTACAAATTCCACGTGACCTGCATGGGTAGCAATCGTAACATTTTTGAATTAGTGCCATTATTATGTAAGTTATAAAGTGTAATAGATACATTCTCACCTTCACAAGTGAATCGTATGAACACCCTCGCTTTATGTATAACGAAATCAATTTTACTATAGGTTAAAGGTAATTAATTTAGTTAATTAATAAATTACCGTTTTCTTTCTAATATCAATATTAAACATTTGATTAATTTTATTCAATCATTCTGCTGTGTCCTCTTTCGTACGAAATAGATTATGTGATCAGGAAAAAACACTAAGGCATTAAAAATAAATTAAGCAATTGATTGAGAATTCTCCAAATTTGAAAAATTGTACGAACCGACTACTTTTATTCATGAAAAATGAAAAAAATTATGTTTTAGAAGTAGTAACAAACACGGAAAAATCTAACCATGATAATTACAATTAAGCAGTATACAACGTGTCCAAGATAAGAATGAACTACGAATTTAACGATGTACCTATTACACATTATGGTTTTGAAGCAATTTTTTTTTAAGAAATATTCGGATTAATTTTAGTATTTAATAAAATTTTTTTATGTAGGTACAAATTTAACAACTCCAATCTTTTAAACGTATTTAATTAATGTTAAATAACTACAATAACTGTTCAAATATAGATTGTCCTTATTTTCTGGACACAGGTTTACTGTGTTTATTGAAATTTTTCTTAAAAATAAGCTTCAAAACCGTAATGTGCAATACATCGTTAAATTCGTAATAAATAAAATAAATAAATAAATAAAAAATAGAATCGAATACAGAGCGTTTCGTTGGCTGCGGCGATATAAAAAAATAAAGTTGATGATGGTTCCTCGGAGACGAAACGTCAAATAAAAAATTTGAAAACACTATCTAATAAAATTCAAAAAGTGACAATGAAGAAGTATCTTTGGTTTTTAAAAATCTTTTAAAATAAAAGTAGGAATTAGAAAAAAGAAAAACCCAAAAATCGTATTTTGTGCTTTAAATCTCGGAAACGATAAACAATAATGAACTTTTGCAAACTACATGTGAACATGCCCTAAATTATACAACTTTTCTCTAATTTAAGCGCCTTCGTATCTCTTACCGTTTTCAAGATCCCCATGCTGTTCACCCTTTTCTTGGACACGTTGTAGAGTAATGTAAAGATTGTCATTGCAGACAATTATTAATTAGGGCATTTATATTTCTTAACGTTTTGTGACAAATGGGATCAAATTCGGAAGACGTTAAAAGATTTGTAGGTGTCAAAAGAGAAATTAAACATCTGTCATTCGATGTATTGGATCGTATATAAAATGCAATGAATTGTGATCAAGTTAAGGGTGGTACGTAGGGAGGAAGCACCCAACAAAGTTGCTGATTTCCCGGAATCAGCATTTAGTTCTTTGGTGAATTCATCAATTCAGAAGATCTATTTATCAGCATCTGCACCATCAGTTTAAAGATGGTGGGTATATAAGGGTAAAGCGCAGCTCTAGGTATTATAGTCATCACATCTGTCATATATACCTTAAGCGGGTCAAACCTTGTCTACCCCACAAAAGTCACATATGTGACAACGTGTTTGACCATGTAGGTACTTGATATAGGATATAAATGAAAGCTTCATTTCTGTAGGAAAGATCAGTTCAAAACCATAGAAATGAGGGACAGATGGATGGCTTTGCTAATAATATCATATTTGGTTCCAAAGTTATTAAAAAGAATGATTTTTAAAACAACAAAGAAGTAGTGGGAAGAATTTAATTCTATTAACAATATTAGGAGTAAGTGGGTTGAAGCGAGTTATCAAAAGGATTTTCAACTATGCAAGACCATCAAATTTACATATTTTTTTGCCACAAATCATTGGGTTTCTGTTCTATGTAAATTAGAACATAAAACATCTGAGAATGCAGTGCATAATCATCTAGGGCCAGGATTTTATTGCATCTTAAAACGTCAAAATAGCGCTATAAACTAGCATTTCAAATCATCTAAAATAGCACAAATAGTAGCAATTAATTTCAGAATAGTAAAATAAATAGCACAAAAAGTTTTTAAAATCACTTTAATTAAAATAAACTTTTCGCTTATTTTACATGTTTAAGCTATTGAACTAAAAAACTTTTCACAAATATTGCAATAGATTGCACTGTCGGTGCAAAAAACTTCTCGAGTTTTATTATACGGATCAGTACAACACTTGATATTTTGGCGCATAACACACTTCTAGTTTTAAAAAGAAACCTCACAATTTATGTGAGTTCATAGTGGATAGACTGGTTAAATTTCAAATATCCCTGTCGGGCTGCGGCATTGACGCCTAGTACTCCGCAAATTTTCAAAATCAGTATAATTTGTGACGAACACACAAAGAATGCTGGCGTCTCGTAGGACCACGCGACTAGTTATGTTTATGTTGTATGTAGGTACATACTTGTATAAGAATTAACACTTTCCGGGTACAACCTTGAAGCAAATGGTAATTTCCAATTTACCTTCCCGAGAGGGTTAGTTAAATCAGAAAAATGATCGAAAATTTTCTACTTTACATAAATTTAGTAGAAGAATAGTACATTTATAGCAAATATAAAACAAAATAGCATCTTATAGCAAAAACAACAAAAATAGCAAAAAATTGCAAAATAAAACTTGACAAGCAAGCTCTTGATGACTTAATTTGCAAAGATATTTTATTTAAATTACATTACATGCAAACAAATTGAAGTAGCAAATGCAATAAAATCCTGGCTCTAAAAGGTATATTTTCCGAACTTCGCTGGCAAAGCAAAGATAGAACGATTCCCTGTAAAGTACGTGAATTTATGAGTAGATAAAATATGGTGATAAGGGCATAGATACATCCAAAGGCCCAGAAAATATCAGCTACTGTCTTATAAAGTAAAATACAGCTCATCAGGTCGTTCAGTGCCAACTTTTATACCACGAGGATAAGGGATCCCTGCGTATACCATGACTTCTCCATACAACTCTGTTTTCAAAAGCACTTTTAATGTTTTACGAAATAATTTAAGTAAAAGCCGTGTCTCGTAATATCTTGGACTGTAAGTGAACTGCTTATATATGTAGGAAGACACTATACACAGCCTTTGAATGCAGAGCTACTCAAGCAAAAATTATCTCGAAGGGCCAAAGAGATGAACATTGAGGAAGTTGTACAAATAGAACATTTTTTGAATTTGTAGGTCTGAATAATATACCACCGCAAATGGTCTACGGTATCTTGACAAAAATAAAACTAGTCACTTGCTTAGAAGGAAAAGTTCCAATCGCTCAACATTTAAATTAAGTGGAGGATTCCTCGAGGATCTGTATTAGAAGCAACTGAAGAGGAACTAAAACTGGAAGATCGCCGAGGGTGGTACCTACATGTAAATAATTGGATGGAAACTAAAACCTTCTGTACCTGTACCGTGAAAATTGATTACGTAGTAAAGTAGGGCGCGAACCAGAGGACGCTCTCGTTACAGTATTGAACAAGTTCGAAATGTGCGAATTCTTATGCAGTGTGTCCCCGGATTGAGTTCACAATAGGTGAGATGGACCAAAAATTTTCGAATTGGAATTTTATATTTTGCGATTCTGCCCTGCTTGGTCTGAAACTGTTTACTTTCGATTTGTTAAAATCAAGCAGGGCTTTACAGTTGAGCAAAAATCCTTTATTTGTCAATTTCGTTTCAGGTAAAGTACCTTTTCCGTTCATGGTACGCCAAAGTGCCACTAAGAAAAGTTGTTCAGAATAAAAATTTATGGCGTTGTGCAAATTTTCAGAATGATCGGCATACTTTGATAAAATCATTATGATTTGTATGAACGACCAATCGCGTCGTAGTAAATCATACAATACAATTTACTGTTATTATTACCTTAGATACACGTTAAAACTTTCAAGTATTTGTTCTAAATTGATTACTTATCTCAGTAGGTTGCAAATTACTTGTTCCTTAGTTTTTATTTTAAGTTTATAGTTTATTTTTCTCCTATTTTCAACTTCTATTATCAAAGTAGCCCGATCAGTTTGAAAATTTGCATAACGCCATAACTTTTCATTCTGAACAACTTTTCTTAGTGACACTTTGGCGTACTATGAACGGAAAAGGTACTTCACCGGAAACGAAATTGAAAAATAAAGGATTTTTGCTGAACTGTAAAGGCCTATTTGATTTTAACAAATTGAAAGTAAACTAAAAATAAGTTTCAGACCAAGCAGGGCGGAATCCCAAAATATGAAATTCCAATTCGAAAATTTTTGGTCCATCTCACCTATTGTGAACTCAATCCGGGGACACACTGTAGAATTATAACTTCAGAACTTAATATCGAAATTTTGATTTTAACGGCCTTCTGACGGCGATTGAGTAATCAGATCAAAAAATCTACCAGAGATTTGGAATCAGCAAGTAATTTCCTATAAGATGACACCACTCTGTAACATCGTGCAACGCACAGACACACAGACAGACACGCTGACATCCAGACGAATTCATTAACCAATTTTTTGAAGTTACTTGAATATAATCTCTGATTTACACATTCATTTACACGCTGTGGCATTGATTGAATAAGATGGTTTATCTTGTCTTGGGGTATTGCCCCCCATGCAAGTTACACACTTTGCTCCATACATGTCCAATGGAAGAAAGATCTCAAGATCTTGGAGGCCAGGGCAAAACATGAATTTCGGCCTGTTTATAGAAGTTCAGGGAGAACCTTACTACATAAGGACACTGGAATAATGGATGGCAGTAGATGTGTTCCAACCATCTACGCAATATACCGTTGCGATGTCATATTTCTTCGAGTGAACATCAAGGGAGACTTCCTACCATAAGTAATCGCACCCCAAACAATAACACCCACAGTGTACTTGCCTCTCAACTGGAAATTGAAGATCTTGTCGCCTTCTTCTGAGTCTCATACGAACGTCGTGCATGCTTAAGCAAAATCAAGATTCGTCACTAAAGACGGCACGACGCGATTCAAGATTCCAATGAACTAATGTTCCGCAGTCAAAAGTCGATAAGATGTTAATCCAAAACTTCGGAATCGACGGTAAGCGGCGACCTTTTTCCCCAAACCATTGGTCACCAATTGACGGGACTAGATAAAAATCGGTCTCTAAATTCCAGTTGTCTTAAGCGACGATCTTGGCACTCATTTGTTCTCCTTGAAGCCCCGGTTCCACTTTTACCACGTTCCTGGCCACCTTCAATCCATGCACGACAAACTTTAATTAGGTACCTACAGTAGCTAGTCCAATTTCGATTTATACGGTTAGCAATTTCTCCAAATTAAGAACCAGTTTCTCACAAACCAATCATTCGCTTAATTGACGCTAATATCCTAATTATCGTACTGTATAGGCATGATTAAACAAAAAAACAATAACAACCAAAATAACGTTAATTAATAATGAAAAAGAACAACAAATCGTACGAGAAACACAAACCGAAAGAATTAGCAGAAAGTTATACGTTATAAGAACTGTCAAATGTGATGTTAAGATGTTATCATCTTGATCTTAAAGGTTAATCAATAATCAATTATTACATAATATCAGCCCAACAAATCTACCAAGTTGCAATAAATAATTCCCATTGCACTACTCAAGAGAGAGCTTTAACAGCTGTTTAGAAAAGGTGTTGTGAATCTAATGAACGCACGCCTATCAGAGGGGTAATTGTAAAACGGCACCTGGCTGGTAAAGGGAATGATGGTAAAACCAGAAATCGCAGATTAAGCAGTCGCATCATATACTTGCTAAAGAAAGAGGGGAAACTAACCAATTTAGTAGGGGAGTGATTGTTATCTCGTGTTACCCCGAATAACACCAGGTCACTTTTTTGAAGTAGTACAATAGGAGAATCATGGTAATTTTTTGTAAAATTGCTGGAGAAATCATTATTTAAATCTAAAGCTGAAGCAATGTGATGTAGACTGTAGAGGGAAGTATGGATCCCATATATTTAAATATAATATGATGAATCCATAAGCCTTTTGTATGGTGCCAGGCATTTTAATATTTTTTCTTTGGAAAGGAAGATCGTAATTATTAGATCAACCCATGATATTGATGGTAAAGGGAAAGGCTGTATAGAGAATAATATTGCTCCCTGTGATTATGTACTGGCTTTATATAAACAGCGATGTGACTTTTTATTTGCTATAAGTGCTCTCAGAATGGTTCTCCTCAAATTGGAATGAACGACCGAGATCAATTTTTGGATAACCAATTCACTTTACCAGTTGCACTCTGTAAGTATCAATGTAATAATAAGATGAATCGTTCCTGTGGATCACAACACAATCACATCGTTTGATAAGTACTTACACCAGTTAACAGTAACTACTTTCATTTGTTCATATACTGTAAATCGTTATAATACATAATAATCATAAATCAAAGATGAGTGCTGATTTTTATTACAAGGTTCAAACCAAACCATAATCACATGTATCATCTATACGAAGCTTATTATATTAGATAAGTAGCCGTCCATGGGAACATAAAATGTTTATTACTATTTTAACACTAATATTTCGTAGTTTCTATAATTAAGTTCATTGCCTCCATAGGGAATATACAAGCAGCCATGGGATGGATGTACCTGAAAGTACGAATATTATTAAGGAATTCAACACTTTACACTGTTACCTATACCTTTCCAACTGTTAGGCTAGCCCCGTGACGAACTCTGCCTAGGTACAACGTCTCTCCATTTGAGGTGTGTCCGGCCGGAACTGCGCCTGGAGGTATGTGGCCTCCTGATGATGAAACCCATTGAATTTGTTGTTCAACTAAGTACTGCAATATAAACCGCAAGTTTCAGTTGAGTTTCATAGGGATTAAATGCGCATTTACTTAGTTACCTCATAATTGGATACATTGTGTTCTCTGCCACCATGTGCAACATATGCTTCACGTCTTTGCGGAACTATTTTACATGGGATCATATCGCCTTGGAAAAATGCTCTTCCTGCATATATTATGCTACCGTCGGAATCCCGTCCAGCTTGGATTGCACGAGGGGGTGCTTGACGTCCATGAGATGACTGCACCCAGGTGTACCCTAAATATAATAATAACGGTATTAGCACCGTTTTGCATTCTAATAAATACTGTAAATCAGAAATCCGAATTATTATTACTTGTTATTTCTCAGGTGATCTTTGTGTGACCAAAACTGTACAGCAATCATTTCACCATTGCATAAGTTAGCAAGATATGAGTGTCAAAGAACTGGAAAGGCTACATAGTTTCTTTGACAATCTAAGTTGTTCATCACTAATTCATTTTTTATTTTGTAAATTGAAATGAGAGGTGCAACCGTACAACTTTCAGTAAGTATAAAAAATACCTATACATGGAACTTTTCCTTGTATCACAGAGATATGAGTTTTGATACACGTTATAAGAACACCTTTATCTCTGACAGTTAAGTAAACAAATGACTTGTTTATTGAATCAAAGACAACTGATCACTTCATTGCTTTAATTAGATCTATCTATTTCTATGTCGTTTTATTATTAAAAAACTATTAAAAGTGTTACAACTTACCAGTCATGTTAGCTCTATGCACAGCAATATGTGTTATTATCTACTAAATGTAGCACTAGGAATTACGAAAACTTTCACCTTATTAAAAGGGATTATCGAGTGACTGATAACACTATCATTTATGACTCAATGAGTATGGAATATTTGATACATTAGTCATCCTATAGTAAAACGATTTCTGGTTAAAAATGAAACACTCTTGTTAACGGTTGTGTGCGATATAAAGTTAATATTATAACACTCAATAATATTCATTTTTAGCTACGATCAACTATACAGAGTAATGGATTCATTTTTAAGACGTGTGGTAACCTTCAAGGTATCGCATTTTGAAAAAAACATTGGTATTTCCTTATTGTGGTATGCCTAGGATTTAGCTGTTAACCTTTGTGGGACCTAGGCCTAGACTATGAAGAAATTGCTTTACTACGTTCTACATCATATTATTACACGTGCAATTGACTCCTATTTATTTGCAGTTTGAACCTGATTTTCATATTAATTTTCGCGGAAAGAGCTTTGGATGCCGCTCTCTTATTTTATGAGAATAACTACACTATACAAGGTGTTGCAGAATGTTGTGAAGAAAATTTAAGGACTGATTCTACAGCTCAAAATAAAAAGTTCACATAAACATGGGTACGGAAATGCTCCGTTTTCATGATACCGGGTGTTGTAACTTTTCCGACTTTAATAGTTTATTTTACATTTATCGAGATTGAGATGAGTTTTGGTACACTCAAATGTATCATTAAAGGTCACGTTCACATGTAGAAAATTGTTTTCTAAAACACTTACATCAATGACGTTCGTCTGTATGTTTAGCGAAAGAACTGTATCTACGCCACTGGTTTTTTCGAAAATTGGTGTCACTACTTCAAAGTCAGATTAATTGTGCTTAAAAAGTGCCTCTTCGCCTTTTTCGTTCTGACCCACCGTTTCCGAAATAAAAATTATGTTATTAATCCTCGGAATGATTAATTTTAATTTCATTTCTTTGTACTTACTAACTTTTCGGGAAACAGTGTAATAAATTAAATAAAAAACAGTGTATTAAATGAAACCAAATACTGGAAATGGCTTTCCTGTGCTTCAATATACACTGTGTCCAAGATAAGGAGGGCCACTATGGGGATTTCGGAAACGGTAAGAGATAGAGTTTCGGTTAAATGGGAGAAAAGTTGGGGAATTTTGAGTTTAGTACAATGAAATTTTTAAATTGACGAAATTCGGAACCGTTCCGAAGTTATGCGACAAAAAGCGAATTTTCAGTATTTCGTTTTTGACAAATTGTTACTTTGTCGTTGATGTTAACTAAAAAGTAAAAGAACCTTCTACAGGTATTTTTTAACGTTCTTTAACCTGGCATACAGCAAATTGGAATCCAACGTTTCGTTTTTGAGCAACCATCACCAACTTTGTTTTTTTAAATACGGTCCTGATTTTTTTATGCATAATATTAGAAGAGCTTTTTATTCTGCATTCAAGCATGTATCGCACTTTTCTCCCATTTAACCGAAACTCTATCTCTTACCGTTTCCGAAATCCCCATAGTGGCCCTCCTTATCTTGGACACAGTGTATACTCTAAACTAAATCACTTTCCCATTATTCATCTGACTCTTCGTAATATTTCACAAGCATTGGTAACGTGTTCTGAAACGCCCCTTTTTTCATATTTTGAGATGTAGAATCTGTCCTTAAATTTTTCTCACAACATTCTGTAACACCCTGTATACCTACACTATAAATGATCGTGTGGAATTCCTTGTTATCAGAATATAAACATTTATGTAGATTTACGACGTTAGTCTACATAACGATAACGTACATATAAATCTAGATTATTTCAGTTTAGTCTAAAGTTAACAAAGGTTGGCAGGAAAAATGCTTGAAATAGTAACAAAAGAAAATCTATTTAACTAACATGTGTATTTCACTGCCGTAAGTGTAACATGAATACGGTTCCCAAGGTCTACGCCTACGCAAGTTCTCGGCAACACACCAAGAAGTGTTTCGGCGATACGGGAGATGCAGGGGTTAGAAGCTCCGCCAAGAAGGACAAACTTCAACAAATTCTTGTATCCTGCTCAAATCGAAGGGACCAGTAGCTAAATCAGTGAAGATCAAAGAAGTATTCGTAGTGAGAGACATCGATTGGTATCCCAATACATAATATAGCAGACTTATGTATTGGATGGACTATAGAACCGAGATGTGTTGAATGAACTCGAAAACATCCCCAATAAAACCAAACCGAAAGGACGCGTGGTTAAATGGTAGGCAAGTTTATCTCTAACTCGGGCTGCCGTAGGTGGGGATGAATTAATGTTTGTACAAGGGAATATTGTGCAGGTGCCCACCCCTTGTCGTTTGGACTCACAGCAGAATAGAGCTGTATAATACATTCATTTCGTAGTTCATATCGTATTTGCTGAATAACATCGTACTGGGAAATGCTATCTTATAGACTGATATCATTGCAAAATACGCCAATCATATGGGCGTTCGTAAAATTTAGGGTTAAAGAACCGAGATACGTTACATGTATTGGCAAGCGTCTCACGGTTAATTGTGAGAAATCCAAAAGTCACAAAAAAATCTACATTGAGAAAAACGTCCGGCAATTTATAGAGGTTGAGCAGTTCCTAAAGAGATTTAAAATCTGCAATAGAATAGCAAAGCAAAAAACCTAGCACAGCGAAGCAGCCCCAGTGCGATCCTGCGCCATCTTCATAGAAAATGGTGCAGATTCTAACAGAAAATTTTGCCAATAAAACTGAATAAGACAAAATTGAGCAACAAAAGCAGAAGTCAACCTACTGAAGTGCTTTTTCGGTGAACTTTGAATAGAGTTAATGAGTTGGGCATCAAAAGAATAATATAAACAAAATAATTGAAAGTGCGCGTTAAGAGGGATATCTAATCCTTAAAATGGCGAGCCCCAAACCATCAACAAGACTGGATTAGCTTCAAGTAACGGCCTGCTGGAAAGAGCTGCTTACAGGAACTAGTTACAAGAACACTACAGGCTTGAACAACACCACCAAAAAGATAAAGTATTAAATTAACCGTATTATGCAGAATTTTTCCCAAGATGTCGATGTACCCTCCGCAATGAAAAGCTTGAACTACAACTACTCGATATGGAAAGCTACCAAAAGGCTTCAAAGATCAATAATAAAAAACCATCCTATAACAACGATGAAGGTTGGACAAAAAGCAAAAAACTAACTACGTCCCCTTACGATAAGGGCAAACTACCCCTATAAATTGGCGCTACACGTACAAGGGGGTAAAAGTTAAGTTTTATCAGAATTTACCGTTATTTTATTTTGTTTGCATTTTTAGTTTTAATCACGTGTAAATATTATTTGGTTGGTGTCCGAGGAATCAATTACCAGAAAGAAAAATTCGCAATAGTCGAAGATCATGTACCGGAGTACCGCGAATTAACCCCTCTTGATTCCACGACCGCACCGATACGTGTTCAATTTTGTACTGGAACAAGAGAAATTCATGGAAGACCTGGAAACTATTTCTTTTATATTTTCAGGCCCAATTTTATCCATATAGGTTAGAAGAGAACTGACAACAGAAACAGAAGGAGAACGAGCGTGTGGTGAAATATGCTACTGTTCTGACTACGTTGATTCGCACATAGATCACAAGAGCAAAAGATAGAGAGAATTGACACCAACTTGAAGCATTCCTAAAAATTATAGATTAAGAAATTATCTCTAAACTTACGTTTGGAATTCTATAAATTGTAAGAATAAATTCAAATAATTCCACTAATTTTTTTTTATTCTAAATGTAATCCGACGCATTTCGACACTATATATGTCATTAGACTAAAAACTATTGCCGACCTTGCGAAGAGTTCGAAGCGTATCTGAGCCCCAGAAACCTGAAATGTTACCTTGGCTGTAGATGAAATAGTTACTGGCACTATGAAAAAACGGACAGATGCGGGTAAACTGCCGTAATAGTTTTCAAAATTTTGCTTACAACCAGAGGTGTTGGCAGGGCAGAACGAAAACCGATTGCCAGAGAGGACTGAATGGAGCAAACTGTTAAGAATACCATTGAATAAGAGATGACCGCTCTGATAGACATATGGGAACTAAAATGAAAATCTTGCGAAATACTTTCGACCTAGATGAGCGAAGCTAAATTCCAGTTAGCCGATGGTTTACCATAAGAACCGGAAGAAGGTTTCAATTTGCCATACATTATCGAAATAGAATGATAATGATAACCATAATCGTTACGCAATGCTCTCTGTCAATATTTTATTCTACCTTCAAGAAGTAAGTAGCCCTTATGGTCCAAGAGCTGGCTGCAAAAAAGCTACCCTATCGAGTAACAGCATGAAAATAATAATAATAAATAAAATAAATAAAATAAAATAAAATCTTTTGCTGCCTGGGCGGAACTTGTGCAGAAATTCGCCATGTCCTCTCTCCTGAATTTTTTTTGGATACGAATTATAGCCAACAGCTTCAAATTACTCTTAAAACATAGCTTTTATATAATATGTAGTTAAAAAAGAAAAAAATTTTCTGCCTTGTTAAATCTTATGTTGCTGTACCTATCGAGTAACAGCTTCAAACTAAAACCAAATTAAAGTTTGAACATAATTCTATAAGAAAAAACATTTCTGCCTCGTTAAATCTTGTGCTAACGCCATGGCAGAACACTTTCGCTTTTTCAAAGTATTATGATACCACTAATGCAACTATCATAGAAGTATTTAAGGATAAACGAAGAATCGTCCAATGAACAATTATAATGATTTCGACAAAACAATTTTATAATATAAAATATTTAGTAATAGTATACAGGGTGTTTTGTTGGGAGCTTTAGTTAGACATTTCTGGGAAAGTTTTATAGATAGGTTTTTGAAAATTTGAACTTAGGGGTTACTCTGAAAACCGAATCGATGTAAAATATTTTCAAAATGGCAGCGCTTCCGGTAATGCCGGAAGTAGCTAGAGACATCGTTATTTTAAATGGGAACTATTGAATTTTTGGATTCTACGTGAAATTTCAGTACCGACAATTGAAATCGACCAAATGAAATTGTTCGAATATTGGAAGCTTTATACCACCAAAACAATTACCTAGATTAAGACCCGTTGTTGAAGACGAGGCTAAAATTATTAATGTACTTGGATATCTCACGGCGCGCCCCACTAAGTAATTGCTTTGGGTGTAAATATTAGTTGCATCTAAAAAATCCTAAAAAACTGCCCTTATCGCTCATTTTCTCATCATAATGGGAACTTGATGCAACCAGTCGACCTCTCAAGACGAATTGAGTTTTGTGAATAGCTCATGTTAAGGAACCAGGAAGATTCTTTGGGCAACATTATTTGGTCAGACTGGGCCAAATTTGGTAAAGATTCAATCGCCATAATTTGCATTGCTGGTGCGATTAAAATCCTTGTTTTGAGAGAAATTTATTGTATTTTGGAAAAAACTCGGTTTCCATAGCCACAACGGTTTTCAAGTACCTAATGAATTCCTAAATTACCGTCTGCATCCGCCATTTTTTTTCTAAATAAGTGGAAACAACTTAAAAACCATAACTTGTAGATATTGACATGTGGGTATTAAAAGAACTGAAATTTCACGTAGAATCCAAAAATGCAATAGTTTCCATTTAAAATACTTAATGAAGTTTCCGAAATTTCCGGAAGCGGTGCCATTTTGAAAATATTTTACATCGATTTGGTTTTCAGAGTAACCCCTAAGTTCAAATTTTCAAAAACCTATCTATAAAACTTTCCCAGAAATGTCTAACTAAAGCTCCCAAAAAACACCCTGTGTACTATTATTAAATATTTTATATTATAAAATTATTTTATCGAAATCATTATAATTGTTCATTGGACGATTCTTTGTTTATCCCTAAATACTTCTATGATAGGTGCATTAGTGGTATCATAAGACTTTGAGAAAGAGATAGTTTTCTGCCAATAGTCCAGTCAAAATAGACATTTAACTTAGCCAAAATTCGCATAGAGCTGAAAATTGGTATACACGTTAAATATACCATTACAAATGAAATGTCAAAAATCCCCTTCGATCCTACATCTGCAAAAAATTTTATCGAAGGTCAAAGGTCAAAAATTCAGGTTTTTTTCATTTTTCTCTTAAACAGTAAGTGTTATCATAAAAATAGGTCAGACAAAAGTTGTAGATCATGAAATTATCTACAAAAATTGTTCAGATACTTTTTTTTGTACGAATCAGCATTCGTGAGATATCGCGATTTCAAAAGTTAAAAAATTTATATTCGGCATAATATGCACACATGCAGCCTGTATACTTCATCGGACGTTCAAGCTTAATAAATAAAAATAAGAAACTATTGGTTTGTGTTACTCACACACTAACGCCTGTACAAATTGAATGAATATTCTAAAGTATCAGACTATACTGTCAGTCCCTAATTCAATTCGTCCGTATAATAATACATATATTCCGTTCGCAATATTTTCAATTTCAATTTGTGCCGTTATAGTAATTAAGGTAACTAGGGCGTTATGAACATAATTATCTAGGTGCCTTCATAACTTTATGTCATATCTACCTACTTGAAAGAAGTTCATTAAGATGGTTAAAACAGATGATAACAATAAAATCAGTAGGTATAGACTGACATTTAAAATTTAAAATGAGGTATAATATTTGACATTTGCGGGCGTTATAAGCTATAGCTTTACAAAAAATAACGCCCGTTGCTATGTAAAATCCGGTTGTCATGTAAGGGGGCGTTATTTAGTCATTAATGTCTCTTGTTTTAGTAGTTGTTATGGTGAAATAATAAGCTAGTATGACATAAAATAATGTTAACACAATGTCAGAAGTTTGTTTCATTTGTAATAAACGTTTGTATCATGTTTGCATGAAAGTGAAGTTGTTGTTGTTGATCGTGGAATGAATACTTTGATTGATGCAAGTGTTGAAAGAAATGATAATTTTTTTGAATACTTGAAAGACAAGCAATCTGTGACAGTCCATCCAGCAAATCAGTATTTTAATTGTTCGCAAAACGTAATGATTTAATTGATTGCGCAGAAGTATTTACCAAGATTGACTCTACCCTACACGACATCGTCACAAATGGAATTCGTTTTCTTCTTGCAATGTATGATGCTCCTAAATAAATTGATTCTATAGACAAGTATAGATATTTAAGGTTTGTAAAATCGGTATGGAACAATAAAACAGTACAGTTGTCTTGTCTGCCTCCAACATCTGCTTCTGCCTTTCAACACCTATATCGTGTCTATTCAAGTTCAAGTGTGGCTAGGCAATGAGCTGGACCCAGAAGAATGGGGTTGGAAATTAATAGATAATTGTTTGGAGCCAATTCAAACCCTACTGCCGTCTGCTCCAGAAAAGTTGCTTAATACTGTTTTTTGTAACTGCAAGACGAATTGTAGTAAGAATTGTGGCTGTCAAAAAGTGGGATTATTTTGTTCGCCAGTATGTATCAATTGTCAGGGTCAGACTTGCTCCAATATTGAATCAAATACAACAGATGACAATATTTATGATATCAATGAAGAGACAACTGATGCATCACTTTTCTTAGAACAACGAACAGAAATCCTGCAAGGAGAAGAAGAAGAAAGTGAAGATGATGAAATAACTGTTGAAGTAGAATTATAAAATTATCTATCATAATAAAATTTAGAAGAAATCTTCCCGTTCCACATTGATCATTAGCAATAGTACCATTCTTTCAATCAATAGGATACGATCTGATCAAACTTTCTTTATCGCAATAAATCGTGGAGTATGTCTACTGGGGAAACCACGTTAAAAAAATGCGCCAAGTACATTACCTCATCAGTGGTGCGGAAATGTGTGCATATTATGTCGAATATGAATTTTTCAACTTTTGAAATCGCGATATCTCACGAATGCTGATTCGTACAAAAAAAGAATCTGAACAATTTTTGTAGATAATTGCATGATCTACAACTTTTGTCTGACCTATTTTTATGATAACACTTACTGTTTAAGAGAAAAATGAAAAAATCCTGAATTTTTGACCTTTGACCTTCGATAAAATTTTTTGCAGATGTAGGATCGAAGGGGATTTTTGACATTTCATTTGTAATGGTATATTTAACGTGTATACCAATTTTCAGCTCTATGCGAATTTTGGCTAAGTTATAACTTTTTTTTGTCTATTTTGACTGGACTACAAGGCATTAGCACAAGATTTAACGAGGCAGAAATGTTTTTTATTTCATACTGACTAGTAATCTGTGTTTTACCAGACTCATACGAGTCTCGTAAATGAAACTTTACCGTAGGTACTAGAAATTTTGTACCCAAATACAAAGGTTGCCGTAGCAACATAAAGTGACATGACTTTGGAAACGTCAAATTTTATATAAAGTTAATAGAATGAATCTATGGCAAGTATGAAATAAAATGTTTTACATTATTTGTACGTTAAATCAGATTACGTTACTCGTTTCGAAATTCTTGCCTCAGCTACGCTTCGGCAATAAACATCTCACTCGTTAACGTAAACCTTGATTTACAGTACTCATATGTAAATAACTATTCTTATAGAATTATGTTCAAACTTTAATTTGGTTATAGTTTGAAGCTGTTACTCGATAGGTACAGCAACGTGCCAAAAAAAAATTAAAAAAGTTTTCTGCCAAGGTGTTAGCACAAGATTTAACAAGGCAGAAATTTTTTTCTTTTTTAACTATATAAAATATTTTTTAATTGATGGCAACAAACAAGAAACTAAAAGAGAGTAGCACTATCCTTGCACTATTAGATGTAGGATTTTCTCGAAATTTCAAAGATAATCAAATTAAATAAATCATACAACTGAATTCGTTTCATTGTAGTCATTGCAGTTTAATTTTCCACTTGCATATAGTAAAGTCTGAATTTATACGAACAGATGGAATAATTTTCAATTTAGAACCGTGCGAAGTTAATACTTTTATAATTATATTAATACGAAAAGCAATAAAAGTACTACGGTAATGTTTTATTAATATAATGTACTGTATTAGGTATGAGTGAAATTGGAAATTGAGACGTGCTGTACGGAAAACACTTACCAATCCTTGGTCTGTATAATTTGTTAGGCAAATATGTGGGGTTGGTTAGGGGTGATTGGAATGAGCTGAAAACGCTACCCACCACATCCTTATAAAGATTCACACATTCGCATCCGTCGCATCCATTGAAGATCCAATATACCATTTGAAAGGATTTAGTCAAACTGCGAGCGTCGTTTTTACACACTGCACACAAATCCTAAATACGCGAATTTATTGACAGAGTAGATAAATCGATTGCGCCATCGTTCTCTATACGGTAAACATTACATTTATTCATTTATTGTTAGAGGAGAATATAGTATTGCTTTTTTTTGTATAAAACAAAAATGAAAATTATACCGATCGATTTAAAAGGGTAATTAAAATGGAATTGAATTTTTAATGATTACGACAACAATTACCAACAACAGAGTTGGGTAGGTGCATTGTGCGACATTAAAAAGGAACGCGTCCGCAGACAAAAAGAACTAAAGAGTCCAAATCCGCTTTCAGGCAACATAAAAGTCACAATTCCAAATGGGATTTGTAAAGTTTACGATATTATTCCTGCGCCATTCTCACTTATAGAATGCTTTATCAAGATTTCGCCAAGTTTGTGCTTTCAAAAGAAACCATTGAAGTGGGTATTGGAAAAAATTGAAGCGCTCTTAGAAAAGAAATATGGTTATATATTTCATATAAATTTCATATTTTCTCCGAATATACAGTATGTGAATCTAGCTAATGGGAGATTGATAATTAACACAAAATTTTTGAAACTAGATATGGCCGCTTTCTTGTCAGCATCCGTCATGCACTTAAGTATCACATTTCACTTTCATTTGCCAAATTTATAATGAGTGACTGTTAAAAAAACAAGGACATGTACTTCTACATGTAAACCTCTGAAGAGAATTACCTACTCTCGAGTAGGACCTTATCAAGTGATATTACGTAACATTGAACTCTAATTAGAGTAGAATTAAAATTCTGTAGTTGTAACACATCCTTTTTTGAACATTTGTACGTGTGTGCCTATTTTCTTGTAAATCATCGTAAAAATTACTTACTATAATAGGTAGATACTACTTTAAAAAATAATGAATTAAGAAAATTGTAATTCTTATTCATAATTATTGCAAGTAATATTGCTGGTATAATTGAGTACATTGTATCAATGGAAAACTTCTAAAAGGAGAGTTAATACTTCCAAGTTTTGCCTCAAAGTATACAGGGTGTCTCACGGTGACCGTCGGTTAGAAGTATATCAAGAACTGTAAAAGCTAGAAATTTTAAATTTTGCACATGCGACATGGAGTGTTTAATCTATTAAATAAAAATATTTTCCAAATGGAAGCACTTCCGGAAATACCGGAAGTGAGCATCAACTTCTTTATTTTAAATACAAACCGGGCAATTTTTTTTCACATTCTGATGTGTCATAAAATGTTTAGTAAGTATGCTTAAAATAATCGGCGTATCAATTTTGATTGTTGAGAAAAAAAATTTTTTTCACTTAAAAATGTCAAAATCGTGTTTAGGAAATAAAATGGAAAGTCGAAGTGGTAAAAGTTAGGGAAATGGGATTTTAGGTTCTCAATGTCAAAAGATTGAGACACAATTGTCTGTAATGGGTAATAAAAAATTGCCCGCGGTTAAGTCTCTATTTGAATTTATTTCCAGACTTAAGAAAAACTTTAAAAAGTCTCTTTTTTTAAATGGAATGCCTATTTAATTATCGGCCCATTAGATGCAGAAATAAATTTTCTTTAAATTGATATACCATGTTCCTATACCTAAAATCAATGATTACAGAGTTATTTACATTTTTCTAATTAAATTTATAATTAAATACTTTACAAAACATGGTTGGCTTTGAAAATGTTCAAAAAAATTTTATTCAAATGTTTCTTATGCTTTTATGATTATTTAAAATTCTATCTATGCAACTTCTTGACTATCCAAGGTCTCTTTCCGCCGAACGAACAGAACTTTCAGGGAAAACATTAAAATATCCCAATACATTGGTTTCTGCAGCGTCATTGGGGACAATTGGCTTTGCCAAACTTCGTGGCGCATTTACTTCGCCCAAATTTAGAAAATTCTTTTCAATCATCCTGATTTTTCGTTCTGTCATTGTAGGTAAATGCGGATATTTTTCGTTAAAGTGTTGAGTGATTCTTTATTCAATAATTAAAGGTTCTGTAGGTCCGAAAAGTAATACGAGCAGACTCGCCATGAATGTAACACAAATTTAGAATATCAGCGTTTGTGTATTCAATATTTCCCAATTAAAAACAAATATTAAGCGCAAAATCAAAATTCAAACAGATAACACTGATAACAAACGTAAATGTAGCGTAAACTTTCAAACTGATAGCTAACTGACAACCGTCATCATAAGAAACAATTGAATACAAATTTTTTGAAAATTTTCAAAGCCAACCATGTTTTGTAAAGTATTTAATTATAAATTTAATTAGAAAAATGTAAATAACTCTGTAATCATTGATTTTAGGTATAGGAACATGGTATATCAATTTAAAGGAAATTTATTTCTGCATCGAATGGGCCGATAATTAAATAGGCATTCCATTAAAAAAAAAGAGACTTTTTAAAGTTTTTCTTAAGTCTGGAAATAACGTCAAATAGATACCTACGTAACCGCGGCCAATTTTTTATTAACCATTACACACAATTGTGTCTCAATCTTTTGACATTGAGAACCTAAAATCCCATTTCCCTAACTTTTACCACTTTCGACTTTCAATTTTATTTCCTAAACACGATTTTGACATTTTTCAGTGGAAAAAATTTTTTTTCTCAACAATCAAAATTGATACGCCGATTATTTTAAGCATACTTACTAAACATTTTATGACACATCAGAATGTGAAAAAAAATTGCCTGGTTTGTATTTAAAATAAAGAAGTTGATGCTCACTTCCGGTATTTCCGGAAGTGCTGCCATTTGGAAAATATTTTTATTTAATAGATTAAACACTCCATGTCGCATGTGCAAAATTTAAAATTTCTAGCATTTACAGTTCTTGATATATCTCTAACCGACGGTCACCGTGAGACACCCTGTATAGGTATACGTAGAGGTACATTATAAAATTCTTGATCGATCGAATTCAGTTTTTTAATTTCTTCTGAAATGCGTGTGTTTTAGTATTGAGCTTGCATATTTTTGATTTTTTAATGAAACACATTATAAAAGTGCAAAGTTATTGTCAAGTTATTTTACCCAAGCAGCGAAGGTGCGAAGTACAAAAATCTCTCGAATGAGCTAAATTTGCGTCCAATAAATCTGCATTTTGAAGATCAATGACTAATTTCAGAAGGTAAATTCGTTTTGGCCGAATCGTCCTTCGTGTAAATAGTAACCAACAACTGATGTGCAAAGCAGTGTCTCTGTAAGAGCAAAAAAAGTGGCAACTCTGATATTAAAGAATTGAAACTCACCAAAACTCTGAGAACATTTAGATATAGATTTTTTTCAAATAAAATGAACCACTTTGTGAAAATAGTAACTGGATGCTGAATTTTGTAATGAACCCGCTAGAGACAAGACAACGTTGGACATCATTGGGAAGAACAGACGCCCAGCTAAGCAGCTAAGATCTCTCCTTCAATTATGCACGTGCGGGGTTGCAAGGAGTGATGACAAAGGCATCCTTTTTAAGATTTTGTACTTTATCATGATACTGAGACTCATATTAGTATGAATGTAACGTTTCCTTTATCTGCAGAGACGATGACCAAATTAAAATTATTGCGATGATTATTAAGGGCCACATACTCCGATCTGCTGATCTTGGATCAACACATTGGCAGATTCTGAACGAATGAGATCGGTAATCTCGATTCCCATCACTCTGAAGATGCAAGCTGTAATGTGTTGCGAAACGTTAGAACTTTTGGTTTCACATTCAGCAATCAGACTTGGCAAACCTAGACTTAACAGCTCACCAGCACCGTGAGCTAAGAGGATGGATAATCGTCCCAAAAATCCTTCTTTTGGATCACAAATAAAAAGGCAGGGCAAGCCTTTCAACGCAGGCTGTGGAACAAATATAACGACGAGCTATAAGCCGACAACTAATATCTATTAATTTTAATGTCCCATTGCTTTTATAATAACAATTATAACAAATTCAGTTAGGCTTTGTACCGATTATTTTCTGTGTCGGACTGGACACGTGGTCATGGAACCACATCTCATCGGTCTATTGGTACTTTATTTGGAAAATGTACAGACGAATAATATACGATATACCTACCATATACATTAGTGTTGTTAGAAATAGTGTTCAGCGGCAATTTTTAGACCAAAACGTATTTTGAGAAACTTTAATCATTAAACAATTTATATCGGTACGAAGCTGTGTCTATTTTATTTGTGAAATTTTTCATAATCATTCGCGTAGTACATCAATGGTAATTAACACATATGTGTATCTGAACTAATAATAGTTGAGAGAAAATTATAATAGTTACAATTGTCGAAACGAAAAGCTATGGATGGTAAAAAAACCTTAGAAAGGAGATATTAACGTTTACAAAATCGTTAAGAAACACTGTACATATACAGTAGGTTTGAAAATAATGGAAGTATTTATGGAGGACTTGTCATGTTTGATCCTCGAAATTTAAAAACAATAAGAGATGAAGGCGGGAGTGAAGTTGTGGAAAACATTGGTGTTTAGTGGGGCGAATCTTAAAGAGATTATTTGAATTTTCAAAACTTTCGAGAAGCAAGACGGTGGAAGTCACAACGAATTATCCATAAACATAAACAAACATAATTTCCATTTATTTATACATATTGCCACATTCTAACATTTCAATTGTAATATGTTTATATGTAATATAATACACAAAAACTTTAAATAGAGTTTAAACATGGTGCTTTTTTGGGCATAACAAGTTTAGAACTTAATCCTCAGATAGCTGTGTTATATATCTATTATACGCATTTTATCATTAATAAAAATAATAATGATAATTTCCTTGAACTTAAGTTGCTTGGGAATGGCTCTTCTAAATATTAAGAATGATTAGCAAGCACAAGCAGGAATTGTGCATGTGCCATTTCCTGACTAAATGCATTTTTTTCAAAACGCATAATTAATATCGCCTACAAATAAGTGTCACGTTTTTAGGTAAATTACCTGAATTATTACTTTAAAGCCATAGAAATTGGGTCCTGATGGAGAGGCCGTTATGCATGAACAAGTAGAAGCACATTCTGTTTATGTTCTTAAAAAACATGTATCGAATAAAACAAATTTTGAAAACAACAGGGAAATTTTGGAAACCAACGTTATAGTTCTAGTAACCATGTTAGGAGACAAAAAATGGAAACGAGTTATCAAAAAGATTCCCAACGTCGCAAAAACATCACATTTACTTATCTCTTATCGTAATAATGCATAAGTTTATTTTCCCATCATCATTGATACATAATTAAAGATTGTAAACGTCACTGTTCCAAAAATTTTCGCCATTTCTGGGGGCAAACTATGACTAAAATACTAGAGCTTCCAAAATTCGTTTTTGCCCAATATGCTAGGCGTGGCACAAAAAATAGACCTAAAGATATAATTCGTAATAACTCGAAACCATTCCCCATAGAACGTTATATAATTATTGAATTAATTATGATTGAGAACAATAAAGCTACATGTTTCGGCAAATAATGCCATCATCAGGCTACTAAAAATAACTTCAAAATACACTGAACAATACACTAAAAATACTTACGTTAAATTGAAGGATAAACGGGAGTAAAATTTAAAATTACAAGTTAAACCATTATATGGAATTAATTAAATTGATAGATGAGACGGTCAAGACTTCATCCCTACAACAAGGAAGTGAAACCAGGCAAATACAAGTAAACTTACTGTAGGTACATGTTGAAAAATGAAAATTAAATTGTTTAACACACCATTCTGGAAAATTCAAGGTTATGAACACGCAGCAAAAGAATCGAAGGTACTTACGGGAGAACACACAACAAAAACTTAAACAGTGAAAAACATTGTGAAGAGCCACTCAATAAGTAGCGGCTAGAGATTTGTAAACTAATTAAAAATTAAACACAACAGGTGAATGAGAAGTCAACTGTGACAATAAAGCGAGAAAACCAACCCGAACTGTAAAGAAGGTAACGGATATACGAGGGCTAGGTGATACGAGGGAAAATTCAAGAACATTTTTGTTGATACTCAAAACCTCATTAAGGGAAAATCTGGGTTACGGTTGTAATTAAGGACGATTTCATTTGTTTCAAGTTTTTTCCCTTTTTCACAAATATGTAGAATCCCAAAATTAGTTTTGGGATCAAAAGAGTGGCCAGACTCTAAAATATAATTAGCAAAACAGGAGTAAGAGGTAATATTATTTTTCTTTATGCAGTTGAAATGTTCGGCGAACCGAGTTTTGAATCTTCTCCCCGTCTGCCCTATATAGAAAGCAGGACAAGTGCCGCACTCCAACTTATAAATTCCGGATTTATCGAGCGTGTGAATCTGATCTTTAATGTGAACTAAGTGGCTTTTTAAGTTATGCTTGGAGGAGAAAGAGATATTAATATTGTAGTTTTTAAAAAGCTTTTTAAAGAAAAATGAGGTGGGACCTATGAATCGTAAGGAGAAATATCTGTGAGAAGCAACGTCAGATAAGGGAGCCAAAGTGGTACAATTTTTCTTATTATAATTCTTAAGGAATTGGTTGTAAAGTCTAAGAATCATATTGTGGTAGGGTAACCATTACGTGCTGCTAGCTTCAATATTACACGGTATTCAACGTAAAAATTGGAGCTTCTTAAAGGCAGGGAAAAGAGTCTGTTGAAAAGGAACCGAAAAGCCGCAAGTTTATGGGATAAAGGGTGGAAGGAACAGTGGATCTCCAAGGAAAGGTTAAATCTCTGAATAGTAAGATCCAAGAAGCTAAGGGTAAGGGGTAAGTTATTAAAACCAGCTAATTGATCACTTCCACCCATTCTGAGTTTGATCAACTTCTTTATCTTCCATCATTATGGATATAAGACTAAAGATATAAATTTCTAGTGTAGTGTGGGGGACAAGGTCTCAAGCCAAAATATGTCACATAATTGGGTATAACCAAAGACCACACAGACCATATTATATGCTCTTTATAAAGACACCCACGTGGTAGGTTTCACATCAGTTGGTTAATACGTGTAGCTGTTATTAACGTTTCTGTTGTAAAAAACAGGTCTCCAGGAAGGCAGGAAATAATTCATTTGGAGAGCTTTCTCTTTAAACACAAATTTTAAATTGTGGGCTGGAACAATTCAAAGGATGTAGAAAAAATGTCTAGGGTAGTTAACCGCGAAGTATATGTAGTTCCAAACCGCAGAAGTGGGTCCAAGCATACAGGCGTCATATACGTCAGTTAGACATGCCGGAAAACAGGCAAGTTGTTTCGCGCAGCATTACGACCTGGTGTGGCTTTTGTATAGCAAGGCTCTAGAAGTGCACACACCAATTTTCAGCTCGATTTGACTACCAAGACCCGGCCGATAGCCCAAAATGTGCGCCGCCAGACCAAGTTGGCCCAAAACAGACCAGTGCGTGAAAGCTTGTTTACCACTACTTTCTGTATGCTCATTGTGTTTTCAAAACACTTGTGTTTTACTAAATCAATGTTGCTGAGTTTGAAAAAATTAAAATTTTTTGGAAATTTTCAGCCATTTGGGCTGCACATGCGCTGAAAGTCAGAAAATAGCGCAAAAAACAGTTTTTGGACGACAGGCCGCCTAGCCGAACCGCGCAAGGTACTTGAAAATTTTTTTCTGGATTTTGCAGCTCACCAACTTCCTATTCACACACACACACTACGCACTTTCTCTAACACGGCTCTCGGCTGCTAGAGAGAGCGCGCTTGACGCTTTTCAATTTTATCAATAGTTCATGTTATAAAACAAGCTTAATGAAGTATTATTCAGCATGACATAGTTTATTTAGATTATAATAACAGCTTTTCTATAAAATGTATACGCAATATATCACGTGATATTACTATGTTAGATGTTTCTTTGGAATAAACAACAATTATACAGGGTGGGTTATTGAAAACAAAACAGGGCCATTTTCGGATCATTACTGTTATTTTCCGAAAAATTCCTGAAACAGGTCAATTTTGTATTTGAGGGGGACAAATTTTGAGTGTAGTATTTCGAACTTTGTAACTTCAACCCCCTAGCGGTCGTGACACCAACCCTTAAAATCTTAAATGGGAATAGGGGTCGAGTAGCATATCATTTTAAAGCTTATTTAAAGGCCTATTTAATGGTGTATTTGTTTTTTAAATTTTTAGTGGTATGTTTTATTCAAATTCATGTATCATACTGTCATGGTAATATTTATACGTAAATGAGAAGAGAATTTGCTTTATTTATTAGTTTTCTATTTAAATTTTGTTAGCTTTCTTGCCATGATTTATACATATGTATTTCCATACATGCATTAATCGCATTAAGTATTACTTCACTAACTACAAAATATCGAACGCGAGACAAAAGCGTTATACCTATAAAGAAATAAGAGAGTAAAAAATGTATTAAGGCAGTATTTTCACTATTTTCTAGTGAAATAAATGAATAACCTTTAGCTATTTACCACTGGCACCCACCATATATTGATATTTGATGGACGTTCAAGTATTATTGGTGGCTTCTGTTAGCTGTCGCAGTATTCTTCCTCTTCAATAAAGCTTTCCCAAATGTTTAGCGAAAAAATACCTTACGGCACATTCCCATTGTATTCTTTATATTATCTCTAGTTTATTGCACAAACGCCATTCATCCCTTAGAAATAACGCCTCTTGTATACAAAACGCACTTAATCAGATATTAGAAAAATGCGCTTTTATAGGAATTTATTAAAGAAAAATAATGCAATCACTCAAAATGAAATTTGTTAGTGTAACTAAAATGGAAAGAGGGTACTCCAAAAGGGATTTTCCCTTCGGTATAACGGTACGTACGTGTACGCGTCCACCCTTTACCGGCCTTTGCGATTAAATAGGCATTCAACGCACAATGGTAGCTGATTGGTGAGACAATTGACGGTTTTTCGATGTCAATTTATTTTGTATCTCGTACAATACAGTAGGCTGCGACAAACAGTGCAACCCCGTTCTCTCAATTTAGAACCATTCAATTGCACTAACACGAGCAGAATTTTGATTTGTGATTATTTATCATAAATTTCGTGTTTATTACTTTGTGATTACTATACGTACCTATACCGACATACTTGTAAATATCGATTTAGCTTATATGCTCTATGCGAAGTATTTTGAAAAAGTAAGAAATTGATCAACTAAATTACGTGCTATAATATAGTATTTTTCAACTAGGATTCCCGTTTTCGAATTAGCGCTTTATATTAGTAAACGCAAACTTTTTGTCTTTTATCTCTGTTTAAATTGTGGTTGTACTTCTAAGCAACAGAAACGTAGGTTTTACGGCGATAGGTAAATTGCTTTAAACACACAATAAGCATTAAAATATTGTACAAATAACCGCAATGTGACAGAAAGAGATGACAGTAGTTTATGTTGGACGCAAAACTATAACTATTTTCGAATGCCAGAGATTCTCAAAATTTTACATTACTGTAGGTAATGCATAATGAATTGCGCATGGCGTTTACTAGCAATAAAAATTCTTATATAGATACCAATTTATTTCATTACTTATAAATATGTAAGTAGGTACTTAAAATTATCATTCATTAAAAAATCAATTATCTAAAATTGTTGTAGAACCTCTGACTAACAAGTAATTCTTAGTTCATACGGCGATTCAATGAAACGCACTAATCCGAAAACGGGAATCCTAGTTGAAAAATACTATATAAGTAATAAGTTGATATACCTACCTACCTAATAAAGACATAGGTACATTTCCCATTCTTAGTTTGATATTTCAAAAGAATCTCAAACTGAACTTAAGGATGAAAGCCGGTAGGAAACGATCTGAAGCCATACTAAAGCCAAATTGACTTAATTTCAACTATGAATAAAAAAATGTTGTTTTATCAACATGTTGAAATAGAAATGTTTTGCTTGTTTTTTTTAAATGTTTGATGCTATGGAATTCGACTCATTTGCTAACTTGTCCAAGATGAACGGTACCTAACTGTTGTTGAAATGGCAATAAACCATGTCGTCAAGTACAGCCCGTCGGGCGTCGAGTCCACCTCCGTTAAGCTGCCCCCCCCCCCCCCCCCCCCCGCCACCCCGCCACACGGGAATTAAAAAAATGATAGTTCAGAATAATTAGAAGCTTAGCAGGAATCAAGACGCGACCTTACTCTCGACTACGGGGTGTGTGGGAGGGAGAGGGTACTTTGAAGGTCCCATTCTTCAGTTTTTCGCTCAACTCTAAAACGTAGCGTCATACCGGAAAAACTCACGAAATGAAAATGAAAGCTTATTAAATGTGCCACAACTTTAATTTAATTCCTCTATTTTTCGATTCTGACTGAGGAAATCTCTTTATAATTAATTTACATTGGAACCAGTATTGATAAGAAGGTGGTGCCTTGCTTATTGCTTCAATAGAAAGTGAATCATTTTGTGTCCGGATAGCGTATACATACATATAATAGATGCTAGTAGCTCTCTATTACAACACTTAACTTGTGTAGACACTAAACACTTATAAAAAATGTTTCTTATATTGTCACTAAAACTACATTTGATACAAAGTTTAAAATATCTAATGTTAATTTTTTGTACGAGTAGATAATTTGAGACGTTGTTTGTTCAGAGGAAGAAAACGTAAATGAGGGCGTTAAATTCGTTTTTGGATTATGTTCAAAATCTCGTATACAGGGTATACCACGGAACCCGTTCATTAGAAGTTTCTGGGGTCCCTTATGAGTTATGAATTTGAAACTTTCAGGTTAAGGATAACCCATAGCCTTCTTTTGTTCTAAAATATTTTCGATGTTGTACAACTTCCGGAAAGACCGGAAATCGCCATTCATCTTCTTATTTTAAATGGAACACCCTGTATATTATTGCATTTTTCGATTATACAATCGATTCTCCGTTAATCTGTATTAGATTATCCTATACCTATCTTCAACTGTTTTTGAGATATTATGATTTTTTTGAAAAATTTGCGCTTTGCGGAGGGATGTTTAATAGCCCACCTTTTGCTCTTCTTTGAACGCAAAACATTCATACTTTACAAACACGAAGTAAAACCATAAGGGTTCACAAAATGCATTTGCAAACCTATCACAGATTATACAGGGCGTTCAAAATTAGTGGCAAAGTTAAAAAACTTCAAACACCAAAAAGTCATTTTTTTCAAATGGAACACCCCGTATATTTTTACATATTTGGAAGGCTATTTAATTTACGCATCGATAAACTGTAGGGTCTGTAGGTATCCCTATACCTATCTTTAGCGGTTTTGTAGTTATTAACACTTTTTATCTAATATTGATTAAAACTGCACTCAAAACCTATGCACATTTGAAAGTAGGCTGTGAGTATGCGAAAATAAAATACGGTACGGTACAGGGTTGAGTGCAAGAACAGGTCTCTACTTTTTTTGTAGACACCTGAACTCCCTTCTTTTGAGAACAAGTGTGCAGTTTTAACGTATTTTGAACAATCTTATGTAATTTAATAGTTTGCTCTCAATAAAAGGTATTATTATTATTATACTTCGGTTTTTATCGATACTTAGGCCAAGCCTGGTTAACTAACCGCACGGATCGAAATCAAGTAAGTATTATTATTATTATTATTATTATTAGTATGATTAGACAAACGAATGTTTATCTGGATGTCATGCTCATTAAAGCAAACAGGTGGTAAACAGTAAACAATTTTATGAAATGGAAGCAGTTAACGCATATTCCAATACTGATATTTTGAATTTATTTTATATCCATTAAAGTCATTTTTATTTGTTTGTTGTATAAATAAGATCATTAAATTCGTTTTGTAAAGGTAATTGTTTTTCCTGTTGTCATACTCACAGCCTGCTTTCAAATGTGCATAGGTTTTAAGTGCAGTTTTAATCAATATTAGATAAAAAGTGTTAATAACTACAAAACCGCTAAAGATAGGTATAGGGATACCTATAGTTTATCGATGCGTAAATTAAATAGCCTTCCAAATATGTAAAAATATACGGGGTGTTCCATTTGAAAAAAATGACTTTTTGGTGTTTGAAGTTTTTTAACTTTGCCACTAATTTTGAACGCCCTGTATAATCTGTGATAGGTTTGCAAATGCATTTTGTGAACCCTTATGGTTTTACTTCGTGTTTGTAAAGTATGAATGTTTTGCGTTCAAAGAAGAGCAAAAGGTGGGCTATTAAACATCCCTCCGCAAAGCGCAAATTTTTCAAAAAAATCATAATATCTCAAAAACAGTTGAAGATAGGTATAGGATAATCTAATACAATGTTACGCAGAATGGATTGTATAATCCAAAAATGCAATAATATACAGGGGGTTCCATTTAAAATAAGAAGATGAATGGCGACTTCCGGTCCTTCCGGAAGTTGTACAACATCCACAATATTTTAGAACAAAAGAAGGCTATGGGTTATCCTTAACCTGAAAGTTTCAAATTCATAAGTAGTAAGGGACCCCAGAAACTTCTAATGAACGGGTTCCGTGGTATACCCTGTATATTTTTGTTTCGGTACATAGACAATATTCTCTTATTTGTGAGATAGAGAAGGAAATCTCATTAAAGAGAACCGTGAGGTTTCAAAAATATGAAAGTATACTTCAATCCCTCTCAACCATTTCCAAATGTCACTTTCAGAAATGCCTAAACTTGCTGCGGTAATAGCCTTTGGAAGCTGACTAGGTTTCGCTTTAACAACGATTTGTACCAGCCTCCTTCCGCCCGGTCTGTTATCAACAAATTGATTGTAGCGCGTGTTTGCGTCCAAGAAAAATTTGATCGAGGGATCAGGAATAAATAGAATAGGGTTTGGATCGTGTCTTATTTTTTATTTTTTATGAAACTTATCACTTGTACTAAGTTGGGGAGCAGTATATCTCACATTGAAAGCGATTTTTGACCCATTCCATCTTGTACGCTTGAAAGGCATTCCGAATATCATTTTTCATGTACTTTTCGCCGTACTCTTTATTTCACTTAACGTTGAATTTCTGGAAAGAAGATCTCGTAGAGAAAATGAGCCACGTTAGAGTTATTGGCCACTCAATAGTAAAGTCATTGGTCGGAGGGCGAAGGGCAAAAAATTACAATAAAGTAAAGCCTAGGTTTGTGGAAAATAGTTAGGTAATATTAACAAGTAATATAATATAAAATACCGGGTGGCTATAATAACTGCGAGGCGCACAAATTTGCTACAGTTGATAAGGGTTGTATTTCTGTAATTAAATAATCGTCAAAATACAAGAATTGGAACCCTTGTGATCGTTGAACAGGGCGAACTGGGGGCCACAATAGTTTTATGAACGGTGTCAAGGTGTGATGGTATAATAATAATACTATAATAGATAGTAACGTTATTACTAAGGCCCGAATTTATATTTTTTTAAAAACACGTAATATTTAAATATATATTGTATAAAAAATGGCAAATATTTTCATAAAAACCTGTAATATTTTTTAAATATTTCAAACTGAAACCAAGAAGTTAAACACATTTATTCATCAAATCATCATAATATAATATTATTCATAATCAATTAATCATTAAGTTATTTATTACAAGAGGAAGAACCTAACCATAGCCTTCTTAAAGAAGGCTATGACCTAACCCTTAGCAAGTATAACAGGTATCCATCCTAATCCTTAGATTGTTTACTGAACAAACAACTGACCATTTATTTTAAATCCTCCTTTACAGGTGGTATTTTAAAAATACGTATAAATTATGAGTCAGAGAGAAATTCACCAAACATTTTCTGTAATGTTCAATACACGTATCTAAAAAAATAAACGTGACACGTTCTCACCACTAATTGGGATAACCGGGCTCTACCAATGCACCTTGTTTTTCATGTTGTAATTCTTACAACCGTTCACAATACAATAGGGCATTTGAAAATCGGTAAAATATTTTTGTATTTTTTTGTACTTAAATATTTTTAAAAATATTTAGATATTTAAATAAATATAAATCCGAGCCCTAGTTTACCAACACAGCAGAGTACAGATTTTACTTAAAGTAGCATCATGTAACATACAGGGTCCTGCACTTCTCCTCCCGTATTCTGTAGCTCAGGTATTAATTTAGTTAGGTTTTTGATATTTTGCAGACGTTTCCTGTACCTACCTTAGAGTGTATTTCAGGAAAATATTTTGGATTATGCAGGGTATCCCAACAAAGTCTGACGCCATGATGATATATTTTTTTAAATTACATGCTTTACTTTTTTTACTTATTTTTTTCGTTTTTTATGCTTGCCTACATATTCCTAAAATTCTATTGAGATCGGTTCGATAAAACCAACGAAATTTTTAAATTTCTACAATTCATGAAATTGGTTAGAAGTTTTGCTTTCTTGTGTTTAGTTTACAGCAATGAAGAATTCAGTTTTAGGAAAATTTTTGGGAACACTTTTAGTATGGTAGGTATATACCTATTTTATAAATTTATGTAGATTGTATTCTTATGAATAATAATTAGGCTTCACTATTAATTGTTTACATTGTTTACAGTGTGCATTAATGAGGTTTGTGACATTTGCTTTTTGATGTAGACTTAAGACTAATAACAAAATAAGAAAACTTATACTTATTCTTTGCGAACAAATGTTAGGAAGTCATTTCAAAGTATGAAATTGATATCTTTTTAAATCTTCATTCACTGTATTGGTCTGAATTCTGTGACTCCATATTTGATGCGCTTACAGAAGTTAATTTTCTATTAAATTAACCAAGAAAGCTTCCATGTAAATCACATTAAAAGCAGTGAAAAGTAACAGGCAACTTGTATAAAACTATAATAGGTTCGACCTCCAGTAAAGAGGATTAGCTTACTTATTTCTGGGAAAATTATGCCCATAAATAGGTAGAATAGAACGGTACAACGAAACATTTATATACCTATGGCCCTAAATTCTTTAAATTTTCATTAAAATTTTAAATTTTCATCAGGAAAAAATGTAAAGATTCATAAATTAATGTCAAATTGATCACTTTATTACAATATTTTGAAATTATGCTGACAATTTACGTTATGGCTATTTTCAAGCATATAACTGTCAAAAGATATCAGCTTCATTTTTTGGTGACATATGTAAATTGATAACTATTTTATAAAATTATTTTCAATTATACAGGATGGTTCACAAAATCGTAATATATTAAAGTTAGGTTTTTTAAATGCAACCCCCTGTATTGTATTACATTTTGAGAAAATTGTGATTTTGAAGAAAAATATTCAATTTAAACAACGCCTAATAACACGGAAACAACTTACTTTCAGTAACGCAAATTTATATCGATTTATTTTGACCTTTAAGGCTTTCATTTGCACTACGTGGGATTTCGATTCTATGCACAGGGTGTTTAGAAAAAGGATTCATATTTTATATTTTTTAAACATGCAAAACTCACTTAACTTAAATGGACCACCATATATATTTTTATTCTGGGTTGAATAACTCTTCATTTTATATCAAAAACTATGAGTAGGTAATGCATATGTCTAAAATCAGCGATTAAACAGTTACCTATTAAGATTTTTCTCTAAAATTTGTATGAAAACGGTTTTTGTTTGGATTCTAGTAGGCAATGAATTTTGTATTGTCGTTGATAATTAGGTATGGGATCATCACTTATATTAATTAAAAATGAAATGAATGTCAAGACGTAATCATTTATGGAAAAAATACTATAGTAAATGCTCAATATGATGACCATTTTCTTCTATGCATAACTGCACTCGATTTTCAAAAGATCTAACGTTTCTCAGGATATCTGGTGTTATAATAGTAGTAAACGCATTCTTTATTGTAATCTTTATGTCATCAGCAGTGGTAGGTGGACCCCTCCTTCCAATCCATTTATTGAGGAATTGTCTATCTAAATAGTTTTGAAAAAAACAAAAAACCATCCTTATCACATTCAACTTCACCAGAATTTATATGGGCGAGACTTTCAACGAAGCTTTGAATTTTTGTTTATGGAGTCTCGAAAAAGTTTGAGAAGAAGATGAATTCTTTAAATACGTTTTTTTCCCGACGAATCCACTTTCCACAACATAACGGCTTGGTAAACCGACATAACTTTCATTACTAAATCGCGAGGGGGTAATCACCTCTGTAATCCGTTGTACACTAGGATTGTAATCTTTTGTAATCCATGTAATCTTTTGTAATCCATGAAATCTTTTGTAATACACAAGTAATCCATGTAATCTTTTGTAATCCAGTTGTAATTTTTGTAGTCCATGTAATCGACTTCATTGAAATTAAATTTACACGTGGACTCGCACGTGGACATTAAAAAATGCTCGAAATAATGTTCCATTATTGTGGAATGTGGAGGCGTGCAATGCACCAACCGTTTCCCAGACCGTTTCTAATTTCGCTTACTTGCGTAATCTACTCCCACCGGTTTCGACTATTCTAATGATTTTTAAATTATTTTTACTAATTGTTATTTTTTCGCATTTTTTTTAAATGTTCACAAACCCTCCACAAAACCTATAAAAATTAAATTATACCTACTTGTGGTATAATAGGCTAGGGGATGGCCTGCATTTAAATCATATAACGCGACACGTGATCGATGACATTTTGCGTGTATCTTTATTCACATCACTGGCCTACTGCTTGTTTTTGCTAGAACTGTTGATATTGGTTTTGTGGAAATCTTAGCCTCACATTTGCGCCAACGACTCACTCAAACTGTTTCATTCTCGGTTTCATTTTCATCGCCATTTATATTGAATAAAAATAATATTTTTTAAAAACATAGATTTTTCTTTAAGTAAGTATTTTTAATTTTTCGTGGGTGAAGTCTACTAAATTCAGATTTTTTGACCTGAACTTAAACACTCGCTTAAACCTAAGGTTTTGTAATTATTTTTTTGATTATTGTCGCTTTAAAAATGACACCAGGAATGTTTTCCTCCAAGATGATAAGATGTGTGCCGTACATTACTCGTGTAACCACGTTCAACCTTTTTGTTCAGTCAATTTTCACAGTGATCAGTGTGAAAGCTGATATGTTTCCGGGTGATTCTGTTATCTTTTTGCGAACTTATAGAAGTGTTAAAATTGTAATCCATGTAGTCATGTCACCTTTTGTAATCCATGTAATCTTTTGTAATTAATGTAATCCATGTAATCTTTTGTAATCCGTGTAATTATTTGTAATCCATGTAATCATTTATAATCTTTTGTAATCCATGTAATCTGTGATTAACCCCTCGCTAAATCGTCACCTGTATCGCACTGTTGACCGCCAAAACCGGTGGAGCCTCAATGTATTTGGGAGAATTTTGATTTTTTGATAGAAACTTGAACGGAGTAAAATTTTTACAGATTTTAGAACACCTTTTCGAATCTTCTTGATGAAATTTCTTTAGATAGGTATTATTATTATTATTATCATTATAAATTTAGTTTACAACACTCCCACCTACCACTGCTGATGACATGAAGATTAGAATAAAGGATGCGTTTGCTACTATAACACCATAACGTTAGAAAATCTCTTGAAAACGTTTACGGTTTTTTTCATTGCTTTTAATTTCATTTTTAATTAAGTTTTGATCACATACCTTATTATCAACTACATTACTCATAGTTTTTGATGGAAAATGAAAAGTTATTCAACACTGAATAAAAATATATTGGGTGGTCCATTTAAGTTAAGTGAGTTTTGGATGTTTGAAAAATATAAAATATGAATCCTTTTTCTAAACATCCTGTGCATAGAATCGAAATCCCACGTAGTGCAAATGAAAGCTTTAAAAGGTCAAAATAAATATATTTCTTGTAGAGAAAAAAATACTCTTTACAACCACATCATTGCTTATTGTTGTTTTTTTTCATACAAGGGTGAAAACATGGAAATTATAAATTCAATTTTATCAAAATTAGGTGGTGCCTTGGAATTATTGAAACAAAAAACCGTTAATCGGTAGTTGTCATGTTAATGTTTTAATCACAGCATTTTAAGTTTTTTGCGTTCTAGCGCCAAAAGCTTCTTTTTCTTTCTCATTTACAATAATGAATTATTGTTAAGACGCTAATATGACAACTAACTAACCATTGTTTTTGGTTTCAATAATTCCAAGGCACCATCTAATTTTGATAAAATTGCATTTATAATTTCCATATTTTCACTCTTGTATGAAAAATAAAACAATAAGTAATGATGTGGTTGTAAAGAGAGTATTTTTTCTCTACAAGAAATATATTTACACTTTTGCTCTAAAATAATTAGGGCAGATAATACAAGCATATTAAAAATTTAACATTGAAATCTCTATGGTGCGTAAATCAATTCTACACCTTGTATAGTCTTGTTTACAATTTAAAATAAATAATAATTTAATAGATTCTCTAATAGAGAAGAGATTATGAAGCACATGTTTAACAAAAAAATTATTATAAGTGATTTTAGAAATAATTTCACATTAAAATACTTTTAGAAAAGGAAGTGCCCAACAATGCTTAATGGCAGGGTTATAAGTTTGTGTCGATAGTAATTAAAAAAATTCTGGCAAGTTGCCACGAGACTTCCCTCGTATTAGCACCTTTTTCAAAAAATAAGTATAGCACAATATATATTGCTGAATTCAGAAAAAAATTCTCTTTTAAACTCGATGAAAAAACTGCAACTTTATGTTATAAAAAAATTATTGCCACCATTTTAGCTTATACCGGAAGTGACGTCATCAAAGGTAATATCAGCATTTTCGTCCTTGGCCCGAATGCAATCCATTGGCGAAAACCGCATTTCGATAACTTTAATAGTTTCTAAGTATCGAGCGTTGCAGTCATTTTTTGAAAATTATTTTTTTTAACACTGTTTTCAAAAAATAAGTATAGCACAATATATATTGCTGAATTCAGAAAAAAATACTCTTTTAAACTACATAAAAAAAAACTGCAACTTCATCTTATAAAAAAATGAGTGCCGCCATTTTAGCTTATACCGGAAGTGACGTCATCAAAGGTAATATCAGCATTTTCGTCCTTGACCCGAATGCAATCGATTGGCGAAAACCGCATTTCGATAACTTTAATAGTTTCTGAGTTTAGAGCGTTGCCAGGAATGTGTACGGACAGACTACAGACCTACAGACTACAGACTACAGACTACAGACGACAGACGGAAATTTTTTTTTTCATATTTTGAATCTACGTGTTCAGAAACGCAAAGATATGTAAAAATTTCCATAGGTCAAATTTTTTTTTTTGGAACACTTCGTACTCGGGAAGTAAAAACGTATTGGAAGGGATAACTCGTAAACGAAAATGTAATGCTTTTTTTTTAAATTTTATTCAATTTAATTAAACGTACCTAATTAATACCGAAAGCTATGCTGAAAACCTCAAAAGTCTGATACGATTACTCCACTAAATTGATATGGGTCAAATGTAACTACAATACTTACTCCATTGTTAGTTCCAAACCATAACTAGTGAATGAGGAGTAAATGTAGGTTTTATGTATAAGAAGGAAGAAATGCATCAAATCGATGTTTATGGGCATATTATATTGTTGACCTAAAACAGGTAAATACAATTCAGAAAAGAACATGTAATAGCAAATCGATTAACGTCGTTAATTCATACGAGTAGTATTAAGAACTGGGGAAGATTAAATTTGAGCGGCCCTCGTAGGTACTTTATATAAAAAAATGTGTAGGTAATCAGTTCACCTATAATGTCGGCAATTTCAGAGAAATAAAGATTTTTACATCAAGGGAAGGAAACTGTATTGATATTTCAAAATTGCTTACTGTAATAGTACTAAGTATTACAGTGATCGATATATCTAATTATTAAGCTTCTTAAATTCTAACAACAATTCTCTCAAAATGAAATAAAAGTTGAATCCATAAAAGTTGACGAGCTTTATTTGAATTATATGAAAATTGAGTGTTATGTAATGAAACTACCACATAAAAGATGGCGCTCTATATTCTAATTTTTGATTCCGCAAGTTTACTCGACATACTTTTCAATATGTAATACAAAACTTTCCATTTGTGTAGGTACAGTAGAGGAAAGAATTTTGAAATATTATTTAGTGGAGAATCTGATATTTAATAGAACAAACGTCAGAAAGGGAGAGGTTAGCATATCCAACTAGAATTGAATATTTAGAAAAGCGATATTCCATCGTCGGTATTTGATCTCAGATTTTGAAGAGGTGGATGATAATTTAATTAATTCTGAGCGTGATGAATTGAAAAGAAAAACGGAATAACTCGACACCCAATTAAAATTTCACCTCACGAGTTACGACACGAACGAAATACAATCGTATGAAAAACAAAGAACACAATTAAAACAAAAAGCAATATGAACAAAAAGCAGTGCTTGCCAGGATCCCTAGTTAATCATTAAAATGGCGTCTACTGTTTTCCCGTGTGTTTTTATTGTGTTGTAAATTAAAACAGCGAACACAATAGGCTTCCGTGCGGGGTTGCGTCTCGCGGACGTGTGCAAGCTTGCGATTGCTGGCTGAATACGGCGAACCAATACCCATGAGAGGATACTTTTGAAAGCTTTATTTACAATTTAGCATTAACTTTAGTGATTCACCCCGTTTGTATTTGCAGCATTATGTATAGATATACTTCCTTCTTTCCGTTGAAAAAATATTCATTTTTACCAAAACTTCTTTGAATTTAATATTTGAATTGGATTATTGATCTTTTCCGAGTATAAAGGCGTCTTTAAATTTAAAAGAAAGCTTTTTTTCTAGTAAGATTAAATTGGAGATTGCTTTCTTATCCCAGGAAAGAATATGGGCGCATATACCATACCCTTCGTTGTATTCAGTTGTTATGTGAAAGAAACACATTTGATTTCGATTATTTGTGAAAGTAACTCTACTAAATTTAGATAAGTGCTTTACAGTCCTTTTTTGATCCTTGCTTGGATAAACCCTTCCAAGTTAATAACGAATACCAGATTGTACAAAAGATCGACTGCGAAGGCGTTTTGGACTGCTGCCAGTATAAAAGCAACAATAACTGCTGTAAGAAGAAGGTTTGATTACCAAGGAGTACAATACAGACGGAGATGAAGGGTAAGAATACGGTGGGCCCATCGCCGGGTTGATTGCCAGTATTTTCCGCAGAGGAAGAACAACTCGCAAGTCGCAACTCTCGTGCTAAAGTTGTTGGGGAAAAGTAATAAATAATGTCCCTTCATTAAAGAGAAAAAAGTTGCTGGTGATGACTAAAACGTAATCCAAGAGTGGTGTTGAGAAAACCTGTTGCGACAAGCATAAACAGAATAAGCATTCAAGAAAGAACAGGTGTCTTTTATTTTTCAAGAACATTGAACAAGTTCAACGAATCTGGAATTTTTAAGATGAAACTGCCACTACAGTGCAGAAACCAGGAAAGATTTTTACTGAAACAAGTGGGGTTTGCTACTACAAGTTGGGAGAAGGAGAACAACATTACTGCAGTTTGTGTATTTAGTGCAACGGTTGTGTATGCTCCTTCCATGTTTATTTACGGCAGAAAACGTATAAATCCACTACTACAAAAAAGGGTTCTTCTGGCGCTTCATATGTTTGTTCGGACAAAGGCTAGATAACAGATTAATAGATATTTGAAGCATTTTCAAAATTTTCTCTTTTACTAATAATGGATAACCATACCACTCACTGTACTTTGGAGGCATAATTTTGCAAAAGAAATCCTTTAACAATCCCGTCATATACTTCACATAGACTACAACCATTCGATTGACATTTTATTCTTCACTGAAGACTGGATTTAATGCAGAATGTAACAAAAGTATTTGAAAAACCATCCACATGAGAAGATAATACTGTTCGAGATAGAGGAACTATTGTACGGGAAGGTTCGAAGTTCACCAAGGGGTTAATAATCAGTTGAGGAAAAAACTCACAACCTCCCTTTGACAAGTTTGTTTATTTTAAATTTTTTGCAAGAATGATAATTAGATTAGTGGCGACATGTTTCGGGACAAACTCAGCCCCTTATCAAACCCAATAACTTTTATAAGAACATTATGCCATTACATTAACAAAGTATTGTCTGAAGGGAAAGAAAATGTGTTTGAAAAAATTTATTAATTAGGTAAACATATTTTAAAAAATATTTGAATCACACAAATGATTATTAAAGTAACAGGGCTCCCTACAAATACAAAGGGAACCCGGGATACGCCAGAAGGGCCATGATGTAAAAAGATGAAAATAATGATTTAAATTATGGAAAACGAGGTGACAGCACTTTCTTAATGTAATGACATACCTAATCTTCTTATAAAAGTTACTGGGCTTGATAATGGTATGCATTTGTCCCGAAACATGTCGCCACTAATCTAATCATCAATCTGTCAAGAAATTTTAAATAAAAAATTTTGCCAAGGGGAGGTTGTGAGTTTTTTCCTCAACTGATAGAAGAACTATTTAACAATGCGTACATAAGGGTTGGGACTTTAGAAAAAGCTATGAAATGGTTCCAGGTAACTGGTATATTTAATCTCGACATTTCTTTTGGAGAAGATTTTGCATCAACAGAATTACCTACGCCCAGAACCTCGAGAAATTCCCGGTTCTAACGAAATCAATTTCAACCTGTGGGAATAGAAACGGGTGTGCCCTCAGGTGCACGAAGTATGGACACATCTTTCGAAGAAGCAGGCTCATCAAAACCTAAAGAACAATGCGTTAAGAGGAAACAGTCAAGTAAGTAAACGTCCCAAATAGTAACAAATACGTCCAAAAAAAGCAGAGAAAAGGAGCAAAGAAATAGAAAAGCCTTCGAATACCTTATAAAAGAAAGAATAGGGAGGGGGCACTGACAAAGAACGAACTGCATCCCAACCAATTTGGCTTCACGAGAGGGAAGAGCACGGTACACGCGGTTTCAAGGGTAGTAAAGTGGATGGGCGGATATAGACCGGCGGCGAGACCCAAATGGTCGGCAATGATATTAGTGGACGTCAAAAATGCCGTCAACACGATAGCATGGTAGCAAATAAAGAAGGCAGTGGCGGAACGAAAGTGGCGAAAATATCTGAGCATAGTGAGAGAGTACCTGGGAGACAGATGCGTACAAGTAGAAAAGGGCATACAAAGGCGGGTCGACGGCGGGTCACACAGTGATCGGTCCTCGGACCGGTCGTGTGAAACATCGTGTACGACGGAGTAATGAGGCTGGATATGCGTAAACGAAGCTCTCCGCAAGATAAATCGATGGATGGGCAGGGTCGGACTATACGAGTGGCAGCCGAGAAAACGGAGGTCTTTATACCGTATAAACGAAACGACCAAATCAAGGATGTAACATTCAACAAGAGTGATGCAAAAATGATACCAGGGACCACGGGTGGCCTTCGATAGATACCTTACCTTCGGAAAACACGTGGAGGCAGCAGCAGAGAAGGAGGCCAGGGTGATACAGGCTCTGGAAGCAATATTTCTCAGAATCGGGGGACCAAGAGAAGGGAGACGACGGGCAATCTGCATGGAAACACAATCCATACAAATGTACGCGGCCCCGATATGGGAAGGAGCCATTCGCATTAAAAAGTGGAAAGGCGAAGCACTACAGAGACGAGCAGCTATCAAAGTAACTCAGCCTATAGAACGATATCGTGCGAAGGGATGCTGGTGATCGCGTCTATGACACCGATCCATCTGCTGGCAAGAGAACGGAAGGCTATATTCGAAAACCCGGATAGAGACAGAAGAGAAGTTAGAAAAAATACCAGAAGGAAATGGCAAAGTGAGCCAGCAAAGCCAAATGGACGCTCAGTATAATACCGGAAATAGGTAAATGGATCGACAGGAGGTGGGGGAAAACAAATGTTACTGGACCCAATTCCTTAGCGGACATGGGATCTTCAAAGACTATCTGCATCGCATGAAGATAAAGAATTCGCGCATGTGCGACTACTGCGATATGCCGGACTCGGTCGAGCACTCTTTCACCGAGTGCGGCAGATGGACGGAAGATAGGGTAAGAGCTATACCTTTCGATGTTAAAGATAGAACACATCAACAGCAAAAAGATGATGGAAGCCGCCCTGGCATCGCAGAGAGAGTGGGAGCTAGTAGAGAAATTCATCCAACACGTGCTCCAAAGTAAGCACAGGGAAGAAATAGTCGAAGAGAAGAGACGATAGAAGGGAACAGACAAACCTCCAGCGGTGAAGAATAAGATGGTACCGGTGCTGGAGGACGGGGGCAAAGAAAGAGGGGTTTTAGTCGGTAGGAGTCCCGTACTACCCAGGGAATTGATTGTCCTCCCCTGGGTGTCCATGACGGATTTCACCTAAAAAAAAAAGTAAGTAAACGTCCCAAATAGTAACAATAAATACCTACTTACGTTCAAAAAAAGCAGAGAAAAGGCAAGCAAAGAAGCAAACGGCTGAAAAGGTAGAAATAGCTAAGAAAAACCCCTTTTCTGAAGATGTAGGTTCAAGGTTCAAGGTGGGTTGCTAATGAAAAGAGAGCAACGTTACTTACAATTTGCTGGACAGCGAGATACCATGAACGATCCACTTCGCCAAAAGAATCAAATGACGATGAAGATCGAGATACGGACTTAGTCGTTTACGGCGAATTTGGTAAAAATAAGGGTTGAGATGCGTGTCTTTTGGAAACTGTGAGCCAAAAGTATGTATAGCGCTGTTGAAAAGAACATAACATATATTTGTACTTTAATATTGTATATAAATAAAAATGAAGTAGCTATGTTATATTGAAGCATTCATAGGTATATGACGCAATAGAACCAAATGCTTATTTTTTGAAAAATTGTTCTTATTTTTTTTAAGATCATAACTATTATCTACCTACATCTTATTTTCTTAACAATTCCTCAAAAAGTGTAGATTACAGGAGCAAAGATGATTCCATTTCCTAAAGGTAAACAACAAAATTATTAGGTATTTTGGTATTTATATGCATTTTTTCTGTTATATCATATACATATAGCTACCTAAGTATGTATAAAACACACCATGCATGAAAACGTGTAGGTGTACTTGAGCAAAGTACCTACTTCGAGGATCTAAATATGCAGCAGTTAACGATACGTATGGTTAATGAATATTATTGCAAATTGTAAGATTACTTGACAAACTACCACAGTAGGTATAAAACATATTAAGGAACTGAATATCCTTCCCACCAAGTACCCGTCCTTTTATATCATCCGTCGTCTCTCATTAAACGCTTCAAGTGCCAATTAGCTTTTATACCAAGTGAGGTTAATATTTCGTCATTCATATTAACTGTCCTTTTGAATTTACCTGCATATAGTATTCGCCCTTTCTTATGTCGCCTTGTTTATACCTACCTGGTTAATTGCTATTAATTTAGCACAAAAATTAAAATTAGAAAAACAACTTTATGGCGGTTCAGTTTTGTTTTTCGATTCATTTTGTTCGCGAAGAGTGCATGAATGTGCGTGTGTGAAAATGATCCCTCTTTTAATACCTTTAAAGATACTTCAGTAGAAAAATAGGAGGGTAAGAAATAATAAAAAGACAAACAATGAATGGCAGCCTCGCGCTGAATAGAAACCATAAAAAGTGCGGTATTTGTTCAGGTGTTATTAAAAAATTATTTACTTAGGTATTGTTGAAACTGTGAGCTGCCATTATATGTACTTAATAGAAAATATTTAATTTCTAATTACTGTCTAATTAATTAACTGTTATAAAATGGTCGTGTAAGGATTGCATCAGTTTAGTTTCTCATGTTCACATTTTACAGTCAAATAACTATACATTTAGCCGCCATATTGCGGGCGTGTGTTGTTTTTTCGATGTTTATATGGCGTTCCCGCCTCCTTAGATGATTCATGATGTAGATGAAAGAAGTTCCCTCTTGTTTGTTTTTGTTCAGATTCTTATCCTTGTACGATTTAATGCTACAGTTTGAACGAAATCATTAATTAATTTAAAATGTTACTTTTAGTGAATCATGATGCATAATTAGGTTAATTAGTCACGCAATTCTGTTTAGATGCATTTAATTTAATTAGCTAGTTAAACATGTATCTTTTTTTCATCTGCAGGGCTTATTTTAGAGGCTACCGGTGAGAGTAGAGAGTTAAATGGGAATTAAATTTAGTTTTGGTAATTCAATTTAAAGCAATTTAGTTTAGCGCAAAAATGGTTTTAAAATCGTTTCTGCTGGAGTGCTGATCTGCAAACTCATCCAGACAAAATATACCTACAATATGGAGGAAAAGGGTTATCGCCCAACAATCCTTTCAGAGGCGTAGCGAGGATAGGGCGCGCCCGGGGAGAGTTAAAAAAAAACATTTTGATTTACATAACATCGCCACATACATATCTATACAAGGTGTCCGCGTGAAAACTTTAAATGGAAAATTATCTGGTGTTTTAAAAAATAACGACTTGAAATTTTGGAACATCATTAAGGAAGTAGGTTTCGATATTGTATCTGAACCTTTAGCTGTAAATATCTTTTTCACATAGGGATAAGTATACCTACTAAAAAAACTACTTACGCCCTTTTAGAATACCTATGTCAAAAAAATACAGGGTGTCATTTAAATTTTTGGACCGGGGGTGGATGGGGGTGGCGGATATCACGTTGGGATAGTATCTCATACACCATTAATTTTCCCCCTACTTCCTTAATGACGTGTTCCAAAATTTCAAGTCGTTATCTTTTAAAGCAACATTTGTGTTGTTTTTCTTTAGGTAAATTCCAAAAATAAGACACAAAGTCTCCCCTTATATCGTTTAATAACCAATTTAGTTACGTTGGAAAAAGTGATGACGAAGGATGAAATGAAGTGTTTTTTTATGTTTTTAGAGATAAGGTGCCGAAGCACCTGACACGTGAGCCGATGCAAAACTCCCAAAGGTAAAATTTTGACTGTAGATATAAAAGGAATGTCAGGGTTTATTTAAAAACCAACTGGGACTATTACATCCTTGGGATTGTGGCGATCATCACTGCAATGTTGTTACTGCCTTTTATTGTTTGATGGCGTAAAATTTCCGAAAATGCTCAAAATGTACAAGATTCCTATAAAATTTTATTTTGTTATTTAAAAATTTGGCGCCCCCCGTAGTCTCCGCGTGGGGACCGATGCCTCCCTGTGCTACGCCTCTGAGTCCTTCATCAACAGTCAGTTTTTGGCACAGAACGGAGCTGCAGACATCCGCGAACATGCTGTGTTAATATCGGTAGGTAGGGTACCTATTACCTACAATACCAGCGATGATAAATTTCAGGGGAAAAATTTAAAACTAGAGCTGTATGATAATTTACCATTGGGAACGTTGGCTGAAACATCAAGCAAAGGTTACCTATATGATTGACGACTTATTCAAGGTGTCCTTAAAGCATTTGATAAGGCAGTTTATCAATGCTACGAGCATAACTGGAATACTGAGGTGTTGCCATTTTTGGCTCAAAACCCAAACCCAAACAGCGAGGTTTTAGCAAATGTTCGAGCAAATGACACACGGTAATATTACAAATGGCGTTGAAGCAACTGGCTTATTTCCTTCAAATTCCGAAGCAATTCCAGCAACTGCTTTTGTTCCATCAATCTTTGCCGAAGTTACAAACCCACTGACTCCTGACACTACAGGCATGGAAAATACTTTGGCTTCAGGTCACCCAAACCATCGACCTCAGGGACTCACAATCAAAACATAATACCAGTTAAAACAATATTGAGTCCAATAGCATTCACCTCCACTGCAAACGTGCAGATAGATTTAGCACCAACTTAACCCATATGAGGAAGATTTTATTCTATGGTTTATTGTTTTGATCCTTCTGATGATGAAAACTCCCAACGGAAGCGTCATTTCACGAACTCATGCCCACCATAATAAAAACAACACCGACAGTTCGAAAAACAGCAATAAATTGTCTCTGCAGCAAAAGAATTTTTTTTCTACAAACGTCAAAAAATGACAAGGTTTGCGCATTGATAACAATACGCAAAGTGACCCTTCTTTTCACTTGTCTACGTTACCATGACACCGTGCACGAAATGACGACGCCGTGCGCGAAATACTTACTTCGCGCACTGCTATGAGAGTTTTGTATTTTAACATTAAAATAATTGTCAACTTTTTCACGTTTGTAGAAAAAATTTTGTTCGTACGCGAAATACTTTGGTGATCTCGACTATTTTTTTAACGAGGCGTAGCCGAGTTAAGAAAATCAGTTCTCAATCACCAAAGTGGCATTTCGCGCACTAGATACAAAAATAACTATTGATACAAAAAGAACAAAATAATTCAAAATCAATAAAACCAATTCAAATACGTGAGGAATATATAAAATGGCTGACATGAGACAATGCATGAAATGTGGATTGTTTTTTTTCTCGGTTATTGTTTAAATATAATATGATTATTATTATTATTATTATGTACTTCGATTGTTATCGATACTCAGGCCAAGCCTGGTTAATTAATCGCACGGATCGAAATCAAGTAACGATTAGTTCTACTAATACATATATCTATACAACATAAATTTGAAGTTGCTGTTAAAAAGTGAACATACTAAATACTATACACATATTATGTTCATTAAATTAAATGACGTTGATAAAACCAACGCTGATCACATTTTAGATAATGTATTTGTTTGAGAAGCCTCGGTGTATTTGATCCCAATTTGTAAAAGTCACGTCCCGTCGACCCTCTTTCCGCGAAGGAATTAACATGAACGCAGCGTCGCGCATCAATAACAAAAAGAGACCCTATATTCCTAGGCTTCTCCGTTGGCGTCACTTATTCGTGACTTAGTGACTTTTTATAAAAAAGAAAAAATGAACATAATATGTATGTTTTGAAAAAGTGTTATGGTTATTGTGTAAGCGTTTTTTGTTGTTTAGCTCGACACATAGGTTGCACTCGAGTGGGTAATGTGTTGTTTGTGTTTTGTGTTAATTGCGAATTCTGATACTGTGAGTATATTGTGTGTTTACGTTTGAGTACATGAGAACGAGTTAGAGGTGTTACATGAGTGATTGTTGAAGTGTTGTGTTATTATTATGATTATTGTACTTCGGTTCCTATCGATACTCAGGACACGTCTCGGTTGTTATATAGTGATTATTATGCCGTCCAAAAGATACGAAAGGGACTTCCTTAATGGTTAAGTACATGTAATTCCAGGGGGCGTTCTGAAGATTTATATTCTTGTTCTTCGAATGGAAGAAAAACGAAATAGATAATGGATAAGAAAAAATAATTAAGGAAAATTCCAATTTTTTGTTTTGCCACAATGTCGGCTTAGGTAGACCCTAGTACCACGAATTAGGAGGAGGGAGTCCTCAAACAACTGTGATCCCATATACTTACACGAGGCTCGACTTGTTCATGATTTGTACAGAAAGTAGGCATTCACCTACCCGCGAAAACGCGTGTAAAATAATTATTTCCTTGAGAAATTGGTGTTCCATTGTGAACCACACAACTCATCATACAAGTTATATTAAGAGGATCTTACCTATCCTTTCCTACGAAGCGTACTGTGTACTTTCCTAGCATCTATATATAACCCTAATGCACACAACTTTCACCCCCTCCTTGACGTTTACTAGTTGCCTTTTACGACACGCAGTGTCCCTGCGATAGGGTTATTCTTAGCCCGTCTCTACACGGGGATCATTTAAATTAAAATTTGACATAAAGTAAATTGATTCAAAATTGGAAAAAAATTTTCACTTTGCAGCGCGCCCGTTGTAAGATAACACAAAGACAATGATCATATATGCGACGGGCAATAAACACAGCATAAAGATCGAAGGAACAATGTTGGAGTACGTAAAAAGATATAATTGCCTTGGAACTATTATAGAAGAAAAGGGATCGGCAGACGAAGAATGGGAAATGTGTATAATACTTTACGGACTTTTTGGACGGGAAAGAAGTACCCAAGAAAATAAACACGGAAAGGTACAAACAGGTGGTAAGGCTCTCGTGGACAACCTGAGACCTGCATAAAAGTAAAATAGTTGCACAAAATAGAAAAAGTGACAAGAAGTGTTAGGGTAAGAAACGAGGTAATCAAGAATCGGTTGAAAGTGAAACCAGAGGAAAAATGTATGGAACAAAGACAGGTGGGATGGAATGGCCACATTCACAGAATAGATGAATATAGAATTGTCAAAAACATTTATGAAGGAACAAAGGATGAAAAAGGTTAATTTTATCAAAACGTTGTAATTTTTAATGAAAATGGATCCTTCATACCTTTATTTTGATTCACTTCATAAACAGTGCAGATGTCACTACACTACATGTCACTGAGAAAACCATTGTACTTACAAATGGCAAACAAAATTGTTGACGAAAAATCCAAAAAAAGTTTTAAAGGACAAAATGAGAACGTATTGCGTACGAACTTGTGTTATGTAGGTAATTATTGCAAAAGAAAGCTTTCACTACAACTTATATTATTGGGAAATAGGGGTACAATATTTACTTTACTTTATGGAAAAGCTACCTATAGTCAGTAAACATTCGTAGGCCTCAACCCCTTCTTTAGTATTTTAAGATTTATTTCGTTTATAGATAGGTGTTCCAGTTGGGGTACGGTTAGAGTTTTAAATAAATAGGGTTAGGATACCCCCCATTTCAAAGCATATTTAGATACAATCCAGAGATTTATATAAAAGCACACTCACTTTCTACAGAGAAAACTATGACCAAATAGAACGAAAATTGTGCAACTGAAAATAATTTTTTTTTGAATAAGTATAATAAATCATCGACATAAGTACGTAGTAATAGGGAGAAGCGCTATTAGCGGGTACTTGTAGGCCTCATTCACATTCGCTCGTTTATTCACAGTCGCAACTAGCGTGGAATTAAGCAATATGTTTGCTGCTATTAAAGCATTAGACTCGGCCATGCGTGATGACTTCAAGAAGGGTGGTTTATATCGACCTAATCACATCTGCATTACATTTCTAACGCACATAAAATGTTTGCGAAACGAGAAAAGGGTGAAAATATCGTACATAATTTAAAAATTATAGCGAGAAAAACAAAACTATGTGAAAGAAAAGTATCAATCACATCAAGTCCATCGAACATAGTAAAAATTTCTACGTCTAATGGATTATTTATTCGCGTTTGCTAAGATAGAACAACCGGACATCCTGTATCGTTAGCATATACTAAGTCGGGCCAATACCCCATTTTCGATACATCAAATGTCAAACGATTCGAACGAGCTTCCAAACTAAAAGCTATTGTTGTCATCTTATATTTTATCGGCGGTCGACAATACTGCATAGAATTCACATTTCCATGCGAATAGCTCTTTTCTGTGATGTAAATTCTTTTTTCCAAATATATACTGTAAATATTTCCACCTTTTATAATGGTGGACGTGCTTTGTTGCCATTGAATCCTTGCCTACTTTAAGCTGAAATGTATTTGTTGTATACTCAAATATTTTCAACAATATTTATTCCGTTCACAAACTTTTACAACTTTAAAATCATATACCTAAATTTATAGCAATTTTGTATATTAAATCTCAATTTTCTTAAAATTTGGAATTTTCTTTCGAATTAGCTAATATTTATACGTTTTCTTCTATTTACACCGGACAGATTTTTTCATTATATCTAGTAATTTGGTCTAGTTCCAAACATAAGAAAAGGTATTGAATTTCTAACCTTTTTTAGTTTTTTTTTTGTGAATAACTCGATTTTAACTACAATAACAACAAAAGCATTTCTTTTTATCAACACAGTCCTCTCATAATTCAACGCTGTAGACTATTTCAGTTGACTCTGATATAGGTACTGTCACGATATTTCCATAAATAAAAACTAAGAAAGATACGAAATGAGCTTGATCAATAAAAAAAAATTAACGGCAGGAGGAGATTATAATTATATTTTGCAGAATGGAATGCCGCCAACAATGCAGTTCGCGGTGTTGGGCACGGTCATTCGTTCTTGTGCTATATAAGTCACTATTCCTACAATGCGCTAAACTTTAAATATTGTGTGTGTAAAATATCTGCTTTTAATCAAACGTATTGTAACCGTAACTACGGACACAACTGAGCAAACGACAGAAGAAAGTATCGTGACCAAAATTATTGAAATAACTGAAGAAAATAGTGAGAAGGCAACGGGGGAAAGTACTGAAGAAATAATTGAACGAACAACTGAGCAAAGAACAGAAGAAATTACTGAGATCAAATCTATTGAAACAATTGAATAAAATACTAAAGAGCCAATGACTGAATCAATAACTATACTATAAATCAAATAAGAGTAAAGTAGAGGGCGCTTTAATTCAAGTTACATTTACCTCACTAAATTTTCACAAATGTCTTACATGACAGTAACCTAACCACAAATATTTTACTAGATTAGATGGCAGCGATGCCAAATTTTATGTGAAATTTGTTGGTTAGAAATTAACCAACATTTCAGATTTATTAGCTAATTAATGTAAAATGTGTCTTAATTTTCCTTTTAATGGTCGATTTTGAATTTCGCCAAATTTAAATGACGGTCAGAATTAACAAGTTTAGACAATATAATATTGCAAAACTGGCAATGACGCCTTAGCATCATTTTTAGACAAATTTAGTTTTGTAAACTTGCCTCGTGTGTTAACCAATCAACGCCAAGGTCAAATTTTCCCTATACAATCCTTCACTTTACTCTTAGCTGACTTTTACTATAGTAGCAAACAAAAGGAGAAACTACTACGGAAACAAACGGGCAAATTACTTATGAATTAACCTGTGAGCTCCACAGCACAGAAACAACTTAGAAAGAAACTGAAGAACCTGAACTGAACAATGTTGTTAGGTAAGTATGTTACAATTTATTCTTCTTGAAATATAACAATATCGGTTTCATTTCGATCAATTAAGTAAACATTCCTTTGTTGACTTAATGTCGTAATAAATTTTTTGCTTACATTTAAATTGATATTTGGTAGCCTAAAAACCATACCCAAAAATGCACGAGACCAACCGTTCTTCAAAATGCTGTCTGTTAATTTTGTCATGGAGATCTGCTGCATGCACTCTACAATATATTCATTGACTGGACTATTGTAACATTTCCAAGCGATGCGATGTTTCAATTAGAAACGATTATAGCGCGTATGACGCTGTAGTTAATGAAGATTCATAGTTTCATGTTTTAGAACACTTGGATGTGGCGTGGGATTAATATATCCAAGACAGACTAAAAAAAGAAAACCAAGAAGCAGGCAGGGGAGCCAAAGCTTCGGGTTCCGCATCGACGACGAAGAATTGTTTAGAATTTTCAAGGTGAGTTCAAGAAAGAGTTAAAAGAAAGCGCAGAAAGGGTTTTGTTAGATTTATTAAAGTTTACTTATAAATTTGAGGCATTACCCTGTTAGGACGCGTTGCATTTGTTCCGTGAGACATTAGCACTCCACTAAGCGAAGGAGAGGGGTTGCATCAAACAAATGAATGTACAGAGAGATCTTCAAACTCCAATGATTTTGACAATGTAGAAATAAATTATTTTTGAACGCCGTAGGCTATCTAATGGAACTTTTACATCCAGTACGGTTCATCAACGGCCAAGTCCTGTTCGCAAGATGGGAGTTCAGTTTGCGGATACCTACAGCCGAAGAATCGGTTGGGTCCTCTTTAGAGCATGTTGAAAAATTACGTCTTGCAAGAGGAGTTAGTATGGCAGAGTAATTTTTTTCGATAGATTTATTCGAAGAGAAATCGGTCAAACTATTCTACCTGAAAAGGTTTAAATCAAGAGCCAAATTTTAACCAACGGATTATAATGAGACGTTATATGATCAAATTTGGCATCCAACCAAGAGTAAAAGGCAAATATTGAAAAGCTGTTAGAAAGGTTACCGACTTCAACTTCCGAAGCTATCCTGATACCGTCCACTATAACCCCCAAGCACCACCACCCCAAAGCTGGCGATGGCCATTATTACGCTGATAACAAACATACCCTAGTCACAATGAGGTTTACTTGGGGAGAAGCAGAGTGTATGCTTTACTTTTGTATAGGTAGTGTTTTGATTTTAACAGCTCTAAGAACAAACAGCAAAAAACAAATAAAAGTTACACACTTTCCTATACAAAAAAGTTAACTACACCAGAGAGAATTACTCCTTGCTTACACCTAAATTTCAATGATAATCACCAAACACCTCAAATTAAAGCTATCTCAAAAGTTATTTTGTTCTGTTTGCCCATAAAGCTTTCGTTGCCTTGATTATAAATTACATGTAAATAACAATTTATACACAAACTATAAAAAAACCAAAAACAATTTATGATATCGTATTCTTTCCTTACCATATTTTGAACACAACACAACAAACACCAACAAGCACAATAACTAGTTTATTATCAGAGACCACAGTGATAATCTAACACAAACATTTCACTAACGGAGGAATTTGTGTTCAATTACATAATAGAATGTACCTAAACCATTAGCTTAGATCTTTGTAAACCAAAAATTGGGTACACGTTGATTTAGATTTAAGGCCGGAATTGTTCGGGGTGCTACAGTTTCGTGATAAATACGTCAAACGCTTTCTTTTGTACGTCTGAAGTTCAAAACCATAATCTTACTGGTTCAACTATGGCAGAAATGAATAGGATGTTACAGTGTTGTTGCATAGATTGTATTGAATTCGAACCGTATGACCTGTGATTGTTACCGAAGATATGTTGGTTTATAAAAGTAAGAGTGAAGATACCTATTAAAAATATAAAAAAGGTGTTGGGTAAAGGGGTATGTTTCTATATACCCATTAAGAAAATCATTGCTACCCAGAATGCTTGGATTTATATGATTTGGAAAAATAACTCTGAGAAAGTCTTATAAATAGTACATATTTTACGTAGTACAAAACAGTTCGTTTCTCCGTTCGTATCACCATACGTCTCTTTAAATGGTCTCCATAGTAAGAAACATCCCCAACATCTCAAAAATCAACTGTGTATGTAATATTTATTCATCTCAAACTATAGCGATTTAGTACGTAATACCTAACTATAATAATTATTATCATCACTATCTAGCATCGATACCATTATAAAGATTTGGTAGATAAGATTATTTATAAACGTTAAACTATAAATGACTTCAAAACATTGATTAGAGATACAGTCAACAACTGCTACAATTACAGTAAACATGTACAAACTATTGATTTTGGTCTGCATAAATTATGCAGCAGGTAAGCACGAAAATAGTTATTTTTGTATCTAGTGCGCGAAATGCTACTTTGGTGATCGAAAACTGATTTTTTTAACGAGGCGCAAAAAAAACGTCAAAAAACAATACGCGAAGTGGCCCTTTTTTTACTTTCCTACGCTACCGTGACACTGACACCGTGCGCGGTTCTTGAGCTACAAGCTAAAAAGTAAAAACTTGGACAATTGCAATATTGGCCGCCATTTTGAATTTAGAAACAAACGAAACACGGGGTTTTACTTGCTACCATGTGTACTAACCTTTCACAAAGGGAAGTTAGTTTGGGTTAAAATTTAAATGTTTAACGCCGCTAATCGAGGCCCTTTGGGCCGATTTTGATGAGAAGCTTGTTTTACCGATGAAGTTTTTTATAGGCCTTGGTTTTAAATTTCATCTAAATCGGAATAGTAGCTTAGGCTCCACAGCTATAACGTACGCACCCACAGACAAACATTTTTCAAAGATGGTGGTTTTGGACTCAGGGGGACTGAAAACGTCGAGATTCATTAAAACCTCGAGTTCGATTTTTTTTCGATTAAGTACATTACTTTCCCTATGTGTATAATACGCGTGTGTGTATGCACGGGAAAATAAAAATCAGTTCTCGATCACCAAATAATAACTATTTTTTAATAGTTAGTTAGGTATATTTATAGACAATTATTTCAGCTTTAGAATCAAGAATTGTAGGCGGCAGAGATGCACGCCCTGGAGAAGTTGGTTACATTGTAAGATCTTGGTAGTGTAAACTGTAAACTAATAACCTAATTTGATTCATTTAGGTTTCCTTACAAAAATATTATTACCATGCGTGTGGTGGATCAATTATAGATGAATACAATGTGATAACAGCGGCACACTGCTTAGGAGGCGACATCAACTATCACCATATTCAATCTGGTGTCCTTAAAATTAGAGCTTATGATGTACACAACGTAATACAAGTTCGGAAGGAATTCATTCACGAATCTTACAACCCGACAGAATCTATACCAGAACATGATATAGCTATATTAAGGGTAAAATTTTAACTAATCCATGGATTCAATTAAATACCAGCAGGTAATTCTTGTATTAGCTTTCCTCGCCACTTTCCTTCGATTCATCCAACGTGACACCTATACCATTACCAACCCAAGGTGAAGAGTTTCGGACAAATTCGTGGGCACTTGGAACTGGATGGGGATCTGTAGATAAGGTATATTTATCTATATTCTTCTGAAATTATATTATGAATCTTCTAGGAACACGGCCCTTTATCAAGACATTTACAGGTCATGACTGTTTTTTTTCTTCCGCTTCAAAGGTGTAAGAACGCTTACGGATCGCGGTTTCTAGAAGAAATCCAGTTATGTGTAGGTAATAGACGTGACATGAGGAAAGGAACGTGCAGTGTAAGGACATGTATCACTACCAAACCTCTTTTTAAATGTGTATTGATTTAGGGTGACTCGGGATCTCCACTTGTAAAAATAATTAACGGAAACAAAAAGTTAGCTGGTGTGTTAATTGGGAGCAAGAAACCTAATGGTATCTGTGGCGTAAACACATATCCTGACGTTTATACTAAGGTATCGTACTATGTCAACTGGATTGAAGAACAACTATCTAAAATTTAGTTCCCTTTTGTTGTATAACTTACATAAATGTGTTAAGGATACTATTAAAGAATTATTTCCAATTTGAATATACGTTTTCATGTCCATTCCCCTACCACATCTTTTCTATGTTTAGTGATCGCTTTACTGTCAAAACGCGTACTTTTTATTGTGGTTTTTGGTTTCGTTTTGTCGTGTTGCCATTTTTTCGTTTCATAAACAGTGAGGTTCCCATTTTGCTGAGTTTGTTAACTGTTTTCTTCTTCTTTACCTCTTCCTCTATTTCCATTTCTATTGTTCCAACTTATAACAGTATTTTGCATAGACAGTTAAACTGTTTGTCAAACTATTTCTCCTATTTTTATTTTTAAATTATGTCTTGTCTTCGGTATTGTTTTAGTTTTATTTCACTTTATGTATGAGTTCTTACAGTATTGTGTTGCGCTTACTTATCTGCGCCCATTACAACCCGTCCTCAATTGCTAGGTGCGTTAATAACCTATACACATACCTTTCACTTTAAGTTTTGCTATAACTTTTTCTTCAGTTGCTAGAAGTTTATAAAACATTTATTGTTACGAAGAATTAAAAATAAAACTATAATAAAATTGAGAAGAAATCTACGGAAAGATGTGTAAAAGAACAAAAACAAGGGTCATAACTGTACAATAAATTGATATAAAAGATGTAACTGAAATGAAAAGTACATAGGTCACCCATTTGTTAATAATCAAAAGGTAAAAAGAGTTCCTGAAACTTATTATCTAGAAACCACCCTGACTGAAGGGTGGAATCATGTAAAATAGGGAAAACGATAGTACAGTGAGTTCTTCGTACAACTCCTTGTAATGTTTGGAAACAGGTGGTCTGGGGGAGCCAGGAGGGGTCCATAAATATTAACCTACGTTCTCAGAAGTATCCCATTTTTTGTTAGAATATTGTTTTGCCGCTTCCCTGGTTCATTTTGGAGAAGTCCGGCGGCTTGCATACCCAAAAAGGAAGATATTAATGTGTGATCACAGAACTACTATTGTAGTACAACAGTGAATGATTGCTCAAAAGAGGGATGTAGAGTGCATGGAATATGCGAAAATTTGTGACTTCAGGACTTTGTTACGAATAATTAGTAGGTAAACATACTAAAATTCCTCGTCACTTGTGGGTCAGGTTAAGGGCGGAAGTTTTTCGATTATATCTTGGAAATGGTGAATTTTACAAAAAATTGTTTTAAATAAAATCGAAAGCTAATTAAATTTCCTATAAAAATCTCTTATATGTATTAGTCAAATTTCCAACGGTTTTCGAGTTATACGTTATTGAATATCGATAATATTCAAAGAAACCGTTTTTACCTACCACTTTTTGTCACATATTTGTTCCTCGTGCTTCCCACGATCATTGATGGGAAAAAATTGGAGAGCATTAAATTTCCTTTAATTTTTTGCTACTTTATGTTCTACTAATCAAAAGCTATTGAATTTCTAATATGTACGCTCAGTTCCGATATTGAAACTGCCATGCTGAATAACAACATTTTAAGAATAGTCGCCTTCTTCTTGAATGTATATACCAACTCGTTGAGGGATTTTTCTGCGGCTGGAGCGCCGTACCATGAGAGAGTATTCATGATCCCAGGTGTCTAAATGGAATCGGAGGAAGAAGAACCGTTGACAAATTTCTCGGCTGTACGTTGTATGATCTTGGACAAGATCCACTGTACTCTTGCGATATGCTGCGTATGTAGAATCACAGACTGTGAATGCATGTAAGAATAACGAATGGACATTGTCTTTAATTTGAACTCCCACTGCAGATGTTGTTAGGAATATACAATAGTCATCATTTTTCTTCCAGGTTTTATCAGCAGAATGTCTCGATCAGTTAAGGTTTAACCAATTTAATTTCCAAAACAAATTATTCCTTTTCACGAAATTTATGTTTCATTATTCATTCATGTTACGGGCCGAGATCTAAGAACAGCGAATTTCCAAGCACCTCTACGCGCATCAACTAAGCCCACAAATGGTCCCTTCTTCCTCCCTTCCGCCCTTATGCTCACCCACAGAGGCGGAGACATTTAGTATGTTACCTACTAACTACTCCTAAAAGAGTCCTGAAGTAAAAAAGTCTCGCATATTGCATGCATTGTACAATATATTCATTGACTTGACTATTGTAGCATTTCCAAGCGATCAGAAATGATTATAGCGCGTATGACACTGTAGTTAATGAAGACGCGTAGTTTCATGTTTTAGAATACAGCTAAGGTCTGTGATGCCTTCTGATGTGGTGTGGGATTAATATATCCATGAAAGGCTAAAAAATGTGCACGGAAAACCAAGAAGCAGATAGGAGAGTCAAAGTCTCGGGTTCTGCACCGATGCCGAAAAATTTTCAAGGTGACGAAAATAAGAAAGAGTTATTTGTACTTCTTGAAGGAACCTATCACTTCCACATGTCTAGCATGTTTCCTGTTCCTAGCAAATCCCTACAAACGTTCCTGAATAGTGTGTCGAAATACAGCTATGAGGTTGAGGAGACTGATTACGGCTATATGCTAGAGAGGAATCGTGGTATCTGCACGGGAATTAGCTGTAGAAATATGATGGATCGCAATAGTAGTTGGTATGTATATGAAGAACATCTCGATTCCTGACCTTGAGACCTCTTTGCGTCCACTTAGTCTTTTCTACTTTCACGCTTTTACAGTGTAACGCGGAAAAAAAACTACTGAAGGGGGGAATGAAGGTATCCCGAAACCTACGACCTCGGCTACTCACGGTAGGAAGGGGTGAGTTCGATAAAATGAAATAAAAGATTGAATAGAATAGGCGCCACTAATTTTTGTCTTAGGTCGTACTTAAAAAAATTAGAAAAAGCCCTCGATGTACTAGGAAGTTGTAGGATTACCTTTGGGTTAATGAAAGATAGCAGAGGAGATACTAATAAATAATTTAATTGTGTGTAACTAAACAGAACCCCACTTAGTGTAGTTGTAAATAATCATATAATAGGTGTGGTGATGGGAATGTAAATAATGTAAATAATGTCAATATGTATGCTAGGTGATGTGAATATGCGTTGTACATGGTATGAGTGGAATGGATGAATGTTTATAATAATATCAAAGAAAAATTACTGAATATGCCTTGCGAGATCTCACATTACACTTACACGTTTCATAAATTGAATGAAAGAAAAATGATGTTTTTGTTTAATTTAAATTTCTGTTTATCTTATTTGTTTCTAACTAAAAATAATGGTAGTTACGATTTGTGGTTGTCTTCTACCTGGGGTACTGTTCCGGTACTTTGGTGGTTTTTTTTTCTTGTTGAAAAGGGTTAAGGGAAGACAAGTATGAGGGTGGAGGTAACGGAGACTTGAAGGAGGGAACCACTCGGTAGGAGGATTAGATACTTATAAGGTGACAATGTTGATGTCTGGTGACGTAAAGATGAATCTGATGAGGAACTGCACGAAGAACGATGATGAATCACACTTAAGATACGCAAAACTAAAAAGGCCCTAAAAGGAAGAAAATAATAAAATGGGGAATCTTCACTCGGATCTACTACTTACAAGGTGGTAGCGGCCTAAAAGTAGAGGCAATATATATGTAAGCTATTGTTACAGGGTGTCGACGATGAATACAGGAGGACGAGGATGCTAAAATGTAACGGCAAAATTAGGGAAGAACGAATACACACAACTACTCACATGCGATGATGGTTTCCCAGCTTGATATATATATTGATTGTATTGTAAAATATGAATATAGGTAGCCCTTGGCTTTTCTAATAAAATGAACCAGAGTCAAAAAGGTGGCATGTCCCTTCCCTATGCATACAAATCCCAAAAATAATGGTCGCTGCAAGAGTTCCACGAAATTCTACAGCCAAATCGCATAGGAAATTGAGGCGAAATCCCAAATTCAATTGGATTATGTCAGCACAAAACACACACCTCAAGACACACACACCATTTTTCTAAAGTAACGGAGCTTTTCCAAAAATGGAACCCCGGATATGAGATAAAAGAAAATTGATGCCAATATTTTGGGGAAAAATGTAAAATTGTAAGATTAGGCCGGAACTTAAAAAAACGGCGGGAAACAAAAAAGTACATGAACACATCGAGAGAGGACGCTCACAACAAATGCATAGACGGTACCTGAAATGGAAATCTGAACAGAAACCAAGGGAATGATGATAATGCGATGATGCGTAATGAGCGATCAACTAAACGATCTTAAACCTTAATATGAAAACATAATGAAATGAATGATATGACTGACTTGCAACGAAAAGAAACAAATGAATCACCAACAAAAATGTAGAGTAAGAGGGTTACGTACGCCACTGGAATATACCAACCAAATACTAAAATAAACAAACCGCCAAAACTAACCTCAAAACCAAAACAAAACAATTTTATAAGGTTACATAAATTCTAACAAAGAAAAAGCAAAAGAAATGAATTTAACTATTTAATAAAAGGAAAACAAATAAATTATAGCAAAACAAATACGGTACGTAACAACAGGATTTGAGACACTTTTTTGTAATATTTCAAATAAAATTCTGTATTATTATAAATTGAAGAAGGCAAAGGATTTACAAAGATTGATTACTAATATTCAGTTACTGAGTCGTCACTCCGCGTTCTTTTTGTTGAAGAATTGCACTGGAATACCGAAACTAACGTATTTACTTAGGTCTACCCCCCTCTTCGGTTTTGAGGATATCACCTTCTCCTTGGACAGTATGAATCATAATGGACTAATCTCTATATTAAACTTAAGGTTTTCGGACCCAATTCAGTATCAACTATCTTCATTACCAATCAGATTCGGTGGAATAGGAATCAGAAAGATTTCTGACTTATACTTACGGCTTTTCTCTCTTCAATCCACGCCATATTGAACTTGGTATCCTCTATAATGTCAAACCAGTCGGAGGGTGCTACTTCAGTTAGCGGATTTGTTTCTTGCTTGGGCTCATCAACGGTTTTTGTAGATTTTTGTGCTACGTTTATGTATTTCTTGATGATACTTTTAATTTTTGTTAAAGGATAACCGTTCTGTTGCAACATTTTTGTTAATTTTTCCAGTTCGTCAATTTTCGATTCTTCGTCCGATAGACGGATGGACCTGATTGTTAACGATTTGATTATACCATAAAGTTGACATGGATGGTGATGTGACTGGGCGTTTAGGTATCGGTTTGAGTGTGTTATTTTTCTATATAATTTGTGTTTGAATGTTCCATCATCATGTCTTTGTATCAACATGTCTAAGAAAGCTAGTTTTTTATCCTATTCTACTTCCATTGCAAATTGGATGTTTGGATGTATGTTGTTGATATGTTGAAGGAACTTATTCAAATTATCCAAACGGTTTGGATACTAAGTATACAGTTCATTGGTTCACGTAAACCCGGTCTTTCAAATGGCCCCAGAGAAAATAGTCCAGCGGCGTCAAATATATTCATCCAAAAGTTTATCTGCCTAAATTCCAAAACCACATACTGTTTTTAACACTATAACTAGCTGCGATACGGCATCAGTAATTTTCTTGAGTAGCAAAACAACAATGTTTGCATTGTTTGAAAAGCAAGATTTAGTTAATTGTGCTATAGTTTATAAAGAGAGTAACAACTCTACAACACAAGCTGTAATCATCAACGATTTTTTTGTTGTAAATAACTCGATTTTAACTACAATAACAACAAAAGCATTTCTTTTTATCAACACAGTCCTGTCATAATTCAACGCTGTACCTCGACTATTTCAGTTGACTCTTGAAATAGGTATTTTAAGCCTTTACTGACTCAAACCTTCAGCTAAGTAAGTATATGGATCATTCATATCAAGAATTATATCGACGTCATATTGCTAATACATAAGGTGGAATTTCAACCCCTAACTGGTCGATTATAGACATCCCCGCCAGTATAGCGTATTAATTGTTACGATAGAACAAGAGGGTTGTTTGTCAAGGTAATCTACTAAAAACGTACATTTCGTATCTCAAATCATGGTCACTATGACTTTTATGATATGCAGGTTTATATTAACCCTCATTGGTACTGGTTTACTCCTCATTATCAAATAGGTATGTACATTAGGTGTTGTTTGGTTTTGGAAATATGGAGGTGAATATACGGCAGGGGGAGATTATAATTATATTTTGCAGAATGGAATGCCGGCAACAATGCAGTTAGCGGTGTTGGGCACGGTCATTCGTTCTTGTGCTATATAAGTCACTATTCCTAGAAAAATATTGTGTGTGTAAAATATCTGCTTTAAATCAAACAGTATTGTAACCGTAACTATGGACGCAACTGAGCAAACGACAGAAGAAAGTACCGTGACCAAAATTATTGAAATAACTGAAGAAAATAGTGAGAAGGCAACGGGGGAAAGTACTGAAGAAATAATTGAACCAACAACTGAGCAAAAACAGAAGAAATTACTGAGATCAAATCTATTCAAACAATTGAATAAAATACTAAAGAGCCAATGACTGAATCAATAACTAGTAGCAAACAAGAGAAGAAGCTACTACGGAAACAAATGAGCAAACTACTTATGAATTAATAACTGTGAGCTCTACACCACTGAAACAGATTAGAAAGCAACTAAAGAACCTCAACTCAACAATGTTGTCAGGTAAGTATGTTACAATTCTTCTTGAAATACAACAATTTTTTTCCTACATTTAAATTCATATTTGGTAGCCTAAAAACCATACCCAAAAATGCACGGGACCAACCGTTCTTTAAAATGCTGTCTGTTAATTTCGTCATGGAGATCTGGACTATTGTAACATTTCCAAGCGATGTTTCAATTAAAACGATTATGGTGCGTATGACGCTGTAGTTAATGAAGATTCATAGTTTCATGTTTTAGAACACTTGGATGTGGCGTGGGATTAATATATCCAAGACAGGCTAAAAAAAGAAAACCAAGAAGCAGACAGGGGAGCCAAAGCTTCGGGTTCCGCATCGACGACGAAGAATTGTTTAGAATTTTCAAGGTGAGTTCAAGAAAGAGTTAAAAGAAAGCGCAGAAAGGGTTTTGTTAGATTTATTAAAGTTTACTTATAATTTGAGGCATTACCCTGTTAGGACGCGTTGCATTTGTTCCGTGAGACATTAGCACTCCACGAAGCGAAGGAGAGGGGTTGAATCAAACAAATGAATGTACAGAGAGATCTTCAAACTCCAATGATTTTGACAATGTAGAAATAAATTATTTTTGAACGCCGCCGCCGTAGGCTTTCTAATGGAACTTTTACATCCAGTACGGTTCATCAACGGCCAAGTCCTGTTCGCAAGATGGGAGTTCAGTTTGCGGATACCTACAGCCGAAGAATCGGTTGGGTCCTCTTTAGAGCATGTTGAAAAATTACGTCTTGCAAGAGGAGTTAGAATGGCAGGGTAATTTTTTTCGATAGATTTATTCGAAGAGAAATCGGTCAAACTATTCTACCTGAAAAGGTTTAAATCAAGAGCCAAATTTTAACAAACGGATTATAATGAGACGTTATATGATAAAATTTGGCATCCAACCAAGAGTAAAAGGCAAATATTGAAAAGCTGTTAGAAAGGTTACCGACTTCAACTTCCGAAGCTATCCTGATACCGTCCACTATAACTCCCAAGCACCACCACCCCAAAGCTGGTGATCGCCATTATTACGCTGATAACAAACACACGCATACCCTAGTCACAATGAGGTTTACTTGGGGAGAAGCAGAGTGTATGCTTTACTTTTGTATAGGTAGTGTTTTGATTTTAACAGCTCTAAGAACAAACAGCAAAAAACAAATAAAAGTTACACACTTTCCTATACAAAAAAGTTAACTACACCAGAGAGAATTACTCCTTGCTTACACCTAAATTTCAATGATAATCACCAAACACCTCAACTTAAAGCTATCTCAAAAGTTATTTTGTTCTGTTTGCCCATAAAGCTTTCGTGGCCTTGATTATAAATTACATGTAAATAACAATTTATACACAAACTATAAAAAAACCAAAAACAATTTATGATATCGTATTCCTTCCTTACCATATTTTGAACACAACACAACAAACACCAACAAGCACAATAATTAGTTTATTATCAGCGACCACAGTGATCATCTAACGCAAACATTTCACTAACGGAGGAATTTGTGTTCAATTACATAATAGAATGTATACCTAAACCACTAGCTTAGATCTTTGTAAACCAAAAATTGGGTACACGTTGATTTAGATTTAAGGCCGGAATTGTTCGGGGTGCTACAGTTGCGTAATAAATACGTCAAACGCTTTCTTTTGTACCTACGTCTGAAGTTCAAAACCATAATCTTACTGGTTCAACTATGGCAGAAATGAATAGGATGTTACAGTGTTGTTGCATAGATTGTATTGAATTCGAACCGTATGACCTGTGATTGTTACCGAAGATATGTTGGTATATATAAGTAAGAGTGAAGATACCTATTAAAAATATAAAAAAAGGTGTTGGGTAAGGGGGTATGTTTCTATATACCCATTAAGAAAATCATTGCTACCCAGAATTCTTGGATTTATATGATTTAGAAAAATAACTCTGAGAAAGACTTATAAATAGTACGTACATATTTTACGTAGTACAAAACAGTTCGTTTCTCCGTTCGTATCACCATACGTCTCTTTAAATGGTCTCCATAGTAAGAAACATCCCCAACATCTCAAAAATCAACTGTGTATGTAATATTTATTCATCTCAAACTATAGCGATTTAGTACGTAATACCTAACTATAATAATTATTATCATCACTATCTAGCATCGATACCATTATAAAGATTTGGTAGATAAGATTATTTATAAACGTTAAACTATAAATGACTTCAAAACATTGATTAGAGATACAGTCAACAACTGCTACAATTACAGTAAACATGTACAAACTATTGATTTTGGTCTGCATAAATTATGCAGCAGGTAAGCACGAAAATAGTTATTTTTGTATCTAGTGCGCGAAATGCTACTTTGGTGATCGAAAACTGATTTTTTTAACGAGGCGCAAAAAAAAAACGTCAAAAAACAATACGCGAAGTGGCCCTTTTTTTACTTTCCTACGTTACCGTGACACTGACACCGTGCGCGAAATATTTACTTCGCGCACTGCTTGTAAACTATATGAGTTTCTTATTTTAATGTTAAAATAATTCTCAACTTTTTCACGTTTGTAGAAAAAATGTTGTTTGCAACTCGTGCGCGAAATTCTTTGGTGATCTCGACTATTTTTTTAACTAGACGCAGCCGAGTTAAAATTAAATGACCAGTAAACTGGCACACAACTTTCCCGTGCTTAGATACTACAATGACGTAGGTATTAAATAAAATAGTTCTTGCGTAACAACTCAAAAAAATAAAAAAATAAATATATAAGTGTGTAGTATAGATGTAATCAAAAAAGGATTTCTGATTTTTTCCTAAAATAATATACAGGGTATGTCATAAATATTTTTATTATTTTGATAATTTCCGGAGAGAAAAAAACGAAATATATAGTGTATAGTACCTATAGAGAAATAAATGTAGTGCCAATATTTTTTCATGAACTATATGTGCTTATAACATTTTAAAAATAAAAAAATGCTCCGAGCAGATTTTGAGAAAATCGATTTTCAATTTTTTGGGAACCAATAAATTGGCCGCGTTAAATTTTTGTTCTTTATCAATTGTAAGTAAAAGTTATGGCCATCCTATGGCTAAAATTTCCAATTTAAAAATTTTAATTAATTTAAACGGTTCTTGAGTTACAAGCTAAAAAGTAAAAACCTGGACAATTGCTATATTGGCCGCCATTTTGAATTTAGAAACAAACGAAACACGGGGTTTTACTTGCTACCATGTCTACTAACTTTTCACAAAGGGAAATTAGTTTGGGTTAAAATTTAAATGTTTAACGCCGCTAATCGAGGCCCTTTGGGCCGATTTTGATGAGAAGCTTGTTTTACCGATGAAGTTTTTTATAGGCCTTAGTTTTAAATTTCATCTAAATCGGAATAGTAGCTTAGGCTCCACAGCTATAACGTACGCACCCACAGACAAACATTTTTCAAAGATGGTGGTTTTGGACTCAGGGGGACTGAAAACGTCGAGATTCATGAAAACCTCGAGTTCGTTTTTTTTCGATTAAGTACATTACTTTCCCTATGTTTATAATACGCGTGTGTGTATGCACGGGAAAATAAAAATCAGTTCTCGATCACCAAATAATAACTATTTTTTAATAGTTAGTTAGGTATATTTATAGACAATTATTTCAGCTTTAGAATCAAGAATTGTAGGCGGCAGAGATGCACGCCCTGGAGAAGTTGGTTACATTGTAAGATCTTGGTAGTGTAAACTAATAGGTAACCTAATTTAATTCATTTAGGTTTCCTTACAAAATTATTATTACCATGCGTGTGGTGGATCAATTATAGATGAATACAATGTGATAACAGCGGCACACTGCTTAGTAGGCGACATCAACTATTACCATATTCAATCTGGTGTCCTTAAAATTAGAGCTTATGATGTACACAACGTAATACAAGTTAGGAAGGAATTCATTCACGAATCTTACAACCCGACAGGATATATACCAGAACATGATATAGCTATATTAAGGGTAAAATTTTAACTAATCCATGGATTCAATTAAATACCACCAGGTAATTCTTGTATTAGCTTTCCTCGCCACTTTCCTTGAATTTCATCAGCGTGACACCTATACCATTACCAACCCAAGGTGAAGAGTTTCGGACAAATACGTGGGCACTTGGAACTGGATGGGGATCTGTAGATAAGGTATATTTGTCTATATTTTTCTGAAATTATATTGAATCTTCTAGGTACACGACCGTTTATCAAGACATTTACAGGTCATGACTGTCTTTTTTCTTCCGCCTCAAAGGTGTAAGGACACCTACGGAGTGCGGTTTCTAGAAGAAATCCATTTATGTGTAGGTAATAGACGTGACATCAGGAAAGGAGCATGCAAGGTAAGGACATGTATTACTACCAAACCTCTTTTTAAATGTGTATTGATTTAGGGCGACTCGGGATCTCCACTTGTAAAAATAATTAACGGAAACAAAAAGTTAGCTGGTGTGATAATTGGGGCCAAGAGACGTGATGGTGTCTGTGCCGTAAACTATCCTGACGTTTGTACTAAGGTATCGTACTATGTCAACTGGATTGAAGAACAACTATCTAAAATTTAGTTCCCTTTTGTTGTATAACTTACATAAAGGTGTTAAGGATACTATTAAAGAATTATTTCCAATTTGAATATACGTTTTCATTTCCATTCCCTTACCACATCTTTTCTATGTTTAGTGATGCTTTACTGTCAAAACGCGTACACCGTACTTAATAATTCTTATTGTGGTTTTTGGTTTCGTTCTGTCGTGTTGCCATTTTTTCGTTTCATAAACAGTGAGGTTCCCATTTTTCTAAGTTTGTTAACTGTTTTCTTCTTCTTTACCTCTTCCTCTATTTTCATTTCTATTGTTCCAACTTATAACAGTATTTTGCATAGACGGTTAAACTGTTTGTCAAACTATTTCTCCTATTTTTATATTTAAATTGTATCTTGTCCTCGGTATTGTTTTAGTTTTATTTCACTTTATGTATGAGCTCTTACAGTATTGTGTTGCGCTTACTTATCTGCGCCCATTACAACCCGTCTTCAATTGCTAGGTGCGTTAATAACCTATACACATACCTTTCACTTTAAGTTTTGCTATAACTTTTTCTTCAGTTACTAGACGTTTATAAAACATCATTTATTGTTACGAAGAATTAAAAATAAAACAATAATAAAATTGAGAAGAAATCTACGGAAAGATGTGTAAAAGAACAAAAACAAGGGTCACACAAAGAATACTAGTATAGTGGAGATAATCAATGTTAAGAGAATAACATATTTCCTGCAGAGGTAGTGTGATAATTAAAGTCTATTGAAGCTGAACTACAGCAAATTAACATTGTTTTGTTACTCACGTTAACCAAAAATGACGGTACAAATAGTTCTCCAGATGCATTATTGAGTAGCAGCACAACAACAAAAAAACAACTAGGTGCCTACCTAAGAAATGTTTTGAGTATCATAACAGTACAATAAATTGATATAAAAGATGTAACTGAAATGAAAAGTACATAGGTCACCCATTTGTTAATAATCATCAAAAGGTAAAAAGAGTCCCTGCAACTTATTATCTAGAAACCACCCTGACTGAAGGGTGGAATCATGTAAAATAGGAAAAACGATAGTACAGTGGGTTCTTCGTACAACTCCTTGTAATGTTTGGAAACAGGTGGTCTGGGAGAAGGGGGGGGGGGGGGGGGGGGGCAGGAGGGGTCCATAAATATTAACCTACGTTCTCAGAAGTATACCATTTTTTGTTATTATATTGTTTTGCCGCTTCCCTGGTTCATTTTGAAGAAGTCCGGCGGCTTCTTGCATACCCAAAAAGGACGATACTAATGTGTGATCACAGAACTGCTATTGTAGTACAGTCAATGATTGCTCAAAAAAGGGATGTACAGTGCATGGAATATGCGAAAATTTGTGACTTCAGGACTTTGTTACGAGTAATTAGCAGGTTAACATACTAAAATTCCCCGTCCCTTGTGGGTCAGGTTAAGGGCGGAAGTTTTTCGATTATATCTTGGAAACGGTAAATTCTACAAAAAATTGTTTTAAATAAAATCGAAAGCTAACTAAATTTCCTATAAAAATATCTTATATTTATTAGTTAAATTTCCAATGGTTGTCGAGTTATACGTTATTGAAAATCGATAATAGTCAAAGAAACCGTTTTTACCTACCACTTTTTGTTACATGTTTGTTCCTCGTGCTTCCCACGGTCATTTATGGGAAAAAATTGGAGAGCATTAAATTTCCTTTAATTTGATATAACTTTTACTACTTTATCTTCTACCAATCAAAAGTTATTGAATTTCTAATATGTACGCTCAGATATTGAAACTGCCATGCTGAATAACAACATTTTAAGAATAGTCGTCGTCGTCGTCGCCTTTTTCTTGACTCGTTGAGGGATTTTTCTGCGGCTGGAGCGCCGTACCATGAGAGAGTATTGAGGTCTAAATGGAATCGGTAGAAGAAGAACCGTTGACAAATATCTCGGCTGCACGTTGTATGATCTTGGACTTCAGGACAAAATCCACTGTACTCTTGCGATATGCTGCGTATGTAGAATCACAGACTGTGAATGCATGTAAGAATAACGAATGGACATTGTCTTTAATTTGAACTCCCACTGCAGTTGTTAGGAATATACAATAGTCATCTTTTTTCTTCCAGGTTTTATCAGCAGAATGCCACGATCAGTTAAGGTTTAACTAATTTAATTTCCAAAACAAGTTATTCCTTTTCACGAAATTATTTATAATGACAACTTTAAAATAAAGATCACATAAATTCTACGAAATTGCACGTACAAAGTTTCAATTCGTCTCTACTCAGTTCTTGTGTTGTACACATTTCTACATTTGATTATTAATTTTTTGTATTTTATTTGCACATATTGGTCTTTTTCCTTTGCTTCCTTGAAATCCAGAGATAGTCTTCATCTGCCTCTTTCTTTATAGTGGCTCTCATATTACTCTTTAATCCTTTTTTTCCATTGTTACTCCCTTTATCAAAGATCTATTTTTAACATTCTCTCCAACAATTGAATTTACTCTTTCTGTATGAAAAATTCCTTTTTCCCCTTAGACATTTCATTACCAATAAAGGTGGCAGGTAATTTGCATGTTAAGGAAGAAAGATAATCTTAGATACGGCAATGGAAATGTGTTTTGTTTTTACCGTTCCTTTCCCGCGAATTTATTGTAAGAGCATGGGTATAGACGTATCTACCGGCCAAGAAGTATTATTCATACCAATCGTTAAATTACATCATTTTCACCTTCAGCTGATCAATTTATATTAAAGGAATTAAGAATAATTTGTTTTTGATTACGATGAGGAAATAAGGATAACACACTATAAAGCGAGATCTAACTGCCTTTTATAATAAATTGTGTAAGACATTACACTAAATTATGCTTACAATCATAGGATTGGTTGATCATGCCTGATGCAAATGAAGTATCATTATTTTTGTTTATAACAAAATTCTCAATACTTGCGGGCTTTTACAACTCTTGACAAAGAGAGAGAGATAGAGAGGTATTTTAGATGTCGCACGAGAGATAGGACGTTCAATTTACGAGTATACGTGCTGCAGATGTTGTGGCTCCTAACCCAAACGTAAGCTGAAATGACTCAAAGAATATAAGCCCTTACCTATTGTGACCATTGCCACAAATGGGATAGGTTTATATTTATGCAAGATGAGGAACTCTAACACACCCTAAAGGTTTGGCCGCTATAATAAACTTTTAATTGCATTATTGCTTTGGAAATAGGAGACAACGAAAGCCGATCTCAAAAAACGAAAAACCTTCATTTTTTCATTTGATTTTCAATGGAATATAGAACAGTGCGCTATTATTCTTCATTGCATGGTGGTAAATAATTTTACGCTTTAACACGTTTACGTTTAGCACACAAGTAATGCATCTCATGAAAATACTTTGTAGAAAGGCAGAGGTCGCTGAAAAGAAGGATGCTCTGCTCAAGAATCCTTTTCTGATGTCTGTATATATATAGGTAATTAACACCTAGCCTTTTAGAGAAAAAAATTACCCCTTATTCATAGATTCCAACCCTTCGTATGAAAAAATATCTCTTTGTCAGGCTTACAAAATGATATTTTACTTTTATATGTATAGAAGATACTGAATTTTTGCATTTTAAAAGATTGGAGGGGTATCAAATACAATTTAATTTATCACAATTACGAAGAATTGGGTGAATCCTTTCGCCTACATTTTGACACGTGGAATGAATTTAAAGGTCATCTGATCTTCGGCTTAGATGTGTCTTAATTGCTTTGTTTGTCATTTTTGTCTTATCGGTACATTACTATCACATCTTGTTATTTAATTTCCTATTATTTACAAAACCCTTCAATACCTATCTTAATCGAAAATAATAATGATTAGAGCCTCGATATCACCATATAAGTTTATTTGTTAAAATAATATACGTCGCGATTATGTAACGGATTCTTGTTAGGAGCAAGATCCCTGTGATTTACCCGGGTCCCGGCCCCAGAGGGCTTCAACTTGGTACAAAGCAATCAAATTCTCATTTGCTCGTTTCCAATCCCACATTTAGACATGTGGAATGGATTTAAACGTCATCATCTGATCTTCGATTTAAATGTGATTTAATTGCTTTGTTTGTCATTTTTGCCTTATCGCTACATTACAATCGAATCTTGTTATATAATTTCCTGTTATTTACAAAACTCTTCGTCTTAATCGAAAATAATAATGATTAGAGTTTCGAAATCACCAGAAAAGTTATATTTTTAGAATCATATGCATTGCGGTTATGTAGGTAACGATTTCAAAATGGACTCTTGCTACGGAGCAAGGTCCCTGTGATTTACCCAAGTCACGTCCCCAGTGGTCTTCAAGTTGATACAAAGCAATCAAATTCTCCTCGAAAATTTGTCGTTTATACAGTTTTTGTATTGGGCTGAGCTGTTTGGCATTCTTGATATAACATCATGTCGCCACTTTACTCATTTCCAATCCTTGTTAAAAATTAAAAAGGAATTAAAGTATCAAAAAAACTTATATGTGATAGTTCTATTTCTTTAGCAGTAATAACTTAAACCTTTTCTCGACGGTCAGCCAACACCACGTTGCTGATGATTTCTTCACTTCCTGTTTCCAGCAGGACATTCTCACCTAGGTTTCACTGCTGCTCCTGTTAAATGTTTCGCTTCTGATCTTTGTAGTTACTTAACTTCCCCAGGTTATGTTTCCAGATTTTCGGTAACATTTGGGTATCATCTTTGGTGTTCATCTTTAATGATCATTTCTCAGTTTCGAAGGCTATCCGAATTGTGTTATGTAGGTTTACTATCATCTTGGTATTGTCAAAATCTGTGCTCTGTGCCAGTTTTCTTACGTATTGAGCTAATGACGATGTTGATTGATTTTTCTATAGGGTGTTGCGATACCCTAACTTTCTTACATTGATGCGCCTATTGATTTATTCTGTTGTAGCCTTTGTGCGCTACGCGGTAAACCCCTTCATTTTCAATTTTGCTGCGCATACGATATCTTCTTATTGGTAGTGAAGATAGAATAAATGTTGTACTTCTTGAGGATTCTGCCGATTTTGTCCGTTGTACCTTTCACATACGGCATGTAGCAATTTTGTTCCCTGTTCATTTTTCCTTCAGGTTGAAGTGGTCTTCTTCTTCTCCTTCTGTTCGTTTTTGAAAAGTCACTGTATTATTTTTGTGTTGGCTGCTTCTCGAAATACATATTGTTGTTGTCTGCTAGTTGTTTGAATTTTGTAATTAACGTCTAACCACCTATTTTGGTCGTGATGGATGATGGTGAGCTTTGGTACTTAGATATCAGTTGGTATGTGTGCTTTTGCGATATACTGTGTTACTCACTTTTACTTTGTTCTCCATGTAATCAAATATCGAATGTATCGTCAATTTATACCTTCATCATATAGTTTTGAGTTTGTACGATGTTGCTTCCAATGCTCCGATCTCGATATAAAATTTCCAAAACATCAAACACGTAAGTAATACACGATATTGCTATTGAAAGCGCTTGTTTGTAAAGTCGGCTAGCCATTTTCACATGTTTTTTTAATTTTTAATTGCGATTCATTTTGAGGCTATTGTGACTTTACATTTTCAATAAAATTTTGATAAAGGATCTATACCGCCCTTGTAGGTTGAACAAATATTCCAGTATACATACTTGCTATGACTGGTTCTAGGTAGTTGTCGTCAAAGAATATATCTTTTTGCGGTCTAAGCAACCAAGTGTCTCGCGTACTAAAGCTCTGTCAAAAACTGGGACGCAAAAGCGACACTAGTCTAAGTGCAGCATTCGCAAGGGAGGTAGGTCGAAGAAGATAAAAACTGGGACCGAAACGATACCAGAATCATCAGCTAAGTCGCAATAGGCTTTAAAATGGTTTTTTTCTATTTCGCGACGGTTATAGCTTTGTAACCGTACTGAAAATGATACGGAAAGAAGCTCTGTTTCCGTACTGTTATAGGGATTTAATTTTTTTGTAGGTTTTCAAGACATAACTATCAACCGAACCATTATTATACAACTTGCAATTTTAAATTTGAATTTTCAAATGTCAGAATTGCCAACATACTTTAAAACGAAATCACTAAAACGATTTTATTATGATTGTATCTTTATTTATGAACGAAATAATATATAAAGCTAGTCGACACTCTAAGAAAACAGAGGTGGGATATAGAAAGCTAGAAACAATGGCAATAAGCGAATGTGTATTTGCCGATGACATAGTCCTAATAGCCGGCAACCAGAAGAACCTACAACATAACCTCGATATATGGACAAATTTGTTAGAAGAAAAGGGAATGGCAATAAATGCTAACAAAACTAAGGTAATTGTCATATCAAACGAAGAAAAAAACAGCAAAAATAACAATGAACGGGTTGACAATAGAACAAGTAGAAAGCATCAAATACCTAGGAACGATAATTGACAAAACAGGAAAATATGAAGAAGAGATAAATAATAGAATCACATCAGCAACAAAACTATACCACTCTCTCAGAAAGGGGTTTATAAACAAAAAAGAAATTAGCGACAAAACAAAGCTCACAATATATGTACCAACAATCCTGTTCGGCTGTGAAACATGGGTAGTAACAGAAAAACTAAAAAATAGACTGCAGGTAATGGAGATGAAGTACTTGAGACGGGTAGCAAATGTAACCATAATGGACAAAATAAGAAACGACAATATAAGAGAAAACCTCAAAGTAGAAAATATCAGCAAATACATAGAGAAGTCACAACTAAGATGGTGGGGTCACCTAAACAGAATGAACCAAAACAGACCAGTGAGGAAAGTATGGGAAGCAAAGATGATAGGCAAAAAGAAGAGAGGGAAACCTAGAATGACATGGGACAATGAACTAATAAAAATATTGAGCGGGAAAGGACTGGCGTGGAAAGAAGCAGAAAATATATCAAAAGATAGGAAAAAATGGAAAAACGTAATAAATGGAAGATGAGAGTAAGCAGAAATGGAAACTAAGACCTCGACACTTAACGGTAGAAGAGGGTTGGATTATATATATATTATATATCTTTATTTATTAAAAATTGTAGAGTAAATTCATGCGAAATAGAAATAATGATATGAAAGACATGTGTCACAATTATTTTTTGCCGCACTCATCCCTTTGTAGAGACCTCCATTCACTCGGTCTGCAAATCTGGTCGTCGTGCAGCAGTAAGTCTCATTGTGACACTTGGTTTTCAATATATCTACTATTGTCCATGAAGACACGGAAATCTGAAATCTGACTAATTGGCGAACTCACCATTGTCAAGATTCCCAATCTACTCATGTTTGGTAAATGTTAAGGTGAAAATTAATTTGGTTCCAGTTACCAAAATCGTTCTTGGAACTCTGAACCCTCTAAAGATATTTAGTAATTGCTCTATCTTCCTAAATCGATTTTTTTGATTGACGTTCATTAGGAATTTACATAAATTTAATTTTTGTTGTTATACTTCCCACTGAACACAGTACATCCATGAAACGTTTCTAAATGTTGCATAAGGGTTACAAATGAAACATTCCTAAGAAACATCTAAGACACATTACTGGTACATTCCTGTCGAAAGCGAATAAATGGTAATGTCTAATAAACGTTTCAATTGATATGTTACATAAAATACAAAACATACACATTACAACACGAACGTTTTAGATATGTATCCAAAAATACATCTTTGTGATGTATTTTTTGAAATGTGATAACGTATAACATTTTAGAAACGTTACAAATGTGATGTTTCGTTTGAAACAAAATAGTCATATCTCAAAGTTAACGTTACGGAGTTGTGTTTAGTAGTGTTGTACCAGAAACCTTATCAGTTGAAACATATCGTAAGAAACACATCATACACGTTTCGGTGTGAACGTTTTAGATATGTATCCAAAAATATATCTCTGTGATATATTTTTTGGAATGTGATAACTAAAGCTAGGATGCCTTTTTTTATAAATGGACAAACATAAGGCAGACCCTATTTAAAATCCGTTTTAGATGCAAACTTTATTCTGCCTTTTTTGGTTTCTGTTAGTTTTATTGCGTTTTTTACCTTTTTTTTTTGATATTTTCGCGTAAGTATTTAGTACCTTTTCTGTAATTTTTTTTAAGTTTTTTGAAATGTAAGTAAGTATTTTTTAATTTTTAGATTTTATATAGGTATATTTTTCTGGGTAATTTCTAAGAAAGCAAATTGTTTGAAAGGGAAAGGAATTTGGTATACAAACTGAATACAAACTTTGTCTATAATATTTAAGCCTCTTACAATAATAACTCGGATGAGTCATTTTCCTTACTTTGAAATATTTCCCATTGTATTATTTCTACCTGCAAGCTGCACCTACATACAGTCTTTGTTGAAATTGCATCGCTTAGTCATTATGCCGAGTTAAGCGTATTTTAATTAGCCCGAAAACTTTATTGAAAAAGAATACCAGCAGGTATCATTTATCAACTGTAATTACTTTTTCAAATAAATATTTGTTTGTCTATACTTAAATTGAATATGTATGTGTTGATTTTATCTCGACAGTTTTCGCTTTTCCGTGCCATTTTTCTCCTTTTTTGTCTTTTTAGATGCTTTTTTTAAATTATTTTTTATGCCTTTTTCCTGCCTTTTTGAAACTTTCGTTTTGTCTAACTATCCCAACTTTAGTGATAACGTATAACATTTTAGAAACTTCATTAAAAATGTGATGTTTCGTTTGAAGTCATCTTTCAAAGTTAATGTTAGGTACTTGTATTTAGTAGCGTTGTACTAGAAACCTAATCACTTGAAACATATCATAAGAAACTAAAAATACACGTTTCAATGTGAGTGTTTTACATATTTATCCAAAATTACAATTCAAATTACAATAGATTTATTAATCATAAGTAGATGGGTAATATTGCACATCTAAATGGCTTATTTGCCAGCGAGTCTGTAGCTCAGGTAGTTTGCGGAGCTGTTTTCTGAATTCCTAAACAAGCGACCGATGTTCGAATCCCACTTGAAGCAAAACGATTTTTCAGCATCACCGATCTCCTTCGAGTCTACACTAAGAGAATTTTGGGGGCCCTGGAGCCCCTGGAGAACAAGGAGTACATTGGGCCCTGCAGGGCGTGCGCACTGGGAAAAGAGCCCCTCAGAGTAGTTGGGGCTCTCGGTACCATAGTTTCTACCACATCTCAATTTTTTATACTCAGGTATGTTTCAAATGAAACATATATGAGACATTTCAAATATTCACGTATGAAACATTTATAAGGACACATTTCTCCTACATTTCAATAAATTACTCTTCGATATGTTTCTTGAAACATATATAAAATGTTTCGATGTAACGTTTCTGTGTTGTTTCAAATCTAGGTTTCTGAAGGCGGACATTAAACATCTATGTTATGTGTATGATACGTTTCTGTCGCTGTTTCGGAGATGTTTCATGTTTCAGAGATACGTTTCTAAAACATTTCAGAAACGTTTTTTTGCACTGTGGGTTATTATTGATTCATGGGCAGGGTTTGTGTGCCAACTGTAAGAATAATCTGGGTAGGTTCTTGGGTGACGAATAGGTAGGTACAGTTACTTTACCTTTGGTGCATGTACTGCCGATCTAAACCTTCGCTTACTGAAATACTCTAGTTCGAGTTTAAGTTAAAGTAGGTACCTATACATGTCGCAAGGGATTCAGGATTGCCACATTGACTGCTGGGTGTCCTCTACAGGTATAATTCAAAATCGAAATAATGTGGCAATGAGCTGTGCATACTGCATACTCGTGGAGGACACCAAATAGTGTGGTAGCGCCACTGAATTATACTACGTAGCACACAACGTGGAACCCTTAAAAGGTGTATTAATTTAATGAGCTTTCAAAGTGGTTTTCGATCCAACCACATATAAATATAGGCAATACTAACAAGTAGATCCTTTGCATATTACTCTTCTGTCGTATAAGAGCTTGTAATTTTGATTTATTTTGATTAAATTATGGCTGTAAATGGTAAATTTGAAATTAATCGATTGTTATCTGATGAGTTGCAAATACAAGGGTTTGAAGGTGCGGATCGTTGACGAGATGTGATCGGCGTTAACAGGATAATTAAAAGTCGAGAAGGGCGCTTATTCTCTTCAGTATCAAGATTATACGGCACTATTTATAGATGATTGTAAAGCGGTACAGCTTGAGATAACTGAAAATTACTAAATATCATGCTTCATTCACAATTTAAGCGTAAAGCAAGTATTTACCTAGTATTACAAGGAAATGTCGTGCTATGGGTTACGGTAATCGAGTTCAGCCCATTTCGGAGGAAGAAAAGAAAACGAAGAAAGGGCTTGGTTAGAATGATTAAAATTTACTATAAAATTGAGAAGGCATTAGTCTGTTAAGATGCGGCTCGGTGGTTGCAGCTGTTCCGTGAGATAGTTGCATCAAACAAGTAGGGATCTTCAAACTAAAGTGATCTTGACAATGCAGAATTTTTTTTGATCGCTGTAGTAGATCTAGTGGTAGTTTTGTATCCAGTACTGTTTATTAATAACCTGTCCGTAATTGGGGGTTCAGTTTGCGGATACAGCCGAAGAACAGTCAAACTATTCTACCTGAAAATGTTAAAGCCAAGGTTCAAGAACAAAATTGCAACTAACGGATTATAATGAGACGTTATGTGATAAAATTCGCCATCGAACCGAGAGTTGCAAAGGCAAAGATTGAAACTGTTTAAAACGTTACCGACTCCAGTTTCCGAATCTACAAAGTGTACAATTATTAGTAAGAGCAGCATGTTGCCGTACTTTCAACATTGCTAGCTTTACTCGATACCTATATGCAAACGACGTACGATCTTATGACCCTTCTAAATTTTCACCCAAATAAGGAGCATCTCAGATTGTGAGAGGCTTGAAGCCAATTTGAACAATTTATACGCATGGTGTAAAGTCAATAAACTGGATTTAAACATTTCTAAAAGTAAAGCGGTAGTGTTTTCGCGCAAGCTAAACGATATTCAATTTACCTACTTGTACCGTAGCAGATACGTCCCTTATGTAGCTATACGGAAAACAAAGATTTAGGAATTCTCATGGACAAGACGCTGTCATTCTCATCACATAATTATTAGCATCATAGTTAATCGGTCATATAAAACTCTAGGTTATCATTCGCGTCAGTATGGACTTTAGCAATGTGTCAACAATTATATCCTTATATATAACTTTGGTTAAAAGTAAACTGGAATATGGGGCTCTAATATGAAACACATCATTAAAAAAGCACCAAGATAAATTAGACCCTAGTCACAATGAGGTCTACTTGGAGAGAAGCAAAGTTGTATGCTTTAGTTTTGTATAGGTACATACTGTGTTTTGATTGTAACAGCTCTCAGAATAAACAGCAAAAAACAAAGAAAAGTCACATACTTATACGAAAAAGTTAGTTTACACCTAGATTTCGTGTATGATAACCAACCACCTCAAATTAAAGCTCTCAAAAGGTATTTTGTTCTGCCTGTCCATAAAGCCTTTGTTGTCTTGATTATAAATTACATGTAAATAATAATACACAGATAAGTATCGTGTTCTTTCCTTACCATACTTTGGAAAATCCAGAAAATCTACTTGTAGCCGTTGAACGGAACGCAACAAACATCAAAAAGCACAATAACAAAGTGATCATTTACACAGGAATTGGTGTCCAATTAATAGAATGTAAACTATTAGCTTAGATCTTTGTAGGCCAAAAATTACGTACATGTTGATTTAGTTTTAAGACCAGAATTGTTCGAAGATATTACTTAAGGAACAATGAAGGATACCGTGTAGCACGGTACGTGCTACAGATTCGTGATAAATACCTAAAAAAACGCTTTCTTTTGTACGTCTGAAGTTCAAAATCATAATCTTACTGGTTCAACTATGACACAAATTAATAGAATGTTACAGTTTTGATGGATAGATTGTATTGAATTAGAACCGTATGACCTGTGAATGTCACCGAAGATATGTTAATTTATAAAAGTAGGTACCTATCTAAGAGTGAAGATACTTATTAAAAATATAAAAAAGGCGCATGGATAAAGGTGTGTGTTTCTATATACACATTAAGAAAATCATAGCGACCCAGAGTGCTTGGATGTATATCTAGTCGAGCCCGTATCATGGTCATGGAGTATTACTCCAGTATTGACCTATCATGATGGGCTAATAGAAAACCCAATACATATATCTGATTTAGGGATATAAATTTGAGAAAGTGTTATAAATAATAAATAAAAAATAAATAAATAGCATTTTAAGTTTGGTACAAAGCAGTTCATTTCTCCGTTCTCCGTCTCTTTAATAAATTGGCCCCATACTAAAAAAACATGCCTAACATTTCAAAAATCAAGTGTGTATGTGATATTTATTCATCCCAAACTATAGCGATTTAGCACATAATACATACCTAACTAATTATTATCAGTATCTGGTATCGATACCATTACAAAGATTTGGTAGATAAGATTATTTATAAACTATAAATGACTTCCAAACATTGAATAGAGATACAGTCAAAAAACTGCTAGAATTACAGTAAATATGTACAAACTATTGATTTTGGTCTACATAAATTATGCAGCTGCAGGTAAACACCAAAAAATTAGTTAGGTATATATATATAGAAAATTATTTCAGCTTTAGAATCAAGAATTGTAGGCGGCAGAGATGCACGCCCTGGGGAATTTGGTTACATTGTAAGATCTTGGTAGTGTAAACTAATAACCTAATTTGATTAATTTAGGTTTCCTTACACAAATATTATCACCATGCGTGTGGTGGAGCAATTATAGATGAATACAATGTGATAACAGCGGCACACTGCATAGGAAGCGACATGAAGTATCACCATGTGATATATGGTGTCATTAAACTTCTACGGGATGGTTTAAAGACAATAGAAGTTAGGAACGCATTCATTCACGAATCTTTCAATCCGACACAATCTATACCAAAACATGATATAGCTATATTGAGGGTAAAATTTTAACTAATCAATGGATTCAATTAAATAACACGAGGTAATTCTTGTATTAGCTTACCTCGCCAATTCCCTTGGATTCAAACAACGTAAAACCTATACGATTACCAACCCAAGGTGAAGAGTTTCAGACAAATACGAAGGCACGTGTAGCTGGATGGGGCTGGATAAATACGGTATATTTATCTATATTCTTCTGAAATTATATTGAATATTCTAGGAGGCGGAAAATTATTCAACAGATTTAAAGGTCACTACTGTTTATGTTCTCCCGTCTAAAACGTGTGAGAAGTTCTACCCATCGGATTTTGGAAAAAAAAACCAGTTATGTGTAGGAAAGAAAGGTAACGGCAGCGACAGGAGAGCAACGTGCTTGGTAAGGTTATGCATTACTAACAAACTCATTTTTAAATGTTATTGATTTAGGGTGACGCGGGATCTCCACTTGTAATAAAAATTAAGGGAGAAAAAGTGTTAGCTGGAGTGCTTGGTGGACGCCTAACACCTGACCTTATCTGTCGCAAAAAAAAATATCCTGACCTTTTCACTAAGGTATCGCACTATGTCACCTGGATTAACGAACAAATATCTAAAGTTTAGTCCCTTTTTGTTGTATAACTTACATAAAGACGTAAAGAATTATTTTCAATTGGAATATACGTTTTCATTTTTATTCCCCTACCACATCTTTTCTATGTTCTTAAAGTGACATCTACTGTAAAACGCGTACAGTGTAATAATTCTTATTGTGGTTTTTGGTTTAATAAACAATCAATTTCATATTTTTCCTGATTTTATTAATTATTTTCCATTGAATACGTTGTTGTATGTCACGTCATCACGTGGTATAGTCTCGCATTGTTCTTTACTTCTTCCTCTATTTCTATTTCTATCGTTCCATCTTATAACAATATTTTGCATAGAACCAAGAAGCAGATAGGAGAGTCAGTCTCGATTTCCGCACCGATACCGAAGAATTGCCTAGAATTTTCAAGGTGACGAAAATAAGAAAGAGTTATTTGTACTTCTTGATGAAGCTTGCCACTGCAATATATCTAGAAGCACTGTATCTATTTCTTATTCTATTCCTAGTAACTCCCTAGAAAGGTTCCTGAATAGTGCGCCCCAATTGGAGGCCGATTCCCTAATCCTGATATATGCTGTGTATACTAGAGAGCAATTGTGGCAACTGCACGGAAATTAGCCGTGGAAAAATTATGGATAGCATTAGTAGCTGGTATGTATATGGAGAACATCTCGATTCCTAAACTTGCGACCTCTTTGCGACTTTTAAAGTGCTTTTAGCCTTTTCTACTTTCCCGCGTTTACAGGACGTGATTTTATCGTGGAACAGGAACGAAGACTGCTTTGGAAGTTTGGAACGTCTATCCTGAGGAAACCTGTATTGTGAATATGTGGTCTTGTATTTGTATCCCTCTCTAATACCGCCCCTCCTCTTCCTTTTTGTGTTCTGTTTCCCATCTTATTTTCACTCTATTATTGTTTCATACATTTTTGTTTCTTTATAATTTTTGCATTCGCTGTATATGTTTTTTGCATTTCTTCTTTTATTCGTTCATATATACTCATATATATATCTACTCTTTGAATTTTGTGCAGCGTATATACTTTTCTTTCCAATTGTTGTTTCTAACCGGTAGTGGCAACTCTGTATTTCGAGACGCCTTTTCATTCTAACATTCTAAATTCCCCGTTTCCGTTTTTTGTGCTGTTCTTAAGTCGACAGTTGATTGGTTCCGTTATCTTAATCTTCCCTCTTAATTAGTGAAAAATGTGGTGTTGTGTGGGGTGAAGAGAACGGGAAGTGAGGAATAGAATGCAGGATAGATATTGGAGATGAGTGGTAGGCCTAGAGAGGGAAACACCTGGGTATATATTGCAAGAAGAAGTGAAGGGTGAGAAGATTAGGGAACAGACGGAAAAGCTAGCGATAAAGTATGAGGAAGTAATGGATAGGGGTAGTGGGAGGAAGATACTGCAGAGCTGTTGAAAAGAGGTGGGGGAAGGAAAGATAGGGTATAGATAATACGAAAGAAAGGGGTATTGCGAAAGGGGGGTTACAAGGGAGGAAGTAAGAAAGAGATGGGGAAGAGGAAGGGGGGAGGTAATAAGAGAGGAGATAGAAAGGAGGGACTTGGATACCCAGAACCAAGAAAGAAGAGGTAAGATAAGAGAGGGGAAGTACAATGAAAAATATGAGAACATAATGTCGGAAGGAGTACCAGAATATTTAATGGGTGGGCTGAGTACGAGGAGGAAGAAAATAATAGCAAGGTTCAGGTGTGGAAACGGAGAAAACCTAAGCAGATACTGGTGGAATGACGAAAACAGAAGGCGTAGGCCGTGTGGGGGGAGATGGGAAAGTGTGGGACATATGTTGGAAGACTGTGTGGAACAGAGAGAAGAAGGAAGAAGCTCGATTGAAATTTTAGGGGATAAGAGAGAAGGAGGGTGATTTGTAATTAGTAGATTGGAAATGGGGATGGGGACAGGGTATAATCGCCTATAGTATAACTAAGTTGAGTATGTTAAGGAGAATAAGGATCATTTTCAAAAATGTAATTATAAAAGACAATAAAGTTTTATGTAATGTATATACCGAATTTTAAAAATGTATGGGCAGAGTTTACTTTGAAGCGTAGGAAGTTTACCGCCAATCGACGGGACGCGACACGCCGCGCCGTGTGAAATTTGTTGCCCCAACACAATCACACGGCGTGTAATGCGACAGTTTACACTCCAGACGTGACACTTCACACACGTGTAACGGGCGCCTTTGCAACGTTTGCCAGAGAGAGAGAGAGTCTTTCAGAAGTTGCACGAGTGATGGGACTTTCAATTTCTGAAGATGTGGTAAACATAAACTTCAGAGAATGAAACTCGGAAGTTATCCAAAGAAGGAGAACGGTTTGCTATAACACACCCTTTTGCCGCTATAATAAACCTTCAATTGCATTATTGATTTGAAAATAGACAACGAAATTTGATTTCAAGAAATAAACCTTTTCATTCGATTTTCAATGGAATATAGAACAGTGCACTTACTATTCTTTCATTGCATGGTGGTGAATAATTAATTTTACGCTTTGACACGTTTATGTTTACCAAATAAAAATAAGTAGATAATGCATATCATGAAAATACTTTGCAGAAAGTCAGAGGTCGCTGAAAACAAGCATGCACAATAATCCATTTCTGACCTCTTTGTATAATTAACTCTTTACTTTTTAGAGAAAAAAATTATCCCTTTTTCATAGAATGCAGCTCTTGGTATGAAAAATATCTCTTTTTCAGACTTAAAAAAATGATATTTTACTTTCATATATAGAAGATACTGAATTTTTGCATTTTGAAAGATTGCGCAGAAGAGAAACTAATTATTTATACTAAATAAAACAAGACACTACCGAAAACAGAGTTATTTTGTAACATTTAGTTTAATATTACGGTTAGGATTGTACTTTAGATGTCTTGTTTTATTTAGTATAAATAATTAGTTTCTCTACTTTAAATCATATCAGTATTTATTATTTATGATTTTTTGTTAAATTCAACGCTTGCTTTAACATAATAGATTAATGATTACCTATAGTTTACAGTAAATATTACAAAATGACTCTGTTTTTATAAACTTTGGATATAGGGAATGCTTAATAAAAATTAAAGCAACATCAAAGATTCTATTGATGCAATTAAATACAGAGTGATCCGTTTAAAAGAAGAAAGAAAACGAAAGGTCCGTATTTCGCTCCACCCTGTACACAAATAGAGAAAATAATTGAAATGTAATCGAATGAGGAGATATTACATCATATTACGAAACACTATTAGCCAAGAAATTGTCTTTTTCTGTAACGTACAGTAAGCTAGAGAGCGTTGATTTAGCTACGATTTTAACATAAACGTGTCCATAACTTTTAAAGGATTCTGTATAACGAAGCAAAACCCTATATCAAAAGATTTGAAAAAATATGGGCAATCCGAATTTGGCATAATATGCAGGGCCACCATTTAAAAAATCTTATGTTTGGTTTGTAACGGAGTTATGCAACACCTTGTATAGTTTAACATAATTTAGAAATATGGTTCTTAAAGATATCTATTATTTTCCAACATTTTTTGATACCTCTTGAAATAAGCCATATACCGAACTTTGTCGTAAGATTGGTACACCATGTGGAAGATACTGAGTTTTTGCATTTTAAAAGATGGCGTAGAAGGGTATCGAACACTTTAATTTATCACAATTACGAAGAATTTGGCGACTTCTTTCGCCTACATTTAGACACGTGTAATGGATTTAAAAGTAGTCCTCTGATCTTCGACTTAGATGTGACGTAATTGCTTTTTTTGTCGTTTTTGTCTTATCGGTACATTACTATCAATTCTTGTTATTTGATTTCCTATTATTTACAAAATCCTTCAGTGTCTTAATCGATAATAATAATGATTAGAGCCTCGATATCACCAGACAAGTTTATTTGTTAGAATGATTTACGTCGCGATTATGTAACGATTTCAAAACGGACTCTTGTTTAGGAACAAGGTCCCTCTGATTTAACCAGGTTCCGTCCCCAGAGGGCCTTCAACTTGGTACAAAGCAATCAAATTCTCATTTCCCCATTTCCAATTCTCGTAAAATATTGAAAAGGAATTCAAGTATTCCGATATTTCTATTTCTTTAGCAGCAATAACTGGAACCGTTACCTACTGGACAGTCACATTACTAACTTTGTTGATGATTTCTTTGGTTCCTGTTTCCAGCAGGACATTCTCATTCGCTTTTGATCTTTGTTGCTACTTACTTCCCCAGGACAGGTTTCGAGATTTTCGGTAACCTTTGGCACAGGTAACATTCTGTGCCTTTGGGTATCATCTTTAGTGTTCATGTATAATGATCGTTTCTCAATTTCGATGACTGCGTATATGAAATCTTCTTGTTGGTAGTGAAGATAGTTTCAATGTTGTACTTCTTGAGGATTCTACTGACCTGCTACGGCATGCAGCTTTTTAATTTTGTTTCCTGTTCGTTTTTCGTTCTGGTTGAGGTTGTCTTTTTCTTCTCCTTCTGTTCGTTTTTGAGAAGTCAATGTATTATTTTTGTGTTGGCGGTTTCTGGAAATACGTAGATATGGTTTTTGTCTGCTAGTTGTTTGAATTTTGTAATTAACTTCTGGTCACCGATTGAGGTCGTGATGGATGATGGTGAGTAATTTGGTAATTAGATATCAGTTGGTATGGGTGCTTTTGCGAGATAGTGTGTTACCCACTTTACCTTTGTTCTCAATGTGATCAAACAACGATCGTATCGTCAACATACCTCAATTATAGTTTTGTGTTTGTATGATGTTGCTTCCAATGCTCTGGTCGAAAAATAAAATTGTTAAACCCCGCCATTGAAACTTGTAGTTTCTTACTTGGATACAGAACGTAAAAGCATTTGATTTGGTCACTCATAACAACGCGTGGGCTAAAGCAGTAAGTGAAAAAAATTTCGCCCACTGGTTTTAAAATTATGCCAATTAACTATATTATATAGTTTATCAAAAATACAATGACTATATTTAAGAATATCGTCTGTTACAATGTACCGTCTTCTAGCTCCATATTTTCTAATTAGTTCGGAATTAAATTAAAGGTACCCAGCTATTTTTCAAGCTTTTGCGTTAATTATATACTTAGATGATATTTTGATCTTTTCTAAATCGTTTGACGAGCATTTGCAACACTACGATTAGTTCTTGAAGCAATTAAAAAAGAAGGAATAAAATTAAAGGACACGAAATGTGGTTTTGCTACACATTCTGTGAAGTATTTGGGTCATATGATTGCGAACGGTAAAGTATACCCAATTAAGGACAATATAAAAGCAATAAATGAATCCCGCGACCCTCTTCCGCAAGATGGTTCGTAAATTGTTGGGGAAAATTAATTTTTATCATAAACTTATTGACCATTGCACACAGAGATTAGCTCCATTCCATAAAAAAAATTAATCAAAAATTGGTATGGACCAAGCAACGTGAAAATTGTTTTAAAGAAATTAAAAGTTAACTATGTGCATCACCTATTTTAGCTGTTTACGATAAAGAATTAGTAATTGAAGTAGATGCAAGCCGTTCAGAGCTAGGTGCGTTGTTGAAACAACCGCAACAGGATGGGATCTTACACCCCGTAGCTTATTTTTCGAAAAAATTAACACCTGGGCAAATGAGGAAAGGAATAATCTATTTGGAATATCTAGCTATCAAAGAAGCAATTGTACACCTACTGGCAGCATTATTTCATTGGTAAGCCATTTATAGTTACATCAGATCATAAACCATAAACCACTTGTGAATCTGAGATCTAAATCAAGGAGAGGGCAAAGCTAATGTAGAAGCAGACTTATTATCACGCTATCCAGTTCTAGAACGCTTTGAAAATGAAGATGATTGTTTGAAGGTAATCAATATGATTTAAGAAGACATTGATGAATCAAAGAATATTTTAACAGAAGGTGAAATGAGTTTTAAGATGCTAAAGAAGAGAAAAAGAATATTTGTATTAGAAGAATTTGGTTTATATTTGATATTATAGGGAATACATCAATTTATGGTGATATTGGTACTAGTCAAATAGCTGAAAAGTTAAGATAGTTTTACTATTTTAAGAACATGGATAAATCAATAAATCAATGCTGTCAGTCGTGTGCGATATGTAGGTATAAAAAATAAAACCAGGACAGGTTTGGTTTACTTTCAAAATTGGGCCCAGCAGAGTATCCGTTTCATATTATGTCTATAGATACCACTGGTGGTTTTGGAGGCAATGATTCATAAAAAATATACGCATTTATTAGTTAGTGGACCATTTTACTAGATATGCTTGGATTTTAACATCGAGCAGACAGGTTGCAGATGATTTTATTAAACTTTTTGATTCAATTGCTAAAGAAAATGCAATACAAATGTTGCTCGTGGATCAGTATGGTGCATATGACTCCATAAAATTTAAAAAGTATGTAAGCAGAAGAAACGTTGAGTTAATGTTCACATCAGTTGACAATCCTCAGTCGAATGGACTAAATGAACGTTTAAATCAAACTTTAGACAACAGAATACGCTGTAAATTGAATGAAAATAATGGTAACAAATCATAGACAAGTGTTGCCGAATCTTGTGTTCATGAATATAACAATACGGCTCATAGCACTACAAAATTTTCGCTTGCTTACCTGTTATATGGAGAAAAATCTGAAATTGTACCAAATAGATTGCAAAGAACTTCTAATTTAATGAAAAATCGGCGGGACGCTCTTGAAAATTCCAAAAAATGCTTTGAAACCAATAAAAAAAGAATCGATGTAAATTGAAAAGATTATGCATTTAAAGAGGGGGATTTAGTGTATGTTTCAAATGAAAGTAAATTAAATAGGAAGATGGACGAAGTTAGAAGAGGCCCATTTTGTATTAAAAGAAGAATTTCAACATCAATTCATGAAGTCGAATGCAATAAAAGACGCAAAGAAACTAATTTTTTACATATAGTTGTAAATTGGTGGCTTACTCCTTTTTTTCCTAAAAAAAGAGTCCCCGATGGCCGTAGGTGTAAATTTGTTTATAGTTTGCTAGTGTGTGTGTTTTAATTAATTTAGAGATTATAAAAACGACATTTATTCGATTCTAATGTTTTGGCAATATAAAGTACAAGATTTAATAATTACAAATCGTAATTACATACTAAATATTGATTCGTTGGCAGGGTATGTGTGCCATCTGTAAGAATAATCTGGGTATGTTCTCGGGTCACGAATATACAGGGTGTCCATTTAGTAGCCCGTTCTTCAAGTACGGCTTTATTGTTAAATTTGCTAAAAAGTAAATATACGGGATGGCAATCAGGTTGGATCGAGCACATTTGCAAATTAGTTAGACACATACAGGGTGTCTGCAGAAAGTATGGTACATAAAACGCATATTTTTTTAAATGGAATGACCCACTTTTTTTAAGCGCAAATGTAGGGGCCTTGGGTGGACTTTTTAGCCGTACATTATTTTTGTATTAATAGGCGGCGTTGCCAAGTTATTAATTAATACATATTTTTTTGCTAAATATCAACCCTTCCATTATACGCTTGTATTTTTTTACCGTCTTGTTTTTGTTTTTACGTAAGTTCGGTGGTGGACTTGGGTTAAATCAGAGTATTCAACCGTGAAAATTATTTCATACAGGATGTTCACCTTTTCTTGCTCCAAACATCTACATTTTCAAACTAGTTTTTCTTGATTTTTTTAAATAGCACACCCTATTTATTATTGCATATTTGGAATCCCCGGTAAATTTTAGTGCAACTTTATTAAGCTTACCCTATACCTAAGTGCGATAGTTTTTTCGTAAATTGAGATTTTTTATTCCTTACGGCAGTAGAGATAGTGGCGCGATGGTTAAGGCGCGTGGACGAGGCGGCGCAAAAGTAGGTCATTCCATTTAAAAAAATATACGTTTTATGTACCATACTTTTTGGAGACACCCTGTATGTGTCTAACTAATTTGCAAATGTGCTTCATCCAACCTGATTGCCATCCCGTATATTTATTTTTTAGCAAATTTAACAATAAAGCCGTACTTGAAGAACGGGCTACTAAATGGACACCCTGTATACAGTTATTTTACCTTGAGTGTATGTACTGCTGACCTATACCTTCGCTGATTGAAATACTCTAGTTCGAAATCATGTGGCAATGAACTGTGCATACTGCATACTCGTGGTGGACGAGAACTAGTGCGGTAGCGCCCAACCTAGAAGTATTAATAGTAGTGTAGCAAGGCGGGTTCTGGACCAAAAAGTCACTAGATTTAGTAACTTTTCTTAGGTTGGTTAGTACTGGTCACTAGAAATGTCACTAGATTGGCCACACCCCTGTTTTTACCTGTTTTACCTATTCAATACCTGTTTTTACCTGTTGAATGCCTATTTTTTCTGTTATTACCTGTTCAATACCTGTTGCAAACCAGGGGCGTGGCCAATCTAGTGACTTTTTTAGTGACTACCAACCTAAGAAAATTTACTAGAAAAGTTACCAAATCTAGTGCCTTTTGGTCCAGAACCCGCCTACTATTAATTTATTAAGCTTATAGGTAGTTTCCTTACTTCCAGAATATAAAAGAACTAGTAGTTTCAAACGTTAGAAAGTGGTTGTCGATCCAATCACATATATGTACCTATAGGTAATAACTACCATCAAGTAGCATCTTTGCATATTACTCTACTGTCGTATAAGCCCTTGTAATTTGAATTTGAATTTTGATTAAATTAATCTATATAACTAATCAATACCATTAAAAAGATTTGGTAGATAAGATTATTTATAAATTATAAATGACTTCGAAACATTGATTAGAGATACAGTCAACAACTGCTAGAGCCTAGAATTAGGGTAAATATGTACAAACTATTGATTTTGGTTTACATAAATTATGCAGCTGCAGGTAAACACGACAAAATTAATTAAGTATATTTATAGAAAATTATTTCAGCTTTAGAATCAAGAATTGTAAACGGCAGAGATGCACTCCCTGGGGAATTTGGTTACATTGTTAGATCTTGGTTAGTGTAAACTAATAACCTAATTTGATTCATCTAGGTTTCCTTACAAAGACATCATCACCATAGATGTGGTGGATCAATTATAGATCAAAACAATGTGATAACAGCGGCACACTGCTTAGGAGGCGACATCTTCAATTACAGTATTCAATATGGTGTCATTAAAATTGTACCAAATGATGTAAACGTAATACAAGCTGGCAAAGAATTCATTCACGAATTCTACGATCCTGGAGATAAATCAAATGATATAGCTATAATAAGGGTAAAATTTTAACTAGTCAATGGATTCAATTAAATAACACCAGGTAATTCTTGTATTAGCTTTCCTCGCCAATTCCCCTCAATTCATCCAACGTGACACCTATACCATTACCAACCCAAGGCGAAGAATTTCAGGCAAATACGTGGGCACGTGTAGCTGGATGGGGAACTGTAGATAGGGTATATTTATCTATATTGTTCTGCAATTACACAGAATTTTCTAGGATGATGGCGTTGCATCAGAACATTTACAGACCATGATTACCTATATTATTTCGATGGAGGAGTGTACAAACTTTTACGAATGGTGGTTTATGCATGAACAAAGCCAAATATGTACACTTAATAAGCGTTACCAGAGAGGATTATGCAGTGTAAGGACATGTATTACTAACGTCTTTTTAAATGTGTATTGATTTAGGGTGACTCAGGTTCTCCGCTTGTAAAAATAATTAACAGAGAAAAAAAGTTAGCTGGAGTGGCCTCTTGGGTCACTACCACTAATCGTGTGTGTGGCTTAAATGGATTACCCAATGTTTTTACAAAGGTATCGCACTATGTCAACTGGATTGAAGAACAAGTATCTAATATTTAGTTCCTTTTTGTTGTATAACTTACATAAAGATGTTAAGGATACTATTAAAGAATTATTTTCAATTGGAATATACGTTTTCATTTTCATTCCCCTAGCGCATCTTTTCTATGTACAGGGTCCGGCAGTGAAACGGAAAGATTTGAGGTACGGTTTGTAGAGCGCCGCGGTGGGGAAGAAAGTAGCCGACTTGCCAAGACCTGCATGATTTGCCATTTAGTTTACAATGGGGAGTTCGACGGGTGAGCATGTATTTTTTTGAGAATGAGGTTGAAAATGCCGTTACCATTAATTCTGTGCGATACGTTGCAATGATTCAGAATTTTCTCACACCACAACTTGAAGACCTTCCAGTGAATGAAAACACACTTTTTCAATAAGTGACACTGCACGAATTTCAATGATTGCTGTAAATGCTTTGTCCCCAGGGGGTATCGTTTCTCGAAACGGGGATATCAGTTGGCTCCCTCGGTCTCCCGATCTAACCGCCTGCGACTTCCTTCTTTGGGGATACCTAAAGACGAATGTGTTTGCAAATGATCCACCCAGGACAATCTCAGCTCTCAAACAACGGATGCGTGACGACATACGAGCAATACCTTTCGATATGCTGCGCAGTGTTATACAAAACTTTCTGGAACGACTCCAAGAATGCATAAATTGTAACGGAGGACATTTGGCGGATCTAGTATTCAAAAAATAATTTTTTTGACATTGTAAACCAAATGGCTACTCTCTTATTTTCCATTAATGTATTAAAAATTATTTAAAAACATATTCTTTAACAATAAAATTATTTACGAAATCTTTCCGTTTCACTGCCGGACCCTGTATTTAAAGTGACACCTACATTCAGCGTAATTCATGTTGTGGTTTTTTTTGGGTTCGCTCTTTTTCCGTTTAATAAACTGGGAATTCCATAATTTTTTCTGATTTTATTAATTATTTTCTATTGAATGCGTTGTTGTCTGTCACGTCATCACGTGGTATAGTATCGCATTGTTCTTTACCTCTTCCTGTATTTCCATTTCTATCGTTCCAGAATTTTGCATAGAAAGTTAAACTGTTTGTCAAACTATTTCTTCACCTACTTTTATTTTTAAATTGTATGTTGTCCTCTGGGGTATTGTTTTATTTCACTTTATGTATGAGTTCTTACAGCTTTATGTTGCATTGCACTTTTTTTATGTATTTACGACAATTACAATCCGTCTAGGTGTTTTACTTATACTTATACCTTTCACTTTGAGTTATCCCGATACTATCACTTTTAATCCATTATTAGACGTTTGTATTACTTCAATTATTGTTACGAAGAATAAGAAATAAAACAACAACAAAATTGTCAAGATTACTAGTTTTTAGCTTATATCGCGGCGTTATAATTGTTCCACAACCTGCGTTGAAAGGCTTGCCTTCTCTTTTTCCTTGTGAGCCAAAACAAGGATTTTTGGGATTACTATTCAATCCTCTTAGCTGCCGATATGGTGGTAAGTATAGGTTTGCCAGGCCTGAATGTGAAACCAAAAGATCTGACGTTTCGCATGACATTGCAGCTTGCATCTTCAGAGTGATAGGAATGCTATTCCTCACAAGGAAATAGGCAAGGCAAGCCTTTCACGTAGGCAGTGGAACATAACATACCGTGTGACAAGTTTCAATGTGGGACATAGCCGAATAGCATGGGAAATTACATATTTGCAGTTTGTTGCTCACCAGTTTCATCTACACGAACGGTAATGATGTCTATCGAAAGAACATTATTTTCTGAGCCTGTTTATACCAAATTGTTTGGTATACTTACTAATTCACTGCCTTTTTAATTAAAAAATAATTTTCAAAAGTTAAAAAGTATGACCAGCCATGACATGTCAAATTCAAATAATGTTTAATATTAATTTTTAGACCTGTTAGTTGCCTACTTAAACACTCGTTCCTTGTTATAATAACTATTATTATCTATCATTATTTGTGGTTAAATTTTTCAGGAAAATGCCATATTACATAATTGAAAATGTTTGATTCAATTCAATTCAAAGAAATTCTTTTATTTATTTTGTTTATTTAGAATTTTATTGCTTTTACAAGAGTCATATCACCTATCCGGGGATAAACAATATTAAACTATCAGATAAAAATTATTGTAAATTGCCAAAACATCAACGTTGGCCTAGGTGCTTGAAATTCTAGAAGTAGGACTCTTTCATGATTCTAAACAACTTTTGTTAATCAAATTTTGTTATATCTTCACTAACAAAGGTAGTTTACTAGAACCAAAAATCAGATTTTTGAAAAGATCCAAGGCATACATGATTTTAGAAAACTAAAATTATGCCAGAAATTAGTCTTTAGCTAAGCAGGGTTGAACCCCAAACAATGAAATTTTATATCGAAATTTGTTTATCTTTCACAAGAGTCGTTTCACCTATCCGGGGACACACTGTATAAGTGTAGTATTTCAGTAACACATCAAACTATCAAATTTATTAAAGCAGCAATGAAAATGTGTTTTGTTTTTACCGTTCCTTTCCCGGGAATTTTTTGAAAGAGTATGTATATTGTGTATAGACGTACCGGCTAAGTTTTATTTTAAATGCCCAGTTTTAGGCCTGTTAATATAAAAAACAAGTATTATTCATACCAATCGTTAAATTACGTAATTTGCACCTTTAGCTAGATGGTCAATTTGTCCTAAAGGAATTAAGGATAATTGGTTTTTGATTACGATGAGGTAATGGTAAAAGGATAACACACTATAAAGAGACATCTAACTGCCTTTTATAATTTGTGTAAGATATTACCTTAAATTATGCTTACAATCATAGGATTGGTTGATGATGCCTGATGCAACTCAAGTATCATTATTTTCATTTATAACAAAATTCCTTAACTATACTGGTATCTTACAACTTTTGGCAGATAGAGAGAGGTGTGTGAGAAGTTGCACGAGCGGTGGGACTTTCAATTTCTGAAGATGTGGTAAAGGAACTTCGGAGAACTGAAGGCTCCTACACATACGTGCTTCAGATATTGGGGCTATAGCAATTCAAATCCTAACCCAAAGGCAAGCTGAAATGACTCAAAGAATACAAGCACTTATCTATTGTGACCATTGCCAAAAGTGGCATAAGTTTATTTTAAACGTATCATGACAAAAGGTATCCAATGAAGAGGAAAGGTTTGCTCTAACACACCCTAAAGGTTCTGCCGCTATAATAAATCTTCAATTGCATTATTGATTTGGAAATAGCAGACAACGAAAGCTGATTTCAAGAAACGAAAAACCTTCATTTTTTCATTTCACGGAATATAGAACAGTGCGCTATTTACCTTCAGTGCATGGTGGTGAATACGTTTACGCTTTGACACGTTTATGTTTATCACATAAGTAATTAATCTCATGAAAAGACATTGAAGAAAGTCAAAGGTCGCTGAAAACAAGGATGCTCAGTAGTCCTTTTCTGATCTCTGTGTATAATGTGTATAGCCATTTAGAGAAAAGAATTATCCCTTATTCATAGAATCCAGGCCTTCGTATGAAAAAATATCTCTCTGCCAGGCTTTAAAAATGATATTTTACTTTTATAAGAAGATACTGAATTTTTGCATTTTAAGATTGGAGGGGTATCGAATACAATTTAATTTATCACAATTACGAAGAATTGACATTTTGACACGTGGAATGGATTTAAAGGTCATCATCTGATCTTCGACTTAGGACTTAACTGCATTGTTTGTCATTTTTGTCTTATCGATACATTACTATCAAATCTTATTATTTAATTTCCCATTATTTACAAAACCAGATAAGTTTATTTGTTAGTATAATTTACGTCACGATTATGTAACGATTTCAAAACGGACTCTTGTTTAGGAACAAGGTCCCTTTGATTTACCCAGGTCCCGTCCCCAGAGCGCTTCAACTTGATACAAAGCAATCAAATTCTAATTTGCTCATTTCCAATCCTACATTTAGACATGTGGAGTGGATTTAAAGGTCATCATATGATCTTTGATTTAAATGTGATTTAATTGCATTGTTTGTCACTTTTGTCTTATTGGTACATTACAATCAAATAATTTAATGCCACGGTTAATGATCCTCAGGAGTGGGAATTTCGTAACGAATCAAGTTCCTAGGGCATTAAATAAAAAAAGTAATAATAAAAAATGTTCCCCGGCTAGGAATATAGATATCATTCGAAAGGAAAGATAAGAACGATTGAAATGAAAAAAACGTTTAATGGCGCGCTGTAGAGACCAACAGAAAAGAAAAAAAAAATACGGCAATCTAACTATTTAGGACTCCACTCGACTACGCTAACCTAAGGAAAATACATACATTTAAATCATCGCCATAACGGCAATAGAAAAATAATACTTTGTTGTTCCTATAACTAAAATAGATTCTAAACAGTTGAATAATTAAAACATAAAAAGGTAGTCGCTTGGATTGTTAGAATTAGCCCACTATAATAATGTCAACGCGTAGAGTGGAGCTTAATTAATGGAAACTTAATTAGGACGAAGACACACACAAATTCTTATCTGTTTGGTTCCTTCCTGTTTTTCTTTTCCGGATGCGATGGTTGACTTAAGATGGATGATAAATGATTGATGTTGCCGAAGTATGCTCAAGTAGGAACAGCGAAGAGCCGCTGAACGAAAATCAGAGGGAGCTGAGACCTTTACTTTTGTTTTCTCAAGATAACATATCAATAATGACCAAAAAAAACCCTGAAATACGAAAGAGTGTAAGTGCTAAATACTCTAAATTTGTGGCTTACCTCAAGACTGAGGGTTTAATCCTAAGCTACGGATAATATCCGTCGTAATTGATACCGACTGGAGTACAGATGTAACACGGCGGCAATCTAGCTCAAAAACAAATCCCCACAATGGGTTAGTGGATTCCAAAAATTTTTGCTTCACACAGCACATCCACCACATAAAAGGGCAAAACTAATCGGGTCCGTGAAGTTAGCACCAAAAAATGGCCTTATTTCGGCAGTCGTTTGTTTTGCCAAGAAGTTTGCAACGGCACTAAACAGCACAAACGCGGCACTAACCTATGGACCAAATTTCGACGTTTGTGCTTTTGATGTTCTGCTAACTTCACGGACCCAAACTAATCCCTATTAAATAGGCCTCGAATTACTACACAATTCTAATTAATACTTTTGCCACTTTTGAAGAGCCGATAAATTATGCCACTCACTCCCTAAGTCCCTAACAATCGGAATAACAATAAATCGATATTTAAAAGTGCACGTACTTTCCAGGTAACCCACAGTATCTCAAGATAACCCCGTTATTTACATTTAGCAAGCATATTTGCGCAATTGCAATATTTAAAAATGGGTCTATTGCTAACTTTTCCAAAAGGAAAAAAGAGACTGTTACACTTGTTATATATTTTCCTATTATTTACAAAACCCCTCAGTGTCTTAATCGAAAATAATGATTAGAGCTTAGAAATTACCAGATAAGTATATTTTAGAATCATATACGTCGCGATTATGTAAAGATTTCAAAATGAACTCTTGTTAGGAGCAACGTCCCTGTGATTTGTTTTTGTTTTGGGCTGAGCTGTTTGGCATTGTTGATACACCATCGTGTCGCCACTTTACTCATTTCCAACCCTCTTAAAAAATTAAAAAGGAATTAATGTTTTAACCCACCTAAGGTAGTACCTCCGCGGAATGATTTATGACAGAATTTGTTGAAACTTGACATATACGTTATTAAATACGTTATTCAAACATCTGTGGAGTTTAAATGAGGTTTACCGTCCCTAAGTCGAGATATTTATCTTTTTATTTATATTTATATTTATCTTTCAACGGCGTCCCAAAGACATAAGTCCCCAGGACATCCGAAAGACATTCTGAGAACTTCTAAATGTCTGCATAAGTCCACAGGACATGCCTTGCAGATCTCGTGTTATGTGGGCAATGACACATTATCAATTGTACTGTCAAAACTAAATGTCAGAATTTAATGAAAAACTAGAGAATGCTAGAAAGGGATTATACGAATATTCTGAAAACATTTGAGAATTGTTTACCGTCTAGTTTTGATGATATAGCCTTGAGAAACATGACGTTTTTGGTATTATTAGATATGTTAGGCAAGCGAATGAATTTCCAAAACTCCAAAGTAATACACGATATTGCTATTGAAAGCGCTTCTTTGTAAAGTCGGCTAGCCATTTTCACATGTTTTTTTAATTTTTAATTGCGATTCACTTTGCGGCTATTGTGACATTACATTTTCAATAAAATTTTGAGGTCCGTGAAGTTGGAGGTACACCATCATCAAAATCAAAATGCAGTATTGCCATAATTTTGTGCTCATTTTGTGCTAATTTGTGCCGTATAAAACAAATTTTGTGCTCAAGCCCTTACGGAGTTATTCAACATTTTATATGTGTACCTCCAACTTCACGCTGGAGGTACACCATCACCAAAATGAAAATGCAGCATAGCCATAATTTTGTGCTCATTTTGTGCTAATTTGTGCCGTATAATACAAATTTTGTGCTCAAGTCCTAAGGGAGTTATTCAACATTTTATATGTGTACCTCCAACTTCACGCTGGAGGTACACCATCACCAAAATGAAAATACAGCATAGCCATAATTTTGTGCTCATTTTGTGCTAATTTGTGCCGTATAATACAAATTTTGTGCTCAAGTCCTAAGGGAGTTATTCAACATTTTATATGTGTACCTCCAACTTCAAGCTGGAGGTACACCATCACCAAAATGAAAATACAGCATAGCCATAATTTTGTGCTCATTTTGTGCTAATTTGTGCCGTATAATACAAATTTTATGCTCAAGTCCTAAGGGAGTTATTCAAGATTTCATATCTGTACCTCCAACTTCACGCTGGAGGTACACCATCACCAAAATGAAAATACAGTATAGCCATAATTTAGTGCTCATTTTGTGCTAATTTGTGCCGTATAATACAAATTTTGTGCTCAAGTCCTAAGGGAGTTATTCAACATTTTATATGTGCACCTCCAACTTCACGCTGGAGGTACACCATCACCAAAATGAAAATACAGCATACCCATAATTTTGTGCTCATTTTGTGCTAATTTGTGCCGTATAATACAAATTTTGTGCTCAAGTCCTAAGGGAGTTATTCAAGATTTCATATCTGTACCTCCAACTTCACGCTGGAGGTACACCATCACCAAAATGAAAATGCAGCATAGCCATAATTTTGTGCTCATTTTGTGCTAATTTGTGCCGTATAATACAAATTTTGTGCTCAAGTCCTAACGGAGTTATCCAAGGCCACCTAAGGCCTTGAGTTATCCAAAATTTTATATCTGTACCTCCAACTTCAGGCTGGAGGAAGGTAGCTACACCATCACCATAACATAGCATTGATTTAAACATTATTTGGCGATAAATCCTAAGAAAAGTGTTTCTGACTGAGACCGAGAGAAAATAGGATATACTTTTTTTCTTGGGATTGTTCCATATGCATTATAAGAGCAAATTTTATCAACAGCTTTGTTGGCCATTTCTAGATGTTGTAAACTTTAACTAACTAAGTATATTGGAAAAAAACTGAATTTAAATATAAAAAAATACAACATAAGTAAGTATAATTATTCTGTTTTAACATCAAGCGAGAAAGTCAAATGTATGCATTGAAGTAAGAAACTCATATTTAGTAAATACGTGGATGAAATGGATGGTGTAGGTCGTAACATGCAAGATATCCTGCAATATGTTTTCAAATAAATAACAATTAAACCTGTTTCGATTGAAAGTTTGTATGAAAATCACTACTTCCACTTTTCATAATTCAAGTAAGGATTCTCTTCAAAAATTAGGATCTCTGACGGTTTGCCATTCCTTCCCGGCTTTTCTTTTCTTTGCTATTAATTATTTCCTTGGGTTAGTTGGTACCTTTAAGTCTCTTTGATAGTAGGTTCGGTATAGGTAGCTATCCATGCTTTGATTTTTTTCTGTGCTAGTAATAGTTTCAGTGAGTGTCAAGATTACAGGGGAGTGATCTGAGCTCATGACATATTCATCACTCACGTCAATGTAGTTTGACGATATATTCTTGCTAATGAAGAAGTCTAGTGAATCTGGCCTCTTGTTAACATCAGTGGGCCAGTATGTTGGTTTTCCTGTGGTGTGTGCTGAACATCCGAAGTCATATATTGCTCGTCGTAGTTCTCTGCATTTAGTTGTGGTTATGGTGATAACCCATTCGGCCTTCTTTGCATTAAATAAGTCTCCTCCAACAATAAATTTTTCCTGGAAATTTTGATGGAGATTTCAGTAATCTGTTCTTAAATGGTGTCTTGGGGGTATGTAGGATGCTGCCACGGATATCCTTTTTTTGTATTAATTTTTACTGAGATATTCGGCTTCTCGAATTTCAAATTCCTAATACTGTTGGATGTATTGCTTAATGATAACAGCACTTCCGCCTCTCACTGTGCCGAGGGCGGTCTAGGACAAGTCAGCGCCGCCGACTCATCGCGGCTATCTAATCGCCGAGCCATCTCATCGCCGGCGCCGGCCAACTCATCGCCGAGCCATCTCGTTAAAATTAAAAATTGTTAGTAGTGGAACAACATAGCATACAAAAAGCCATCAGTATATATATATATATATATTTATTCACAGCCATCAATAAGTCATTAACGGTTAACGATTGATTAAAATATAAATGAATGTTAAATATCAGGTAAGTATTATTGATTGTTTATTAACGCTATCATTATGGATTTAAAGCTCTGTAAAGCTGATTATCAATTGATTAAGATTTAAGGGAATGTTAATGTCATATGTTAATGTAATATCTTGATGTTCGGTATCGGTATTTATACTAGCAAGTAAAAGGGGATAGGTAAGAATGTGCTGAATTTATCGGAAACAAAATCGGCGATGAGTTGGCCGCCGTTAAGATGGCTCGACGATGAGATGGCCGCGATGAGTCGGCGACGCTGACTTGTCCCATTCCGGCCGAGAGAATGTGTAGTATGATAGCAGGAGAAGTCTTTTAGTTTTAGAAAATCTTCTTTTGTGCAATGCGTTTCTGATCTTTGTGTGAATAGAATTGTTTGGAGTTCGTCCAAATGATGTTTCAACCCATTGGCATTCCACGTCATTATGCGCAAGTTAGCCATTTTGAATTTTTGAGTTAGCCCCTTGGCTAATTGGTTTCTCTAAGTTTTCCAGCCTTTGGTTTATAGCTTTGTTTTCCTTTTCTTGGCGATTTAGTTTTTCCAATACTATCTCAGAATTTTAACTCAATGGTGGTGGGATTATCGGTTTTGGTATATTATAATCATCGCGGCGATCTCAGATAGCGGCCCGCCGCTTACCGATTATATGACCCCTCGGTCCCTGCTATAAAAATGTTAAATGTACGTACGTGATAATAATTACACTTATCGCACTTATCACACTCTGCGCTTGCACCGGTGATACACAACTTTATACAATGAAAGTCAAACCACTTATAATTTACTAATAAGTTTACGATAACCTCTAAAAGTTTCATACACTTTTGTGCAATTAAAAGAATTAAGAACAAAATTATTGGCACCTTCATAAAAGACATGGTTTGGTAAAAAAAAGCATTAATAAGGCAGCAATAAAACACAATGAACAGATTATTTTATCCTTAAAAAATAAAACTAAGACCATATTTCGTATATTCAATGACAATAAAAACAAAACTGTGAGTGACGATAATATCTCAATCAAACATGAAGGAAAATTAGTCACCGATGCAAATTGTCGGTTAAATTTATTTAGCAATCATTTCCGATTAGACATAGTTAACAATCAGAGTAAGGAATAGTATACAAAAACTACAAGGTGTATTATAGGTAAATCACTTTTTCATTATCCCCCCATGAAAGTGTCCATTTTAATTCTGATCGCAGATAGCGAAACCGAAAGTGAAACTGTCGTCGTGATCCGGTTGCTAGGTCTGAAAAACTTTCGGTACCTGGACGACGAAAAAGTCAAAATGACATTTGAATATTAATAACACAGAAGTTTATTTTTTATTTGGTTAAATTACATCTTCACGTATCGTTTCCATTTCTTTTACTTTGCACCAATTTGCAAAATTTGTCGTAGGTCTAGGTACATTTGCTAGTATAGGTCCTTTGACTTTTTTGGTAACCTCGGCTCCACTACGCTACGCCTCGCCCATTTACAAACACCTCGCAATGAAAAGTACGCTTTCGTAGCTTGTAATGCAAATAACTATTTCTCAAACCAACAGATTCCTTGGAAATCGCCGATATAATCAGAAACCTAAACAACAAAAACTCGGTTAGCATTGATGAGGTACAATTGCAATTGTTAAGAAGGTTGCTTACCTCATAGCAAATCCTCTTTCGCATATAGTAAATACAATTATTACAAGTGGTGTTTTTCCAGGTAAATCAAAAATAGCGAAAACTATTCCCGTTTTTAAAAAGGGTAATAGAGAACACATCGGAAACTACCGTCAAGTGTCTATATTACCTGCTTTTTCAAAAATTGTAGAGAGGGTTATCTTTAATCAAATCACTGGTCATCTACTAAAAAATACTATTTTAAACGTTAGCCAATATGGCTTCTTAAAAAGCAAGTCGACTGAAATGGTAATCTTCAACTCCTTCTCACCTGTTCTGGATCAACTAGACCAAAGGAACTATGTTGGAGGTGTATACTTCGACTTAACGAAAGCGTTTGACAAAATAGACCATCAGATACTTTTAGAAAAGTTACAACAGTATGGTATACGTGGTACACCCCTCAATCTCATACAGTCTTACCTTACTGATCGGTACCAAGTAGTCTGTTTGAATTCAAAATATAACGGAGTAAATAGAACTATTCCATCTTCACCATCAAAAATCCTGACTGGAGTTCCACAGGGGTCCATACTGGAACCTCTAATATTTATACTATACGTAAACGATCTGGCGAACATACAAAAAATGTAAATCAAGTGTGTCAATTTGCGGATGATACTTCTTGTATAGTCTCGCAAGACAGTAAAGAAAACCTGTACACGAATATTGCGGATACGGTTTTAGTTATGGATGACTGGTGTAATAAAAACTTACTATCTTTAAATAAAAATAAAACCGCTTGCTTATTATTCAAGAACGTTGAAAATGTAAATGTAATTAACCTAAATATATCAGTTAGTAATAGTACGAAATTTGTAGGAGTAATTATACAGGAGGACCTGGGCTGGAAAGATCATATATCATCAATTATATCTAAATTAAGTCTAGCTTGCTTTGTGATCCGTAATCTAAGAAATCAACTGAATGTTGAATGTCTGAGATTGTTTTATTTCGCCTACGTTGAAAGTGTTTTGACATATGGCATATTGTTCTGGCATTCATCAACGGACAGCAAAAAGGTTGTTCTTATGCAAAAAAGAATTTTAAGAAATATGCTACAGCTACCCTGCCAAGAAACATGTCGACCTCATTTAAAAAAATTACATTTATTAACGATTCCATCTTTATATATATTCAAATTAGCAGTTTATGTCAAAACTAATAGTGCCACATTCCAAAGGAATTCGGACTGCAATAACCACAAGATGAATCTTCGCGGGAAAAATAATCTAAGTATACCTAAATACAATTTTTCATTGGTCCAGAGAGGCCCAAAATTCAAAGCGATAAAGGTATTTAATGCACTACCGCACAAAATAAAAGAAATAAACAATATAAATAAATTTAAATATAATTTAAAAACATTTTTGTTGGAGAAGTGTTATTATTCCTACAGAGAATTTTGCGATGAATTTATAGTTTAGAAAGTATCGTAAATTTTCCGATATGTACACATTTATATAATTTTTTGTCTTTATGTAATGGCACACTAATTACTATTAGTATGTGTCTTGATTTGACACTGTCTTTGTCTTCTGTTGAAGAATTTACAGCAATAAATTATTATTATTGTTATATTATTATTATTAAATGACTTGCTAAATGAATGCTTCCCTTTGAAATAATAATATACATTTATGTAGTTTCATTTCTATAAACTGCATATAATTATAAAGTAAAATAAATAATGTTATAGTTAAACAATAATAAATAACGAACAGGATAATACAAAAAACAATAAAATCGCGAACACTTGAGCTTGTTATACAGTAAGATACCGTACCTATATAAAATTTACAAACTGCCCAGCCAACACAGTTGCTATTTTCTATCAATACAAAACCTAAAACAAACAAGATCACTATTAGGGTGTGACAAGAGTGGTATAAGTCCAGCTCAGGTTCACAAGTCAATATTGAAACAATAGTGAATTAATTGTTAGTCTCACTTATATTTCAAATCGCGCTGTCGATGATCTATTGAAAAGTAAATATCTTTTCAATTAGGATTTGTTTAATGATTAAAATGTATCACTCCTGCATTGTTTATGACTTAATGCTTCAAATATGAATGTAACACTATAGTTCCATTTATGATTGAAATGATTTTGAAATTGAATTTATTGTAAGCACGTGGACCTCAATTAATGAAGGCCATATTGAGTTTATTTTCCACAAACTTATACATTATATATTTAATTGTTTTTAATTGTCCACAATATTGTTTTATACTTATTAGTGTTTGTTTAAGTCGTTTACATAACCTTAACTTGTTCCCCATGTGATAATCTTCCTTAGCGCCCATTTCACTACACATTTTAACAATGTATTGACGTCTTTCATTACTTATAAAAAACATTTTGCTTGATAATGGTAAGGTAATGGTCATTACCGAAACATGTCGCAACCATAACTAATGTTATAATTTATACCTTCGACGAATAATTTTAATTGCACTCACTCAGCAATTAATTTATTTAAATTTTCATATTTCACATTAAGAGGCTTAGAGTTTCTATTACTATTCCATTTACCCCCTTTGGAGAACCCGAACTATTCCATAGATGTATTTATAATTATATGTAGGTAGTTTATAGAAATGAAACTATATGTATATTATTATTTAAAAGGGAAGCAGTCATTTAATAAGACATCTTGAAGAATCCATGCCTTTTATGACGGTGCCAATTTTGTTCTTAATTGTTTTAATTGCACAAAAGTGTATGAAACTTTTAGAGGTTATCGTAAACTTATTACTTATTAGTAAATTATAAGTGGTGCAAGCGCAGAGTGTGATAAGTGCGATTATCACGTACGTACATTTAACATTTTTATAGCAGGGACCGAGGGGGGCATATAATCGGTAAGCGGCGGGCCGCTATCTGAGATCGCCGCGATGATTATAATATACCAAAACCGATAATCCCACCACCATTGAGTCAAAATTCTGAGATAGTATTGGAGAAACTAAATCGCCAAGAAAAGGAAAACAAAGCTATCAACCAAAGGCTGGAAAACTTAGAGAAACCAATTAGGCAAGGGGCTAACTTAAAAATTCAAAATGGCTAACTTGCGCATAATGACGTGGAATGCCAATGGGTTGAAACATCATGGACGAACGCCAAGCAACTCTGTTCACACAAAGATCAGAGACGCATTGCACAAAAGAAGATTTTCTAAAACTAAAAGACTTCTCCTGCTATCATTCTCTCGGCCGGAATGGGACAAGTCAGCGTCGCCGACTCATCGCGGCCGATTCATCGCGGCCATCTTATCGCCGAGCCATCTCAACGCCGGCCAACTCATCGCCGATTTTGTTTCCGATAAATTCAGCACATTCTTACCTATTCCCTTTTACTTGCTAGTATAAATACCGATACCGAACATCAAGATATTACATTAACATATGACATTAACATTCCCTTAAATCTTAATCAATTGATAATCAGATTTACAGAGCTTTAAATCGATAATGATAGCGTTAATAAACAATCAATCATACTTACCTAATATTAACTTTCATTTATATTTTAATCAATCGTTAATGACTTATTGATGGCTGTGAATAAATATATAAAAAGTTTGGAAATAAAAATAATGCTAAATTTAAACGTAGATTGCCATTAAAGCGCCTAGGTTATTTGCAGGTGTAGTATATTTTTTTTAATTGATACAAAATGGCAACATGACGCTAAACAAAATTTGGAAGTAAAAAAAATGCTAAACTTAAACGTAGATTGCCACTACGCGATACTTTTGTATCGTATATGATTATTAGTTATAAGTAATTAACGGATACTGATGGCTTTTTGTATGCTATGTTGTTCCATTACTAACAATTTTTAATTTTAACGAGATGGCTCGGCGATAAGTTGGCCGGCGATGAGACCTTCCTCCAGCCGGAAGTTGGAGGTACAGATATAAAATGTTGAATAACTCCCTTAGGACTTGAGCACAAAATTTGTATTATACGGCACAAATTAGCACAAAATTATGGCTATGCTGTGTTTTCATTTTGGTGATGGTGTACCTCCAGCGTGAAGTTGGAGGTACACATATAAAATGTTGAATAACTCCCTTAGGACTTGAGCACAAAATTTGTATTATACGGCACAAATTAACACAAAATGAGCACAAAATTATGGCTATTCTGCATTTTCATTTTGGTGATGGTGTACCTCCAGCGTGAAGTTGGAGGTACACATATAAAATGTTGAATAACTCCGTAAGGGCTTGAGCACAAAATTTGTTTTATACGGCACAAATTAGCACAAAATGAGCACAAAATTATGGCTATGCTGTATTTTCATTTTGGTGATGGTGTACCTCCAGCGTGAAGTTGGAGGTACACATATAAAATGTTAAATAACTCCCTTAGGACTTGAGCACAAAATTTGTATTATACGGCACAAATTAACACAAAATGAGCACAAAATTATGGCTATTCTGCATTTTCATTTTGGTGATGGTGTACCTCCAGCGTGAAGTTGGAGGTACACATATAAAATGTTGAATAACTCCGTTAGGGCTTGAGCACAAAATTTGTTTTATACGGCACAAATTAGCACAAAATGAGCACAAAATTATGGCTATGCTGTATTTTCATTTTGGTGATGGTGTACCTCCAGCGTGAAGTTGGAGGTACACATATAAAATGTTGAATAACTCCGTTAGGGCTTGAGCACAAAATTTGTTTTATACGGCACAAATTAGCACAAAATGAGCACAAAATTATGGCTATGCTGCATTTTGATTTTGGTGATGGTGTACCTCCAACTTCACGGACCTAAAATTTTGATAAAGGATCTATACCGCTCCGTTGGAGGTTAAACAAATATTCCCGTATACACACTTGCCATGACTGGGGCTAAGTAGTCCTTGTCAAAGAATTGCCCTTTTGCGGTCTAAGCAACCAAGTGTCTCGCGTACTAAATCTGTATCGAAAACTGGGACGCAAAAGCGACACTAGTCTAAGGGCAGCATTCCAAGGTCGCAACAGGCTTCAGAATGGCTCTTGTTCGTGAAGACACGGAAATCTGAAATCTGACGGATTGACGAAGTCTTATTGATAACTATTGCCAAAATTCCCAATTTACCCATGATTGGCAAATGTTAACGTGAAAATTAATTTGGTTCCACTTAACAAACAGCAAAAAACAAAGAAAAGTCACATCCTATCTCAACAGTTATTTTGTTCTTATAGAAAATGCCTGTCCATAAAGCCTTCGTTGTCTTGATTATAAATTACATGTAAATATCAACTGAAACACAAACTATAAAAACAACAAAAACCATTTATGATATCGTATTCTTCCCTTACCATACATTGGAAGAGCTGGAATATCTACTTGTAGTCGTGGAACACAACAAAAACGCCAAAAAGCACAATAATTAGTTCATTATCCGCGAACAAAGTGATCATTTACACAAATATCTCACTATCGGAGGAATTTGTGTTCAATTAACAGAAATAATACCTAATAGAATGTAAACCATTAGCTAAGATCTAATGTAGACCAAAAATTAAAAGAGACGATAAGCAAAGATACTCAAACTGCTGTTGATTGACACGTTGATTTAGTTGTAAGGGCGGAATTGTTCGAAGATTATAACTTAATGAAGAATACCGAGCTACAGCTTCGTGATAAATACGCGTTAAACGCTTTCTTTTGTACGTCTGTCCAAGTATGTAGTAGTCTTCTGGAATGTTACTTTAAAATGTTTGAATGTCCGCTATTTTGGAAATTGATAAGTTTGGAAAAAAATATTTTTGGAAATTTTGAATTTCTGAGAAAGGAAGATACCAAATTTCATAAAAATATCTAGAACGGTTTTTGAAATAAATATTATTTTCAAGAAAATAGAAAATGGCTGATTACGCCGAAATCATACAAATGTTACTAAATATTTTAGACACATTTTCACATATAGAATTCGGTTAGGCATAGCCCGCAACAACTTTTGAAACACCCTGTAAGTATATCCATTAAGAAAATCATTCTTTCCCTTGCTATTTATATGTTGACAGACCGGTATCTTGGTCATGGAGTATGGAACGATCGTGATGGGCTAATAGAAAAACCAATATTATCTGATTTAGGGAAATAAAATATCTCTATCTGAGAGAGTGCTATAAGAGTTATTTAGAAGATTTTATGGTCCGAAGCCTTAAAGCCCGAGCGCGTAGCAAAGGCTAGGAAAAGGTTGTAGGGCCATAAAAGCAAGTTACGCCAGAATTACACACACTATTTTATGCACAGATTAAGACTTTATCTCAAATAATTTAAATATCGCATAAGCTTGAGTAGATGTATCAAGTCGCTTGAAATACGTTGCCATAGTAAAATGCGTTGCTATAGTAAAAGCAGTAAACAAGGGTATCTGTTTTAACCTTGTTCAAAAACTGTTTACTTCCGTTGTGAGATCCGGTATTTTAGATAGATTTTTCATCAGATGAAGAAAATGCGATGGCTTGCGAGGCCGAAACAACGACCTGGCTGATACAGCAAGAAGTAGTGCTTTGATACCCGAAAAATCATAATTAATTAATTAATTGATGTTTCTTTATGACCTGACGGGCTATAAAGAGGCCGCGGGCCATAAAAAGTCGTTTATATTAAGGTGAGTCAGGTAATAATAACGTTACTATTATGTATCTATGCATAAATAGTATTTTACGTTTGGTACAAAACAGTTAGTTTCTCCTTTCGTATCACCACACGTCTCTTTAACTTGCCCCAATAGTGAAAAGATCTCAAAAATCAATTTATTCATCCCAAACTATAGCGATTTAGCACATAATACATAACTAATTATCATTACTATCTGGTATCGGAACCATTAAAAAGATTTGGTAGATAAGATTATTTATAAACGTTAAGCTATAAATGACTTCGAAATATTGATTAGAGATACAGTCAACAACTGCTAGAGCCTAGAATTACGGTAAATATGTACAAGCTATTGATTTTGGTCTACATAACTTATGCAGCAGGTAAACACGAAAAATATAGTTAGGTATATTTATAAAAAATTATTTCAGCTTTAGAATCAAGAATTGTAAACGGCAGAGATGCACGCCGTGGAGAAATTGGTTACATTGTAAGATATTGGTACTTAGTGTAAATGTAAACTAATAACCAAATTTGATTCATCTAGGTTTCCTTACAAAAACATCATCACCATGTATGTGGTGGATCAATTATAAATGAATACAATGTGATAACAGCGGCACACTGCATTATAGGCTTTATAGAGCAATACCAAATTCAATATGGTGTCCTTAAAATTGTACCAAATGATGTAAACGTAATACAAGTTAGGGAAGGATTCCTTTACGAATATTTCACTCCCTCAAATTATTTATTTTATGATATAGCTGTATTAAGGGTAAAATTTTAACTATTCAATGGATTCAATTCAATAACACCAGGTAATTCTTGTGTTAGCTTTCCTCGCCACTTCCCTTCAATTCATCCAAAGTGAGACCTATACCATTACCAACCCAAGGTGAAGAGTTTCGGACAAATACGTGGGCACGTCTAGCTGGATGGGGATCTGTAGATAAGGTATATTTATCTATATTTTTCTGAAATTACATTGAATCTCATAGGAAGGGGACAAGAAATATATACATTTACAGACCATGATGGTGTATTTACTTCCACTTCAAACGTGTAAGAAACCTCACGAAGGGCACTTTCGAAAAGACGAACACTTATGTGCAGGTTATATACGTGGCGACGCCGACGTCAGGAAAGGACCGTGCAGTGTAAGGATATGTATTAGTAAATTAGTATTAAATGTGTATTGACTATTGATTTAGGGTGACGCAGGATCTCCACTTGCACAAATAGTTACCAGAGAACACAAGTTAGCTGGATTGTATAGTGGGGGCTGGAGACCTGATGGTATTTGTGGCAATTATCCTGAAATTTTTACTAAGGTATCGTACTATGTCACCTGGATTGAAGAACAACTATACAAAGTTTAGTTCCTTTTTGTTGTATGAATTACATAAAGGTGTTAAGGGTATTATTAAACAATTATTTCCAATTGGAAAATACGTATTCATTTTCATTCCCCTAGCACATCTTTTCTATGTTTTTAAAGTGACCGCTTTACTGTCAAAATGCGTACAGTGTAATAATTTTTCATCCCCCCTTCACCCCATGAAAGTGCCAATTTCAATTGTGATCGCAAGTAGCGAAGCCGAAAGTGAAACTGTCGTGGTGATCCGGTCTGAAAAACTTTCGATACTTGGACGACGAAATACTCAAAATGACATTCGATTTAATAATAACACAGACGTTTATTTTTTACTTTGGTTAAATTACATCTTCACGTATCGTTTCCATTTCTTTTACTTTGCACTAATTACAAAATTTCTCGTAGTGTACATATGTCAACCAATTGTTAATAATCATAGGGTAAAAAGAGTTAATACAACTACTTATCCAGAAACCACTCTAACTGAAGGATGGAATCATGTAAAATCGTCAAATAGGAAAAATGATAGTAGTCTGCATAAGAATGTGTAAACTCTACAGAAGAAGACCACTTAGTCCGGTGGATAAGCGTAATATGCAGTTTTTGATCAAATGTTTTCCCCTTCTACAGTGCGTTCTTCGTACTACTCCTTGTTTGGAAACAGGTAGTCTAGGGGAGCCAGGAGGGGTCCATAAATATTAACCTACGTTCTCAGAAGTACCAATACTATTTTTTGTTATTATCATTGTTTTGTAGCTTCTCTGGTTCATTTCGAAGGAGTCCGGCGCATGGGCGCCGCTACTAAAGGGCAAGGGGGGCCCGAGCCCCTCCCTGGAATTTCATAAATCGTGTAAATTCGTTTTAGAACATGTTAAAAGCTCACAATAGAGTCCGGGCAGCAATTGATTTTGACAGCTCTGAGGGCAAACAAACGCTACATAAAACACGTATTTTCAGTTTACGCGGGCTAAAATGATAATTGTGAATGCAACTCTCACGTTCTGTTAACGCGCGCAACCTGTACATGCGAACTGTATAGGCTGTGCTATTACCAATCGAAAAAATTTTGCCCTCAGAGCTGTAAAACAATAGGTTAATGACGTCATCTGCCCGGTCCCTATATAATCACGTTTGGAGTATAATGTTCTATTCCATCGTTGACTCTGCATAGCCTATTGATTTATACTAATTTAAAAATAGGTAAAAATTTTCAAATATTCTAGTTTCTGCTTGAAAAAATGCATGCCCCCCCCCCTAACAAATTTTCTTCAGGCGCCCCTGGTCCGGCGGCTTGCATACCCACAAGGGGCGATATTAATATGCGATCACTAAATTACTTACTATTGTACCATTTCCAAGCGAATGTTTCAATCAGAAACGATTATAGCGCAGATAACACTATAGTTAATGAAGATTCGTAGCTTCATGTTTTAGAACACAGATAAGGTCTGAATGTGGCGTGGGATTAATATATCCATGACATGCCGAAAAATGGTGCACGGAAAACCAAAAAGCAGACAGGAGAGTCAAAGTCTCGGGTTCCGCACCCATAACGAAGACTTGTCTCAAATTTCCAAGGAGACGAAAATAAGATAGAGTTATTTATACTCCTTGATGAAACCTTTCATTTCAACATGTCTAACAGCACTGTATCTATTTCATAATCTCTCCTAACAACTCCCTACAAAGGTTCCTGAATAGTGTGTCGCAATTCAGCTATGAGGAAGCTGATTCACTCCTGCTATATGCTGTAGTCGCTAGAGAGGAATCGTGGCATCTGCAAGGGAATTAGTCGGCGTAAATTGAAAATACGTGTTTTGAGTACCACCCATTTGTTCTATAGCAACCCGATTGCTACCTCCTTGCGCCCTTTCACGTGGAAGGGAAGAGACCACTGTTTGGGAAGTTTGGAACGTATATCCTGAGGAAACTTGTATTGTGAATATGTGGGTTTGCATTTGTATCCCTTTCTAAAGCCGCTCTTTATCCTGTATGCCTTCCTTTTTACAGTCTGTTTCGCATCTTATTTTTCTCTCAATTACTGTATCAAAGTAGGGCATCCTGGGAGCTCTAAGCAACCAAGTGCGTCGCCTACTATAGGTGCCTCGAAGACTGGGACGAAAAAGCGACATCGGTCTAAGGGTAGTATTCCCAAGGGAAGTAGCTCAAAGAAGAGAAAAACTGACACCGAAAAGAATAGGTACCTACCAGCACTTTCAGCGGGTTCCGCACCCATGCCGAAAAATTGTCTCGAATTTTCAAGGCGACGCAAATAATAATAATAATAATGTAACGGCTCCAAGGTCATAATATCAACACAACACCACACCACAAAGAAAACAATACTTCCGGCCTGGGAAAAGCGTCTAATGAATCGTGTAGATGAAATTAGACGTGACTTAGGTCGAATTACACAATACATACAAGGCACAACCTCTTCCAAACTAACACGCCAGGTACACAACATCATTAGAAAACTAAACACACACAGTTCACGAGAACCAAACACGAATTACAATGAACACAAAGATACACTCACACAAAAACTTTCAGTATACACAAACAGATTGAGACGGTAATAGGGAAGCGGCAAATAGAAAATGTCATAACACACAAATTAAATAAAACGAAAAACTCTTTTATAGATCACTAACACAACAAAACACTCAACAAAAATACTCATTACCTACATTAGAATCCCTAGAGCACTACTGGTCCGATTTGTGGTCCAAAAACATTGAACATAACACACACGCACTCTGGATCATTTCGGAAAGCACACGTACACAGCACATAATACCAATGCACGATACAGAAATCACTTTAGAAGACATCACCAACTCCATCAAACACCTACACAACTGGAAAAGTCCAGTCATAGATAACATTCATAATTTTTGGTGGAAATATTTCACCTGCACACATATACACCTCGCACAACACTTCACAACAACATTAGACGTAGTTTTTAGTTCTGACTAACTTTTGTAATAACAATTTTCGATATTGTCAAAGTAAAGGTAGGTACTTTACTCTTGAGCAAAATTCATATTTTTTGACAAACCGCGTACACGACTGAAAAAATTTAATATCTGATGATTGTATTTTAGATTTTAGAACATGCAGAGCTTTTTATAAAGAATAGCTTTTTTTCGTAACATTACAAATAAAAAAGTTTCCCATATGTTGGCAACTTTTTCAGACATACTGTATATAAAATTCTAACATCATGCATTACACATAAAATATACACACACTGCACTATAATAATAACAACATTTTATTTGAGGAATAAAAGGGCTGTACCAAGTATTCCAGAGGCTGTAAAGAAAAGAACAGCTCATTGTAGACTCTGCAATACTTGAACAATCTAGACTCAATAAAAGAAACATACACACAGCTTACATCGATTACAAAAAAGCATTATGATTCAGTACCTCACTCTTGGTTACAAAAATTACTATCGCTGTACAAAATTAGCAACAACATCACATAATTTCTCACTCATATAAAGTCATGTTGGAACACCACCCTAACACTTACACTAAATGATACACAACTCATCACAAACACAATATAAATTAAGAGGGGCATCTTTCAGGGTGGCTCTTTGCGCCCACTTTGGTTTTGTCTTTCTCTTAATCCCCTTTCACACATGTTGAATAACACAAATTTTGGTTATAACTTAAAACACAATCACGAAATAAATCACAACATTACACATCTTTATATATTATTATATTATGTTATCGTAAATAAAAGAGCGTTTTCTTTCTCGATGTGCTGATTTTGAACGAAATATGTTGCATAATCATGAAAATGCTTCACAGAAAGTTAGGGGTCGCTGAAAACAAGGATGTTCCAGAGTCAGTAGATTAACAGAGTACCGCAACCTCCGCCATGTTTAGCCCTTTCTGCGCTTCACTCATTACACGCTCAGTAAAGTAGATGATGTTTTGACTAAATTTTTCGGAATATAATAAAACAAATACACTTAACGGCACAACAACACGGCATTTTGTTAAAAATTACGCACTTCGTAAGTATATTTTATGTATATGGACTAAAAATGGCCGCCAGGGCGGCATTTGTCGCGTCAAAGGCTTGCGGTACTCTATTAATCTACTGACTCTGGCATGCTCAAGAATCCTTTTCTAATCTCTGTGTAGGTATAATTAACTCCTAGCCTTTTAGAGAAAAAAATTTCTGCTTATTCATAGAATCCAAGCCTTCGTATGGAAAAATATCTCTTTGCCAGGCTAAAAATTTTTTTAAATTTTATATAGAATATACTGAATTTTTGCATTTTAAAAGATTGGAGAGGTATCGAATACAATTTAATTTATCACAATTACGAAGAATTGGATGACTCCTTTCGCCTACATTTTGACACGTGGAATGGATTTAAAGGTCATCATATTATGTTCTTCAACTTAGATGTGACTTAATTGCTTTGTTTGTCATTTTTGTCTTATCGGTACATTACTATCAAATCTTGTTATTTAATTTGCTATTATTTACAAAACCCTTCAGTGTCTTATTCGAAAATAATAATGATTGGAACTTCGATATCACGAGATAAGTTTACTTTTGAGAACAATTTACGTCGCGATTATGTAATGATTTCAAAACGGCCTTTTGTTAGGAGAAAAAGTCCCTGTGATGTAGCGAGTACCAGAGGCCTCGCATATAAAGCGGTGAAACCGCGGATCGAAAATTCCAATAAAAATTGATTAATCGATCAATTTGAAATTTAATTAAATAACATGCGCAAATTATTACATATACATCTAAGAATGACGTTCTTAATCTACAAGTTGTGCACAATTATATATTCTAAATTTATAAGGGTACGTGGTGAGCTACGGTTGTATTAAGTATTTTACGAATCAAACCCAGATGAGATTCCTGGACCAGCACCGAAACAGCCGGTGGCGGGGCGCCCCTGAGCCTTATTTACCAATCATTCACCCAAGCTGGCGATCCTTAATATGATCGTTTGGGGGTAGTTGGTGGCTCGGCCGAATAATGTCCACACGTGACTTTCCCAATGGGTTATACTTGTCTGGGCGGTGGTAAGACAGCTCAAAGCTTCACCTACGTTACACAGCAAACAATTACAATCACGAAACTACTAATAACAGGTAATTACAACTCACAATAATCAACATAGCTAAAGTACAAAACAACAATTAATAATAATTAAGTACTTACTTGCTAAGACATGCAACAAACTTTAGCGAACAACTTTGTATAATCATTGCCAATTGCCAACGAGCAAATGAATTCGATTTCAACTTGTATTGCGCTTATGCGATACCCAATCTAATATCTAATATTTGACCGTAACCTTTGCATACCTACACAATTACACATATAGGGTGTACCGTAACAGTGATTTACCCGTCACGTCCCCAGTGGTCTTCAACTTGATACAAAGCAATGAAACTCTTGCTGATTTCGAATCTTCGTAAAAAATTAAAAATGAATTAAAGTAAGTAAGTAGTAAAGGCCAGCATTCCTAAGGAAAGTAGCTCAAAGAAGGTAAAAACTGGGACCGAAAGGGATACCAGAATCTTCAGTGAGGTCGCAAACGACTACAGAATGTTTTTGGTTCATGAAAACACGAAAATCTAAAATCTGACGTATTGACGACGTCTTATTAATAACCATTATCAAGATTCCCAATCTACCAATGTCTGGCAAACGTTAACGTGAAAATTAACTTTATTCCAGTTATTTTTGCCATATGTAAGAATAATTTGCTATAGTTATTTTATTTTTTGGTGCATGTATTGCTAATCTAAGCCTTCACTAACTGCCACATCGACTGCTAGGTGTCATGTACAGACTTAATTCAAAATCTACTTGTAGCCGTTGAACACAACACAACAAACACCAACAAGCACAATAATAGTTCATTATCAGCGAACAAAGTGATCATCTACACAAATATTTCACTAACGGCGAATTTATGTCCAATTAATAAAATGTCAACCATTAGTTAACATTTTTGTAGACTGCTTGTCGTACACGTTGATTTAGTTTTATGATGTAAAGTAATGAAGAATATCGTGCTACAGCTTCGTGATAAATACGTCTAACGGTTTCTTTTGTACACGTCTGAAGTGCTAAACAATATTCTTATTCGTTCAATTATGACAGAAATTATAGTATATTAAGGTTTTGATGGATAGATTGTATTGAATTAGAACCATATGACCTGTGAATGTCACCGAAGATAATATGTTGATTTATTAAAGTACCTAAGGGTGCAGATGTAGATACCTATTAAAAATATAAAAAAGGCGTTTGGGTAAAGGAGAATGTTTCTATATACCCATCATGAAAATCATTGCTATCCCTTGCTATAACCAGGTGTAGGCAATCACAAAATACTTGTATTGAAAATACAGTATTTGAAATACACTTGTATTTTGTATTTGATGATTTTTCCCTAAAGTACTTTGTATTTCAAATATTCTCTTATGAGTATTTTTAATTTTGCATTTGAAATACATTAATGTATGTATGTATTTTGCCCACCGCAGTATTAACGATAGATTCAGAGTGAATTCTAAGTACACATTTTCAAAACCTACCTATAAAACTTTCCTAGAAACGTCTAACTATATCTCTCAAAAACACCCCGTATGCGTATAGGTATTTTTGTATTTTTGTATTTCAAATATTGTATGTATTTGTGTTTTGTAGTTTTAAAAATAATATAAAAGTATCTCGTATTTTGTATTTCAAATACATTTCTATGAATATTTTGTAATTTGTATTTGAAATACGTTAGTGCATGTATTTTGACCAGCCCTGGCTATAACCTTGTTCAAGGGACCAGCCGTTGCACGTCATTATTCGTATACCAATACTATAATTACAATTTACTTAGAAACTTTAATAAAATTTGCATTAAAGCCAAAACGTCATCGTAAGTACATACAGTTGGTATTGAAAGTCAGGTTAGCAACCATATTTTATCCTTGTCGCACACATTGCGATACGTATTTTACAACTTAAAACGTAATGTGAATCATGATGTAAGAATACAGTGTGAATATAAACTCTTAAAATATCTCAATGGTGCATAGCGAAAAAGGTTACTTTTAATTGGCTTAGATGTCGCCTTGTTTACACTAGGGAATGTTCTAAGTTGACAATTTTAACTGTTAGTGTTGCACTTGCTTTGTCTACTTTTTTACGTTTTTGTATTTCAATCTTGCTTTTTTTGTATTTTATGCCTATCTGCCTAAATTTCATTTATCACTATCTGGTATTAATACCATTAAAAAGATTTGGTAGATAAGATTATTTACAAACGTTAAGCTTTAAATGACTTCGAAATAATGATAAGAGATACAGTCAACAACTGCTAGAATTACGGTAAATATGTACAAACTATTGATTTTGGTCTACATAAATTATGCAGCTGCGGGTAAACAGGAAAAAATTAGTTATGTATATTTATAGAAAATTATTTCAGCTTTAGAATCAAGAATTGTAAACGGCAGAGATGCACGCCCTGGGAATTTGGTTACATTGTAAGATCTTGGTAGTGTAAACTAATAACCTAATTTGATTCATGTAGGTTTCCGTACAAGAGTTTTTTTACGAATTTTACCATAAATGTGGTGGATCAATTATAAATGAATACAATGTGTTATCAGCGGCAAGTTGCTTTGAACCCCACAGCAATGTTCACTTTATTCAATATGGTGTCGTTAAAATTGTACCAAATTATATAAACGTAATTCATGTTAGGATAGTACACATTCACGAAGAATTCAATGCGATGGATTTTAATTTACATGATATAGCTATATTAAGGGTAAAATTTTAACTAGTCAATGGATTCAATTAAATAACACCAGGTAATTCTTGTGTTAGCTTTCTTCGCCACTTCCCTTCGATTCACCCAGCGTGACACCTATATCATTACCAACCCAAGGGCAAGAGTTTAAGGAACGTACGTGGGCACGTATAGCTGGATGGGGATCTGTAGATGATGTATGTTTATCTATATTCTTCTGAAATTACACTGAAACTTCTAGGCGGACGGAGCACCATCAGAACATTTACAGACCGCAATTGTCTATATGGTGAAGTGTCAAATCTATTGCAGTTGGTGCTTTCACAAAAAAAGCCAAATATGTGCAAATAATAGGGAGCGTGAGACCAGGAGAGGAGCATGCATAGTAAGGATATGTTTAACTAACGACGTCTTTTTAAATGTATATTGATTTAGGGTGACTTGGGATCTCCACTTGTAAAAATGATTAAGGGACGAAAAATGTTAGCTGGATTGTACAGTAGGTCTTATGATGGTAAGTGTGTCTTCGGATACTATCCTGATGTTTTTACTAAGGTATCGCACTATGTGAACTGGATTGAAGAACAACTAAAAATGTCTATTTAGTTCCTTTTTGTTGTATAACTTACATAAAGATGTTAAGGATAGGTACTATTAAAGAATTATTTCCAATTGGAATATACGTTCTCATTTTCATTACCCTAACACATTTGTCTATGTTTTTAAAGTGACACCTTTACTGTCAACACTGTCAAAACGCGTATAGTGTAATAATAGACGGAGAGCCAGCAACGTATTTTGAGTTGTCATTTCAAAAGTCATGAAAAGTCACTCAGTGAATCTCTAATATCTGCTGAAAAATAAAAGTTACTTCTGCCAACCCACTCCGGTCGGGTTGTACTACCCTAAATGTTCAAAGGGGGTAAGAAATAAGGCTCAATGTAGTTATAGTATCAGTCATGAAATTTCAGGAGGTTTATTCTCACTTAAATTCTGGATTTATGAGAATGTTGACAGAATATTTCCCCCTTCACCTAATTGCTGACAGAACGCCCTAAACTCTAAGTATACGTACATAAAACTACATTTACAAAGAGGGTAACAAATAAAGGTTCAATATGGTTAAAGCAAAGAGAATTATATACTCTTTGGTTAAAGTATCAGTCATGAAATTTCAGGAGGTTATTCTCACTTAAATTCTGGATTTATGAGAATGTTAACAGAACATTTCCCCCTTCACCTAATTGCTGACAGAACGTCCTAAACTCTAAGTATACGTATATAAAAGTACATTTACAAAGAGGGTAACAAATAAAAGTTCAATATGGTTAAAGTATCAGTCATGAAATTTCAGGAGGTTATTCTCACTTAAATTCTGGATTTATGAGAATGTTGACAGAACATTTCCCCCCCCCCCCACAAAATTCAACCCCTAATGGGTTGAAATAGGGGATGAAAGTTTGTATTTTAAGTTAAATCCATAAAAAGTGGCATATGGCCTTTCGGTTAGAAATTAAGACAGACGTGATTCAGGAATTTTCGAAATTAAACCCCTAAGGGGGGTAAAATAGGGGATGAAAGTTTATATGGAACTTCGTCATTCTTTAAATTAAATCCATAAAAATTGGTATATGGCCTTTCGGTTAGAAATTGAAAGACGTGTTTCAGGATTTTTTGAAATTCAACGCCTAAGGGGGTAAAATGGGGATGAATTTATTTCTACATTTCTACGAAGCGTGGTATTTCGACAACCAATTGCAACAAATGAACAAACTCCCCTCAGTTACAATTTACTTCTGCCAAATCGTGACGTTACTATTTTTGTGGTAATTTTCTGTGTAGGTAATTGCAGAAAAATTTGAGCCAACAACGTATTTCGAGAAATCCTAAAATACGTCTTTCTTAACTTGTAACAGAAAGTCCAAATTACAATTTTTATATATGTACCTTAAAAAATGACGAATTTCCTTGTAAAGCTTCATCCCCATTTTACCTCCTTAGGTGTTGAATTTCAAAAAATCCTGAAACACATCTTTCTTAATTTCTAACCGAAAGGCCATATACCAATTTTCATGGATTTAACTTAAAGAATGACGAAGTTCCATATAAACTTTCATCCCCTATTTTACCCCCCTTAGGGGTTGAATTTCGAAAATTCCTGAATAACGGCTGTCTTAATTTCTAACCGAAAGGCCATATACCAATTTTTATGGATTTAACTTAAAATACAAACTTTCATCTCCTATTTTAACCCCTTAGGGGTTTAATTTTGAAATATCCGGCCTTATCCCTTGTCTACATCATAAAAGCAACCTCTGTGTCAAATTTCAGCCATCTAGGTCCAGGGGTATGGGCTGGGCGTTGATATGTCAGTCAGTACTTTTAGTTTTATATACGTATACCTAGAGATTACAGCGTTCTGTCAGCAATTAGGTGAAGGGGGAAATGTTCTGTCAACATTCTCATAAATCCAGAATTTAAGTGAGAATAACCTCCTGAAATTTCATGACTGATACTTTAACCATATTGAACCTTTATTTGTTACCCTCTTTGTAAATGTAGTTTTATATACGTATACTTAGAGTTTAGGGCGTTCTGTCAGCAATTAGGTGAAGGGGGAAATGTTCTGACAACATTCTGATAAATCCAGAATATAAGTGAGAATAACCTCCTGAAATTTCATGACTGATACTATAACTACATTGAGCCTTATTTCTTACCCCCTTTGAAAATTTAGGGTAGTACAACCCGACCGGAGTGGGTTGGCAGAAGTAACTTTTATTTTTCAGTAGATATTAGGGATTCACTGAGTGACTTTTCATGACTTGAAATGACAACTCAAAATACGTTGCTGGCTCTCGGTCTATAACTCTTATTGAAGTTTTTGGGTTCGGTCTGTCGTGTTGCCATTTTTTCGTTTAATAAACAGTGAGTTTCCTATTTTTGATGCGTTTATTAATTCCTTTCCACTGAATGTGTTCTTGTCTGTCGCGTGGCGTGATTTTTACCTTCCTCTATTGTTCCATTTTGTAACAGTATTTTGCATAGATAGTTAAACTGTTTGTCAAACTATTTCTCCACCTATTTTTATTTTTAAATTGTATGTTGTCCTAGGGTATTGATTTTGTTTTATTTCACTTCATATATGAGTTCTTATAGTTTTATGTTGCACTGATCTTTTTTTACGCATCTGGGACTATTACAACCCGTCTTCGGTGCTTTACTTATACCAAAGACTATATCTTTGCTTATACCTAGGTATACCTATCACTTTGAGTTATCTCCATGCTTACCACGTTAATTCCCTTATAGACGTTTCCCTTACTTCATTTATTGTTATGAAGAATAAGAAATAAATAAACAAGACAATTGTCAAGATAACTAAAATGACAATAATGAGAAGATGCGTGCACGTCATAACTTTTTGCATGACGTAATTTTGTAGTATATGTAGACCTAATTTTAGGTATGCAACCCTTATAATAAATTTACACAAGCAATTAAGTCGTTTGAAGTCCAATACAATGAATCGTACTATGCACAATCAATAAGACACTGGTTAAACTTAAAAAAAGAATAAACCCCAAATTTCAAATTTTTTGTCGTTTTCATTCAAAATAGAATGAGATAAATAATTAAAACCAATAATTTAACTTTATTAGCAAGTTTTATTAGATTGTTTCTTAAATTAACATGATTAGGTACATTGAATTTAACGAACAAAAAAAAAGATTTTAAGCAGTTGGTACAATCAGAAAACGTCATTCATGACGCGCACCCATCTTCTCATAATTCAAACTTTCAAATAGTTTTCGGCTTATACCGCGTCGTTATAATTGTTCCACAGCCTGAGTTGAAAGGCTTGTCTTGCCTTTTCCGTTGTGAACCAAAACAAGGATTTTGGGAAGATTATCCATGCTCTTAGCTCGCGATGGTGGTGAGCTGTTAAGTCTAGGTTTGGGAGGCCTGACTGCTGAATGTGAAACCAAAAGTTCTGAGGTTTCGCACGAAATTGCAGCTTGCATCTTCAAAGTGATAGGAATGCTATTCCTCGCAAGGAAAAAAAGCAAGGCAAGCTGTAGTGAACATTAGATATATAGTAAGGATTAGGTTGCTAGGCATCAGATATATGTTGAACACTACATGGCGCAGTCGGTTTAAGTATCTATGCGTGAATAATTAACATTAATAAAAGACCGAGTGAAATAATTACTCAAGATAAAAAAAAAATCGTATGTCTGTAACGACGGAAGACATTAAGATTTTGGAAGAGAAAGAATTAACCAAAGATATGGCTAACATTGAATATAAAATGCCAGCAATACTGTCGATGGACATCCGGTCTTCTAAATCTTTATAGTTACAGTTTTTTACCAACTTTCTTATGTCTGAATAAAAACTATCAAAATTTTCTCTTTCTTCCTGTTTTCTGGTGTTAAAGTTAAATGTGCTTATCATCTCATTCTGCTTTGGTGCAAAGTATTCATCAAATAATTTTAATACCCGTTCATATTTTCGCCCTTCATCACCTTTACTAAGTACATTGAAAAATAAATCCTGCGCTTCTTGACCAATACAGTTCAATAAAATGGCTGCCTTCCTATTTTCAGATAATCTGTCAAATCCCGCCGCCGTGATAAATATTTGGAATTGTTGCTTAAATTTGTTCCATTTCGGTAATAAATCTTCAATAGTGTCCATCGACAGTATTGCTGGCATTTTATATTCAATGTTAGCCATATCTTTGGTTAATTCCTTCTCTTCCAAAATCTTAATGTCTTCCGTCGTTACAGACATACGATTTTTTTTTTATCTTGAGTAATTATTTCACTCGGTCTTTTATTAATGTTAATTATTCACGCATAGATATATAATATATAATATATCAAATATAACTAGATAAGCCGAAAACTAGTTATCTTGACAGTTCGAGGAATCACGGAAAAATTGAGAAGAAATCTATGGAAAGATTTTCCCCTTCTACAGTGAATTCCTCGTACTCGTAGGTACTTGTAATTGATGGATATAGGTGGTATGGAGGAGGCAGGAGGGGTCCATAAATATTAACCTTAGAAGTATGGGGATTCTCTGGTTCATTTTGAAGGAATCCGCCGGCTTGCATACCCACAAGGGGCGACATTAAGCTGTGATCAAAGAACTACTATTGTACCATTTCCAAGCGAATATTTCAATCACAAACGATTATAGCACGGTATAGTTAATCAAAATTCGTAGTTTCAACACACATAAGGTCTGTTAAGCCTTTGGATGTGGTGTGGGATTAATACACCCATGACAGGCTAAAAAATGGTGTGCGGAAAACCTAGAGGAGAATCAAAGTCTTGGGTTCCGCAAACATGCCGAAGAATTGTCTAGAATTTTCATGGTGACGAAAATTATTATTTCTACTTCTTTAAGAGACCTATTATCACTTCAAGATGTCTAACAGCACTGTATGCATTTCTTATTCTGTTCCTAACAACTCCCTACAAAGGTTTCTGAATAGTGTGTCACAAAGCGCCTATGATTCACTGCTCCTACTATATGCTATAGATTCTAGAGAGGAATCGTGGCATCTGCACGGGAATTAGCTGTGGAAAAATGATCGATAGCATTAGTAGTTAGTATAAAGAACATCTCGATTCTTGAACTTGAGACCTCTTTGCGCCGTTCAAACCACTTAGTCTTTTCTACTTTTACACGTTTACAGGAATTTACAGTGACTTAATGGTGGAAGAGGAAAGAAGGCCGCTTGGAAAGTTGGGAATGTGTATCCTGACTCCTGAGGAAGACTGTTTTGTGAATATGTGGTCTTGTATTTGTATCCCTTTCTAAAGTTGCTCTGTATATGTCTTCCTTTTTGTGTGCTGTTTCCTATCTTATTTTTCTGTCTATTACTGTTTCACACACATTTTTGTGCATTTATAATTTTTGCATTCCCTCGTACTTTCTTTATTATGTATTGGGATTATTAAAGTTGGGGCAAACCAAAAAGCGTTGCACGTCACGAGTATTATATACATGTCAACAGGGTTGTCATGTGGATTGAAACGAAATAGAATAAAATACGAAATGGAAGACAATAAATGACAGATTCCTTGGTTGCAACATTGTAATTTTATTTATGATGCTGCCAACTTGTAGAATTATTTTACCCTAGAATATTACCTTTAATGACAATCCGAAAAATTAGTATTACATTGGTACTGTTTTTACGTCATATGTCACGTGCAACGCTTTTAGGATTGCCGTGACTTTTATTACGTTAGCTTATTCGTGTAGTATTTTATTTTCTCTTCATAATAAATTAAATACTGTCGTTATATATTTTAGCATTTCTCCGAATAACTGTTATTCTTCCTCAGTAACTTCTGTCGTTTATTCTCCTTCAGCCAGCATTTCTTTTTCCATGTTCTCCGTATCTGCTTTTTGTATTTCTTCTTTTAATGGTTTATATATCTTTATTTATTCTTTGAATTGTTTTGCAGCGTTTCCAATGTATTTCTTTTCTTTCCAATTACGAACTACTGTTGCTTCTAACAGGTAGTGGTCACTCTGTATTTCGAAACTCCTTTACATTTTAACATTCTTTTTCCGCCCTTTCCGTTTTCTGTGCTGTTGTAAAGTCGACAGTTAATTGTTTCCGTTGTCTTAATCTCTCTTCATAGGTAGGTATGTTGTGTATTTTTGGTGTTGTAAGTATATCATCATAACAATTAATTTATAGTCTACTTAATATTTTGAGCGGAACTTTCATTCATTTAATCATCTTTTTTTAGCATTCTCTCCAACAATTTGATTTACTCTTTCTGTAGGATAATTTATTTTTCCTCTTTTTGCATGTTTGCATGTTAAGGAAGAAAGATAATCTTACATTCTATACTGAAATAATGATAATATAGTCTTCATTTTTAAGTAAAGCATGTAAGTGTAGTAATTTCAGTAACACATCCTGGTAACCATCAAATTTATTAAAGCGGCAATGAAAATGTGTTTTGTTTTTACCGTTCCCTTCCCGGGAATTTATTGAAAGAGCATGTGTATAAACCCTCGTTCAGCTGGCCCCCCCTCCACGCGAGAATTAAAAAAATTATAACTCTGAATTAGAAGCTATTTATGAGCTTTCAAAATCCGCAAGAATAAAATTTTGAGCTCGATCCCCTTAGCAGGAATTTTAATTTGAAAGTGGGGGTGCTGAGTGAACGTTCACCCAGCCCCCCCACCTCTTAAAAATAGCGAGGGAGGATCGCGCATAGGCGCATAATTAGGAGCTCTTTAGGAGCTCTTAAACGAGTGTAGTGTCGATTTTCGAGCTCTACCCCTTACCTTAAAACAACCCCAAAACTAGTTTCGCCGAAGAGGTAACTCATAGAAAATACCATTAAATCTATAATACCTTTAATGCATGTAGTTCCAGCAGTAATAGGATACAAAAATATGTAACACTTCATTTCCAAGTTCCAACCCCTTAGCAGGAAATCCACCCCTTATGCCAAACACACAAGAGAGAACTGTGTTAAAGAATCGAGAAGCGGATCAATTTATGACGGTGAATCATCTTTCGATTTAGGAGCTTACTAAATATGTATAAACTGATTTTCAAGTTGCAGCCCCTTAGCAAGAAAACCATCCCTTCTGCCAAACACGCAAGAGGGAACTACATTAAATAATCGAGAAACGAATCATTTTATGACGGTATATTATCCTCCAATTTAGGAGTTTTCGAAATATGTATAAAGTGATTTTCGAGTTGCAGCCCCTTAGCAGTGAAACCACCCCTTGTGCCAAACACGCAAGAGGGAACTATGTTAGATAATCAAGAAACTAATCATTTTATGGCGGTATATTATCCTCCGATTTAAGAGCATTCGAAATATGTATAAACTCACTTTCGAGGTGCAGCCCCTTAGCAAGAAAACCATCCCTTCTGCCAAACACGCAAGAGGGAACTACATTAAATAATCGAGAAACGAATCATTTTATGACGGTATACTATCCTCACATTTAGGAGCTTTCGAAATATGTATAAACTGACTTTCGAGGTGCAGCCCCCTAGCAGAAAAACCACCCCTTGTGCCAAACACACAAGAGGGAACTATGATAAATAATCGAGGAACGAATCTTTTTATGACGTTGTATTATCTTGCGATTTAGGAGCTTTCGAAATATGTAACACTTCATTTCCACGTTGCCACCCTTTAGCAGTGAAACCACCCCTTGTGCCAAACACACAAGAGGGAACTATGGTAAATAATCGACGAACGAATCATTTTATGACGGGGCATTATCTTGCGATTTAGGAGCTTTCGAAATATGTAACACTTCATTTCCACGTTGCCACCCTTTAGCAGTAAAACCACCCCTTGTGCCAAACACACAAGAGGGAACTATGTTAAATAATCGACGAACGAATCATTTTATGACGGGGCATTATCTTGCGATTTAGAAGCTTTCGAAATATGTAACACTTCATTTCCACGTTGCCACCCCTTGCAGTAAAACCACCCCTTGTGCCAAACATACAAGAGGGAACTATGTTAAAGAATCGAGAAACGGATCATTTTATGACGGTGTATTTGCGATTTAGGAGCTTTCGAAATACGTTTAAACTGACTTTCGAGTTGCAACCCCTTAGCAGTAAAACCACCCCTTGTGCCAAACACGCAAGAGGCAACTATGTTAAAGAATCGAGAAACGGATCAATTTATGCCGGTGAATCATCTTTCGATTTAGGAGCTTACTAAATATGTATAAACTGATTTTCGAGTTGCAGCCCCTTAGCAAGAAAACCACCCCTTCTGCCAAACAGGCAAGAGCGAACTACATTAAATAATTGAGAAACGAATCATTTTATGACGGTGTATTATCCTCCAATTTAGGAGCTTTCGAAATACGTATAAACTGACTTTCGATTTGCAACCCCTTAGCAGCAAAACCAACTCTTGTGTCACGTTAAATAATCGTGAAAAGGCCCCCAAAAATTTGACGAAAAAAATACATGTTTAAATTGTTAGTCTTGGATACATCAAAAAGTTCCTATACAGGCAAATATTGAAAAACCTTACCCCAATACGGTCTGCGAGTGCGTGTGGGTTACAGATAAGTAGGTAGGTATAGGCTATTCTATACCGTATTTTACGGCAATTTGCCGAAGACGAGACAATAGTTGGTTACAGTATGATGATTTGAAAAAGGAGGTAACAAAAGTATCATCAAGATATAAAGCAAACATACAATTACTATTGTATACCATCTAAGATTAACTATGTTATTTTATAAAAAATATATTATAAATGTTGTACCTATTATAACCATGAGAGTCAATTTCCAAAACATATGAGCAGTCAGATCGTTCATGATGAAAAGCTACTAAAATAAAAGTATGCACAACACACAAAACTGGCTCATACCGGGCCGTTATATTCCACGGCCTGCGTTGAAATACTGGCTTGCCTTTTACCTTGTAAACCAAAACAAGGATTTTTGTGATGATTATCAATCCTCTTAGCTCACGATGGTGGTGAGCTGTTAAGTGAAAGGAATGGAGGCTTCGGTTACATCCCGGAATTTATATGGTTCTTTTTCGCTAATTTCTCTGACCGTCTCAATTCTGATTGGTTGTCACTTTCACTGGAAATCAGAGGGGGTGTTTGGTCCAAGAGTTGGTTTTGCTGCTAAGGGGTTGCACATCGAAAGTCAGTTTATACATATTTTGAAAGCTCCTAAATCGGAGGATAATATACCGCCATAAAATGATTAGTTTCTTGATTATCTAACATACTTCCCTCTTGCGTGTTTGGCACAAGGGGTGGTTTCACTGCTAAGGGGCTGCAACTCGAAAATCACTTTATACATATTTCGAAAACTCCTAAATTGGAGGATAATATACCGTCATAAAATGATTCGTTTCTCGATTATTTAATGTAGTTCCCTCTTGCGTGTTTGGCACAAGGGGTGGTTTCACTGCTAAGGGGCTGCACCTCGAAAGTGAGTTTATACATATTTCGAATGCTCCTAAATCGGAGGATAATATACCGCCATAAAATGATTAGTTTCTTGATTATCTAACATACTTCCCTCTTGCGTGTTTGGCACAAGGGGTGGTTTCACTGCTAAGGGGCTGCAACTCGAAAATCACTTTATACATATTTCGAAAACTCCTAAATTGGAGGATAATATACCGTCATAAAATGATTCGTTTCTCGATTATTTAATGTAGTTCCCTCTTGCGTGTTTGGCACAAGGGGTGGTTTCACTGCTAAGGGGCTGCACCTCGAAAGTGAGTTTATACATATTTCGAATGCTCTTAAATCGGAGGATAATATACCGCCATAAAATGATTAGTTTCTTGATTATCTAACATAGTTCCCTCTTGCGTGTTTGGCACAAGGGGTGGTTTCACTGCTAAGGGGCTGCAACTCGAAAATCACTTTATACATATTTCGAAAACTCCTAAATTGGAGGATAATATACCGTCATAAAATGATTCGTTTCTCGATTATTTAATGTAGTTCCCTCTTGCGTGTTTGGCACAAGGGGTGGTTTCACTGCTAAGGGGCTGCACCTCGAAAGTGAGTTTATACATATTTCGAATGCTCTTAAATCGGAGGATAATATACCGCCATAAAATGATTAGTTTCTTGATTATCTAACATAGTTCCCTCTTGCGTGTTTGGCACAAGGGGTGGTTTCACTGCTAAGGGGCTGCAACTCGAAAATCACTTTATACATATTTCGAAAACTCCTAAATTGGAGGATAATATACCGTCATAAAATGATTCGTTTCTCGATTATTTAATGTAGTTCCCTCTTGCGTGTTTGGCACAAGGGGTGGTTTCACTGCTAAGGGGCTGCACCTCGAAAGTGAGTTTATACATATTTCGAATGCTCCTAAATCGGAGGATAATATACCGCCATAAAATGATTAGTTTCTTGATTATCTAACATAGTTCCCTCTTGCGTGTTTGGCACAAGGGGTGGTTTCACTGCTAAGGGGCTGCAACTCGAAAATCACTTTATACATATTTCGAAAACTCCTAAATTGGAGGATAATATACCGTCATAAAATGATTCGTTTCTCGATTATTTAATGTAGTTCCCTCTTGCGTGTTTGGCAGAAGGGATGGTTTTCTTGCTAAGGGGCTGCAACTTGAAAATCAGTTTATACATATTTAGTAAGCTCCTAAATCGAAAGATGATTCACCGTCATAAATTGATCCGCTTCTCGATTCTTTAACACAGTTCTCTCTTGTGTGTTTGGCATAAGGGGTGGATTTCCTGCTAAGGGGTTGGAACTTGGAAATGAAGTGTTACATATTTTTGTATCCTATTACTGCTGGAACTACATGCATTAAAGGTATTATAGATTTAATGGTATTTTCTATGAGTTACCTCTTCGGCGAAACTAGTTTTGGGGTTGTTTTAAGGTAAGGGGTAGAGCTCGAAAATCGACACTACACTCGTTTAAGAGCTCCTAAAGAGCTCCTAATTATGCGCCTATGCGCGATCCTCCCTCGCTATTTTTAAGAGGTGGGGGGGGCTGGGTGAACGTTCACTCAGCCCCCCCACTTTCAAATTAAAATTCCTGCTAAGGGGATTGAGCTCAAAATTTTATTCTTGCGGATTTTGAAAGCTCATAAATAGCTTCTAATTCAGAGTTATCATTTTTTTAATTCTCGCGTGGTGGGGGGGCCAGCTGAACGAGGGTTGTGTATAAACGTACCGGTTAAGGTTTTATTTTAAATGACCGATTTTAGGACTGTTAATATAAAAAACAAGTATTATTCATACCAATCGTTACATTACATAACTTGCACCTTCAGCTAGATGATCAATTTGTATTAAAGGAATTAAGGATAATTGGTTTGATTACGAGAGATAATAGTATAATTATGGATAACACACTATAAAGAGAGATCTAAGTGCCTTTTATAATTGTGTAAGACATTACACTAAAATATGCTTAACAATCATAGGATTGGTTTGACGCAAATGAAGCATCATTATTTTTGTTTATAACAAAATTCCTTAACTATATCTACTGTGGCTCTTACAACTGTTGGCAGAGAGAGATAGAGAGATATTTAAGATGTCGCACGAAAGATAGGACTTTCAATTTCTGGTGGTAAACGAACTTCGAAGAACTGAAACCTCGCCTACACATACGTGCTGCAGATATTGTTACATATTATAGCAATTGAAATCCTAACCCAAAGACAAGCTGAAATGACTCAAAGAATACAAGCACTTACCTATTGTGACCTTTGGTACAAGTGGGATAAGTTTATTTTAAATGTGTCTTGACAAAATTTATGCAAGGAGCGGAACGGTTTGCTCTAACACGCCCCAAAGGTTTTACCGCTATAATTATAATCCTTTGCATCAATTGCATTATTGATTTGGAAATAGGAGACAAGGAAAGTCGATCTCAAGAAACGACAAACCTTCAATTTTTCATTTGATTTTCAATGGAATATAGATCAGTGCGCTATTATACCTCCAGTGAATCGTGGAGAATAATTTTACGCTTTGATACGTTTATGTTTACCAATGCATCTCATGAAAATACTTTGCAGAAAGTCAGAGGTCGCTGAAAACAAGGATGCCCAGTAATCCTTTTCTGATCTCTTTGTATAATTAATTCTTTTAGAGAAAAAAATTATACCTTTTTCACAGAATCCAGTCCTTTGCATGAAAAATATCTCTATGCCAGAGCCTCTCTGTGAAAAAATATCTCTTTGCCAGGCTTAAAAAATAATATTTTACTTTTATATTGAAGATTGCTACTGAATTTTTGCATTTTAAAGGATTGGAGGGTTATCAAATACAATTTAATTTATCAAAATTACGAAGAATTGGGTGAACCCCTTCGCCTACATTTTGACACGTGGAATGGATTTAAAAGTCATCATCTGATCTTCGATTTAAATGTGACTTACTTGCTTTGTTTGTCATTTTTGTCTTATCGGTACATTACTATCAAATCTTGTTATTTAATTTCCTATTATTTACAAAACCCTTCAGTGTCTTAATCGATAATAATAATGATTACAGCTTCGATATCACCAGATAAGTTTACTTGTGAGAATAATTTACGTCGCGATTATGTAACGATTTCAAAACGGACTTTGTTAGAAGCAAAGTCCCCGTGATTTACCCAAATCACGTCCCCAGTGGTCTTCAACTTGATACAAAGCAATCAAATTCTCATTTGCTCATTTCCAATCCTCGTAAAAAATTAAAAAGGAATTAAAGTATTAAAAAAACTTAATTCCGATATTTCAATTTGTTTTGCAGCAATAGGTAACTGAAACCGTTACTAATTACAACGAGTTTTCCAATGCACGTCACAAAATTTATGACGTCATTAATGTTGACAGACATTCTTTGTACTATTGGAAATATCAAGTGACAGTGTAATTTAGGATAGAAAAGTAAGCAAATTCGAAAAATCGAAATATATAAATGTACGTAAACAACGAAAGCAGAACAATAATATAACCTTAAATTTACAACGCGAATATTAAACAAAGAGTTTGGCATCGTTGGTTTTCAGTACCAACACTAACATTGAAAAATTACTTTTTTTAACCATGAATAACGTACCTGATTACGATTATTATTTTGGTATGTCATTTTATTTCGTTAATAACGTGCATTGGCGAACTCATTGTAATACCAAAGAGTATATAAAGGGAAGAGAGTTAATGTACATGAAAACAAGCGTGGAAGTCAAAGTTACCTGGCCGCATTAGTGCGCTACTATAGGCCCTCTGGTAGAGGAGTAACAAAGTAACTTAGTGTAGAATATAACCTTTTTTAGATGCTTCCATCCCGTGCAGGGCAAACACTGTTGTCAGATCTAGCGCGAACATTACTATGCTAAAAGTGCTTGACAGAAGTTGTAAAATAAAGAATTAAATGAGGTTTTTTTTGTTTCAACGTTCCAACTTCCATATTATATCTATGTATATGGAAATATGGAATATTATTTTTTAACAAATAAATATCATTTGTTATGCTTGTGTACATCGTATTTTATTTAGAAAGACTACAATAAATTATAATCTAATTTATCGAATTGTTTAGGAGACTCAAATAAAACAATATCGTCCTAAATTTTTTGATAACGTTTAAAAATCAATACAATATACTAATGTACTAGTATTAGTACATACTTTGTGCTTGTCATGATGTTATGTAGGTATTGTACTATTAATTGTTAGGTACGAAAATGTCATATTTTCAATTTCGACTGAGCCTAGAATTTCAAAGAACTTACAAACAGGATTACATCCAAAAGAATATACCTACCTAATTGTGTTTACTGTAACCTTTGTCATAAAAGACAGATTTAAGAGAGATAACTAACAATGCATTGAAGCATTGAACACGAAATGAGTAATACAAGCGTGGCTACAACAGTGCGTTATTTGTTGTACCAAAAGAAACCGCTGCCAGAGTTATTCAATGATGACGTTAAAAGATTAACAGGTTAATTTGTAGTAAAATCTGCATTTTAGTGCATTAGAGCACGTTAAGCACCATGCACCACGTCAGACGTACCTAAGTGCCGCCCTAGCACAGCGGTCGGCAATCCATTGCATGGGGAACTGGTGAAGAGCCAATTTTGAAAATTTCTTCACACGGAGACATTTAGCCGCAATTTTGTTATCTTGTGTATGATAGAGACAGACAGATATCTTTTTGAATTTACTGTTATCGGTGAACTGTATAAAGAGTTCGGCCGCATTTCAGTTCCCCCGAAGCTATACCGAAATTTGTTGGGCGTTAATGAAGGTGTAAAATTTGGTGCATTTGAAATTTTTGTTCACAGTTCTATTTTATTTTCGATGTAATAAAAACGTTTTTTATAAGTTTGTTTGTTATTGGTCTATTTTACATTATTCCCTTCAGAATTAAATTCTTTACGTTACGTGTTTATTGCCCATTTAACAAAGTTAATCTACTTCAAACGTAAACGAAACATGATTTTCGAGAGTAAGTTTTGCGTAAGTTATTTCGCTAGATACCCTTCTTAAAAATTACTGTAGCTACAGGTCTGGAACCTGTTTTATTCAATTTTTCAGCTCATTCGGGCAAAATCTTTCGCTACCTGTAACGGCTGTAACTCGCTAATGAAGCAATTCCGGATATGAACCTTTTTTTCTTATTTTTAGATGTAGATTCACGTCCCGAAGTTTCTCTGTTTCTTCATGAATCACCCTGTATACCTGAATATAATTTTTCATTATCGCGGATTTCCCCGTTTGAACTTCTGTAAACCTTCCTTTTCATCACCACACAGGCGGGGACACAGCTACCTGTGTAGTGGTTGGACATACCGCGGTATCCGTGTTTATAAATTACGAACTTTGTTTATTCTTTGTGTATACCTATTCTATATTTATTTTATTTATAGGTTTTTTTAGTTGTTTTGTAACTTTGTTGATTTTTTAACAAAGGGCTTCGCCCCCCCCCCCCCCGTGTGTGTGTGTGTGTTTTAATTCTAATCTACAGTGTCTGCGCAAAGCGGTAACCATCCCGATAACAATTGGCATTACCATTAGGTACTACAAAATTTTTAATTACATTTATTACATCCTGGTAATTTAACGTTTTGTCCCGACGCGGTGCTTCGTTTGATTAAATAACTGTCTAATTCGGCGATGAAAACGATAGATCAAAATAAGAATGATATACGATATAGTAATCTTGCAAAAATAATCAAATATTAACAATGACAACTTTAAACTTGAATAAAAGTACAATTAAATAATGTTTCAAACTCGTACGCGATAATTAAGGCAGGGGAACTAAGAAAAAATTAAATTTCTATTTCATTAAGACACCACTTAATTGAAATTATTATCGTATATAAAATACCGATGACGATAATCAGTAAAATGGGTTTTCAACAGTTGCTGATATTAATTTATGACGAGATTTCTGCAGCTTTGAATAGCGTCTACCTGCTTAGTGAACCTTTAGAGTTCAGGTACTATATTTGGCATCATTGGTAAACGAAGCCTGTTGAAGAGCAGGTAGTGTCATTTACGCTGCAATAATGGTTGTCTTACATCTTTTTCTTTCATTAAGTAAAAATTCACTTTGCTCTTTTTACAATAGAAGGGCAAAGATAAAATAAGGATATTGACCCATAGGCAACACAGATTACCTCCTACGCGTTTACCCATTAGGTTGTTCCTCTTCCCTTTATATTCTCTTTGGTAATACCTATAGACGGTCAGTCAACGTTACTAACCTTGCTGAAGATTTCTTCAGTTTAGATTTCCAGCAGGACATTCTCACATAGGTTAACTGCTCCAGTTAAATATTTCGCTTCTGATCTTTGTAGATACTTACTTCCCCAGGTCAGGTTTCCAGATGTTTGGTAACATTAGGGTATCATCTTTGGTGTTAATGTTTAATTTCGATGGCTATCCGAATGATGCGATGTATTGTATTTTGTAGGTTTACTATCATATTGTTATTGTCAAAATCTGTGCTATGTGCCAGTTTTCTTACGTATTGAGCCAGTGACGATGTTGATTGATCTTTCTATACGGTGTTGCGATACCCTAGCTTTCTTAGATTGATGCGCCTATTGATTTGTTCTGTGGTAGTCTTTGTGCGCTATGCGGTAAACCCCTTGGTTTTCAATTTCTCTGCATAAGTATACGACAACAGGCTTCAGAATGTTCTTTGTACATGAAGACACGGAAATCTGAAATCTGACGGATTGGCGTTGTCACCATTGTCAAGATTCCCAATCTACCCATGTTTGGCAAATGTTAACGTGAAAATTAATTTGGTTCCAATTACCAAATGTTTCTTGGAACTCTGAACCCTATAACAGATAAGTGCTTTGGTTTTTGTTTGTTTGCGACTAAATGATATTTCGTAATTGCTCTTTTTTTCTAAATCTATTTTTTGTTGATTGAAGTTCATTAAGAATTTACATATTTAATTATTATTGTTATACTTAATATTGATTCATGGGCAGGGTATGTGTGCCAACTGTAAGAATAATCTGGGTAGGTTCTCGGGTCACGAATAGGTACTGTTATTTTACCTTTGGTGCACGTACTGGTGATCTAAACCCTCGCTGACTGAAATACTCCTGTTCGAGTTTAAGAGAGTATACAGGTCGCAAGGGATTCAGGATTGCCACATTGACTGCTGGGGGTCATGTACAGACATAATTAAAAATCGAAATCATGTGGCAATGAACTGCCCAAGCAGTATTTTTAGTAACCTGGAACGTAATTACGACTCCCCACGGAACTCCAAAGTGCATAGGGACCGTATATAATTACGTCGTAGATTCGTTCCTATTACGTAGCTACGACCAAAATTGGGAACAATTTTGTGGTAGTCACCACGTGTTAGTAACATGTCTGGAACAGTGTTATCGACGGATCTACAACGTCGCAGTTACGATCCAGCGACGTCAGCAGCACGTAGCTGCCACTATAATCAGAACACCTTTTATGCGTCCTGTTTTCTCTCTTTTTTCGCAGCTGCCAGTTATATTCTATCCCATTTAATTTATTTTTACAAACGATGGACGTACATTATGAAGCCATCTATTTTAAAGCATTAGGATTTATTTCGTATAAATGTTAACCCATGTATAAGTATTTCCTCGGCAAAAAATTACTACAATTCAGAATGTTTGGTCGAAAGGGGTCATTCTACTTCCAAATATCTGAAACACCTTCGTAATTTTAATTTTCAAACAAACTTAAAAAGTGTTTTAATCTAAGTTTATAATAAACAAGTATCAAAAGGCGCCAATTCTCATAGAATTCTAATTTCAACCACTTCAAGTCTGCATGTACTTAATTATGGCATGTACTATATGCAATATATATGAATATTCCGGATTCTGCACAAATGAGGAATTGTTTTGCTTTCCACCCTTAAGAGAGATAGGAGCGGAGAGGGTGACGGACAATTTGTAAATCACAAAAAATGGTGAAGGAAAAAAAGTAAAAAAAGATCGTTTTTCTCCCCCTTTCCACCGCCAAAAAAGGGGTTCAGTTTGGGGGTGAAATTAACAATTTGAGAATAGTTTTTTATAGAGAATCGAAAATTCCACGTACCAAAGGACACATGTCTTATATGTGAAGTCCATAATCAAACATGTGAAAATGTAATAACAGAAGCAATATTGAACGATATGAAAATCATATTCTTAAAAAATTTAAGTTTTAGAGATTTTTATGACTTTATAACTCTTCACCAACAAACATTTTCACAGGTTTAATACAGGATGAAAGTGCCATTATTTATCTTTAAAAAGAACTCGCCAAATAGTTTTTTGTACTCCACATCCCAATCAAATGAATCAGAACAATTTAAAGTCAGCATACAATCGTTGCCTGTTAAATAGAAAAACACAAGAAAAATTCGGGGACCAACAGAACTACAAAGCGCTTACAGGTCCCGCCCTGCATTATCACAAGAAAAGTATAATTCACTTAGAAAGCTATGATGACACAAGCTATACCAAAAAAATATCACAATGAATTTCTTTTTCTTCCCTTCAAGGCAAGCATTCAAAACGCCCTGATGGAATCTGATGAGGAAGATAATTTTTCATCGGTGGAATAGTTTATTACCTTTCTAAGTTTATGTTGTCAATTACCTCTAATAATGCAATACAGTGTTTACAAAAGTTTGTATCAAAGTTCTCCGTTATATGAACAAGAATATCTATTTCTTTTTGATCTTACAGTCTAGTTATCATTTGACGTTATTTTAGATTAATAAATTATTTTACTCATTTTGAGTTTTTTATAAATGGAATACAGTTCAAGCTATTAAATTCTATGCTATTGCAAATGGACGAACATCCATTAAATTTGGAGTTTTAAGGTTGTTTCGAAATATTTTAAGTTCACTTTGGTATATTATTGATTGCTGAATTATTTCCCTTTGTGTTGATACAAATTTTCATTACTTGAGTTGAGTACCTATATCTTTGGAAACAAAAAATTCGATTTCCTGAAAAGTAGGTTTATGGTCTGCTCGTCCTTTTAACAAAACTGGATCACTTATAGTATTCTTTCCTTACCATACTTTGGAAGATCTGCAATATCTACTTGTAGCCGTGGAACACAACACAACACAATAAACATCAAAGAGCACAATTAATAATAGTTTATTATCAGCTAACAAAGTGGTCATTTACACAAACATTTCACTAACGGACGAATTTGTGTACAATTAAGGTAGTTGCTCCGCGACAATCTCAACCAAAAGTTTCGTCCCATGTAACCATAGTAACTTCTATTATTAACCATTTTTGTCACGCCAGTGGAGGAAGTACACTTTTTGTTCGGACTAATGTTTGGATAACGTATTTAATAACGTATACGCCAAGTTTGAACAAATTCTGTCGCAAATCGTTCCGCGGAGGAACTACCTAGCATAGATCTTTGTAAACCAAAAATTAGGTACACATTGATTTAGTTTTAAGACCGGAATTGTTCGAAGATATAATTTAATGATGATTCGTGATAAATACCTCAAACGCTTTCTTTTGTACGTCTGAAGTTCAAAACCATAATCTCACTTGTTCAACTATGACAGACATTAATAGTATGTTACAGTTTTGATGGATAGGTTGGATTGAATTAGAACCGTATGACCTGTGAATGTCACCGAAGGTTGATTTATAAAAGTACCTAAGGACAAAGATACCTACCTATTAAAAATATAAAAAATCTATTTCTATATACCCATTAAGAAAATCATTGCTACCCGGTATGCTTGGATTTATATCTAGTCATCTAGTCGGGTCCATATCATGGTCATGGAGTATGGACCTATCATGATGGGCTAATAGAAAAATCAATATATATTATGATTTAGGGAAATAAATCTGAGAAAGTGTTGTAAATAGTATTTTACGTTTGGTACAAAGCAGTTCGTTTCTCCGTTCGTATCACCACACGTCTCTTCAAATTGCCCCCATAGTAAAAAACATCTCAAAAATCAACTGTGTATGTGATATTTATTGATCCCAAACTATAGCGATTTAGCACATAATACATATCTAATTATTATCATTTATCACATAAAGATGTGGTAGATAAGATTATTTATAAACGTTAAGCTATAAATGACTTCGCAACATTGATTAGAGATACAGTCAACAAACTGCTAGAATTACAGTAAATATGTACAAACTATTGATTTTGATCTACATAAATTATGCAGCTGCAGGTAAACACGAAAAATTAATTAGGTATATTTATAGAAAATCATTTCAGCTTTAGAATCAAGAATTATAAACGGCAGAAATGCACGCTCTGGAGAAATTGGTTACATTGTAAGATCTTGGTAGTGTAAACTAATAACCTAATTTGATTCATCTAGGTCTCCGTCCAAGAGTTGCTTCACCATATATGTGGTGGATCAATTATAAATGAATACAATGTGTTAACAGCGGCAAGTTGCTTTGAAGGCTACGGCAAGATTTACTATATTCAATATGGTCTCGTTAAAATTACACATGATAATGTAAACGTAATTTCTGTTAGGGATGCACTCATTCACGAACATTTCGAGCCGATGGATATTAATATACATGATATAGCTATAATAAAGGTAAAATTTTAACTAGACAATGGATTCAATTAAATAACACCAGGTAATAAAATTCGTGTGTTAGCTTACCTCGCCAATTCCCCTCAATTCATCTAGCGTGAGACCTATATCATTACCAACCCAAGGGGAAGAGTTTCAGGGAAATACGTGGGCACGTATATCTGGATGGGGATCTGTAGATGATGTATGTTTATCTATATTCTTCTGAAATTACACTGAATCTTCTAGACGAACGAAACACCATCAGAACATTTACAGACCGCGATTATCTATATTCTTTCGATGGAGAAGTGTAGTATCCATTGCAGCTGGTGCTTTCACAAAGATAGCCAAATATGCGCAAATAATAAGGGGCGTGATGACACGAGAGGAGCATGCATAGTAAGGATATGTTTAACTCAAAACATCTTTTTAAATGTGTATGGAATTAGGGTGATATGGGATCTCCACTTGTCAAAACGATTAAGGGACAAAAAAAGTTAGCTGGATTGTACAGTTGGACTCTTTATAGTAAGTGTGCCTACAGAATTCTTCCTGATGTTTTTACTAAGGTATCGCACTATGTCAACTGGATTGAAGAACGACTATCCATTTAGTTCCTCTTTGTTGTATAACTTACATAAAGATGTTAAGGATAAGTACTATTAAAGAATTATTTCCAATTTGCACGTGTTTTTGTTTGTTGCATTAAAAAAAAGTACAAAAAATTACAAAAATTTTGATATACATATGAATGACATTCCTATATGAGTACCCAAAAAACTGGTGAAAATTTTGATTGAATTTAACGATTTGAATTTACCCCGAAACGCTACTGAGCGCGCGCTTTTGGGTATGACGTCACACGACCCAATTCGACTGACGCGCGTAAAGAAAATGCATTAGAACGATATTGTTTTTAGCCATTTATAGTTACTATACTTTTGTTTGTCTGTCACTCGGTTAGAAAAATGTCTTACAAATACTGTGTGGTACTTTTGTGTACAAATACAACAGTTAAAACGCCAGATAAAATATGTTTACTCCATAGAAAAGTTACGAAATTTATGGTGTCAAATTATGCGTAGAGAGACATGTAAAATGCTCAACATTTTATTCGATTAGATAACATTTTTATTGTACAAAACTCATTTCTTTTTATAAAATGCATAGTTACAAAAGCCCAGTAATTAATACGGTTGTAGGGCAAATCGCCCCATGACACATCGCCCCCGGACGTTTCGCCCCGTCACTTCGCCCCCCGAACTGTTCACCCCCGGACATTTCACCCCCCAGACAGTTCGCCCCCGGATATTTCGCCCCCATACACTTCGCCTCCCAGGACATATCGCCCCCGACAATTTCGCCTCCAAAACATGTCGCCCTCACACAATTTCGCCTCGCAGGAAACCGAACATTAGTTAGGTGTACGTTACAGAGTATAGGTATAATGTTGAGTTTATTTTTTTTTATTTAGCCTAACCTACAGCATATACCCCACGCACCTTGTAATATATAACCTATTTAAGTACCGTACCGGATTTTGAGCTTAATTTTCTATATAACATAATCAAAAATAATAAAAGTAATACTAATAACAAAAGTTATTGCTTCATCCGTTATGCATATACAGTGTGTCCACATTTCTATGCTCACCATCTGTAGAGCTATTAGAAGAAGAAGTAGAGCAGCGGTTAAATACTTAGAATGTTTTTCAGGGTTTAATACGCGTGACAAATCTCATTTCAAATTCTCCATAATTTTCGTAGATTTTCAAAAACACACTTCTGGTTTCTGTATTTCACAGTGTTACTTAGCACTTGCATACCTTTAAGCTTACATTTCTGATGTGTTATTAAAGATAAATACATGTTTTTGTTAATATCTTTCCCATAAATAAAATTTTTTTAGGCATGTTATACATTTCTGAAAATCTCTTTCCAATTAAGTAATAAAAATTCTATCTGCTTTATGAAAACTATAGCTGGCACACTTTACTTGTTAAAAAGGAGAACGGTGGTTTTCTGATTACATCAAAAAGTTTGTCTTGAAAATTTTGTTTTTTTTTATTATTTGAAAATCTAAAGACGTTGAAGAGAATTATGAGATTTATGGCGAGAATTGAATTCTAAAAATTCCCTATTTAACCACTGCTCCACCTCTTCTAATAACCGAGATACGTGAGCATCGAAATTTGGACCACTGTATATGCTAATAGACAATGGATAATGGAATATTGGGGTGATGTTTCGGGGGAGAAATATTTAAAGGCGAAATGTCTTGGGGGCGAAATATCTTCGGGGCGATATATCAGGGGACGAAATGTCTTGGGGGCGATAACTCCTAGGGCGAAATCTCAAGGGCGAAGTGTTCGAGGGCGAATTGACCGCACACCATATTTAAGATGTCGCACGAAGGATAGGACTTTCAATTTCTGGTGATGTGGTAAAGGAACTTCGAAGAACTCAAAGCTCGCCTACACATACGTGCTGCAGATATTGTTAGATATTATAGCAATTCAAATCCTAACCCAAAGACAAGCTGAAATGACTCGAAGAATACAAGCACTTAGGTACCTACTGTGACCATTGCTACAAGTGGGATAAGTTTATTTTAAATGTGTCTTGATAAAATTTATGCAAGGAGCGGAACGGTTTGCTCTAACACGCCTCAAAGGTTTTGCCACTATAATAATAATCCATCAATTGCATTATTAATTTGGAAATAGGAGACAGGGAAAGCCGATCTCAAGAAACGACAAACCTTCATTTTTTCATTTGGTTTTCAATGGAATATAGAACAGTGCGCTATTATACTTCCAGTGAATCGTGGAGAAAAATTTTACGCTTGACACGTTTATGTTTACCACATAAATGCATCTCATGAAAATACTTTGCAGAAAGTCAGAGGTCGCTGAAAACAAGGATGCTCAGTAATCCTTATCTGATCTCTTTGTATAATTAATTCTTAACATTTTAGAGAAAAAAATTATACCTTTTTCACAGAATCCAGCCCTTTGCATGAAAAATATCTCTATGCCAGACCCTCTCTGTGAAAAAATATCTCTTTGCCAGGCTTAAAAAAATTATATTTTACTTTTATATAGAGGATTGGTACTGGATTTTTGCATTTTAAAGGATTGGCATTGGACGGATATCAAATACAATTTAATTTATCACAATTACGAAGAATTGGGTGAACCCTTTCGCCTACATTTTGACACCTGGAAGGGATTTAAAGGTCATCATCTGATCTTCGACTTAGATGTGTCTTAATTGCTTTGTTTGTCATTTTTGTCTTATCGGTACATTGTACATTACTATCAAATCTTGTTATTTAAGTTCCTATTATTTACAAAACCCTTCAGTGTCTTAATCGAATATAATAATGATTACAGCTTCGATATCACCAGATAAGCTTACTTGTGAGAATAATTTACGTCGCGGTTATGTAACGATTTCAAAACGGACTTTTGTTAGGAGCAAAGTCCCTGTGATTTACGCAAAGCACGTCCCCAGTGATCTTCAACTTGATACAAAACAATCAAATTCTCATTTCGTCATTTACAATCCTCGTAAAAAATTAAAATAGTTATTTATGTATCAAGGGAATTATAAGGGTCTTAATTACCGAGGGTAAAGTTTGCGTCCCGAGGGCCTTGCGCCCGAGGGACAGCAATTACCCGAGGTAATTGAGGCCTATTAATTCCCGTGATACATAGATAATTTTATTTCTGACCGAGTTTAATAAAATTTGTTCATTTCCGGTATATTTGATTCAGGTATCGTCGATTGCAGTTTTGGTTGTTGCTAGGTTACTGGTTCATAAAAGAGCCGTAGAGGGAATTATAGCGTCTTTATATCCCAAGGGAGTTATGACACTCGTTATTGGTATCGTAACTATGACAATATAAGCTTATAATATCACTGTCAGAAATAAAGGAATTAAAGTATTAAAAAACTTAATTCCGATATTTCAATTTCTTTTGTAATAGGTAACTGAAACCGTTACTAGACGGTCAGTCAACGTTACTAACTTCAGTTTCAGTTTCCAGAAGGACATTCTCACATAGGTTAAATGCCCCAGTTACATATTTCGCTTCTGATCTTTGTAGTTACTTACTTCCCCAGGTCAGGTTTCCAGATGTTCGGTAACATTAGGGTATCATCTTTGGTGTTAATGTTTAATTTCGATGGCTATCCGAATGATGCGATGTATTGTACTTGTAGGTTTACTATCATCTTGGTATTGTCAAAATCTGTGCTCTGTGCCAGTTTTGTTACGTATTGAGCCAGTGACGATGTTGATTGATCTTTCTATACGGTGTTGCGATACCCTAGCTTTCTTAGACTGATGCGCCTATTGATTTTTTCTGTGGTAGTCTTTGTGCGCTATGCGGTAAACCCCTTGGTTTTCAGTTTCTCTGCATAAGTATACGATATCTTCTTCAGGAACCAAAGGCAATACCAGAATCTTCAGCGAGGTCGCAACACCCTTCAGAATGATTTTGTACATGAAGACACGGAAATCTGAAATCTGACCGATTGGCGTTGTCACCATTGTCAAGATTCCCAATCTACCCATGTTTGGCAAATGTTAACGTGGAAATTAATTTGGTTCCAATTACCAAATGTTTCTTGGAACTCTGAACCCTATAACAGATAAGTGCTTTGGTTTTTGTTTGTTTGCGACTAAATGATATTTCGTAATTGCTCTTTTTTTCTAAATCTATTTTTTGTTGATTGAAGTTCATTAAGAATTTACATATTTAATTATTATTGTTATACTTAATATTGATTCATGGGCAGGGTATGTGTGCCATCTGTAAGAATAATCTGGGTAGGTTCTCGGGTCACGAATAGGTACAGTTATTTTACCTTTGGTGCACGTACTGCTGATATCTAAACCCTCGCTGACTGAAATACTCCTGTTCGAGTTTAAGCGAGTATACAGGTCGCAAGGGATTCAGGATTGCCACATTGATGGCTGGGGGTCATGTACAGACATAATTCAAAATCGAAATCATGTGGCAATGAACTGCCCAAGCAACATTTTTAGTAACCTGGAACGTAATTACGACTCCCCGCGGAACTCCAAAGTGCATAGGGACCGTGTATAATTACGTCGTAGATTCGTTCCTATTACGTAGCTACGACCAAAATTGGGAACAATTTTGTGGTAGTCACCACGTGTTAGTAACATGTCTGGAACAGTGTTATCGACGGATCTACAACGTCGCAGTTACGATCCAGCGACGTCAGCAGCACGTAGCTGCCACTATAATCAGAACACCGTTTATGCGTCCTGTTTTCTCTCTTTTTTTCGCAGCTGCCAGTTATATTCTATCCCATTTAATTTATTTTTACAAACGATGGACTTACATCATCAAGCCATCTATTTTGATGAAACACTGTAACTGTCTGTATTTGACTCAGTTGTGATTTTATTTTATTTTTATTTTTATCCCTCTTGACGTTTCTACACTATAATTATGGTCTAAAGAAATAAATATAAATAAATAAATAAATAAATAAATAAAGCATTAGGATTTATTTCGTATAAATGTTAACCCATGTATAAGTATTTCCTTAGCAAAAAATTACTACAATTCAGAATGTTTGGTCGAATGGGGTCATTCTACTTCCAAATATCTGAAACTCCTTCGTAATTTTAATTTTCAAACAAACTTAAAAAGTGTTTTAATCTAAGTTTCTAATAAACAAGTATCAAAAGGCGCCAATTCTCATAGAAGCCCACCGGATTCTGCACAAATGAGCAATTGTTTTTCTTTCCACCCTTAAGAGAGATAGGAGCGGAGAGGGTGACGGACAATTTGTAAATCACGAAAAAATGGTAAAGGAAAAAAAGTAAAAAAAGATCGTTTTCTCTCCCTTTCCACCGCCAAAAAAGGGGTTCAGTTTGGGAGTGATTTGCAATTTGAGAATAGTTTTTCATAGAGAATCGAAAATTCGACGTACCAAAGCAGGACAAATGTCTTATATGTGAAGTCCATAATCAAACAGGTGAAAATGTAATAACAGAAGCAAATATTGAACGAATGAAAGTCATATTCTTGAAAAATTTAAGTTTTAGAGATTTTTGTGACTTTAAAACTCTTCACGAACAAACATTTCCACAGGTTTACAGGATGAAAGTGGCAGAGTTGTAAAGATGCGAGATATTCGTTGTGTTATCTTTAAAAAGAACTCGCCAAATAGTTTTTTTTACTCCACATCGTTATCGAATGAATCAGAACAATTTAAATTCAGCATACAATCGTTGCCTGTTAAATAGAGAAACACAAGAAAAAGTCGTGGACCAACAAAACTACAGAACTGCATTATCACAAGAAAAGTATAATTCACTTAGAAAGCTTTGTATGACACAAGCTATACCAAAAAAATATCACAATGAATTTCTTTTTCTTCCCTTCAAGGCAAGCATTCAAAACCCCCTGATGGAATCTGATGAGGAAGATAATTTTTCATCGGTGGAATAGTTTACCTTTCTAAGTTTATGTTCTCAATTACCTCTAATGCAATACAGTGTTTACCAAAGCTTGTATCAAAATTCTCCGTTTTATGAACAAGAATATCTATTTTTTTATCTTATAGTTTAGTTATCTTTTGATGTTATTTTAAATTAATAAATATTTTTTACTCATTTTGAGTTCTTTCACAAATGGAATACAGTTTAGACGAAAATTGCACTTTGCAGTTCGTTTCATCGTTCGTACCACCACACGTCTCTTCAAATTGCCCCCATAGTAAAAAACATCTCAAAAATCAACTGTGATATTTATTGATCCCAAACTATAGCGATTTAGCACACATAATACATAACTAATTATTATCATTTATCACTATCTGGTATCAATACCATTAAAAAGATTTGGTAGATAAGATTATTTAAAAACGTTAAGCTATAAATGACTTGGCAACATGGAATAGAGATACAGTCAACAAACTGCTACACTTACAGTACCTAAATATGTACAAACTATTGATTTTGATCTACATAAATTATGCAGCTGCAGGTAAACACGAAAAAATTAATTAGGTATATTTATAGAAAATTATTTCAGCTTTAGAATCAAGAATTATAAACGGTAGAAATGCTGTCCCTGGAGAAATTGGTTACATTGTAAGATCTTGGTAGTGTAAACTAATAACCTAATTTGATTCATCTAGGTCTCCGTCCAAAAGTACTTTTACCATATATGTAGTGGATCAATTATAAATGAATACAATGTGGTAACAGCGGCAAGTTGCTTTGAAGACAACCGCAAGATTTACTTTATTCAATATGGTCTCGTTAAAATTACAGCAAAAAATGTAAACGCAATTGATGTTAGGGATACACTAATTCACGAACATTTCGAGCCGATGAATTCTAATAAACATGATATAGCTATATTAAAGGTAAAATTTTAACTAGTCAATGGATTCAATTAAATAACACCAGGTAATTCTTGTATTAGCTTTCCTCGCCACTTACCTTCGATTCATCCAGCGTGACACCTATATCATTACCAACCCAAGGGGAAGAGTTTATTGGAGGTTCGTTGGCAAGTATATCTGGATGGGGAACTGTAGATGATGTATGTTTATCTATATTCTTCTGAAATTACACTGAATCTTCTAGAGGTACATAGCACAATCAGAACATTTACAAACCGCGATTGTCTATATTCTTTCGATGGAGGAGTGTAAAATCAATTGCACCTTGTGCCTTCACGAAGATAGCCAAATATGTGCAAATAATAAGGGGAGTGACACCACGAGAGGAGCATGCATAGTAAGGATATGTTTAACTAAAAACCTCTCTTTAAATGTATATTTAATTAGGGTGACACAGGATCTCCACTTGTAACAACGATTAACGGACAAAAAAAGTTAGCTGGATTGTACAGTTGGTCTGTTCTCGGTAGGTGTGTCTACAGAATATATCCTGATGTTTTTACTAAGGTATCGCACTATGTCAACTGGATTGAAGAAAAACTATCTATTTAGTTCCTTTTTGTTGTATTACTTACATAAAGGTGTTAAGGCTACTAACTATTAAAGAATTATTTCCAATTGGAATATACGTTTTCATTTTCATTACCCTATTGTCTATGTTTTTAAAGTGGCACTTTAATGTCAAAAAGCGCATAGTGTAATAACTCATTGTGGTTTTTGGGTTCGGTCTGCCGTGTTTCCATTTTTTCGTTTAATAAACAGTGAGTTTGCTATATACGAGGAGTTTATTAATTCCTTTCTATTGAATGTGTTCTTGTCTGTCGCGTGGCGTGATCATTACCTACTATTGTTACATTTTGTTACAGTATTTTGCATAGATAGTTAAACTGTTTGTCAAACTATTTCTCAACCTATTTTTATTTTTAAATTGTATGTTGTCTTAGGGCATTGATTTTGTTTTATTTCACTTTATATATGTGTTCTTATAGTTTTATGTTGCATTCAACTTTTTTTACGCATCTGGGACCATTATAACCCATCTTCGGGTGCTTTACTTATACCTAGGCATACCTATCACTTTAAGTTATCCCCATGCTACCACTTTAATTCCCTTATAGACGCTTGTCTTACTTCATTTATCGTTAAGAAGAATAAGAAATAAATAAACAACAAAATTGTCAAGATTGTAAAATAGTTTTAGGCTTATACTGCGTCGTTATAATTGTTCCACAGCCTGAGTTAAAAGGCTTGCCTTGCCTTTTCCGTTGTGAGCCAAAACAAGGATTTTGGGTAGATTATCCATCCTCTTAGCTCCCGATGGTGGTGAGCTGTTAAGTCTAGGTTTGGGAGCCCTGACTGCTGAATGTGAAACCAAAAGTTCTGACGTTTCGCATGACATTGCAGCTTGCATCTTCAAACTGATAGGAATGGTATTCCTCGCAAGGAAAAAAAAACAAGCCAAGCCTTTTAATGCAGGCTGTGGATCAAATATATCGAGATAAGCCGAAAACTAGTTATCTTAACAGTTCGAGGAATCGCGGAAAACTTGAGAAGAAATCTATAGAAAGATTTTCCCCTTCTACAGTGAATTCCTCGTGATCGTACTTGTAATTTTTGGAAACAGGTCGTCTGGAGGAGGCAGGAGGAGTCCATATTAACCGATGTTCTTAGACTTAGAAGTATGCTATTTTTTTATCATTGCTTTTCGGCTTCTCTGGTTCATTTTGAAGGAATCTGGCGGCTTGCATACCCACAAGGGGCAAAATTAAGGTGTGACTAAAGAACTACTATTGTACCATTTCCAAACGATTATAGCGCGGATGACACTAGGTATAGTTAATCAAAATTCGTAGTTTCAACACAGATAAGGTCTGTTAACCCTTAGATCTAGATGTGGTGTTGGATTAATACATCCATGACAGGCTAAAAAATGGTGCGCGGGAAACCAAGAGGAGAATCAAACTCTTGGGTTCCGCAAACATGCCGATGAATTGTCTAGAATTTTCATTTTCCGTGAAATAAGTTATTACACAAAACCTTTCCCCATATACTTTAATCGTTTACATAATAAAATTACTCTTGATAACAAAAAGGCTACAAGTTTCGACGACCAAAAGTCGTCATCATCAGGCCCCTAAAAGCTAACAATTAACACTAAGCATACAAACTTACATACTTACATAAGAAAATTATTAAATTGAAAGATTTTCAAAGTTATATAAAATTTAAACATTAAATTCAAAATTGAAGGCGAAACATAATGGTGGTGAAATGATAATTAAAAGACACAAGTCTAGAAAAGTTTTAAAATCTAATTAAATTACCAATGTTACATGTGTTCTTCCCTTTCAAGAAGTACTTAGAGCTACTGATAGTGTACCTAGAAAAGCTCAACAGTGCTTAGCAGTAAATGGAATTTTGAACACATGTAACATTAGTAACTCTTACTGTAAATAACTATTACGTTTGGGTTTGGTACAATGCAGTTCGTTTCTCTCCGTTCTTATCACCACACGTCCCTTCAAATTGCCCCCATCATGGTAAAAAACATCTCAAAAATCAACTGTGTATGTGATATTTATTGATCCCAAACTATAGCGAATTAGCATAATATAATACATAACTAATTATTACTATTTATCACTATCTGGTATCAATACTATTAAAAAGATTTGGTAGATAAGATTATTTATAAACGTTAAGCTATAAATGACTTCGCAACATGGAATAGAGATACAGTCAACAAACTGCTACACTTACAGTACCTAAATATGTACAAACTATTGATTTTGATCTACATAAATTATGCAGCTGCAGGTAAACACGAAAAAATTAGTTAGGTATATTTATCGAAAATTATTTTAGCTTTAGAATCAAGAATTGTAGGCGGCAGATATGCACACCCTGGAGAATTTGGTTACATTGTAAGATCTAGGTAGTGTAAACTAATAACCTAATTTGATTCATTTAGGTTTCCTTACACAAATATTATCACCATGCGTGTGGTGGAGCAATTATAAATGAATACAATGTGATAACAGCGGCACACTGCTTAAGAGGCAAGATCAAGTATCACCATGTTATATATGGTGTCCTTAAGCTTGTACCTCCACAGGATATTGTAAACATAATGGATGTTCATAAAGAATTCGTTCACGAATCTTTCGATCCGACAGACTCTATACATGATATAGCTATAATAAGGGTAAAATTTTAAGTAATCCATGTATTCAATTAGATAACACCAGGTAATCCTTGTATTAGCTTTTCTCGCCGATTCCCTTCGATTCATCCAACGTGAGACCTATACCATTACCAACGCAAGGTCAAGAGTTTCGGACAAATTCGTGGGCACGTACAGCTGGATGGGGATCTGTAGATAGGGTATATTTATCTATATTCTTCTGAAATTATATTGAGTATTCTAGAAAGAGGACGATTTTTCAAAAGATTTAAAGACCACGAAGGTCTATTTTCTTCCGCTTGAAAGGTGTAAGAGCTCCTACGGATGGCGTTTCAGAGAAGAAAACCACTTATGTGTAGGTAATAAACGTGACATCAGAAGAGGAACGTGCGGGGTAAGAATATGTATTACAGTAAAACCTCGATATAACGGACTAATTGGGGGGAGGGGGTGTCCGTAAAAGCCGAAAGTTTTTGTAGTAAAATTTGTTCTTTTATGTATAATATCAACAGGACTTAAATTTTTTATCGGATTTTTTGTCCGTTATATCCGAAGTCCGTTAAATAGAGGTCCGTTATATCGAGGTTTTACTGTACTAACAAACGTCTTTATAAATGTGTATTGATTTAGGGTGACTCGGGATCTCCTCTTGTAAAAAAAAATAAGAGAAAAGAAAGGTTAGCAGGAGTGCTTAGTGGTGGCTTAACACCTGATGGTATCTGTGGCAAAAACAAATATCCTGACATTTTTACTAAGGTATCGCACTATGTCAACTGGATTGAAGAACAACTATCTAAAATTTAGTTCTTTTGTTGTTGTATAACTTACATAAAGGTGTTATATTAGTAAGTGTATTCCAACTGAAAATAATTCATTAATAGAATCCTTAATTTACAACTATTAAAGAATTATATTCAATTGGAATATACGTTTTCATTTTCATTCCCCTAGCACAACTTTTCTATGTTTTTAAAGTGACACCAACTCTGAAATCGCGAACAGTGTAATAATACTTAATTCTTATTGTAGTTTTTGGGTTCGCTCTTTTTTCGTTTAATAAACAGTGAATTACATATTTTTTCTGTTTTTATGAATTATTTTCTATTGAATGCGTTGTTGTCTGGCACGTTATTACGTGGTATAGTCTCGCATTGTTCCATGTTATAACAGCATTTTGCATAGAAAGTTTTTGAAACTGTTTGTCAAACTATTTCTTCACCTACTTTCATTTTTAAAATGTATGTTGTCCTAGGGTATTATTTTTGTTTTATTTCACTTTATGTATGAGTTCTTACAGCTTTATGTTGCATTGCATTTTTTTGATGTATCTACGATCATTACAATCCGTCTTCACGGATGCTTCACTCATATACCTTTCACTTTGAATTATCCCCATACTATCACTTTTAATCCATTATTAGACTTTTTGTGTTACTTCAATTATTGTTACGAAAAATAAGAAATAAAACAACAACAAAATCGTCAAAATAACTAGTTTTCGGCTTATACCGCGGCGTTATAATTGTTCCACAACCTGCGTCGAAAGGCTTCTCTTGTCTTTTTCCATGTGAGTCAAAACAAGGATTTTTGGGATTACCATCTAATCCTCTTAGCTTCCGATATGGTGGTGAGCTGTTAAGTCTAGGTTTTCCAGGCCTGAATGTGAAACCAAAAATTCTGACGTTTCGCATGACATTGCAGCTTGCATCTTCAGAGTGATAAGAATGCTATTCCTCACAAGGAAAAAGGCAAGGCAACCCTTTCACGTAGGCGGCAGAACATAATATATAGCGACGCGGTACAAGTAGAAAACTAGTTATCTTAACAGTTCAAGGAACCGCGAGAAAATTAAGAAGAAATCTATGAAAAGATTTTCACCTTGTACAGTGAGTTCCTCGTACCACTCCTACTAATTTTTGGAAATGGGTGGTCTGGAGGAGCCAGGGGGGGGTCCAGAAATATTAACCGATATTTTTAGAAGTATGCTATGCTTCTCTGTTTCATTTCGAAGGAGTCCGGCGGCTTGCATACCCACAAGGGGCTACATAAAGGTGTGATGACATGAAAATAATAATAACAATAATAGTAATGTTTATTTTGTAAACGTACAAAGAAAAATCATTTACCCAAACGGTAAGAGTTTGGCAAGTGCCATTCTACCTGTAAGAGAAAGAGTCATTTGTACTTCTCAAAGAAATCTATCACTTCAACATGCCTAACACCGCTGTATCTATTAATTTCTCATTTTCTGCTAACAACTCCCTACAACAGTTCCTGAATAGTGTGTCGCAATGCAGCTATGAGGAGGCTGATTCACTGTCCTGCTATATGCTGTTGATGCTAGAGAGGAATCGTGGTATCTGCACGAGAATAACAGGTCGCGCGCGTTACGCAAAAAAAATCGAAGTCGAATTAGGATTTTCTTGGATGCACAATGGTCATTTAACAGCCCGCATTTGCTCGATAGCGACCCAATTGCGACCACTTTTCGTCTTTCAAAAGCACTTAGTATTTTCTACATTTTATCGTAGAAGAGGAAGGAAGACTGCGTGGGAAGCTTGGAACGCGTATCCTGAAGAAACTCACACTTTTTCTTGCGCCAATGAGAGAATTACTTGAAGAAGCATTTCCACATTTATGTGGAAGATGCGAGGCTGTGTCTGTTTGTTAAAAATGGAAGGAATTTAACAAAGATACGCCCAATTTCCGATGCTCATCGTCAGCACAGCTTCAAAATCTCATACCAATTATTGTGAGCAGAGCTCACCCAGTACGATCATGCCCACCGAAGATCCCTTATCGTCCGATGACGATACGACCTGCTTCAACTAATACTACGTTCTATAAACTCCTCAATCGGGAAGATTGTTAGAGTTACCGGCTGTAAGTGTTCAGTAACATCTTCATATGCCTGAAAAAATTAACTCGATACACTTGTAAACGTCAACCTTTGTGTTGGTAATTGAATACAATATTTTCTACGTATCGAGTTGCTGTTAAAATGTTGTTTTCATCTACAATAATAATAATAATAATAATAATAATAATAATATTTTGTACTTTCAAAATTTTACAATGTAACCAAATTGTGCATCGACTGCATCTCTGTCGTTTACAATTCTTTGTTCAAAAACCGAAACAATACAAGGAATACAAGCACTTACCTATTGTGACCATTGCCACAAGTGGAATAAGTTTATTTTAAACGTATCTTGACAAAAGTTATCCAAGGAAGAGGAACGGTTTGCTCTAACATACCCTAAAGGTTCTGCCGCTATAATAAATCTTCAATTGCATTATTTATTTGGAAATAGGGGACAACGAAAGCTGATCTCAAGAAACGAAAAACCTTCATTTTTTCATTTGATTTTCAATGGAATATAGAACAGTGCGCTATTATACCTTCAGTGCATGGTGGTGATTAATTTTACGCTTTGACATGTTTATGTTTACTACATAAGTAATTTATCTCTTGAAAATACTTTGTAGAGAGTCAGAGGTCGCTGAAAACAAGGATGATCAGTACTAATTTTCTGATCTCTTTGTATAATTAACTCCTATCATTGAATAACTAATTAGTTATTCAATGCTCCTATCCATTTAGAGAAAAAATTACCTCTTGTTCATAGAATCCAGCTCTTCGTATGAAAAAATATCTCTCTGCCAGGTTTAAATAGTAGTTTACGTAACAAGTCCCGAAAGTGACCTTTTACTGGACAAGTAGGCAAATTACAGGACGAGCCGCAGGCGAGTCCTGCAAGCCTGCGAGTCCAGTAAAAGCACTTTTGGGACGTATTGCGTACAATATTTTTTTTAAAATCGTCCAGAAACGGGAAGAACAATTGACCATTCTAGGCCGGAAAGTAAAAAATGAGTCCGGTAAAGTAAAAATGAGTCCGGTAAAACTTTTACCGGACTATCACAATGACTTTCCGGCTCAGTCCGTCAAAATGACATTTTCTAGCCTAAAAATAATCCGGAAACTACTACTTTCTGGCCGATTTAAAAAAAAAATGATATTTGATTTTTATATAGAAGATACTGAATTTTTGCATTTTAAAAGATTGCGTAGAAGGGTATCGAATAATTTAATTTATCACAATTACAAAGAATTGGGGGACTATTTTCGCCAACATTTTGACACGTGGAACGGATTTAAAGATCATCTGATGGTTTGAATGTGACTTAATTGTTTGTCACTTTTGTCTTATCGGTCCATTACTATCAAATCTTGTTATTTAATTTCCTATTATTTACAAAACCCTTCAATGTACGTCTTATCGAAAATAATAATGATTACCTAGGTCTTCGATATCGACAAATAAGTTTATTTTTTAGAGTCAATTACGTCGCGATTATGTAACGACTTCAAAATGTACTCTTGTTACGAACACGGAGGAAGCGTCGTTGTGATTTACCCAGGCCACGTTCCCAGAAGTCAATCAAATTCTCATCGCAAATTTATCGCCTAGATAGTTTTTGTTTTCGGCATCGTATCGTCACTTTGGTCATTTCCAATACTCGTAAAAAATTAGAAAGGAATTAAAGTATTAAAAACACTTATTACCGATATTTCTATTTCTCTAGTAGCAATAACTGAAACCTTTTCTCGACGATCAGCAAACACCACGTTACCAACATGCTGATGATTTCTTCAGTTCCTGTTTCCAGTAGGACATTCTCACCAGTTAAACGTTTCGTTTCCGATCTTTATGGCTACTTACTTCCCCAGGACGGGTTTGCAAATTTTCGGTAACCTTTGGGTATCATCTTTGGTGTTCATGTTTAATGATCGTTTCTCAATTTCGATGGCTATCCGAATCTTGGTATTTTCCATATCTTTGGTATGTGCCATGTTTCTTACGTGTCTTTGTGCGGTATGCGGTGAACTTTTTGGTTTTCAATTTAGCTGCGTATACGATATCTTCTTGTTGGTAGTGAAGATAGTCTCAATCTTGTACTTCTTCAGGATTCTGCTGATCTTGTCCGTTGTACCGTTCACATACGGCATGCAGCTTTTTAATTTTGTTTCCTGTTCGTTTTTTCTTCAGGTTGTGGTCGTCTTCCCCTTCTGTTCGTTTTTGAGAAGTCAATGTATTATTTTTCTGTTGGCGGTTTCTCCAAAAACATATTGTTTTTGTGTGCTAGTTGTTTGAATGGTATGGGTGCTTTTGCGATATGCTGTGTTACCCACTTTATCATCCTCCCTTCATATACACTAGCCCATTTAGGAAGTGGATTTAATTTTGTAATGCATAAAGTTTAGATGATCTAGAAATGCTACTAATTTTTGTTCTCTTCATCATAGTTTTGGGTTTGTAAGACGTTGTTTCCAATGCTCTGGTCTCAATCTAAAATTTCCAACAATTTAAGCACGTAAGTAATACTACACGATATTGATATTGAAAGCGCTTGTTTGTAAAAGTCGGCTATCCATTTTCACATGTCTTTAATTTTTAATTGCTATTCACTTACGGCTATTGTCACTTTACATTTTCAATAAAATGTTGATATAAGATACCGCCCTGTCGGAGGTTAAACATATATTCTCGTATACACACTTGTTATGACTGGTCCTAGGTAGTCTTCTACAAAGAATTGTCCTTCTGCGCTCTAAGGAACCAAGTGCGCCGCCTAGTCAAGCTGTGTGAAAACTGGGACGCAAAAGCGACACTAGTCTAAGGGTAGCATTCCCAAGGGAGGTAGCTCAAAGAAAGTAAAAACAGGGACCGAAAGCAATACCAGAATCTACACCGAGGTTGCAACAGACTTCAAAATGGCTTTTGTACATGAAGACCCAGAAATCTGAAATCTGACGGATTGGCGTAGTCACCATTGTCAAGATTCCCAATCTACCTACGTTTGGAAAATGTTAACGTGAAAATTAATTTGGTTCCAGTTACCAAAATTGTTCTTGGAACTCTGAACCCTCTAACAGCCAAGTGCTTTGGTTTTTCTTTGTTTGCTACTAAATGATATTTCGTAATTGCTCTTTTTTTCTAAATAAGCTAAAGCTTCAGACTACATAGAAATCATGGATTGGAACAATTGTGTTTTGCATCCTCCCCCAATGTTGCGAAACTTAAGTGAGGATGATATAAGAGAAATCATTCATTCTACCGCCAAGTCTGTTAGAGAAATACAAAAGTTTCCATGTCATACCCAGTCTGTGGAGAGAACTGTCAAGCTTGTAACACAGGCTTCCAGTAAGGTATGTGGCTTTGTTAACAGAGATGGCTAATGGCTATATCCGATCAACACTGAAGTCTCGGTCAACTATGCCTCAATTCTCCACAAAATCAGATTTCAAATGTGTAGATGTAGAGGTGTTAGACTTGCAGACGTAAATCTAAGGTGTTTAATAAATGTGTACAAAATATGTAAATTTTGTAAATATAGTATGAAATATGATCAAAATAGCACACCTTACATATGGAATGGATGGAGATTGGGTAGGGTGTGGGTGGATGGAACTTGAAGTGCAACCACCTCCTCGTGGTGAGTTTTGGGTAGCTTTGTTCATGCGAAACTAGCGAAGAGTTGCAGAGTGAAAATCAGTAAAATTCGAAGTATTTTACATCAATTTTCGACCAGAAAACTTTTGTGAATTCAATAAAAATATTTTTTTTAGATATTTTATGCTCTGGACAAAATATAAGATTTAAAAAAATATTAATTTAAAATGTTTTTACTCCATTGAAAAAATCACGAAAATTACAGATTTTTACATTTTTTCTCAAATTTTAAGTGCGATGCGCGAGCGGAAGATGTTAACTGATTTCAAAAATTTTTAGGTCATATTTCTTCTTAAAGCATTAGACAATTTTCCGACCTAGAGTGTTTCAAAAAAAAATATTTATTTCTTTCCACCCACCCTACTATATGTATACCCATTAAGAAAATCATTGCTACCCAGAATGCTTGGATTTATATCTAGTGGGGCCATGGAGTATGGACCTATCATTATGGGCTAATAGAAAAACCAATATACCGGGTGAATGAGACCACCAGTATCAGCAGTTTATTTAAAGAACGGTGAGTCGTAGAGAGGTAGGGTAAAAAAAGTGATTATAAAAGCCATAATAAAGAATCGAATGGTGATATTATTATTTCTCGGAGAAGTCAGCATTCCTCCAGAACTCCAAAATTTTAAATGGCACCATAAGTTGAAGAAGGTATTGTTTAAAAGAATGTTAAAAAAGAAGTTTTACAGGAAAAATTATTTTATTACTGCTACCCCTTTTAAGTAATAGTGGACTAAAGTTATTAAATTTGAAATTCATCGATAACAAAAAAAATTGAAAAGTCGACTTTTAAAATCTAGTTACCAATGTTAGATACATGTGTTCTTCCCTTTCAAGAAGTATTTAGAGCCACTGATAGTGTACCTAGAAGAGCTCAACAGTGCTTAGTAGTAAATGGAAGTCATTTTGAACACATGTAAAATTGGTAACTCTTACTGTAAATAACTATTACGTTTGGTACAATGTAGTTCGTTTCTCCGTTCGTATCACCACACGTCTCTTCAAATTGCCCCCATGGTAAAAAACATCTCCAAAATCAACTTTACTGTGTATGTGATATTTATTGATCCCAAATTATAGCGATTTAGCACATAATACATAACTAATTATTATCATTTATCACTATCTGGTATCAATACCATCAAAAAGATTTGGTAGATAAGATTATTATTATAAACGTTAAGCTATAAATGACTTCGAAACATTGATTAGAGGTACAGTCAACAACTGCTAGAGCCTAGAATTACTGTAAATATGTACAAACTATTGATTTTGGTCTACATAAATTATGCAGCTGCAGGTAAACACGAAAAAATTAATTTTCTATATTTATACAAAATTATTTCAGCTTTAGAATCAAGAATTGTAGGCGGCAGATATGCAGCCCCTGGAGAAGTTGGTTACATTGTAAGATCTTGGTAGTGTAAACTAATAACCTAATTTGATTCATTTAGGTTTCCTTACACAAATATTATTACCATGTGTGTGGTGGAGCAATTATAAATGAATACAATGTGATAACAGCGGCACACTGCTTAAACGACTACTACATCGACCATCACAAAATTATATACCTATGGTGTCCTTGAGCTTGTACCTCCACAGGATGTTGTAAACATAATGACTGTTAATAAAGAATTCGTTCACGAATCTTTCGATCCGACAGAATTTATACCAATACATGATATAGCTATAATAAGGGTAAAATTTTAACTAATCCATGCATTCAATTAAATAACACCAGGTAATTCTTGTATTAGCTTTTCTCGCCAATTCCCTTCGGTCCATCGAACGTGAGACCTATACCATTACCAACCCAAGGTCAAGAGTTTCGGACAAATTCGTGGGCACGCACAGCTGGATGGGGATCTGTAGATACGGTATATTTATCTATATTCTTCTGAAATTATATTGAATATTCCAGAGGGACGACGGTAATTCAAACTATTTAAAGATCATGAAGGTCTATTTTCTTCCGCTTGAAAGGTGTAAGAGCTCCTACGGATCGCGGTTTCGAGAAGAAAACCAGTTATGTATAGGTAGGTAATAAACTTGACATCAGGAGAGGATCGTGCGACGTAAGAATGTGTATTACTAACATACGTCTTTTTAAATGTGTATTGATTTAGGGCGACTCGGGATCTCCACTTGTAAAAATATTTAAAGGAAAAGAAAAGTTAGCTGGAGTGCTTAGTGGAGTCCTCACACCTGATGGTATCTGTGGCAAAAACGAATATCCTATGCTTTTTACTAAGGTATCGCACTATGTCAACTGGATTAAAGAACAACTATTGAAAATTTAGTTCCTTTTTGTTGTATAACTTACATAAAGCTGCTATATATTCCAACTGAAAATAACTCTTTAATAGTATCCTTAACTTACATAAAGGTGTTAAGGATACTATTAAAGAATTATATTCAATTGGAATATACGTTTTCATTTTCATTCCACTAGCACATGTTTTCTACTTATGTTTTTAAAGTGACACCTACTGTGAAAACGCGAACAGTGTAATAATTCTCATTGTAGTTTTTGGGTTCACTCTTTTTTCGATTAATAAACAATGAATTACATATTTTTTCTGATTTTATTAATTCTTTTTTGGGATTCACCAAGCCAAATAGCTTGAGTTGAAATATAGTAGCTTGGCTTGGGCTTGAAAAGCAAGCTTTTTAAGATGAAAAGCTTGGTGGGCTTGATGTTTGCGAATGCAGGCTTGGGTTGGCTATCAAGCTTTCCCAAGCTTTATCAAGCTTTTTCAAACTTCTTCTTGCTCCTTCCGTAAGAGTAGTGAGGTTGGAACACATTGCGCATTATGTCATACGTGTATAGCTCATGGTTGGACTGTCGCAGTATTACCTACTCAACTGCTGGTTAGTAGTTAGTTTTATTCACCGTTGAGTGCTTAAGTAAGCGATTGTTAACTATGAGTTCTAACAAAATATCTGAAAATTCCGAAGAACCGTTATTTAGACCGTACATTTTCCAGAATATCTACACATTTACATTTTCTAATTTATAATTTTTATCATTTCTGAGTTCGTACAAGTCAAAACGTTGCACGACATCACCTGATAGCCGTAACATTTTATAATTAAAAACTACTGTTACAGTGTGACGTGCAACAGATTTTGTTCAAGGTACCGTTGCGCTCATTGCGGTTTTGAGAAATATACCTAATATAGGTATCTACCGCTAATTTTAAGTAAAATATTCTTTTCTTACTAAATCGAATCAACATACCTACTAATGGTATATTTCGAATATATCGAACAACACTAATGGTACCTATATTTTGTTTGTGCACAGACTATCTCAAATATACCCTGAATTACACGTAGGTACTTTTTTTATACTGAATGAATATGTATATTTTATGGTAGAATGCAAAATCATCAGCTGAATCTTCTAAGAATTATGTTCCATAGAATAGTAAAAAATGCTTAAAGCTTGGGAAAAGCTTGAAAGATGGCCTTGGAAAAGCTTGATAATTCAAGTTTTTCCACAAATAAGCTTGACTTGGATATTTGTAGACTTGACTTGATTTTATGTCAAGCTTTAAAAATTCAAGCCAAGCCCGTGAATCCCTATAATTATTTTCTATTGAATGCGTTGTTGTCTGTCACGTCACTACGTGGTATAGTCTCGTATTGTTCTCTACCACTTCCTATATTTCCATTTCTATTGTTCCATATTATAACAGCATTTTGCATAGAAAGTTAAACTGTTTGTCAAACTATTTCTTCACCTACCTTCATTTCTAAGTTGTATCTTGTACTAGGGTAATTGTTTTTGTTTTATTTCACTTTATGTATGAGTTCTTACAGCTTTATGTTGCATTGCACTTTTTTGATGTATCTACGACCATTACAATCCGTCTTTACTCATATACCTTTCACTTTGAGTTATCCCCATACTATCACTTTTAATCCATTATTAGACGTTTGTGTTACTTCAATTATTGTTACGAAGAATAAGAAATAAAACAACAACAAAATTGACAAAATAACAAGTTTTTGGCTTATACCGCGGCGTTATAATTGTTCCACAACCTGCGTTGAAAGGCTTGCCTTATCTTTTTCCTTGTGAGCCAAAACAAGGATTTTTGGGATTACTATCCAATCCTCTTAGCTCCCGATATGGTGGTGAGCTGTTAAGTCTAGGTTGGCCAGGCCTGAATGTGAAACCAAAAATTCTGACGTTTCGCATGACATTGCAGCTTGCATCTTCAGAGTGATAAGAATGCTATTCCTCACAAGGAAAAAGGCAAGGCAAGCCTTTCACGTAGGCGGCAGAACATAATACACATATAGCGTCGCGGTACAAGTCGAAAACTAGTTATCTTAACAGTTCAAGGAACCGCGAGAAAATTAAGAAGAAGTCTATGAAAAGATTTTCCCCTTGTACAGTGAGTTCCTCGTACTACTCCTAATTTTTGGAAATCGGTGGTCTGGAGGAGCGAGGAGGGGTCCAGAAATATTAACCGATGTTTTTAGAAGTATTCCATTTTTTGTTATTTCATTGCTTTGCAGCTTCTCTGTTTCATTTCGAAGGAGTCCGGCGGCTTGCATACCCACAAGGGGCGACATAAAGCTGTGATGACATGAAAATAATAATAACAATAATAGTAATGTTTATTTTGTAAACGTACAAAGATAAATCATTTACACAAACGATAAGAATTTGGCAAGTGCCATTTTACCTGTAAGAGAAAAAGTTATTTTTACTTCTTGAAGAAATCTATCACTTCAACATGCCTAACACCACTGTATCTATTTCTCATTCTCTGCTAACAACTCCCTACAAAAGTTCCTGAATAGTGTGTCGCAATGCAGCTATGAGGAGGCTGATTCACTGCTCCAGCTATTTGCTGTAGCTGCTAGAGAGGATCGTGGTATCTGCACGAGAATTCGCACGCGTTAGACAAAAAAAAACGAAGTCGAATTGGGATTCGACTTGGAAGCGCAATGATCATTTAATAGCACGCGTAAATTGAAAATACGTGTCTTGAGTACCGCCCATTGGCACATTTGCTCGGTAGCAACCCAATTGCGACCTCTTTGTGTTCTTCAAAAGCACTTTGTATTTTCTACATTTTATCGTGGAAGAGGAAGGAAAACTGCGTGGGAAGTTTGGAACGCGTATCCTGAAGAAAATGACACTTTTTCTTGCGCCAATGAGAGAATCACTTGAAGAAGCATTTCCACATTTATGTGGAAGATGCAAAGCGGTGTCTGTTTGTTAAAAATGGAAGGAATTTAACAAATACCCCCAATTTCCAATGCTCATCGTCAGCACAGCCTCAAAATCTCACACATGTCATTGTGACCAGAGCTCCCCCAATGCGATAATGCCCATGGAAGATCCCTCGTAGTGAGTTCGGATAAAATATGATGGTAAATGGAACTGTGGACAACTTTGTCCGCAACTTGAAACTCTAGTAAGTGTAGTAAATCTGAACTTTCTTGCACTCAGTTGTGTTCTCGTGATGGAGAATGTATAGGCAATTGTGATAATTAAGTTATGTTCATTAAAAATATTGGTCTGCAGACTTCTTTATGATTAAATATTTGTGTGAATTCATAGTATCATTTAAACTGTTACATTTCTTCCAATCTACAAACTTCGTATGATTAATAACAAAGAAATAACATATTTACCATATTGTGGCGCATTTAATGTGACTCCATAGCTGCTTTTTCTGAATTTTCTGAAAATATACGTTAAAATTAAGTTTGTGGACCTCCCTCAGTTGCGCATTGGGGTGATATAAGGAACCACAGGACGAACGGAAGATATTAGAAAATGCATAGTCTATATCTATACCAGTGAACTGTATAATAACTTCACTGATCTATACATATTAGGGAATAACGACAAAATCATCAACACAATTAAGAGAAGGAAGTTCCGTTATTTGGACCACATCATGCGATGACGATACGACCTGCTTCAACTAATACTACTATCGGAGTAAAAATGCAAGGCCTCTGACTTTAGAAGCTTGTATCTCGGTAATTTGCAATCATAATTTAATGAAATAATGTGCATTTTAAAGATCATTTATTCCTACATAAAGGTGTACAATTTTAGATTTTTGCAACACATCGTTAATTTTCTGTATTAATTTATGTGCGAAAAAGCGCTAATTATGACTGAAATCGCATAACCGCTAGACTTTAAAAATTAATTACGGCTATATTATTCAAAGTGACATATATTTGACAAGTGTATACTTTTTTGTGGGTGTGAGATGCTTTTGAGGCCAATTGGTTTATTAGTGTTAAAGTTATAATGAAAAAACGACATCTTGTGTAACTCAGTACCTGAACGTTCGATATTAATAATATTGACAGTAACAAAACAAGGTTAAAGTAATTATATTATGGTCTAACACGATTTATAAAAATAATTCCATGTATGCATGTTTTGTTTAAAAGAAATTTTGAAAAAAGGATGGATGCTTGGGTTTGCGCGGGAAGTGCAGTACGGGGTGGAAGATGTCATACACTATTGCTATGAAGCGCATGGTTTTGTACAATGCTAAAGAATAATCACATTGTTGTGGTTTGCCGCTCACGTTTACGATGTGGTAGATTACCTCTCGCGGGAATATGTGCGTCTTTCTTTCGCGATAATTATAACATTTACTTTGAATTACAAGAAAACAAATTTTGTTTTCAATACAGGAATAATGCAGCTCGATTTGAGTAATACAAATTTAGTATTTAAAACAAGAATTTTTTCTTTAGTTTACCGTATATTGCAAAATGGCACATTTTCGGTTAGGGCTAATAAATCCAGTTAATTATATGAATAATCAATATTTATTGGCTGTACACTTTTCAGAAGTATGTGTGCTACAACATTTGTAAATTTGGTAACAATTTATGAAACAATAACAATATTATGATAAGTTAAAACTGACCGTCAGCCAGGAAAATACTAAATACAGCGTTTTTATTGCTGTTAATTAAAATAAAAGTTAAACAACTGATTCTACCAATTTGATTTTTACACATGTTAAACATATATAAATGACTAATATACTGCCCATAAATGAAGAAATTTCACCCCTCAGTTTTTTCGTTATGACCGCTTAAAGTCAGAGGCCTTGCATTTTTACTCCGATGTAGGCCCTATAAACTCCTCAATCCGGAAGATTGTTAGGGTTACCGGCTGTAAGTGTTAAGTAACACCTTCATATGCCTGAAAAAATTAACTCGATGAAGTTTTAGAGTAATATAGATATGTAAAGACACTTTCTCTAAAGGTTCCCATATACGTGTTAACGTGAACCTTTGTGTTGGTAATTGAATACAATACATTCTACGTATCGAGTTGCTGTTAAAAAGTTGTTTTTATCTATAATTAACCCACTAAGTACACTTATGGTAAACCAACTAAAACATTAGCTTGTACTTTCAAAATTTTACAATGTAACCAAATTGTGCGTCGACTGTATCTGTGCCAATTACGATTCTTTGTTGAAAAACCGTAACAATTTTCTATAAAACTAATAAGTTTTTCCTTCTTACCTGTTGTGAAATAATTTACGGAGATTAAAATCAATATTTTATACATATTTTTTACTCTAGGAAATTGCGATTGTATATCTAGTCTAGTCTTATCTATCAAGGTTACTAAATTTCAAAATAAGATAACTAAAACATTTCTTACTAAAATACTTAGAGTTTCGAAAAATTGCAAAATTTACGCACAATGTACGCATTTGAATTTTAATTAAGCTTCTGATAAAAAATGAGACATTAGAAATTAGCATCTTTTACTCTCATAGGTAAAATATCCGAATATTTGCGAATTTCCCTAATTGTAACATAACACAATCATGCCTCTTGCAACGTTAGTTAATCGAGGTTGGTGTATGTTTTATTTCTTCAGATACCTTTCCAACCTTTTCTGTTTTGTGCCATTGTTGTTGCTTGAGGAGTATTTATGTACTTGTTCCATGTTTTACCCGACCTGTCTCTGTTGCTCCTTCGGGAAACACGTTCTGTCGGTTTTTCCCTTACATCTTGTTCATCGCCGCTTGTTTATTCTGCAGACTGGTCCATATTTTTTTTCTTTTCATCCAGTGGAAGGAGTTTTATGAATTTATGAATTTGTGGTTTTGTATTTGTATCCCTTTCTAAAGCCGCTCTGTATGTCCTCCTTTTTGTGTTGTTTCCTATCTTATTTTTTTCTCTATTACTGTTTCACACCATTATCGTTTTTAACAGGTAGTGGCCACTCTGTATTTCGAAACTCCCTTTCATTCTACCATTCTTTATTCCCCCTTTCCCGTTTTCTGTGCTGTTGTAAAGACGACAGTTGAATGTTTCCGTTTTCTTCATTTCTCTTCTTATGGTGTACCTAAATTTTTGGTGTTGAAAGTACGTGAATGTTCAATTTTTTTTCCTTCTTCGTCTCTATTCAGATCTTGTGTTGTACACATTTCTACATTTGATTATTAATTTTTTGTGATTTATTTGTACATATTGGCCTTTTTCCATTGATAACACGCTATAAAGAGACATGAGTAAGACGTTACATTAAATTATGCTTACAATCATTGGATTGGTTGTGATGCCTGATGCAAATGATGTATCATTATTTTTCTTTATAACAAAATTCCTTAACTATACGGGTGTCTTACAACTTTTGGTAGAGAGAGAGAGAGATGCGTTTGATAAGTTGCACGAGTGATGGACTTTCAATTTCTGAAAATGTGGTAAATGAACTTCGGAGAAATGAAATCTCTTACACATACGTGCTGCAGACATTGTGGCTAATGCAATTCAAATCCTAACCCAAAGGCAAGCTGAAATGACTCAAAGAATACAAGCACTTACCTATTGTGACCATTGCCACAAATGAAATAAGTTTATTTTAAACGTATCTTGGCAAAAGTTATCCAAAGAAGAGGAACGGTTTGCTCTAACACACTCTAAAGGTTCTGCCGCTATAATAAATCTTCAATTTATTGATTTGGAAATAGGAAACAACGAAAGCATGATCTCAAGAAACGAAAAACCTTCATTTTTTCATTTGATTTTCAATGGAAGATAGAACAGTGCGCTATTATACCTTCAGTGCATGGTGGTGATTAATTTTACGCTTTGAGATGTTTATGTTTACCACATAAGTAATTTATCTCTTGAAAATACTTTGTAGAGAGTCAGAGGTCGCTGAAAACAAGGATGATTAGTACTCCTTTTCTGATCTCTGTGTATAATTAACTCCTAGCCATTTAGAGAAAAAAATTGCCCCTTGTTCATAGAATCCAGGCCTTCGTATGAAAATATTAAAATTAAAATTAATATTAAAATATTAACTAACAAAAATGCAAAAGTTAATAACTTTTTTGTCAATTGCAAGTGAATGAAAATATTAATATGTATAACAGAAACAGTAGGTATACAAGAACCTTTGGAAAACTTAAACGACGATTACCCAAATTTATTTATTGTGCTTGACAGCCAGACTACAGAAAGCAGTGCAATGTCATTAAAAAATAAGCAAGACATTGAAGAAAACTACGAACCAAGCGGCTACTCTGGGACCAGTGAAACGGAAAATGTAGATGATAGGAGAGAAACGAAAACAAAAATTGTAAGAAGAAAGCAAACAAGAAAGCTTATGAATGATAATGAAGATATACCTCAAGATAAACCCTGTGAACAAGAAAATGAAAATGGAGGTTATGGAAAGAGAAGAAAGAGATTGGAAACCAAGAATCAGATAAGAAAAAAGAAAAGATGTCATGGTGAAAGGTATGTAGGCCACAAGACCGCAGTAAAACGAGAAAAGAAGGTTCAAAAGAATCCTTGTTCTAAAGGGAAAGGATGTGGACCTCGACGTTGCAGTGCCTTTACGGAAGAAAATAAAAATTCAATTTTCACGGAATATTAGACCCTTGACCACCAGAGACAAAGAGATTTCTTAGTAAACTCTATAGAAGCACACCCAACTAAACGAAAAGTCTAGCAGAACACAGTTGTTTCGAACTTATTCTTTGAAACTAGGTGAAAATACATTTTAGGTGTGCAGTGCAGAAGGTTTCTGATGGAGACGTTAGATGTGTCCGACAGACTTCTACGGTATACAGAATGCAACAAAAGCGATATATTTACTTCAAAGAGCGATAGTCGCGGAAGCCGTCATCCAAAGAATAAAACACCAGAGGATTGACGACAAGACGTAATAGATTTTATTAATAGCTTACCACCTGTACCATCCCATTATTGTAGAAAAAGCAGCACAAGAAAGTACCTATCTCCCTGCAGAACTGAAGATCAAAACCAATGTTTATAGGATGTATGCTGATGCAAGGCGTAAACAAAATATTGTCGATATACAAGTTTTCAAAAATATATTCAGCAATGAGTTTAATATAGGGTTCCACGTACCAAAGAAGGACAAATGTCTTATACCGGGTGCTGATCCGGCCGCTCGGTAATAGCATTTTACATGTAAAATCTTGTCTATGCAATTTCCTGCTCCCCTAATTGTTTTAGGGCCAAAACATAAGAGTACAAAAATTTTCAAAACTAAAAATACTACCTGAATGGTATATTCTTTCCGACCAAAATTGTACTGTAAGAAAGAAAATGAAGAATTAAATGTCGAATTAGAGTTTGCAAAAATCACATTGCCATGCTTTTAAAAATAATTGCGCGTTATGAACAAGTGTAGAATTTTGATGTTTTCATTACTGGAAGTTGCCCTGACTACCGTCATGGCAATGCGATTTTTGCACATTCTTATGCAACATTTAATTCTTCATTTTCTTTCTTACAGTACAATTTTGGTCAGAAAGAATATACCATTCAAGTAGTATTTTTAGTTTTGAAAATTTTTGTACTCTTATGTTTTGGCCCTAAAACAATTAGGGGAGCAGGAAATTGCATAGACAAGATTTTACATGTAAAACGTTATTACCGAGCGGCCGTATCAGCACCCGGTATGTGAAGTCCATAATCAAACAGGTGAAAATGTAATAACAGAAATATTGAACGATATGAAAGTCATATTCTTGAAAAATTTAAGTTTTAGAGATTTTTATGACTTTAAAACTCTTCACGAACAAACATTTCCACAGGTATTAAAAGATTAAAGTTGCAGAGTTGTAAAGATGCGAGATATTCGTTGTGTTATCTTTAACAAGAACTCGCCAAATACTTTTTTGTACTCCACATCACTATCGAATGAATCAGAACAATTTAATCTCAGCAGACAATCGTTGCCTGTTAAATAGAGAAACACAAGAAAAAGTCGTGGACCTCTTTTCTTCAAAATGCTCCCATAGTAAAAAACATCTCAAAAATCAACTGGGCATGTGATATTTATTGATCCCAAACTATACCGATTTAGCACATAATACATAGGTAATTAATTATTATCATTTATCACTATCTGGTATCGATACCATTAAAAAGATTTGGTAGATAAGATTATTTATAAACGTTGAGCTATAAGTAACTTCGCAACATTAATTAGAGATATAGTCAACAAACTCCTACAATTACAGTAGGTCAATATGTACAAACTATTGATTTTGATCTACTTAAATTATGCAGCTGCAGGTAAACACGAAAAAATGAATTAGGTATATTTATAGAAAATTATTTCAGCTTTAGAATCAAGAATTATAAACGGCAGAGATGCTCTCCCTGGAGAATTTGGTTACATTGTAAGATCTTGGTAGTGTAAACTAATAACCTAATTTGATTCATCTAGGTCTCCGTCCAAAAGTACTTTAACCATATATGTGGTGGATCAATTATAAATGAATACAATGTGTTAACAGCGGCAAGTTGCTTTGATGACAACCGTAAGATTTACTTTATTCAATATGGTCTCGTTAAACTTACAGCAAAAAATGTAAACGTAATTCATGTTAGGGATACACTCATGCACGAACATTTCGAGCCGATGAATTCTAATAAACATGATATAGCTATATTAAAGGTAAAATTTTAACTAGTCAATGGATTCAATTAAATAACACCAGGTAATTCTTGTATTAGCTTTCCTCGCCACTTACCTTCGATTCATCCAGCGTGACACCTATATCATTACCAACCCAAGGGGAAGAGTTTAAGGGAAATACGTGGGCACGTATATCTGGATGGGGATCTGTAGATGATGTATGTTTATCTATATTCTTCTGAAATTACGCTGAATCTTCTAGACGTACAGAGCACAATCAGAACATTTACAGACCGCGATTGTCTATATTCTTTCGATGCAGGAGTGTAAAATCAATTGCACCTTGTGCTTTCACGAAGATAGCCAAATATGTGCAAATAATAAGGGGCGTGACACCACAAGAGGAGCATGCATAGTAAGGATATGTTTAACTAAAAACGTCTTTTTAAATGTGTATTGAATTAGGGGGACACAGGATCTCCACTTGTAAAAACGATTAACGGACAAAAAAAGTTAGCTGGATTGTACAGTTGGTCGGTTCTTGGTAGGTGTGTCTACAGAATATATCCTGATGTTTTTACTAAGGTATCGCACTATGTCAACTGGATTGAAGAACGACTATCTATTTAGTTCCTTTTTGTTGTATAACTTACATAAAGGTGTTAAGAACACTATTAAAGAATTATTTCCAATTGGAATATACGTTTTCATTTTCATTACCCTAGGTAACACGTTTGTCTATGTTTTTAAAGTGACACTTTAATGTCAAAAAGCGCATAGTGTAATAACTCATTCTGGTTTTTGGGTTCGGTCTGTCGTGTTGCCATTTTTTCGTTTAATAAACAGTGATTTTCCTATTCTCGATGAATTTATTAATTCCTTTCTATTGAATGTGTTCTTGTCTGTCGCGTGGCGTGATCATTATTTTCTTCTATTGTTCCATTTTGCATAGATAGTTAAACTGTTTGTCAAAGTATTTCTCAACCTATTTTTATTTTTAAATTGTATGTTGCCTTAGGGTATTGATTTTGTTTTATTTCACTTTATATAATAATGAGTTCTTATAGTTTTATGTTGCATTGAACTTTTTTTACGCATCTGGGGCCATTACAACCCGTCTACAGGTGCTTTACTTATACCTAGGTATACCTATCACTTTGAGTTATCCCTATGCTACCACTTTAATTCCCTTATAGACGTTTCTTTTACTTCAATTATTGTTATGAAGAATAAGAAATAAATAAACAAGACAATTGTCAAGATAACTAAAGTGACAATAATGAGAAGATGCGTGCACGTCATAACTTTTTGATGACGTAATTTTGTAGTGTGTTTATATGTAGAGCTTAATTTTAGTTTAATTTTATAAGTATGCAACCCAAAAAACAAAAGCGTTTTAAATTTACACAAGCAATTAAGTCGTTTGAAGTCTAATACAATGTATCGTACTATGCACAATCAATAAGATACTGGTCAAACTTAAAAAAAGAATAAACCCCAAATTTCAAATGCTTTCGTCGTTTTCATTCAAAATAGAATGAGATAAATAATTAAAATCAATAATTTAACTTAATTCGTAAATTTTATTAGATTGTTTCTTAAATTAACATGATTACATTGAATTTAAAAAAAAGATTTTAAGCAGTTGGTACAATCACCTAGTTAGAAAAACGTCCTCGATGACGCGCACGCATCTTCTCATAATTCAAACTTTAAAATAGTTTTCGGCTTATATGGCGTCGTTATAATTGTTCCAAAGCCTGAGTTGAAAGGCTTGTCATGCCTTTTCCGTTGTGAGCCAAAACAAGGATTTTGGGAAGATTATTCATCCTTTTAGCTCCCAACGATGGTGAGCTGTTAAGTCTAGGTTTGGGAGGCCTGACTGCTGAATGTGAAATCAAAAGTTCTGACGTTTCGCACGAGATTGCAGCTTGCATCTTCAAAGTGATAGGAATTTTATTCCTCGCAAGGAAAAAAAACAATGCAAGCCTTTTAATGCAGGCTGTGGATCAAATATAACGAGACAACTGGTAGAGCTTGAAATTACAGTAAATATGTACAAACTATTGATTTTGGTCTACATAAATTATGCAGCAGGTAAACACGAACAAATTAATTGGGTATATTTATAGAAAATTATTTCAGCTTTAGAATCAAGAATTGTAAACGGTAGAGATGCACTCCCTGGAGAATTTGGTTACAGTGGTAGTGTAAAATAATAACCTAATTTGATTCATTTAGGTTTCCTTACACAAATATTTTATTTATTTATTTATTTATTGAGAATAAGCATTAAAAAGTATTACATCCTAATAATACAATCGTTACAAAGCCACAGGGAAACAAGTCCCTAATACGGCTTTAACAAGACTACATCATCTTTTATTAATTCTCAGTTACTACCTACGCTACAAATATCCGTTACTCACACATAGTAACAGAGCAAAAAAGGAAAAACTCAAAGAGAAAAAAAACTAAAAACAGATTAATATATGAGAGAGTAACTAAGACTATAATTAACTAGATCCGCTGCCTATAAATTACTTAAAGGTATACATGTTTTTCTACGCAACCTAATTATGACACCCCTCTCCCTTAACCAAATCAAATTATTTAGGATACATAAAAATACAGTCAAGACCAAACGTACTGATTAACTGTCAAAATTTAACATTCTAATACTTCTTTTAAAATTATTTTCGTTTATCTCTCTCAATTCTATGTTATCGAACTTGTATAATAATATTATTACCATGCGTGTGGTGGAGCAATTATAAATGAATACAATGTGATAACAGCGGCACACTGTTTAAACGACGACTACATCGACCATCACCAAATTATACAGGGTGGTTAGAAAAGATGCGGCAATATTAAAGGGGGTGATTGCCCAGGTCATTTTATACAAAAAAGTTCCTATAAACGCTTTCCGAAAGCGCTTCGTTACCGATCTACAGCGTGTTGAAGTTTAATTAAAAAAAAGAGTACCTAAAAATTAGATTTTTCCAAAACGGCTTGAGATATAATAAAATTTTAGGCGTGTAAATAGCTATGGGAGACACATACTTTGCAATACAACAACAGGCCATTTTTCAAGAAAAGAACAGGACTGTTTAAAAATATTTTTGTACGCATGATAAATGAATATGCACTAAAATGTTTTTTTTTTTACTAAAAAACGGTACGTCATACGATAAAAAGTTAAGAGAGCTTTTTTCTTCACAATTAAACAGAGAATAAAAACATATTTTTATTTTTAGAGAAATCAGGGGCGTCCTATTTTTTTCTTGAAAAATAGCCTGTGACGTGGCAATACGCGCGCAACTGGTACGACTGAAACATCGTGTTGTATTGCAAAGTATGTGTCTCCCACAGCTATTAACACGCCTAAAATTTCATTATGATATCTCAAGCCGTTTTGGAAAAATCTAATTTTTACTCTTTTTTTTTAATTAAACTTCAACACGCTGTAGATCGGTAACGAAGCGTTTTCGGAAAGCGTTTTTGTATAAAATGAGCTGGGCAATCACCCCCTTTAATATTGCCGCATCTTTTCTAAACACCCTGTATAATTTGGTGATGGTCGATGTAGTCGTCGTTTAAACAACTGAAGACAAACTGCAAATCTCAGTCAGTTTGTCCTTGTTTGTTTTTAGTAATGAAGTAGTCGAATAACAGATACGCACGTCGTTGTATGTGAACATACATCGGTAAAGATCCAGCGGCCGAACTATAATATATAGCGATGCGGTAAAAGTCGAAAACTAGTTAAGTATCTTAACAGTTCAAGGAACCGCGAGAAACTTAAAAAGAAGTCAATGAAAAGATTTTCCCCTTCTACGAGTACAGTGAGTTCCTCGTACTACTCCTAGTAATTTTTGGAAATGGGTGGTCTGAAGGAGCGAGGAGGGGTTCGATGTTCTTAGAAGTATGCATTTTTTGTTATTTAATTGCTTTGCAGCTTCTCTGGTTCAGTTTGAAGGAGTCCGGCGGCTTGCATACCCACAAGGGGCGACATAAAGGTGTGATGACATGAAAATATTAATAACAATAATAATAATGTTTATTTTGTAAATGTACAAAGAAAAATCATTTACACATACGGTAAGAGTTTGGCAACTGCCATTTTACCTGTAAGAGAAAGAGTTATTTTTACTTCTTGAAGAAATCTATCACGTCAACATGCCTAACATCGCTATATCTATTTCTCATTCTCTACTAACAATTCCCTACAAAAGTTCCTGAATAGTTTGTCGCAATACAGCTATGAGGAGGGTAATTCACTGCTCCTGCTATATGCTGTAGATGCTAGAGAGGAATCGTGGTATCGGAACGAGAATTACAGGTCGCCCGTATTACACAAAAAAACCGATGTCGAATTGCGATTTGCTTGGATGCACAATGGTCATTTAACAGTCCGCATTTGCTCGATAGCGACCCAATTGCGATCACTTTTCGTCTTTCAAAAGCACTTAGTATTTTCTACATTTTATCGTAGAAGAGGAAGGAAGACTACGTGGGAAGCTTGGAACGCGTATCCTGAAGAAACTCACACTTTTTCTTGCGCCAATGAGAGAATTACTTGACGAAGCATTTCCACATTTATGTGGAAAATGCTAGGCGGTATCTCTTTGTTAAAAATGGAAGGAATTTAACAAACATACGCCCAATTTCCGATGCTCATCGTCAGCACAGCCTCAAAATCTCATACCAGTCATTGTGAGCAGAGCTCACCCAGTACGATTATGCCCACCGAAGATCACTTGTAGTGAGTTTGGATAAAATTTGATGGTAAATGGAGGCAACTGTGAACAACTTTGCCCGCAGCTTGAGACTCTAGTAAGTGCAGCAAGTCTGAACTTTCTTGCACTCAGTTGTGTTTCCGTGATGGCGGATGTATTATAGGCAATGGTGATAATTAAGTTATGTTCATTAAAAATATAGGTCTGCAGACTTCTTTATGATTATATATTTGTGTGAATTCATATTATCATTTAAACTGTTACATTTCTTCCAATCTGCAAACTTCGTACGATTAATAACAAAGAAATAACATATTTACCATATTGTGGCGCATTTAATATGACTCCATAGCTGCTTTTTCTGAAAATATACGTTAACATTAAATTTATGGACCTCCCCCAGTTGCGCATAGGGGTGATATAAGGAACCACAGGACGAACGGAAGATATTAAAAAATGCATAGTCTATATCTATGTATACATATTAGGGAATAACGACAAAATCATCAACACAATTAAGAGAAGGAAGCTCGTTATTTGGGACACATCGTGCGATGACGATACGACCCAAGGTTTATTAAGTGAATAGGTTGCCTCAATCGCATAGCTTGTAGGTGATTGCGCGCAGCGTGCAGGGAGGGTGCAACGTCACTGCCAGTCGCGCGACATTTCACGTTATAGCGCGCTCTCAGTCTGTTGCATAGGTAATATATTTGTCTGTTGCACACTTGCAGTGTGAATTATTGTGTTTCTTAACAAAAACTACATAAACTGTTACAAAAATTCTTTCATTTTCTATTACATTACGTACTTGAATAACGCTAAAATTTTCTTTTTCTTTCAAATTACATTTCCTCATACGTACTTATATTTCTTTTTCATAAGCGGCAAAACAAACCGAACCGACTGATCTAAATTTCTAAAATCCTCTACGAACGTAGCTATTTGCAGGAGATGTCAGGTGTCGTGTCCAGTATTTTGTTTTAATACGTCTTTTTCATCGTTTCATTAGTATTTTCAAATAGTTCACTCATATTTACACCTTTTTTACATTGTTCTAAGACTCGATAAAGGACTACGTTTTCAAAGAAAAAAAAAACTACGAATATACACAAATAAATACACACCTAACCTACGAATGAAATATTTAAAAGAAAAACTGCTACAAATATCTACGAAAAGAAAGTTTTCTTTGCTACTTACAATTTGATCCCACAAAACTTTTTCTAAATACCTGTTATGCAGTATTGCAAGACCGACCGAAACTGTACTAACAAATAGAGAAATACGAGTTCAACAGAGAATAAATAGGCACGAAATAAGAATAGTTTACGTAATAACTTGCTTTGTTTATAAGTAAGCATAAAATATACCATCCACATCACTTTACAACGGAATTCGTATTACATATCTTAAAATTTAAAAAGATCTACCTACTTGTAGGTATAATTTATTGTAATAAGTAACACTTTTGAACTTTTTTGAATAGAAATATGAAACGAAAATACAGCAATTAGTTACTTCCAAAAAAAATGTACATAATACCAAGAACTTAATTCATACACTTATAAAATATATTAAAATTTGAATATTCTAATTCAAATTTAATGGTAGGCGTATCTAAAAAGACTGACGATGACGTAGCCTTACTCAACCAATCGAAGTAAATCTGTTCATTGAGGTAACCTATTCACTTAATAAACCTTGGATACGACCTGCTTCAACTAATACTACGTCCTATAAACTCCTCAATCCGGAAGACTGTTAGGGTTACCGACTGTAAGTGTTCAGTAACAGCTTCATATGCCTGAAAAAATTAACTCGATGCAATTTTAGAGTAATATAGATATGTAAAGACACTTTGTCTAAAGATCCCCATATACGCGAACGTCAACCTTTGTGTTGGTAATTGAATACAATATATTCTACGTATCGAGTTGCTGTAAAAAGTTGTTTTCATCTATAATTAACCCACTAAGTACGCTTATGGTAAACCAACTGAAACATTAGTTTGTACTTTCAAAATTTTACAATGTAACCAAATTGTGCATCGACTGCATCTCTGCCATTTACGATTCTTTGTTGAAAAACCGTAACAATTTTCTATAAAACTAATAAGTTTTTCCTTCTTACCTGTTGTGAAATAATTTACGGAGATTAAAATCAATATTTTATACATATTTTTCACTTTAGGCAATTGCGATTGTATATCTAGTCTAGTCTTATCTATCAAGGTTACTAAATTTCAAAATAAGATAACTAAAACATTTCTTACTACTTAGAGTTTCGAAAAATTGCAAAATTTACGCGCAACGTACGAATTTTAATTAAGCTTCTGATAAAAAATTAGGCATTAGAATCTTCTACTCTCATAGGTAAAATATCCGAATATTTTCGAATTTCCCTAATTGTAACTTAACACAATCATGCCTCTTACAACGTTAGTTATCGAGGTTGGTGTATGTTTTATTTCTTCAAATACCTTTCCAACCTTTTCTGTTTTGTGTCATTGTTGTTGCTTTCTGAGTATTTCTGTACTTGTTCCATGTTTTACCCGACCTGTCTCTGTTGCTCCTTCGGGAAACACGTTCTGTCGGTTTTTTGCTTACATCTTGTCCATCACCGCTTGTTTATTCTGCAGACTGGTCCATATTTTTTTTCTTTTGATCCAGTGGAAGGAGTTTTATGAATTTATGAATTTGTGGTTTTGTATTTGTATCTCTTTCTAAAGCCGCTCTGTATGTCCTCCTTTTTGTGTTGTTTCCCATCATATTTTTTTCTCTATTACTGTTTCACACCATTATCGTTTTTAACAGGTAGTGCCGACTCTGTATTTCGAAACTCCCTTTCATTCTACCATTCTTTATTCCCCCCTTCACGTTTTCTGTGCTGTTGTAAAGACGACAGTTGAATGTTTCCGTTTTCTTCATTTCTCTTCTTATGGCGTACCTAAATTTTTGGTGATGAAAGTACCTGAATGTTCTATTTTTTTCCCTTCTTCGTCTTTATTCAGTTCTTGTGTTGTACACATTTCTACATTTGATTATAAATTTTTTGTAATTTATTCGAACATATTGGCCTTTTTCCTTTGATGACACACTATAAAGAGGCATTTTATATATTGTGCAAGACATTACATTAAATTATGCTTGCAATCATTGGATTGGTTGTGATGCCTGATGCAAATGAAGTATCATTCTTTTTGTTTATAACAAAATTCCTTAACTATACGGGTGTCTAACAACTTTTGGTTGAGAGAGAGATGCGTTTGAAACGTTGCACGAGTGATGGACTTTCAATTTCTGAAAATGTGGTAAATGAACTTCGGAGAAATGAAATCTCCTACACATACGTGCTGCAGACATTGTGGCTAATGCAATTCAAATCCTAACCCAAAGGCAAGCTGAAATGACTCAAAGAATACAAGCACTTACCTATTGTGACCATTGCCACAAGTGGAATAAGTTTATTTTAAACGTATCTTGGCAAAAGTTATCCAAAGAAGAGGAACGGTTTGCTCTAACACACCCTAAAGGTTATGCCGCTATAATAAATCTTCAATTGCATTATTGATTTGGAAATAGGAGACAACGAAAGCTGATCTCAAGAAACGAAAAACCTTCATTGTTTCATTTGATTTTCAATGGAATATAGAACAGGGCACTATTATACCTTCAGTGCATGGTGGTGATTAATTTTACGCTTTGACAGAGGTCGCTGAAAACAAGGATGCTCCAGAGTCAGTAGATTAATAGAGTACCGCAACCTCCGCCATTTTTAGTCCTTTCCGCGCTTCACTCACTACACGCTCAGTAAAGTAGATGATGTTTTGACTAAATTTCACGGAATATAATAAAAAAAAAACACTTAACGGCACAACAACACGGCATTTTATTAAAAATTACGCACTTCGTAAGTATATTTTATATTATGTACTATATGGACTAAAAATGGCCGCCAGGGCGGCATTTGTCGCATCAAAGGCTTGCGGTACTCTATTAATCTACTGACTCTGGGATGCTCAGTACTCCTTTTCTGATCTCTGTGTATAATTAAATCCTAGCCATTAGAGAAAAAAATTACCCCTTGTTCATAGAATCAAGCCCTACGTATGAAAAAATATTTCTCTTCCAGGCTTAAAAAAATGATATTTGACTTATACCTATAGAAGATACTGAAATTTTGCATTTTAAAAGATTGCGCAGAAGGGTATCGAATAATTTAATTTATCACAATTACGAAGAATTGGGTGACTACTATCACTAACATTTTGACACGTGGAACGGATTTAAAGGTCATGTGATCTTCGGTTTGGATGTGACGTAATTGCTTTGTTTGTCATTTTTGTCTTATCGGTACTTACTATCACATCTTGTTATTTAATTTCTTTTATTACTTACAAAATCCTTCAGTAGGTATCTTAATCGAAAATAATAATGATTAGAGCCTCGATATCACCAGATAAATTTATTTGTTAGAATAATATACGTCGCGATTGTGTAACGATTTCAAAACGGACTCTTGTTTAGGAACTAGGTCCTTGTGATTACCCAGGTCCCCTCCCCAGAAGGCTTCAACTTGGTACAAAGCAATCAAATTCTCATTTGCCCATTTCAAATCCCACATTTAGACATGTGGAATGGATTTAAAGGTCATCATCTGATCTTCGATTTCAATGTGATTTAATTGCTTTGTTTGTCTTTTTAGCCTTATCGGTACATTACAATCGAATCTTGTTATATAATTTCCTGTTATTTACAAAACCCTTCGTGTCTTAATCGAAAATAATAATGATTAGAGCTTCGAAATCACCAGATAAGTTATATTTTTTAGAATTATATGCGTTGCGGTTTTGTAACGATTTCAAAATGGACTCTTGTTACGGAGCAAGGTCCTTGTAATTTACCCAAGTCACGTCCCCAGTGGTCTTCAACTTGATACAAAGCAATCGAATTCGTATTGAGCTGAGCTGTTTGGCATTCTTGATATAACATCGTGTCGCTACTTTACTCATTTCCAATCCTTGTAAAAAATTAAAAAGGAATTAAAGTATCAAAAAAACAAATTGTCCAAGAAACTACTAATAAGAAGAAAAAACGACCATTGTGACTAACGTGTCGGAAAGCCAATGCACGTTGAAACTACAAGCAATCCTAATACCGTCCACTATAATCCCAATAACCACCACCCCAAAGGTGGTGATGACCTTTATTACGCTGATAACAAACCCACACAAACCCTAATCTCAACGATGTCAACTTGAAGAGAAGCTGTATGCTTGAGTTTTGTATAGGTACTGTGTTTTGATTTTAACATCTCTAAGAACAAACAGCAAAAGACAAAGAAAAGTCACACACTTTCCCATACCAAAAAGTTAGCTTACCTACACTTAAATTTCGAGGAGGAAACACTTCGCGCACTGCATGTAACCTATGTGAGAGTTTTATATTTTAACGTTAAAATAATTGTCAACTTTTTCATGTTTGTAGAAAAAATTTTGTGTGCAACTCGTGCAACAAATACTTTGGTGATCTCGACTATTTTTTTAAATCGCCTGCGCCTCGTTAGAAAAATCAGTTCTCGTTGTTCTCGATCACCAAAGTGCACACCTTAACATACGATGAAAAAAATTGTCGCAGAGGCCGCTTGCGGGCGAGACAGAACAATCTCGACTACGTTAAAGATTTGCACGGACAAGATATACACAGCATTTTTGGGCAACCGGGCAATCTGTTTTATTATATTAAGACAAAATTTAATATTTTTGAGGCGAAATTCAAAGGTGTTTTACTTGCTTTTCGTACCTTGTCATAGAAACTAGATGAATAAAACATTCTACGCATTTGCCATGTATATTATACAGGGTGGCCCAACGAAAAGGTAACAGACGGGTTTCTGGCCAGAGGGAATTTTTTTTTGGGAAACGCAAAAACACGTCAATTTTTATATCAAGGGGGACAACTTTCGCCATGATTTTCAACCTGAAGTGATTTCATCCCTTAGTGCTGTGAGAACAACCCCTAAAATTTAAATAGGGATGATGGTGCAAGTGATACGTCATTTGAAAGGTCTTTCTTTTCTGATTTCAGTGCACTAGTTTTTTTATATTTTTTTTATTTTTAACCAAAAAAATTGGAGTTCCAAAATGGAAAATGAGGAAAGAGATTGAGGCATTTAAAAACTCAAAAAAGCTCGGACAGATCAATTGTTTTTTTCTTAGAGAAGCTAGGTACTTTTACTGATATTTGACAACATTGTTTCGCCCCTTGGGTACAGGGTAAACAACCCTTAAATTTTTAAATAAAAACAAGGGTTAATTTTTTCTTGTGCTAATTAATAAAACCAGTTTATGCAAATTCAACCCTTATTTTAATAAATTTTCGAAGTGTCTGTTTTCAGCTTCCATGTAATAATACAGATTTTGATTAACTCGTTCCTCGTGATCTCACCCCATTAGATTTTTTTTATGGGGTCATGTAAAGAGTAAAGTTTTTTCCACTGGTCCGGAATCTTTGGAGGAGTTACGTGACCGTATAGTACATGAATGCCGCCTGATCACTCCTCAAATGTTGCAAGATGTACGGGAACGGTTTAATGAAAATTTGTACTATTGCATGGAGCTGAAGGCAGGCACTTCGAACATTTATTAAAATAAGGGTTGAATTTGCATAAACTGGTTTTATTAATTAGCACAAGAAAAAATTAATCATTGTTTTTATTTAAAAATTTAAGGGTTGTTTACCCTGTACCCAAGGGGTAAAACAATGTTGTCAAATATCAGTACAAGTACCTAGCTTCTCTAAGAAAAAAACAATTGACCTGTCCGAGCTTTTTTGAGTTTTTAAATGCCTCAATCTCTTTCCTCATTTTCCATTTTGGAACTTCAATTTTTTTGGTTAAAAATAAAAAAAATATAAAAAAACTAGTGCACTGAAATCAGAAAAGAAAGACCTTTCAAATGACGTATCACTTGCTCCATCATCCCTATTTAAATTGTAGGGGTTGTTCTCACAGCGCTAAGGGATGAAATCACTTCAGGTTGAAAATCATGGCGAAAGTTGTCCCCCTTGATATAAAAATTGACGTGTTTTTGCGTTTCCCAAAAAAAAATTCCCTCTGGCCAGAAACCCGTCTGTTACCTTTTCGTTGGGCCACCCTGTATATTATATGTATATGTATTCGATGTATTGAAATACAGGATGTTGCTAAATGTCATATACATACGGAAGGGGCTGATTCTTTGTCTTATTTCATACCTGAAAGGTCATATAGACATATGTCCGAAAACCCTTCCTTAGTAATCTACAGGAACAGACTACAGTGCTACAGGTCTTGAAATTTGAAGATGTTTTTCGTTTTTTAGCTTTTTATAGCTCCTACAGTTTTTGAAATACTTAACTCCAATTAGGAATACAGGTTACTCTTTAGGGTTTATATTATTGGGTGTCCCAAATGGTTGTAAAAATCTACAGGGAGATATTCTTTCAGGGGTCATGTCTCATTTTCTTCCGCAGAACTTTTTTGCAGTAGGCCTCTGGTGGTTTCCATAACAAAAATAAATTGTGTGTTTTGTTTACAAAGTTTTTTGTCTCTTGTCGTTTTGTCGTATCTGTGACGGTCATTGGAGAAAAATTTTAAGAGCGATTTTCTGTAATTGGTGAGATGAAATTAATATTTTTAAAATGATCTAGCAGCAATAATTTATTACAATACAAAATAAGTAAATAATAACCATGACAAAGAAACTACGTTACAACAGTTGTTGTACCACCAACAGTTATAAAGAAACAACGAAAAAAAATCTTCAAATTGAAGATTTAATTGCTTTTGCAGTTCCAGAACTTACATGCCCTAGATATTTTGGAAACTAACCGTTTTTTGATAGTATGTACCTACTTATTCCCTTTTTTTTTCTTGGACCAATGATATATCCCTACGTCCATCAAAACAGATTGCCTGCCCTTCTAGAGTATGGTCACCAGATTTTTTGTTAGATTATAGTACCTATATTATAAATAAGTATAATATACTATAACAATAATAATTTACTTCATAATTTAAAGCAATCCATGCACACAAAAAATGCATCGAAAGCGATAATATATCTACTTATTGTCCAGATGCACTAAAACTTTTTAAAAAGAATTAATAAAACTCTAAAATTTAATTTATTCGCGCATAGTAAGACAAATTTTAAATTAAAAAAAAATTTAAGATAAGTTTTCGGAAGCAGAAGATATTATTTTTAGGAACTCAGATTTTTTCACTTATTCTAGCATGTAATAGGCACATTTTAAACATACAGGGTTGTTAAGTTTCGAAAGTTGCAAAATTCACTCCGCCCTATACACTTAACAACGCTAATTACCACGTCATTGATTTAGTAAGTTTTAAGCTATGACGTGCAACGGCTGGTGACTTGAATAGAGTATATTTATATGTTGTCGGACCCGTATCTTGGTCATGGAGTATGGACCGATCGTGATGGGCTAATAGAAAAACCAATACATCTGATTTTGGTAAATAAAAGAGTTCTATCTGAGAAAGTGTTATAAATAGTGTTTTACGTTTCGTACAAAACAGTTCGTTTCTCCGTTCTTATCACCACACGTCTCTTTAAACTACCCCCATAGTGGAAAATATTCCTAAAGTCTCAAAAATCAACTGTGTATCCAGTGTATGTGATATTTATTCATCGTGATTTAGCACATAATATATAATTAATTATCATCAATATCTGGTATCGACACCATTAAAAAGATTTGGTAGATAAGATTATTTATAAACGTTAAACTATAAATGGCTTCTAAACATTGATTAGAGATACAGTTAACAACTGCTAGAGCCTAGAATTACAGTAAATATGTACAAACTATTGATTTTGGTCTACATAACTTATACAGCAGGTAAACACGAAAAAATTAGTTAGGGTAAGGATATTTATAGAAAATTATTTCAGCTTTAGAATCAAGAATTGTAAAAGGCAGAGATGCAGCCCCTGGAGAAATTGGTTACATTGTAAGATCTTGGTAGTGTAAACTAATAACATAAGTTGATTCATCTAGGTTTCCGTACAAAAACATCATCAACATATATGTGGTGGATCAATTATAAATAAATACAATGTGTTAACAGCGGCACGTTGCTTTGAAGACCACATCAAGGTTCACTATATTCAATATGGTGTCGTTAAAATTGTACCAAATGATGTAAACGTAATTCGTGTTAGAAAAGTACACCTTCACGAAAATTTCGATGCGTTAAATTTTTTTAAACATGATATAGCTATATTAAAGGTAAAATTTTTACTAGTCAATGGATTCAATTAAATAACACCAGGTAATTCTTGTATTAGCTTTTCTCGCCACTTCCCTTCGATTCATCCAGCGTGACACCTATATCATTACCAACCCGAGGGGAAGAGTTTCGGCCAAAATCGTGGGCACGTGTAGCTGGATGGGGATCTGTAGTTTATGTATGTTTATCTATATTCTTCTGAAATTACACTGATTCTTCTAGATGAACGAAGCACTATCAGAAACTTTGCAGATCGGGATTATCTATATTCTTTCTCCGGAGGAGTGTAAAATTCCTTACGGGTGGTCCCTTCACGAAGAAAGCCAAATATGTGCAAATAATAAGGGGCGTAAAACCAGGAGAGAAGCATCCACAGTAAGGATATGTTTAACTAACAACGCCTTTTTAAATGTGTATTGATTTAGGGTGACGTAGGATCTCCACTTGTAAAATATACCAACAGAAAGAAAAAGTTAGCTGGAGTGTACAGCTGGAGCTTCAATTTATTTGGTAGGCGTGATTCCGAAAATTATCCTGATGTTTTTACTAAGGTATCGCACTATCTCAACTGGATTGAAGAAAAACTATCTATTTAGTTCCTTTTTGTTGTATAACTTACATTAAGATGTTAAGGATAGGTACTATTAAAGAATGATTTCCAATTGGAATATACGTTTTCATTTTCATTCCCCTAGCACATTTTTCTATGTTTTTAAAGTGACACCTTTACTGTCAAAACGCGTACAAAGTAATATTGTGGTTTTTGGGTTCGGTCTGTCGTGTTGCCTTTTTTTGTTTAATAAACAGTGCGTTTCATATTTTTGATGAGTTTGTTAATTCGTTTCTATTGAATGTGTTCTTGTCTGTCGCGTGATCATTACCTCTTCCTCTATTTCCATTTCTATTGTACCATTTTGTAACAGTATTTTGCATAGATAGTTAAACTGTTTGTCAAACTATTTCTCCACCTATTTTTATTTTTAAGTTATATGTTGACCTAGGGTATTGATTTTGTTTTATTTCACTTTATATATGAATTCTTATAGTTTTATGTTGCATTGAACTTTTTTTACATATCTTGAACCATTACAACCCGTCTTCAGGTGCTCTACTTATGGTACCACTATACCTATCACTTTGAGCTATCCAAATGCTATCACTTTATTCCGTTATAGACGTTTGGCTTACTTTATTTATTGTTATGAAGAATAAGAAGTAAATAAACAACAAAGTTGTCAAGAAAACTAAAATAGTTTTCGGCTTATACCGTGTCTTTATAATTGTTCCACAGCCTGCGTTGAAAGGCTTGTCTTGACTTTTCCGTTGTGAGCCAAAACAAGGATTTTTGGGAAGATTATCAATCCTCTTAGCTCCCCATGGTGGTGAGCTGTTAAATCTAGGTTTGGCAGCCCTGGCTGCTGAATGTGAATCCGTAGGTTCTCACGGTTCGAATGACATTGCACCCTCCATCTTCAAAGTGATAGGAAGTCTAAGGCCCAGTTTTATAAAGCATAGTTAACTACGTGATCAGCTGACGACGTGGTTAAGTAATGGATAGGCTAATACGATCAACGATCACGCCTATATAACCCGTATTAGCAAATCATGTTGCTTTATTCAAACTTAATCACGTCGTTAGCTGATCACGTATTTAAGTATGCTTTATAAAACCGGGTCTAATTGTATTTGACTCATCTAATTTGCAAAATGTATTACTATTAGTACATAATAGTTCGTTTCTGCGGGTGTCACGAAAAAAAGGTCGCGGGCAATTGGTCGCGCGAAAAAATGTGGCGCACATTTGGCGCGCGTTAAAAGGTCGCCGGCGACAAAAGGGCGCGGGCAAATGGTCGCGCGAAAAATGGGCGCCTAGGAAAATATAGCTTATTGTTTATACTTAAAAGGTAAACGACGAGTAGACGTGGTGTAGACCGCCCCACAACACTGTAAATATATTCAAAATTGCATTCAATTTTCCTTCACATTTTATCCAGCCTTAGGACTGGCAGTTAATAACTGGCGTGTTTAAAAGTTGTTATTAAAATTTTTGTTTTTATTTTATTTATTTTCTTTGTTGTTTTTTGCATTTTATATCTGTAATGTAATATAATGTATACTGTAAAGTCGGCTTTCACATAGCATTTGTCATTCTTTAATTTTTCTTTTTTCTTGTTAATTTTTATTTTGTTTTTTTTTGCTTTTTATATCTGTAGTTGGAAGTCATGAGCAATTCCTCTTAAATATTCCGAATTGGGTCGGTTGCCATATTGTTGACAAATGGTTTTTATTCGCTGCGCCATATATTTATAAATTTTTTTACGCGGCGGTTTGTTTCCAACTACATATACAGAGTGTCTCACGGTGACCGTCGGTTAGAAGTATATCAAGAACTGTAAAAGCTAGAAATTTGAAATTTTGCACATGCGACATGGACTGTTTAGTCGATTAAATAAAAATATTTTCCAAATGGCAGCACTTCCGGAAATACCGGAAGTGAGCATCAACTTCTTTATTTTAAATACAAACTGGGCAATTTTTTTTCACATTCTGATGTGTCATAAAATGTTTAGTAAGTATGCTTAAAATAATCGGCATATCAATTTTGATTGTTGAGAAAAAAAATTTTGTTCACTGAAAAATGTCAAAATCTTGTTTAGGAAATAAAATTGAAAGTCGAAAGTGGTAAAAGTTAGGGAAATGGGATTTTAGGTTCTCAATGTCAAAAGATTGAGACACAATTGTCTGTTTGAATTTTGATTTTTGCGCTTGATATTAATTGTTTTTAATTCGGCAATATGGGATATACAAACGCTGATATTCTAAATTTATTTTACATTCATGGCGAGTCTGCTCGTATTATTTTCGGACCTACAGAACCTTTAACCATTGAATAAAGAATCACTCAACGCTTTAACCTTCGGATGACCAAGGGGGGTCAATTTTGACCCCAATGTATGTTTTTCTTCAATAAATTCAGAACTAGTTTCAATTTTCAACTAATTATTTTTTTATCTGATTATATTATCATGATTTGCATCCTCATATTTTGTAGTAAAAAAAATTCCCAACATTTAACAAATAAAAAATATTTTCTGAATTTGGGGTCTTTGTCTTTCATTTTGAAATTAGGTAAATATAGTCTGAATTTGAAATACCGAGTAATTTCACATCTAAATGCGATAAATGCAATCATTTTATCTGCAAGGAACATTCAAAGATTCAAAAAAGCATAATTTGTAATACCTGTGGTAACTTTAACTAATGTATTTTTTTTTCAAATGTTTTTACTTTAGTAAGTTCAGACTGATATTTTAACTTTTTTTTCTGTTGTTTGGAATTAGAAATTGGATTTACTAATGTTTCTTACTTCATTTAATAAAACAATATAGCATTAAAGTTATGAATACATGCTTTTATTTGCTAAAACTAGTGGGGTCATTTTTGACCCCCCTTGGTCATCCGTGTATAAAAAAAAGGTTGGTCATCCGAAGGTTAACGAAAGATATCCGCATTTACCTACAATGACAGAACAAAAAATCAGGATGATTGAAAAGAATATTCTAAATTTGGGCGAAGTAAATGCGCCACGAAATTTGGCAAAGCCAATTGTCCTCAATGACGCTGCAGAAACCAATGTATTGGGATATTTTAATGTTTTCCCTGAAAGTTCTGTTCGTTCGGCGGAAAGAGACCTTGGATAGTCAAGAAGTTGCATAGATAGAATTTTAAATAATCATAAAAGCATAAGAAAGATTTGAATAAAAGTTTTTTGAAAATTTTCAAAGCCAACCATGTTTTGTCAAGTATGTAATTATAAATTTAATTAGAAAAATGTAAATAACTCTGTAATCATTGATTTTAGGTATAGGAACATGGTATATCAATTTAAAGGAAATTTATTTCTGCATCGAATGGGCCGATGATTAAATAGCCATTCCATTTAAAAAAGGAGACTTTTCAAAGTTTTTCTTAAGTCTGGAAATAACGTCAAATAGATACGTAACCGCCGGCAATTTTTTATAATCCATGACAGACAATTGTGTCTCAATCTTTTGACATTGAGAACCTAAAATCCCATTTCCCTAACTTTCGACTTTCAATTTTATTTTTCTAAACAAGATTTTGACATTTTTCAGTGGATAAAATTTTTTTTCTCAACAATAAAAATTGATACGCCGATTATTTTAAGCATACTTACTAAACATTTTATGACACATCAGAATGTGAAAAAAAATTGCCTGGTTTGTATTTAAAATAAAGAAGTTGATGCTCACTTACGGTATTTCCGGAAGTGCTGCCATTTGTAAAATATTTTTATTTAATAGATGAAACACTCCATGTCGCATATGCAAAATTTCAAATTTCTAGCTTTTACAGTTCTTGATATACTTCTAACCGACGGTCACCGTGAGACACCCTGTATACTGTTCAAATTTCAAAGAATTTAAACTTTCCCCTTTCTTTAACGAATAAATAAATAAATTTCCATACATTTAGATGTGTGGCATTTAATATAGACGTGAAACTGTAGTGCCATCTTTCGATAGTATAAATTCAAAGAAATTCGAAAGATTTCTTGAAAATTGAGGTTACCTGTAAAATTGTTATTATTGATAAGATAATCGTTATAAATTTAGTTTATTTTGTTCCTAATTATAATGTATCGGATCTTTTGGAATACTTTGATCTTCTGGAAGACTTTCATTTTGATAAGAATAGTACATTTTTGCTCTATATTGGTGATTATAACATTCGTAGCTTTTGTAATTTAATTAAGCAAAACGTTGGTGTTAGGGATAAGAATTTCGTAGAATTAGAAATTGTAATGAACTTGTATAGGCTGAGGTCTTATAATGATATATTAAATAATTTGGGGAGAGCGCTAGATCTAGTTTTAAGTAATGAAGCAGTAGAAGTTAGTCATGAATTTTTTCCTCTGCTACCTGAAGATAAGTATCATCCTGTTCTAAACATTGAAATGAAAGTGTTATCAAATTTAGGTAAAATTTTGAAAGAATCTAGGGTATCTATAAATAATTTTAGTTATTTTCAATTTAAGAAGGCAAATATGGATTTATTGAAAAGCAAATTGAATAGTATTCAGTGGGAAGAATCTTTTACGGATGTCAATGAAGCTGTTTTCTGCTTTTATGATATATTGTTCACATGCTTCGACTGTACTATACCTAAAGCGATTTGTATATCTAGTGTGAGACGCTATCCTGTGTGGTTTGATAGTGAAATGATTTCCTTGATTAAACAAAAAAATAGACTTGCTAAAAAAAGAAAATACTGCACATATTTTTTTTTCATTCATTCTCTAAAATGAATGTTTTGCGGACTCTAAATAGTCCGCAAAATACATCTTTAGAGTACTAGTACGCTAAAACGTATTTATCTGTTGTTGCCATAGCAACTGTGTCAAACCTAAATATTATGGCGTTTACAACTGTTCTGTACGCGTCAAAATAAATGTTTATGAAATTAATTTGATAGTTTAGAGAATTCCTGCAAAAAAATATTGTATGCATCACGTACGCAAAATGCTCTAGCGGATTCGTCGAAGTTTTCGGACTCGGCTAACGCCTCGTCCGACAAACACGACTCATCCGCTAAAACATCATTTTGGGTACTTGATACATAAATAGCTATAATGAGAGATTTATTCAAATACGAAATATCCTCAAAAAAATAGAGTCAGCTTTTAATAAATATGTGGAGGACATTGAAGAAAAATTAAAGTCTGAAAGTAAATTATTCTGGAAATATGTAAAGGAGTTTAAAGTGAATAGAAAGTATTTTTCTGAAATGTTCTTTAATAATTTATCAATAAGTAAAAATGAAATTCCGGACTCCTTTGCTGAATTTTTTAAGTCCACGTTTTCAAATTCTAGTGACTATGAAATTGATTATGAGTCTGAATCAGTGAATAATTCAAATGTTCATCTTAATTCTTTACTTAATAGAGTGGAAAATTTTGATGTTGCACAGGCGATAAATGAACTTAAAGATATAGAAAAGTTCTGGACCTGACTCCATCCCCACAAATTTTATTAAATTATTAAAAACTGAATTGACTGAGCCTTTGAAATTATTATTTAATAAGTCATTAAGAAACAAAGTTTTTCCAAGCAAGTGGAAGAAAGTGAAAATTTCACCAATTTTTAAATCAGTGGAGAAATCAGACATTTCTAATTACCGTCCGGTATCACTACTAAATGGTTTTGCCAAGGTTTATGAGAGTATTTTGTATAAATTTATGTTTGAAAATGTCAAAAAACAAATCTCACAATGTCAGCATGGTTTCTACCCTGGTAGGTCCACTGAGTCTAATTTAATGGTTTTCTCAAAATTTGTGCATTCTATTCTAGACAAACGTGGTCGAGTTGATGTGCTTTATACTGATTTTTAAAAGGCTTTTGAGTCTGTCAATCATGATCTTTTGTTAACAAAACTTTTGAAATTTGGGTTTAGCATAGATTTTGTAAAACTTGTGTGCTCCTATCTAAACTTAAGATTTGGTTTTGTTAAATTTCAAAATTAGGTTTCAGCTCAGTTTTTGATTCCTTCTGGAATTCCTCAGGGGTCAAAAATTGATGTTCTTTTTTTTTCTTTTTATAAATGACATTATGTTGGAATTGGAATCACACTCATTATGGTATGCTGATGATGGAAAAATCTATAGGGAAATTAAGACTTTTGAAGATCAGAAAATCATGCAAAATGATATTTACAAACTGAATTCGTGGTGTATTAGACATAACCCATGTAGCACCGTTTATTGGCGTTAGCTTGGCGCAATATTAGCGTAATATAGAGCGATTGGGGCAATATTGTCGAACTGCGGCCAATATTGGGTGAATATACACTGTGGCCCGAAATAAAGGAGTACATTTTTTAATCTGAAATAACTTTTTTGCTTTTAGGGCGATTTATTTTCTTTTTACAGGGTTAATACCTCAGCATGTCCCCAATATGAGTGCAAATTTTGGTATAAATAAAATGTACAGGGTCGGACTTACAAATTTTTTTCTTTAATGGTGCATTTGTGATCGTTGCAAATGAAACATGTTTAAGCTAAATTTGAACTGATATGCTCTTTCGGTACGGTAAGTACCCAGAACACTTCCGTACAAACGAAATTCTCCGAAATTGTAGGATTTGCGAAATATCATTTTTTTATTGAAATAAGGAAATAATACATTTTATTAAATAACACAAATTATAACTAAGAAAATTAGCTACATAATTTATAACTTAAAGTAAAATATTATGAATGTGGCCACCATGATTGTTCACCACTTCTTGTAGCCTTCTGCGCCATAAATTGATGGCCCCATTTATTGTACGCTGTTCAAAGTTGTTCCATACAAACTGCATTCGTTCGAAGAAATGGCAGGAAAGATGTAATTTAGTGCTAAGGAGCTTCCGTTTTAGTGATGATATTAGAAAAACATTTAAATTTACATAAATATTAAAATTCGATATTTTTCTTTAGTTTATGGCTAATGCGCGTACTTAGTACCATTTAAATAAAAAAATGATATTTCGCAAATCCTACAATTTCGAAGAATTTCGTTTGTACGGAAGTGTTCTGGGTACTTACCTTACCGAAAGAGCATATCAGTTCAAATTTAGCTAAAACATGTTTCATTTGCAACGATCACAAATGCACCATTAAAGAAAAAAAATTGTAAGTCCGACCCTGTACATTTTATTTATACCAAAATTTGCACTCATATTGGGGACATGCTGAGGTATTAACCCTGTAAAAAGAAAATAAATCGCCCTAAAAACAAAAAAGTTATTTCAGATTAAAAAATGTACTCCTTTATTTCGGGCCACAGTGTATTTTTGTAATATTATACAAATATTGGAAATACAATATTTAGTGAATATCAGCACAATATTTGCAATATTTAGTAAATATTGTTTTTTAATGTATATTCAAATATTGTACACACAATAATGTACCAATATTGCGTGTACAATATTACTAAATATTGAAAATCTATATTTAAGCAATATAGTATACAATATTTAGTAAATATTGATATTCAATGGAAATTCAAATATTGTACATACAACAATGTACCAATATTGCGTGTACAATATTACTATCAGCACAATATTTGCAATATTTAGTAAATATTGTTTTTTAATGTATATTCAAATATTGTACACACAATAATGTACCAATATTGCGTGTACAATATTACTAAATATTGAAAATCTATATTTAAGCAATATAGTATACAATATTTAGTAAATATTGATATTCAATGGAAATTCAAATATTTTACATACAACAATGTACCAATATTGCGTGTGCAATATTACTAAATATTGAAAATCGATATTTAAGCTATATAGTATACATATTTACAATATTTAGTAAATATTGCTATACAATATAAAATCAATATTTATTTATCAATAAGATAACAATATTACCGGATATTTAAAATGATATATTTAGGCTACATGGAAAAAATATTCATATATAATAACGTTATGATTCTTTCCGCCGAATGTTAACTTTCGCCAATTTAGAGATATCAAAATTAATATGCACGCCCTACTAGATAATTTATAGTGTTCAACTTTAAATTTCAAAATTATATAAGTTTCCGTAGCGCAGTTGTGTAAGGGCTGACTTAGTAACCGGGTGATCGATGGTTCGAGTCCTACATGAAGCAAAAGCCTTTTTCAGCATCACCAATCTCCTCCGAGTCTACACGTCCTAGGGAAGAAACCAACGAAGCACATGGAGCCCTGCAGGCGCTGCGCACTGGGAAATAGTCCCTCGGAAGAGTTAGGGCTCTGGGGTGGCGCAGGTCACCCCCTTTCCTACTATTTTGGGACACATTACAAAACAATAATGAGCCAATATTGTATAAATATTTTCCTCAATATTGAAATAATATCGATTAGTAATATTTAGCCAATATGTAAAATTGTTCACATTTCAATGTTGTGACAATATTGTACATTAATATTCTACCAATATATTTACAATGGAATACCAATATTACACCAATATTAAATGCTACATGGGAAGCTTAATCTAAATATTAAAAAATGTAGCATTTTAGTCATTACAAGACTAAATGTAGAACTTGATTTAATCGGGGATAATGTGCTTCAAAATGTAACGTTTATGAGGGATCTTGGCGTGATCTTCGTGTAGTCTCCTAGTACAAAGAAATATTCCAATGTAATATTGAAAGAGTACAAAATAGGTTTCTAAGATATTTTTACTTTAAGAAACACCACTATTATCCAGTTAGGGATCTATCAACTAATATTTTGAGAAGTGAGTTTAATGTAATGAGTTTAACAAACAGAAGAAAATTGCTACTTCATTTGATTTTCAATGGAATATATAGACCAGTGCGCTATTATACTTTCACTGCAAGGTGGTGGATAACACGTTTATATTTACCACAAAGTAATCATGAAAATGCTTCACAGAAAGTCAGACTGAAAACAAGTATGCTCAAGAATCCTTTTCTGATCTCTGTATAGGTATAATTAACTCCTAACCTTTTAGAGAAAAAAATTTCTCCTTATTCATATCTTCGTATGAAAAATATCTCTTTGACAGGCTAAAAAAATGATATTTTAATTTTATATAGAAGATACTGAATTTTGGCATTTTAAAAGATTGGAGAGGTATCGAATACAATTTATTTTATCACAATTACGAAAAATTGGGTGGCTCCTTTCCCCAAAATTTTGACACGTGGAATGGATTTAAAGGTCGCCATATGTTCTTCGCCTTAGATGTGACTTAATTCCTTTGTTTGTCATTTTTCTCTTATCGGTACATTGTACATCACTATCAAATCTTGTTATTTAATCTCCTATTATTTACATAACCCTTCAGTATCTTAATCGCAAATAAAAATGATTAGAGTCTCGATATCACTAGAGAAGTTTATTTGTTAAAATAATTTACGTCGCGATTATGTAACGATTTCAAAACGGACTCTAGTTTAGAAGCAAGATCTCTGTGATTTACCCAGGTCCCTTCCCCAGACGGTTTCAACTTGGTACAAAGCAATGAAATTCTCATTTGCTGATTTCCAATCTTCGTTAAAAATTAGTAAATGAATTAAAGTACCTATTAAAAACACTTATTTACGACATTTCTATTTCTTTAGCAGCAATAACTGAAACCGTTACTGGACGGTCAGTCAACACCACGTCAATAAGTCTTATATTTGAAATTCAAAAATACGGAGAGAATGAAAAACGTAATGCATAACACGCTACAAAAGTCCTTTTAGATGCTCGGTATTTTTAAATAGCCTCGGCTCCGCTACGCTACGCCTCGCCCATTTATAAACACCTCGCAATGAAAAGTACGCTTTCCTAGCTTGTAATGCAAATAACTATTTCTTTTTACCGTTCCTTTCCCGGGAACGTTTTATTTTAAATGCCCAATTTTAGGGCTGTTAATATAAAAAACAAGTTATGCTTACAATCATAGGATTGGTTGATTCAAATGAAGAATCATTATTGTTGTCTACAACAAAATTCCTTATAGAGCGAGAGCTGGCTGCAAAAAGCTGGCCTATCGAGTAACAGCATGAAATGATTTTTAAAAGCTAGTACTTATACAGACCATCCATAAAATCTTTCGCTGCCTGGGCGGAACTTGTGCAGAAATTCGCCATGCCGCCTCTCCTGAATATTTTTACCACGTTACTGTACCTATCGAGTAACAGCATGAAATTACTCTTAAAACATAGCTTTTATACAGTTAAAAAAGAAAAAAATTGTCTGCCTTGTTAAATCATGTGCAATGCCTAGGCAGAAAACTTTTATTAATTTTTTTTTTGCACGTTTCTGTACCTATTGAGTAACAGCTTCAAACTATAATCAAATTATAGTTTGAACATAACTCTATAAGAAAAATCATGGCTGCCTCGTTAAATCCTGTGCTAATGCCTAGGCAGAAAACATTCTCTTTCTCAAAGTGTTATAATACCACTAATATAACTATCATAGAAGTACTTAGGGATAAACAAAGAATCGTCAAATGAACAATTATAATGATTTCGACAAAACAATTTTATAATATAAAATATTTAGTAATAGTATACAGGGTGTTTTTTGGGAGCTTTAGTTAGACATTTCTGGGAAAGTTTTATAGATATTTATAAATTTGAACTTAGGGGTTATTCTGAAAACCGAATCGATGTAAAATATTTTCAAAATGGTAGCGCTTCCGGAAATGCCGGAAGTAGCTGGAAACATCGTTTTTAAATGGGAACTATTGCATTTTTGGATTCTACGTGAAATTTTACTTCGTTTTAATACCCACATGTCAGTATCTACAAGTTATGGTTTTTCAGTTATTTTCACTTATTTAAAAAAAATGGCGGATGCAGACGGTAATTTAAGAATTCGCATTACTTGAAAACCGTTGTAGCTATGGCAACCAAGTTTTCTCTAGCGCATAGAGGAGGAATAAGGCTTTCTTTTGGCGCACTTAAAGAAAGTTAAGTTGCGTATGAGCTCGCAACTATGGGGCTCCAAATTTAGGAAAGTTCAAAGACTAAAAACTCAGATTTTTTAAATGAAATGACCACTTTCTTACTATTACATTTGATAGAGAATCAAAATGGGCATGTTTTGGTATTACATGTTCCTATCCCTATCTTTAATAGAGTTTCTGACTTATTCCAATTTCATCGCATTGATACCAGTTTTTTGGATTTTTTAGTAGCCGACCGTGACATGGACCATGGCAATCGAATTTTGAACAAATCAAGTGATACTAAACCGTCACCTGTTATAGGTTAACATATGTTTTTCAATAATGGAAAAAAATGTCGCGCAATGGTTTTACATACTTATTAAGATTTTTGGAATCTAATTGTTATTTATGGTGAAATGGACAGAATCGCGTCACATGCTTGTCATACGTTCATTGAACGATATCCAGAAAGACCGCGTCCTAGTGAACGTACCAACAATTGAAACCGACCAAATGAAATTGTTCGAATATTGGAAGCTTTGTACCACCAAAACAATTACCTAGATTAAGACCCTATATTGAAGATGAAGCTTAATTATTAATGTAATTGGATATTTCACGGCGTGCTTCACTAGGTAATTGCTTTGGGCGTAAATATTAGTTGTATCTAAAAAACCCTAAAAAACTGCCATTATCGCTCGTTTTCTCATCGTAATGGGCATTTGATGCAACCAGTTCACCTCTCAAGACGAATTGAGTTTTACGAATATCTAATGTTGAGGAACCAGGAAGATTCTTTGAGAACCTTGTTTGGTCAGACTGGGCCAAATTTACTAAAGATTTAATCGCCATAATTCGCTTTGCTGGTGCGATTAAAATCCTTTGAATCGAGATGTATTTCAAAAGTGCTCGAGGTTTATTGTATTTTGGAGAATACTCGGTTGCCACAGCTGCAACAGTTTTCAAGTACCTAATCAATTCCTAAATTACCGTCTGCATCCGCCATTTTTTTTTTATATAAGAATATAAGTGAAAATAACTTAAAAACCATAACTTGTAGATATTGACATGTGGGTATTAAAAGAACTGAAATGTCACGTAGAATCCAAAAATGCAATAGTTCCCATTTAAAAAAACAAAGTTTCCAGCTACTTCCGCCATTTCCGGAAGCGCTACCATTTTGAAAATATTTTACATTGATTCGGTTTTCAGAGTAACCCCTAAGTTCAAATTTTCAAAAACCTATCTATAAAACTTTTCCAGAAATGTCTAACTAAAGCTCCCAAAAAACACCCTGTATACTATTACTAAATATTTTATATTATAAAATTGTTTTGTCGAAATCATTATAATTGTTCATTGGACGATTCTTTGTTTATCCCTAAGTACTTCTATGATAGTGGTATTAGTGGTGCCATAAGACTTTGAGAAAGAGAATGTTTTCTGCCTAGGCATTAGCACAGGATTTAACGAGGCAGCCATGATTTTTCTTATGGAGTTATGTTCAAGCTATAATTTGGTTATAGTTTGAAACTGTTACTCGATCGGTACAGAAACGTGCCAAAAAAAAATTAAAAAAGTGTTCTGCCTAGGCATTGCACAAGATTTAACAAGGCAGACAATTTTTTTCTTTTTTAACTGTATAAAAGCTATGTTTTAAGAGTAATTTCATGCTGTTACTCGATAGGTACAGTAACGTGCCAAAAAATATTCAGGAGAGGGGGCATGGCGAATTTCTGCACAAGTTCCGCCCAGGCAGCGAAAGATTTTATGGATGGTCTGTACAAGTACTAGCTTTTAAAAATCATTTCATGCTGTCACTCGATAGGCCAGCTTTTTTGCAGCCAGCTCTTGGACTATTAACTATACTTGGGCTCTTACAACTGTTGGAAGAGAGAGATAGAGAGGTATTTCAAATGTCGCACGAGAGATAAGGAATTTCAATTTCTGAAGATGTGGTACACAAACTTCGGAGAACTGAATGATCGCCTACACTACATATACGTGCTGCAGATATTGTGGCTATAGCATTTCAAATTCTAACCCAAAGGCAAGCTGAAATGACTCAAAGAATACAAGCACTTACCTATTGTGACCATTGCCATAAGTGGAAAACTTTATTTCAAATGTGTCTTAACAAAAGTTATCTAAAGAGAGGAACGGTTTGCTCTAACACACCCAGGCCCGAGCCGTGCCGGGGGTGCAAGGGGTGCATGGCACCCGGGCGGCAAGCTACTAGGGGCGGCAAAATAAAATAAGTAAAAGTGTTGAGTGAAAGCAATGGCCAAAGCAGCAGATCACTATTGCAAATAGAAAATTGTATACGGTCAAAAGCCGCTGCCGACACAAGGGTCGCCTATTATCCGGTGCTTACAAGTTATCTGAGTAGTACACAATGAACGGCGATTTTCGGCTCCTCTGGACCAGTTTGAAAGTAACTTCAATACTACAAAGATGTCTGGTGCATCCTCAGACGAAGACTTTTTATTGATGGAAAGTATTCATTTCTACGGTACGGATACAACGCACGAAGCAAGTGAATCGAGAACGAAAAGTTTATGGTGACTATCCCCATTTATTCCAATCGTTGAAACGACACGAAGAACGCTTTTTTCGATATATGAGAATTCTGGGTGATATTTCGGTTACTGTGGGACTTGAGTCGTGTGTCCCACAGTGGGTCATTTTTTGTTTCATGATTTCATTCGACTTTAGGGAAAAAAATTATGTGTGGTGGAAGGCCTGTTGTCATCGCCATTTGAAACATAGCGGCGAATGTTTAGAATGTGCGAGGCAGACATTTATCCTAATTTCCAGTTAGCTTGGTTTCTGCAGAAAGATGTTTTTCAGCCCTGCGTCGGCTGAAATCGTGACTCAGCAGCCACTGACCTAAGATCGTCTTGTGGGACTCGTGTTAATGCATTTGCATCAAGACATTCCAATGATACCCAATAAATGATATTAGATAGATTCGCGAAGTCCAAAAATGAACGTTATTACATAATTAGGTATTATAAATATATCTGAAAATCTGATTCTTTTAACCCTTTTCTTTTCCAAGGTCGGTAGGTACTGAGTACCGACCCATTAGTCAGCGTCGTCGGTATTGGATACAATAAATTGAATATTTTTCAATATTTTTCAAAAAAGGTATGTATGAAACCAAACGATACTGAATTAAAAGAAATCGTCGGTACCGCGAGGGGTTGAAGTTTTGTTGAACCACAAAAAAAGTTATTGCAAAAGTTATTGCCCCCCCCCCCCCCCATTCACAATTTCTGTATCCGCCCTTGAGGGGCGGCAAATAATACCTTGCACCCGGGCGGCAGATACCCCTGGCTCGGCGCTGAACACACCCTAAAAGTTCTGCCGCTATAATAAACCTTCAATTGCATTATTGATTTGGCAATAGGAGCCAACGAAAGCTTATCTCAAAAAATGAAAAACCTGCATTTATTCATTTGATTTTCAATGGAATATATAGACCAGTGCGCTATTATATCTGCATTGCATAGTGGTGAACAATTTTGCGCTTTGACACGTTTATGTTTACCACCAAAGTAATGCATATCATGAAAATGCTTCACAGAAAGTTAGAGGTCGCTGAAAACAAGAATGCTAAAGAATCCTTTTCTGATCTATGTGTAGGTATAATTAACTCATAACCTTTTAGAGAAAAAAATTTCTCCTTATTCATATCTTCGTATGAAAAATATCTCTTTGACAGGCTAAAAAAATGATATTTTAATATTATATAGAAGATACTGAATTTTGGCATTTTAACAGATTGGAGAGGTATCGAATACAATGTAATTTATTACAACTACGAACAATTGGATGACTCCTTTCGCCTAAATCTTGAATGGAATGGATTTGAAGGTCATCATATGTTCTTCGACTTAGATGTGTCTTAATTGCTTTGTTTGTCATTTTTGTCTTATCGATACATTGTACATTACTATCAAATCTTATTATTTAATCTTGTGTTATTTACAAAACCCTTCAGAGTCTTAATGGAAAATAATAATGATTAGAACTTGGATATCACAGATAAGTTTATTTGATAAAATAATTTACGTCGCGATTATATAACGATTTCAAAACGGACTCTAGTTTAGAAGCAAGGTAAAAAATTAATAAATGAATTAAAGTGTTAAAAACACTTATTTTCGATATTTCTATTTCTTTAGCAGCAATAACTGAAACCGTTACTGGACGGTCAGTCAACACTAGGTTACTGGCCATGCTGATAATTTCTTCAGTTCCGGTTTTCAGCATGACATTCTCACTTAGGTTTCACTGCTCCAGTTAAATGCTTCGCTTCTGATCTTTGTAGCTACTTACTTCCCCAGAACAGGTTTCCAGATGTCCGCTAACCTATGGGTATCATCTTTGGTGTTCATGTCTAATGATCGTTTCTCAATTTCGATCGCTATCCGAATGATGTTCTATTTTGTACGTTTATTAATATTTTGATAAAGGATGTATTCCCCATGTTGGAAGCTAACCAAATTTTACCGTATACTTGTCACACACAAGTGCGCCGCCTACTAAAGTTGTGCCGAAAACTGGGACATAAAAGCGACACTAGTCTAAGGCCAGTATTCCCAAGGAAGTAGCTCAAAGAAGGTAAAAACTGGGACCGAAAGGAATACCAGAATCTTCAGCGAGGTCGCAAACGACTACAAAATGTCTTTGGTCCATGAAAACACGGAAATCTGAAATCTGACGGATTGACGACGTCTTATTGACAACCATTGTCAAGATTCCCAATCTACCCATGTTTGGCAAACGTTAACGTGAAAATTAATTTTGTTCCAGTTACCAAAATCGGTATTGGAACTCGAACCCTCTAACAGCTAAGTGCTTTGGTTTTTCTTTGTTTGCGACTAAATGGTATTTCGTAACTGCTCTTTTTTGTAAATCGATTTTGTCGATTGACGTTCATTAGCAATTTACATATTTAATTATTATTGATATACATAATGTTGATTCGTGGACAGGGTATGTGTGCCATATGTAAGAATAATTTAGTACAGTTATTTTACTTTTTGGTGCCTGATCTAAACCTTCGCTGACTGAAAGACTCTAATTTGAGTTTAAGAGAGTATACCGGTCATATGGGATTCGGGATTGCCACATCGACTGCTGGGTGTCATGTACAGACATAATTCAAAATCGAAATCATGTGGCAAAGAACTGTGCATACTGCATACTCGTGGTGGATGCGAACTAGTATGGTAGTGCGTTTGGTTAGAATTATTACAGTTTACTTATAAATATGAGAAGGAATTTGTCTGGTAAGACGCAGCTCATTTGTTACAGCTGTACCGTGAGACAGTTCCATCAAACAAGTGAATTTTCAAAGGGATCTTCAAACTCCAATGATTTTGACAATGCAGAAATTTTGTTTGAACGCCGCGCCGTAGGATATCTTGTGGTACTTTTGTATCGGGTACGATTTATCAATTCGTAATTGGGGGTTCAGTTTGCGGATACAGCCGAAAAATTACGTCTTACGAGAGGAGTTAGTATGACAGAGTAATTTTTTTCAATAGGTAGATGTATTCAAAGAGGAATCAGTCTAACTATTCTACCTGAAAAGGTTTAAGCCAAGGTTCAAGAGAAAAATTTCAATCAACGGATTTTAATGAGACGTTATATGTTAAAATTCGGCATCGAACCGAAAGTAATAGGCAAAGATTGAAGCTGTTGAAAAGGTTACCGACTCCAGTTTCCGAATCTACAAAGGTAACAATTAGTAAGAGCAGCATGTTGCCTTACTTTCAACATTGCAAGTTTTACTCGATACATGCAAACGATTTATTTACGATCTTAAAAACCACCGCAAGCTGCTTGACCATTCTAAAGTTTTGGTAGAAGATTTGGCCCACCATACGGCATACTCGTAACAACCTGTGTGCTTTACTTGTCGCAAACATGGCCATTGCGCAAGAAACTACTAATAAGAAAAAACGACCATTGTGAGTAACGCGTCGGAAAGCCAATGCACGGTGACACTACAAGCAATCCTAATACCGTCCACTATAATCCCATTCACCACCACCCCAAAGCTGGTTAGACGACCTTTATTACGCTGAATTAATAAAACAACTTAAAACCTCCCCTTAGACAATGAGTATTTAATGAAATCAAAATTTAATGAAGCGTAGGATGAAATGTTTTGTTTTTCGTTTTTTATAAAAGTACTAAAGTACTAAAAGACCAGCTCCATTAATTGGCAATACTGGCCGATAATGAATGAAATGAATAACCGTAATCAGCCTCGTTTTTCATTAACGTAGGAGAAACCTGAGTTAATCAGTAGGGGGCGTTAACACCTAGTTATTTAACCTTTAACTTAGGTGTGCACAAAACGACAATTAAAATTTGACTTAATTAAACAATGCAAAAATATTAGCTTGAGAATGAGACCAGTGGGCCTCGAAACATGTCGCTTTTGAGACACTTAGCAGCAGACAAAAATCTGAGTGTCCTACGACAATGTCTGGCTGCCGAAATAACCTTCTTTTTAAAAAAAAATAAAAAATGTAGCTCTCCGTTTGTCTTTATCCGCAAATATAAAAAGACAATCCAGAACTCATCACGTAGAGGTGGTTGCGTGTCGAGTTCCACCCTAACACCCCCACATAGAAATTTTTTTTTTCTAAAACTGAAAAATTGGTTTTTTTGTTTCAAATTGTGGCAAAGTTTTCCTCGATTCAATACGAGCTTTTATGAACTCGTCTCGCGCTTCAGAGCCAGAACCTGCTATAGAACCTTCTGTTAATAAATTTATACTTTTTTCAATAGCCTGCGAATGGCAAGGAAGTTTTAGTTCGTTACGGAGGTATCGAGATCTTCTAATCATGTTGAAAAGGTGTCTAGCACCATCTTTACAAGACCAACTGCATTTAATTTCAAACCAACATAATGCATAACTTTCACTATTAATTCAGTTAATATTTGAAGGTTTTGAGATAGTTCCTTAGTAGGAACATATAACCACCCAATCTGTTTGCTGCCGTAAGGCATCCGGCGCCTGATATTTTTCTAGGTGCTTTTAAAGGTAAATCTCCTCCCAACTTATAATTAGAGATTCGCTGACACATCTCAAACATGTATTTTTGATCTGTAGTTGGCGTTTTCATGTCTAATGAAGGTAACACAGTCTCAGTTTTTTTAAACTCCACCACGATTGGAGAGACTTGCCAATTTCCTCCGAAAACACTTTTGGTCCGGTAGTTTTTCCATCCAAATAGTTCATTAGGTGGTAATTCGTTCGTGTGAAGCAAACACACCAACGACCAACCACTACAATGGCTTCTTTAAATCCGATTCCAGACTCCATTTTTTGAACCGGTATTTACCACAGTAGTAAATAAAACTCTCAACCTCCCCTTACCGATGATTTAATGAAGACGATGATGAAATTGTTATGTTTTTTTAAAATTAAGTACCAAAGTACTAAAACTGCTCCGATGCAAGAAGCAGGTGTGAAATGTTGAAAATTGGTGGGTTCAATCACAGCTTATCCACTGATAGCCTACTGTGACGGATAACCTCAATCGATGGATGGATACATAGCCTACTGTGACGGATAATCTCAATCGATGGATGGATAGTGGATACATAGCCTACTGTGACGGATAACCTTAATCGATGGATGGATTGAGGTTATCCGTCACAGTAGGCTATCAGTGGATAAGCTGTGACGGAACCCAAAAATTTTCAACATTTCACACCTGCTTCTTGCATCGGAGCAGTTTCAGTACTTTGGTACTTAATTTAAAAAAACATAACAATTTCATCATCGTCTTCATTAAATCATCGGTAAGGGGAGGTTGAGAGTTTTATTTACTATTCCTTCTACCCCCTTTGAGAGTCAGAACCTACGACAATGTCTTCATTTACCACAGTTCCGTCACAACCTATAGCCACATTTGTATTTATCTCAGTATTTTTTTGTAAAAACTCATGTATTGAAGTTTTAATTGCTTTTGCAGTTCCAGAACTTACATGCCCTAGATATTTTGATACGGATTACGAAACTAACCGTTTTTTGATAGTATGTACTTATTCTCTTTTTTTTTCTTGGACCAATGTTATGTCCCTACGTCCGTCGAAACAGATTGCCTGTCCTTCTAGAATCTAAAGGATGGTCACCAGATTTTTTTTGTTAGATTATAGTACCTATATTATAAATAAGTATAATATACTATTAATAATAATAATTTATTTCATAATTTAAAGCAGGCCATGCACACAAAAAATGCATCGAAAGCGATAATATATCTACTTATGGTTCCGATGCACTAAACCCTTTTAAAAAGAATTACTAAATCTCTAAAACTTAATTTATTCACGCATAGTAAGAAAAATTTAAGATAAGTTTTCGGCAGCCGAAGATATTATTTTTAGGAACTCAGATTTTTTTCACTTATTCTAGCATGTAATAGACATATTTTAAGCATACAGGGTTATTGAGTTTCAAAAGTTGAAAAATTCACTCCGCCTTGTATACTTAACGATGATTACCAGCTATGACGTGCAACGGCTGGTGACTTGAATAGAGTATATTTATATGTTGTCGTACCCGTATCTTGGTCAGGAAGTATGGACCGATCATGATGGGCTAATAGAAAAACCAATACATCTGATTTTGGGATATAAAAGGGTTCTATCTGAGAAAGTGTTATAACTAGTATTTTACGTTTCGTACAAAACAGTTCGTCCCTCCGTTGGTATCACCACACGTCCCTTTAAACTACCCCCATAGTGGACAATATCCCTAAAGTCTCAAAAATAAAATGTGTATCCAGTGTATGTGATATTTATTCATCGTGATTTAGCACATAATATATAATTAATTATCATCACTATCTGGTATCGATATCATTAAAAAGATTTGGTAGATAAGATTATTTATAAACGTTAAACTATAAATGACTTCGAAACATTGATTATAATACAGTCAACAACTGTTAGAATTACAGTAAATATGTACAAACTATTGATTTTGGTCTACATAACTTATGCAGCAGGTAAATACGAAAAAATTAGTTAGGTGAGTATATTTATAGAAAATTATTTCAGCTTTAGAATCAAGAATTGTAAAAGGCAGAGATGCACGCCCTGATGAAATTGGTTACATTGTAAGATCTTGGTAGTGTAAACTGTAAACTAATAACATAAGTTGATTCATCTAGGTTTCCTTACGAAAACATCGTCAACATATATGTGGTGGATCAATTTTAAATGAATACAATGTGTTAACTGCGGCACGTTGCTTTGAAGACTACCGCAAGAGTTACTTTATTCAATATGGTGTCGTTAAAATTGTACCAAAATATGTAAACGTAATTGGTGTTAAAAAAGTACTCCTTCACGAAAATTTCGATGCGATAAATTTTTTAAACATGATATAGCTATATTAAAGGTAAAATTTTTACTAGTCAATGGATTCAATTAAATAACACCAGGTAATTCTTGTATTAGCTTTCCTCGCCATTTCCCTTCGATGCACCCAACGTGAGCCCTATATCATTACCAAAACAAGGGAAAGAGTTTCGGGAACAGGCGCGGGCACGTGTATCTGGATGGGGATCTGTAGATGATGTATGTTTATTTATATTCTTCTGAAATTACACTGATTCTTCTAGATGGACGAAGCACTATCAAAACATTTACAGACCGCGACTATCTATATTCTTTCGATGGAGAAGTGTAAAATTCCTTACGGGTGGTCCTTTCACAAAGAAAGCCAAATGTGTGCAAATAATAAGAAGCCTGAAACCAGGAGAGGAGCATCCACAGTAAGGATATGTTTAACTAACAACACCATTTTAAATGTGTTTTAATTTAGGGTGACGTAGGATCTCCACTCGTAAAAAAGATGAGGGGACGGATAAGGTTAATTGGATTGTTCAGTTGGAGCTTCAATTTATTTGGTACGCATGATTCCAAAATTTATCCTGATGTTTTTACTAAGGTATCGCACTATGTCAACTGGATTGAAGAAAAACTATCTATTTAGTTCCTTTTTGTTGTTGTTGTTACATAAAGATGTTAAGGATAGGTACTATTAAAGAATTATTTCCAATTGGAATATACGTTTTCATTTTCATTCCCGTAGCACATTTTTCTATGTTTTTAAAGTGACACCTTTACTGTCAAAACGCGTACAAAGTAATATTGTGGTTTTTGGGTTCTGTCTGTCGTGTTGCCTTTTTTTTGTTTAACAAACTGCGTTTCCTATTTTTGATGAGTTTTTTAATTCTTTTCTATTAAATTTGTTCTTGTCTGTCGCGTGATCATTACCTCTTCCTCTATTTCCATTTCTATTGTTCCATTTTGTAACAGTATTTTGCATAGGTAGTTAAACTGTTTGTCAAACTATTTCTCCACCTATTTTTATTTTTAAATTGTATGTTGTCCTAGGGTATTGATTTTGTTTTATTTCACTTTATATATGAATTCTTATAGTTTTATGTTGCACTTAACCTTTTTTTACGTATCTGGAACCACTAAAACTCGTCTTCAGGTGCTTTACTTATACAGGGTGTCCCACTGCTCCGTAATCGGTTGATAACTCAATGTGGGTTGAAGATACAGAAAAAAGTTTCAAACAAAGGTTGCTTTGATTTGAATTGCGCATCTTTTAAAAATATTTTTATATCTACACGTATGTTGCATGTTCACGTGGCAGGAAAATGTCACTTTTTTTTAAATGGCACACCCTGTATTTTTTTCTCTTAATGTATCGACCAACCATATTTATTTCACGCCTGAAATTTTTTTTTGATATTGGATGTGCGGTTGCCAAGTTATTAATTATTTTGTCAAAATTTGGTACAATTCAAGGTCGGACTATAATATTCATAACTAAGTTATTCTTCAAAAAAGGAAAAATTTATTTAACGAATAATATTACCCTAATGTCGTGTTACTCTACAAAAAAAAACTAAGTGATTAATTTTATACTGAGTGTTTAAAATGAGAATTCAAACTTTGTGAACTTTAAATAGAATTTATACGAATATTTTAAATGGAACACCCTGTATTTTTATTTACCATCAAATTCTCGACAAAAAACCCTATTCAACGGTGTATTATTTCCTGGTATTATTTTTTGTACTTTTGTTAATATTTACGATTTTTAAAATTTCAAGTAAAAAAAATTTGTTAAAAGTAATTTTTATTTAATTATTATTACAAAATACAGTTTAAATAGTTGTTATCAACGCAAAAGAACAAAAATCAAGTCCTGTGACTATCTTAATTTGTAAATAATTAAAACAAAATTTTTAGTAAACGGTATTTCTTGAATTTCTCGAAAATTAAAATAGAAAACAAATACAACATCTCTCATTAAGGTAAATGTTCAAAATGTCTTCCACTTTGATCAATGCAAAGCGTAACCCTTGTAAGAATCCTTTTTGTGTCATTTTAATAAAGGACCCTGTAGGGTCCTAAAATGCCTTACAAAGAACGTAATAGATGGCGGTAGTAGGAGGGTGGGGGCCGCACGTGAGACAGGTACTCCCACTAAAGAGACCCCCTCCCAATACACCAGTCTATAAAAGCGTAATCCTGTGCTAAAACGAGAAGGTGAGATTTAGGTATCTAACAGTTCCGCTCCCGATTACATATCCAGACCTGTTATTACCCTAAAACATAATTGGTGCGTAAAGTGTTGTGCCGTAATTGTTTTCTTACCGTTCCGTAATTGTGTATATTTCGTTTGTCAAGACCTGTGTACGGATTCCTTTTGGAACCGAGCCTGGTCAACGTATTCCCGAAACCCTTGTGTTTGTCCGGACCTGTGTACGGATTCCTTTTGGAACCGAGCCTGGTCAACGTATTCCCGAAACCCTTGTGTTTGTCCGGACCTGTGTACGGATTCCTGTTGGAACCGAGCCTGGTCAACGTATTCCCGAAACCCTTGTGTTTGTCCGGACCTGTGTACGGATTCCTGTTGGAACCGAGCCTGGTCAACGTATTCCCGAAACCCTTGGGTTTGTCCGGACCTGTGTACGGATTCCTTTTGGAACCGAGCCTGGTCAACGTATTCCCGAAACCCTTGTGGTTTGTCCAGCCCTGTGTACGGATTCCTGTTGGAACCGAGCCAGGGATTGTGCGTGTATAACCTTCCTCCGTACTTTATAAATGGAACGGCAGCACCCTACGGACAGCCAGTATAAATCATAACCAGACTCCCGACCTAATACCTGTTTACCTCATATACAGGGTTTTTCAACGAAAAGGAGCCACCCTTTATAACTTCTAACAGAATCAAAATTTGAAAAATCGGCGATACCCGTCTATAATAATATCGAGGGGGACACTTTTTGACATAAGTTTGAGATTTCATACCTTAACCCCCTGGGTCCCACAAACATACCCTTAATTTTTTTAAATGGCAACATGGGTCATGTGATACGTCATTTGAAAGGTCTTTTAATATCTTGCATTACTGCGTTTAAAATTTTAAAATCGTTCAATTCGTTTGTGAGATATTTTAATTTAAAGTTTTAGAGAACTGATATAATTTTCTTCAAAATGGTTGTTTTTTATTTTTTTTTTGCTTTTATAGTCAAGATAAATTGATACGAAATTCATTGTATTAAACTTTTTTTTATTTACATGGAAATAAAACTTAAAATAAATTAAAAAGTCAGTAATACTTTTATATTGCATTATTATAACGACAAATTATATCAGTTCTCTAAAACTTTAAATTAAAATATCTCACAAACGAATTGAACGATTTTAAAATTTTAAACGCAGTAATGCAAGATATCAAAAGACCTTTCAAATGACGTATCACATGACCCATGTTGCCATTTAAAAAAATTAAGGGTATGTTTGTGGGACCCAGGGGGTTAAGGTATGAAATCTCAAACTTATGTCAAAAAGTGTCCCCCTCGATATTATTATAGACGGGTATCGCCGATTTTTCAAATTTTGATTCTGTTAGAAGTTATAAAGGGTGGCTCCTTTTCGTTGAAAAACCCTGTATATAAATCCAGTCCTTCCTGTACTGATTAAAACCTCCGGAACCGTTACACTTGCAGCAAGCCACCAGGTGGTTGAAAAGCCCAAAGATAAACACCTGAAAAGGGGGTTATAGGTTAAACCGCCAAAAACTTCCGACAGCTTATAGCTACCTACCAGTCCGAAATTAACATCATACATACGTGGTGTTACACCGCCGAGACGTCCATAAAACACACCACCAGGTATTATTATATATAAAATAACACGTTTTACTTGCAGGAAAATAGCCGTTGCAATCCGACTTACGCTTCCAATAAAGTACCGACGACGGGAAGATAACGAAAGTGAGACCGCCACCGAAATAAATTATATTTATTATCGTTTGTAAATATAAATTGTAACATTATAATAATTATCACGTACGGAATATTCTTATTGCATAAAGAGCGTAATCTCCAACTTGAGCTACCTGTGTTGGTAACGAATTATAAAGTAGTCCACCGAATATATATAACCACAGAATAGGTGTATACACGGTGGACCTTACACCCTAAATAATCTCACATTGTTTAAAATCATAGGAGTAATTGGTTGAAACGCCTCTCGAATTCAAATTTTCATGTCATCTCGTGTTGTGGGAGCTGTTGATATATTTGAGATTTAACAGTTCCCCAAAGATAGTAATCCATAAAGTAAGGTCCGGTGACCTTGGTGGCCAAGGAACAGGGCCTCCTCTACTTTATTAGGGTACAGTAAATCCAATTCTTGCTCGCACCTCTGACTGTTGTTTTGCTTTAATTATTTAGAACTTAAGATAGTCGCAGGACTTGAGTTTTGTTCTTTTGCGTTGATACCAATTATTTAAACGGTATTTTGTAATAATAATGAAATAAAAATTACTTTTAACAATTTTTTTTACGTGAAATTTTGAAAATCTTAAATATTAACAAAAGTACAAAAAATAATCCAGGAAATAATACACCGTTGAATAGGGTTTTTTGTCGAGAATTTGATGGTAAATAAAAATACAGGGTGTTCCATTTAAAATATTCGTATAAATTCTATTTAAAGTTCACAAAGTTTGAATTCTCATTTTAAATACTCAGTATAAAATTAATCACTTAGTTTTTTTTGTAGAGTAACACGATATTAGGGTAATATTATCCATCAAATAAATTTTTCCTTTTTTGAAGAATAACTTAGTTATGAATATTAAAGTCCGACCTTGAGTTGTACTAAATTTTGACAAAATAATTAATAACTTGGCAACCGCACATCCAATATCAAAAAAAATTTCAGACGTGATATAAATATGGTTGGTCGATACATTAAGAGAAAAAAATACAGGGTGTGCCATTTAAAAAAATGTGACATTTTCCTGCCACGTGAACATGCAACATACTGTAGATATAAGAATATTTTTCAAAGATGCGCAATTCAAATCAAAGCAACCTTTATTTGAAACTTTTTTCTGTATCTTCAACCCACATTGAGTTATCGACCGATTACGGAGCAATGGGACACCCTGTATACCTATCACTTTGAGCTATCCACATGCTAATATCACTTTTATTCCGTTATAGACGTTTGGCTTACTTTATTTATTGTTATGAAGAATAAGAAGTAAATAAACAACAAAATTGTCAAGAAAACTAAAATAGTTTTCGGCTTATACCGTGTCTTTATAATTGTTCCACAGCCTGCGTTGAAAGGTTTGTCTTAACTTTTCCGTTGTGAGCCAAAACAAGGATTTTTGGGAAGATTATCTATCCTCTTAGCTCCCCATGGTGGTGAGCTGTTAAATTTAGGTTCGGCAGGCCTGGCTGCTGAATGTGAAACCGAAAGTGTAAAGGTGGAAGTTCGCGCGGCGACAGAGACCGGAGACCGAGACGGGAGACCGAGACGCGAGACGCGCGACAGTACTAGTCCGGGCCGGAGACCGTCTTGCTGTCTCATGTCTCGGTCTCGCTCGCGAACACGCGCCTTAACAAACCCTAATGACCAGTAACGGTCTCGGTCTCGCGTCTCGGTCTCCCGTCTCGGTCTCCGGTCTCTGTCGCCGCGCGAACTTCCACCTTAACACTTTTTTTTCAATCTATTAGACCAATTTTTAAAAATCGTAAATGTTTAAATTTTATAAAGTTTATAAAGACGTAAACAACGCTTTTATCATGAGATACTGGGTTACCTTGAATGATATTGTGCACTTTTAAAAATATGGGGATTAGTATTGCAATCGTTGTTGGGTAACGGCATCATTTATTGGCTCGTTAATAGTGTCACAAATAATTAGAAGTTACGATTATTGGGTAACGTGAGACCTCATTCTTGAGGGATTAATTTGGTATTATTCTATCGTGGATCTGCTGTTCGAAGCGTAATTGAATTCCACTAACCCGTTTTGGGGGTCATAGAGCACGACTGCTTCCGTTGTTCATGAGTTGCCGGTCAAGATTGCAAAGTTTATTATCCGTCTGTTAGGAATAACCCCTCATTATTGAGGTAAGAAACAAATGATAACATTATTAACACTTACACTCTTTCTGATTTTCAGGGTTTTTTTGTTAAGTCAAAGAATAGGTTAATATTCTTTGGTTAAGTCGCATTTCTTTCCGCGTTTCGTTCTGCGGCTCTTCGCACTTTCACCTCAGTCATCCTTGAATCGACTTCATCCTCCGTCCAGCCGTCATCGCCAGTAACGTCTCCCATCCACCATCTCATCATTACCAACCAATCCACCAACGGAAAGAAAACAGATAAACATTGTGTGTTTGTGTTTGTCCTCATTAAAAATTATACAGGGTGGCCCAACGAAAAGGTAACAGACGGGTTTCTGGCCAGAGGGAATTTTTTTTTGGGAAACGCAAAAACACGTCAATTTTTATATCAAGGGGGACAACTTTCGCCATGATTTTCAACCTGAAGTGATTTCATCCCTTAGCGCTGTGAGAACAACCCCTAAAATTTAAATAGGGGTGATGGGGCAAGTGATACGTCATTTGAAAGGTTCACCCCTTGGGTACAGGGTAAACAACCCTTATATTTTTAAATAAAAACAAGGGTTAATTTTTTCTTGTGCTAATTAATAAAACAAGTTTATGAAAATTCTACCTTAATTTAATAAATGTTCGAAGTGCCTGCCTTCAGCTTCCATGCACTAGTACAAATTTTCATTAAATCGTTCCCGTACATTTTGCAACATTTGAGGAGTGATCAGGCGGCATTCATGTACTATACGGTCATGTAACTTCTCCAAAGATTCCGGACCAGTGGAAAAAACTTTACTCTTTACATGACCCAATAAAAAAAATCTAATGGGGTGAGATCAGCAGGAACGATTTAATCAAAATCTGTATTATTACATGGAAGCTGAAGGCAGACACTTCGAACATTTATTAAAATAAAGGTTGAATTTGCATAAACTGGTTTTATTAATTAGCACAAGAAAAAATTAACCCTTGTTTTTATTTAAAAATGTAAGGGTTGTTTACCCTGTACCCAAGGGGTGAAACAATGTTGTCAAATAGCAGTAAAAGTACCTAGCTTCTCTAAGAAAAAAACAATTGACCTGTCCGAGCTTTTTTGAGTTTTTAAATGCCTCAATCTCTTTCCTCATTTTCCATTTTGGAACTTCAATTTTTTTGGTTAAAAATAAAAAAAATATAAAAAAAACTAGTGCACTGAAATCAGAAAAGAAAGACCTTTCAAATGACGTATCACTTGCCCCATCATCCCTATTTAAATTTTTGGGGTTGTTCTCACAGCGCTAAGGGATGAAATCACTTCAGGTTGAAAATCATGGCGAAAGTTGTCCCCCTTGATATAAAAATTGACGTGTTTTTGCGTTTCCCAAAAAAAAATTCCCTCTGGCCAGAAACCCGTCTGTTACCTTTTCGTTGGGCCACCCTGTATTTACGAACTGCCACTCCACGAGTTATCGTATAGACCGAGGTATACGATCATATTATGTGGTCCAACTGAGGAAATACCTTTACCGATTAATTCGTTGCGTTGCCCTTCAAGCGTGATTAAATGGCCAAATGTGCGGTTTCTCCTCTTATTTTATAAAATATAGTCAGCTTGAATGGTTAGAAATATTTTGTATGACTATACATATGTTAGCAGAGTCGAGTGGTTTAAAATTAAATATTCAGTTCCCTTATTTTCTTTCTATTGTTTTAAGATTTATCCCTAAACGTTTCTTTTCCTTTTCCTTTGGTCCGTCTAATTATATCTAGATATCCCTAGGCGGGCATGATTTTTTTGTTTCTCCTCCTTATTTTTTTATTTAATGCCTTCGGACATTATTTGGTATCCCGTACCCACACCCGAGATTAACCCTTAACCGGTGAGGTGTACATTTGGGAACACTATCGGTGAGGTGCGGTCATCATGAATTATGGTGTTTTATAAGAAAAAATAAAGGAAAATAAAATTAGAAATATTGTGAAAATACACTCTATTTCAATACAAATACAAAAAAAATAGTTTGCGAAACTTATATAGCTCCCATTAATTGTAAGTGATCAGTGATCAGAAACATGTGAAAAACAAGGACTGTTCTAAATAATGGCATTATTTTGTTTAATAAAAAAATTTTTGTCTAATTTTTGACAAAAATGGAAAATAAACATGTAATTCTAAATAAAAAACATATAAATGATAAGAAAAGCCGCGGAGGTCACTATGACCGATGAAAAATATAAACGGTGAGCTGAGGTCACTATGACCGCTAATCGACAATAGATGAGGGTAATAAATAATTGACTTCAACCACACACTTCAAACGTTTATAGCACACTAATATGGTAGTGGACATAAGGTACATGAGCTGGCGGCGATGTCAGATTAATAAGTAGGGGGATACAAGGGGTTGAAATACGGCTGCGGTCATTCTGACCTCACATCTCCGGTTAAGGGTTAATTAACGTGGCATTAAATTGGCGCCCAACGTGGGGCCCGACGTTGCTTAACTACGGTGATCGGACGAGAACCGGTGTTTTCACCGTGGTATGGCTGTTGTCAAAAAAGGTTTCAAATCTTGGACATGCCATCGTCCTTTATTCACCCCTACCTTTTTCGCAATAGTAAAAGGACCAATAAATTTTGGGCAAAGTTTTGCGTTTATGTACTTTGAGGCATGCGATTGTACCTTATTTCTCCTCCATACCTGATCCCCTGCAGGCCTACACTATAATGTACAGCTCTACGTCGCAAGTTATAAGAATGACGGTAACGCTCTTGAAATTGCTGAATTCTTTGAGTCACTTCCTGGTACAATTTTTTAAACTCCTCCACCCGCTTACCCACTGAGTTTTCGTATGGCTCCGAATCAGTGTCGACATTATTCGCAATACATTCCCCCTTCAACACGTATTCGCGGCCAAAATTTATAAAATACGGTGAAAAACCCATAATCTCACTAGGTGCGGCGCGTATTATAGCACAGGCAATAGACGCTAATTTCTCGTCCCATTTCCCCTGGTTACCTTTTATGTAGGAGGTGATCATGGTCTTCACTACTCTGTTTACTCGTTCACACGGGTCTACTCGAGGATAGTAAAGGGGTGTGTATGAAACTTTACAACAATAACGGTCACATAAAGCTTGAAATTGCTTACTGCGCATCTGAACCCCATTATCGCAAATTAAGATTTGTGGTGCTCCGAAGACGAGAAACACGTTTTCTTCTATTATCGTGCACAGTGATTTCGCATTAGCGGATCTCAGGAGGAAGAGCAGTACAAATTTGCTATAGTAGTCACTAACTACCAGTATGTGGGTATTACCAGTATTCAGTATTGAACTAGTGCAACGAAAACGAAAAGTACATCTATTTCAAACTAAATGGTTTTTATCCGCAAAGGCATTGTGATCAGCAAGAGCTGTTGCTCTGTACTGGTCTTGAATCCTTAGATGTCAGAAGAGTCAAAACAAGTTTGATTTTTCTCTACAACCTGCTACATAACCAGGTTGACGCATCTGAATTACTTAGTCAATTAAACTTTTTTGTTCCACGCTTAGAATCCAGGAGCAAACTTACATTTTACAACCATACAGTACGAACTAATGCATTGAAAAAATCTCCACTTTATGTAATGATAATGACATATAATTTCGATAAGTTTATTGCAAGTTATGATTTTGTTACTTTATCAATAAGAGATATTCTAAATTCTGTTTTTCATCAATAATTTTCTAGTTATATTTATTAGTTCACACACATGTTTATTTATATTAATTGTTATGTTAATTATATAAGACACAATAGAAGTACTATGTTGTCCTATAATTGGGTTCATTTGTAATCTGTTGGGCATTAAATGTTTATTATTATTATTATTATTATTATTGTGTACTTCGATTGTTATCGATACTCAGGCCAAGCCTGGTTAACTAATCGCACGGATCGAAATCAAGTAACGATTAGTCCTACTAATACATATATCTATACAATATAAATTTGAAGTTGCTGTTAAAAAGTGAACATACTAAATACTATATACATATTATGTTCATTAAATTAAATGACGTTGATAAAACCAACGCTGATCACATTTTAGATAATGTATTTGTTTGAGAAGCCTCGGTGTATTTGATCCCAATTTGTAAAAGCCACGTCCCGTCGACCCTCTTTCCGCGAAGGCATTAACATGAACGCAGCGTCTCGCATCAATAACAAAAAGAGACCCTATATTCCTAGGCTTCTCCGTTGGCGTCACTTATTCGTTACTTAGTGACTTTTTATAGAAAAGAAAAAAAAAAAAAATGAACATAATATGTATGTTTTGAAAAAGTGTTATGATTATTGTGTAAGCGTTTTTTGTTGTTTAGCTCGACGCATAGGTTGCACTCGAGTGGGTAATGTGTTGTTTGTGTTTTGTGTTAATTGCGAATTCTGATACTGTGAGTATATTGTGTGTTTACGTTTGAGTGCATGAGAACGAGTCAGAGGTGTTACATGAGTGATTGTTGAAGTGTTGTGTGTTGGTAATGGACTTTCTATAATGTTATGTTGTGTATGCAACAGAGTTTCAATTTGTGAAGGGAGGATTATTAATTATTATTATTATTATTATTATTACCAGGGGTAGATCTCGGCAAAGGTCCTATGAAATCCAGGCTTATGAGTTGCCATGGTTGCGTGACATTTGGACGCGTTCCTATGTGTCCCGCAAGTGCCATCTGAAGTGGTTTATGAGCTGCAAATACCTTACACTTCCTAACATATTGATCCTCTTCTAAATGGGAAGGACATAATCGAGTAAAATTTTTTGTTTAGTAGCCGTCATTGTGGAGCAGGTCGCGAGGCGGCTATCTAGCGACCTGAAACTCGTGTCCCGAACGCGTTGGACAATTTTTCACGGTGAATCCGACTTTTCCGCAGCGGAAACAAATCAACCGAGCAGCTTGTGCACAATCTTTACGATAGTGTCCCATTTGCTCGCAGTTCCAACATTTAGTTCGTGATAAGGAGGTCTGGGGACTCGTGTTATTGGTAATCACTAGTAATGACCTTATCTGTAATTAATTAACCCTGGAGCACTCGCGCTATGAGCATTTCTCTCACACTTATGCTAAAGTTGCCATACTTTTAAACAAGTTTGAGATACAGGCCCCTAGCTTCCTCTAGCTGAGTTTATGTATCACTTCTACTTATAAATGCAACCTGAGCAACAATTAATCATCTCCGGCAATTTACAAGGAGAACTTGTCCATCACTTGCGGTCCGTGTGAGCGTTTCTCTCACGGCGCTAGTTCTCGCGTTGACGTGTTTTTCTGGTTGTTTTTATGTGAGTATTGCATTTATTAGTATTTAGTCTTGTACTAAATGTTTTATATCAGTGAAAATAACATGTTTACATGACAATGTTATATTTTTAGTATAATGGCAATGAATAGAAGTCGGAAAATTGTCTAATTAGCCAGACTACAATATGCAGAATTAAATCCACAACCAACATGGATGGCTACTCAACCAACCTTTGACCATCAACTATAAAATTTGGATGATAATGGAGATCGCTATGAAGTGGAGGAGAGTGATGATGACAGTGAACACAAAGACCACAATACGGATACAGATGAAGAATCAGATAGTGATGAAGAAAGCGATAATATGATAGTTGACATGGAGCCTCAATTGGATGGAGAATATCATTCTATTGGTAAAGATGGCACAACTCCTAATAAACGCACTCTAATATTATTTTATTTTTAATTAGCTCCTTAGGTACTACAATTTATTATTTTTGTTTTATTAGTAAATGCTACATGTTTCAAATTCGTATAATATTGCAGTAAAATATTTTTGTTATATTTTTTATTGAATTGCTTTTTTGTTGAATGGCCATTTTGCAGCAAAAATGTTTAAAAAAGATTAAATATTGATTTCAACTTGAAAAATACTGGTTTTATTTACATCCTAAGCTTTGATATGGAAAAATATGAAGCGTGAGAGAAATGCTCACACGCGAATCCTCGCGTTCTCCTGAATGGCGCGAGTTCTGCAGGGTTCTGAGTTTACTTGTGAAGATTTGGGGTGTCCCTGTCGACGATAAGCAAAATCTGATTAATTTGCTGTTAGTGAAAGGTGGGCTACATTTTTGTACTCGTGCGTGTGATTCTTCAATTGCGCAGCCGAATTGTAACAATTCTTCAACGGTCGTTATTCGCTGAAGAGATAATGCCTTTTGTATGTAAAGTAAGGTTCGTTGGATAAGTCCCACCCTTTCTAACTCAAGAGGGCACCGGGAAAGTTTTCGGAAGAAATTTTGCATTACCGAGACGTAGAGCACTACTTTTTCGTCCGCCCGCTGAGTTCTTTTACGAATATCCTCCCACAAACTAAACTGCTTAGAAGGCGACATCATCAATTACCATAGTCAGTGCGGTATCCTTTATATTGTACCAAATGATGTAAACGTAAGAGTTACAAGTTAGAAAAAAATCATTAACAGATCTTACAATCCGAGAGTTACAGCACATGATAAAGCTATATTAAGGGTAACATTTTAACTAGTGAGTGGATTCAAATAACCCTGAAGTGGTATCGTTGCTTTAGAGTCATATAACTGGTATGCTGGAGTGTTTGTGCACCCCATTAATAAATATTAGGTAGGTACATAATTTTTAAATGTGACACAATATTTATATTTTTTATTAGAATTTGTTCATTGATATTTTAAAAGCACTATTTTTCCAAAAAATCTGTAATATATTTCCTATATTTGAAAATACACAAAATAATTAATTCTAATGGGAAATTTAACCCAAAAAAATGTAACGATAGAAACAAATTATTGTTTTCTTCATCATCACTACTCAATTCACTTAGATGACCCGCCCAATATTCTAGTTCTTTTTCTGAAAGTTTTCGCGCCATTGTAATTTCGACACTTTAATTTAAAGTCACGTAACTGGTATTGTGGGGTGGCTCAGTACCCCACAGGTTTGAAACAGGAACTAGGTTTTAACAAAAAAAACCTCAACTCTCGCCAACTACACTACTGTTCCAACGATTACCCGAAACAAAAAGAAAAAATCAAAAATAATTTCTTCTCTGTAACAACAAACAGTTTCCGTGGGGTGTCGCGGAACCCCACGATGCGATACCACTTCATACGGCTCTTACGCATCTGCGACCATTACAACCCATCTTCTAGGTGTTTTACTTATATAGGTGCACGGAAAACCAAGAAACAGACAGGAGAGTCAAAGACTGCGTGAGAAATTTGGAACCTGTATCCTGAGGAAACTCACATTTTTTCCTGCGGCAATGAGAGAATCACTTGAAGGTGGTTTCCAAACAATTGTCATTTATCTATGAGCGATCTAATTCGGGATTTCTGTGAAAGATACGAGGCGGTGTGTTTTTGTTAAAAAGGGAAGGAATTTGATAAACATACGCCCAATGTCCGTTGCTCATCGTCAGCACAGGCTCAAAATGTCACACTAGTCATGTGTATTGTGACGAAAGCTCCCTCAATACAATTATGACGACCGAGGATATTGTGGCGCATTTAATGTGACTCCCATAGCTGCTTTTTGTGAATTTTCTGAAAATATACGTTAACATTTATCGACGTCCCTCAGTTGCGCAGTTGCGCATAGTGGTGGCATAAGGAACCACAGGACGAACGGATAATATTAGAAAATGCATAGTCCATACATATTAGGGAAAAACGACGAAAGTATCAATTAAGGGAAGGAAACTCCGTTATTTGGACCACATCATACGATGACGATACGGCTTGGTTCGACTAATACTACTAATCGCCAATATCCGATAACGGATTAACATGTGAAGAAGAGGAAAGTCAAGAAAAACAATGTGACATAACTGTATCTGTTTTACATCCACCTACCAGTATAAGAAACAGTAAAAGACAAAATGATGTCAAATTAAAATCTTGTCACTGATATTCCCTTCAAATTTGCCATCTATGCCATAATGCTAAACTTTTTATTGAGGGAGGTTTCACCGGGATGAATTTTTCCTTCTTTTCACAAAAATCGAGTAACACATTATGATTTTTAATTAATAACAGGAAGGGCAACGAAAGGCATGCATATAAAATTGCAAAAATCCTCTTTCCTTTGAGATTATGTATTCCCATATAATTTACCTATCCAATAACCTTTCATTTATAAAGTGTGTCTTAAAAAGAAATTCAAATATAATTCTTTCAACAAACTCAACAATCTCTTAATTTAAATAAATACGGTTTAATTTTGTGTGTGAAATAAAAAAGCTGCTCATCATTCCTGAAATTATAGAAAGAGAAATAATGGCCAAACATACAAACAGCACGCTCAAAATTTAAAATGGACCTAATTTTATTGTTCTATCTTCTATTGTACGCCTTTTATATAAAATGATATTCGCATTTCGAGAAGTTAATATTATGTTATTTATATATAATCATCGGTCAGTTTGACGACAGACGTTTGAATGACGTTTAACCAACAACAGACAATTTATTTTTGTTTCAATAGAATAGATAAGAATAAGTTCCACTAAAAAAATGTTAACGGGAGTTGTAACGCCTTCTATTATATTAAGAATCCTAAGTAACCACCACTCATTCAATTTAATTGAATTTAACGATATGAATCAAATATCGAGAAATAACGTTGATTCATTTTATACGTAATCTCAACTTTTCTTCGCTCCATAATAGAATCCCCTTTCGAATTCTTTTCGTTGTCAGCTTATCGAGTTATCGCCCCCTATATTATGTCGGGTGTCTAAACACAGCTCTGATTTCTACGGGGTTGTTCAATATTAATTCGACAAGATTTTATGAATTTTTTTTTAAAGCTATCATTATTATTATCGCCATTTCCTTTTAATCGAATGAAGAATGTGTAATTTTATGCTTTAAAGCGTCTATTATAGCGTTTTAAATGGATTAGGGTGTGTTTGATGTAAGCTCATCGTATACCTCCTGGTGTTTTTGGTCAACTACTCCAGAGGCAACAATTATATCAAACAATAGTCAATGTATAGTCATCGTACGGCGGTGATTTCAGATTCAATTGATTCGAAATTGGTCCCAGTGTGTGTCTTATTGTGAACGTTACTGCTACTGAGCTCCTTATGTTATTTCAGTAAAAGAAAGACACATTGTTATTTCCATTGGTATAGCTGTATTTAACCCATTGTGAAATCTTTTCCGTAATGAGTTGCATTATTTAAATGAAGAAAATATGTTACTTATTATTAAACTTCCTATTGTTACTTATTCTTATTACACGCGGAATAATGAAGTACCTAACGTGAAATTTATTATTTCTCCTGGAGGTCTCTGTTCGTAAATAATACACAAAGTATAAAAAGATGCTATTATTTATTCAAAATAAGGATTTTCATTTTTGTAAAAATAGTTCTTTTTATCTGTTCAGTATTATTTGTACTATTCGCTTATCTTAATATGTAACTGAACTAGATGCTCGCATTTTGATTCGATTATTATATGTACAGGCTATTTGTACTCAGTGTACTGATTATTTCAAGTCGAATTTAAAGGGGTTCCTGTGATTCGGAAATACTCCATGGACGACAGTGTCATTATTAATAAGGACTATAAGGATCCGTTTTCCTTTCTTGATGCATAGCATTTTCTGTGCATAACATAAACATGTACAAGGTGCGCCTACACATAGTGTTGTGACACAATGTTATATTTTGTTTGAATGGAACACTCAGTGTATTAGTTATATTTTTGAATTACTCAGGGAAAATATACAAGTCGTAGAGTCTATTCCCATTTGTTCCTCCTCATTAGTTGCCACGTTGCCGAGTAGGGATTTCTGTAAACCTTGAGAAAAATAAGGGGTGAAATAAATTTCTTCTCCTCTGTAGGGTGGAGTCATATTTTCACTTGAGATGTAGAATAATGATTGCTCGAAGATCTAAAAGTCTACCCATATGAAACACTAGAATCTTTTGAAGAAGAATATAAGGTGCTATATATCCCCATTCTGAACAATTCAATCAATTCTTTCTGTGAGCAGGGTATCAAAAACGCAATGAATAATACACAAGATGAAATCAGTGAAAAAGTAATTTATTGACAACAACAACATATCTCATAGCAACAACTATAATATCTGTATCTGGACGTATTTTAACACCCTCATTCTATTAAAAATACAAAACCCACATATCAAAAACTGGATGACTTTTAATAGTTAATGCCCATGCAATTACAGCAAAGCTACATTTTCGGTCCAGAAACAGCTTTGGTCAAAATGTCTGCTACCATTTGGTTTGTGCAGACATATTCCATACGAATGACTTTTTCTTCTACCTTCTCTCGAATAAAATGGTGGCTTCGAACGAGCTCTGTAACCATCCATTTCAGCCAAACGTATTGCGCTTTGATTACCGCAAAAAATCGTTACTTTAGTTCCTTTGTGAAATTTATCAACCATAATGCTAAAGTTGCCGAGAGCCCCATGTACTCAGCTTCAGTACTACTCAATGCAACGGTAGGCTGACGTTTACTTGCCCAAGATATTGCACCATCTGACATTTAAAAAATATACCCAGTGCAAGAACGTCTTTTATCAACATCTGTAGTCCAATCAACATCCGAACAACCATGCATTCATGCAATCTATCATCATCATCATTTGTGTTTCTGTATTTCAGTTTTACGTCTTTTGTTCGCTTTAAATATCGAAAAATGCGTTTTACAGCAATCCAATGTCCTTCCCAAAATTCGAATTAAAGCGGCTCACATTATTCACAGCAAATTTGATTTCTGGCCTTGTTCCTTGAACAAGATACAACAAAGAACCTACAGCTTCTTGATAGGGAATATTTTCAACCTCTTTCTTCTCCACTTCATTTTTGGGCACATACTCAAAGACAATTTTTGATTTACATCACTTGGACTTGAAACATTTGTGTGATCCAACGAAATTCCATCATCATAAATTCATAAGTAATATGAAAACCAACACAATTTGTAGCAACCATCGACATATAGAAATGGACTGCGCGTAGTTATGCTAAGCCGGGATACTACAGGTGAGAGAGAGGGTAAACGTGGAGGCCTAGTTCTAGCTTTATCTGTCGCGTATCTATTGGTTGCTGCATTTTAATGGGAATGCAGCGACCAATAGATACGCGACAGATAAAGCTAGGGGAATGCAGCGACCAATAGATACGTGACAGATAAAGCTAGAACTAGGCCTCCACGTTTACCCTCTCTCTCACCTGCAGTATCCCGGCTTAGCATAAACACGCGCAGTCCATTTCTATATGTCGATGGTAGCAACTCCCAAATCTTTCATTTTAAATGTCACATTTAAATATGTTTTTAGTTTGTCTCTCACCTGCTTATCTTTCAAAAAAATCAATAAATCATCAACGTAAACTGTCACAATAAGACTTAAATCTTCTAAAAAATACACACAAGAATCATATTTAGACTTTATTAGCCCAAAGCTTTTCAGAGCTTCCTTCAATTTTTGATTCTATTCTCGATTGCTTTGTTTAAGCCTATAAATCGTTTTCTTCAACAAACATTACCATATCAGAACCATCACTGAAACCACTAGGCTGTTCCATGTAAATTTCTTCTGTGAGATCTCCGTGTAGGAAGGCAGTTACAGCATCCATCTGATCAATTTTTAAATTTTAATCCTAGTTTTACAGCCCTCGCTACTAAATATCGTAAAGATGTGTACCTTACTACAGGTGAGTATATCTCATTGTAATCTACACCATATTTCTGTGAACATCCTTTGGCTACTAGCCTGGCTTTATGACCTACTACTTCACCAGTTGAATCAAGTTTTCTTTTGTAAACCCATTTACATTTTATTGCCTTCCGATTAGCTGGAAGTTATACCAAAGTCCAGGTCTGATTCTCTTTTAAAGAACTCATTTCTTCATCCATAGCTATCTTCCATTTCATAGCATCGTTTTCGTTCATGCCATCCTCAATAGTTATTGGATCATTATCATCCATTTCAATTTCTTCTTTGGCAACATAATGTTACATATTCTTCAAAATTTTTAGGTTTTGGTTCACGTAAAGAACGGCGTAAATCCTCAGGTACTTCTTGAATATTCTCAAATTCAATTATAGATTCATCAAATTCGTTTTGCTGAGAAGCAATTTCTTCTCTATCATGAGCACCATGTTTCGATAAAAATACTGCCGACAATGCTTCTTTTTCTGACTTTGTCTTTTCAGTTAACTTCTCAGTCGACTTAAAACACTGACTTTCTCTATGACCTTTTTTACCGCACGTATAGCATTTTATTTTATTCAAATTAGAAAATTTCTTTACTTTTTCACCAGCCCCAAATTCCACGTGTCTTCGGTCTTTTCTTTGCCTTCCAATAAACGCATTATCGGACACCTTTTCGTAGGCAACATCAAGCAACTTTGATTTTATGATATCAGCAGTGATTGCCGTTCCACTGCTCTCTAATCCCATAATCATCGGCTTAAAATCGTTAGGTAACCCTGCCAGTAATATTGAACCTAACCATACTTCAGTTACATGGAAACCAATTCCATCTAATTTATTCGTGGTTCCAATAATTTCACTGACATACTGAATACTCTGACATCGATAAACAACTCTTCAGTTGAGTGGAAATTAGTTTTCTTAAAAGTGCAATACGCCTTGCAAGACCTTTATCTTTGTACAATTTTCGAAGAATTTCCCACATCTCGGCCGCTGTTGTAACACCTTGAACATGAACAAATATTGATGACTTAACGCAATTCTCGTTTTTACTTTCCGATTCTTATCAGCATCTTCTACAGCGCCCTCGACGATATATTGCTCTAAACTGTTCAGTTTCAACAAACTTTTCATGGAAAATACCCATGTATGGTAATTTTCGCTTCCTCGCAACTTTTCGATAGTTGTAAAATGGCCATCAATTCCTGATGCCATTTCTTCCAAGAACTTTTACCTCTTCTGTTTTATCAGTTAACTTTCAAAAAACTGTCAGTGTCACTGTTCAGTCACTTCGCTGGTTTTTATTTCAGATTCATCTCAATTAAACAATTTCAACTTTCCAACCAATGCAAAATGATACACTTCTGTTTTCGCAACTCTGGGCCCATAACCTTTGAGCAGTGTAACAAAAACCCAGTGTATCATAGACAAGATCGACAAGATGAAATTAGTGAAAAAGTAATTTATTGACAACAACAACATATCTTATAGCAACAACTATAATATCTGTAGCTTGTATCTGGACGTATCTTAACACTTTCAAGGAAGCATGTCTTTAAACCATGAATTCTTTATCAAAAATGGATTCGATGGAGCTTCATTTTGATTCAATACTATTGCAGCGGGTATATTGCTTCCAAGTAAGCAGAGAGGCATACTCCCACGTGAATATCGTTTAAAAAAAGAAAATACATGTTGAATATTTACACATAAAGGCATTTTCACAAAGTACAGAATACTTCAAAAACAGTAATGTCTAAGTAAGGTGAACCTTAATAAAACTGGTATTCAGTAAGAACGGAAAATGAAATAATATAAGGAGCTTTCAAAAATACGACTTTGATACGTTTTTCCTTTCTGGGCACCCTGCAAATTATAAAAATAAATTTATTAGTCGTAATATTCCGTGTCGAATAAGTGAATAATCCTGTATATCATTTTCCATTTGGGAAAGTTATAGCTTAGCTGATTGGCTACCTCATTTTTTGACAATGTCCTTGGAAATTTTTGATGTGGATATACGGCATAGGAGTGGTATATGTATTTCAGGGTTATTAATGCCAATTTGGCATTAATAACCCTGAAATACATAAGTCCTTGGAAATCTTTTTCTGGATTGCTTCATATTGTGTTAACCATGACATCATCAAGCATAATGCATGTAAATAATACACACCGCAATTTTTCCAAAATTCAACTTTACAATTTGAAAGGAGATCGACTTCTTCCATTTTGTCATTTTAAATTTCTAAGACACGGTGCTATTCTACACCGCTTTTTTCTTCTTTTCACTCGCTTTTGCACTTTAACCAATAGTTTAACATATTTACAATGAGTGATCTTTTGTTTTTCCATTTTATGGACAATGTTGCTTTCTTCTATAATCCTGCACATTTCGAATTTTTTTCGACACGTTCTTGCTGGACAACCTTGGATACCATTTTGTTTGGTTTTCTCTTATTGTTTCTGTAGTTAGTTTAAAGATTTGCGCGCAAGGTGTGTGTTAAAAGATAATTGTCCATTCATTGGTCTCTTTTGCACAATATAATCAAGCACGTAACAATTTCCTGAAGAACTGTTAAGTACCCAATTTCTTTATCCAAATGTTATAGATAACCTTTTCAAAAATTATTTGGCTTGGTGGCCATCAAAATATGTTGCCATCGACAAATGTGTCCATATAACCATCGTATCTTGCCAGGGTCATTACAGCAGCAGTCACGCCATCCAATATGTGCCATTTGGTAGAAAAGCTCAAAAACTCCGATATAGTTATAGTTGAGCAGATAGGCGATCAGAGATCTCGAAAATAAGACACCAAATCGTAGCTATTGAGAAAATTACCAATTATCATATGTTGTGCATAAATTTAAGCCGTTATTAAAAGATAGACGTGCTTGAAAAAGTTCATCGTAAGACCGTATTGCAATGTATTTGTGGGTGCATTGGCCAGGCCCACTTTACACAGAATACGTAATATGTAAAGAGGAAGGAAGAAGAGGAAAGGTATAATGAGAATTTTGGCGCAGAAATTAACCTTAAATTTACTCTCCAAAGGACTTTCTAACACACAAACGCCAGCCAAAAACTGTTATTAACAGCTTTGCTGTTGAAACTCATGCGGCGTAATACAATATTATTGCGATGTTTGCTGTTTACTGTGTTGTGTTCAACGGCCAAAAATGTTCGAGTTCTTCCACCTAAAGACTATGGGAAAGGAACACTGTTATTTTGCATTGTGATTGTAGGTGTTTTTCGTATTCCTGAGTTTGCATTGCTCATTATGCTTCCTCCTACATGTTTTCTGAAACCTTTTGCTGAACTGTACACTACACTCAGTCGAGTTTTTGGATTCACCTATGAATGAAGAACTAGACATTTGTAAACTTACATTGTGGAACTTCATCAATAAGTGACTATAATAGTAGGAGTAACAATTGTTAAACGCAAAAATTTCAGAGCCTCGATAGGAGGGTTATCGTCAACTCGCAAGGTATAGTTGCGCTTCGACATTATGATGTTGCTGTATCAAATGTTAGTCAGAAAAATCAATTAACATAATAAGTAGCGTTGATTGAAATTGTGAATAAAGGAAGAAGGGTTTGGGTGTTTCTCTTCTTTGCCCAACTCGCCTGTTGGTATCTTCCATGAGAAATATCTTCGCCACAGTCCTTCCAAGCCACCTAATTTAATGCTATAAATAGAGAGATATAGACGTTGTAAACTTTATTAATCCATGTAGTAAATAATTTGTATACCGATCAATAAGTTTCCTGCAAAAGTGACACCATTATTGGCTACTAATAGGTAATCACATCGCGAATAATACTCAGAGTACGTCTTCATTACTGTTGAGATACACATAACAAAAGTCGTTAGTCCAGATATATTACCGGTACCGCCATTATTCGAAATAGAAACCGCTTGAGTAATTTTTGATGCTAACTGTAATGGTATACACATACTTTCCAACACCCATAAGATAGGTAAAGGTATCAATCCGCTTATTAGAAGGTTACATGCCGTTACGTACCCCGTTAAAATTAGCCAAGCATCTTTTCTTCGGCCGTTGTAATAGAGGACTTGGAACTCAATAATTAATGTACATAATGCCAAGGCCAAAATTTCGCACCATTCTTTAAGAGGATATTTCCTTACGATGAGGTAAAAGGCAAGAATTGTTTTTGAAATTAAATCCAATGTCACGCTGCAGAGACTGATACCTTTTGCACTTTTATTTCTATAAATTGATCCTATTTGTGGTATTTTGGAACAAATTGCTCCAATTATTAGACAACAATTCCAAACTGCATCAATTTTATTATCGTCGCACATATCAATTTAGAATAATATATAATTTTGGTAGGTACATTCACATTTTAAAGGAGGATTTATCGATTGACAATTTGCAAAAATGACATATTCCAAAAGTATCTCTTGTCAAACATATGGCGTTTTAGTTCAAAATGAAAATGTTTATGTATAACAGAGTAAAAATACGTGTTAATGTTTTACAGTTCATGAGCAGTAAGTGATACCTTCGCTGCCAAAGTACGATTAATGACGCCATCTTCAAATGATTTACCCACCAAGACTTGTTTCTCCTAATCTCTAATAAGTGAATGAATACGAAAAGAGTATCTTGGTAAGTCATTTATAAGTAGGTCAAACGCTTCAGTTAAATGTTAAAGCAACAGTCATGTTAGTGCATCTTTTTCACACTTAGTTCATCATTGGGCCTTATTCAAATCTTGTCTTCAAGTTCTACTACAGACAGGTAATTAAAATAATATCACAGATATGTAACAAGAGTGGTATCACAGATAGGTAAAGTTATAAGTTGCTAGGGTTTTATGTGCTTTTCTTTCGTTTGTTTGTGGTTTTGCTTCGGTTCTTTGCTTTGGCTAGATTTAGACCGGTAACGTGCCACATTGTATGTAGTTGGGGTCTATTCTTTGGCTTATTCGTGGGACACCTTTAGGGTATCCCCTCGGTTTTCTTTTTGTGACCGGTTGTGAGCTTTGACCTTCGCTTTCAGTGTTTTTTTCTGCTTCTGACGCAGATTCACATTCGGTGTCGTTCTCGCTTTGGTCATATGACCACTGACCAGTCGAATATACTTCTTTTATAGGTGGCATCAGATGTATCGGGTAATTCGCTGTTGATGTTTGTTGGGATACGTGGTACTTGTGGAATTTTAAATGTTTCTCTTCCTCAGCATTTGGAGTGCTGATGTCTGGTATCTTCCCATGTGATTCTGTTGGTAAATTTTTCTTTTTTACCCGGTCAGCAAATGTTTGTGCTGGTACGGTATATGACTTGCCATACACCATAGCTCTTGCTTCTCGGAAGTTAATGTCTTTATGAGTGGCTTGTATTCTCATAATTTCCTTTTCTTTGGTGTATGTGGGGCAATTTGTGTAGTTACTCTGGTGAGGACCCCCACAGTTCACACATTTTGGGGGGGGTCTTCGCACTGTTCATCTTCAGAGTGTTGTTTTTTGCCGCAATTGCACATCTGGTTTCCTTTACAGTACTTACTTAGGTGACCGAATTTAAGGCATCGAAAACATTTTCGTGGAGCTCCAATGTATGGTCTCACTGGGATATTTAAGTATGCCGCTTTTATCATTTTTGGAAGCATGCTCTTTCCAAAAGTTAGCTTTAGTGTTGTAGGAAGTATATCGTTTCCAACCTTTTTTGTCATTTTGTAAATATCTATTACTCCTTGTGCTTTCAGCTTGTGTTTTAGCTCTTCATCTGAGCATGCTGCTAGCTCCATGCTCCTTATTACTCCTATTGACTTGTTGAGCCGGTCATTGGGTTGTAAGTATGTTTTTTTCCCAAGTATGTTCTGTAGTTCCCTTAGTTTCTTAGCTTGTTCCAACGTAGTCACTTTCACGCCTAGCATCCCAATACCAATTTTCTTGATTTCAACTTCGCCACCTACGCATTCAAAGATTTGTACTCTGACTCCTCTATTTTAATAATGTGGTGTTTCTCTGTGAGCTCTTCTTCTATGTTAGTTCCTTCGTCTTTGTTAGGGGTGTGTCTTCTCTTATGTCGTTACCTTTTTCTTACACTTTCTGGTGTGTCTGGTTCTATTTGACCAATTTCATTTTCGTTTGTAAATATGTTTGATTGTGTTGTATTAGGTTTAGTTTCATTTATTGTTTCAAATGCATCGTCCGTTACAATATTCTGCGTTAGATACATATTTTCAGTGGATTTCAACCTTTGTGAGGGAGATCTACCCAATTTTCTGCTCCGGGCAAAGATAGCACTCTCTTCGGCTTCCGAAGCGTTCTCAGTTTCCATGTACACGCCTGGGTCTGTGGCACTGATAGTCGCCACAAACTGCTCCATCCTTGAACCGATCCTCTGGACGGTTCCGAAGGGGTTCCGGCCCAAAACCCCCACCGCCCTGGTGAGTATGTATAGGCGTACTACTCATTAGGTTTGCATTTTATAGCTACTGCCAGCTGTATCACAGGGTGGAGAATAGAATCGACTTACTGCAGCAGAGCCCTGCCGAGTTACTACTTACTTCATAACTTACTGCGCAGCCAGGACAAACACAGACGAGTATAACGGGAAGGGTAGGATTATAGGTAGTTGGGTCAGTGGGAGTGCTGCCCCTTTAGTCGCTTTTTACGACAAGCGGTGGATACTGTGGGCTAATTCTCACCCCGAGCCCACACAGGGAATTATTATTATTATTATTATTATTGTTGTTGTTGTATTGAAAGTTGTTCCAATAAAGTAAAATTTGAAGTAAAGGATGACAAAGTTTGGAACAGAATAACGTTAATTATGTACCTGCCGAAAGAATATAACAGCCCAAATGTCCCAACAAGCTAGGCGAATCGAAGAATTTTGGTCGTTACACTATCGAAAGCTTATAGTAACACCTGGGCGCGCATTTATGACAAATTCGGGAAGTGCACTTGAACACCGTCTAACATAGGATGAGACGAGTCAACACCATGTTGCATGCTATTAAGGACCATGGTATAATATAGTCCCTAGACGTAGGCATATTACGAAAAAACCTCCTGTGTAGAAAAATGAAATCAAACCTGACAGCAGTAATGCGAAGCTTGTAATTACGTAATAATTCATTGTAGGTCATATCAGATGAATTTACATTGGTAATGGTAACGAGGATCTGCACTATTTACAATATTTATGGAAGATGTTATTAGAAAATATAGTGGAAGAATAAGGAGGCTGCTCATAGGACTTACAGAGAGTGGAAATATCCACAGTCGGAAATGACATAGACATTATAAGCGAAAATATACAAGAACGATAGGACTACTTAAGGATATGGAGGGACAAACTGCAAGCAGCTGGAATGCGAATAAACAATATGACAACAAAAGTAATAGTGGCAGAAGAGAACGAGGGAGAAAAACTGAACATAATGTTAGAAAAAGAAAATATAGAGCAAGTCAAAAATTTCCAGTACCTAAGAGGAAAATGGTAAGTAGGACACCCTAAAGATAAATCATGCAGTAAATAAACCATTCTTCGGCAAAAAAGGAAATGGCAAAGGAAACTAAAGTAAAAGTCTAGAAGAGCATAAGCAAAACCTTTTTTACTTATAGAAGGAAGTAAAACCTGGACACTAACCAAAACACAGGAGAGCAAAGCAAACCACAGGCACTTGAGTTAAGAAAGATTATAGGAGTGACCAGACTGCGCAAAATACGCAATAAAATAATTCAAAAAATACTGCAGTTTATAGAATAAAGGCAATTCAGTTAGTGGGGACACTTACAGGCATGGGCGCTCATAATGAGGGGCCCCCCTGGACTCTGACTTTAAGCAGTAATAATTTCTTAATAAACGAAAAGCTTTTAATTTAAATAAAACTAATTGTTTAATCCACTCATACTTGAGTTTTAATTTGCTTCATATTGTTGAAATAATTTTTCATAAAGCATTCTTCCCCAAATTGCCCTTCCCCCCCCCCACGCCCCATGCTTGCAGGAAACGCGTGAGGAGATCTCTATGAAGAGAATATGGGAACCAAAGTACAGTACCTACTCAACCACTAAAAATTTGACCATATCATCCACAGTCAAATCATACAGCCAAGATGATAAATTACAACATTACAAACACCGTTAACTTAATAATTAATGACTGAGAAATAGTTTCTCCAAGAGATGCTGGAGACCTTCTGGTGGAGTTGCTAAGTGGCATAGTTAAAGATACGACAATCGTACTGCTATTAATGCCGACGATTCGACTAGACCAAGGCTAGTCTTTATCTCGAGGCTCAGAAGCGTTAGTGTATCAGAAACACAGCAATAGTAATGATACACTAACTCTTCTGAGCCTCGATAAAGACTAGCCTTGTTCTAGTTGAAGCATCTCTTGGAGAAACTATTTCTCAGTTATTAATCATTGGAGTAACTAGGGCTGGCAAATCATAGAACCCTTATTAAACTCCATACGCTTGGCAATGTCCCTTTTCTCATTAAGTCGTAAATCAAATATCATTTATAACGCGATCGATAGCTTCATTCAATATGCACCTCTAATGCAAAGTAAAAGCCAGTTCCATACGGGCGAAAGTTGTTCAAAACAAATCTTATGGAAACTTGAATACAATAGAACAATAGATTTGAACTACCTAACTGGCAGCGGTACTCAATAGAAGATACACTAGTTTCATTATTAAATTGTGATGTTTGTATTAATAATTGATATATTACTTTGTAATTAAACTATTAACAACCGCTGACTAGGCAGGTAGTTGAAAGCTATTGTTCTATTGTATTCAAGTTTCCATAAGATTTGTTTTGAACAACTTTCGCCCGTATGGAACTGGTTTTTACTTTGCATTAGAGGTTCATATTGAATGAAGCTATCGATCGGGTTATAAATGAGATTTGATTTACGACTTAATGAGAAAAGGGACATTGCCGAGCGTATGGCCTATAGTAATGGAGTAATAGCCGAATGTATTTAAAAAAAAATCCACGAACTAGGTGTAGAATTCTTCTCGGATGGGAAGTAAAATCGCAGGTTCCGTGTTCGGCACGGTAAAGATCCCTGGTTGAGGGTGAAATTCCCTTAGTCATGCAAAAATCTAGTAGGGGTAGTGCTAACAACCAAAGCAGTTGATGCACGTAGAGATGCTTGGAAATTCGCTGTTCCTAGATCTCGGCCCATAATATAAATACAAATAAATATACAGTGCTCGCCAAAAAGTCGGCACCAAATGGATTTTTTTTTATTTTTGATTTTTTTAAAAAACTTTTTACGGCAATAAGTTGTGCTTGTCTGAAAACCTATTTAGCCCCTATCAGATATACCGAGTGATTTTCACTTAGCTAGAAAACGGCGTTTTTCGAAATTGTCTAAATTCAAAGTGTGCTATTTTTCGTAAATTAAGCAAGATTTCAATGAGATTTTTTTATCGTCTGTCAGTTTTAGCTTACCGAACAATCTCAAGACCAGAAAACATTTTTTTTCATTAACTTCCGCTAAAACTAAAGTTTCAATTTTTTGCAACATTTTCAAATTTTCACATACCTACCAAGACAAGATTTCAAAATTCAATTTGATTTCGTTAAAAAGTTAAAGGTTTATAATTGGGAAAAACAATAGAAATTGCTAATTATTCCTTTAGGTTTGTTATTTATTTACAGAAAAGTAATATTGTTGCATAATCTTTACGTTTTTGGTGCAACATACTTTATGGGAGAAATGTTTTTCAATGATAATGAATATCTATTTACGTGGCTTCTAAAAACTCTAAGTTACCCTTGTCGATTAATTACTTTCACAAAAATCCTGTAAATGTTCTTTTACAACTGCCTAAACGAGGAGATTTTTCTTTATTCAGTTTACATGATTCAGTCAATTAAATAGTAAAACAATCCACAGCCGTCTCATATTCTGCCTACTTAATTGACATGTAGAGTTTTTAGAAGCCACGTAAATAGATAATTTTCATTGAAAAATATTTCTCCCATAAAGTATGTTGCACCAAAAACGTAAAGATTATGCAACAACATTACTTTTCTGTAAATAAATAACAAACCCAAAGGAATAATTAGCAATTTCTAATGTTTTTTCCAATTATAAATCTTCAACGATTTTAACGAAGTCAAATTGAATTTTGAAATCTTGTCTTGGCATGTGAAAATTTGAAAATAGTCCAAAAAATTAAAAATTTAGTTTTAGCGGAAGTTAAAGAAAAAAATTTTTTTTTCTGGTCTTGATATTGTTCGGTAAGCTAAAACTGACAGACGAGGAAAAAATTTCATTGAAATCTTACTTAATTTACGAAAAATAGCACACTTTGAATTTAGACAATTTCGAAAAACGCTATTTTCTAGCTAAGTGAAAATCACTCGGTATATCTGATAGGGGCTAAATAGGTTTTCAGACAAGTACAAATTATTGCCGCAAAAAGTTTAAAAAAAAATCAAAAATAAAGAAAAAATCCATTTGGTGCCGACTTTTTGGCGAGCACTGTATATATAGGTGTAGAAATGTTTAGCAAAGGAGAAAAGGTGTTAAGAACCTAAAAAGTTCGTCAAATCAGGTTATAGGCACTGTTGTAAAACTAGTAAGATAGTAGGTAGATGTAAGTGGATATTTTAAGGTTTGTCATGCATGAATCTTAGGTTTCTCCTGAAAATAATTGCCCCTGTTGCGCCCAAAGTACCATTTAAACGTTCGCCTAGAATCATAAGGACCTCTTTGAGGCGTATTAATATGTAATCTCTTTCGTCTTTAAAAGTTTAGGAACGTCTATGTCTATAGCGTCGTATAAATCTGTTAAAGTATTAAATTACCAAATGTCTCTGGCAAGTCAATACTTAAAACACTATACGAAGAGAGGTTTTTGTTTAATTTAAGTGTTTTTTTAAGTTACGTTCATTAAGATATTACAAGTGATCCCTTAAAAAGGAAAGTAATACGCAACATTAACAATTCGTGCTTTACGTTCATTGTCCAATTGTTTGACGAAATTTTTATTAAAAATAACTCTCAGTTCGTTAGTTTTAACGAAAATATTATTATACAATTGTTCATATTAAAAATTGAATGACGTCAAGTTCCTTATTATTCATAATAAAACGATACAAAAGGTGCCAATAAAAATATTTATTTTGGTAGGTATTATACAAAACTAACACTTGTATCCATTATAAAAACACAATAAACTTATTAAATGGTCTATAAATCATTTTCGATGACAGTCTAAGTGTAATCAATATATTCAGCGTCCGCCTTATTAATACAGCCAAATCACCTTCAATTAAGAAAGAAATGGGGGATTCAAATAAAAAGCAAAAATGTTGTATTTGACAGCGTATAATACATATTTTCTTCGTTGAATTTAGAGATTTAATACTATTGAAATGGAATACATTTGCATAAAGAGCACATGTGTAGCGTGGAAGCTTAACTTGGGAGCTTTTTATGTTTGTTCGCCAATGTCTAAGAGGCGGCGGCGCTTTTATACCGAAAGCCGTTTTTATGTGAATACGAGAAATCGCTTATTGTGTGTATTTTTCTATTTTCTGCTGATATGCGACTCTTGTACTCATATTACATAAAATTCTTTGTATATCATTTCGAAATTCGAGGTTGTAAAATTCTGTCGCTTTTCAAATATAATTTCTCCAAACACAAAGGATTATTTTATAATAAATTTCGGTTAAATAAAGCCAACATCGTTATGTAGGTAGTATGGAACAATTTAAGCGTAATCTCAAAGCTTCAATGCTAACTCGTCCTTATGGCTAAGTTTTTCACTTACAAGAAAATGTGCTTTCATTGCCAAAGCTTTGCATAGCTTTCGGACTTAGGAGGAAATAATGTACAAATAATAAGCCCTTATAATGTAAACGAGCACTAAAGTAATAATGAAACTCTCAAAAAACTCAAAAAACAATGATTACGTATCGACAGTATCCGTAGTATCTCACGCAGTTTTATAAAAGCTTCATATTCTCAGACCATTTTTCTTCAAAGGTCATTCCGAATGATCAACCAGTTGAACAGTGCTAGTACCTTTTCTTGTAAACATTCTGTGAAAAATAAGTTGTTTTCGCTCTCGTTTAGTAATATTTATCACCCTCCAAACCGCTACAAGATATACATATCTGTAAACGTATGAGCAACGAATCACAAATGCGGGAGTAACGTGACACGAGCAGTACTTTGCGCCCATCTGCATCAGATGCGAGCAAGAAGTGTTCTTGAAGCTGGTGGATCGATCAATATTAGAAACCATAACGACATGAATGTAAGTAAGAACCAGGAAGGAAAAAATTCTTCTTTGTTTTGGGGATTCAGCAAATACGCATCCCATTTCTTTGGAAGCACTCCTCATACAGAACGAAGGTTTTAAAAATACATTCAGAATCACATCGTGCTGTATTTGTCATATTACACGTTAAATTCTTCTGGCAGTACTCAGCATTATCCCAAGTTTTCTGCGATTTCTACGCCATTAAAAACAACTCCGTCTTCCTAAACGCGACCTCACCCTCACCTCCGAGCCTCTCCAGAATTTGCACGAGGTCTGCTTTATTTCCAGTGCTGACTGCGACTGGGCAAAGTCGTTATAATACCCCATTTCCATATCGGAGACGGATCACAATGCACCACGATAATGTTCTTTAGCATACTTTTTAAGATGTATCGTGTTGCTCCTTTTAAGGGAAAGGAGCGTTTTCAACAAATTTTGCGCTTATGAGGACTCTCGACAGGATAGCAGCTGCTTGTTGCTGAATCAGAACACCAAACACGGAAAAGTTTTTGATTTCTGCCTTCCTCTCGTTCTCCCTTACTTTAACTTCGTTAAGTAGTTCATTCAGATTTCTTTGAGCGTTTTTTTTTTTGGAAAACAAAGGTTGATTTATTGCATCCGAATTAGTGGGAAAATTGGAGTAAAATTGCCAATTTCGAAATTGGCATTTCCAAAAGAACGTCAAATAGGTAAACTGGTGCATCTTCAATGAAATGCTATATGGTAGGCCAATGTAAATGTAAATTTCAGCAAACAACTAGTTGAAATCCCTGGATTACAAAACGAACTTTGAATACCGCAGTAACGAAAGTATAAAAAAAATCTGGCCTTATCAAAAAGACAAAATTTGATAATTTCGAAATTTCGACTTCAAAGTCGAATATTTCGAAAAGTATTTGAGGTATCGAAAAATTGGGACCGGATCTTGAATCAGCATCAAATTTCACATAAGATCCATATCTTAACTCGGTTGTAGACAATACGCACCTCTTGCAACGCACGGACGCACGGACGGAATATTGATTCCAGTAACTAGTAGTGATATGGAAAACTATGTAGTTTCAAGTGAATTTCCAGAAAGTAAGGCGTAAGTTAATGAAGAAATTCGGTCAAAAATACGAAATTGAACTAAGAGAGAAACCGAGTGAAGAATTACCTGGCGAACGAACCATACAGTCTAACTTAGGTACTAAGACTACAGAAGCACACGCAGGCAATGTACTTGCAAATTACGCAAACTTTTAAATGTTTGATCCAAGTGTTAAATGAATGTCTTCCCATTTAACAACAGATACATTAAGTTTTGAACCGAACGATGCTTTGGTGCAAGATCATATTTCCTCTTGGCATCTCTACTCTAGTATTTCAATCGATTATTATGGGACTCCTAACTTTACCTATCCGATCGGGGCGACAAATTTTTACAAAATTTTATTATTAGCATTTAACTCTCTCAACTAGGTTATTATCAGTGAAATATAAATTCAAAAAGCTCTCCCACCCTTTACCCAACTCATTTTTTCTTGTATTTACTTGTACAGTTTGTGACACCATTATCTCCGATATTAGCATACACAGAAGCATGAGGTTTCCGCAGTGCTTTGGTGTTTTTAGTGAACGCAAAATGCCGTTAATAGAGATGCCATTGGCCTCATCGTTCTTGAGATACAGAGTGATATCGAAAATCGTCCACTTTCTTGCATTTTTCAAATGCCAGTGCTTCCATGGGGTCAGTCCTGTGTCCAGAATATTGGAACGTTACGTGTGAGAAGGTAATATATCACAGTGATTGCGCAATATGAGCACAAATAATATTATAAACAAGTATCAAAAGGCGCAAATTCTTATAGAATTTTAATTTCAACCAACTTCAAATCTGTACCTAACTAATTATGGCATATACTATACTTAACCATATTCTCTTTGTTTGTCCTGGAAACTTTATGCATGATGCTTAGACACCGGCAGCACCTTCAAATTAGTCAGGATCATCATTCATACAACACACGTCAAAAAACACATTTATACTTACCTCTCCCTAGCACTGCCTTTTGTAAAAACACTATATTTTACATGGGTAAAGTATTCTTTAACAAATTACCTGATGAACTCCGGGAATGTACAAATATAAACAAATTCAAAAAATCAATAAGGTACATTTTCCTCAAAAAAGCGTTTTATTCTTTGGAAGAGTTTCTTCAATTTAAATTTTAATGTTTTGATTTGTTTGTTAAATAAACCACTATGTGTATATTGTTTATAATATTATTATGTGTTAATGCTTGTCGTACATTTTTTATATGAAGTAATATGTACCATTTATTTGGTGTTAATAAAAATACTACTACTACTACTACTACTACTACTACTACTACTATAAATACAATATATATGTATATAACTACCCCCCTCCCCACCAGACACAACCACGCCGGATTCTGCACAAATGAGTCATTGTTTTTCTTTCCACCCTTAAGGGAGATGGGAGTGGAGAGGATGACGGATAATCACGAAAAAATGTTAGAAGAAAAAAAAGTAAAAAAAGATTGTTTTTCTGCAAAAAAGGGGTTGCAGTTGGGGGTGAAATTTGCAATTTGGGTATCGTTTTTTATGGAGAATCGAAAAGTAATAAAAAATAGGTGTTTCCATTTAAGTTTTAAAAACTCACCCCTTCTCCACCCCACAGGAGGGGTGAGGGTGATGTTTACGTATCATGACTCAATAGGTTTCAACAAATAAAGGAAACGTATTTTTTTCTTTTTGTAATTGGACGTGTCGTTCTCGAGATATTAAAGGGTGTATATTTTGACTTTAATGGCGTCCCGACGGCGAACGAGTGATCCGATCAAAAAATTTACCAGCGATTTGGAATCAGTGAAGAATTTCCTATAAGATGACACCACTTCCAGCTTTCTAAACCCTGTAACATCGACCAACGCACAGACACACAGACATCCAGACGAATTTAGTAACCAACTTTTTGAAGTTGGTTGAAAATCGAAATTTGCATGGTGACAAAAATGGGAGAGGTTGAGGGGTCGAAATGTGCGGGTGGCGATGGTGGACGTGCTTGTGGTGGTGGGCCCACGGCCCATACGAATACTTGTGGAAAGGCGCGGCTACAAATGGGATGTAGGAGTGAGTAATTAAGAATGACTGAGCACAAAGGAAATTATGGGCGAGATTTACGGTAAGTAATGCTAAACGACAGCATTTTTATCAATCGCAAAAACCTAACTGATGCATGCAACCGAAAATAATTGAAACAAGTTGGCAACCTTTTGTACCACAATGATAGAAACACGTTTTGAAGAATCGCGGAAGAAATACCAGGCAGTACAATAGTGATTAGTACGTGTGATAGGCTTAAACTGTGATATTAAAAGAAAATTGTATGTGTACACAAACCTACAAAAAATGCACAAGAAAGGCACTCCACTCAACGTAATCGTTAGCTCACTGGGTCTCAGCTACAATAACTTGCGAAAGACTTAGCGCACAGCGACGGAAGAGGTTTTCCCCCATAACTAGCCTGCCTGGTAAGCAGCCCTTTTGATATATTTTCTCATGGCACTGGAAGTTGACTTTTATCCACCACAGAAGAGTTCTTTTTTTGTAGTATGCACAGACATTGCTTTGCAGGGAGCATTATACAGTGAAGCCCTCAATGGTCTCTACAGAAATCTGATCCTGCACAGACATTAGCTGTCCCAGTAGCTTAAAACTACATCTCTTCGTTGCCCACGCTGCTTGTTTAAGTTTAATCACACATATGTGATATTAAACTTCTTCTTGGGGTTGCTTCGGTTTTAATTCTAATTGCTTAATAGTATATTATACACCAAGGTGGTGAAGACTGTTATTATTGACCGAGCACCAAGATTAGCCCCGAGCGGAATAAGGTGCGAGGTCTATAAATGGCTTCACCACCGTGGTGTATATACAATTTTTTCCACTACTAGTCAAATTTAAGACACAAATTAAAAATTAAAAAAATTCTTGTAAAAATCAAGTAGGTAGCACAGGAATGCAAATTCCCATTATTAACCTGGGTTAATAATATAATAAATTATTGACCACTAGGTAGAGAAATTAAACTTCTCAGTTGTCTAGGATACGCAATAATTGTCAACTTCGCAGCTAGTAGTGGAAAATAGTATATTATACAACAAGCTGATAATCTTGGTGTTTATTGCACGAGAGAATGTTTAACGTACGAGTGAGCGCAGCGAGCGAGTCACGCTAAATTTCCCGAGTGCAGTTAACACCAAGATTATAACGAGTTGTATACGCTATTTTTTTTATGCTAGCATCATAAATTAATAAATATTAAATAAAGACTACTTGCATGAATTTTTGATGTAATAACGATATCGTTTCGTTGGATACGGTTGTTGCTATGTGTGGTGTGTAAATGCCGTATATGTCAGAGCAAGTAAAGATGACGTCGTTGTTTTTATGGTAGTTTTATTGCACCCGTGCAATAAAACTGGAAATTATGAACGATTTCTGGTTATCAATAGAGCCGTTTATGATGCTAGCATAAAAAAAGATTAAATCTAATGTTTTTTAAACAGTTCGTTATTGTCATATTCATATATTTCAGTTCTAGTCGTATACGTTATAATTAAATTGTTATCTCTCTAATTTGTTATTACTCTATGGAAAATAAATGAACGAAAAAAAAACCTTTGGACTAAAACTAAGACACAGAGTCGTGCACACAAATTTGTAACAATCATGTGCGCAGGTACCTATCTTGCTCTTTTTTCCTGTAGTGCCAAAGAGGATCCAAAAACTTTGAAAGCCATTCTGCTCTAACGAAGCGATTAATGACATAAGCATGAGAATCAAATCACAATTTTGCTGATATTTTCAACTTACCGCTTCGACTATAATAAAAGAAGTAGTTAATTTCAAAAGGTCGTAAAAGGTCCTGAGGTGCTGAATAAGGGTCATGTTGTTTATAATTGTCTGCAAACCTTAGGTCCTCCGAGAAAACGATAAGCGGAAATGTATCACCATAGTTGAAATGAAATGGTGATATTAATAAAAAAGGGAAATGAAACTACTCCTTAAATGCATCCTCAACCACATTTGGCATTAATTTTCTAAACAAGACACCACACAAGGACTTATATGAACAAAGGTTACATACTTTTCCAATGAAAGTGATAGGTACTCACTTTTTATTTTTCAATACAATTTGAATCTCTTCTAATGTTTTGTTTTTGGTTTCCGGTACAAACTTTATTATTATAACTAATCCGACCGCACATCAAATTCCGAAGCTAAAAAACGGCACTGCCATACCATACGTGTCCTTAGTAAACTGAAAGTACTTAGAAGCAATTCCCGCAAACAGAAAGTAGTAGATATCCGAAATCGTTACGCCATAAGCTTTACATTCGGTAGGAAAATATTCCGCCACCATGAAAAGAGGTAGCGATTGTAAACCGAAACTATAACTTACAATATACATAATCAGTACTACTGTTGGAACCCAATAAATATTCATTGTGTTGAGTTTAAATACATCCCTTGCAAGGAAAAAGGAACCAGCCATTAGTAAAGCGATGCTCGATCCAATTGTTGAAATTATCAGCAAAGGTCTTCGTCCAATTTTGTCAACGAGCAATGAGCTCATTGTCGAGAATACAATTTGTAGCACGTAGAAAATAGTAACTGATATTAAAGGTGAAATATAATCTATCCCTTCCATGAAAACCATTTTGGCGTAAAGAATAAGGGCTGTGATACCACTGAATTGTTGTGCAAACCTTATGGCCATTACTACAAACAAGCTTCGCCTATTAGTCTTATTAAACAAGGAAGTAAATCGCGACCGATTTTTGTCAACTACCAAGGCAATTTCTTCCAGTCTATGGTTCACGTCTTGAACACCTTTAAGTGAGACCAAATTATTTCTAGCTTCCTCCTTTTTCGTTCGCAAAAGCAAGTAATTAGGTGATTCTGGCATGCAGATAAAAGTCAACAGGCACATTATCGGCAATGTAGCGCATACTAGAGCGGATTTCTGCACACTTAAGTATGATCCGAGAATTCCCATGAGCACAACACCAATATAAAACGTTATTGTAATGCAGCAACCTAGAAATCCTCGTATTTCCGGGTCACAAATTTCTCCAAGATAAATTGGAGTCACAACAGTCACACATCCCTCTGCAAAACCTGCGATAAACCTTGCACCTAACAATTCTTGAAATGTAGATGCAAATGCAAGCATTAGCCACGATATTAAAAGTGGAACATTTGATGCCAGTATTATCGTTTTTCTCCCATAGAAATTTAACATAATAGCAGTACTAATGGAGCCGCATGGTCCGGCGAGCAGTAATATAATCGCCACCCAAGACGCTTCTTCATTCGTCATTGGAATTGGAGAGTCTTCACTTAGAAGGTCTGGTAGATACGGAGACGCCCATCCTAAGTGAAAACCACTACAGAAAGTTGCCAACAAACCTACACAATCAAAATTTAGCATATTAAATATTATTTAAAATGCTTACAAGTTACTGTTGCGGTATACTGGAGTGCTCTTCCTTGTAAATTAAAATTTCTAAGACACCTCATTCCGTAAGTACTAATAAATAGTTGTGCAACTATTTTATGGAATAAAATAACCAATTGTACGAACTTATATTTAGTGCATGTTGAGTTGTAAATACATATATTCAAGGTTTGGAGATAATGTTAATACAACTTATAATGAATAGATAACTATAAAAGTATTCGCTTTATTACCTAAAAAAAGAAAATCGCATAGACGATACGATAATTAAACCATGATAATAATTTAAATTTGAAACGTTTGCTAATATGACATCGAAATTTACCGAAAAGAACTGACTTTCAACACAAAAAAGGTGTTTAAAAATGAATACTTTTAACGATCATAAACGTTATTTACTCAATCAGAGTAGCGACGTCAAAAATTTGCATTGTTCTTATGTCCCAATTAAAATTGTTTACGTTTAATTTTTAGATTATGTTATAGATATTACATTACCTATTCTTGCTGAAGTTACTCTTTGATAATAAAACCATTTAAAAACTTGACAGTTACAAATTACAAAAGTTCCCATTAACAAACTCGAGAAATCGGGTATTTATAAACTGAACTGTCAATCTTGCAATTCTTTCTACATAGGCCAAACTGGCCGTTCCCTTGCTACCAGAATCAAAGAGCATTTCCAGTCCATTCAATCTAACAACCTCGATCATAAATCCACTTTTGCCGACCACATCCTTAACTACGGGCCACAACTTTAATCCCAATTCCGATTACAATATTCTCCATAGGTGCAAAAGAAAGGCCATCTCCTCAACACCCTTGAAATTTACGAAATTGCTAAACAGAAAAATAAACCTGAATTCTTAAATGAAATCACGGATTTTCATTCGATAGTTTGCTCATTTTTCATATTATTTTGCGGTTCACTCTATATATCATTTTTAGTTGCTTACTTTTCATTCAAGGTTAATGTTAAATTTGTAATTCTTAAGTGCCAAAGTGCCATCTATAGTAATTTTACTTAAAGTCTTATCTTGTTTGTCATTTAATGTGATTGTGGTTGTCACGCAGAATCGATTGTATAATGCAAAAATGCAATAATATACAGGGTGTTCCGTTTAAAATAAGAAGATGAATTGCGATTTTCGGTCCTTCCGGAAGTTGTAGAACATCGAAAATATTTTAGAACAAAAGAAGGCTATGGGTTATCCTTAACCTGAAAGTTTCAAATTCATAAGTAGTAAGGGACCCCAGGAAATTCTAATGAACGGGTTCCGTGATATATCCTGTATATCACAGTGATTGCGATCAAGCGCAATATGAGCACAACTATAATATTATAAAAAATCGAAATTTGCGTGGTGGCAAAAATGGGAGAGGATAAGGGGTCGAAAGGTGCGGGTGACGATGGTGGACGTGCTTGTGCTCGTGTTGTGGAAAGGCGCGGTTACAAATGGAATGTAGGAATGAGTAATGCTAATGAAGAATGACAAAATAACTGAGCACAAAGGAAATTTTGGGCATGATTGACGGTAAGTAATCCCAAACGACAGCAAACGCTAGCTAGAGGAACGCCTTACTACGGTTATCAATCCCAAACTCTAGCTGATGCATGCAACCGATAATAACTGGAAAAAGTTGGCAACCTTTTGTACCACAATGATAGAAACACGTTTGGAAGAATCGCAGAAGAAATACCAGGCAGTACAATAGTGATTAGTACGTGTGATAAGCTTAAACTGTGATATTAAAAGAAAATTGTATGTGTACACAAACTTACAAAGAATGCACAAGAAAGGTACTCCACTCAACGTAATCGTTAGCTCAATGGGTCTCCGCTACTATAACTTGCGAAAGACTTAGCGCACAGCGACGGAGAAGGTTTTCCCCCATAACTAGACTGCCTGGTAAGCAGCCCTTTTGATATATTTTCTCATGGCACTGGAAGTTAACTTTTATCCACCACAGAAGAATTTCTTTTTTTTAGTATGCACTGACATTGCTTTGCAGTGAGCATTATACAGTGAAGCCCTCAATGGTCTCTACAGAAGGCCGATCCTGCACAGACATTAGCTGTGCCAGTAGCTTAAAAGCTACATTTCTTCGTTGTCCACGCTGCCTGTTCAAGTTTAATCGTAGACATAAGTGATTAAACTACTTTTTGGGGTTGCTACGGTTTTAATTCTAATTGTTTAATAGTATATTATACAACAAGCTCATAATCTTGGTGTTTATTGCACGAGAGAATGTTTAACGTACGAGTGAGCGCAGCGAGCGAGTCACGCTAAATTTTCCGAGTGCAATTAACACCAAGATTATAACGAGTTGTATAGGTACGTTATTTTTTTTATGCTAGCATCATAAATTAATAAATATTAAATAAAGACTACTTGCATGAATTTTTGATGTAATAACGATATCGTTTCGTTGGATACGGTTGTTGCTATGTGTCGTGTGTAAATACCGTATATGTCAGAGCATGACGTCGTTGTTTCTATGGTAGTTTTATTGCACGGGTGGAAATTTTTTTTTTTTTTAATTTCTTCTTTATTTACAATCTGCCATTCCATACAGCATTCAGCAAATTATGTGAAAGTGAACATGACTTGTGGGTTATTGCTTAATTAGCTATTTCCCTTATTTACCCTATACTGGTTAGGTGTTTGATTAGATTACCTTAAGCTAAAAACTAAACTAAACTAATGTCTTGGATTTACGATATATTATGGCTGTTTAAACTACTAGATATTAGGTAAATCTATTTGGTAGATCCAATGGTTTGAACCTCTTAAGACGTCGCACTACACGAGCTTTTAGTAGATCACTGGCCAAATTGTTTGGGTGCACACTGAGCCGCGCACTGTAATTACCACTCAGATTTGTTATCACTTCACTAACCGAACTAACTCCAAGGTCGCGGCTTATGACGTCGTTAGGTACGTACCAAGGGGAATCGCCTGATTATATTTATGGAGGAGTTAGCAGCTGCAGCCCATAATTGCAATCCATATGTCCATATCGGTCGTAGTATTGTTCTATAAAGTAGTATTTTGTTAGACAATGCTAGCTGTGACTTCCCCCCTAGCAACCAATACATTTTCCTAAATGTAAGCCCTAATTGTTTTCGTTTGGTCCAAATGTGTTGTTTCCAGGTGAGACGTCTGTCTAAGTGGATTCCTACGTACTTAACTGTGTCTTGCTGGGGAAGTTGTCCATTTAAAAGAACTGGTGGGCAGGTTTCTCTCCTCATTGTAAAGGTTACATGAGTGGATTTCGATTCATTGACTTTAACTCGCCATTTTTTAAACCAAATTTGTAACGAAATGAGTTTGTAGCTGTTGAGATGCTGTATTGGGGTCGTGATGGCATGACAGTATGGCCGTGTCGTCGGCATATGTAGCAATTGTTGTTTGTGTGGTTGTAGGTAGATCTGCAGTAAACAATAGGTATAACAACGGGCCCAATACACTTCCCTGTGGGACTCCAGAGTTAATTCGGTATAAAGTAGAAAGCTCGCCTTGTACTTTGACTAGAAAGTGTCTGTTAGTTAGATATGATTTAACAACTAGATAGAGGTCTGGTGGTAGTACATGTTTGAGTTTAGATAGTAGTCCTTTGTGCCAGACCTTATCAAAGGCCTGGCCAACGTCAAGGAATACTGCCGAGCAATATTGTTTTGTTTCTAACGCGTTATTTATTTTTTGTACTAGTCTATGTACTTGCTTTATGGTCGAGTGCTGAGCACGAAAGCCGAATTGGTGTGATGGCAGAAGATTATTTTGCAGGAGTATTGGCCCTAATCTGTTTAGCAGTATTTTTTCATACACTTTCGAGAGAAGTGGAAGCAGGCTTATTGGCCTGTAGGAGTTGACCTGCTCAGGTGGTTTACCTGGTTTTAATATTAATATTATTGTAGCTACTTTCAGTTGATCGGGCCAGTAACCCAGTCTAAGAATAGCATTAAACAGCATAGTTAGAAATTTATATCCACTTTCTGGTAGTTCTTTTAAAACTCTACTGGTGATCAGATCATAGCCTGGCGATTTTTTATTTTTCAGAGCTTGGATTATAGATTTGACTTCTTTAGTTCTAACTCGTTTGCTAGGTAGGTGCATCTGAAATAGTGCTGTTAGAAAATGCTGAACTTCGTTTTCTTCCTCAGGGGTGGTCTCTGAGGGGTGTGGCTCAAATACCATCTCTAGATGTTTTGCAAATACCGTCGCTTTTTCAATAGAGTTTCTTGCCCATGTACCATCTTCTTTTCGAAGAGGGGGAATGTGTTGTATCGGTTGCTTTAACTTTTTAGTGGCTCTCCAAAGAGAGTAGTCAGAAGCTGCAGATGGAGATAACGTTTCCAGATAGTGCTGGACAGCTTGGTTTTTAAGATTTTTGAGAAGTAATTTAAGTTTGGCAGTAGCTCGATTGAAATTTGTTTTGTCAGTTGGAGATCTGGTGTTTTGCCAACATCTTCTTAATGTCCTTTTATCGTCAATAATTTTTTTGACGGCAATCGGGCATTCGTCAGACCGTGTATGTGAGGTTTCTCTTGGAGCCGCAGCCCATGCCGCATTTTGAACGATTTGGTTGAAGTGTTCTACAGCATTTAGTAGATCATCTTCTGTTTGTAGTGAGATATCTAGCAGTACATTTTCTTCTACTTTGCTTTTAAAACTGTTCCAGTCAGTTTTATTTGTGCTTAGGTATGGAGGTTTTTCTGTGTGCAAGGGTTGAGAGCAAAGATTAAGTAGAACTGGAGAGTGGTCGGAGGTAAGGTCAAGACAAGACTTAGCCTGAAGAAGGTTTAAGCTTATGTTTTTGATAATGAAGTGATCCAGGAGATCAGGCAATTTATTGACATCGGACGGCCAATAGGTCGGCTCTCCTGTGGATATAAACTTTAGGTTGAGTGAAGTTATTGCTTTCATTAGTTCTCGACCCTTCGTGGTCGTTAACCTAGAACCCCAGTTTATATGTTTAGAATTACAGTCACCGCCAACGATAAAGCGATTGCCCAGTGATCTAAAGTAGTGCTCAAAATCTTGTTGTTTGATAGCATGCCGTGGTGGACAGTAAATAGCTGAGATGACCAGTGGCCCTACCCAATCCTCGACTGCAACTGACGTAGCTTGTAGGTGCGCTTCACTGTATTTGTTGATTTCAAAGTGTTTTATCTTGTTTCTTATTATAATAGCAGTACCAGCGTGGCCTGTTCCATCCGGATGCAGTGTTGCGTAGTGGTATAGTTGTGAATTTTTAAGAAACTTCTCTCAGTAAATCGAGCTTCTGAGATTGGCATGATATCTATGTCATGCAATTGTATAAATGACTTCACTTCGAGAGCATGTTCTTGTAGGCCATTGGCGTTCCACTCAGCAATTTTTAGTATGTGGGCCATTATGATTGTTTGGTGACAAGAGCTGTTAAAAGGTTTAACATGGTTGACATCTGTTCGACGAGATTCTTCATCATCTGCTTCAGTTCTTGCATATCACTTACTGCTTGTGTTGACTGTACGATTTGAGTTTATTGTTGGATATTATTGTTTGACTCTTGTACTTGGTAGGTTCTACCACTAACAATATCTGGATGACTGATGTCAGGCTGTATTAGTCTTGATGGACCTCTGTTTATCTGTTTAAGTCTGAGCGGTGGGAAAGTTTTCTGTTGCAGCTCTTTGTATATGGCGCACCCTTTGTAGTTCGCCGGGTGATTGTCATTACACAGGACACATTTAACATCATCGCTTTTGGTTTTGCGTAAGCACTGCGTGGTTAGATGATTGCCTGCGCATTTTACGGCAGCGAGGACTCCTATTACAACAGTTCTTTGTGTGACCCAGCCTTTGACACTTCATACACTGTGGAATTTCTCTCTTTTGTCTGGGTGGTTCAAACTTTACTATTGAGTGTAAGAGTTTCTCTATGTTGTAAACATCCTTATTATTTGAGGCAGTTTTAAGTTCCACATAAAATAGGGGTAGTGGTTTCTTTGTAGTTCGGTCCCTTATGTTTGATATATTTGTAACAACGTGATGCTGCTCTTCTATGGCCTTCTTTAAAGTGTCAATATCAGTAGTTGGGTGAATATTATGAAGAACAACTCTGAAGTTGCGATCTTCTTTAGGTTTGAATGAGTGAAATTCCGTATTTTTTACAGCTAGGGCTTGGATAATAGCAGTGTATTTTTCAGAAGATGCCGGTAGAATTTTAACTTCGTCATTAAATAGTACTTTGATCTCATATTCATTTGTGGCTGTGCTCTCCAATAGCTCAAGCAATGGTGGGAGATATTTCACTCCTTATACGAAAATTGGGGGTGGTTTAGGATTATTCTTAGTAGAACCTAAGTCAGTGTCGTTGGAAGTTGCAGTGGTTTCGTTTTCTAAATTACTGTAGCGATTTGTTAAAGAAATTGGTTTGTTTAGCCAGTAGTTTGTTATTTTTGCTTACTTAAGTTGAGGTTGGATGTTATCTGTATTTCTTTGTCTTTTTTTATTTTTATTTTCCACCATTTGCCATTCAGGTTCTTGTGGAACTTGTGATTGTGATAAATAAGGAATACTGTAGAATTGATTAGGTGTCGCAGTTCTTACAGATGCACTTGGTTGTTGATTGGTTAGGTTTATCGGATATTGCAGATAAGTGTTGTTAATTGGCAGGGCTTGATAATTTTGTGTAGAATAACCCGGTGTAAAATACGGGTTATTTTGATCAGCTTGCATCGGTTCTTGTACTTGATTAACATGATTTGGTACATTTAGATAGTAAGCCATACGGCTTGTTTGAGTTTAGATAGTATTTAGATAATATTAAATTAAATTTATTTGTAAAAGTCAATTGATATTTCAATCTAAGAGCACTTGACCCGGAGGTCACTTACTTGAATCGCCGGATTCCAGAGCACAACAAGACAACTTTACACTCAGAAAACCAAACGAGAATGCCAAAGCTGGAAATTATGAACGGTTTCTGGTTGTCAATAGAGCCGTTTATGATGCTAGCATAAAGAAAGATTAATTCTAATGTTTTTTAGAAGGTTCGTTATTGTCATATTCATTTATTTCAGTTGTAGTCGTATACGTTATAATTAAATTGTTATCTCTCTAATTTGTTATTACTCTATTGAAAATAAATGAACGAAAAAAAAACCTTTGGACTAAAACTAAGACACAGAGTCGTGCACACAAATTTGTAGCAATCATGTGCGCAGATACCTATGTTGCTCTTTTTTCCTCTATTGCCAAAGAGGATCCAAAAACTTTGAAAGCTATTCGGCTCTAACGAAGCGAATAATGACATAAGCATGAGCATCAAATCACAATTTTGTTGATATTTTGAACTTACCGCTTCGACTATATAAAAGAAGTAGTTAATTTCAAAAGGACATAAAAGGTCATGAGGTGCTGAATAAGGGTCAAGTTGTTTATACCGCCACAACGGCGCCGGTGCAGCGATATAATTGTCTGCAAACCTTAGGTCCTCCGAGAAAACGATAAGCGGAAATCTTATTACCATAGTTGAAATAAAATGGTGATATTAATAAAAAAGGGAAATGAAGCTACTCCTTAAATGCATCCTCAACCACAGTTGGCATTAATTTTCTAAACAAGACACCACACAAGGGCTTACATTAACAAAGGTTACATACTTTTCAAATGAAAGTGATACTCACTTTTTATTTTTCAATACAATTTGAATCTCTTCTAATGTTTTGTTTTTGGTTTCCGGTACAAACTTTATTATTATAACTAATCCGACCGCACAACAAATTCCGAAGGTAAAAAACGGCACTGCCATACCATACGTGTCCTTAGTAAACTGAAAATACTTAGAAGCAATTCCCGCAAACAGAAAGTAGTAGATATCCGAAATTGTTACGCCATAAGCTTTACACTCGGTAGGAAAATATTCCGCTACCATGAAAAGAGGTAGCGATTGTAAACCGAAACTATAACTTACAATATACATAATCAGTACTACTGTTGGAACCCAATAAATATTCATTGTGTTGAGTTTAAATACATCTCTTGCAAGGAAAAAGGAACCAGCCATTAGTAAAGCGATGCTCGATCCAATTGTTGAAATTATCAGCAAAGGTCTTCGTCCAATTTTGTCAACGAGTAATGAGCTCATTGTCGAGAATACAATTTGTAGCACGTAGAAAATAGTAACTGATAGTAAAGGTGAAATATAATCTCCCCCTTCCATGAAAATCATTTTGGCGTAAAGGGTAAGGGCCATGATACCACTGAATTGTTGTGCAAACCTTATGGCCATTACTACAAACAAACTTCGCCTATTAGTCTTATTAAACAAAGAAGCAAATCGCGACCGATTTTTATCAACTACTGAGGCAATTTCTTCCAGTCTATGGTTCACGTCTTGAACACCTTTAAGTGAGACCAAATTATTTCTAGCTTCCTCCTTTTTCGTTCGCAAAAGCAAGTAATTAGGTGATTCTGGCATGCAGATAAATGTCAACAGGCACATTATCGGTAATGTAGCGCATACTAAAGCGGATTTCTGCATACTTAAGTATGATCCGAGGATCCCCATGAACACAACACCAATATAATACGTTATTGTAATGCAGCAACCTAGAAGTCCTCGTATTTCCGGGTCGCAAATTTCTCCAAGATAAATTGGAGTCACAACGAATACACATCCCTCTGCAAAACCTGCGATAAACCTTGCACCTAACAATTCTTGAAATGTAGATGCAAATGCAAGCATTAGCCATGATATTAAAAGTGGAACATTTGATGCCAGTATCATCGTTTTTCTCCCATAGAAATTTAACATAATAGCAGTACTAATGGAACCGCATGGTCCGGCGAGCAGTAATATAATCGCCACCCAAGACGCTTCATCATTGGTCATTGGAATTGGGGAGTCTTCGCTTAGAAGGTCTGGTAGATACGGAGATGACCATCCTAAGTGAAAACCACTGCACAAAGTTGCCAACAAACCTAGACAATGAAAATTTTGCATATTAATAATAATGTTTTTTTAAAATCGGCCAGAAAGTAGTAGTTTCCGGATTATTTTTAGGCTAGAAAATGTCATTTTGACGGACTGAGCCGGAAAGTCATTGTGATAGTCCGGTAAAAGTTTTACCGGACTCATTTTTACTTTACCGGACTCATTTTTTACTTTCCGGCCTAGAATGGTCAATTGTTCTTCCCGTTTCTGGACGATTTTAAAAAAAATATTGTACGTAATACGTCCCAAAAGTGCTTTTACTGGACTCGCAGGCTTGCAGGACTCGCCTGCGGCTCGTCCTGTAATTTGCCTACTTGTCCAGTAAAAGGTCACTTTCGGGACTTGTTACGTAAACTACTATTTCGGGCAACCAAATATGATTTGGTGGCCGTTACTATAGCAGCGACCGCGAAATATTTGATACGTACTCGAGATTGTTCTGCCTCCGCTCCGCCGCAATCGGCCTCGGCAACAATGTTTCTCATCGTACGTTAAAGTGTATTTTCAAGGCCGAACAATTTCGAGTACGTTAAAGATTTTCGCGGACAAGATATACACAACATTTTTTGGGCAACCAAATATGATTTCGCGGCCAAAATTTAATATTCGATGTATTGAAATGTATCAAAAGTGCCATTTACTTTAACGGCCGCTGTTATGGGTAACGGCCGCGAAATCATATTTGGTAGCCCAAAAATAACTATTAAAATGCTTACAAGTTACTGTTGCGGTATACTGGAGTGCTCTTCCTTGTAAATTAAAATTTGTAAGAAACCTCATTCCGTACAAACCAACAAATAATTATGCTATTGTTTTATAGAATAAAATAACCATATCTCACAATTTCGAGAACTTATATTTAGTCCATGTTTGATTTGTAAACATATTCAAGGTTTGGAGATAATGTTAAAACAATTTATAATGAATAAATAACTGTAAAACATTTTATGGACGAAAATGAAAGAGAATAGGTGACACTATCATAATACCGTGATAATACATTTATTTTAAAACGTTTGCTAATGTCGCATGTGAAGTGATATTCAACATAAAAAGGTGTTTAAAATAAAAATGAACTTGAATATTTATGGCGGTCATTAACGTTATTTACTCAGAGTAACTGAGAATCCTAGCATTGTCGTTATGTAAAGTTTCATTTTAAGGTTATGTTAAAAATATGGCGTGACTGAATGGATGAAGTGATCCATTATGGAAATGGCTAACCAAGTATATAGTTCTGTACTCAAAACTAAAAAAAGTATCCATAACAACAGTCATAATACTTCAGTGTGTGTAATCAATAGGAGTTCTACAATGACTTGTAAAGAGATATGTGCTAGCAGAGTTATCGTATGGAACTCATCCAGATATGTAAACTTAATGGGTTTTTAGTTATATGGCGTATGTTCATATTCCAAAAGATCGTGAAATAGCTAAAATGGTACAACTTACTAGGATATGTAAATATAAACTTCAACAAACAATAAAATAGTAGTGATATGGTAAGCTATGACGTTTCAAGTGAATTTTTATACCAGGTACAATATCCCCCATCATACATACAACACCAGATATAAAAAACTATTACCTATCATCCCTCATAAATTTGAAATTTGAGAAAAACGTCTCACATGTGAGCAGAAAAATCTTTAACTCCCTACCTACACAAATTAAAGAAATTACGCCAAAGAAAAACTTCTGTGACAATTATTTTATCGCTTTCGATGCATTTTTTGTGTGCATGGAATGTTTTAAATTATGAAAATAAATTATTATTATTATTATTATTTTAGAAAGTACCTACATTTGAAGTTAATGGAAGAAATCCGTTCAAATATAAGAAATTGAACTAGAAGAGAAACCAAGTGAAGAATTACAGGCGGATGAACCAAAACAGAAGCCGATGCAGGCAATGTACTTGCAAATTACCTTGGTGCAAGTGTTAGATGGATGTCTTCCCATTTAACAACAGTAGTAAACCTCGTAACTATCTATGTCGAATTATCAAGTTTTGTATTGAGAGATGCTTTGATGCAAGTCTTTCCTCTTGACTTTTCTACCCTAATATTTTATCATTTGAGGCCATTTTCCTACCAATAATTTTTGTCAAATTCGACTCATTTTCAATTTGTTTGTGCCTTTTCCCCTTACCTTTACCTATACGAATGGGGTGGCACATCTCTAAAAATTTGATTATTAGTATTTAACTCTCCCAACGACTACGGCAATTACAGAGCTATTAGCCTGCTCTCAACTTTCTCGAAGATTCACGAATCCGTTATTGGCGAAAAACTATTGAAATTCTTTGTTGAAAATAAATTATCACCCACTCAACATGGTCTTGTGAAGAGCAGAAACACATTAACAGCACTTTGCGCATACCAGAATATAATTGTTAGTGCTTTAGATAATCAATCATCTGCCCTTGGGTCCTTTGTTGACTTCTCTCGAGCATTCGACCTAGTTAATCACCGGCTATTGCTACATAAATTATCAAGGTATGGAATAAGAGGACTAGCTTTGAAGCTACTTGAATCCTACATCACGCAACGATACCAGATAATAGAACTCAATGGCACTCGCGGTGAATCGCGTAGTGAGACAAGAGATGTTCCACAGGGTTCTGTATTGGGGCCATTGCTGTATGTGATTTACTCTAATGACTTGTCCCAAGTATATTGCTGACCATAACGTTAACATAGTGTGCTACGCGGATGATACGAATCTTTTAATTACAGGGATGAACGATTTTGAAACGCTGCATGTTGCAAATAATGTGTATGATAGCATTTTTAAGTGGGCTAAAAATAATTGCCTACAATTAAAGATGGATAAAACAATATCGGTCGCCTTTAGTATTGCCAGACTGCCTCGATCGATAAACTACTACAACAGCAACAACTTACAACTCAACTTATCGTCGAATGTACAAGTACATGTATTAGGTGTCACATTTGATGAAGGGTTAAGCTGGAACAAACATATTGATGTTCTCTGCGCGAGACTTCGAAGCTGCTGCTTTGCCATTCGGTTTCTATCCAAACATTGCAGTTTGGAAATCCTGATTAATATATACCATGCGAATTTTCACTCCGTTCTACGTTCTGGAATTGTAATCTGGGGAGGAAGCTGTCTGGTATCGAGGGTTTTCCTTATTCAAAAATATGCAGTCAGAATCCTAGGACAACTATCTTTCCGTGCATCTTACCGCAAATCATTTCAAAATTTGAAGATACTAACACTCTCTGCGACATACATCTACGAAATTTGCTGCTTTGTCTACAAAAACAAAGATTTATTTCACAAAAACAAACTTTTGCATGGACATCATACTAGATCCAGGAACATATTAAGACCAGACAAGACAAGCATCGTACCGCATTTTATCAAAAAAATTTTATTATCTGGGCTGTAAATTGTTTAACTTCCTTAGTGACGAGATAAAAAAATGTGATAATGTGATGATATTTAAACAAAAATTAAAGACTTTACTACTATCAATTAATCCGTACACTGTAGAGGAGTACCTTAATAGAATTTATAATTAATATATGTTAGTGAATTGTTATTAGTGTTACTTTTTTTTCTGTTTTTTTTAAATTGTTTTCCTATTGTTTTTATTTTTTACATATTGTTCCCATTATTGTATTTGTATGATAACCTACATGTTAACTTGCTTCGATACTGTCGATACCATTTTCATGGTTAATGATAATAAACGATATTATTATTATTATTATAACTAGGATATTATCGTATACTTATAATAAAACAAGTGGTAGGACTATTGCCGGTAACAATTTTTGTCAGTCAGATCACGAATAGTTGTTGTGACGAAAATCGATTTTCTAGAGACAATAACTATGAGTGGTACTGACTGACAAAAATTACCAAAAGATTTCTACCACAAGTTGTGTTCGTCAAAACAATCCAAAGAAAATAAAGCAAGAATTGTTTATAATAATTGTGTTATAAATTAGTATATTAAAGTATAAGTGGATAAACAGGTCTTTAAAACACGCGCGAGTGAAATAGAGCAAGTGTTTTAAAGACCAGTTATCCACGAATACTTTACGCTATTTTTTTTATTGGTTCACTTTGAAATCTGGTATTAAAATGGAAATAAAAACTAATAATGTGAAATGGTTGAATTCGTAATGTGAAATAAAGTACACCTTTCGTTGTCATGGAAATGAGAAAAACGGAAATTAACTTGCAATCTGTCATTCTATTTGACGTAACAAAGTACTCCTGTCAGATCAATAACCAATAGAATTTACGTTTTTCAAATTTGTTGATGTTGGCATGGCAACTTTAAAACACGCGCGTTTTAAAAAGTGCGATTTAAGCACGCTGGGGCGTGGTTTAAAAGGTTAAAATAGGACACCAATAAAAAAAAGTAATTTTTGTTAATAAAGTTTATTGTTGAATTTTTTACCTTTATACTCACCTGTATTATCGCTGTAATCATCTGCTCCTTAGCATGGAAAGATTGCCAGAGTAATCAGATCCTAATTGGCTCAAATTAAAAAAATAGACAGTTTCGATTGATTGTTAAATTTTGAGTTGGATTGTCAGTGAAATATAAATTCAAAAAGCTCTCCCACGGTTACAAAATTTTCAAAACCTGATGCAGCAAATACTATCAGAAGGAAAGACAAAGTAAAGTGAAAGTTTACAGCGACACTATAAATGATCACGAAACCAGACAGCAGGAGACTAATTAAATTCTAATGTCAAGAAGCGAAACATGAAGGTCTGAGAGAAGACAGCGCCTGGAGAAGCAGGTTATTATACGATAATACCTACCTACTCGTGGAAACCTGATGATTATTAAAATGTATGAATATGTACCATGTTTGGAACAACTGTGAAAACGGTTAAGAAGGGTTTCAGTGAGTAGTTACAATCTTGAACGAAGGAGAGTCCCGCGCTATTTGACACTGATCGAATCTAAGGGGTTTGGTGGGCGTAAAAAGGTTTTCATCGTGAAAGGATCGCCATAAAATTTATTGATCAACTTCCACTGCAAACATTCGTAAAGGGTTAAACGTGGCAAGACATCTTGCGTCCACCAAAGGTATTCTTACACTATACCATTGAACAAAATGGGTTTGTATTGAAGATTGAGGAATATTTTTCATCACGTTCCAAAAAAAAATATTTTTACAAAAGCGAAGAAAGAAAATACTGTTTGGTAGTGTTACCTTCTCCGCTGTTACAATATTATGCAATCGTAGCACTGCATCAATGTAATTTATTAAATAGAACCTGCAATTAATCATAACTAATTTTTTTATTGAACCACTATACAAATAACACTGGATGTAATTACTTGAATTTTGCTAACTGCTAATCTTAGAAGTACAATTATACAGGGTTGCCCACTTGCCCTTCGTTCTTCGATAGTACCTTTAATATTAATTTAGGACATTTCTTATTCAGATGTTCCTTGTTTAAAACATAAAAATATTTTCAGGCCCGCACTGCTCTCGGTTCTTCTGTACAGGATCGTACTCGATTATTTTAAATGGAACACCCTATAGATTTTTATATTTTTGAAATCCATATTCGATTCTAGACCAAGTTTGTTTGACCTTTCACCTACTTAAGTCAACTCATTTAGGAGAAAATAAATGTTTTTTAAAAATTGTCGCCGAAATCAACAATCAGTAAAAAAATCATAACTATTCAATCATTGGGAGCAGAGCAACAAAATTTTAGATGATCATAAAACAAAAGATCGTTTTATTTCTCCATATGCTGATTTTGAACGAAATTTTTTGCAAAAGGGCCGTACTGAATTTTTTCTAACGACCACAGAATAACTGCCAAAAGTCGACTATTTTAAATAGAACACCCTGTATATTTTCATGAATGAACTGTTTTTTAAGTTAGCTTTGATTTTTGTTAAATATGTCAGTTATTGTGTCAATATATGTCAATATTGGCAGTTCTTCTGTGGTCGTTAGAAAAAATTCAGTATATCTCTTTTGCAACAAATTTCGTTCAAAATCAGCATATCGACAAATAAAACGCTCTTTTGTTTATGATAATTTCAAATTTTGTTGTTCTGTTGCCAATGATTGAATAGTTATGATTTTTTTACTGATTGTTGATTTCGGTGACAATTTAAAAAAAAAATTTATTTTCTCTTAAATGAGTTGACTTAAGTAGGTGAAATGCTAAACAAACTTGGTCTAGAATCGAATATGAATTTCAAAAATATAAAAATCTATAGGGTGTTCCATTTAAAATGATCGAGTACGATCCTGTATAGACGAAACCGAGAGCAGTGCGGGCCTGAAAATATTTTTAGGTTGTAAACAAGGAACATCTGAATAAGAAATGTCTCTTGATATTTTGTCCTAAAATTAATATTAAAGGTACTATCGAAGAAAGAAGGGCTAGTGGGCAACCCTGTATGTGGAGACTAACGTGCGTGGCACAAAGACGTGCTTCCTGGAATGCAAATCTGTCCACGGTTTAAACAAAATCTGAGAGGAAAGGGTACGAAAACAATTCATCATTATTAATACAAAAGTAGTTCTGAAGAAAACATTATACATTATTAATGTACACCTCGTTGGTAAATAAGTATCGGTTTCCCATAATTCTATTACTTTTTATCATAAAAAAAGTGGTCTTCAAATAGGGAAAAAAGCATAATTAATTATTATTCAGGAACTCATTCGAAGAACAACGAAATGTAGATTTTCTTTGACGGAAAATATTCAAGCAACATTTTGTAGGAAATTAGGGACAATTGTTCTCTGAATAAGTGTAAGCTGTGATTGTTCTTATTTTTAATTATAATTCTGCGAGTCAAACTGAAATACAATTATAATTATGTCGCACACAACTCCTCACAATGTATTGTTTGAGAAATACAATGAACCGCCCCACGAAACAGGTACCCTATAGGTATACAGCAGTGCTGTATAAGCGAACAATCGACGCAAGTCTAAAACTTTTAACGATGTATTGCATTAATAGCTTGTTTGAGCACTTAGCGATCAATATGTAACAATATAACAACCTGCAATATCAGTGCACGAGACTGAAATCATTAAAGAATAATAGGGCGAATATAAAAGTTTCCAGTTCTGAAGAAGGAAATTAAATTTTTACGTTTTCCCAAACTTCGACTGAATCACATTTTAATAAATATAAATCAATTTAGGATTGTCACAGTTAATTCAGGTTAACTTGACCCCTCTGATCACGAAAGAAAAAAAAAATCGAACCCTTATCCGCGATCTTGAGCTAAATCACAAAGTCTGTCGTTGAAAAGGCTTCAGGACACGATTTCAAAAGAATAACTGATTGTCAGCGAATAAAGGAAGGCTCTGTCCACAACAAGAAGTAAGTGGGTCCGTATCGAATATATATCGGATCTGAATCTGAACGGCTCAGGAATGCTTATTTTAATACACCGACTTTTCGATATAAGGGATGAATCCCTTATAAAAAGACTAAATCCATTTCTTGTAGCTAGATCGCTTTCAGATGAGATTGACCAGTGAATAAAAGCTCCATTTGTAATGAACTGAAGCTTACAAAGCCTTACAGATGGTATATAAGTGCGACATATAAAGGAACATGAGCTTTTACGTTTATCTGCTTTTGTGAAAAAACGGAGACATTTTTTATACAATTATTGTAATTAATATAGTTATTTAAAAAGTTGATATAATTAATATTTGTAAATATAGCTTAAATTCGTGAATTACTTTTGGAATACAAATTAAATTACGGTAAAGCAAACGTTAAGATGGAATAATCTGAGAGTGGGGTTGAGGTTCTAACCAAGAGGCATAGAATATGTCAATTTACTTTGAAATGTGCCGTAAATAAAGACCGATGCTATTTTCCTGCCACCGTTACGAATTTTCCTTCACATTTCAATTAATGAACAGTTCCCATTGTTTAAAATAGAATCGTTATTTTTGTTTCATTTTTCGGCCGTAAAACTTCAAATAAATGTCTACTTTCCATTGATGAAGAAGTTAAGCTGTCCATCAAAATTCTGCAACCTCAGAATTATTCTGTTGTATCTATATGCTGCAAAAAACATATGTTTCTACAAGGGGAAGGTGAAACTTGTTTGTTTTCATTCATTACACGCAACGTTTAAATTCTCACTGTATATATTTTAAGGAATAAAGTTCTATGAGCATTAAAAATGTTTTCTTATCTTACAACAGAATGTATCTTGGATACATCTGACGATATTTTTGCTGTAGACGAGGAGAATCATGCGCAGGCAATTGCACATATACATGAAAACACTTCTTAATAATAGTATAACTAGATTTCTACAATGTATTGAAGCTTTGGATTGTGCCCAATGTAAGAATTCAATCCTTTGGTAGAGAAGAACAAGAAAATTTTACAAATTGAAGAGAATATTTTTCAATGAATGAATAAGTAGTATGCGATCTTCAAGTAAATAATATGTCTGCTCATTCATGTATTCAACAGTGCGAACTCTGAAAATGTGGAATTTACAAATTACTGCAGAACATTATTATTTAGCAAAATTGTGTTTTGTGTTTTCATTACAAAAATTCAAGAATTGAATTCAATTGGATGTGTAAAAAGTAGAAGGAATTGTTATTTCATGCATAGTGCTTGGTAATGATTTTCTGAGTTCAGTTTTACTTATAAACAAATTTCTCTAATTAAAACTACTATTAAGGTTGATTAAGGTGAAGGGTGTCTAGATGTAGCTTTCATTCTTTACTTGAATAGACAGCCTTTCACCTGGTGCCAATTGACTTCTCTTCTATCAATTCTACTCTCAAAAGATGTTCCATTTTAAGAAATTCCTTTTGCCAAGGCTGTTTTCAAAGTGGTTTTCAATGGCTTAGATGTTAATATTGAAAAGTTCGTCAGAGACCACTTTTCTCCAATGAGTAGGGAATAAATAAAAGTAATAAGTTGTCTTTAGTAATTTACAATGCTCACTGTAACTACGGAAATCAAATCTAAAAACATATTATTTGTTAACCCTTTGCTGATATGGTCATTTTTAGCACCGTTACCGGTATTGTCGGGTCCCTTCAGACCCGATTTTTCAAAAATGAAAATGACAGTTTTTTTGTAAACTATTTTAGTGCTTGAATTTGACATTTGAGATACAAATACAAGCTGTTATACAAAAACATTAATATTTTTATGATCACTTTTTATTTTAAAAATGATGAACGAAATTATTTTCTGGTAATGTCTACAAAAAAATAGAAAAATTTAAACTTTGAATTTTTGGAAAAATTTTTTAGCACAAACTGCAGACAGATATACAAAACATGATTTTCAACAAAAATTAAATAATTTTTTCATATATTATCTAACGATATCTGCAATGACGTTCAATTACACTTGGAACAAACAATTTTATTAGAACTGTCCTTTACAAACATGATTTTTACAATTGCTGCATATGTCTATTAATCACCATAAAATTCATCTCAAGTAAAAACTGACGTAACTGGTATCGCGGGGTCCGATCGGACCCAAAAATCATGAACTACAACCCTGATAAAATCTCAGCGTTCTGCCAACATACGTGAACGTTCGAGAAGCTATTTCATGAGAAGTTACGGATCCGTGAACTCGTACGCACCGTTTCAGCCAAAATATCGTGGGAAATGCGAGGCGCCGGGTCAGAACCGACCCGACGATACCGACTAAGGGTTAAGCAATATTTGTCCTACTTACACCTGACCATTAATTTTATGTTTCTCCTCAGAACTTCCGCCACCTCCTTCCAGGAGCTCTACATTCAGAAAAATTATTGGTACCATAAATCAAAATCAAGGATATTCTTTATCATCACTCTGCATCTTGTTCGAAACAAACGCTATTATTACACCAAAAACACTTACTACGCAGTTTGCACCAAATTCCAACTCGCCAGCGGCCAGTTTACGGATATAGAGGTAAATTATCAAGAATACCATTTTATACAAACATATTTGTTTTTTTTTAGCATATGACGGTTTTACAGATTCGCCTCTTTACACCGAATGGAAGACACACTGCGTTATATTTGCAAACCAACTACATCGTTTAGGTTATGTACATTATGTTAGGAGAGGAGCCCACACTTACGCTTTGAACTAATATTTATTTAAGACTACCTTTACCATGTAGCAAAAGTGTATATATGTTATACATACAAATCTAGTTTGGGTGTCAAGGGGTCATGTGCCACCCGTCTTGCCTATGGCTGCCAGAGCCTGCTTCGGTCTCCGCTACCCAGCAAACACACATATAAAATATACATACAGCATATGTAAAATTGAAGTAAATACCCCTACATATGCTCTTTTATATATCAAGTATGTAAATATTCTTTAATAAGTTATATAAACCGTATGTCAGACAATTACGTATATTTTACATAATAGTATTGAAACTTACGGATATTCTGTATACAGAAATTCATATAATATATACATATAGATAATTACATATCACTCATGAAATTCATGTGCTTTCATGTTTACATGATTAGATTTATGCACGTTATATGTAAAATATTATATGTAATATTACTTATTTTTTATATATGCTTTCTGTAAATATAATTAGAAATTATGATTGCATATACTGTATGGTCGAAAATAAAGTCCGTTTCGATTTGCGCCACATAAGTAATCGAACGCGCGTGTTTTCTACAACGCCAAAAATTGTAAATAATATAAAATAAATTAAAACCTGGTCATTTTTAACATAAAGTTAAAGATAGGTATAATTATTCAATAAGACTTCACTCAACGGTATAATCAAACAAAATTTAAACTAATAACGCGAAACAGCGCAAAGTTACGAAGTACGAAATAAAAAAAAGGGATGTTACAGATTATCGCAGTGGTACAATGTCGGAGACAATGAAAACACATGTCGGATTTCGGAATTTGCAACGCCCACTCCCAAACGTTCGAATCCGGTTAAGGGACACTTTTCAAGCAAGTATATCATAATAAACTGTCGGCTATCAGTTCAGGTAAAAACGGGTTCGTGCAAGAATTAAGTTAAATATAATTAAAAGTACAGTTGCACGTAAAATGTAGTTTTTTCATTTTTTGTATGGAACTGCTTAAATAATTTTTTACATTGATAATAATTACATTATGCTCGAGTAGCTGCCATTTTGGTCATCGCAACGCTTTTACAACTAATATTTTTATGTAAATATTACATAAAATATACATAAAACGTATATAAATTCATGTAGAAGAATTTACATCTAATAGACATATATACTATTTTGAAAATTGCTGACATCCTGACATTAAATATCTCTTATTTTTCTTCCAGTTTTATATAAATCTAAAAAGCTCTTACATATTTTATATGTATATTATATATAAATTTGTTTGCTGGGTACATTCCACCATCTTGACACACGTTTGCTATGAACGTTTTGATCCCGGTAAACAAAACAAAATCTTGGTTTTTAATTATTACTATTCAGCCAAATGCAGCCTAACTCGGGAAAATAGGTCAGCAACCGCAGCATATACCACCACACTGTTGTAATAAAATCTGATAAAATTCTGTGCGGAACATATCATCACCCTGGTGTTATAAAGTAGGGAAGATGGGCGGTTAAACATAAATGGCACTTACTTTCTTCGCCAAATGTTTCTCGCAAGTGTGTTTTCACGAGTTACGACTCAGGGCATCCAAATGCTTCAGTCAGACCGGTGCTTCACATTAAAATGGAGATCTTCCAAATCAAAAACTCATCTAAAAGACTCTGGGTATGGATGACCGTTGAGTTAAGGCACTCTTGACAGCGTTGCATTCTATTACTACTGTAAAGTGTCAGCCAGTGTGCAAATCCCAGCAAATAATAATTTATGCTCAATCAAATAGTCATTTTTTTGCGTTCTTGTCGTGTTATTATTATAGTAAGAAATTTCCTCGCAGGAACTAAATTCTAAAGAAAATGTTTATAGGTTACGGATAACATGAGAAATGTTACGGATCATGTGAGGCTTCAGACTAGTTATGTATAACTACACTCACACTAGTTTTCACAGTGTTTTAAATTACTTCACTATGCTTTGCTTTGGACAGCACTTATCACTTTTTAGTAAAATTTCGAACGGCTTCTCGCTTAAGACACCGTACCAAGTTAGTTTCAGTCAGTATTTTAATGGCTTCGTTGTTAGGGTGACGATGTGGTCTTTCCTCGTGGGCTTGCTTCCACTTGTAGATCATGGTGGAGATCAATTTTCCTTATCTACCATGGAGCACCACATACGATGTTCTGCACTACCCTGTTTTAGAACCTTTGGATTGACATAATATGTATTGATTTCGTTGCATCCTCCTCACAACTGTATGCCGTAGGTCCACACGGGTTTCAGGACTTGTTTGTACAGTACCTAGTACTTTGTTGTAGGTGCAAAGCGTTCACTTAAACGAAATTTTGCTCTAGCAGTTTCATTTAAATGACGTTTTACTTTAGGAGTTCCATTTTACTGAAATTTTGCACTAGAAGTTTCACTTAAATGAGGTTGACGTTAGGAGCTTCATTTTTATGTAATACTGCGCTAAGAGTTAAATGTTAAAGTAATATTGTGCTAGGACTTTCATTTAATTGGAGTTTTACTTTCTGAGCTTTATATTTATATGAAATTCTGCTTTAGGAGTTTCATTTAAACGAACTTCTGCTCTACGAGTTTCATTTTATTGTAATTTTACGCTAGGAGTCTCATGTAAATGAAATTCTGCTCTAGGAGTTTCATTTAAACGAAATGCTGCTGTAAGAGTTTTACGTTAGGAGCTCCATTTTATGTAATATTGCCCTAAGAGCTTCGTTTAAATGAAATATTACTTTAGGAGTCAAATTTTAATGAAACTTTTGCGCTGAGAGTATTTTTTTATTGAAGTTCTGATCGAGGGGCTTCATTTAAATGAGGTTCTACGTTAGGAGCTTCCTGCTTTTTGAATATTCTAACCTGAAATCAACCTGGTTAGCAATTTTGAACAGAGTTATTCCACCTATCCGGGTTCCTTCTTTAAGGTCACTTCAATATTGCGTTGGCCTCCATAGAGCAATTACAATATAACGTTATATACTCTGGTATATGTAACGATGGTACAAAGCCCAATGAAGTAAAGTGTGTTTTAATAAGAGCGCAAGATTTTAAGATTGAATAAACCATGGTTTTCTGTAGCAAAGTATTGAAATATTTATTGATTTATAATGTATACATTTGGGTATGAAACAAAATATCTTGTAAATGGCCGCCATTGTATTGCTGGCACATGCGTATTCTTTTGGCAAAATTTGCAATAACGTTATTGAATACATGTGGTATTTCATTGATAGAGCGTCTAATTTCGGCCTTCAATGCTTCGGTGGTCGCGGGCTTGTTGGCATAAACCTGTGACTTCAGATACCCCCACTATGAGGCGCCGTTTGTACCATAACTGCTTTTTACATATATACAGGGTGACCCAGGGCTGTGTGATTGGTCCATAACTTTTTTGCTATTCAAGATATCGACATCGCGGTTTTCACCTCCAAGTAAGCACACTTATACTGCACATTACAAAAATATTTTGGTTATATAAAGAATGTTCCTATACAAGGTGGTAAACCAAAGTTATGTTTTTTAAATGGGATACCCTGTATATTTCTACATTAAAAAATAATGGGACTTTGTATAGGTCACTATGGGTCTAGCTCTCTCCGTTTCGGCGCTACTATTCAACGCTTTGTTCGAAAAAAGACTCATATTTGATGGATCACTGCCCAATAGGCCGTGGATGTTTTTCGACCACAGAAAATTTTAGAATAAATTGGAATTTTAATAAATAATCGACTTTTGATCCATGTATGCAAACACTATACAGGGTGGGCTGAAACGCAAAAAATCGAATAACTTTCTTTTGTAAATAGAACACAATGGATCAAAAAGTAATGGGCTCCTTTTTACTTTTTGCTCCTGTATCATTAAATATGAAACAGCTGCACGTGGTCCTCCTCCACTCTTCCAACAATTACTTAATTGATTTTCAATTTAATGTTCTCTTGTAATACGAACCTCTAAATTAAAGACAAAAACATAGTTATGGTAAAAAAAACAATGCTCACCAAATCAAAAGGTTCTAGTTTATTTTCTTCAATAACTTTACATAGCGTCCTTTACAATAAGTCTAACATGATCTAACTGTAATGTATGTATAATGAATAACATGTTTATAAATATGCATAAGTCATGTAATGTCTATATAACATAGGAACCAAAGTAATATCATTTACGTCCTTATAAACAAAAAAAAAAATGAAACATTCTTTCCGATTATTACTATAAAGGGAGATGTCTTACAAGTATAAAAGAAAAACATCACAATTTAACCATAAAAAAGAAACACCTTCTTCGGTTTTAAGAAACATAACAATAATCCTATTTACATTTTTACAATACAATTTAATGACAAAGAAACTCGCGTACCTATATACAAATATTTACACTGAAGGAAAAAAAAGTACGAGGCATATAATAAAAAATGATTTGTACAAATAGTCGAAATAAATAATACACATTCACAACCTATCTGGTCAAAATATTACAGTTAGTGGTCTACGAAACTCGCCTGTCGGACCTTGAGTTGAATACTGACCTGGATATTGAGACATAGGTAAAAGTCCAGACGGCATTGTACTATTTTGTTGTAGCGCGCTACCGGGGTAATAACCAGGAATACCGCCAGGTGACGCACCTGCCGATGATGTCGTAGTAGAACTTGACGAGGATGTACCATCGGCTCGCTCTGGTTTCGTATCGGGCGATTCCGATGATTTTGGTGATGCCAAATTTGAAGGTATTGTCGGCGATGCTTCCGAGTACATTTTCCCAATATCTAATGAATAATGGCGAGCCGAATCCGGATTGTACTTGCCGTCCATGTACATTTTTGATGATTCGAAATAGGCTTTGGTTAATGCAGATGTAGAGTCTAGATAGCCACGTTCTAGGTAACTTTTTGAAGATGTGTCCATATATTTGGGATCAGAGTACATCGACATTGCTAAACTTGACGGTGGCATGTACGCCGATCGATACTTGTCGGCTTCCATTGAATATTTCATTGCGTCCATTGGGCTTACGACCTGAAACCAAAGTAATAGTAATTAGTCAAAATATCGAACCTGAACATTTTTAACAATATGTTTTTATGGACTCGCGGGAGAGTGTACTTCGCACGTGCTTCTGATTAACTGGAAAAGATTATGTTCCTGGCGGGAGAACAATATTGAAAAATCTGCAATGCTTAAACACCAGCCTTGGATACCAAGAACATAGGATTGCCTGAAAATATCACCGCAAATCCATTGAGCGATTACCATCGCATTCTAACCGGTATTACGCATGCTGACGTACTTTTGTACCCCAAAGCAGAAGAATATATGTACAACAGAGAGAGTCCAACAAGATGAAAATAAAGGTCATTCGTTTTAAGCCATTTTGAAAGAGAAGTTCCTTGGTTGCGTAATTTCCTTACGAACAAAGGTTCTATCACACTCCTGATCTGAAGCCTGGTGCCCTCTCTGATTCACATGTATCTTTTTCGAACCTTACTCTAAATATATACTGACAGGAGTAATAAAAAACTTCGAGGAACGAAGATATGTGCATCGACCATCAAGGTCGTCATTTGGACGACATTAATTTTAATTGTAGTCCAAAAACTCTAGTTATTTGAGGGGAGGCGACCTCATAAATTAATTCCTGAAGAACAGTTTTGACAGCTGAAACGTTAATAACACTTATACGCGTCAATCAAAGAAGTCAAGTTCAAGCGTGTAACTACGTTAGTCTTCGTTTACCGCCAAGAGTGTTCAAAATATTGGGAGCAGTGATTTCTAAAACCTTTACTTGCGTATCAATTTCTATGTTAAGATACGTTAGTGTACAAAAATTTGTACACTTTCCTCCAATAATAGATTTCTGACACTGGTTAGATATACCCGAAAACGTTGGGAAATCCACTTCATGCGATAGAAAAAGTTGCTGCAAATCCGCAATTGTGGAGATATTCCAGATGTAGATTCAAATTTTCATTCCTTATGTTTAGATACATTAGTGTGCAAAAATTTGTACACTTTCCTCCAATAATAGATTTCTGACACTGGTAGATATAATACCCGAAAACGTTGGAAAATCCACTTCATGCGATAGAAAAAGTTGCTGCAAATCCGCAATTGAGGAGATATTCCAGATGTGGATTCAAATATTCATTCCTTATGTTTAGATGCATTAGTGTACAAAAATTTGTACAGTTTCCTCCAATAATAGATTTCTGACACTGATAGATATACCCGAAAACGTAGGAAAATCCACTTCATGCGATAGAAAAAGTTGCTGCAAATTCGCAATTGTGGAGATATTCCAGATGTAGATTCAAATTTTCATTCCTTATGTTTGGATACATTAGTGTCCAAAAATTTGTACACCTTCCCCCAGTAATAGATTTCTGACACTGGTAGATATACCCGAAAACGTTGGAAAATCCACTTCATGCGATAGAAAAAGTTGCTGCAAATCCGCAATTGTGGAGATATTCCAGATGTGGATTCAAATTTTCATTCCTTATGTTTAGATACATTAGTATACAAAAATTTGTACACCTTCCTCCAATAATAGATTTCTGACACTGATAGATATACCCGAAAACGTTGGAAAATCCACTTCATGCGATAGAAAAAGTTGCTGCAAATCCGCAATTGTGGAGATATTCCAGATGTGGATTCAAATTTTCATTCCTTATGTTTAGATACATTAGTGTACAAAAATTTGTACACCTTCCTCCAATAATAGATTTCTGACACTGGTAGATATACCCGAAAACGTTGGAAAATCCACTTCATGCGACAGAAAAAGTTGCTGCAAATCCGCAATTGTGGAGATATTCCAGGTGTAGATTCAAATTTTCATTCCTTATGTTTAGATACATTAGTATACAAAAATTTGTACAGTTTCCTCCAATAATAGATTTCGGACACTGATAGATATACCCGAAAACGTTGGAAAATCCACTTCATGCGATAGAAAAAGTTGCTGCAAATCCGCAATTGTGGAGATATTCCAGATGTGGATTCAAATTTTCATTCCTTATGTTTAGATACATTAGTATACAAAAATTTGTACACCTTCCTCCAATAATAGATTTCTGACACTGATAGATATACCCGAAAACGTTGGAAAATCCACTTCATGCGATAGAAAAAGTTGCTGCAAATCCGCAATTGTGGAGATATTCCAGATGTGGATTCAAATTTTCATTCCTTATGTTTAGGTATATTAGTGTACAAAAATTTGTACACCTTCCTCCAATAATAGATTTCGGACACTGGTAGATATACCCGAAAACGTTGGAAAATCCACTTCATGCAATAGAAAAAGTTGCTGCAAATCCGCAATTGTGGAGATATTCCAGATGTAGATTGAAATTTTCATTCCTTATGTTTAGATACATTAGTATACAAAAATTTGTACAGTTTCCTCCAATAATAGATTTCGGACACTGATAGATATACCCGAAAACGTTGGAAAATCCACTTCATGCGATAGAAAAAGTTGCTGCAAATCCGCAATTGTGGAGATATTCCAGATGTGGATTCAAATTTTCATTCCTTATGTTTAGGTATATTAGTGTACAAAAATTTGTACACCTTCCTCCAATAATAGATTTCGGACACTGGTAGATATACCCGAAAACGTTGGAAAATCCACTTCATGCAATAGAAAAAGTTGCTGCAAATCCGCAATTGTGGAGATATTCCAGATGTAGATTGAAATTTTCATTCCTTATGTTTAGATATATTAGTGTACAAAAATTTGTACACCTTCCTCCAATAATAGATTTCGGACACTGGTAGATATACCCGAAAACGTTGGAAAATCCACTTCATGCAATAGAAAAAGTTGCTGCAAATCCGCAATTGTGGAGATATTCCAGATGTAGATTCAAATTTTCATTCCTTATGTTTGGATACATTAGTGTCCAAAAATTTGTACACCTTCCCCCAGTAATAGATTTCTGACACTGGTAGATATACCCGAAAACGTTGGAAAATCCACATCATGCGATAGAAAAAGTTGCTGCAAATCCGCAATTGTGGAGATATTCCAGATGTGGATTCAAATTTTCATTCCTTATGTTTAGATACATTAGTATACAAAAATTTGTACACCTTCCTCCAATAATAGATTTCTGACACTGATAGATATACCCGAAAACGTTGGAAAATCCACTTCATGCGATAGAAAAAGTTGCTGCAAATCCGCAATTGTGGAGATATTCCAGATGTGGATTCAAATTTTCATTCCTTATGTTTAGATACATTAGTGTACAAAAATTTGTACACCTTCCTCCAATAATAGATTTCTGACACTGGTAGATATACCCGAAAACGTTGGAAAATCCACTTCATGCGACAGAAAAAGTTGCTGCAAATCCGCAATTGTGGAGATATTCCAGGTGTAGATTCAAATTTTCATTCCTTATGTTTAGATACATTAGTATACAAAAATTTGTACAGTTTCCTCCAATAATAGATTTCGGACACTGATAGATATACCCGAAAACGTTGGAAAATCCACTTCATGCGATAGAAAAAGTTGCTGCAAATCCGCAATTGTGGAGATATTCCAGATGTAGATTGAAATTTTCATTCCTTATGTTTAGATACATTAGTATACAAAAATTTGTACAGTTTCCTCCAATAATAGATTTCGGACACTGATAGATATACCCGAAAACGTTGGAAAATCCACTTCATGCGATAGAAAAAGTTACTGCAAATCCGCAATTGTGGAGATATTCCAGATGTGGATTCAAATTTTCATTCCTTATGTTTAGATACATTAGTATACAAAAATTTGTACACCTTCCTCCAATAATAGATTTCTGACACTGATAGATATACCCGAAAACGTTGGAAAATCCACTTCATGCGATAGAAAAAGTTGCTGCAAATCCGCAATTGTGGAGATATTCCAGATGTGGATTCAAATTTTCATTCCTTATGTTTAGGTATATTAGTGTACAAAAATTTGTACACCTTCCTCCAATAATAGATTTCGGACACTGGTAGATATACCCGAAAACGTTGGAAAATCCACTTCATGCAATAGAAAAAGTTGCTGCAAATCCGCAATTGTGGAGATATTCCAGATGTAGATTGAAATTTTCATTCCTTATGTTTAGATACATTAGTATACAAAAATTTGTACAGTTTCCTCCAATAATAGATTTCGGACACTGATAGATATACCCGAAAACGTTGGAAAATCCACTTCATGCGATAGAAAAAGTTGCTGCAAATCCGCAATTGTGGAGATATTCCAGATGTGGATTCAAATTTTCATTCCTTATGTTTAGGTATATTAGTGTACAAAAATTTGTACACCTTCCTCCAATAATAGATTTCGGACACTGGTAGATATACCCGAAAACGTTGGAAAATCCACTTCATGCAATAGAAAAAGTTGCTGCAAATCCGCAATTGTGGAGATATTCCAGATGTAGATTGAAATTTTCATTCCTTATGTTTAGATATATTAGTGTACAAAAATTTGTACACCTTCCTCCAATAATAGATTTCGGACACTGGTAGATATACCCGAAAACGTTGGAAAATCCACTTCATGCAATAGAAAAAGTTGCTGCAAATCCGCAATTGTGGAGATATTCCAGATGTAGATTCAAATTTTCATTCCTTATGTTTAGATACATTAGTGTACAAAAATTTGTACAGTTTCCTCCAATAATAGATTTCGGACACTGGTAGATATACCCGAAAACGTTGGAAAATCCACTTCATGCAATAGAAAAAGTTGCTGCAAATCCGCAATTGTGGAGATATTCCAGATGTAGATTCAAATTTTCATTCCTTATGTTTAGATACATTAGTGTGCAAAAGTTCCTACACATTTCTATGTGAAAACAATCCAATCGCACATTCGGAACAGTAATAATTATCGTATAGGAACTATTTAGGTATCCATTTATCTGGCGAATGTTTATTTTGTGATAGACGAACGTGGGAGAAAGATCTGGTTATCTCAAACCTAAAATGCAGAAAATTGTAGCTCAAGTCTTGAGACCGTTACTCTAGGCCAGAAACATCCATTTCTATTTATGATGTAGTTAGAACGGCACGACTGGTACCTTTATGCAGTCAAATAAGGGTTATTTTCTGCCAATTTTATAATGTAGTTTATTTACAATTTGACAACGTTTGAACGTTGCGTGTGTTATTTTGGAAAAGTGGGGTTGACGATACTTTTCCAAAATAACAGATTATTATAATCAAATTTTATCTCAAAATATTTTCATATTGACTTGAAAAAACCTCAAGGAGATGAAACGTTGCCAAATTAAAAGTAAACTATATTATACTGTTTTTAGGTTTGGCGGAGGAATGTTGCAGCAAGTTTATAATTTTGTGATTTCATTTTATTTTTGGTATACATTCTTGCTGTTTTTATGATTTTAGGTTTGGCGGAGGAATGTTGCAGCAAGTTTATAATTTTTCATTTTATTTTTGGTATACATTCTTGCTGTTTTTATGATTTTAGGTTTGGCGGAGGAATGTTATAAACTTGCTGCAACATTCCTCCGCCAAACCTAAAATCATAAAAACAGCAAGAATGTATACCAAATATATTATACTGTATTGAACTCCTTTTCGTACTAGATGTGGTGAACAGACCATTCCATGTCTGTTTGGGCTAAAACTGTGTTTGTTTCTTAAATAACTTTTAACATGTTTTTTCCTCAGACAATATTAGTACACATTATGATTAGTCGACTGGATCCAAAAAGATACAATATCACGGTCCATTTACACTAATTCTTAGGCTGCCTCGAAAAAGACTGGGCTCTACCAGCCGAAACGTCGGCATTACAAAGTACGTGTGTTTTATTGAACCGGTACACCCACATTCCTATTGAAGGCTCCGCACCAAGAAGACACATCACCAAAACTATATTATAAAATTGGCAAAAAATAACCCTTATTTGACTACATAAAGATATCCATTTCTATGCAAATGGCTTTAACGGGATAAGGTGACGGTCTGCTCTCTGTTCCAACCTCAGAACTCTATGTACAAAAAAATCTCTTTTACGAAAACACAACACCAATTCTTGATAATAATAATCGATCTGGAGATGACAGTCTTGGCAAAAGTTATGAGAACTGCTTTGAAGACTATAGCAAATACATTGAACATATTTTTTATTGCGGAAACACAAAAATTCAATAGTTTACGTTGATTTTAGTGGATATGGTAGTTCTACGTGTAAGTAATGTGTGGATAGTATCTATATCTAATAATTTGTGAGCTCATGTCATTTATAATAATCGATAGATGTAGGTAGGTATATTCTAGAAAAAAAATCGCACTATTTAACAACGAGGCAATCAACGATGCTCACTGTTGATTATCCGCAAAAACAATTAAAAAACGATTTTATCAAGTTTCCACTTCAAATAGGAGAAAGCTTATAATTACTTATGATTAATTTTATACAAACATACAAAGCTATGGATCTGCATTTTAATTGAAAAAGTGAGTAATTGCTAGAAATTATTAATTAATAGACTTAGAATATATAATAATATATAATTGAAAGCACTAAAAATACATTGCATAACAATTTAGGGAAGCCATCAACTTTTCTTGCATCTAATTAATTTTCTCAGAATTAACCTTTCATAACCCCCATAATAATGAAATAATAAAATGATACATACTTAGGAAATTATAATTAAAATGTTCATTACTAAATAAGTAAGCACGTGTTATAAATCAAAGCACATTTTTATAATAATTCATGAACCTTCTACGCAAATTATCATCAATTAATAAATTATTTGCACCCGCGTATTTGATTAATTATATAGATTTTCAGAAGGACACTGTAGCTCATTATGAACGATACGATACTCTAATTCGTCACTAGCATGTTTCAAGGTTCGTGGAATGGTAAATAGGTAGCTATAAATGGGACGAATGAAAATGTGAAATTAGACAAATATTCTTCAAAGGGCACGAAATCTGCTAAAGAATTTTTAATGATAATACAGATCTTGTACCCCATGCGCTGCGCTTGACACACTCTATACTTGTTCTACCATTAATGCCAATGCGATACTATCTTATATCTATGTTACAATACAATACGATATTTAATTTATATTTTTAAACACTTGTTAATGTAACATACAAATGTTTAAACAATTTCATTGAGAAAAACACTTAACGGTGGCTGACGATGAATCATACCGTCTAATACGCTTGGAAATCATCCAAAGAAGCACGTTCTGCGATTTATATGCAACGTGGTTCCCATTAGGGCCAAAAGAATAGTTACAAAATTTAAATAAACTTGTTTGGTACTCGACAAACAAGAATACTGCCGCAGTCGGAAATAGCGTGTGTGATAGGCCAAACGTAAAAATTCCTCGATGTGTACAAGATCCATTCGGTGCAGTAACTGGGAACTTCGTGCAAAGACTTGCTCTTGACCGATATAAGATCTGGAAGAGCTGAAGCTGAGACCAGGTTACGACGAATATTTCTAGGCTGGGGATTAGTCCTTGTTTGAAATCGTTGAACTCCAACGAACTCCAGACAATGGAGAAAGGTGGAAAATGATTAATGATAAATGATTGTTTGCCGCCACGCTCACGTCAGATGTTTTTTGAACAAGATGGCGCAACACATTGTGAATTAATCGTTCTGTTTTACTCAAAATTGAATGCACGATGTGAACTCGATTGTTGTTTCAAGTTTTCGAACATACAACCCCAAAAACACGGTGTGGGCCACCATTGAAAACCGTTATTAAAAATTGGGCTACTCACATCTTTAAGATATTATTCGTTATTAATATTATAGCAGTTAGGTTTGTATAGTTTTTATTCAGTTTTTAAGTACTAACATTTTTAATGGAATAGGGTGAGTTTTTTTCATTTATGGAGATCTTGGAAACTAGCAGAGATGGAGAGAGAATTAAATGGGGAAAGAATTTTTAGTGTTGCCAGGTCAATTTAACCAGCTTTTCGTTTTTTGAAAAAAATGCATGGCTAACTATAGATATCTCAAAATAATCATTTTTTCGTTTTTTTGCTTACTCCCTATAACTCTGTTATTATTAACTTAGAAAAAATGTGTAAAAGAAGAAGTTGTATATAATTAAGGACTTAATAATACAGTTTAATCAAATTTTTTATTTAAGCTCTAATTCTTGAGTTTTTTTTTAATGCTCTGGTAGTAAGCGAAATATAACTAACAATGTAAGCTAAATAGCCATGTATCAGAATAGTTAATATTCTTAATCGTAAACTGAGAGGAAGCTATTGTAACAGTAAAATAAAAAAAACTTACGCAATAAATAATTCTACTTAACAAGCCGAAAATTACACACGCAAAATGTTGAACAATACATGTATGTATGTAGTGCCCCACAACAATGAAATTTATTGTCTTTTAGGGCGTGCTATTCTCCAAACGAACATTTATTCGTACAGCAGGGTTTATGATTTACTTAACAAATAACAGGTGACGCAAAATTGCTATTGCACACTTCCCAATTAGGGGCAAATCCACTCTTTGTCCAAACCTTGAGGTATACAGTTCTTAGTATCGGAAAATTTTCTATTAAAGGTCTCACTGTGTTACTTCAAACCGAGCCCACATTTCAAATACCTATACAATGGGTTTTTTTATTAGTAACGTATAACTAGAGAACGGATATTTATGTAAATATAGATAAAAGACTGTAAACTAGAACAGAAAAAAAATATTTTTGAAAAAATTTTATGTATCTAAACGAATATTTTCAACATCTTGAATTAAAACAGATATTTTTTATTTGTTTTAACACATAAATTGTTACTTTTTCTTTGTTTTGCCGTTAACTTGTAACTGAATGAATTTTAGTGGATTTTTAAAAATTCTAAATATTTAAATTTAAAATAGCCACTTCACGTACTACCTCGAGACAAGTTATTTTAAGTGAAGCAACTCCCGCTCCTTTTCAAATAACGCAGTTTCAAAAGGTTCCGAATATAATGCACATTTATGCAACGATTTTCTTTCTTGTGATATTCCTTCATATAAATTAAAAAGTTTCCAGCTTAGAAATTTTCTTACAAAGTACACATGCTCAATGAATCAACATTGAGGAAATTATATGTCCCTGCGTGTCACGAGGAAATGCTAGAAAGGATCAGAGTAGAATGTGAAATCAACAGACTTCTAGCCACAGAATACAGTTCTGTGCTCTAGTGGTGGGAAACGTTGTGGTAGGTGTGCTAGAAAATAAAGATACAGTTTTCAAAAAGTGTTTGCTATTAACATGTAACAATAGCGCACTTATTTGATTAATTTCTGTCGTTGATATGGCCGATTAGTGTGAAATTTGATCATCTTTTACTGTTATTTACGAAAGCTCCGTATGTGAAGAACGCAGCAGATCAGCTTCCCCAACATGATATACGTAACTTGTGTAGTGTTAGGTTTACACATAGTATGTGAGCAGATATTGTATTCTAAAGTTGATAAATTGATTTTAAATGGAAAAAAAAGGTTTTCCTGAAAGCACCAAGATTTGACTTGTTCAGGGAAAAATTCCAGATCTTGCACTTCTGCATATACCCATTATTACCCTTTGGGACAACCGCAATAATTTTGGATATTTTAAATAAGTGATAGATGATCTAAATGTTTCGTCAATCGAAATTCTTCAGGATTTGCTAAAACACAAATTAAAACATTAATCAACTCGATGCATAACACTCAGAAAAAAAGTAATTCATTCAAAGGTCCTAAAGGGAACAGAAATTATGGATTCCGTACTATGTGTAAAATTGCCAAAGTTTTGGGGGGACAAGTAGACGTTCCTCTAATTGGAAGTTTGCCAGTAACATTCCTATGATAAAATATGCAAGGCTGTTCTTGTGATGTTGAACAGTCTCTTGGAAAAAGTTTTCACTCTTCTTTCTAATAATGAGCTGTTTTAAGTCACCTCTGTCTGAACTGAAAAGTGTATAAATTTGCTATATTGAAACAAAATGTTTTTGAAATTTTTTGACATGTGCATCGATTTTTTATAAATATTTAACACAAAAAAAAAACAATTTAACACTTGGTATCGATGGTCCCATTACAATAAAAACGATGGAAAAATTTACTTTAAGTTAATTACATACCTATAGCACTTTTTCTACACATAAACCCCTTTTTCAATTACGTTACGTCTTTATATTGCTACTCTTTTCTTTCCCAGAAGATTCTCTAAATTAAATGACGATGGTTTTGGTCACCGTTAAATAAAAATAAAACGTTTAAGATTATGCTACGGTGTGCTACTAACTGTTAACCCGATGTAATGTGCTCAACAGTTTCATAACTTAACCGTTACCTACATTACACTTTACAGTAGTAGCACTTTTCATTTTTCAAATATTCTTATTTTGGAATACAAATTTTGAAAAGCTGTGATTTTTAATTTGTTTCTTTTTGCAATTACTACGCTGTTATTATCAAACATTATTTTATTGTGGCGATATAGGAGGTGCGTAAAAAGCGCGTAATTGTAACTCTGGAAACTCATTTAACTCATTTAACATAAAACGTACACATCGCATTTTTTAAATCAATCCACGCGTTAGCAACAAAACGTTCCTGATTCAATCGGTATGGTTTATATAAATCAGTGCAGCTCATAAATTTGGGAATCCCCTCATTTCCGTTGTGTAACAACTCAAATTTGCAGTAAATAGTAGAAATGGGGTTACAGTTAGCGGTGATGATTTTTTGTATTATTAAGGTCCTTTATTTATTACTTACACTCAAAGGTTTCGCATCCGCCGGCACGAACATCGGAGCAGTTCAATTTTTTTAAACAAACTTTTAATTCAAATGCTTTGTGATGTGTAAGTATTTTTTAACAACAATTGAACCATTATTTAAATTAAAAATGAAAAAAAAGATTATCAAAAAGCACAAATTGGTGATGTGACAAAATTACCTTACATTAATCAAAACTGAAACGACTTGCTAGCAAAAACTGGGGAGCTAATAACGGGTGTTGCCGCCACGTGCTCGAATTACTGTGTAATTATGGGCATGCCTAAAATCAAGTGGCGAATGTCTGCTTATGAAACAAGTTCGAATTCCTCCAAAAGAGCTTGTCACAACCGATTTAAAGTTCGCATCCTTCGCCCAAGCATGTCCTAAACATGCTCTATAGGGTTACCATCTGCACTTAACGCTGGCCAACTCCATTACTCCCAACCTCGTGTAAGTACTGTTGAGTTATTCTCGCGGCGTGAGGTCGGGGATTATCATGCATCAGAAGAAAACAACAAAATCTTGGAGTCCTCAATGTACCTGGCAGCAGTTAAGGAGCCGCTCGGACGGATGTACAATTCTGTGTGTGACTCCACAGAAATGCCGGTCCACACCATAACTGAGCTCCCTTGGTATCCTACCCGAGGGTTGAAGGTACATTCTGCAAAACACTCGTGTGGTCTTCGCCATACTCTTTCACGACCATCTGGAGACCGTAAGCTAAATCTGGACTCATCGATAAATAAAATCGCCCCCATTCATTTCCACCCCAGTGCTCATGAATTTTGGGAAACTGAAGTCACGCAATAAGATGACGCTTAAGAAGTTCTAGGTCTGTGGCAGGTCTACGATTGGTAAGATTGGCTTCCCCGAATCCTCGTTTAACTGTCCGTTCGCTTACGTTGGTTTTCTAGGCGTGTTGAAGTCGATTTCTGATTTCAACAGCTGTAGTATGACGATTTCGTTTACTCAAAAACACTTTTTTCTTCAAATAAAGGTTCAATTATTTTTCGTACCGGAGAGTGCAGTTGGTACTAAAGTAAGTTGTGCGTGATTCTTCATTAAATTACTAGTGTTAGCTATAAGAATAGCATAATGTTTAAACCAAAAACGTCTTAATTTTACAACTATTCAAAGTAATAATGTAAATTTTGTTTGCAAATAAAGTGCACCCCGTGGCATTTTATGTTATGTCGACAATCTCATTAACTTGGAACGCAATTAAATCTTGTATAGATAGAGATAAAACTTTATTGAAGCAAACTTGTGTCAAATTTACGGCATTTCGTTTTTGGTTACGCAGTAAATTTATATTTAGTATCAATTCAATTTATAGAATTTAAAATAATTTATAACCTGCTTAAGTAATAAGGGATATGCTTCATTTTAATTAAATGGGTATAATTACCTACATCATAAATTCAGATTCTTCTACAACAGTGAATTCCAAGCGCTTTGGTACGGTTACAATAGAAAATAACAACAAAAGTGCTCAAAACAATTAGCGGGTCACTAATTTGTGCCTCCATAAAATTCAAACGGGAAATTACATGCAAATAAAATTAAGAATGTCTGAAAGACGCTTTATTTAATTATTTTCATTAATTAATTGACACATATGGAAGTGTCTCCATCACGTACTTTTAAAGTATTACACCGCCGTGGCATGATTCGCAAAAGTCTTCGAAGGTCTTTCTTGTGGTATAGCGTATTCTTCAATAAGAGTAGCCGTTAGCTGCTGGATGGCCTGAGGAGGATGCGGGCGACCACGAATACGTCTGTTGAGCTTGAGCACATCCCAAACATGCTCAATGGGATTTAAATCAGGACTTAACGCAGGCCACACCATTGTTTGAATTTCCAGTTCTTGTAGGAAGTCTACAGTGATTCCGTGCAGTATGCGGTCTTGCGTTTTCCTGCATTAACAAAAAATTTGGATCTATTCCATATGCCACAGGGACAACATGTTCTCCTAACACAATGTCAACATAGAGATTAGCGTTAAGATTTCCTGGATTTACAACAAGGACGGTTCTACTGTCGATACTAATACCACTTCCAAATCTTTCGACTTCCTCGACAGTAGCAGCTGCACAGCGTTCTCCTGGGCGTCTGTAAACACGTACTCGGCCATCGCAGCGAGTAATACGGAACCTTGATTCGTCCGTGAAGAGCACAAACTTCCATTGTCGAAGTTGCCATGCGACATGTTCACGAGCAAAATTCTTCCTTGCTATTCTGTGGCGTCGTATGAAAGAGGGCTTTCGGACGATCAAATTTGATTCCCTCAACCTATTCCTAATTATTGTCTGGTCTGATACAGTGACCCCATGCGTTGTCCTGAGGGAAATTAAGAGGTCTTTCGCCGTAGAAACTCTATTGCGAAGACTCGAAATCAGTAAAAATCGGTCTTGATTTTGAGTTGTTTTTCATTTGCGACCTTGTCCACCGCACCTGGTATCCAAGTGCCTGTTCCACAATCGCTGAATAACAGACAGACTTACATTGAAGTTTCTTGAAAATTGTCGAAGGCTTTCGCCATTTTCAATTAATGGTACAGCACGAACAACTTCCACACATTTTCGTCTGTTTATTATTACAAGACCTTCCTAGCTCTTTAAATCAAATTTGGGATACATTATTTCACTTTAGTCTTGGTAGTTCTTGTAGTCGCGTCAACCGTTGCGGAAATGGGGATGATGCTGGGAAAGTGGTGCCACAGGTCGGATCGGGATGCGGTTTTCTGCATTCTCTTCCAAAACGATTATCACGAAATGTACCTCGGTAGAATTTTCCCTCCCACCGAAAATTGCATCGCTGCAGGCCAAAGTGCACGCGAAAAAAAAAAAAATGGGAGGGGAAATTCTACCGAGGTACATTTCGTGATAATCGTTTTGGAAGAGAATGCAGAAAACCGCATCCCGATCCGACCTTTGGCACCACTTTCCCAGGGGTTCGCAAGGGTTGACGCGACTATTGTTAATTATTACGGATACTCCGGACGTATGTGATACTGATAATTTTCTATGCGTCAATTAAAACAATTAAATAGAGCGTCTTCAGATGTTCTTAATTTTATTTGCATGTAATTTTCCGTTTGAATTGTATGGAGGGATAAATTAGTGACCCGCTAATTGTTTTAACCAGTGTATAACAGAAGTATAAAGAATGAACAGTCCCACAAATGTGGCAATGTTAACAGTTGAATGAATTAAATATGGGGGAACAGGTACTGAAAATATGAGTATGCCAAACGAGTATAGGTACAAAGATTATGTAAAACTACAAGTGCAGAGGGTATAATAAAGCGGTGGAAAGCATATTAAGAATATTAAAGAAAAGAGTACATAGAATTTAATTAAATGTTTAAAAAAGACCTCCACTTTGTCATACGCAGCATTTACACTGATTCAACATAGAGTACCTATCATCTTTTTGTACTTGGGCGAATTGTGGGTAGTAAAATAAAAGGAAGAAAATTGCCCGAATTAAGTCCCCCTTTCGAATCCGGTTTCGGTCGTATGCAGTGGGTAAGTTTGGAAGAACAACAATGGATGTAGCCTTGTCCATTTGAAAGTAAAGATAATTAATAATGATAATAATAATAGAAATACAGTAGCGGGCAAGGAAGAATGGTGCTACCAAGAGGAAAAATCAAGAATGAAAGACATTTTTCTAAAAACCCAACATCATGAGAGTTACCAGACTAGAACAAGTCAGGGGGTTATGTCACCTCTAATGAGAGTACCACACAACAGAACATCGTAACGTTTAATAGACCAAGAATTAAGTGGAAGGAAACAAGAGGGGAGAATCAAGCGAAAACTTCAAGTGGAGCAAGCCACAAATATTAATGTTCATAAAACCCTATAACAATGTATTCTTAATTTGTTATGACACATAATTGTTTTTATTAACAACATATTTTTCAATAAAAAGGCAGATTAATTTTATTTTTCTTCAGTTTAGAAACTTTGATTACATAACACCCTACACACAGTGTATATGTTGCATGAATATCAAATACTTTATCTACTTTAAGCTGCTCCGATCAAAATAATAAATTCATGAAGGTGTTTGCTATTTACGATCCTAAATAATTTAAAATACTAAAAGGCGTATCATTGTTAAGAGATATTTATAATTGGTGGTTTTGTAACACATTTCACTTGATTCACATTATTAATGATACCAAACATGAAAAACAAGGCGCTTAATTAAACTTTATTCAATGAACTCACTTTTTATACCTTTGAATTCAACCCTTCTTTTCTTCTTTTCCAAATGATAACAATTCAATAAAATACCAATTGTGAAAATTATACTCATAGAGGAGAAAAGGTTGAAAATCCCGTGTCTGGGGTACAAAGAACCGGTGTAATACGTTATGCTTTTGTATCCGTGGATAGCAGCACCTTGCGGGACAAAAGTGACAATATATCATACCACACAATGCGCTTTAACGATTTAAACAAACGTCTGCGTTACGCGTAATCATTTTATTTCTTGTGCATATTTTATAAACACTCCGTATAAACATTCTTCAACATACCAAAGATGATTAATATTAGTATTGTGTGTGTCCGCCTTTATTTCACCATCCAATCGGGCATTAACAATGGAGCGGAAAATTATTGCCAAAACCTATACGAAAATTAGAAAAAATGTGCACCCCGTTATTATTTTAATATGTAAATATTGTATAGAACAATTTATCTCCTACGTTGTTATTTAATAAGGTAAAAGCGAGGGTGTCAAGGAGCCGAAGCTGCATGAGCGTGATTGGGACCGCGTGCTCGTCACGAAGCCAGGACAAAGATTATTAAATCAGGATTAGCGGTATGTTTGTGACTGGTCTGAGGCCTGACTAGTTCTTTTGTAACAAAAACAAGCATTGATTTGTAGGCTATCATGTGGATACAGGAATGCCGAGTCTATGAATACCAATTAATAACTTCCAGATGTAGGGTGTTCGATTATAAACTGCTGGGTTTATCTTCCCAGGCCTTGTTTGTGGATTATAAAGGCAATGAAAATTAGGGTTTATATCTTATGGCTGACTTCTGCAGTAGCTCCGTTCTCGAAATGGTACCATCTCAATCAACAAAAATTGAACAGTGCTTCTCTTTCGAAAGTTATGATCGAAATAAAATGTTATTTTTTCGTCTTGTGAATACGTTATGTGACTGTTTTACGTGCTGGACGTATGACAGGGGGAAGTTTGATCGTAAAATGGAACGTAACTACTGACAGTTAAATCAAATATACGATTCAATTTGTTTTCGTGAGGCTTTTTCGGTTATGTAACTCTCATAAAAGTACAAATTTAAAACTGTGTCACATCTACTTGCGGAATTGTTCGGTAATCACCGATTGGGCTTTGGTAAGTAACAAAAAATGCTTCCGCCATGAGGAATTATAAATGACCATCGCTGTTTAATTAGAGGATGATTTCAGGAGGACCCTACACCCTTGTTGTGTCAGCAAAGCCATTTAAACCTGATTACGAAATTACTAAATAGAAAAGTGGCTGGCGTCCAATATTAAACTGTAGTGTAGAGTGTGCGGATATACAATCGCCTGAAGGTGCTATGCGTGTGCAATGTGCGTCTACTGCACGATCAGGAACCGTAGCTGCAAAAGAAATTCTATACGCAAGAATGAAGAGAATTTACACGTAAGCTACTATTTAGTGTGAAAGGTGAACGTATATACAGTACATAAAAGGTGATGAGTAATAAGATCACACAACCTTCTCCATAATTACATTTATTAAGTAGAACAAAAGGATTGAAATTTGACGGTTGACGCAGTTAACAAAAAATTATGATGACTACGACATGTTTCGACAAATATTTTGTCATCCTGAGGCTAAAATAAGTGTATAAGCATAAAACTAGAAACAATAACAATACTTACTCTAAGTTCGAATTGTATTGAATTGAACAATATGAAAATAAAAAAAAGATACCTAAAAGGATTAGATATTGCGCGCAATTTATCCTCGGGAGTTTTTCAAGGAGCCTTGGCCATTAAACCTACTTGCAACATTGTTCCTCAGCTGAGTGTCGGGGATTACGTCCGGATTATTCTCTCATTTGTCACGGTGGTTCCTCGCAACAGCTTCGAAAAATCGACTACGTATTTAGAAATTCCATTTGTGTGGATTGGGTATTAGTGGATATAAGTTAAAAGTGAACTATGAAACAAAGAAGAGAACATTTTCCAGAAGTGGAAGATGATCTGAAAATAACAATGAGGAAATCCGTTGTTAGAATTTTTTAATTCATTTAAGTAGAATAGCGCAAAGAATAATCTGATTTAGCTTCATACAAGTGCAGAAATATAGAAGATAAGAAGAAGATTTGGAAAATTCTTGAAAAGTGACACAGTTATGTCTACATGCTTTTAAAAGTAGTGGAACTTTAATTCGTAGATTAACGTGGTCCTATGAAAAGTTATGACACTACTGGAAATTATATGGTCAGCCTCTAGAGGTGGTAAACCAATATATACTTATTTGGGTTTAGTACTAACGGTTATCGTTGACGAAACATTTTGAGCAGAGATAGAAAGTGGCTAAGAAGGCGATTAATATCATGTCTCTGCGAAAGTAAATGCACATGAGGGAATTATGAGGGCGATGATTACTTACGGAGGGCAGATATGGGGGCTATAGAAGTACGATGCACTAGAATCCATAAGGAGGTATTTTATTAACATAATGCTTTTACTTCCTAGGTATTTTCCTAATTATATGCTGGATCTGGAGCTGAAATTGAAAGGGTGAAACTGTTCACGATGTGATTGCATAAAAAATATGTACGTACAGAAGGTCGTTAACTATCCTGAAGTGCATGCGGTGTGGGACAAAAGGTCAGCGATGTTAGAAAATTTGATAGTAGCAGTACAAAGGGCTGTAGAGGCTTTGAGGAGATCGATTTTTTGTAGCCATTACAAAGAACGGTGTGTATTTGGAATTTGTAACTAATATTTTATGTGTGGATATGGCCCCGAGGGATATAAGATGGTTGTTTAAATTAAGATGTGGACTTCTTCACCTCAATGCTAGGTCAGTGAGGACTGGGACCGGAGAATTATGTTCTTTATGTAATCCACAAGAGAAAGGGGATGTTGAGCATTTATGTACGGTGTCCGGTTTTGACATAAGTGGTTTGGGGAGGTGGAGTTTGAACGGGGAAGGTTTATTACTAAGTTAAATGGAGTGGACGTGGAGTTGGTATTGTGATTCGCGAGGGAAGCCTGGACCTATAGATGTAATTTAGTAGGGGAGTTTTTAATACCTGATTTGAGTCATTTTTAGTTAGGTTTTGTTTCTGTTACCTAATATAGCTGTTAGTGCGAAAGATGACATCTTTGTAACTAGGCATTTAAGGTGTATAGATTTACATATATATTTTGTTGTTATTGTTAACTCGTTATTTATTTAATTTTTGTAAAGAATAGTGTTTATGTTCATTTTTTGGGCAGTCTCGAAGATGACCAAGGGGGTCATGGGAAAATGTTTGAAGAAATATTAAGTATGTAAAAAAAATTTTTTTCCACTACTAGCTGTGAAGTTGACAATTATTGCGTATCCTAGACAACTGAGAAGTTTAATTTCTCTACCTAGTGGTCAATAATCTATTATATTATTCACCTAGGTTAATAATGGGAATTTGCATTCCTGTGCTACCTACTAGATTTTTACAAGAAATTTTTTTATTTTTTATTTGTGTCTTAAATTTGACTGGCAGTGGAAAAAATTGTATATACACCACGGTGGTGAAGCCATTTATAGACCTCGCACCTTATTCCGCTCGGGGCAAAGCCCTCGCGAAATAATCTTGGTGCTCGGTCAATAATAAATAACAGTCTTCACCACCTTGGTGTATAATATACTATTTTAAAATAAAGTCAATAAAGAACGTTTGAATTGAATCACGATACTATGCTGCATAGAAGAATTGATTTAAAACAAGTATCAAAAGGCGCAAATTCTTATAGAATTTTAATTTCAACCAACTTCAAATCTGTAACTAATTATGGAATATACTATATACAATATATATGTAGGTATATAACTACCCCCCTCCCACCTCAGACACAACCACGCCGGATTCTACACGGTCAATTTGTAAATCACGAAAAAATGTTAAGACGAAAAAAAGTAAAAAAAGATCGTTTTACTGCGGACGTGCAATTTTCCCCCTTTCCACCCCCAAAAAAGGGGTTGAAGTTGGGGGTGAAATTTGCAATTTGAGTATCGTTTTTTATGGAGAATCCAAAAGTGTGATGTTTACGTATCATGACGCAATAGGTTTCAACAAATAAAGGAAACGAATTTTTTTCTTTTTGTAATTGGACGTGTCGTTCTCGAGATATTAAAGGGTGTATATTTTGACTTTAATGGCGTCCCGACGGCGAACGGGTGATCCGATCAAAAAATTTACCAGCGATTTGGAATCGGTGAAGAATTTCCTATAAGATGACACCACTACCAGCTTTCTAAACCCTGTAACATCGACCAACGCACAGACACACAGACACACAGACACACAGACATCCGGACGAATTTAGTAACCAACTTTTTGAAGTTGGTTGAAAATCAAGTTAAACTAGCGACTATAGGAGAGATTATTTTGTAACTAACTGTAGAGAAACCTTTGAACGGAGCATTTTAAACAACTTTTACGGCAACCGCAGGCAGCTCCACATCCTTTTTGGCATTTGGAGGAAATGCATTTGAGCTTTGCTCTGTCTTGTCCTTCGCCAGCCCATTTGCTCGGGATCTTTCTTATTACCAAGGCAGCTCCGTACTTGACAATAGCTTCGCATGGAATGTTGTTTGCAAGCATCCGATGTGGTCGGAGCGCTGGCAACAGCTTTTTATAACGCAAATAATCTAACGAAGTTTGCTTAGGCCCTCCACAATAATTACTCAACAAGAACGATTCTCCAGCCGCAACTATGTGTTTTGATTCGTTATAGGAGTCTTCAAATACTCGACCTTTCCCCGTTGAAACATAGTCGATGTAGTATCACAACTACTGAAGGTATGCAGAAATTGGATATTCTTCACAACAGCATTAGTACACTATTATAAACACTTGGCCGCTCTCTTGCCATGATAGTGGTCAAGAAGACCACTAAGTGCACGTCTTCTTCAACAATAAACACCAAAGAAAAGAACAGCGACATTTCGATGTGAGTTTGCACAATCAAAGAATCAGCGTCTTCAACGGCCTGCTTAACCGTGTAATTATGTTCCTAAAATTTTTTCTTCGGTAGTGCAATGAGTACCTGTTTATTGCAACTGTTCGATAGAAATCGCTCTTACGATATATTTAATTATTTATCCAAACAATATGCCGTAGTTGTAAATTTCACTGTGGCTACGTGAGTCAAAAATCACTGTAATTAAGTAAAACCAAGCCTTGCAAAGCAGACATTGCTTTTTTATAAAAATAACATGAACGTATTATTTGTATTCATTCCTTATAGTAATTCGCGAGAAACTTTAACGCGCTATATCTTGGAAACTATATGTATTGGTCGCAACAAAATAACCATAAAAAAAGTATGTATAGAATTTTATGCTCTACAAGTTTTATATGAAACTTTGTTCTCTGCGGCATACACAAACGGCGCTATTAACCACCTCCACCCATTGAGCGACACCCTGCCAAGGTCGCAAGCTCACATGTGTTATCAGGCGCCATAATGTCTATCATCGTACCAAATTTTTCGTACCCATTTCCTGGACTAACGAAACACGTGAAATCTTTCGGCATGCGATTATTGCAAAATTTGCTGACTTTGCTTGTCACTTGAAAGAAATAGCGTTATCCATTCTTTTCCAATTATGTCATATTCAAGAACACTCGAGTGGCGATGTCATTCTCAAGTTAAGTAATAGTTGGACAATTTTATTTACATGGTATCATTTTAACCGTTAGCCGAAAACGCAAAACATAGAGTAGAAGACATTGACGATTGACCCCGTGTGCAGTCTTCGGACCGAAATATTATGGTAACAATTTTCTGGTATGCCGAGGGAATTATTTTCATAAACTACTTACAAAAGGGTTGTACCTAATGAAGCATCTCCGTAGTTTCATCAATGAAGGAAGAAGAGGAGGTCATTGTCACATAACTAACGCCATTTATGATTCAAGTTGCATAGAAACACAAAAACTCCCCTTAATTTACGAATTTTATTTGATTTAGTCGACTTTTGCCAGTTCTTCTGCAACAAATTTCGTTCAAAATCAGCATATCGAGAAATAAAACGCTCTTTTGTTTATGATAATCTCAAATTTTGTTGCTCTGTTGAATAGTTATGATTTTTTTACTGATTGTTGATTTCGACGACAATTTTTAAAAAACATTTATATCCTCCTAAATGAGTTGACTTAAGTAGGTGAAAGGCTAAACAAACTTGGTCTAGAATCGAATATCGATTTCAAAAATATAAAAATCTATAGGGTGTTCCATTTAAAATAATCGAGTACGATCCTGTACAGACGAAACCGAGAGCAGTGCGGGCCTGAAAATATTTTTAGGTTGTAAACAAGGAACATCTGAATAAGAAATGTCTCTTGACCTTTTCTCCTAAAATTAATATTAAAGGTACTATCGATGAACGAATGGCAAGTGGGCAACTCTGTATCGTTGATTGAAATATTAATATCTCAATCAACGCCTGTATAATGAAATTGTTGCAACGTCGTTTAACAGGATACCGATTTACGGTATCTGTGGAACATACAAACACCCAAGAGGCCATTATTTATTGCCAAAACTTGAAGAGCCTTCCGAGAAACAAAACTTGAGGACGATGAGGCTGTTGTGGTGGTAAAGTACGTTTTAGTTCATATATGGTATGTTAAAGACACTTGCTCATAATAACAACCAAGAACGTAAATTTGGCGAAATTCAAAATAATCTACTCTAACTAATGCATTGCAGAACTTATTGTTTTATTTTTAACAATTCTACACATCTTCCAAACAACCGACTTGAAAGAAATATTTTTGATATCTACATACAATGTGGCTTCTTTCAAGTCGTTTGTTTGCCACGTTCTTTAATTTTACTTACTTTTCGAAATTAATAAAACTACTTAAAACCTCCCCTTAGACAATGATATTTAATTAATAAATTCAAATTTAATGAAGCGAAGATGAAGAGTTTATGTTTTTTGTATATAAGTACCCGAGAGTACTGAAAAGCCAGCCCCATCAACGGCAAACACTGACTGAAGTGAAATTAAAAGGATTAATTAGGGCTTCACACCTCGTTTTTGATTAACGTAGGGGAGTCCTAAAATAATCCAAAAGGGAGCAAACACCTTGTTATTTAACCTTAAACTAAGGTGTGCAATCGGGCAACATTTAAATTTGACTTGATTAAAAATATATGAAATTAATTGAAAAGCGACATGTTTCGAGACCATCCGGTCTCATTCTCAAGCTTAATAACAAGAAACTACATGAGTAAGATGATCCAATAAGTGATAAGTCTGAAGGGGCAAAAACAATTACATTATAAAATTAAAGATGAAACATTAATGAATTAACTAATAAATAACAAAAGAACAAATTAACGAAGGCCTGAAGGGCCCCACGTTAAAATTAACATCGAAAATTTAATAACAACTGTTAAGGGCCCCACGTTAAAATTAACATCGAAAACTTAATAACAACTGTTAAGGGCCCCACGTTAAAATTAACATCGAAAATTTAATAACAACTGTTATTAAATTTTCGATGTTAATTTTAACGTGGGGCCCTTCAGGCCTTCGTTAATTTGTTCTTTTGTTATTTATTAGTTAATTCATTAATGTTTCATCTTTAATTTTATAATGTAATTGTTTTTGCCCCTTCAGACTTATCACTTATTGGATCATCTTACTCATGTAGTTTCTTGTTATTAAGCTTGAGAATGAGACCGGATGGTCTCGAAACATGTCGCTTTTCAATTAATTTCATATATTTTTAATCAAGTCAAATTTAAATGTTGCCCGATTGCACACCTTAGTTTAAGGTTAAATAACAAGGTGTTTGCTCCCTTTTGGATTATTTTAGGACTCCCCTACGTTAATCAAAAACGAGGTGTGAAGCCCTAATTAATCCTTTTAATTTCACTTCAGTCAGTGTTTGCCGTTGATGGGGCTGGCTTTTCAGTACTCTCGGGTACTTATATACAAAAAACATAAACTCTTCATCTTCGCTTCATTAAATTTGAATTTATTAATTAAATATCATTGTCTAAGGGGAGGTTTTAAGTAGTTTTATTAATTCAACCACTACCCCTTTTTGAGCCTCTGACTCCATCATGAACTTACTTTTCGAAATAACAATTGATTTGTATCCGAGAATATAGTACCTATACCAGTAAAGCACATTACATCAAGGAAGTCAGAAGTGTGATTTGAAGTAGTTAGTTTCCTTCATGGGTGGAAATAGTATATTGAGAAATCAGTGTCACAATGAGACTTTTTGCCGCATGAAGACCAGGTTTGCAGACCGACTGAAAGGATGTCTGCAAAGGGATGAGTGCGGCAAAAAGTAATTGTAACACGTGTTTTTCATACTATTTTTTCTATTTCGCATGAATTTACTCTAAAAATTTTATTAATAATATTAAAGATAATAAAATTGTTTTAGTAATTTTTTTAAAATTATGTTGGCAATTCGGACATTTGACAATTCAAATTTAAAATTTCAAGTTGTAGTCATTTGTTGTTATAGTTTCTGATTTCAACAGATATTTACCTATAAAGTTCTTTAACTTTGTTCCAATTTATAAACTAACGTTTAAATATCCAAATTAACTATAATGTAAAGTAAAATAGTCTTGTCTAGTCATCAAAAAATAATAATGGTTTGGTTGACAGTCAGTGTTGCAAACTTAACTTTAACTTTTCCCTGTAACAGTACGGAAACGGAGCTTCTTTCCGTATCGTTTTCAGTACGGGTATAAAGCTATAATCGTCGCAAAATGGAAAAAACATTTTTTTAAATGTAATTTTAACAATGAAGTAATGGCTGTTTCTTTTTCAACAAATTATGGTTAACATAGCGAGTTACTGAGTCTTAATTACGAGTTGTCTGTTGGAATTACATTGTAAAGCCTAAAATTACAACAGATAAAAATGAAAAAGTATGTAAATGGAATTCCGTTGGTCTGAAATTTTAAAGTTAATTCCTTTTGAATGTAATTATTGTTTTTCAATTTTTAATTAGTTAAAAGTAAAAGTTGATGTGAATGCAATGAAAACAATGAAAGAATTTCTTCCACGTTTAAGTAGAATAGTAAAAAAAGCACGTGTAAAAATTTTCTATTTGGAGCAACTAAGTGTCCACATTGCCTAAGTATGTTCGATTGACCTGAGGTATCTCTTCATCGTAATGAGATCATTGGTTCCTGTATCGTTAATTGTCAAACTAACTTTAAATTAATGTACGTCCAAATGGTTATATTCTAAACTATGCACTTAAATTATACTGTCATCATTACCAACATACAAGAAAAGTGTAATTAATTTTTTATAGCTTGTTTTTCTTATCGGTTGCACTTCCCCAATAGAAATTTTAATTACGTTGCATATTGATGTTTCAAAAGAGCGTGAATGGTATTGAATGAAGTAACAGACAAGAACCCACACATGATGGCTCGTCACATATTGTCCATATCTAATGGTCGGTTTCACGACCGATCACTACTACATGACTTAGCATATTTTCTAACTAAAAACTGGTGGAGAATTTCTCACACTTCGTTAGTTACAACAAACATAAATTGTATGTCTAGGGTTCCTAGCATAACCAGGCAATCAACGTTTCTTGTTCTTTTTAATCATTAATTCAAAGGACATTAACGAGTTTACTTATAAATTATAATTTGGTCGAGATTTATTTGAAAAAAATTACCTGTGCGGGCGATGTTAAACCGGCTGACATCGATTGTTGTGCTGCAGCGGCCGCTGCAATTGATGCTGCACTTAAAGAACCATACGCTGCTGATGGATTATAATAGGATGCCATAGACTGCGTCATACTGCTCGCTGCCATTCCTGAAAATAAAAAATGATCCATGTTAAACGTTTAAATGGACGAATGTAACACGGGAACTGTTTTATACTAAAACGAAAAGCTCAAATACATAGTTACGCGCCAATAAATTCAAACATTTAATAGCGCTTGAAATTATTAGGGATAATAAGATGGTTTGAGAAATTATCGGTACACGAAGAATGAATAGGATTAACATTTGTTGCAAAGTCACGAATGACAACTTAAATTATAGATAAAGTCATCAATTCTAACGCGTCTGTATATAATAATATTTTTCTAATGTAAAATCATACACACATACATCTGTCACTCCTTTATACGTACCATTCACGTAATTGTATGATGTACATACGTGGTACGTGTATCTTTGTGTCAAATGACATAATGAAATAAGCTGTGATTGACAAGTAAATGCATTCACTTAACAACCATTTACTAATTTAATGGTAATAAATTATATAGTGAAATGTTCAGTGAAAGGGATCAAAAAAATGCTACTTTCAGAACTTAATTTGTTTAAGTCTCATGTGTTTGAATAGATATTACATAACGATTTTCCTCCAGCGTGTTTATAAATGTAACTCAGTTGCCAATACTCACTATTTTTCCATTTCACAATTGTAAATTACTTATATCATCTAATAGTCTTGTAGGTCTTGACAACCCTTATACAAAAGCTGACCTTTCTGGAATAAGGAAAACGAACATTTTTAGAAAAAAACATTCACTCCTCCAATAAAATATCGGAGAAAATTATTGTTAGATATTCCTATGAACCTGCTTAAACGTGCTATTCCCGATTATAACTTGTCGCATTGTACCTAAAACAATACCACACTTATTCAAGGAAAAAGAACACAACCCTTGCACCGCGTTGGTTTCAAGTCCACAAAAAGCCACTATCATAAAGCTGCGGTTAAAGCGTGGAAAAACATGCGCAGTCCGCAAATTGGCCATCTACTGAGAGAATGGGGAGGTATAACTCCAACACCAGAAAATACAGTATATACCGTTACTTTTTCCCTACAACCCTAATAGCTTTGCCGGCTACACATTAATGTTCTCAAATCGATACTTCAATGCAGAGGGAGCAGAAGCGTAAACTTGAAGATTTGAAGTCTTGAACTTCAAACCAAATCTGGAGAAAAGCTGCAAAGCCCTTTGTAGACTTGCCCGCGACGCGAGCGTTAGGGAGCCAATGGAGCTTATCTTCATCTACGAGATGTGCGCTAAAATGATTAGGGCGGTGATTCCGTATTGAACTTGAAGACCCAAAATTTGTTTAAATTTTCTTTAACTAAAACTAAAAAATACTTACATCACAATTTTTCGTTATTAGGTCTCTGATTAAGTGTCCTTTGCAATAGTCAAAGAAAATTTAAACAAATTTTGAGTCTTCGAGTTCATTTCGGACGATCGGCGCCAGCGCGCAAACGTAATCTTAATGAATTTTTTTTCACGTTATAAAAAATACTTACATCACAATTTTTTGTTATTAGCTTTCTTATTAAGTGCCCTTTGCAGTAATTAAAAGAATTTTTTTTTATTTTTGGGTCTTCGGTTCAGCATCGTGAAATATGTACAAGATCACGTATTTCAAGACTTTTTATTCACTTAATCTTTAATTTTTGGTAATAAAATTATGTAGCCTATTGAAATGTCATTATCTGTCTCCTATATTAACATTTTTTTGGCAAAAATGTAGTTGATTTTGAAAAAACATACTCGTGGATGGTTAAAAAAAAATCCGTGGATAACTTCACGCGGGTTAACACTCCTTGGTTCCATTTTTTTACTTAAATGTTAAATATATCTTAATTAGTTTCAGTATTTGTTTAAATATATTATGAATTTATAATAAAGCAGGTTTTTAGTAACATTTATTATGCATATTGTTATGTGGCTATTTTATTCTAACGCCCAGTGAAAAATTACCAGATCCAAATTTTTCACTTTTGTATCATTTCCCTTCATTGTAATTCTATAATTATATCTCACTTTTTACCACAGTATTTCACAGAAAAGAATCCACATTGAAACCCAATTTAAGAATTATACCCAAACCGTGACAAATAAACTAGATTGCTAAGAAATCCGTCCGTGTGAACATCATAAAAATACAAGAAGCTTTGCAAATTCATTTTTATGTACCGTGAATTGATATATAAAAAATGTTATTTACGGTATTCCCTCTTGGTGACCGGAAACGGCAAACCATTAGAATAAAAAGAATAAAATATAATGAACGCGTTTGAGAAGATTTTAGTCAAATTAGTGAAGATTTCACCAATAATCGTATAAATTTGTCTTTCAAGGATTTTGTTGTGACGCGGCTTTTGGGCGAACTGGTTGTTTCAATTAAAGTAATTTGTAATAAATGATACACAGTCTTATATAGTTGCACAACTGTAATTAGCGATACAGATCGATGGTTACTAACATTAACTAAAGTAACGTTACTGGGTACCAATGCTATATGTATATAGGATACAGTTAAAATTTTATATTTGTGCATAGTTTTTTGTTCTGAGAACTAAATGACTTTTTCTTCTTCGTCTTCTGAGAAATATGCCTTTTTCTGTCTGTATTTTTATCTTAAAGTTACATACGTTGACTTTCCGTGCAAATTTATATTCCCTGATTGTCACACATCATGTGTTATATCAACATTTCGCCCACATTAAAAAATTTTCAGGATAAGTAAAGCGCTGGCAAATACAGCAATCTAGTTAATAAAAATTATTACATTAGGCTAGCTGAACGAATAAATTGATTTCATAGTGTGAAAAGAACCAAATACTTCCAAGTCATACTTTTGAGAATATTCTTTCAGGAAGAACTCGATTAGCTACTTTCATCATTCTGGCCGAATCACCAACTTCTCACCGTTTCGAACACCGTTAATCGTTTAGAGATTGCAGCACTCAGGCCTGGGGAGCCTAAATTTAACATCTCACCACCATCGAGAGCTAAAAAGATTAATAATCATCCCAAAAATTCTTGTTTTGGCTCATAAGGTAAAAGGCAAGGCAAGCCTTTCAACGCAGGCTGTGGAGCAAATATAACAACGCGATATAAGCCGAAAAAAAGTTATCTTGGCAGTTCGAGGAACCGTGAGAGCCTAAAATTATTTAGCATTTGTTCTTTATCGATGCAAGTTGTTTGGTAAATGGAATACTTCTTCATTTGTACGTCGAAGGGCCTTACTGGATATTTTGCGAAATGGGAAATTCAACTACTTAATTTATACGCTAGAGTTAAACTAAAAAGTAAGCAATATAATAGTAAAATGTTAATACCAGTTACCCACGCCTATGGTGAGTACCTATTTTCAAAAGAGACATGGAGACGCGTATTAAATTTATTTCTCAAGGTGTATCAGAATTTCGAATTGAATTACAATTACTGCAAACATAGAGTAAAAAAGTAAACAGGACGTCGGCGTCGTGTCTAAAATGGCGTGGGTTGACAAAAGGGCAAATACAAATGAGAGAAAGACGAAGCGAAACATGGGTAATGAAATAAGCTTCAGCTTGTTTCGGAATTCATAGCATTCAACAACACTCTCGCACTGCTAAAGAGGCAGCAGAAAGGCAAAGAATGACCCAAGCGTCCAATTTTCGGGCTCCCAGTAATTATAAGACGACGTCATGGCAAGATTATAATGTTAGAGGCTCGTTGAAATAAATAAAAAGTCTCGATTTGGACCTAAGAGATGTCCTTAACATTTCTTGTGCACATATTTATATACATTCCTCGCATCTGAATACTCATCTCTAGAAATAAGTTTAATTAACGAAGCTTAAAGGAAAACGTGCACAACAACCAAAATGTATTCACCTTAAGATTCATAAAAATCAATCAGGAAACAAACATTTAATAAAAATAGTTTTTCACAGACAAAAGCGACTTGAAAAAGGATTCAAGAAAAAGAAAACATTATTCCATAATAGCGTGACTAGAAATTGTCGTGTTTTAATGAAGTACTCATATCATTAGGATAATACTGTAATGCAGTCATTTCGGTGGAATACAAATGATTTTTGACATCCAAGGCAAAACGATTCATTATTAAGTTTGATGTCAGTGCGTGTTCGATATAATTTATTACTTAAAGTGCACGCGAAGGCACTTTCAACACTGAAATATTATTCTTTATTTGATTATACTCGATATGGAAGTTTTTTTTTTTATACGAGTAATGGCCCGAGTGTTCGTACTTTCGGCACGGTCCTCGTATCAGTTAGTGACAGGGTGCGGAATTATATTAAATCAATATAAAAAGTAAGGGTTCTTGACGGTTTTATTTCTGGATCAAGTCCAACGAAGCGTATAACACCTGGTCAAATAGGTGTGAGATCCTGGGCAGTCGCGGTAGGAATCTGGATCCCGTGAAGAACCCCCCGCTTTTTTACGGATGTTTTAGATTCCATTCGATGTATCTTTTCTTTTTCAACACTATTACAAGTGAGCGGATAAGCGATCATTTCGAACGATTTAACATCATTAATTAGCGAGCACGTCAAGATATTGCAATAACTCTTTTCGGTGGAAGTCAATCACATTCGGTAATATTTTATCGATGACATTTGCATAGTATTGTTATAAGTACATTGTATGGAAAAGTTTAAGGCCTTTGGAACACACAAGCTGAACTTAGATATAATAAAAATGAAGGTAACTACTGGGTGGCCAATATTACCTACATTTCACATTATTGCAAATTAGATGTTTGTTATGTTATACAATAACCGTTAATTTTTTTTATACATATAACTCCAACTCAAATCCTTTATTTATATTGTAAACATTTCCTTTCTATTTTTCTTGAGGGACGACGTATTGTGCTACTAAACTCAAATTAAGTTCTGCAGGGGAACTTACAATCCGTGAGAAACCTTTAAGGGCGTATTCTTAATATAAAAATTGAAAAAAAGACTAACATACATCGGGGATCATTAAAGAATTTTATAATATTTTCGTAATAAATTGAAAAGAAATCTAATTTTTGGAAATTATCCGTCATCGCACATTTTCAGTAATTAAGTCAGTTTTGTGTGTTATTAGGTTAATAACAGTTGAAATGGTAGAAGATTGCACTTATAACTTATAAGGGCGAGAATTTAAATACTTATGCGAATTACATCCATTTACACGAATACTTATGATTTCTCGGTATAACAAAGCACAATGGAGATTTCCAAATTGAATACATTTGAAAACAGGAATAGGTAGGTACCAAGTGTGACATTTACATTTTCTGGAACCCATTACACTGCCATAACCTGTAAGTTTAATCGGTACAATAAAATAACGCATACTAATATATAAGTGTAACGTAGCCATGTTTCACTCGCAGCAGCCTCTACAGTAAGTATCAGGTAACTGCATTTACCCTTTTCTACCACTTCAAATTGCATCAGCTTCTCATCCCTTTTGAATCAACTTCCGAACTCTTGCAAATTTCTTCATACATTGATCTACTTAGTTATAATCCTATCCCCTATCTTCTCTTGGTCTCCATGTTGCCAATCTTTTGCACCACCTAGTGTCCATTATTCGACTTACATGACTTACCCATCACTATTTGACTTATGACATCAGTTAGTTTTGTTCATGGTCTTATATCTGCATTTGATATTGTTGAAGATAATAAAAACAGTTTTGAGCTTTAGCGGGAGTTCTTCCTTTAAGTATTTATATTGTAACCATAGTTCTCTGTTCTCTTTGTAATACATAGTCAACAGTTTAATAAGTTTATTTTTTGACAAAAAGTTTTGCTTCCGATGTAAAGCATTTTACGTTTAATTATAAGCGTTTCGTTAATTAATTGTGCCTTTTGTTATTACCAAAATCCCAATAGGTTATGGGTCCAGTGACGTTGGACATTGGGTCAAACCATCTATGAAATGGATTCCAGATGGCAAGTCAAAGAAACGGCAAGAAACCTCTACCACAGCTTGCACTACTGCAGTAGGCATTTGTGGCTGAAATTGATCCAAGGTTAGGGTGGGTAGATAATGGGGTCACTATACACGTTACAAACGATTTAGAATATTTCATAGAGTTTCAAAAGTTCGAGAATCCTTGTTGTATTAAAGCGGCAGACACAGAAATTTTGGAAACAGTAGGAGAGGGTGCAATTGTGGCCAAGTGGAAATGAAGTGAAGATATCAAAAGTTTAGTATGTACCCAAGTTTGTTTGAGCCTACAAATAGAATTTGTAAATTTTCCAACAAAGGAAAGCTTATATTACAAAGAAGACGGGAAGTAGATGGCACATTATATAAGTTAGATCTTATGCCAGAGATCCCTACTCAGAAACAAGAGGTTTACTTAGCAGATAGTAAGTCTGGAGTTTTACAGTTATATCATGAGAGGTTTGGGCATCAGAATAAACGGCACATTAGAACTTCACTTGAAAATGAATTGAATGTAAAAGTACCTATTGAAGAAGTCATGCATTGATGGTAAAGCTCATAGATTACCTTTTTGTGTAAGAGAAAAATGTAACACACCAGAAGAATTGGTATCAGGAGACATCTGTAGACCTTTCTGCGAACCCTTCTCAAAATGCAAGTATATTACCTTAAGTTTGTCAAAGTTTCAGGACACGCCGTTAAAGAATTTTTGAGTGACAATGGTGGAGAGATGGACCATAAGGAGGTAAGAAGTGTACTGCAGTCAGAAGGAATTACTCAGAGGTTTATAGCTCCATGCAATCCTGACAGCGGCTGCTCAACCATTAAAAGAGAACCTTATCAAAAGGAAAATCTTTATAGTGACAGACAGCAAAGCAGCGATTGCAGCAATAGACTCATATGTGGTAAACTCAGGGCTAGTCCTTGAATGCACAAAAATGCTAAACGCACTAGGTAAGTGCAACTCAGTCACACTAGTGTGGGCACCTGGGCAATGGGCATGCGGGAATCGCAGGTAACCAGGTTGCTGACGAGCTTGCGAGAATGGCAAGCGCAAAACCATTCATAGGACCCGAACCGTCTTGTGGGATTACTTATAACACGGCCAAAAAGGAGATTCAAGCAATACTCACGAAAGAACATTGCAGACATTGGTCGAAAATTCCAGGACAGAGTCATTTCAAGATCTTCCTGGAAACCCCAAACGGGGACCTGGCTACGTCCACCTTAAAGCTAAGCAGGACGAAGATAAAACTTGCGACAGCGACAGAAATGGTAACGGGCCACTGTCGCATGAACAAACACCTGCACAACATGGGACTGACTGAAATCCCAACATGCAGGGGTTGTGGTGAGGCAGATGAAACGCCCTATCACGTCATTTGCCAATGTGAGGCATTCATAAAGGCAAGGGAACACCTACTTGGAAATGAAAAGATTACACAAGAGGAAGTAACGAAGATTCGCCCTACTAAAATCCTGGACTTTGTGAAAGATACAGGTATTCTTGAAGGGTAGACAACACCGAGGAGCACAATAGACCAAAAGGTCGCAGTGCGGGAACCTATTGGGACCACCCCCAGAAATAATAATAATAAGAATAATACAGCTCTATACACACCAGAGCAAAATGGAAGAAGTGAACGGGAATTAATGCACTCAACTGAATGGATTAAGTTTCCTAATTCAATATAGGGAGAACTAGTAGGTGCGTCCACCTACATATTGAATGGAACACAAAAATCCACAGTCGAAGGTAAAAATCCTGATCAGAAATTACTAGGAAGAAGCCTTCGAATAATCTTTTCTACATGCTATGTTCACATCCCTCTACAAAGACGACGGAAGATGGAGAAGAAGGCTGTCAAAGGCTATCTAGTTGGCTACCATGGAGATGAAATATTTATATAGTGTGGATCAAGGAAGAAAATAAAATAATACTTTCAAAGGATGTTGTGTTTCATGAGAAGCTCATCAACTGTGAAGAAAAAGTCGAGATTCCTATGAACGATATAGAACCAAATAATCAGGGAAAGCCCCCAAAAGGTGAAAACAGTAATTCTGAGAAAGAAAATGCACAAGAGGCGGAAGAACGTGAAGGACAAGAAAGAGACTCAGATAAAGAAGAATGTGATATAGCTCCATTTCTGTCAATGAATTTAAGAAACCGCGCATCACTTAAGTAACCGTCAATCTATGATTACATAATGCTCAGTGAAGGATTTATGTCGGACAGAGAAACCCCTGCGACATATCAAAAGGCTCTTCAAGGAGAAAACATTCTGGCAGTTAACAAGATATGCAGTCCCTACGAGAAATAATGGAAATCGCAAGAGAACAGTTGAGACTAGTTAAAAAGAAAAACTAGGGAAAGTGTTCAAGTTAACAAAGACAGTTTTGAACTTTAGCGGGAGTTTTTCCTTTAAGTATTTATATTGTAAACATATTGCTCTGTTTTCTTGGTAACAGATAATCAACATTTTAATAAGTTTCATTTTTGACAAAAAGTTTTGCTTCCGATGTAAAGCATTTTACGTTTAATTATAAACCTCTCTTTAATTAATTATGATTTTTATTATTGCCAAAATCCCAATAAATATTGTACCTCTAACCTCGTCCACCCCATGTTGGCGTTACGGTGTCATGATAAACTGAGACTGAGACATATTGCTCACATATCTTTCAAGTATATTGGAAAATTTGCCTTAAATTGTGATTTTCCATAAAAGTATTAGAGAATTAGTGAAGATAAAATGTAGAACACCAGAAAATCGGAAACATTTCAAAATCGAAACTTTTTTTGTACAAAATAAAAAATGTGGTGTTTATATGAAAACAGCGAAGAAAAACAAAGGAAGAAGTCACGAGTTTGTTTTAAAAGCACAATGATAATACAGTAATAACAGTAATGTTACTCCAATAAAGAATGAAATAAAGATCACCTGTCCAAAAAGTTCAGAAAATCCCCAAGCAGAATACCAAAATATGAAAGAGAGTACCTAAATTAATGTAACCCACATCACTGTGCGATGTGATGTACAATGTGCAAGACAAGAAACACTTTGACATCCTGAGACTATCATGTCAAACGATAACCATTCAGCAGTGAACCAAGGACAGATTATTTATCTACCACTCTAACAACGGGTTCGAGTAACACATGTAGGTAGGGTGCAAGATTCAGATTTTTAAACAAAGAGGAGATAATTGTAATAGAAACTTCAAATCCAAGTTGGAAACCAAGGTGACTGATTGCTTTAGTGGTGGCAAAATCATATTTCCTCAGGATGTCTAAACAACTTAAAAGAAGGAATTTTAGAGAAAGGAATACCAGAAAAACACTCCAATACCTTATGGGATTGGGGAATTCAAGGAATTTGAGATATGAAACTATAGTCAGCTTTGGATGAAATCTTGTAATTCCAAAATTTATCCAATTGTTGTTAAAAATTCTAATACTTGACTGCTGTAATTGATTGCTAAATGTTCTCGTAGCTTAAGAATTCAATTGCTCTATTATACGAGCATCTGATTTGCCAAGCATCCTCAGGATATTCAGAACTTCCTCGATAGACAATTTCAATATTGAGACTATTGAGTCACGGTATGATATTGATAGGATAGCTAATTTCAGGAAACAGCGCACTCAGCGTTCATTATGAAATGATGTTTTTTCTAAAATCACGTGACCATTCGGTGAACTAATCTGCAGATCCTTAACAGGCCTTGAACGTATTGACGTGCTGGTTCAAATGACATGAACCGTTGGTGCAATTTGCTATTTTCGCTGTAGGTATTTCTGAATCTTCTACCAGTTTGAGTTGCATAGCATCCTTCCAAGTGAAGAACATGAATCTGAGAAATGAGAAGTAAAACGTACTGCAATGAAGACGTGTAGAGCTTCACGGCCCTTGGATTCTATTTTGCCCCAGATCGGATCTCGAACCTGCACCGCACCTGGCCAAAATAAGTCTAGAGTACGTCTCTTCACATTTTGGACCTTCATCTCTTTTTTGTATAATGGTAAGATCATTATAAATTTATGCTCTAGTCATTTGTCTTCACGATATAACGTATAATTCCTATTGTATGAGTTTTGTATGATTTTTTTCCATTATTTTATTTAACACTATTTAACTACATTTTCTGTCACTGTTCTGTTCTCCCTTTAATATCCCAAATAGCGTGTTAAAAACTCCAGAATCAAAAGAGATGAAAGTGGAAAACCATTTTGAAAAAGAATTAGGGCTCCCTATTATTACATATTAAGGTACCGTTCCATCTCTTTGCATGACGAAACCAAAATTGCATCTTTTTTTCCGCTCTCACGATTACATCCTATTTATGAGCTTTAAAATATGTTAAATTAAGATAATCGTGACAAAATCGTAAAACGTATGGCAAAAATTGGATTTTATGATTCGATTCGTGAAGAACAAAATGTCTACAATAAAAATGTTTAAGGTAATCTAGATAATAAACAAAAAGCTACTATAAAGTTAATGTTTTTGAATTAAGAGACGGTTTTTCTTATCCAAGAACATAATTTAAAAGTTGTAAAGATAAAAATAGCAAAAAGTGAATAAACTGAAAGTTATTTAAATATTATAACAATACAACAAAACAAGCTGCACTGACAAGATTACCATGTATGGGTTCTCCAGTTCTCTGGCAATGTTTAATGTAGTACAAAATATTAGTATAATCCTGATTAGTGGCTTTAAACATCCTGTTCATAAATTTAAGTCAACAAGTGAGAGTTTATCGTAATTTTATAAGGATGTGTGTGAGTTCTCATTAAAACGCGCGTACGTACCGCCTTTATGCCGCTTACTAGATATTGTTTAGAAGATGAAATTTAAAATTCCGACCTGCGGTACCCCCTAATGTTAAGGCTCGTGGGGGGTCAAACGATCACTCCTTGTTGCCAAATTAAACACCTGCTTTGACACATAACAATTTTTGCAAGGGAAGCGATATTGTTGTAATAAAATTTACACACTTAATAAATTACTCAATAACTTATAAATATCATCCTTACAAGATTTTTTTAATAGGGTTTGATTTAATGGATCTGGGGTATTTTATTTTCGACATTAATCAAGGGATTAATGTATCGCTGCATTTAACACGCCGAACGTTAAACCAATAATTTCTGTACTTCTTTTTTTTTTAAATTCTCCAATGAATAATTATACGTTTTATTGGAAGTTTATGCTTAACTTTTAACTTCTTCGTTTTAAAAGAACGAGGTTTTATGGTATCTTTATAAAATTTTATTATACCATCGACATTTCATCAGTCATTTATAGAATTAGAAATAGATGCTACTTATGCTGTACGTATTTAAAAAAAATGCTTTTATATCACTTAGCACATTCAAAGCTTAGACAACAATTATATGAGCATTAAAATGTGAGTAGGTGGGTTTCTCTTTTTTTATAGATTGTATAAATGCTTAATTTGAGTCATTCAAAATTCTTTTAGATGGAACTTTTTAAAAAACTGATAAACTTTTTTCTCTATTCAAAGAATAGAATGTTGAATGTACTATTATGTAAGAATCTCTGCATCATAAAGTTATCAAAATAATTTTTTGATAGTTAAGAAACTTTTATTCTATACAAAAAGCTTTATAATTTATTTATATGGATTTTTTTTAAGGTTTGTATGCTCATACAATTTGCACGTCATTTTATGATGCTGTTAAAAGCCAAATATCATGACATGATGTACCTATATTACACCTTCCATTCAGCTATATTTGAAATTTTTTCAACAAATGAGTATGTGTGTCCTGCGGTTTCTGAGTACCGTGAAGTTATACCCATAGAGGTAGATGAACATTTCTATACGGAAATCATGAGCGGATTTGCAAAAAAAAGCTCCATCAAATTAAGCCAATTTTCCTGTACCAGATTTGTTAGTTTTTTGTAAAATGTTCTATTAATTCGCGAGATGTAATTTAGGTACGATGCCTGTTGCCATTGACAGCATTATCTAACGAAGAAAAATTCCTTTTTGTAGTGTTTAAAGAAATGAAACTCCAGTTCATCATCTGCAGCGATTAATTCCCTTGGTGTTTTTAATTTTTTACATTGCAAATGTCTTCTTGATGTTTTTTAAAGGTTAAGAGCGCTCAACAGCTTTGAGTTCTTCAAGGTTACCAAATGTTGAAATCTGTCTTTATGAACTGTATGGCAGTACCTACAGGGCCTTTGTTTCTCAATTAGACTTGTAAAAGACTTGGCAACTAACACGACGAAATTAGTCTAAAAACCGGATTACTGCGTTACTCAATTGAATGGCCACCCCTAATGTTATGCGATTTTCGCCATATATAGTAGAAATCCAAAACATTCTAATTAATGGGTAAGCCAGATTCACGGGATAGTGATCCTTCATTTTAAGGCTCCCAAATGTGTTATGGACTCGCATATTCATGCCCATAATTGGGCAAGTTGGTGTGGAATTTTAAACTCTTGAAATGCAGCAGGTAATACAATCGCACCAGTTTATACATTGCCAATGGTGTACCTGACGGAAGAAAATTTCTACCAATCCTTGCAAACTATATCAAAAGTTTTTGAGGTAACAGAATGTTGTAACTTTTTTACAACCATAAATGAAATATATTCTTTTGATCTCTCCACCCCACCTTGAATTTAAGGCGATATTTTTAACATATTTTGCGACCGATAGACCGAAGTCAGCGGCAGCAAATTCCGCCATGGATGTGGAAGAAAATAATACCAACCGACCAGTCTCAGTTGTATTGTTATTTTACTAGAAATACCAGAATCAAACGTTGATATCACAAAGTACCAGAAAAAAAGGACATCAAAACAATACAGAAAACTACAAACATTTCAACGGAAACCCCTCGAAAAACGCATAGTGCCAAATAGAAGAAATGGAGTCAACGAGAACCAACCAAGAACAAATACAAGTCAAAAGAAGAGTAGCGACCCTGATTCTGATTTTTTTAAATTGGTAGATCACTTCAACAAGCTGTGAACGTTGTGCATTAGCAAGGAATGACGGGAAAATTGTGGAAATTGAAGACAAGACGTTTTATGTTCATGAGCCAATGAAAGCATCTGTTTGATCCCAAAATATTTGCGATTTAAGATAAGGATTTTGGAGAAGAAATTGTTTTCCCTGAATAGAGCAGTGTATTTTTAAAATATTACTATTTTAATAACAAAAAAATACTGCAGACGCAATTTTTCAATAGCAACACTGGCTGTTAAGTTCCCTTGCCTAGGACTTCCTAGTGCTCCAAGTTTCCTACCATACCTCCTTCCCCACATATAGGCCCTCGCCCTCCCCACATTAATACTATTTTCCATAATTACCCTTTGACTCAGGATATTAAGTTCGGTGTATTCAATCTTTCTTCTGCCTGACAATATGGCGATCTTGGTTTTTGCCGGGACTATCTCGAGTCTCCTAACCACTAGCCACTCATTTACAGAATTGGCAGCGTGCAATAGTTTCCTAATCGTGTTGGCGGCGTTTCTGTCTCTAACTACTATACTGACTTCGTCGAGAACGCCATCGTATATCGTGTTCCACAGTGTCGGCTCCAGAACCGAACCCTGTGGAACTCTAGCTCTGGACTTGAATTCATAGGTGTCCCCCTCCGAGTTACTAACCTCCACCACCCGGTCTCCGAGATAGTCAGACACGCATTGTATTAAGTAGTAGGGCACTTCCATCTGCTCCATGGCCCTCAATATTTCCTCCCTGCTGGCCTCTTTGAATGCGTTTCTCAGGTCGATGGCTGCAATAAGGCAATATTGCCTTGTCCTCCATGTCCCTCTAAGGGACCCTTGTCTCTTGTATTGTAGAACCTGGAGAGCGTTGATGGTGGATTTCCCTTTCCGAAATCCGTATTGCCTAAGGGAAAGTTTCTCGTCCGTCTGCACCACCAGCCTTAAAAGTTAAAACTCAAATAATTCGAAATACATGGCATTTTAAATAGTCACTCATGCTACGTCAAAGTTCTTTTTCTTCTATCATCAAAGCTATATAGCTTTTATCTATGGTCAGCTTTTTATAAGAATAAAAAACTTCAACTGTTTTGTATAACATCTGTATTAGCCATATCATTGCAATCATGCGACTACCCATGCTGGAGGGGCGACCTAGCTCACTGATCTCCCAATTTGTATTAGGGAAACACTACCACGTCTTTTTCATGTGGAGGTGGCATTCCAACCTGACGTATACAGCAAAGAACTGAACCTCCATACCACCCAACCACCAGACGCTTATATTCCAGGCAGAATTGGTAGGTAGTGCAAGAAAAGTTCTTACACATAGCATAAAGAACAACATTATCATCATTTCTTTGTGACAGTAGGGCTGTTCTGCAAGCAAAGCCGGCTCTTCCATTTACAGTAGGCACCAACTGTAAATAAATGAATAACTTATGACCCAAGCTCAGCACAAGACTACGTGTAACTTGATGCTAGACTATCGAGAGGCCTTCAGAGGAGCATCTCGTAGCCTGGTGAGTGTTTGAACAGCAATAATTCGTTCATAACAAATTCACAAGCGGAAAAAATCACGTAGAACTTAATGACCTTGGATCATTGTTTCTTCTGTTAGCCCTTAGAACACTTATTGTTCATACCATTTTATGCTCCTATTAAGTCAAAACATACAAACAATCAAAATTCTTAATACAATATTTCAAAATATCTAATTTTAACTTTCTCTTGTAAGGATTGTAATTGGTCTCATCTAATCAACTAAAAACTAAATTTACAAAGTATCGATTACCAGATGTGGTACTATGTTTCTTGCACGGCGTCGGTAAGCACGTAGGCTATAAGCCAATAATTGTTAGTAGACGAAACGTAATTTGTGCTCAGTTTTTTAGCAGTTTCCATAGATAAGGACATTTTCATGCGAGATATGTTTGCAGCCGAATAACTAGTACTTAGACGCGTTATGGTTTTTATAGTGGTACACAGGTTACTTAACCTTGAATTCTGGGAAATGATTAAACTACAAAGCACAACCCCTAATTCGGCACGTACCTGATGAAAGATAATTTACTCTTGTAGGGACGGAGGGAACACATTGTTGGGAAATAATGTTTGGCCACTTCGAAAAGATCTTCGTGCTATACTTTGCAGCTTAAGTGTTGCAACTGATTGATTTTTTTATGTGCAAAAATATTGCACAAGAATTTAGATCTTCCTTTGATTAAGCAATGCCAGGTCAAAAACTTCGTTTCGAAAGGTCATTAGTCGAGAAACTCATGGTACCACACAATGATTTATAACGTAAATAAGCAATTTATTTACTTGTCGTTCATAAATATCTACTTCCACATTCGAAGCAAGTTCAAAATTTTGGAGTATAGGTACTATCTGTATGATTTTGCATTGGAAACTATAATATGTAGTCGTTGCGTCTTAGATGATCATATGAACGTAGTTGGATTTACTTGATTTACTGCCCCAAAGATAGAGTTCATCCAAATTATACCATGAGACTCATTGGGACCTATGTGTACGAACATATTACCATAAAAAAACCAAGAGCTTTGCATCTAAAAGATAACACTACTTTTAGGTAGACTCAAGGGAGGCCAGCCGTTTCAAGATGATTATCAAGGTTAATAATTAAAAAAATTAAATTTCAATGTGTTAATGTGTTAATACACATTAGGGGTGCAAAATTTGGACCTTTCTCACTTAACTTTTGCTTAGATAGAAAATACCTAATTGATTTCTAGAATAGTTCAATGTACCTAATCATAACTAAAAATTATTTAACAGAAAACGATTTACAACAAAAAGATATTAATATCCCAACCCTTCCAGTATAAAACTAATAAAAATGTAAATAAGTAAGTAAAATATGTATTTTATTTATGGGGAAAGACATAAAAAAACGTTTGAATTACATAATGGTAGTAAACCGGTGTACAAAGTTATTTTAAGATTTTTCATTTAAAAGTGAACTTTGTTTATTAATCAATAAATGCAGTGAGGGGACGTCGCGAGTGTATCTATTATTGCACATTGTTTGATAAAATATGGGTGCAATGGCGTGCCGTGCTTTGTCTTTACTTATTATAGTTTATAATAGTGAGCATTCCAAGTATGGAGATGCCTATAATAGGTAATTGACTTTGCATTATTTATTAGTTTCATAAAAAAACTTACCTACATGTTTTATAGGTACCTGGATTATGGAAAATATCTTTTTGTGTTAGGTATGACTGGAAAAGGTCACACACAAGTGATAACGGAGTCGGGAACGATATTTAGATTCAGATTTGTACGAGATATTCTGAAGATGTGTGAGTGAATGACCTGACCATTAAAAATAACAAACCAAAAGATATTTGAAGTGAAGACAATTACATCTGTTCGTTTTACCAGCGATGAACAGCATCCATCACTCATTTTTCAAGGGAAGAAAACAAATTTTCCCACCTTTTTTTTTAAATTTGGTATCTTAGTCTCCAAAGAAATTTGTGACCGTCTCAATAAGGACACCATCGCATCGCCAAGTTTCGCAGCCGGCTGAAGATTAAAGCGGTAATCATAAATGGCGTTCATTGCTACAAAACTTCTGTCGAGTGGAGTGTTTTCATAAAAAAAGATTCCATTTGATAATTAATCTTCTTCTTCTTCGTCACCGAGGCGCGTAATAAGAGACGTATAATAACGGCTTGTAATGGTACGACCCTTTTATAAGTTTCTCGGTATCCCAGGATAATTTTGGAAATAATCTTTTGGACCGAACATTGAAGGCTAAATTTTTTAGGAGATGGAGACTCTCGATGCCTTCACTCCATGCTTTGCATTTTTTACCCTGCGCAATGATGAAGACAGGTTTCATGAACAGTCACAAATCGGCGAACAGAATTACCTGGCTTTGATCTAAACAACCCAGAATTGACTGAAATTTTTGTGGAAAGTGTCAGCAATCCAGGAACACTTTATAAAGTCGTAAATAATCATTCCACAAGAAATGCTTTTTATCTCCGCAGCAAGTCATCTAGCGGCCAGTCAAAAATGTTTACACGATCGATATCATCTTGCTTGTACATTGATTGTGGCGTTTCTCGACAGCATTTTTCAGCGACTTTCATCTAAAATATTATATCATTGAACACAACTGACCTCACCCTCTTCCATATTTTCTAAATCTAACATTACATTTTATAACTTTTCTATTACAGCGGCAGTGTCTCTCAAACTATTGTCTTAAAATGTCAAATTAAACATGCAGTAACCCTAGCGCGCAAATGTACTATTCCAGTGATTCCCAAAGTGTGCGCCACGGCTCCCCAGGGAGCCGCGCTGCCGTCATAAGGATGCCGCGAAATTTTCAATTAAACAATTCGGCAATTTTCTTGGAATTTCCAATTCTCGATTTTTTACGCCGACAATGATGTATGCTGACAAAATTCCAACACTTTAGCAACTTTCGAGTCTTTCATTGTTTTCCTTCCAAGCCACATCTTTTGAAACGGCTAGTGCGCAAGCACGGCTTCCCCACACATGCTTTAGTAATCGTTTTTAAAAAGGAAAGTTTTCCAATTTTTCAAGAAAGTCAAAAATTTAGAGAAAAATCTGATGTATTAAGGGCGCCGCGGAAAAAATCCGATTATTTAGGGAGCCGCAAACCGAAAAAGATTGGGAACCTCTGTACTATTCTATTATGAAACAACATTATTTCAAAACTGTATTTTTCTTTCAAATTTTCTGTGTTTCCCATGTACAAAGTTTGATTCTGTTCTCGTAATCAAACGTTTAGGAAAATTATGTGTGTATGACCGTATTCAAACTGGGGACCTATTATGATTCTATCCCAGCTCTTTCGGGACAGGAAGGTTAATGAATAGCCACAAACTTTTTCGTTACAAACACGCGTGTTATACACTAATAATTTGATACAGATTATATCCTTAAAGGCCTGTGTTGTGAACGTCTCGAGACTAATTACTTGAGAGGGTTAAATTACAGAAAGAGTCATCCCTAAAAGTTCGTTCGGTCTTTTGGCGCTGTATTATAGATGTGTAGATAAACTGTTTTTTTGTCCTGCAATACAAGCCCCCACCCCCCACAAGGCTTACATCGTTCCTCCCTTTTTCTCAAATTCCTTATTCATCAATTTCCTTTAAAATATATTTGTACTCGTATATTTTATCTAATAATATCTAGCGTACTCCTCCCTCTTCTAAAACCCGTTTGCCAGTCTGGTCCGCTCCCTCCTCTCTATTTCCTCTCCCATTATTTCCTGGCAAACACCTTATATCCTACGTTTACTATATTTATCGCTCTGTAATGGTTTACGTTCCTTTTTTCTCCCCCCTTGTACACTAGACATAAGATTGTCTCTCTCCAACTCCTTGCCCATATTTTGTTGAAGATTTTCAGGATTTCTTCCTTCCCGTATATTTCCACTGTTCTTTCACAATTCTTTCATCTTTTTCCCCCTTGCCTCAATTTCCACATCCTCTTCCAATCGACTTTCCTTCTCTTCTCTCCTTTCTTCTTCTTCACCCTCCATCAAATCCATGCAGTGTACCCTTCCATTTCTATCCTAATCTTTCTGTAAACTTGAAAATGGTTTCAAAATCATTCAATACGCCCCCGATAAGTTAATGGTATGCCTACTGGGCCTTCTTGTTTATTTTAAATAAAATGTACTATTCGTACATTGCCTCATTCTTCAAACAATGTCCACACCATATAAGAAAGACATCAAGAATTAATTACGTACGCGTAGCATTAGCAATCACCAAGTAGGTATTTCTAAAAAGTAGCAGTTGATATTGTATAAGTAACTGTGTGGTGCAATGAAATTCACCATTTAAAGTGTGTTATTGATTGTCACAAAAAATAAAATGACACGTATTTCCCAGAGGCACTGCATGGTATAACTTAGACGAGGACAATGGAAAGTTCAATCGGCGATTATTTTTAATTACCGAAGAAATAATATTGTACCCGTGGATCCACCTGGTTAACCCGAATGAATGTTCAAAAAGACCTTCATATATCTTATCTGGATCAGTTACTATGTTCAGTAGCTCTAAAAATTATGGGTATTGGAAAAACATTATGCGCGATAAAGAAGTCCGAAAATGAAGGTTTTCCCAAAATGACGACGTGATGTCGAGTATGATGATTTCATGAAGTAGGTAAAGAACAAGAACAACAGGAAAAGTTAGCAATAATGTGATGAAAGAGGGTCACCAATTTAAATTTTCTGATCTATCCGAAAACTTTCCTTAATTATGCCAGTCAAATCGTTATAATTCGGTTTCTATAATTTTGAGTCCCTCAAACAACAAATTCTTTGGTTCTTAAGAAACGCTGTATTTAAGTAATAAGAAGAAATGGGAGCCAGTATGGATCCCAAAATCCTGTTAATATAATTGATGATGCAATTAGTCTGTAGTAAACTGTAAGATGATTTTAACACCTTCCATTGCACTGATCCTGGTACAAAAAGGTTTCAGAACCTCGTTCACTTTTACCAAAGACAACTCCTTTTATGTCTTTATGTTTCCACTGTAACGCATAACGTCATATCCATCATTTTTACACATTTTTCACCAACTTTTAAAAAGGACTTGATACAGGCAAGAGACTAATATTACTTTCCCGTGCATATACACACGTGTATACGGGGCTGCACAGCCGTCGCGCACGCACCCACAAAAAAACATTTTTCAAAAATGATTGTTTTGGACCCAACACGTCGAGATTCGTCAAAATTTCGTGCCCGATTACAATGCTTTCCCTATAAAAATTACGGGTATTGGAAAAAACATTATACGCGATAAACATGTACGAAAATGAAGATTTTCCCAAAATGACGAGATGATAAACAATAGGCAATAATGTGATCAGAGAGGGTCGCCAAATTAAATTTTCAGAGTTTTTCATTCTGTGACAGTGTCATACGAAATTACAAGTTGGGGAATAAGTGTTGGCTTAATTGAATCAACGTTTTGATGTTTGGGGTACTCACCGTTCCCAAAATTATAGAAACCGAATTATAACGAGTTGACTGGCCTAATTAAGGAAAGTTTTCTCATAGATCAGTGGTTCTTAAGATAAGCTAACAATTGGGAGCCAATAGGGAATCCAAAATCCTGATAATATAATTGATGATGCAGTTAGTCTGTGGTAAACTGTAAAATGATTTTAGCACCTTCCATTGCACTGATTCTGGTTCAAAACGGTTTCAGAACCTCGTTTACTTTTGCCAGAGACAACTCCTTTTATGTCTTCATGTTTCCACTGTAACACATAACAACGTCATATCCATGTTTTTTAACCAACTTCCTTGTAAAAAGGACTTTATACAGGCAAGAGACTAATTTCTTTCCCGTGCATATACACACGTGTATTGTAATCGGACTCCAAATTTAGACGAATCTCGACGTTTTGGGTCCAAAACAACAATTTTTGAAAAATGTTTGTCTGTGGGTGCGTGACGACTGTGGAGCCTAAACCACTACGCCGCTTTTAATGAAATTTAAAACTAAGGCCTATAAAAAACTTCATTAGTAAAACAAGCTTCTTATAAAAATAGGCCCAAAACGGGCCCAAACTACGGGCGTTATTTTGGGTGCAATAATTCAAATTTTAACTCAAACTAATTTCCCTTGGAAAAAGTTAGTAGACATGGTTACAAGTAAAACGCTGTTTTTCGTTTGTTGCTAAATCCAAGATGGCAGCCAATATGGCAATTCTCCCAGTTTGTATATTTTAATCTCTAGTTCAAGAACGTTTTAACTTAATTAAAATGTTTGAAATTGAATATTTTAAAAAAATGCATCATTTTCTTGCTAACAAAGATGAAGAAATAAAATTTTGCACTGAAGTAGAAGACACACGATTCTCTTAATCGAGTATATTAAATATATATAGCAATTTACTTCTGGTCTAGCCGGAAATGAACAAAATATTAAAAATATTTATGACATACCCTGTATATGATTTCAGTAAAAAATCAGAAATCGTTTTCTGATTACAACGACAACTACACAATTTTTTGAGTTATTACGCAAAAACTATTTTATTGTATATATTGTCATTGTAGTACAATTTATCAATGTAGCCTCGGTTAAACGATTCTATTGACGATATAAAACAAAATAACTAAAAACCTTACAACTAAATTTTGTTTAGCTAAAAGCCTCGTAACCACAAATAGTTAGCCTATATACAGGGTGTCTTGTCAGAGGAAAAAAAAAGCTTACAAGTGAAAGTAAATATATTACGAAAAACTTTTAATTGTTAATCACGGGAAAGTTGTGTGCCAGTTTACTGGTCATTTCGTTTTTCGAATATTGATATAAAATCGCCACCACCCTTACCAATGCATTAAATGTGCTAATCGTGAATAAAGTACCTACTTATTATTTATGTATCATAAGTCAAACCATCGTGGTTAAACTTTAAGCGACACTTTGGGAATTTCTGGCTCGTTATATTCTTAGAAACTTGTAAGGGTTAAAATGAAAAGAGAACTGCGATCACAAATATGAAACAAATTCAATTTTCGTCATTTATATAGTGTAACTAGAAAAGGGCCAGGCGTGGGTTTGTTTATCTAATTCTTAAATTTTGAAAAGTAAAACAAATATTGATGTCCCGCTTTCAAGAATGGGTGACCCAAACTATACCCGCCAGGTACAAAAAAAAAGTCGGTAGCAATAAATATCCAAAAACGAAAATAAAACTTAATGTCTACATTATGTTAGAACTTACTAATTTATGTTAATAGATCCCGTTCATTAGCTAAAGGAATTTCGATTCGCCGTCATTGACCACGGTCGAAAATGTAACGCAAGACAATTTTTCCAATGGGAAATAAACAGAGTACCTCTTTGTCAAACATGAAAAGCTTTAAAATTAATTCTAAACGTGTTTAAATTCGAACAATGAAGGTACCTGTTCTGAATTAAATTCACCCGTTAGTTCTGATTAAAATTACCTTTAAAGAAGTACACAATTGCATTAATTATTTCGCATCAACCAGGTGCTCTTTGTCAGTGGAACTTTGACAGTTGGGTTTCGCAATCTCTATTTTTGAATAAGGATACAATAATGCAAAGAATACAATGCTTTTTCAATCAATAGAATTGAAATTCGATTTTGCCTGTTTTCTAATAATATTCAGGTAGCAAACCGGATTTATCATTGTTGTTAGAGGAAAGTAGATCGAACTGCAAAATATATAAATATTTAATTTTGAAATGGGAACTGATATAGAAGCATCTGTTATTTGTTTTCCTTGGATTTAAGTTACTGTGTAAATTTTTCTTCGTCATTGAAAACTTCGGTTCGCTCCCTAGAATTAATTTCTTTAATATATTGTTCTCGCACCATACGATATATTCTATCAATACAATAAAGGATGATGATTTGCATGATATCCACTCGTATAAAATCTAAAGCTAAATGGTCAATCAACTTGTCGTATTGATCGACTAACGAACCTGCCCGTCAGACACCTGTATTTCTCTAAAATCAAAATATTGTCACTGTTTAGTCGGCTCCCAAGGAACTTTTATTTACAATTTTCATAATTCGTGAATCAGCAAAATTATTGTACGTCAAACAAACTTCAACTCCAACGTTTGCACTGTCTTCCCTACTTCCGCTCAATTCAACTGCCCGATTCACCTGAAATACATGTGGGAACGGTAGCAGTTAAGCGTAATATCATACTCATGTCCGCGAGGATTGCTCCAAAATTAACTCTTTCAGTTGGACGAGTGGAAGAGATTCGCAAAGAATATGAAGAGCTGTGTCCCATGCAAAAAGATGTTTGAACCAAGTGAACATGGCGCGTGTGCACATGAGCAGACTCGCATTCTTCCTTGATAGACCTGTAGACGATAGCTTTATGTTGGGCATGGCTCATCTACGAATAATGTAAGTGTTAAAAAAAATTCTGGCAAGTACCGCCACGAGACTTCCCTTGTATTAACACTTTTTCAAAAAATAAGTATAGCACAATCTATATTGCTAAATTCAGAAAGAAAATACTCTTTTAAACTACATAAAAAAACTGCAACTTTATCTTATAACAAAATGAGTGCCGCCATTTTAGCTTACACCGGAAGTGACGTTATCAAAGGTAATATCAGCATATCAGAAACGCAAAGATATGTAAAAATTTGCATAGGTCAATTTTTTTTTGAACTTAATACCATACTTCCCTTTTACTTCTTATTCGGGAAGTAAAACTTCTAGAGGGATGGTCCCGGTTGGTTCGGTTCCTGCACTGCGACCTTTTTGGTTTATTGTTCTACCTTTGTCTACTCTTCTAGAATACCTGTATCTTTAACAAAGTCCAGGATATTTTGAGTAGGGCGGTATATACGAGACGGCAGACACACCGAACCACAGAATGGGTATTGCACACTCGCTAACACCATTCTGATGAAAGGGTCACCCATCCAAGTACTGACCAGAGCACGAGCTGCTTAACTATCAACACTTGTATGAATGTGTACATTCCCTCTGCCGTACTGCCAGCATCTAAGTGTTAGAGAAGAGTTACCAAGTCATGTTCTTAATACTTAAACCGATGACTATCGGGCATCTATTTAAAGCAAACCTGTCTTTCGTATAACTAGCATTTAGATAAGTAGATAAGCAATGAAAAAATTTATTCCAGCATTGAAAACAATCGCTATGCTATGAATCCAAAAACAGTTAATTTTGAAATTAGGATGATCAGACGATTGGCCTTGTTTTTCGTAAGGTATGCCATAGATGCTTCACATCAGTTAATGAAGAAACTGCAGTTGAAGCTCTTCGCATGAGTGAGAAGTGAAAACCCAGGGTTTCTTGTGTAGTGTAATTAACCAAAGGTAAAATGTGCAAACACAGACGTTATCCGCTACAAGAAATTGATCTTGTTGGACATCTTGAACAGTGCACTACAGTAAACAGTCTTCACAAACAATTTGAAATTCAGTTGTCATCCAGTTATCTTCCTTTTTCCGGAACAAATTAGGGCTAGATTCCACGGGCTTAAGTTTGAATAAGTGAAACGTAAAATGCGATTCTTACTGCAATAACGTAATAGCCCAAAACTAACCAAAGAAGATAGAAAAATGCCATTTCCGGAACCACCGATGACATGTAGAATGACACATGAAACTGGAGGAACACTCCTTACTGAAGACAACCTACTAGTAGCGCCATCTAATCAACAAACAGAAAACGGGCCGAAATTCAGCAAGAAAGACGTAATCTTCTGACAGGTTAATTAACGAGGCACTATCGAATGAAAAGGCACCCTCTTAGAATGGACCTTTACACAAACCCCGTGTGCGAGGATTGTGAGGATAACTGCAGGTATACCCAAAAACATAGGTTCTTTTGTGATACAATATTACAAGAAGCCTCTCTTAAGAAGATCCTAAACTTTTTTAAGAGTACAAACATCCTCAGAGAGTGAATTAAAACAGGAGGATACAAAAGGCCAGGACAGGAACTTAGAGCGAAGCACCCCTGACAGAAATAATGTGACAATATCTTACAAAAAGTTGCTTCTTTAAACACGGTAGGTTAATACCAATTATGAGAAATAAGCCATGTCCCGTGCTATTCAACAGAAGTTTGAAGGTATTTGCAACTGTGAAAGTACAGGGGGGGTCACACTTTGCAGAAATAATAAAGTCGTTGTTTCATATTTATGGTAGTATATGGTTGCTCGATTCTAACGCATCGGGAATCTAGACATTATGCAATATGTAATTTCCAATATAATAATAATAATATAAGCAACAAACATTTACACAATAAACATAATACTATTTATTTACAGCAACTTCAAATTTATTTTATATAGGTATATGTAGTACACTGAAATATAAGCAACCTGGAACGCGCACGGTGCATTTAACCTGTAGGAAATAAACCGAGCGTGCGATAGCAATAACGAAGGGTCCTTGTGTCCTTGTTGTACTCATTCACAGTTAAGCTGTTGAAGCATTTTCATTGTTTTACGATTAATCAAACTAGTTTTTTATTACGTATACGATACAATAACATAATGAGTAAGACACAGACCGAATGACCCTACAGTAATTCCCTTTCTGTCGGCTCGGCTGTAAGTTAAGCGTAAGCGTTCCAGGTTGCTTATATTTCAGTGATGTAGTATTACTAGAACTAATCGTTACCTGATTTCTATCCGTGCGGTTAGTTAACCGGGCTTGGCTTGAGTATCGATAAGAACCGAAGTACAATATAATAATAATATCCACGATTAAAAAAATTACCAAATCAAAAGAAAATTTTCATAGGCAGGATTCGAACCCTGAGGAACTTTCCAGATAAACACACAAACGAACCGGAAAGGACGATTATACAGAGTAGCCCAACGAAAAGGTAACAAACGGGTCTAATTACTCCTGAAATGTTGCAAAATGTACGGGAACGATTTAATCAAAATCTGTATTAGCGCATGGAAGCAAAAGGCCGGCACTTCGAACATTTATTAAACTAAGCTCGAATTTGCATAAACTGGTTTTATTAATTAGCGCAAGAAAAAATTTTAAAAGTACCTAGCTTCTCTAAAAAAACAAACTCACACTTTTTCTTCATTTTCAATTTTTGCAACTTCAATTTTTTTGTTAAACATAAAAAAACCAGTGCACCGAATTCAGAAACGAAAGATCTTTCAAATGACGTATCACTTGCCCCATCGTTCCTATTTAAATTTGAGGGCGAGGGGTTGTTCTCACAGCGCGAAGGGATGAAATCATTTCAGGTTGAAAATCATGACAAAAGTTGCCCCCTTTGATATAAAAATTGACGTGTTTTTGCATTCCTCAAACAAAAAAATTTCTAGCCAGAAACCAGTCTGTTACCTTTTCGTTGGGCCACCCTGTATAATAATGAAATTAAGAATAAAATGGGCAGACTTCCAGACAGATCGATAGAGCGACCGACAGATAGACGGACTGCTATATTATTATGATTTTCAGTTATTATTGGTTAAGTTGTTAAAAGGCTTACTTTTCTTCGGTGATGAAAATTACCCTAAGTAAACATTTTTGGATCTGTGGTAATAAATTTGCAGTATTTTTAAAATTAGCTAATGCCTCATTTCCTTTTACAATATCTACTGATCAAATCATGTTATTGTTTACTAGTTTACTTTGGTTTGTTGTTCATGCAATGAAAATAATGTGTTATTAAGAAACTGAAATGAAGAACAGTTTGGTGTTAATTAAGTGAAAAAAGATGCACGCTTTCGAAATGGACACATATTTCAAAGAAAATTCACTTTGGCATTTAGTCGCATTTGGATAATTCCATTTCAGAACAGGACGGGTACAAATTCTAAATTCTAAATTACAGGATTTAATCAGTTTAATGAGGTTTGCTCTAATTTCCTTCAAAATCATCAAGAAGATATGATCATTTAGGCGCAGAATCATTAACAAAAAATCATATTTGTTTTTTTTTCGATTTAATTTATCAAAGCAGTTGCTTAAACAACAAGCAATTATTTCATAATGGAATGAATGGAACCAATAGGTAAAATGTTAAATTCCAAACTTCTTACGACCTAAAAAGGTATGGATGCTTGGGTCTGGAGAGATAAACAGAAAAGAAGTACTTCAGCTCAATCAACTCAAAGTCGACAGTCTCTTAATTAAGATGAAATACTTCAATAGAGTCTAGTTTCTTCAGGGGAAGGTATAATTTAAATAAATCACAGAAGACTTTACATTACGTAGGAACAGAGAACTTAATTACCTTCTTAGCGTAGCGGTTTCTCAACTCCATTGGAAATTGAAAATTCAATAACAATTACAGAATAAAGGTAAAAAACAAACGATAGATTTTTAAGACCTTTTTTGATAACCTTTGCGCACGTTTGGGGCCATAACTCGGCCGACAACCTAAAGAATTTTGATGAGTTTCTAACGTTTTTTAACTGCCTCCTTAAACGATATCTTTTACTACCATAGTCAAAAAACATGATTTCGCAGGTCAGTTGGGATGACCAAATCTAGGTATAGATTGTGCGACCAGAGAATTTTACATTCAATAAAGTAAACATTTTTGTGTGATTCGTAGCGTTTGAATTGCATGTGTTCTAAGATGATCTTCAATACCAAGCAAAAAAGGGTTAGTTAATATATGGGCACAGTAGCCAGCAAAATACGGGCCAATTCACATACAAATTTACACTAGATTTTATCGACCTACTTGAATTTGATTTTCAACACCAAATGTACGGTAATTCATCAATTCATTGACAAAACGTGATCCAATACCATTTTTGTGTATCACTAGAATTTTATACGGATGAAGGTGCAAATTCAGATGCAAAATTCGTATGAGCCATAAAATAAGTCCAATTAGTGAGTGCTCCGTGGATAAATTGGGGTCAAACGTCTGAAAGAGCCACAATTTCTCAGGCTCAGGGATAAGAGCTTAATCGTTATCTTCCACTCCTCCTTAGAAGACAACAAGGGTTGTTCCCATCCGCTAGTGGACTAAGTGAACAGATAAAATACTTCAACCTCAAAGAGCATGGGTTTCGTTCAAACTCTTTTAAAGGTATCGCAGCATATTCGCACCAGCACAAATTGGTACTTGGAAAACATGTTTTCGAATTTTATCCAAACTGCACAAATTGGTAATATAAAACACGATAATAGACGAAATTTAGCCGCGTTAATCATCAATTTATACAATACATTTTTTTTAATCACTTAAGGCGAGTGTCTATTTAAAGAAGCTTCGTTTTAATTGATATTGGGTTAAAAGTGAATGTGTGAAGCATACTTTCGATCGAAAAGCTTTATCTAGGTAGTCAGTGCTGAATAATGAAATTCACATTATCCGACAGGTTACACCTTTGTATACGGTCGATTTACATAATCAAATTATTTCAGCGATTGTGTTGGTTAGTGCGAGACATTAAATATTTGTGCAGCACTCGACTTAATCTCCATTTGTTTGAATTTTTGAAACAGGGCGTGACGACGTCGTCGATCGAATTTTGAATTGATTTCTAATTTAGAATTCATTTAGAACACTAACCTGCTCGTAACGCGTCCATTGGTACGGAAGGATATGGTATTGAATAAGGATAACCTTCCTTACGTAACGTTTTTGGTTTACGTCTAGGTCTATATTTGTAATCCGGATGCTCTTTCATGTGAAGTGCTCTAAGTCGTTTAGCTTCATCTATAAACGGCCTTTTTTCATCCTCAGTCAGCAATTTCCATTCGGAACCTGAAACAGCAAAAAAAATTTTTTCATAATAGTAATAATAATGGATAGAGAACGATAACAAAAAGCGGTTATATTTTCCTATAGATTTGAAGTTCAAACTGGTCTTTTATTCGCAACAAATACTCTGAATTAGACAAAAGCAACGGCGATGTCTCCTTAGTTGGCATTGTTCGAGTTCATTGTTTGCAATATAGATACTTCAAGTTACATCATTTCAAAGAGATTGTCTGTGATTGCTTTATCTTACTTTGAGATAGAATAAAAGATCTGCGGATACCGAGTTATATCTGTAATCAAACATCGCTATGAAGTATCACTTTCAATTAATGTAGATGACTTTATTAAAATAATACGAAACAAGTGAACAATTGTCTTTTCAAGTTGTAAACTTTAACGTAAATGAGATGGAATTTTACAACTCGATTTGGCTTTAAAACAATTTGGCAGCATAAACGAAGACATGAAACTTTTTTGAGTAGGTTTGATTTTATGCAATATGGCTTGCACACAACGACGCTAGGTGGGAGTCAATAAATAGTGGAAAATGAAGGTCTTTGCTTTAATTAGGTGTAATATGGATTCTTAATTGAAATTAATTGAAAACCCACATACATTTGTGATCATAAAATCGTTTGAACTTTTACTATAAAAAATAGAAACGAAAATGTGTGATTTCCCGTGTAAATAAATTTTGAACAAAAATATCAAACAAATTTGTAAAGGACAAAAAAGTCACTTATTGTATAGGTGTAGTAGGGTGTTTATCCCTTAGCTACTACTGATGGGTCCTGAGAACCCATCACGTTTTAAACAATGCTGTACTTTTGACGTTTGCCAACATTGGATGCTCTTCCACTCAGTACTCTTCCGCCTTGACTAGGCGTGTATTGTTTGCCCCTTCACCTTCAGTGTTGTTTGTATCGAAGTGGTGAGAAGTTTGTGTCTATCCGGGTCCCGGGGATCCATCAGTAGTAAATACGCGACAATAATTGTTTTGGTTGGTTTGCTGATTGGTTTCATATTATCGAATTTTTTTTAGTTATATTGCAAGGTAATTGTTTATTTCTTATCAATAGGTACTAATTTACATATGGTATTAGCTAGCGCATATCATATAATTATTATTTTACTCTCTTTCATCAAATGCAAAAAATGGCGTCTAGTTCGAAAGCATTGACAGAACAAAAACTCAGAAATACTTTGGAGTCTGAAGAATTTTGGGAAGATTTAGAAGACTCAACGGAAAATGTTTCTAGCAATAGCAATATTATCGTGGATGAGCCAGATAGAGAAGCTGTGATAGATGAATTAGAAATATTGGCTGAAGGCAGTGACGTTGATGAAGAGGACAATAAGATACTGAGTGACCATAATTCCGAAACAGAACAAGAAAACTCCGAGTCGGAAGATGAAGAGTTGCCTATTAGGAGCAGTTGTTATGGAAAAGATAATACCAAATGGTCGAAAATACCAGCTGTGAGAGGGACAACCCCTGCTCATAATTTGGTTACCATCTTGTCTGGACTTGCTGGTCCTGCTTGTAATGATCGGCCTAGTAATTTTAAGTTTTTTGTCATATACATAACCAGCTAGATGTAAGTTTTTGAATAAAAGTTTTTATTTTATGATATTATTCTAATTTTGTTATTGTGGGTCCTTCAGTAGTACATGGGTCAGTCAAGTGTATCGATAGTAGCTAAGGGTTAAATTCGTGATTTCAGAAATTGAAAACAAGTGGATGCATTCGCAGCTTGTACTGTCGCACGAACTTAGAACAGAAATAAGTTTTACTGATGTGAAGTTAACCATCGATTTAATCCATAGATTCTAACTTGGGTTATACATGTGGGAAGGAGCTGGTACGTAAAGTTGAGTTGAGCGCAGGGCCGTCGCAAGGGCGGAGCGGTCGTTCCAGATCCCGCACTTTGAAAGGGGTGCCGGGACACTACGCCGAATGCCCACAACGCCGACACGATTTTTTGATGGCCCATATCGCCGACTAGGGACACTACGCCGACGAAAACTACGCCGACTGTGCCCGCATCGTCGACAAGTGTACAAGGGACACAACGCCGACCATGCCCACATCGCCGACGGACACTACGCCGACAGTGCCCACATCGTCGACAAGTATAAAAGGGACACTTCGCCGAATTTTCATTTTAATTGCAGAATGCAAAACTTAAACGTAGATTGCCACTAAAGCGCCTAGGTTATTTGCAGGTTTAGTATATTTTTTTTCAATTGATACTTTTTCATAGTCAAGTGCAACATTTAATTACGCAAATAAGTTTAAAAATAATGATATTACGTTAGGTAATTGCAATTAAAATTGCCGGCGTTGTGTCTACAGAGAAAAATTCGGCGAAGTGTCCCTTGTACACTTGTCGACGATGTGGGCACTGTCGGCGTAGTGTCCGTCGGCGATGTGGGGATGGTCGGCGTTGTGTCCCTTGTACACTTGTCGACGATGTGGGCACTGTCGGCGTAGTGTCCGTCGGCGTAGAGTCCCTAGTCGGCGATATGGACCATCAAAAAAGCGTGTCGGCGTTGTGGGCATTCGGCGTAGTGTCATATGCCCTTGAAAGGCCCCGCACAAAAAAGCGAAAATCAAGCTTCTTCTGGCTTCTCAATGTGATAAAATGAAGTAACTGTAATATTGTAATAAAAATTTATTTTGCAGTAGAATGATTCATAAACCCCTTGTGTCGATTTACCTAAAAGGGGGCGGAAATATTCAATCTGCAAAGCAACAAACATTTTTACAAAATCTTTTAAAATTTATGACGAGTAATAAATTTTAATCTTTAATACCTCGAACGTGTTTAAGGGTGAATTGTTATTATTAGCTACTTTTGTGTTTTTAACTTTCCTGTTAGTTAACTTTAACATTTGTTGAAGCCATTTTTAAACAACCTCCATGTACGTCACTACTTATTTCATTATTTCAATAGTTGTAATATTTAGGCATTAGCATTTTTTTTTTGAAATTTTACCCTTAATAATAGACTTAGTTAATCCTGAGTGACAGTGCAAAACTCGAAGTAAGTTGCCCACAAAAGCATACCGTCAACCAATTTGAAATGTAAATAATATTCTACGAATTTTGTATAACTGTACACAATGTTCACTCTTAGAAGTAATGGTTAGAAGCGATCATCTTTAATTTTTTCATTCATAAATAAGCAAACTAGCTAACATTTGTAGCGTTTTCCATATAAACTTTGGAAAACGCCATTTTTACCTCACCTCGCCCGCCACTTATAGGCCACCGCGTAATTTCTCGCTCCAGGCCCCACGAACTTTCGCGACGGCTCTGGTTGAGAGCACTATAGGCAGCAAATTATGTGACACCCTAGTACATACAGGGTAGCCCATTAGTGCGAGGAAGTCTAATATTTCATTTTATGTCATATACGGATTAAAAAATTTTCAAACTAAAGTTGTAGGAAACGAACCATTGCATATTTGCAAAATATTTATAAGTAAACATACAAGATGCTTCGAATAATGGTGGCTCCGTGCCGATCTGTTTTTTTTTAATGGAACACCCCATATTTTATGTCATATTCCGATTGCTCTCTTAAAATGCTCTTTGTCCATATTTTTGTCTTTTGTCTTAAATGCGGCGTTCCCAAGTTATGAATTTATTTCGTGAAAAACATGGTCTGATTAAAAAATGCTTAGGCTCGTTCAGTTTTAAAATTTGGAGTCAATTTTTGGTACACAAATTAGTAAAGGTCGTTCCTTAGTGAATATACAAATATTTGTCGATTTAATTATACAGGGTGTTATGGAATAATTCGTAAAGTTTGTAAATTTTGAATAAGAAAAACTTTGTTATTTTAAATGGAACACCCTCTATATTATTATCTATTTCGATAAAGCTTTTCAATCTCTCCAATTCATGTCTGTATTATGTGTCTTCTAAAACTAGTAGTTTTTACTGGTGTTCCATTTAAAATAACAAAGATTTTCCTATTCAAAATTTACAAAACTTTACGAATTATTGCATAACACCTTGTATAATTAAATCGACAAATATTTGTATATTCACTAAGGAACGACCTTTACTAATATGTGTACCAAAAATTGACTCGAAATTTTAAAACTGAACGAGCCTAAGCATTTTTTAATCAGACCATGTTTTTCACGAATAAAATTCATAACTTGGTAACGCTGCATTTAAAACAAAAAACAAAAATATGAACATAGAGCATTTTAAGAGAACAATCGGAATATGATATAGGGTGTTCCATTTAAAAAAGCAGGTCGGCACATAGCCACGATTACTCGAAGCACCCTGCATGTTTATAAATATTTTGCAAATATGCAATGGTTCGTTTCCTACAACTTTTATTTGAAACATTTTTTAATCCGTATGATATAAAATGAAATATTTGACTTCCTCGCACTAATGGGCTACTCTGTATAAACGTTCCCCTGTAGAAATTCGATTTTTACAAATTATACCCTTTTCGTTCAAACATTTTTTTACGTATTAATTAGAAATGTCATACATAGATACATAATCAAAAGCTACCTACCCGAAGGTGTGAAGTACCTATTACAATTCACTTTACAATAAATTGTATTTTTACCTATACCTATAAAAATTAGTTCCACAATTTCATGTTTCCGCCATGTTTGTGGTGGTTTCTCTTCTCCATATGATTGCTGCCATTTCGTCGTTCCATGTTTCCTTCGGTCTCTCCCTGATCTTGTCACTGATCCGTCGTCTATCATCCTAATTAGATGCCCAAAGTATTTGAGTTACTGTTTCTCTTTTGCGTTTGATCCCACATCTAGTTCCTGTCTCATTCCTTATTCTGTCCCTTCTGGTTAGTCCTTTTACTTTTCTGAGGTATTTCATGTCAAAAAACAGATGTAGATTGCCATCTTGCTTCTTCTGCTTATTTCCCTCCTTCCAAGGAATGTTTTGCCCAGCCTTCGAAACCTTAGTTTTTCATTTGTTTCACTTGCTTGTTGTCTTCCCGATCTAAGGACTCTCAAGTACTTAAACTTGTCTACTTGTTCTAACTATTCTCTATTAACCTATTTCTATACTGGATGCGTCTTCTTTTTTCATTGCCATGACCTATGTTTCACTGGAATTTATTTTTGAGCTCCTTTTCCTCAGTTTTTGACTCCAAATACTTAGATTTACTTGTAATTGAGTTTAATTGGAGGCAAAAATTTAATTCTTATGTATAAGGTTTACATGTTTGTATGTCTTGACGCCAGAAAGTAAAATTTGCCAGTTAATAATAATAATAATAATAATAATAATAATTTATTCGTTGGTAGGTTCGTACATCTAATAGGTATAATATACACATGTAGGGTAGGTAGTCGTCCTAAATCTACATGAGGACCTTAGTCCTTATCTGTAGTAATGGTTTGTATACTTATCATAAGTAAAAGGTAAGAGTGAACATAAGTGGTTTAAAGAGAAGAAGATACAGTCTTCGAGTATTGCACACAGATCACTGATACTGATTATTTTATTTTGTATAGGTTGTAATGTCATTCAAAGGTGTGTGTAATAGGTAGTTTTTCAGCTTTTGCTTTATGTTTGTTGTAGGCACTTGTTGGCATGTTTGGATAAATTTGTTGTATATTTTTGCCGCTATATAGTTGTAACATTTCCTTCCGACGCTTTTCATAAACCTGTGTACTTTTACTGTTCCTGAGCTTTTCCCTCTTGTGTGAGGCCCTTCCAAATTGCTTGGTTCGAATGGATCATTTACTGCACAATGTAGTGTTGCTTTTAAGTAGAATATTTTCCTGACCTCTAATATTCGTGCCTCCTTGTATAGGTCCACCGTTGGGTAGGTGTTGCTTTTAAAGTACATTGTTTTTAGCACTCTATTCTGTAGCACTTGTATACTGTTGAATATGTTGTCGTATGCTCCACCCCATCCGACTATGCCATAGGTCATCACGGAAGCAAACAGGGCATGATAGATCGTTGTAAGTTGTCGTCGGGTGAGGATCGTTTTGAGGCGTCTGAGTATATACAACATATACCGCAGTCTGCTGGTTATCCAATCTATGTGGTGATTCCATCTTAGGTGGCATCTACCCATATTCCCAGATACTTAGTTTTCCCGGCACAAGTTATTTCAGTATTAAGTAGGGGGAAGGATAGTTTTTTGATGTCCGGAATGCTGTCACGATAACTCCCAAACATCATCGCAACTGTTTTGTCACTATTCACTGTAAGGTGGTTCTGTTCGAACCAATGTACTATCTCAGGGTAGTCACTTTTCACCAGCTGTAGTAACTCATCCCAACATTTTCCTGTGTAAACTACCACTGTATCGTCTGCAAAACTTATTATTGTGCCTTTTGAGGAAGAGTCATATAAGTCGTTTATATATGAACAGTAGTGGCCCTAGTATCGAGCCCTGTGGTACTCCACAATTAGTTGTGAGGGGGGTGCTGATGACCGAGTCGAGTTTGACTTTTTGAATTCTGCTTGTCAGGTAGTCACGTAACAGGTCCAGTGCCACTCCTCTAATACCGTACGAATGTAGTTTACTCAATAGGGTTTTATGATTCAGGGTGTCGAAGGCTTTTGCAAGGTCCACGAAAATTGCTAGTGCAGGTTTACTGTTGTCTAACGCTGTGTAGAGTTCCTTCACTAGTGCTGCGATCGCATGGTCGGTGGAGATCCCTTTTCTGAATCCAAACTGTTGTTTGTTTAGGATGTTGTGTTTGGTAAGAAATTTCATTAGTCTGTTGTGGAGACATTTCTCAAATATTTTGGAGAGGGCTGTTAGTACTGATATAGGTCTGTAGTTAAGTGGAAGGCTTTTGTCTCCAGATTTATAGATAGGTACTACAAGCGCCTCTTTAAACGATGCCGGGCATATACCGGTTGTGAATGCGCAATTTATGATGTGTGAAATAGGAGTTACGATATAGTCCTTACATTTTTGGAGCATTAGGGCAGAAACTCCATCCAGGCCTGTCGATTTTCTTATGTTGAGCATGCTTATGGTGTTGGAGATCTCGGAGCCACATACAGGTGTCAAAAAAATGGAGTCTGGTGTTACAATATCCTCTTTCAGGCTCGGAGTAGCTCTAGTAATTTTCGAGGCAAGCGTCGATCCAATGTTAACAAAATTTTCGTTAAGGATATTTGTCATATCCTGCTTGTTAGTAATGCGTTCTCCATTTGGAGCCTTGATGGAGGTAATAGAAGTAATAGAATAATAATAGTTATTAGAAGAGATTTATTTCTTCGGATAAATGAATTGTATACCATATGAAATGTGTAACTGGGCTCTTTTGTGTAAGTTAAAATCTATGGCTAACTACACATCAGTGTAAGTCTTGTGACTGCATAAAAACCATTTCAAGCGTTCATTTGCACCGTTGTGCAACATATTTCAGAATGGTAAATTGGAACCCACCTCTGAATCGCCTTTTGCCATTGTTGGCGACATTATGTATATCTTTGCGGAAGAAAACTTGACGATAACAATTTATTGAAGATTTCGACGCTTCAACGACCACAGTGGATAAGTACTGTGAGCAACGAACCATAATGAGTGCGGTTACTGACGAAGGCTATCAGATTTTTACCTGTTTCGGTCTTCTTTTTCATATACTCAACCTTTTACAACAACAAATTTCTTTGAATTTTTAGGGATCAGTTAATCAAACCTTAAAATTGCTATTGGTCCTAAAGGATTCAGGAAAAGTTCCACATTTAGGGAATACAGAAGCTGATAACGGTTATCTTTCCCTTGCACTTCCTTCGTGTTAAATGAATGAATCACTGCCTTGTACAGGTATAGGTACTAAACTATTCAACTGTCCACCTGCCCTATCAAATTGTCGATGATGTCCTATAGGTAGAAAAGATGATCCAAATGCGAGATTAGGATTTTTTTCTTTTTAGACTTCTAAACTTAAATATTTTCTAGTTCTTTGGCCACCTTGGTTTTATCTCTTTTCCTTCTTTCCCTATTTATAAGACTCGTCCACTTCTTCAATGAGATACCTTTTTCCAACCTCCCTTAACTACTTTCCCCTTTCCGGTTGTTCCCTTAACATTATTTGAAATTTCTATATTATATTTTATTTTTGGCAAATCTATCCCAAACCTACTTGTTTCGTTTTCCAATTTCGTAAATGCTTTTGACTCTTTTTCGATTTTAATTATTTGGATCATGCCATCCGCAATCCGCAGCAGCAATGCGTCGATGTTAGTTATTAATTATTCAACTTTCTTCCCTTCACCCACTGCTCATTATCTTGTTCACATTCTATTTATCCCTTTCCTCTTCCTTTTTTATGATTTAATAATAATTTTACACATTATTTCTCTATTGTCTATTTTGTTTCTCCGTCCTTTCTATTCAACACACTATTCTCATCACGCATCACCTACACACCACTTCTCTCATAATATCTTTGCACCCAAGTTCCTTTATCCGCTGTTTCTAATATGTATATCTGCACATCTGCTCTTGTATTTTTTTTTAATTCCCATCGATTGGTTTTATTAAGGAATACAATGTCCATATAGAAAAAGAGGAACTTCGTTAGCAGAAAACATGGTAAATCAGAATATTTGGAAATCAAAAAGATCCTAAGCTAATATGAAGGTATATACAGAAGTCAAAGAAACAAAAAGCACAATGTAAAGTCGGATAGTGGAACAAGAATGAGGTAAAGAGTTCGACAATGGAGTACGTCAACGATGCAGTGTTTATCACAAGAAACGAAAAGGAAATGGATGAAAACCTGAAACTACTAAACGAAAGCCTAGAAGCGATACACATGAAGATAATGGTAATAAGCAAGAAATGCCAAATAAACTAAACCGGTACAAGACTAGAACAAATATACAGCTTTAAATACCTAGGCATACCATATTAGGAAGAGACTGCATAGCTGGACGAAGAAATCAAGACAAAAACCCAAAAAACAGACAAACTGTTGAACAGCATCAAGAGTACTTTTTTAAACAAGAAAGAGGCTTTTAGAAGAGTAGTAACTCCAATTCTTACCTACCGATCTGAAGCATGGACAATGACATTAATGACAATCAACATATAGAGAAAGGACGATTAAAATGGCTAGGACCAAGGGCGTACGCAACTTTTTGGCAAGGGGGGGGGGGGCCAAAAAATAAAATTGTTTGGAAACGTGTTTAATATTTATTGCCTATGTTGTTACCCCACAATCCTTTTCAATACATTTAAGCATCATACAATTCCCCTTGGGAACAAATACTATTTATTTAGAAGAAAGGTCAGGAAATGCTTAATTTCTCATGAAATTGTATGACCAGTAATAAATTTTAGTATTTAGTACAATTCGTTTTGCGTCAGGGGGGGGGGCATTGGCCCCCCTTGCCCCACCTTGCGTACGCCCTTGCCCAGGACATGCTATGAGAATGGAGGGAGATAGTTTGGAAAGAACACACAGTAAGAGAGAATGGGAGAGACCACGAGTGGCATGGGTAGAAGAAGTTAGGAAAGTGTCAGAAAAGTCAAGGTGGAACGAGATGCGCAGATGATCACTGGATAATTTTACGAAACCTTAAGTTGCATATAATTGAAGATTAATTTTCGACCAAGCCGATGACAACATAGTTGACTAAAATAGGAAAGTGAACAAATGATTATGACGCCTAGGTTCCTTGAGATAAGATTGAAACAGTGGCGGTGCTCGCTGAAAAACTAGGTGGTGCTCTAGATATTGAATTTTTGTTTAAATTTTTTTATACACTGTGTCCATTTTAAAACTTACCACCCCTGTAACTTAAAAAGCGTAATAACTTTCAAAATTCGCGGGGGCACGTCGATTTTTATTTTAGGGGCGAACGTTTTTGACAGTCAAGTGGTCTTGATATGTTCATCCCTCTAACCCCTAGCAACCCCAATTTTAAAATTTCAAATGCAACTACCCCACTTGTTATACATCGTTTGAAAGCCCCTTTCAATACCAAGACAACAGTGTATTCCATTTGAAAATTGGGTGAGATTTGATAAAGTTATGGGTCATATAATGTGATATTCAACCAATCACGTACAGGTCTAGCGTAGTGCGCGGGTGCACCATCTTGTTGAAAGTTGAAAGTGTAGTAGGTTTTCTTGCAGTAAAGAATTTCCGTCATGATCCACTTGATTTTCTAAAGATTCAGTGATTAGTCCATCAACTGTATCCCGAAGCATATCTAAGTACACCTCCCCGGTTGGAGAATCATTTATAAATAAGGGACCTATTATGGCGTTTCCTAAAATTCCTGCCCAAACAATTATGTTCTGGAGGTATTGCGTATTGCCTTCCCGGAATAGATGGGGATTTTCATTATTAACCATTAAAGAAAATAAATAAATAAGTTTTTGTCATATGATTGCTTTTTGACCCATAACTTTATCAAATCTCACCCAATTTTCAAATGGAATACACTGTTGTATTGGTATTGAAAGGGGCTTTCAAATGATGTATAACAAGTGGGGTAGTTGCATTTGAGATTTTAAAATTGGAGTTGCTGGGGGTTAGAGGGATCAACATATCAAGACCACTTGACTGTCAAAAACGTTCCCCCCTAAAATAAAAATCGACGTGTCCCCGCGAATGTTGAAAGTTATTGCTGTTTTTAAGTTACAGGGGTGGTAAGTTTTAAAATGAACACACTGAATATGTATCTGGTGTAGGTCTTCCAAGACGTTTAATTTCCACCTTTTGCTCCAATGGTAAAAGTAGAAAAAGGTTTTTTCAAAATGAATTCCACCGAATTTTATATATTTTAATTTATTCAGGTGTTGCGCGAGCACCTGAGCACTTTAGTAAAAACGGCCCCTGGATTCAAATAAGACCGGTTTAGGCATCTTTTTCTCCAGCAACTTCCTTTAATACGATCATTATCTTTCTTGTCTAAGATTTAAGGTGCAGGTCAAAATTTGCTGTAAATTTGCTACAGATGAACCTTTCACATTCACCATTCAGCAATCAGAATCAACGAAGAGTAAAAGAAAATTGTGAATATTTTTACAGTGATGAGACAGAAAACAAAATTATGAAATGCTTCAACGTTATCATAAAATCTAAAGAAGGCGTAAAAGAAATAGGCGAATGGAACCCAGGTTCTTTGTGCTTCCCATCTACTTTTATTGAATATAAATATGTAGGAAGCGGTCTCAGTCTCAGTAGTTTTGTAAACGACAAAATAGACCATTGTAGAGAGTAAAACGAGTAAACGACAAAATAGACAAACACCTGATGAATTTATCTGAAGGGAAAGCCCACCTGAAGCTGAGCCGTTACATGGAAATCGTGAAGTGCATACACATGGGAAACTAATTGAGTAATAGAAATAGATAGATATAAATATCTTAAAGTCTTTCTACAAATGTACAAACGTTTGTGTGTGGTGCACTACATGCCAAAAGGTGCGCAGGAAAAAATGAGAAAACAAAGTTTGGGTAAGTGGAAATGTTTGACGATATCTTCGCACTTACCTTTACTTGCCATTTTATCACACTGTGTGTTCTTTATACATAAAATACTGTGGAAATAAGGATGTAACGAAAGAAAATCACTATCTACACATATTAAGGGTTCCTTGTGTACTGTAGTAGGTACCTACCTATGTACTTGAAGTGCATAAATTAACCATTTAAGGATTTGACATCACATCTGACATTCAGAAATACTTTGTTTCAGTTTCAATTATAATTTAATCAAATTTCGAGGAAACGCCAAATACCTACCCCTACAAATTAAGATCAATAACTCAAACAAAACAAGACGACAGCGCTTATCTCAATATAAAAGGCAAATTGCTACAGTATTCTTTCGTTTCTCGTATAAGTAAAGGGTAGTTCTCAAACTCGCGTCCTGATATTTCGAGAATGTACGACTTGAACTAAACTTTCTATAGGTACTGATGGTTGAAACTATGACATTTTGCATTGTTAGAGAGAGGTAATAATAGTAAGAAATCACCTGAACTTAATGGAGAAATTTAATAATTTAATGTAATCGATGAAATGATTAGGTAGTATAAGTAGCGAGAAAAATAATAAAAAATAGATAGGTACAAATCGAATAGATTAATGAACACGTTACATTATTGAGGTGATTAAAATTGAAACGAGCAAAAGGAAATTCTAAACAAAGATAGATCAAAGTCGATGCAAATTTAACCAAAATGAACAAAGCTCTACTTTAATATTCATTTACTTGGTATAAAACGTTATAGATCCGCTGCATTGTTGTGAATACGAGCACCTGCTCTCTTATTGGAGAAACAATAAAGCGGGCGATTGGCTCACCCAATAGCGTCGCTGTATTACATTACACTGGTTTTTGTTCTGTGTTTTGTCATTTTGTGTCTCGAACTTTGTAAAGCTCTACTGCAGCTTTTGTGCCTCCTGAAGCGAGATAAGAATTAATTACAAGCTATGATGGGTTCTCATTGTTCACTTAGAGATACCCATTTTGAATGAAAGATAATTTAATGCCTTTTCCTACAAAAGGCGTAACGTAATATTTTTTTCTAAATTACTTGTTCACTTGTTTCACTCGTCTAAATTCACCCGAATGTGCTAATAACCCCCATTCAAAGATAAATGGGTTAAGAATAATACGAATATAAAACTACAACAATACGTGTCCATCTACATGAAATGAAGTGAAGGGGATCGGTCGAACGTAATAAACTCGATATGAATTTTAAAACTTTATAAAAAAGTGCGGGCTTTGCATATGAAAAGGATTTGAATTGGTATCCTGTAAACGTCACATTTTAAATAGAATTTCACCCTTAAATAGCATATCATAACATATTGTACGTTGTGTTTATACACCGAGGCGACCATATGCATTATTCATTTATATATTCAGATCATTGAGTAAACCGGGATCGACAAGTGACAGTTCACAGCTGCCGTTTCACAGATACTTCGTTTATTGGAGTGTTTTGATATGCACCTCTACCTACTCACGCATACCATCTTGACTATCCGTCAATTTTGGGTTGGTCATTCGTTTCAAAAACCTGTATTCTTACCTATAAGAGATTTAATCGATTCGAGAATGGGCGCAGTTACATAAAAGATAAAAGTTATCGTACCTAATCGTTTTGAAATTTCCGAGTTGTGCATTTTCGGATTTTCTTGAGCAATTTTTCGCCTCTGCAATCTGGACCAGACCATAAACGCGTTCATAGGTCTTTTAATATGATCGTCTTGATGCTTTTTGGGCGTTTGTGGTGCCGATAAACCTTGAGGAACACCCAAAGCTGCACCACCGAGTGATGCCATTCGTGACAAACCTTCGGCGGCACTAAAGCCCCCATCGCACATTGGGCCGCCAGCTCTGAAACAAAGATAGCAAAATTATGCAATTGTGACGCACCTTGAAACGAAATTACTCTACCTACTATATTTGTCATATGAGAACCTTAAATACACATCCATTTTTATTATTAAGTTACTATACATAAATAGAAACGGATTGTAGTGTTTAATAATAATCATGTAATTAGCACACCGTCTACGGTGAGAAGCTGTTCGAAAATTACACTAACTAACCTTTAACATATTTATAAATACAAGTAGGTATAAAGATGTTAACATACTTATGTCTGAAGACAACGGGTTTGTAAATTATACACGCACACACTTCCATATTCAACCATTCAAACTAACCGTTTTCAGAGAATATGCTTATAAACATTCCAATTATCAGCGTATTTAATCAAAATACTGAAAAGTAAAGCATACTTGCTTGGTCTAAAAAGATAATGCAGATAGCGCGCGCACATAAACAAAGGATACTTCAAAATTCGTTATCGTTCACCCACAATCTGCCTGCGCGTTATTCAAAATTAGGTCTATAAATTAGGTAGGTATAACATTTTTAATATTACAAACTGTAAAAAGACTGTGTACACTATTAACATTTTTATACAGCCTGTTTCAGAGTAAGCGCCTTATTTTTTTAAGCCACACTATGGGTACTACCTACTCTCAAAATATTTGGCAATAATACGTTTCAGGACATTCTCTACAGTCTACATGATGGTGATCTCAGATTTTTAATTGAACGAATTATTTCAAAATGGCGACTTTCAATTTTTTTCTGAACGGAATGATGAAATTTTTTTGTATTATTGGGATCCTAAAAACTTTCTTTTTAGGATAATATTTCGTTTTTCTTAAAAATTCATTCTTTCCCTATCAAAAAGCAAACTAACATTTTAATCTAGTAGCGCATGAATGTTTACACTCGATGTTATTTTTGTCCAAATATCAAGTTACGGTAGACACAAAACAAACAATTAAACTTTATTTTGCAATAAACGTCTACTTTTTGAAACTCAAAATTAAACATTTACATAAAATAAAAATTAGGTAGATATTTACAAAAAATGCTCGACACGTTTTCCTTCTTTTTCAATACATAAATTGAAACGTCGCCGGTCGTCCAATGGAGCCAATAGATCGAAGGATCTAGCGCTACTTGATATTTAGACAAAAATAACAAATATTATCGTAAAAAGGATCCCAATCTACAACAAAAATTATATCAATTGAAAGTCGCCATTTTGAAATAATTCGTTCAATTAAAAATCTGATATCACCATCATGTAGAGAATGTCCTGAAACATATTACTGCCAAATATTTTGAAAGTAGTATCCATAGTGTGGCTAAAAAAAAATAAGGCCCTTACTCTCAAACAGGCTGTATGTAGGTAAGACCCATGATAATATTGTATCATGGGTAAGACCAGCGTTTCCTAAAATACATCTATAGGATCGCGGACGTAATTGGAAACGAAACATCTCCATAAGCCAGGCGATACACCTACATTGTTAATTTTAGATATTTTGAAAGGTTTAGATGTTGATTTCAAATATACGCAAGATGTCGAAGTTTCAATTTTTTGCTAATTTCTTGTGGAAAATACACATGAAATTTTACGAAAAATAGTCCTTATAATGAATTGATATTTGTTATATTACTATACCCAGGCCCGGACTGGGATCTAAAATCGCCCCGGGCATTTTAGAGATATCGGCCCTCTAGTTCACATAAACACCGCGTTTTAATTACACTTAATGTGGAGAATGATCTTTCACAAGCCACCTGACTTATTGACAATATTAGTAAAAATTTTAATGCTAGACCAATTAAATTGTAAGAATTGATCAATAAATTGAATCTTTGTAATATCTTGTAGCAACAAATAACACAATTTTTGCATGCACTGCGTGTCTCACATTTTAGACTTACTTCTTCTTCTGTTTACAAAGTAAAGTCGTTATTATCTTCATTTGAATGATCTTCTCTAATTATTTTATAATCTTCTAAGTCTGAATTTTTCAGTTTTTTCCAATGTAAAGCTAAATTTCTTAGTTCAATCCGCAAATTTTCACCTATAGCTGTTTCGTCATTTTAGCAAGAGTTTGCTTAACTCATTTAGTTCGCCAGATTGAAGCTTGTTAAGACGTATTTCAGGGAAACGTTTCGGATCTAGATAGGAAAAATCGGCGTACAATTTTCCATTTGCGGGAAACCGGCGTTCCATTGACGCTACAACTGTGCTAAAAATAATGTTATGGACGTTTATCTTAAATGCAGTGGTTTCATCGTCAAAAACTGTTTCATTCGACGCTGTCTCACCCGGCATAAATTTTCTTTTCTTCAATATTTTTTGTGGAAACTTTGTTTGAATTTCTATTTTAGTTTCAGTTTCTTCAAATTCCTTATTTGCGCGAATAATAAAATCATCTGTAACTTTTTGTATACCTTCAAAATCTCTCACTATTTTTTTAGTTCTGAACAGATTTGTGATACCATTCCAAAAGCTTTTAAGATGTCTATTTTTCTAAACCGGAGGTGTGCAAATATTGGGAGAGCGGTGTTGTAGTTAATTCAAATATTTTTTCGAGAATGGAGCGAATAATCGATTTGAAATAAAAAATCTAGTAACTAAATCGACCCCAAGGAATTCCATAGTGATATTGTTAACTCCCGCAAGTTAGCCGGAAGTACCGGAATTTGAACACAATTTAGATTTTTTAAATAGAAACCTATATCTTATTGGAAATTATGCAATGTATAAACATTTGTTTTGCGCTGCTGGCTCGGCCCAACCGGCCCTCAGGCCAGACCGGCCCACCGGGCATTTGCCCGGTCTGCCTATTGGCCAGTCCGGGCCTGATCTATACCTATACCTATACCACAGAATAAAAATCACTTGTGCTATATTCTGTGCCTATACCTATATAAAAACGAATTCTAATTAATTTTGCTTTCTTCTGTGCTCGATGTTACGTTCTCTTATTTCATCAAAATTTCGTCAAAACGATTAAACAGCAGATTGAAATCAAAATATAGGTTTCTATACTATAACGGAAAAAAGAAATGGTAGCGATAAAATACAATGTTATTAAAGTAAGACTTCGAAAGAAGAATCGAAAGGCGAAGTACAAAGGAAGAAAATTGTCCTAGCATTACCAATAAGTCAACGGATCCAAAGATTCAAAAAGCTGCGCTGATGGACTAAGGATCAATGTAATTATCCCGACAATATTACACTTTGCATGACAAATAAATCTGAGAAAGCTGTAATTAGTAATAACCAGTAAACTTGTAATTGAAGATATAAGTTATACCTAAGTAAGATATAAGATTAGATATAAAGTAAAGCCAAAATACACCAACAGCTGCTTAATTCTGTGAAAATTAAGTGGTATTAAGGAAATCAGCGGCGTATAAGCTATCGATGCGCAATGGTGTGCAAAGCAAACGGGCCCAAAGCGCCAAGGGGCCCAATGGGCTGTGTCACGTTATTTCAATCGTCCCTAGACGTCTACTAGCAACTATACTTAAACTAACAAGTCACACCAGCAGACGTCACCTCTTCCGGCTTTCCGCGCGTATAGCTCAATGGCTGATGATTAATTATGAATCTTATTGATTTTATTCGTCTGGTCTGGGGGGCCCTAATATGCATTTTGCACACGGCCCCGAAGGGCTCTTGCCACGCCACTGTGAAATTTGTCAATGGTTAATTTCTTTTGAAAGATCCTTTCGGGTATGGGAAACATAAAGATTAGCAGTAAAACGTTAGAAAAATAAAACGTGATTGGTATTATTATTTATAAAAAGAATTCTGTGACAACATAATTATACTATAGTGAGCAAAATATTAAGACTGTTTTCAAGTATTAAACTGGATAATTATAATAACCTTGATTTCCTCTAGACAGAGACAATATTATTTTGTGTAGGACACGTCACATGTGAAAATTAAACAAACTAACAATTTGTAACATTCAAAAATTCCTGAACATTATAAAAATACTTGTTTGTTAAAAATAGAAAAAGGTTCATCTTCAATTCTGAAAATGTGTACTTACTGTTTTTAATACTGATCGGTAAATAACCCAGTACTGAAGGAGACTTTTGGGTAAGACTTAGTCGATTACATGGTACCCTATAATAATCTTTATTTCGTAAATTATGATAATGAATTTCGCAATTTTTTGTAAAATTATTTGGAATTACAGTAGATAAATTTACACAATTTAAAAAATGAACATTCCTGTTACAGTTAAAATTCCATTCTCTATGAAAAATTCTCGGCAAGAGTATGTAGAAGGTAAATACAAGATCATTATGTGAAAACCAGCTGGACAAGGATTGTAAAGTGGAATTGCATGTGCCTTGAAGTTCGCCATCAAGATGTGTCATCACTTCATCAGCATACAGTGTACAATTTATTTTGTTATCAATTTACCCATCAAGGCCGTTATAGGACCAAGAATGAAGCCCTGAGGGACTCCCCCCTTTACCTGTAGAGATTTCGAGGTGAGTTTTGTTTCAACACCATTAATGTTATGCTTCATAGCGACTGTTTGAGATCTGCCTTTTAAATATGAGGATAGCCAATTGAGATCAACTCCCCTGATGCCATATGACTCCAATTTCGTCAACAAAATGTCAAAATTAACGCAATTGAAAGGTTGGCTAAGATCGCAGAACAATCCGACAGGATTTCCGCTGTTTTCAAGATTGAATAATAATCTATTATAAAACAAATGAAGAGCATCATTTATGGATTTGAATGGTTAGAAACCAAACTGATTTTTAAAGAGAATTTGAAATCTATCCAGAAATGTTTGTAAGCGGTTAAGAAAACCGTATTAAAAAATTTTTGAAAAAATCGATGACATCGCAATTGGACGGTAATTTGTCATATCACGTTTCTCAGCCTTTTTTAATAACGGAATAATGTTGCTTGTTTTCAAGACAGTCGGAAACGCACCTTGTTCAAATGATAGATAGATTAACTAAATATGTAAGTGGTTTACCTATTGCCAGAAGCATAGCTTTAATTAAAAACGATGGAATTCCACCGGTTCTCATTATGCTAAGCATAGAGCTAGGGTTTATTTGAGGTTTTGTTGAAATTATAGAGGCTAATTAATAAATTACGTATGAGTGTACATTTATAAGAACGAAAAAATTGATACCTTTGAGTGATAATGGATGGATTAAGAAAGTTAATATAATATTGAAAAAAAAATTCATATCTACCTATATAAAATAATCACAGATGGTATATATTAACATTTTTTTACTGTTTAAAAACGAAAAGAAACAAAATCAAGGGGGAGATTCAAATAACCTTTAACTGAACTTTGAATGTACTTATTGCATTAGTACCTATAGTTGTTTGTGGGGAACTCAATCATCATAAAAATACATATATGCAGATTTATGTAACTATAACAAATTATCCCAAACATAAAGCAAGCTGTTTGTCTGTTTTGCTGATTATTTATTACATTACATTAGCAACAGTATATAGGATGTTTTTTGGGAGCTTTAGTTAGACGTTTCTGGGAAAGTTTTATAGGTAGATTTTTGAAAATTTGTACTTAAGGGTTACTCAAAAAGCCGAATCGATGTAAAATATTTTCAAAATGGCAGCACTTCCGGAAATGCCGGAAGTTGCTACCAACTTCTTTATTTTAAATAGCAACCCCTATTTTTTATTGCATTTTTGGATTCTACGTGAAATTTCATAAATTTTGATATCAACATGTTATGGTTTTTAAGTTATTTTCATTTATTTAAAAAAAATTGCGGATGCAGACGGTATTTTAAGAATTCATTACTTGAAAACGGTTATAGCTATGGCAACCGAGTTTTCCCCAGCGCATAGAGGAAGAAAAGGGCTTTCTTTTAGTGTACTTAAAAAAAAAGTTATGTTGCGTACGACGTCACCTATGAGGCTCCAAATTTAAGAAAATTCAAAGACTGAAAACTCAGTTTTTTTAAATGAAATGACCATTTTCTTACTATTGCGTTTGATAGAGAATCAAAATGGGCATATTTTGGTATTACATGTTCCTATCCCTATCTTTAATAGTTTCTGACTTATTCTCATTTCATTGATATGATACCACTTTTTCGGATTTTTTAGTAGTTGGCCATGAATGTATGACCTTATGGCAAACGAATTTTGAACAAATCAAGTGATACTAAACCGTCACCTGTTATAGGTTAACATAAGTTTTTCATTAATGGAAAAAAATGGCGGGCAATTGTTTTACATATTAAGATTTTTGGAATCTAATTGTTATTTATGGTGAAGTGGACAGAATCGCGTCACATACTTGTCATACATTCATTGAGAGATATCCAGAAAGACCGCATCCTAGTGAACGTACCGTCCGAACACTGGAATGAAATTGTTTGAATTTTGGAAGCTTTGTACCATCTTACCTACAGTAAGAATTTTACGAATAGCTAATGTTACGGAACCAGGAATATTTTTTGTGGAACAGACGAGGCCAAATTTAGTAAAATATTGTTGTTCTTGCAACAGAAGAGCTGCCTCTGCAAGAATATGCTCAATACTGAATCAAAAATCATACAATACTCCACACGAAAAAGAGTTTGTGTTTGGAACATGAAGGCGCTCATTTTGAGCATGTGTTGAAGAAGACAAGGTTTTAAATTGATTTGAAACTAACAGGTGACGGATTGATTGGTTTAAAATTCGTTTGCCATAAGGTCATGCATGGCCAACTACTAAAAAATCCGAAAAAAATGGTATCATTGCAATGAAATGAGAATAAGTCAGAAACTATTAAAGATAGGGATAGGAACATGTAATACCAAAATATGCCCATTTTGATTCTCTATCAAACGCAATAGGAAGAAAATGGTCATTTCATTTAAAAAAACTGAGTTTTCAGTCTTTGAATTTTCTTAAATTTGGAGCCTCATAGGTGACGTCGTACGCAACATAACTTTTTTTTAAGTACACCAAAAGAAAGCGCTTTCTTCCTCTATGCGCTGGTGAAAACTGGGTTGCCATAGCTATAACCGTTTTCAATTAATGAATTCTTAAAATTCCGTCTGCATCCGCCATTTTTTTTAAATAAAAGAAAATAACTTAAAAACCATAACTTGTAGATATTGACATGTTGATATCAAAATTTATGAAATTTCACGTAGAATCCAAAATGCAATAAAAAATAGGGGTTGCTATTTAAAATAACGAAGTTGGTAGCTACTTCCGGCATTTCCGGAAGTGCTGCCATTTTGAAAATATTTTACATCGATTCGGCTTTTTGAGTAACCCCTAAGTACAAATTTTCAAAAATCTACCTATAAAACTTTCCCAGAAACGTCTAACTAAAGCTCCCAAAAAAACATCCTGTATATTACGAAATAAGTGTAAGTAATTATACTATAATTTTGGTGTAAGTCGAATTTTCCCCAAGAGATTATTTTTAATCCAATTCTAATAAAAAATATAAAACATAACATCGTATTTAGGGTGAACAAATATTAGGGCAGTAAAATCTAATACCATCAATCTCTATAGAACCCCATTTAACTTTTTCATAAATATTTACTAATTTATGATTTATTCTCAATATTTACGTCAACGTATTCGATATATTTTTGGAAATTAGGGATCTACTAATTGTATCTTCAAGACCGCAATTTAAAATTTGCTTACAAATTCATTTGACAGTGTCTTAAATATTAAGAATTTATGCACTAATTATACTTAAAGTAACAAGGTCACTAACTAATACACTTTGTAATAACATTATTAAAGATACGTCATGCATCATGTCATTGAGATGTTGAATAATTAAGAGTAATAGTTAGGTATATTAATACAAAATTTAGGGAAATATACCTATATCTAATGTAATGATAAAAAATTGCTTTATTGTTATTATATTAAAAATTCAAACTATTTAAAATAACCACAAATTTCGTATATTTATAATGATGAATTCGGTATACAAGATGCCCTATGAATCAAATTTTATACCTTTGAGATCATTTTCAGTAAAAAGCGTAATCTCCAAAATAACTGACAAAAATAGGTAATTGACTACCAAAAACTAACACTAAAACTTAAAACAACTAGTTCAGCAAAGAGTAAATGTGTAAAAATATAAGCTTGTTAAATAAGTTTACTTAAAAATTAAATTTTCTGTATTAATTTCAGCATTTCAGCTTGTAATGGCTGATTAAAGTCAGGGGGCATTTTCGGAGTAATTAACAATTAAACCACAATGACTTCAATAATAATAATAGGTCCTTAACCTAATGAATCTTGAGACATATACGACACACTGTATAAGTATTTGCTTCCTAGGGGAAATTATAAATATGTGACGCTGTACACTGTATAGTAATTGTAAAACAACTTGAAGAGGGGCTGAGAAGACAAAAAATGTCAAATGCTTCTAATGAAACCACTCATTAACAAAGTACAATTCGTACAATTAATAATACTTATTGAAACTTTTCCTACATAAATCAATTTTTTATTGGAATCAAAATTTCGTTATTTCAAAATAAATTGACAAACCATTAGATATCCTAACTCCTAACCAAAGAGACAAACTGACAAACTGTTATTTAAACCAGCGCGATTTTGCTTTGATATTTGTTCAACATTTGAATTATTATTGAATATAGTTGAATTTTAATAGTAGTGAATGCACACATCCTCGCCATCTTGCATACTTGGTTACAATTGTTAGCTACAGTTGGATAACTAATAGAACTAAGGAAAAAGGTTTACGATGTACCATATACCACGCAACGTTATAAAAACTCAACTCTAGAACTTTTAAAAAAGCAATAAGTACTGATTATGATTATTATGTAGATATTATATGTACAATTTCTTAAAGGCTCAACGCTTTGTGTCATTATCACACTTAAGAGGTTTGTTAACCCTTACAGCCAGAAATTGGTAGACCAATAACAACATCAGAAAGACATCAGTGGCATTTCAGCTGTACAACTGCAGGATAAGGTGAAAATTTTTCAAAAACAAAAATAAAAACTGTAGATACTATTTTAATATCTTTCTCATATCATGTGTCAGAGCTTTCTTATTTTGCTATTAGTCTAACAGTAAGTAGTACCAAATTCTTTTAAACTAGGTTGCATGAATTAATAAATTAATAAATGGTTAATCATAAATAAATTGCAAACCGCCAAAGACTGAAATTTGTGCATTGAATTATTATTAATCTGTAAAGTTTATGGCATATTATTGCTTTTATTAACATATATTATTTATTTATTTCATTGCAAACTGTCACCTGCACCATTCGAAACATTTTTCCGCAGGTGCCAAACACATCCATCCAAAATAGTAAACATACTTTGTCTCGATTTATCAGGTAAAAATAATTTGAAATGGGAAAGCGCCGTCCATAGTTCCGCAAAGCATAGCACGTATCACGTTAACGTATGTGCCATCCGTACCCTATGGTATTCAATCTTATTAAAAATGGATGGTGTTTTTTGAAATACAGCGGTGTAAAGGAAAAACGAAATAATTAACGAGCTCGACGAGAAAATATGTCTGTTTTGCAATTTTCTTTCAGGGCAGACAGTAAAAGTTCATTCTCTTGTTATTTACCTATTTACCTTCATCACAATATCTACGTAGCACATACTATAAGTATAATGTTCGACACTCACCCATTTCCTGTATTTCAACTGGATCTTTTCTAGCTGCTCTCTTTCCTTCCATCCCCCACCACATTCTTTATAGAGTTATCAAAGTCTTTGGTATCCGTAAGCTTTTTGATTTAATTTCTGCTATGGTTTCTCTAATAATAAGGACTACTGGTGTGAGTCTTTTGTTTTACTGTGCGATTTCAGCCTTTATGGTTTTCATTGTGTTGTGTTCAAAGATCGTAAGTGTTCAAGTAATTCTAGTTACTTTGTAAAGTAGCTTAACATTCTCTCAAAAGTTGATTAGTCTTGATTCTTTGGAAACTTTTTCATGCCACCGCTGTTAAGTCAGATAAAATTCGCCAGGAATAAATGCTGAACATGAAATATGACGAGCAGCGCCAGCATTGAGGGTAACCAAAATCCAATAGTACAAGAAATTCTAAAACTATAAATTTTCCACCATTTATTAATATGTAAATTCACAACCCTTATTTCGAGATTTGCCATCGGTAGTTATTGAGGGTTCCTGTATAACAGAGCAACGCATTGTATGGCAAAAGCCAACTGGTTTACTATTCGGAGGATTTGAAGAAATTGGTACTGTTATGGACAAACTCTATCGCGTCCTGCTCCTATGTGATCGGCTTAGAACGTTGCAGTTATCAATGAAAGTATCGAATCCGAGAACACCAGTACGATATTGTTTATACCGAACAGGTTTACAACGAATTATCTCTCGTTTACTTCTATTCTGACAAAGTTTAATTACCCCAGAAGGTAAATTATACTAATTGCCTGATAGTAAACGAAGCGGTGAATGACACTTTGTTTTTAAAAGATCATCTTTGTGATTGAAGGTCTTTTTAATTTGCAAAATATCGTTAATAAGCAGAATTGCTGGATTTCGGTAGGTAAATGAAAATTTTCTGTTATTCATGAAATGTACATACGCACCCTCAAAATATCCCTAATTGTAAGGCTGAAGTTTAGAAAAGCTTTTCAACTACAAATGGAATACGATATCGTGTTCATTGATAACCTAGACCTTGCGACTCGATATGCCATGCGATTTTTTTGCTTGAACTTTTGTAAAGTCCAAGGTCTGTGCTAAGAAACCACAAAGGCTTCGAAATTTTATCAAAAGGACAAGGTATCACAACTGCTTGGTCGACATCATGTTCCATACTAACCTCAACATAACTGCTTTATAAAACAATAAAAATTGTACAATAGAATAATATAATTTAATGTGTTTCATTTTAAAATTAAATTCGGTGTCACCCTTTACGTGATTTAACTCCCTTAAATTTTACATGCTACAGAAGCCTCAAATGAGGTAATTAATTACATATCACAACTGCCAATATTAAATTTAAATAGAAAATTACGTAAACCAAAGCAAATAATAATTTGACGGTGTAACGGAAAGGAAAGGTCACTGTCATGGCAATACTTAGGTAAATCATGTACCGATTATAACTTTAATGAATATTAAACATGTAAACGTATAAAATTAATAAGGATTGAATTAAAAAAAAAAACGCTACACCAATGATATTTAGATACAAAATTGAGACACAACCAAAGCGTCGGAAATTTTCGCTCCCTCATTTCACTATAACGTGAGTTATTTGACACTAACAGTTTTGCTTTGCAAATACGTAAAAGTTATTACAAACATTTTAGTGTACACGTGAAAATTAAAAAAGAACTAAAAAATACCACACCTAAGAGGTCGTTAACTACATCAAATTCTAATTTACCTACTTTACATTTTAAGAAGTGGCACTAATTAAACGAGTAGTTAAATTTTACTTCGTAAAAAAAGTCAACGCGAGCTTTTGAATAAAACATTCTTTTCACTATAACATATTATTTTAAAGGTGTTCATAAAAGCATTCCGGAGGCTATTTATGGCGACATTTTATGGATTTTGTTACCTTTTTTAATTATATTGGTTATAAGTTGAAAAGTTCGTCTTATAGCTTATTATTGAGAATGATCAATATTAGAAGAGCTGTCTTAAATCAAATTCCGCAAAATAATCATTGTTTAATAATATTCACGTAAAAATTTAAATTGATTAAACTAATTCGTTTACTCTTTAGAAAGTTACAACGTAAGTTATTAAAAATCTGCTTGTAGCGCACCGTAAAAGGAAAGTGAAAGAAGTTTCATTAATAAGGTATAATTCAATTGGTTATGTATTTATGTGTAATTTTTTGCACTACTAGCAACTGGCAGTTTATTCAACAATATAATTACTAGGTTAAAGGCTGACTTAAGACAATTGTGTTTGTTTCTGAAAAGTTTGAAGAGAATAGGCGATGAGAAAAATAAATGAGGCAATTTTTGTACTTTAAATGATTTATCAGTTATTTTGGTGAATTATTCAAGATTATTTGAACTCTTCAGAGACCTTATGTTGTCTTTCAAAGTTTTTGGAGAAATCTGGCATGAACACTTTGTCCGTAGTGCTGTAATTTTACCTAATATAAGATTGTTGGAATGCTGCACAGACGACGAGACGGCATACCATATACTTTCTGAATGTTCCGTATTTATCGAATTAAGACGATCCATGTCGGGGGACTCCTGGCCGGATATGGCTACGATTACAGCCCCTTCCCCGTCCAGCATCCTCAGGTTTATTTCACGTGTGGGATGGCTTGAGTGATGCTGCGAGGTCGAACGACTCTAATCAGGGAGGCAGCACGAATAGGTGGCCTATGTGCGCGTGGGCTTCTCCACCCTCCCACCATAATCCAGAATCCAAGAATGCGCCATTACAGTTTAGCGAATTTTTAGTTTTCAACATCAGAATCCCTTCAACTTTCAAGGTTGGTGAAGTTGGTGAAGGCAAGGCCGTAGCCAGAAAAAATATTCGGGGGGGGGGGCCAAATTTTAACAATTACACGCCACCCGATGTAACTACAAACTACGTAATGTAATTTACATTTCGTTTAAGAAATTCTTATTTTCCACTGAGTTTCGGGGGGGGGGGGGGGTAGTCCTGACCCCCTTGATCCCCCCTGGCTACGGCCTTGGGCGAAGGCACTATTACGTAACGAACTTTAATTTGTTTTACCAGAGAGTAAGTAGTTGTTGAAGGCTCTACAAATTCTTATGTTCACTCGATTTTAGTTTAGTTTTGTAATTACAAGCTACCCCATGAAAATGCTACATACAGAACAGTGGGCCGAGTCATATGGCTACGATCTCCTGAATCGTAGCTGAAGAGAAAGGATCAGGATTGTTGTATAAATAAAAACCTCTTACAATTCGATAATTCATGATCGAGGTCCCGTAACTGGGAACAACTTTTCCCGTTTTGTCTTATGTACGATATTGTAGGTTCGCTATAAAGGCAAGTTGAGGTAGTTTAAAACAAACGCTTTTTCGGCATTATAAGGCCAGTTTTCTTGTGCACCAAAAAAGCTTTAACACTACATAATTATGCTTCCTGACAATTTTCCCACTTTGTTTGTGTCTATTTCAACCTGATGCTTTGAATTAGCTTTCCCTATCCATGGCTTAGTGCAGTTTTCAAATATTTCCAAGTAGTAGCTACTCCCTTTTCCTGAATTTTCTTCAGGTTTGACCAAATTAAGGCTGAAAAAGATGAATAACTTTGTGATATGGTTTGCTCGGTTTTAAAATTTTGGGCTTTTGAATGCGAGTTTTCAATGGCGATTTGCGACTTGAACGAAATTGATAGTTGCAAATAGACTTGGAGATCTTAATAAAAGATTATTCTATGCTAAACGTATACGAGCCCTAACACAAAAATGTTCGGACATGATCTGATTTTTCGTAAAAGTTTGAACATTTCCTTAATGGATTCAGTATCATGTTTTTCATTTATAAGACATTATAATATGTATTGTTTTACCTACATCATATTTACGAAATTGTTTTCAAATAAAATAAAACTAAGCCAATGTTGATAACAATGCAATATTTGCTGACACATAAATGTTCAGACACGTTAGTAAAACAAATAATAGCAAGTCTGGGAAACAATAAAAAGTGTTTCTATTTGACATTTTAACTTGAGAATTAATTCGATTATCATTGGCTCCAAAATATCGCGTGGTAAAGCAACAAATGGTGCAATTAGAGAATTAATTGTAAAACTGTTTAACCAATGAAAAACATTCTTGAAACCAATTTGTTAGTGTCAATTTCAATTTCATCACCTGATGGAAACTTTACAGCCACGACTACAAAGAAGTGGCTGCAGAACAACAATATTTCCGTCCTTGACTGGCCCTCCAGCAGTCCTGATCTAAATATTAACGAATCTGTATGGCACAAGACGAAGCAGCAATTAAGAAATGATCCGCAGCGCAACATTTCTGATTTGCGAGTAAAATTACAAAATATATGGGATTCTTTTGCCGCGAAAGATTGTAAAAAGCTTGTTAAAACTATGCCTGCTAGAATAAAAGCTGTTATTAAGACAAAGGGAGGCGCAACCAGCTATTGATGTGATTTGTCCGAACATTTATGTGTCAACAAATATTGTATTGTTATCAACATTAGTTTAGTGTTATAGATCAATATTATTTTATTTGAAAACAATTTCATAAATATGATGTAAAACAATACATATTATAATATGTCTTATAAATGAAAAACATGATATTGAGTTTTCAAACTTTTACGAAAAATCAGTTGATGTCCAAACATTTTTGTGTTAGGACTCGTATGTGTAAGAACTATGAACAACGTATTTACCGTTTATTTCGTCATGTTTAAAATTTTTTTGTGTACGTACAATATCAAGATCCGAACACTATAACTGTGACTGTTTTTAAGCTTTTATTCTGTACATGTTATCGATCAGTGTTTGATCAATCTATATTGAACCATAATTAGAATATCTAGAACATCTGTGGTCATTGAACTGAAGCACAACGCAGCAAACACTCAAAATCGTAATACTGCTGAGGTTACCTTCTTTTTAGAATAATGGTATAAATCCTTATTGAATAGAACAATATTCTGTCACTTTATTTAAAGCTTTCATTGTAGAATAATAAGTACATTTCCATATCACACTCATTAGGTGTTTTCTTTTTGCATGTTGTGGTAGACTTAAGTCAGCCCTGTCCATAACACACATTCGTTTTATAAAATAATTTGACTCGGTTCTTAACCCTATTCGTTTTAAAAGCTTTATTTAAGTTTAATATTAACCTGAGGCAGAAATGTCAACATGACGCAAGGCACTTCAATCACGTGATGATTGTAACTTTACCTAACCCTGTGGCGATGCAAAAAGAAAACACCTATTGTTTGATGAGTTTCCTATATACCTACACTCATTATGAACTCGCAAGTTTCGTGAAATTTGATAAAACATAGTTTTATATACACTCACGTCATGGAAAAGGGTTTACTGAAATTATTTATTGTTATAATATAAATTAAAGGTTATGTCCAGATGGTGTTCATGACCACTAACTAAAATCGACTAGTACTATAATAGATTGTTCATATATTTTGCTCATTTCATACTGAATGGAAAATATACAATAGTGTAGTCAGCATCCATTACTAAACAAATTTTTCGATTAACTTCAAGACCTATTGAACTTGGCCAAAAATATGTAGGTAAAGACTGAAATAAACACAACAAAGGAAGGAACCGAGAAAAACCGTATTTGTGTCTATTTTAATTAATTACGGAGATTAAAAGTATTAGCCTACTGTGTATGGAGAACTAAATCCAACCCTTTCAATAGTTCTTGTAAAATCCCTTTAATTACAACTACAGGATAAGTAATGTTTTCTTGTTAGTTCCTATACTGCCGTCATAGTTAAAAATGCAGTAAGTCTAAAAAAATCAAAAACGAGGTTTTTATTGCTTATTATGAATGTGATGGTGCGAAATCCGAATTTTTGGTCAAAAACACAGTATCTTTTATACGTATTTAAATAAAAATCAAAAAGATTTTGCAGTAAGTGCAGAATTGATTCCTTTTTGCAGTTAAAACATAGTATCTACCGTATAATAAGAAAAAACACAGTAAGTGCTACTGCAGTTTAATTTAAAAAAGTGTGTGGTTTTGGAGGGGGCGATTTGGAACTCGATTAAACACGTCGTCATCTCTTTTAGTTTTATTTTGATTTATGTTAAGATATTTACCCCTACACTGCAAAAACCTTATATTTTTATGCAATGTAAGTATGTTTGTATCATTGATAAAAATTAAAAATATAATAAGATAAATTTAAAAAATATTTTAGGTGTTTTGCGCATAATGAGTCGCGCCACAAAAATATTAAATATGGCGTTGTATAATACTAGTGGTGATACTACTGGTGGTACCGGTGGAAATAATAATAATAATGCTAACACCTACCAGAATTTGACTTGTCTTAATAATAGACTACAGGCCCGTATCAAAAATTGATGGGTCATTTGAACCACCAGGAGACCTATGTAGAACGATATAAGGGCATAAAATAATAAGATTCAGCACTATGCCGTCACTTGTAAGCTGTCCAACTGAGTACAGGTGAGAATTCAAAAGTACAGGTAGACCGGGTATATTTTGGTCATATATTTTTGTACGGCATTCTTACAATCAAAAGATCCATGAAAAATAATGAGAAAACGCTTAGTGCCGTACAAAAATATTGCGCCACAAAGTCGGAAAAATTTTTCATTTTCCGCCGATTTTGAGGGTAAATTTGGTCATTTGATCGTGTACGGCATCGGTTCCATACAGTTTCAGCACCTCTTCTAATTCATTATTCCGCAACGCCGTACAAAAATAATGATACAAGGGGAAAAGATCGAGGGTTGCAACCTCCTCTTTTCCGTGGTCCGGGGGGATCATTTGACACAACATAAAATTAATTTATTCTGAAAGTATTTTATGCATAGATAACATTTTTTCACATGCCGTACATTTTTGTTAGTCCAACAGTCAGTAGAGGGGGAAAAACGTGCAGAAAAATCCATGTAACGAAATGTACTTTAGGGTGATAGTTGGTACGATATTTTTTTATACGGCCGTACAAATCTGAAAGTTCATATTAATAAAACAGTATGTAATCATAATAATAAACACTTCTGTTTTTTAATGTAAATGTTTCATCCGTACATATATTGCTTAGGAGCGTAGGATGTATATACAGACTGTTCAACGAAAAGCGCCCAGGAGTACAGCGACTTCAGTGGTGTTATAACTCTAACAAACCACATATATTATTAAATGGGACGGTCTTTGCTACAATTTGATGAAAAAAAAATCTTTTACACGCAGTCATTCGTTTGTTGTGAGGTTGTGACGTAATCGATTATTTTTTTAAATTGCACGATCTTATTTTTTTTGTCTATTTTTGTAGAGAATTTTACGTACTTTTCATCTATCTAAACATTTATTACGATTTTTTATTTTTTTTATTTATTTTTTTTATTTTTATTTTTTTAATTTGTCAGTTCAACCTTAGAAGTGTTATACATGACATTTTTGGTGTAAAATAATTAGGCTACATAATATTTACATTACTGTTGCCATGTTAAGAAATTTTTGAAAAAAATGTAATAAACTAATTCGATCTAGTACGCCGTTACATCAACACATTTGTAGAAACAAAATTATTACACACAATAGTTTCTTGCATTTTTCTCAAAATTGTCATAAAATGGCAACACAGTAATGTAAATATTATGTAGCCTAATTATTTTACACCAAAAGTGTCATGTATAACACTTCTAAGGTTGAACTGACAAATTAAAAAAATGAAAATAAAAAAAAATAAAAAAAGTAAATAAAAAAAAATAAAAAAATCGTAATAAATGTTTAGATAGATGAAAAGTACGTAAAATTCTCTACAAAAATAGACAAAAAAAATTAGATCGTGCAATTTAAAAAAATGGTCGATTACGTCACAACAAACGAATGACTGCGTGTAAAAGATTTTTTTTCATCAAATTGTAGCAAAGACAGTCCCATTTAATAATATATATGGTTTGTTAGAGTTATAACACCACTGAAGTCGCTATACTCCTGGGCGCTTTTCGTTGAACAGTCTGTATATGTATATCGCTTACAGAGCGACGTTCTGTTCCGACGTTTAGCATTTGTAGGCATATATCTATAGTATATACCTGCATTGAGACTTCCTCTTGTACGCAGTGCTGACTCGGATGCTCTAAGAACTCAGTAAGAAAAATGTAATCGAGCAAACTTCATCAAATAATTGTTTACATTGACTCAAAAATTTGTAATTTACTTGTAATAATTATCAATATAGACATTATATATTGAGAATGTTAATGCTTTGTAAAAGGGAAGAGGGGGAGCTTTATTAACCCCCCCCCCCTTCCCCACACCGCCACCTCAACCCTACGCACTGACCTGATACAGGTCAGTGACCCTACGGCCCAAAACCTAGAATGGGAAAACGCAACCATTTTAGATTTAAACAACTGTTCAATACCACGATTGAAGAAGTTAAATTTTGTAAATTTTGTTTGTCTTTGATGGAAAATAGAAAAAAAAATTGAAATACTTTGATTTCACGAGTAAAGAACACATTGACATTCGAGATACGTTTAAATCTAAAATTAGGGGTGAAGTGGCGGTGTGGGAAAGGGGAGGGGGGGGGGTAATAAAGCTCCCCCTCTTCCCTTTTACAAAGCATTAACATTTTTGATTGTCACTTAACAAAACTGACATCAAATTAGCATTTAGGTAATCGGAAAACTTCTTTCGGCGATCACAGCGCCATCTGTCACGAACTTCAAAAAATGTTTCAAACAAAAAGTTCCTATTTGTTAACGCAGAATTCAAATCTGCATAATAAACTGGGGGGGGGGGGGGGGGGTGTGCTATTTAAGATTGCAAAGTTACCCCCCTCTCCTCCCCACATGGGTGGGAGTGGGGACATCCTATTACTATCAAACAATAGAGTCTTAAAACATTTTTAGACGTATTTTTTCTTTTTTCAATGCGTTTTGTATTTCGCGAGATATTTGGGCGGTACGGGTGGTCTGAAACACCCTGTATACATACCGTTTCACTTCAGATAGAGGGCATAATGATTAATGCATATTATCAATTGTTCTCTTGAAAAATATGTTAATGCCGTACAGTATCAGATGACCATAAAGTACCTACCCCTGCAATGGTAGTGTCATTTTCATCAGCCAAAAAATATGGTCTGCATTAAAATGTACGGCATTATTTTTTTCTGGTTTATTTACCTAAATACTATTTAAAACAACGATAATATCTAGAAAATTGCTATATTTCATTAATCTATGATTATTTAAACTTTGTAAATAATTTCAAAAATTGCATGTTTTATATTTCTCTATAATTTTTTTTAGAACAGTTTCTTTTGAACGGCAATATTATATAACAATTGTTTTTAGCAATGTGATGTTGAAAAAAAAGTTGCCGTACAGGATCAAATGACCTTCCACCTTTATAAATGAAGTATACGATGAAATTAAGATAATTATGGATATACATTCAAATGAACAATAATTTTTTGACGGCATTATTTTTAATAGTAATTTTGAGTGCTAGATAATGTTTTGGAACCGATGCCGTACTGTGTCAAATGATCCCCCCGGACCACGGAAAAGAGGAGGTTGCAACCCTCGATCTTTTCCCCTTGTACCATTATTTTTGTACGGCGTTGCGGAATAATGAATTAGAAGAGGTGCTGAAACTGTATGGAACCGATGCCGTACACGATCAAATGACCAAATTTACCCTCAAAATCGGCGGAAAATGAAAAATTTTTCCGACTTTGTGGCGCAATATTTTTGTACGGCACTAAGCGTTTTCTCATTATTTTTCATGGATCTTTTGATTGTAAGAATGCCGTACAAAAATATATGACCAAAATATACCCGGTCTACCTGTACTTTTGAATTCTCACCTGTACTCAGTTGGACAGCTTACAAGTGACGGCATAGTGCTGAACCTTATTATTTTATGCCCTTCTATCGTTCTACATAGGTCTCCTGGTGGTTCAAATGACCCATCAATTTTTGATACGGGCCTGTAGTCTATAATGTATATCTTGATGGCACATTTTTAGCAGATGATATTTTAGAAGAAGCAACAAATCACCCTTTGCTTTTTTATGATGATAATATTCTTGCAGCGGGTAAGAACAAAAATATTTCGATTGCTTTTAGAATTTTGTGTGCGATTCTTATCAATTGTTAGCTAATAATGAAGTAACAACAGTGCAATAAATTCAAGTACTAAATCAAGAGAATGAAATGTTAATTCAAGAAGGAGTAGAAGCGGGTCAAAATTATATTATTGAAGAGAAGGAAAAATTTAAAGCAAATGGCAAAAAAGAGACTATTATACAAGAAAATATGGAACCATCAGAAACAGAGTCGGAGGAAAGATTAAATGAACAGGAAGTCGAACAAATTAATCAAGAAAGTGACAAACAAGAAAATATTGATCAATCATCAAATACAGAGTCAGGCGCAGATATAAATTTAAGTACGTTATTTATTACTATTTGAAATTATATTTCATACAATTTCAAAAAGAAAAAATTGTTTATTTTAGCATACACCAAAAAGGGCACGCTACGAAAAAGAAAAATAAAATGTTCAAAACAAGAAAAGTTACATGCGAAAAAACAAAAGCTGTTTTTGGTTTACATTGTAAATTGCGATTTAATGTTGGCAGAAAACGTAGAAATCAACTTTTTTGAGCCTGGCCACACTTACATGAATGCCAACAGCTTCCACCGTCCAATTGAAAAAAGTTTAAAACACCAAAAAAGAACCTACGATTCTTAAGATTTTGTAAATGCTGTAGCTTCAGCTAACTCTAAAAACGTAAAAGTTAAAGCAATGGAAAAATGATTCCTTTAAATGGAAAAAATTAATAAATTACGTTTTAATGGCCCTAAACCCTACCTTGCCCGAATGATCCAAGTTACTGCCATAAAACATCATTTGAAAAAAAGGAATATAATCTGGATTTTTAAAAACCACCGTCCTAAAAAGGGGAATATTTGAACATACCGAACCAATAAATGAAGCAGCTTCGACTAAAATCGGTATAATTAAAATTTTAGGGCCAATAATGAAAAAAAAACCGATTAGCATTTTGGAATAATTTACCATTAAAAAAATTAGGTATTCTAAAAAATAAAATAAGATCAGTGTTTGTATTATTTTGATGTACCTACCATTTGATTTTTTTGAAATAAAAGTATTAATATTCAACGTTTTTTTATGGTTGTTTGGTCTTAATTAATTTGCAGAATAAATACCTTTTGTAAAGTTATTAAAAATTATATAAATAAAGTGTTAGATCCTGCATTCTTACTCAAAAATTGAGAAAAACCTTAAATTTTTTAACGAAAAAACATTTTAAAAGATATTGTAAAAATATGAAAAGTTTAATTCTAAACTAAAAATACTTACAATATTTACATATTTTATTACCTGCCTAAAATTCTTCATAAAATTAGCAATATTAAAAAAAATTTGGTAGATACTGCATTTTGGCAACAAAAATGAAAAAATGCTGCCTTTAAAGTGCAGTATGTGCCATATTTTTTAAATTTAAAGAGTTATTTGTTTTTTCTGTATTTTTTTTTCTTAAATATAGGTAAAAAGTAACCTCCATGCGCAAAAAATGTAATATAAACCAATTGACCAAAGAAAAATAAGTAGTATCAACTTTCCTTCTCAATTTCTTGAAATGTCAATTTTGTAGATACTGTATTTTAAATTATGTCGGCAGTATAAGTTATTTGTGTAAATTTACAAGTGGTTTAGCAACTTTTCCAGTGGAACTGCACCAAATTCACGACGTGACACGTTTGAATCTCTTTCCTATCATTCTAGTAGGGAAATGAAGTAGTAAGTAGCTATTTTTCAATGAACTGGAATCAAATTTCGGTAATGAAAACGTCACTAATCAGACGTAATCACATCAACACCTGTTCATTTTTAGACAGTTCACTTTCGTCAACCTTAGCGACATTCGATAAAGAGACGAATAACCTTGATCCGCAGGGATTTACAATACGTGTTTAGGTATATCAATTTTGACTAGACTTCTAAACAAATTCGTAAGTTTAAATGATCACGCCGATGTCACAGTTAATTAGAGTGGATGTGGAAAAAGGTGTGGCGTAATATTTGTACAGATTATTTTATGTTTTGGTTTGAGGTTTCTATGTTTACGAAAAATAATAGTTGTTGATTTTCGATATTTGTCTAGATTGATTTTTGGTAATTAAATATTAATACAACTGCAATTTAGTATTTTATTATGAATGAAACTACAAAGGTAATTCGGTACCGTGTTTTTCTTAAACTGAAAAGTGTTGTGTTGGACCATGGTGACCAGGACTAATTCTCACTGCTGTGTTACGGTAAGTTTTTGAGAAATGTACGTTCATCTTCACTTAGAGAATCGGAGTTTTTGACTTCTTCGAATCATAAATAAATATTGAGCGTCATTTATAATAAACTATTCTTTCATTACAGATGCCAAGAGAGACCAGCAAAAATGTCCATTTACTGTAATGTAGTTATTTTTCCATTAATAAGAGTACCTATTCTACCTATTAATGAAATCCTAAACATAAGATACCTACATGTCATTGTCAGGACAAAATTTTTGCATCACGCGGCGATTTAATTGAGAGTAGCCACAATAAACCGAAGCGTAATTTTTGAATAAGTTTCAGTCTGACTAACTCAATAGGCGACAGTTATAGTCAAAATTCCTTATCTGAATAATACTGAAATACGGAAATATATGCTCTTTATATATTCATTAAAGAGTTTTGTTGATTAATGGTTCAACAATAACTGTTTGGAGTCTTACAATTTTGCTTGGACGTATAGCATATTAGCGATTCTATTCAAACAAGTTTGTCAATAGGTAAAATTGTACGTTTTTAAAATCCTGGAACGTAACATCTGCGAAGAATTTTGAACAGATGTTTAATTTCTTTGAAATTCTTTTTTAAAACTTCTGAAAAATGTTGCGCATCACTAGCTATACAGAGTCAAGTCCAAAAGGTAAATAATTTCCAAAAGGACCACGTTTGTTAAAATTAGTTTCTTAATTGTATTTTTCTCCTGTATATTGTTTTGCATACTTTAGGTATTTATATTCCTGCAAGCAAAATCGTAAAAGTCATAATAATTGACCTAACTCCACCTCATTAAATGATATAGGTAGGTACCTACACATTCTGTTAAATTCACATTATTGCTACATGTCTATTAGTTTTCGAATTTATAAAGCTAATTTTGCTTTATAAAATTCGATATTATAAACATTTTTTCTAATACCTATCACATTAGCTGAAGCTGATACATTTTTAAATTATGTATTCAGAAATTCCCATAAATACTGTCTTAATGGCTTTTATGTTTGAAAAAGGATTTACGTGGTTTTGCACATCTCCCTATAGCAATTTGTTTATATTTGGATCCTTGCTGTGTTGATTCTTTGTAATCATTCATGATTTCCTACATCTTTTTACGCTTAGCATACTTAATCAAAGATTTTAAGCCAATTGTTTGGAAGCAGCACTGAAAGAAATTGATAGTAAAATAATCAGAATCAGGTTGATATAAGCCTTATTAACCATAAAAGTCTGCTTAAATGTACCCTAATATTGGTATATACATAGTGGAATGTATCTACTATTCATTATGGTGTAAACACACTGTATCTTAGGTGAAACCAACCAGAGCAACGCGTGAATTTTACCAACACCTGATACTGATAAGATGGCCGGGTTATTCAACACTTTGAATCCATTATCCCTTAATAATTTCAGCTAGTTGTTTCCTTATTTGCTTGAATGAATTTTTTTCCATAATTTTATCCATCCGTCTTAATCTTTTTTGCCCCTCAGGCCGCCTAACTTTGGGTTCCTCATTACGAGGACCCTTTAAGCAATAATTAAATTTTATGTAATTATTAAAAAGTTCTCTTTGTAGAAATTTTTCCAATCCATAATGTTAATGTTATAGTGATTACCTTTATCCCTTCAGATCTTATAGGTATAAGAAATCGTAATTTAAATATTGACATTTTAACGTTCCTTAAGAATGGCATCTGTGATCCCGAAACATATCTATCGCTTGACGCTTGACTCGTCATAATTAATTAATTGTCAATAATTACAAGCTAAAGGGGAGGTGGTGAGTTTTTTATTTTACCTCTCATTCTACATAACCACTTTGTGAGCGATGGACCTCATCTCTATTAAGTGAATGTGAATTATCGCAGGGACGCAGAGGAAACAGAACACACTTAACTCAAAGCATAAGGTCGTTAATTATACAGTGTGACTCATTTAGATTGTAAACACACATGTAAAATCTGAAGTTATTTACCGATTTTAACCAATTTTTTTTAATGTCAAATACTTAATGAAACATCTACTTTGGGACAAAATTTTAAAGGTGTATTCCAATTTTCAGGGCATACTGCGATAACTTTTTCGTATTCGGAATGGAGAATTGTTATTAGCGATTTGTTTATAAAAATAATATCTACGCCACTGGATTCAGAATGCTTCCTAATAGCTGTCACCAAAATTTTACAAAAATATGTTTATTAGTAACAAAGTTATGACAACTTAAAGTTCGAAAACTGTCTAAGCTAACAGTTACAAAACAACACCCTGTATGATGTATCAATAGACGGCCATTGAAATTATGTTAATAATATTCTTAAATTAAACTATTTAAACCATCAGTGGAGAAAAAAATATTTAAAGTAACGTAATATTTAATAAAAATCTATCATAACTGTTAAACACTAACATAATTTCCATGGTAACTAACATTTAAATGGAAATGTTAGCTCTTATTATTTACTCAATTGTGCGATTCCGTTACTTTTATTAAATATTACGTTACTTTAAATATTTTTTTCTCCACTGATAGTTTAATTTAAGAATTATTAACATAATTTCCATGGCCCTCTATTGATACAGGGTGTTGTTTTGTAACTGTTAGCTTAGAAAGTTTTCGAACTTTAAGTTGCCATAACTTTGTTATTAATAAATATATTTTTGTAAAGTTTTGGTGACAGCTATTTGGAAGCATTCTGAATCCAGAGGCGTAGATATTTTTTTCATAAACAAATCGCTAATAACAATTCTCCATTCCGAGTACGAAAAAGTTATCGTTGTATGCCCTGAAAATTGGAATACACATTTAAAATTTTGTCCCAAATTAGATGTTTCATTATTTGACATTGGTTAAAATCGGTAAATAACTTCAGACTTTACATGTGTGTTTCCAATCTAAATGAGTCACACTGTATATTACACTAACTGCAAGGCAGTGCGTTTTTATCTGTGTATCCATAAATCCAAATAGGACCCTTTTAAAAATAAAAGATCGAATAAAAATTCGACCTTATTTCTAGCTCCACCCAAATTCACCATTACCATTTATGGCGTTAAATTGTATTCTTCAACGGCCCGCTTAAGTATTCACTCATACTGCACCACATATCCACACCAAAGCCTTGCGTATATCCATTTAGATACGAAAAAGTACCTTAAAAAATGCACTTCTTCAAGGTGTAAGTCACGTGAGTCACCATTTCCATTCGGAAGACTAATGTGAATGCGATAATGGATTTACTGCTTCAACGTGTATTAAAAGCCTAGTGTCAATGGCGACATTAGGAAACCGACAAATACCTCCCCCTGTTTAACCAAGGTTCAAGCATCTTTTCTTTAGAAAGAATTGTACCTTGGTGTACTTCCTGGAAAGTGCTTAAAAGTTAAACTTCCATATCTTTTAAATTATGCTTAAGGTCTGGTCCTTCAAACCTGAATGGAGTTTCCAAACTGACATAATATTTTAGTGCACCACCAAAAGATTTAGATTGTATTTTCTCGTTACTTTGTTAAACGGAAACTTTGTCGCGTACCTATCTAGATAATTCGTCACCATTGATTTAAAACGGAAAACAAATAAAGGTCAATCTTTTATTAAATAACTTGTCGATTGCTTTTTGTATCTAATTGTATCTAATAATTTGAGTGCCTTGATCTTTTAGGTAAGAATAAATTTTTACACTATGCCGATTTGACAGCCGGTCAATGTTAATGAAGTGTGTAATTGGGATGAGTGATCTCTCATCTAACTGACCACACTGTATACGAAAATTTCAACCACAAGTTAAAATTTTATTATAATAAATACCTATACGAGTAAACTTTTGAAGATTTAGTACATAATACTTTGAGGTTAACCACACAGCACAAAATTTAGATTGACTCATCTATTTCTTTAAATGAATTTATTTGTTTGAATGTTAAGTGTGGACAATTGCAGTACTTATTTGTTTTGCTAACAGTTATCTACAGATTCTAGACTTAATAAATATTTATCTATTGGTAAACGGTCTTGTAATACTCCTAATTTTGCCAGAAATTTAGTTTTGTAACATTCATGCATCCTCTCTTCTAAACAACCAAAACCCTTTGTATTGTTTGTAGGGAATTATAACTTTATTTTATCATTTTTTTTGTGAAAGAGTTGAGTTGATAGTTAAATTTTAAATCAAACATTTCACACAAATTTCGTTCACTATTTGGAGATGAAGCCTCATCCGAATCTGTAATATAGATGAGAGTGGAGTGTGGAAGACCAAATTTTGATGATTAAAGTTATCCATGCGCCTTTATTATCCCAAATAGAGCTATGCTGCGCGCGAAATTACTGAAGCAGATCAACACGATAGATAGATACCTACGTATAATTTGTATTTCTATAGAAACAAATATTACCAGAAGATTATGGAAAACAAATGCGTCTAAACTAAACGAACGTTTCGAAAATCTATTTGAAAAAAACTTTACATTGCCTTTTTTTATTTTACAGTGATTGTGAAAAGTTTGCTATGCAGCAAATAGTACCTACTTAACGTAAGCCATACGTACTTGCTTCGGTGAAGAATAGGACCAATTTTATTCGGAAGTTTCCGGTAATTTTCCAGTAAGCCAATGACAACCCCTTGGACATATACATATAACCCCCATAGTTTTTAACCAGTTAAATGTTGATTATACTGGTCAGCGCCATTTATTTATGTCCGTATATCCAAAGACATAATCAGCTGACAAAAATAGTCAATTCGAGGATACCATCCGCAGTTTTACTTCTCGAGGAAAATAATAAAATATGAACAATGTTTTGAAAAAACAATATTCAAGATATATTTTCCAATTTCAATGAAGCATCAGGCCTTATGGTCTTTTCTTTCATTCTTGATTGATAAAAAAAAAATGTCTAATTTTTGACATGGTTCCCTTTGTATGTTAAATTTATCCCGTGCAGAACTGTTGATTTTTTCCTTCTTTGGCTGAAATTCAGAACCTCTGCACAACTCAGCTCTATTAGTAAATTGTACAACAAAGAGTTGTTGACTCAGTGACTGATTTTCATACGCACATGTTAAGAGGTAACATTATGAATGCCTCAAAACAACTTAAAAAAAATAAGCTGAACTTTAACGTCAAAATTATCTAGGCTACTGACTCTGATACAAAAAATTAAAAAAATGGCCCCACTACAGCTCAGTTGATATAAGATCCTTTTTTCGATTCCGTCGTATCCCTAAAATTGCTGGAAGAAGAAAAGATACAACCAAGGCCCTTAAAAGAAGTTGAAGAAGTCTTCCAAGGTGAGAACCCCAAAAAATTGTACGGTATCGGGGAGATTTTTATATTATCTACCTAGCCATGACGAAAACAAGTGACGATCGCAAATTTTTGTTGTCAAGTTGTTGTGACACTTTGACGGTTACTGACCAAATTTGGTTCACATCCAATAAGTTTTGTTGTTTTTGTGGTGCCATAACTGACAAAAATGAGTAAAATTCAGCTAGCGTAATTAAATTCTTGACGAAGGAAGGAAATGGACCCAAGGATATTCTCCAAAGGATAATTAATGTTTATGGGGAAGATGCGCCGTCTTATTTTGCAATAAAATTTTGGTCCAAACAATTTCGATGGGGTAGGAAATCAATTCAAGATGACCCAAGATGTCGAAGGCCTGTTGAAGCAAGAACCAACCAAAACGTCAAGAAAGTTGAGATTATGGTCCCAGCAGATCGAAGATTAAGAGCTGCAATCATCGCTGCTGAAGTAGAGATATCGGAAACTACAGTCTTAAAAATATCGCATGAAGATTTAGGAATGAATAAGGTCTCAGCGCGTTGGATTCCGAAATTGGTTAGTCCCGAACAAAAACTGTGTCGGCAACAAATTTGCGAAGACAATTTGAGAGCTTTGGCTGAAGACGAAGAGTTGTTTTCGAAAATCATAACAGGGGGTGAAATGTGGGTGCATCATTGGGATCCACCTACAAAACAAGAGTCCATGCAGTGGGTCCACAAGGGATCTCCACCGCCGAAGAAGGCAAGAACGCAGAAGTCGTCCGGAAAGCTGATGGCGACAGTGTTTTGGGATATAGAAGGAATCTTATTGATCGAATATATGCAAAAATGTTATACAATCAATAACAGGAGAAGTTTATAAAGAGACAATCAGAAACTTGAAAACTGCCATACAACAAAAAAGGCCCCACAACTGCGATCAAAAGATTATGCTGCTTCATGACAATTGCAGAGCCCACAAAGCTCGCAAAGTCCGTAAAGTAATTGACGAATGCGGTTTTGTAGAGATGGAACATCCAGCCTACAGCCCAGACTTGGCACCGTCTGACTACTATCTCTTTCCCAAATTAAAAAAGCACTTGAGGGGCGCCGTTTTGCTGCGGATAAAGATGTGTAGAAAGCGGTGGAGGAGTTTTTTGAGGACTTTTTTTGGAAGACAGCCTTAATTAGAAAAACGTTGGCATAAATGTAGTACGTGTGACCGTTAATGGATCATATGTTGAAAAATAAAATATTGCTTTTCTCCCAACTCCTTTCTTTTATATAGCTAGATAGATAATATAAAAAGCTCCCCTCGTACATAGTTACAGCTTGGATGCTTAAAGCGCCAGAAGACCAAACGGAAAGCATCGTCAAAAAGAGCAATTTCACCACAATGGTGGTATGTTAATGCACGCAACAAATGGTGGACTATAAGTAATTTGAACATCAAAGTTTATTAGCATTTAACTTTTATCAAGTAAAAAAGTATTATTTTGGGCCTTACACAATCCTTATGGCGAATTACACTTTTGGTGGAAGAAACCTGTTTAACATCTATGTTTTCATAGAATTAATTATCTGTAAACTTAGATACTTTGTGGAATTGTAGTAATAAATACAAGAAATTATGTACATGTAGGTACCTATTTATTGTTACTAGATATATTTTTTTAATTTCATATCTCAGCACAATAGACAGAAATATGGCCTCACTCGCACTAATTTATAAAATTTTTAATTAACATGTTTCGTTTTTAATATCATCACATTAAAAAATATTAAAAAATAGTCGATGAAAAAGGTGAACATTGGATAAACATAATCTTAACATAAGTATAAGATAATGATTAGAAACCTTGAATCGAAGGGGCAATAACTATGAGAGCGCAAAACTCAATCTAATGCTCCTTGAGGGGCAAACATGCTCTTATTTAATAAATAAGTGTTGGGGAGATTCTTCTATCTTTTATATTTTTATAAGTAGGTGAACAATTAATTATTATGTGCATTACTTTAATATTGGGCTATTTTAACTTTCATTGAATTTTAATTTTCCCGTACAGATAATAATAATATGTGTAGGTTATAATTTAGTGAGTATAACACTTTAAAATTAAAATTATATCTCTTGAATGTAAATTGGACGTTGATGATGATACGTCTTTAGTTGGCCTTCGAAAAGATACAAATTATATACCTATTACGGTACGGGATATTTGAACTGAAATACATTTGCGATCAAAACAAGTAAAAAACTCGTAAGCTCTAATAAATATTTTTGACATACGAATATTTACCTACTTTAAAAATCAAAATGAAAACATTTTTTACCTACTTAATTTTTAACCAAAAAGTGTTCCTACAAAGTATAGTTGTGTACTTAACATATGAAATCAGTCTCATCATCCCTTATGGATATGAGCTTTAATAGGTAATTAACAAATATTTACTGCTGTAGCTACTATATTTTAATAGGAGTGAAAAACCGTTTAATTTAGAAATATAGGACTTTCCGTGAAGATACAGCCATACAGGTATACCTATGGAACTAATAAATAAGGAAGCCGTAGTAGGCTTAATAAGTATCCGTGAGAACGCGCGCATTGTAATCTACCACAAGTACTGTAGGTAATAGAATTACCACCCTTTCTTACAGTACCGTACAAATCGAGTAATTTTTATAGAAAAAGGCACCAGGCACATTGAAATTCGTAATGCCGTTTGCATCTTGCGTCTATTTAAAAAAAATGAAATTAATATTAATGTTACCAATGAATCCTTACTAAACAAATAATTGTTATAGTTTTGGGAATTAATAAGTGATAAGCAGGATAGAAACTGCAGAGGACACTATCAAGCGTGATTTAGACCGATAATCTGCAAGGACATAATTGTAAAAGGATGTAAAAGAGATCTTTCCACCCCTGTAACATTATTACGGGCCATTTTGGAGATGGGGAACGTTTTAGGCATTGTAATTGTAAACCAAAAAATCTCTGAGTGTAGGTAATCAAACCGAAAGCAAATTATTCATTTAAATTTGTTGTTTGATGGCACTAAAGTAAAGGGCTTAATTGAAAAATAAGAGATCTCAGAACTGAATGGCACCAATAGTAGGTACAGCATACCTATAGAAACATATACAAAGATATCATAATTAATTTTCGAAACATGTTTGCAATATTTCTAATTTGATAATATTCATTTAAACGAAAAATAAATAGGTACCTAGGCCAAAATATGTTGATGTAGCTTGTTCCGTTATATCTCTACAAACGAACATTAAAAATAAAAAAATTAAAGGAGAACTATATGAAAATTAAAATAGTACCTTAATCCCCTTGTGACCAGCAGAATTTGGGATTTGTGATATTGATATAGGGTAACTCCGGGAGAGACGCCACCCCTTTTTTAAAATTAGGTTTGCAGGCTTACGTAAAGAGATATACAGCTCCAGATTCACTCAGAAGTAGCCACTACTATGTGGAATAAAATATTGAAAGCAAATCTAAGCTAAGATTATTTTCAAGAAATACATTTACATTTAAGCCGAGATACTGCTTTTGGCATCTCTCCCATGGTCTATGGGTGAGATGCCCAATGATGCTGGGACAGATACCAATTGGTAGTTGTTATTAGTACGATCCAATAAATGGTACAAAACATATTTTATTGAACAAAATAATATTATATGGTAGGTACAATTCATTTTTCCAATTTCAGCAAAATTTTTCCACACATTTCACACAAACATGCTGAATAGCAGCTGTCAATGATTCTTGAGCCCATTTACCACGCAAATCATTTTTTCTTTTATATCCCGTAAGCATAGCTATAAAAAAGTAAAATATGATACCTAAACGCATGTCGGCATCACACCCGATTATTAAAGTGGCATCTCTACCATAAGTATGGGTGAGATACCACTTGCTTCTGTACCGTATACGTACGTCTAAACATATCCAAATTGTATTAACACAACCTCCTAGATCGTTGCTTCGCATTATTAATTATTTAAATTCAAAATATCAAGTGATTTGTTGTAGGCCCATCTTTTTGTAATTGTCACGGAAACTTTGGGTGTAGTTAAAAACTATTCTCGCAAAAATCTTACCTAAAATATCAACATACAACGGCCAAATTCCGAACGCAACTTCACTATCTCAGTGTCACACAAAGTTAGTCGCATAATGGACATACGTCAATAAATGTTCGAGATATTAACAAGTGGCGTCTCACCCGCCATGGCATCTCTCCCGGACTTACCCTACTAAGTGCAAGACGATGGACAAAAATTGTGTATAGGTAATGTAAGTAATACGCATATACCTAGAGCAAATCTAAAAAATACGCAAAATACTATCAATTATACGCCCGAACAAGTCACTACCCCTTACATTTTTGTTATCTTAGTGAAAATATTGAATTTCGGCAATGGTGTCTCAGAAACGGAATTTGGTTTTTATTAATGTACCTAAACCAAACTGGGTAAAAAATTAAAAACCAAGGAGAAATCCACAATAATTTGAAGTTGTATAGGTAGGTAGGTATCTAATACTTACTACGTTAGTAAAGCCTAGATTACTTAAGGAAACTCGTATATTAATGCGACGTGTAAAGATAAAAATCCTTTTCAAACAAGTATCGTAAATTATTTGAAATGAAATGAAATAAGAGACTTTTCTTCTTGGAAGGATAACGAGGTAATAAGTTAGAGTGTTATCTATTGAGCTTTATTTCATTTTAAGCGGATTAAGTTAACTTAACTTTAAACGCTTCAAAACTAATTATCTTGCAAACAATTTTAAATACACACATTTATAATTCGTCCCATAATCCCCATTTAAATAACTATAAATAAATGGTTTTGCTATACTTGGTTAAAGCTGAATTACAAAAAATACGACTTAGGCTAATGAGACAAATTTTACTTATAAGTACAAAATGTACGGTAATAAAGTAACAAACCTTAAAAAGTGGCCACTGGCGGCCTGTCTATGTAGATCCAAATCAATCTTGAGGCCGTTTCCCGAACTGGTATATATACAAATAATAAATTATGTCCAAAAAAAAAAAACCGAACACAACACCCGATCACAATAAAGTTACAATACCTATTAATGGAATAATGACAACAATCACGATCTTACGTGTTCGCCACTGTAAAGCACAGGACTCTTTGGTCCTGAAACATGTTCTAAACTTGGACCGTATCAGAAATGCGCGTGCTTGAACTTGTCGTGTATAACCAATGGAGAAAATGGGTGGAGTTTTATATATTACGAACACAGGTTATGGTTAGAAACTTTCAGTGGATCCGCCTTTCTATTGTAATGTTAATTTTTTGTGTCTGGTTCTTTTATACAGGTGTTTTTGAATTGTATAGAGCTGTAGTTTTCTTTTTCTTTTTATTATATTTTTTCGATTCTTAAATGTATTTAATAACATAATTTTTAGTAAGTAGTTACGTCAATTATAATTTAATCACATTCAGCCTGAAAAAGTAATTGGTAGAATTGTTATACTTTTTCTCGGGCATTTAAACACATTTCGAGAACATTAGTGGATTTACTACAATTTCTACAGTTTTCCTTCTGTTTTATGACTAAAACCGAAGACGCAATTTTCAAATCTCAGACGTAACATGCTGGGACGACCTTACGCACGTTTTTAACTTAGTCAATTTAGTCATTATAACGTATCCTAATGTGAATGATAAAATAATGGTTCCCTTTAATTGGGGAAGAGTTCTATAGTTTTAATTTTAGAGATTTGGCCTTTTTTTATCGCCGTATTACCTATACCTATATGGAACAAGTATCGACACTAATACTACTTAAGTCAAATAGTACGGAATGTTGTCATAATAATATATAACATAGACAGAGTGAAAATCATTTAAGATTAAGACATGAACTGCAGTTATTAATATTAAGGGAGGAATCCAAAGAAAGGATAAATTCCTGAATTTTATTGAAAAGAATTCCTTAATAATAATAGAAATTCTATTTTGGATTAGAAATATGCAATGTATTGGTTTTATTTTAGAGCGCAATGAGTATAATTATATTTATCCCATTCATTTTGGATGACAATTGAATTGACAATTAAATAAATTACCCAGTCCTTATTATTACTTTGATCGCAATATCCTTAATAGAAAAGATAACTAAGACTGGAACGATGGAAAGAACAAAATTACAATTTCTTATACTTAGGTACCTACAGGGTGATTCAATATTGACTCCCCAGCCTTCGGATAAACTAAAAATAAGATAAAAATAAAGAATAGTAAAATCCCGAAAGCCTAACTGTTTTCTGGTAAAATTGAAATAAAGAATAAAACAATTCAAAATTTTAAATCTTGTCGTTATTTTGTTTTACTTTGACGTTTATTTGACTTAATATCATTTATAAAGTATTGAAAGTTGGAAAGGCTTTAAATTAATAATGCAATAACAGAGAATACGATATGATAAATGTTTTAGGCGCTTGTAATGATAACGCCCGTACTGCCGAACGTTTAGAAAACGGTTAGACTTTAGGGATTTTACCATTCTTTATTTTTATCTTATTTAAAGATGGGAAGTTATCGCGCGCATTTGATGTTGAAATGAATTTACACAACGGAAAATTATTATTTTATTACTTAGGGTGGTCAGGAGAAAACCTGGCGTCCTATAGAAGGGTAATTTGTACATTTTGCCGCATCCCCATACATAGATAAGTACCTACATAAGTGTCATACAGGCTCTAGCTGATATACGAAAACCGAAGCTCAACTAATTATTGATTTGTAATTTTAGTCGATTACTCGATTAAACTAACGAATTTGTCGACTAATCGATTTAGAGGTTGAATCTTTCGGTACCACAGGAATCTATACTATGTCAGACAGTTCCAAGAAAATATAATCTACTAAAGAAGGAATATTTTTGATATGAACGATTTTGGAGTATAGCCGAACCCCGACAACCTTATTGTACATATAAAGGCATGAGCCAAACTCCAAGAGCAGGCCACGATGCTAAGGTTGTTATCTAAGCCTTGCATATTTAAGACCAAAATGTTAAACCAGGATGTGATGACTTTAATTTTTCGTGTTTACGTCCACCAAAATTCAGAATTCATCAGATCTGAATAATGTTAAAGTGTGCCAAACAACATTGGCATGGCGTATTTTCTCAGTCATTCGGAATTCCCAAGACAACCTACCCCAATTTTTTTAATATGCTTATATGCTTGTCACGACGAGCAAGTTCCAATGAGATTTCTGCAAAAAGTTGAAAGCTTTAATTCGGACACTATAAGCAAAGAAGGGTTGGCGTAATGCAACTGTACAAACATAAAAGAAAATATAATGCTGCACCAAGATAATCTACTGCTATTTTCCTTTAACACACATGATTATTCTTCATTGTCTGATAACGTTGTACCACTACGTCCACTAACTATGTAGTCCCAGCAAACAAAAAAAACGAAGGATGGGTTACTTCGACATGATCGTTGTTAAAAGATTAAAAAAAAGACAAGTGAAAATAGCTCAAGAGCGGTCGCAACGAAAGGAAAAATGTTATATCGACGTCCCTTCAACACTAAAAGCTGTGGAAATCGACCGAAAGTTTTGTACGAGTTTGACTCAAAAAGTCTGAACTTAGGTTGAACAATGAATAAGTATAGAAAAAATGTTACCACCAAATATTTGGTTTAGCTTCTCACCGGCACTAAACTCATGATTGGTGAATTTTGACCATTACTAAAATGAGGAACAAAATGAGGTAGAACTTCACAGTGTCTCTCCGGTTTTAACGTAAATGTTTTCCTTACACACGACTAGGTACTCACTATAATTTACTAAGTATTATAGTATAGAAATGTGAAACTCGCTATATTGGGGATTTGTTATACTCGCATCAAGACACATTATTCCCTTCCCAAGTTAGAACTGAACACTAGATGCCATCATATGACATGACCCACGATATTTTAAAAAGAAGAAAAAAGAAATAAAAAAGAATTACAAGTTGAATTTATGATTTATGAAATATCTAAAGAAATTAGTACTATACATACCCTTGAACATAATGAACAACAGCTACAACGTCGTAATCAAAATAATGAACAACATCATTAATGAAGTATAAAAAATAATCAGCATTCGTATTGTTTATGATTAGCACAATAAAACTCATTATCTTGATTAATGTTACTCTTATAAGAAACAATAATAATTATGCTGCAAAAAATAAAGACCAAAACCGCCTAATGAGCTAAACTTACCCTCATTACCTTTCCTTTGTAAATTGTTATTATAATTGGTCGCCAGTTTTTAAAGCGCAAAATACATACAGGGTGTACCAATCTTACGAAAAAGTTCGGTATATGGCTTATTTCAAAAAATGTTGTTAAGAAAAATAATAGATATCTTTGAGGACCATATTTTTAAATTATGTTGATCTATACAAGGTGTTGCATAACTCCGTTACAAGCCAAACATATAATTTTTTAAATGAGAGCCCCTGCATTTTATGCCAAATTCGGATTGCCCACATTTTTTCGAACCTTTTGATATAAGGTTTTGCTACGTTATACAGAGTCCTTTAAAAGTTATGGACACGTTTATGTTAAAATTGTAGCTAAATCAACGCCCTCTAGCTTAGGCACTGTACGTTACAGAAAAAGGCAATTTCCTGGCTAATCGAGTTTCGTAATATGATGTAATATATCCTCATTCGATTACATTTCAATTATTTTCTCTCTTTGTGTACAGGGTGGATCGAAACTCGGACCTTTCATTTTCTTTCTTCTCTTAAATGGAACACCCTGTATTTATTGCATAAATAGAACCTTTGGTTATGTAGCTTTAATTTTTGTTAAGCATATACCCAAAGTTTATAAAAACAGAGTTATTTTGTAATAGTTATTGTAAACTATAATTATTAATCTATTATGTTAAAGCAAGCATTAAGTTTAACAAAAAATCAAAAATAATAAATACTGATATGATTTAAAGTAGAGAAACTAATTATTTATACTAAATAAAACAAGACACTACCAAAACCAGAGTTATTTTGTAACATTTAGTTTAATATTACGGTTAGGATTGTACTTTAGATGTGATACGATATCTCTTGAAATAAGCCATACTTATACCGAACTTTGTCGTAAGATTGGTACACCCTGTATAACCAACTTTCATTACCTATAAAAACTTTATTGGTTGCATTGCCCAAAAATCCAGTTTCTTTTGAATATTTCACATAATCAAACATAGCAGGTTTGATTTCTAGTAAGTAGATACATTATTTTCTGTGATCGGCAAGAAATAATGGATCGGTATCGTTATATCCACAGGCATATCAGAAAAAATGGATTGACACATCGTCAATTTCAAAATTTTCTTTCGGATATGGAAGCACATTACGGATATGTTCTTTATTATTCCGAAGTGAGATGGTTAAGCAGAGGCGCAGTATTGAAAATATTGTTCGATTTAAGCAAAGAAATCAACAATTTTATAGTCGAGAAGGGCAAACCTGTCCAAGAACTTTCAAAACCTCAGTGGTTGATAGACCTTGGATTTTTAACAGATTTAACTAATGAGTTGAATATACTCAACAAGAGACTTCAAGGCAAAAACAAATTAATATGTGATATCTACACGGACCTTAAGGCATTTCAAATGAAAACCAAACTCTTCATGAAACATTGACGAAAAAAAGCTCGAGCATTTCCCGAATTGCAAGAAAGCTGTCGAAGAAGTTGGAAATAACTTTCATTAGAGTAATAATAAAAAGAAATTCATTTTATTAAAGCTCGACAGTAGATTTGACGATTTTGAAAAGATTTCTGACAAGTTGAAGATTTTTGTAAATCCATTTTCTTGTAATGTTGAAGAGGTTTCAAGTAATTTACAAATTATAATTGACTTGATCTCAAATGAAACGTTGAAAACACCATTTCGTTTAATCGGTGATCTTATAAGTTTTTATGGCAATTTACCATCTGATTTTAACGAACTAAAAACGTTTGATCAAAAAATAATTACAATTTTTGGCAGCACTTAGGTACATATGTGAGCAAACTTCTATTACGAATTATAGAAAAAATAAGCATTACCTCAAAGGTCTCATTAAAAAAATTAATTTATCTTCGATATTAGAATTGTATGTTCAAAATCATTTCATTGTTTATGATCCCATTTGTAGATAATAAAGAGTATATCCATAAATTATTGTGTTTTTTTATGCAAGAGTTCACCTTTAATATCAATATGGTACATACGTAAAATTAATAGCAACTGCGGCACGCCTTAATTTTATTTTGTACTATATGACCCTTTACCACCAAAAGGTTGCCGACCGCTGCTTTAATAGCTAAACCACTATAGTTTTGATGGTACATGGGGTGTCCAAAAAGTAGACCCAATAACCAATTTCTACAATAATTATAGTTCTGCTAATTTTTCTAGAAACTTTTGTACAAATATATAAAGTTGTAGTGTTCTGAATAAGTCTACGTTGATTTAAATATTCTACAAAACCTTCCAGGCCATATTTTTGTGGGTTTCAATTATTATGGGGTCAACAGTTGAAAGAATCTCAAAATTATACAAAACAAAAAATTAGTTACGAAACAAAAAACATCGATGGAGTATAGTCACACAAATAAATAAGAAGGAACGACAACAATTTCCAAAAAGCAATTTGGCATAGACATATGTTATTTATTTCTAAAAGGTATGTTTTACCCATGTAGCGCTTTGAACAGTTTCAAAAAAACAAAAAATACCTAATTAATATCAAATTAACAGGTGATTCTAAATGAATAAGAGTTTTGGACCACGTACGTCTGTAAAACTGGAGAGATTACTTTAATCTCCACATGCAGGCAGATGTACGCTTAGTAAGCCGCTTGTAATAGCCAACGTCACTGTCACAGATGTCAACAAACACTAAGTATAAACCGCTTACAAAATGAGGTATTTGCGTAAACACGAAATGGCTGTATTTTCGTTTCACAAATTTAATTACAATCACACCATGGAAGCCCATCCCGTAAAAACAAAGTATGAATAATAAACATCTTATATCTACTGTTATATTATAATATACGGTAACAAAACTGAATGCGCCCCTTTTTCCCATTTGTATGTAAGTACTTCAACATATATTATTTAGGGTGTGCGGATATTAGCATAGTATATGAATTCAGATTTAATAATTACCCTGTAATACGTATTATAATGATAATTATAGTGGCCGGGGTTAGTAGTGTAATAGTTATAGGCACGCTTCACTACCCTTACTGTAAAATTGATGAGCCAACCGCACATATGTCTATTTATATGAAAGAGAAGTACTTCAGTTACGTACTGATTAATAACGCGCATTTTTATCCCCTATCGTGTTGATGTATTCAATACTTTTAATTCGAACAAAATGTGCATCAATTCATTTGTTCTTGTAATCGTGTTGCATATTAAATAGTACATACTTTGATATTGTCCTTTCTCTTTGCTGTGCCGTTTGCTTTAACATGGGTATTTCAGGAAGGATAGATACAATAAATTGAAATTGAAGAAAATTATAGACAACGGCAACGAGTGATAACATAATTATATTCTTTTCACAACACTCTACGAAGTAAAAGATATTCCAGTTATAACTGGAATAAAAGGCAATGTGAAAGCCCAATTGGTCTCAAAGCAAGTGTTTTGTGGTCCAAAGTCGACAGTTCCATTTACAGTATCTATATACAAACAACATAATAAATACCAGATATCCAGGCCCAGCACAGTGCTAGATGGAACTAGATACGTATCTGTAATTAGGACTAGATTTCTTCCCAAATCGGAGAGTATTAAGTGGATCTTGACTGGGTGACTGAGGGGGCCCCGCTTTTGAAGTTTGAGACTTTAATAGGGATACTGTTTTTCAAAATTTAACCCGTTTAAGGCGCACAACGGCAAAACTTCATTTATGGAAACTCTAAAATCAGGACTTCCTTGTTCCTATTGGTAGATACTAGATATCTACGAAAACAAGAAGGATAGATATATTTTTTGTTCTTCAAATTCAATCCCTAAGAGGAAATGAAGCATGAAGAATACCTATGTGTTCTAATTTTTTTAAATACCTGTTAAACTTCTTCAACAAAAATTCTACAGAGCGAGGCCGTTGGTATTCGCATATTTATAAAAAGGAGCAACCTGACTAAAGTTTCGTATATCACTAAACTATACAAAAACGTTGTTATCATTATCTAACAATAGTGTAGTATATTTCCTTCCCAATTTTAAAACATACAGTGGTCAATCCCAAGTAAAATACACGATTTAAAATCTTGAACATAATGTAAAACAGATTTCCTATCTCTAATACATTTTTGGTACTTATCATGGTTTTTCTGTCACCATATTATTTTTCAGATGTACCTACTAGGTACATATAAAAGCTTCGTTTCAAAAATATAAAACTATCTTTTCACCTCCAAACCTAAACAAAAACATAAAGCTCGTCAAAATAAAGCAAAAATTCAAAAACGCGCCGATTATTAAATCAAGTGTAATTTTACCCTGTGCGGGGGTTTGGAAACTCCACAAATTTTTAAATAAGACTAGGAGTTAAAATGGTCCTTAAGTTTGAATAGCTTTTCGTTACTTCAATTAATAAAGTCACAAAAACGTTTAAACTATCGAATGTATTGCTCAAATCAGGACCGGGTTAAAGAGTTGAGGGGTCCAGGGCTCTTTACGTGAAAGGGGCCCTTTTTAAACTCGTAAAAATTAAAATAAAATTATATGAATATAAAGTAAGTAAATAAATATACCTACAAGTAAATATTAATTAGATAAATATTTTAAATAAACAAATACATTAATTTATTTCTTTTTACCAAAAAATTTTTGTAAAATGGGGCCCTCTATCTAATGAGGCCCGGGACTGTAGCCCCTCCTAGCCCCCTCCCCCCCCCCCCATTAGTCCGGCCCTGGCTCAAATCACATCCACCAATTTCCATGACAATAATACAATCTAGATTCTAGATTTGGAATATAAACCTTTGCAGTTATTCGCCCGCGATAATTCTTTGTTGTAGTATTTTTTGGTTGAGTGGCGGTTAATTTCATATCACTCCAGTAGAAAATCTAGCGGGTTGAAATCTGGCGATCTAGCCGCCCATTATTTAAATGTTTAACTTCGGAAACTTTTCAACAATAAATCGATCAAATTACAAAACAAAAAGACAGTTGTGTATCTAGGTAATCAAAACTTAAAGGCCGTTTAACCACTCGTTCTATTTCAAAATATGGCGGGGGAGGGGGTTCTTCTCCCTGCACAGGGTTAAAGTTGGAAAAATGATATTTAGCTAAAAATTATAAATAATGCGGTGTTTTTGGAATTTTGTTAAAATGTCTATCTTGACGAGCTTTACGGCGATTTCCTTTTTTATATTATTTATTTTATATTGTTTTATACAAAAAGTCTACTTAACTTTTTTGTAGAGACAAAAATTCTGAATCGAAACTTTGAATTTTTCAAAAAGCAAAATAATATTTAAGCAAATAAAAATTTCCACTTTCTCAAAAATCGGTGATCCCTTGAAATTGTTGATAGGTATTATTTTAATAAAAAAATAAAATTTTACACAATGTAACTAAAATCGTTTAATTAATAATACTAAATAAGTTATTTGCCGTGGATTATAAAAAACGCAACTATAGTTACCATTCAGTCATACCACGCATACAAAGAAAGTTTAATGACGTAAAATGTACAGAATTATACCCTGTTCAAGTGACCAGCCGTTGCACGTCATTATTCGTGTACCAATACTATAATTATAATTTACTAAGCAACTTTAATAAAATTTGCATTAAAGCCAAAATGTCATCGTAAGTACAGTTGGTATTAAAAGTCATTAATCGTGTAGGGTTAGCGACCATATTTTATCCTTGTCGCACACTTTGCACTTCGTACTTACAACTTAAAACGTAGTGCGAATATAAACTCATAAAATATCTCGATGTTGTCACGTCAAGTTTTGTTTACTTTGTTAAATTCACCGGTACGCACTTAACCTATTTTTTTTTAAATTGCCTTACTAAAAACAGTACTTATCAGTACTCTTATTTTGTTTACGTCTACATTAGTGGTTGTATTTTATTATTACATAGGTATACAGTATCTATTTGTTCCTAACCTAAAAATGTCAGTTTGACAACACGTACATTTGACAACGCTGATTACACGTTATTGATTTAGTAACTTTTAAGCTATGACGTGCAACGGCTGGTGACTTGAACAGGGTATAGATGTTTTTTGTTGTTCGAGGGATAGGTTTGTTAGCCATACTAGGTAGGCCTAATATTTTAACCCATATATGTAATTTTTGTTTTTGTTTAGTGCACTTGTAATATTGTGTATATATTGTTTTATTGGGCTAATGCCCGTTTATTTAATAATAATAATAATAATAATAAAATACAACGAATCTTAATGGTAACTAGTTTCCAGAATAAACCCATTTCATCAGTGAATAAATAATTTGAATCTTGTTGCAACGACGCTCAACTATTGTTTTTACGTCAACCATTCTATGGCACCACTATTTTTTACCAAAGTACCTATTATTTTTAATTTTTCTTCATGTTATGTTAAGTAAAATAAATACAAACAAAATGTACAGATGAAGATTTTTTTAATCTACACAAAAGTTAAATAGCCTTTTTGTTAGGGAAGCAAATAATCGAATAAGTATTAAAATTTTTACATTGAAATCCCTATGGTGCATCGGCCAATTCTACACCCTGTATAGAGGCCAAGCAGCTTTACATGTGGTTACATTGCAATTTAGGGAAAAGATTATAATTTGCTTCATTTATGCTGAACTTATTTCCAGTAAAGAAGTCCCCAAGTTTATTGATAGGTACTGCTAAGAAGCGTACAGCGTACACTCCAGATTTAATATTTTAGACTCGGAAAATACTTGCATATAAGGTGAGCTCGTGAGCAATGGGTACCCCATATTGAACAACACCTGAGGTTTCCATTTGTCTCCCAGGTATCTCCAGATGAGTTTTAATACAATTCCTTTGATGCCACAAAATACAAGTTTGGTTGGTAGAGTTTCGTGGTGCACGCAGGTTTGTGATAGATCGTACCATAACAACATGGAGCTGTGATTTTTTTCAAGCGATCGACTATATCCACTGAATAACACTAAGTAGGTATATCACAGTTACTAATTTTATAAGATTACACAGTGCTTGCTGCGAAAACCGTTTTGTGGGGTAGCAATCAATGATGTAAACTAACTTAGATTTCATTCCTACCAAGATTAGTGAACTGTGGGTACTGTTTGCATAGTGTTCCTAGTCGACGATCTGGACCATATAAAAACTGTGTCGGTGTAGCGTTGTAGAGCCTGTACAGTCACGCATAACAAATCTATTTCTATGTACCTACAGACAAATTGATTGTCCTCTTGCATCATTCATTGCCCATTGGAACCGCTATTGTTAGTGGAAGAAATTGGTCTCCTTTTTCTTAAATTCTCACTCGGCGAATCTTTGAAAATTAAATTCGTTGCAGTTCCTAAGAATGTTACTTCGATACCATGACTTTAATTCTTTCTCATTAAATTGATTTACACTACACACATTTACCCTTCAAACGTCGGTAAAATGACAAAGAATAAATTTCATTCTTTAGATCTCGAAGATTTACCTACCAGTTTGCAGAATTTATCGGTGACACCCTCGTATTTTTCTTTTTCTATGAATCTGAGATAAAGACATAATGTCAAAGTGGAGAATGTTACAAAAGCAATCTATCGAGAAACTGGAATTTCCATTGAAAGCAAAGAATACTATACACTATACACCGTCATTGAAATGTAAATGACGTATGTACACATATTAATTACAGTTACAAAGGACAAAAGGTGCTTCATTGAGTAACAGCTATGAGTGGGCTTAAAATTAACAATTAGATGAAATTCGTATGTGTCACTTGCATAATAATAATTTAATAGAATATTCCTCGAGCTCCACTATTGGTAAAATGGCAATTTTAACAAAGAAAATAGCCTTTCTAATTTAAAAAGAGATTTCATTTCGGAGGAAAAAAAAGTATAATTTAATAACCTCCCTTTTATGCTAACAATAAAAGAAGAGCATTTGTGAGAAAATTTTTAGTATTGTAAGATGAAAAGAAGTGCTTTATGACGGAAATCTTTTAGCGGCATCCGTGAGTTCAAAGTCCTCGACGCATGCAGATTTGTCAAATCCTCAGATTTAGCGTGCAATGGTCGGTTTCCTAGCAACATGGGAGTCAATTGTTCTGGCGCAGGTGTCCAATCAATAGCACCTGGAAAGCTGCAGTAAACATTATTTAGGGAACACCGACTCTACGGTTGTTCCTTGTAGACAACGTGACGCCGTTAACAGTTACATTTTGTTCATTTGTAAATACCTACCTACACGTTGCAAATCTGTAACAATTAGTATAAATTAACGAGTTATATTAGTAACTTGTGAATAGAAATTGAAGTGAAAACTACAGACATACTTTAAATGGCGTTCAAAATGTTCCTTTTGTAATCCGTTTATCACAACTGATCTACTCCATTGTCGATATACGTTTGAGAGGAGAATTTGCTACCATGACGATCTGTTACTTTGAAGCGAATATATTGTCGACTTCATAATATGAATCCTACAATTATAACTGGATACCATTCTTTGGAAACATTTTTAAGTACTTTAAGTATTTTATACGTTCATTCATACTCTCTTATATGCAATACCTGTTGAGTTTAATAAATACATACCTAAGTATATTTCCTCCACAACACTTTAAAAATGGCTTAGCAATTTGTCCATGCTCCTCCTCATATCATATTGTGAATATACGTATAAATCGTAATCAGAGCCAACTCAAGATGTACAAAATTTGATTGTTTCTGAAAAGAGTTAGAGGTAGGTAGGTCCTATTTGCAGCGTAAACGTTAAGTGTTTCTTTATTTCGTTGAAAATGTATCAGTTTTAAATTTAAGATGCATTTATCATAAAAATGGCCATTATTGATGCCGCAAGACAAGATGAAACGAGACTTACGGCGGCTCTGGTCTCGTTTTGTTACTTTGAGTCTCGGTTTCGTCTCTTTTGGTCTTATCTTGAAATCCACGGTTCGCCTCCTCGGATCTCCCAACTAACTGCATAAATTCAAATTGCTTCAATAAATGATTAGTTGCATTATACAATAAAAGCGGTCACACGATATTATGGTGAAATTTATAAACTATTGATTTCATCTTAAATCCACAAGAATCTACTATTGTGTAGAAAAATCAAAATTACGACTATAATATTCGTGATGGTTTAATTGTAAAATAAACCGAAATTTTTAGGGATAACTTTCTGTACACACTGAATCTCCGTAAAAACAAATTTGGCGGGGATAAAACTAAAAAGAAAAACGCTAAAATTTGTCAGCGAATTGCGTACAGACTATAATTATTTTAACTTATTAAGTGACGCCAAAAATTAGATACACGAGAAGATTATCATTAACATCTGGTGTGATCTTTTCTACTCGTTCGTGTAGGGTAGGTTGTAGGTACCTAATTTACTACAGATATTATTGTCCGAAATCTAATGAGAGGAACAAACAACTATTACTTACATTGGTTACTTTTGAGAAAAACATGTCCAATGGAAGATGTGAACTCAGTGTGATATTTTTCAAAATCTTGCACCTATCTTTGAGTACCAGTAGCATCATTAAAAAAGTACATTTAGATTTCAAACTTTATTTAATGAAAATATAATTTACGCCATTCTAATATTCTGTATACTACTCATATTGGATCCTTTTAACAAAAGGAAAACATTCGAAAATCTGTTACAAAGTCACCCTTGGCCTTGAACTCGTATGGGTTAAAGGGCATGCTGGAATAACAGGCAATGAAAAATCTGATAAGTTAGCCCGCCTGGCCTCAAAACAACTGTTTTATGGCCCATATAGTCGGCTCTTCCACTTTTAGTATCAACTGTTAACAACTTAATAACTCAAGATACGCAAGTCCAACACAAGGCAAGGTGGAACTTGATGTCAGACTGCCGTCATGCAAGGGAAGCCTTCAGAGGGCCATCTCGTAGCCTGGCGCGTTTTTGCACAGGGTTCTGCTACGGCTACTCGTGGGCATACTTTCTGGGCACTGTAAACCTATAACAATCACATGCACCGCATGGGCTTGGTCGAATCGCCATCCTGTAGCGGATGCTGCACAGACAACGAGACGAGGTAGCTCAAAGGGCCCAAATAGGTGGCTTAAGCGCGCGTGGACCATCCTATCGTAATCCAGATTCACTCCAGTTTATGGTATCATTTCCAATATAACCTATATCAACTTTCTCATAGATTTCTTAATAAACCTATATGCTTAGCAAGCAGTTCAAAAAATATCTAGCGGAAATAAGTTCAAAATGAACGAATTTAGAAACAATTTGTATCGTTGTATCGCTCACTGGTGACGACTTTAATTAAATAACGACTATTTCATTACTGAAATTTTTAAACTTGAAAACACGAATTCAGGGAAGCTCGATCTAGAAATATTTAATTAATAGTGTCAATTATTTGTAACATTATTTTATTTAGTGTAACTATCTTATATGATCATATGATTCAAAATTGTTTTAATTGTACGAGAATTACTGCCATCAGTGCTATCGAGTCAACTTTCTTGTTAAAATGTGAAAGTAAAACCAGTTTTATCAATAAATTTTATAACGATAAACGACGTTCTGTAACTTTTAGAAAATATTACCGATGAGTACATTAACGTCCTTTTAGGCGGTCGGGATTGATTTATCGATCTGTATTTAGTTAAAAGAACAATCGATTATTAGGAGATATGAATCATATTATTTAAATGTATTATTTGTGTATATTTTTGTATTACAGGTAGCACAAGGTAGGTCATTATGTTATTTTTGCTATGCTTATTGAACTGCTTATTAAGTTGGGTTCGTGATAATGAACACAAATATTGTGCTTATATTGGAAATAATTTACGAAAAGTTGATATAGTAACAGTTCTGGTGAAAAGTTCGTAGGCTAACAGAGAAAAACATTTTTTTGGCAAAATTCGACTTATTCAAGATAGTTGACTTCGAGGGGGATACACCGATTCCAACGATTTTCCAACTTTTCGATACAATTTTTGTAGTACGATTTTTCTTTAGGCGCGCAATAGGCCTCTGTTTCGGCGATTAATTCTTCATCAGTCCTGAATCTCGTTCTAGCGAGCATTCTCTTGAGATCTGTGAACCGGAAATGGTGGCTGGGGGCTAGATGTGGAGAATAAGGTGGATGGGGAAGCAATTTGTAGCCAAATTCATTCAATTTTGCCATCATTTTCATTGATTTGTGACACGTTGCATTGTCTTGATGAGACAACACCTGTTTCTTAGCCATATGAGACCGGTTTTCGCGATTTCATCCTTCAAACGCTCCAACAACGCTATGATTGTTTTTCTGTTTTCGAGATAGTCGATGAATATTATTTCATGTGCATCTCTAAAAACGGACTCCATAACCTCCAATCGACTGCTGCGTTTTTCCACATTTTGGAGTGGGTTCGTCTAGCACTGTCCACACAGTTGACGGCCGATTGGACTTTGGAGTGCAGTGATGGAACCATGTTTCATCCATTGTCACATAACGACGCAGGAATTCTTTTTATTGTGATTGAGCAGCTTTAAACATTACTCAGAATCATCAACACGTTGTTGCTTTTGATCGATTGTGACCTCTCGTGGCACTCAGTTTGCACAGAGCTTTGACATGTCCAACGATATGTCGAACACGTTCCTTGGATATCTGTAGAGTATCAGGTATCTCGATCAACTTCACTTTACGGTCATTCAAAATTATTTTGTGAACTTTTTAATGTTTATGTCTGTAACGGCCTCTTTTGGGTATCCACTCATCTTCGGTGATCATTTCGCCACGACGTTCAGTTTAGGGTCCTCTATTAGCACTTTCAGTTAACTGCAAAAATGTCCAGTCACCCTGTATATTCCAAGCCAAGTTTTTGATTCAACGGTATTTTTTCGCCAAGAATCAATCTTTCAACAACACACGAAATTCTTTTTTATCCATTGTTTTGAAAATAATAACAGTAGCTTTCTCAAAATGATGTAACTCACGAACCATTCGTCCAATTGCTGTGAAATTTCGACAAGTATTGTTGGAAGGTTGGTACTAACTAAAAATCTTATGGAATTAATTATAATGACGCCATCTATGTGCCAGTCTACGAAATTTTCAGCCGAACGATATGTTATATTATTGAAATCATATTTAGATTGGCAGTTTGGAAACTGCATATTTGTATATTGCAGATAACACAATGACAAAAGTCAAGTCATTTTGTTGTTATTCTCGCTGTATTTTTAAAACTGTTTTTTAAATCGAGTTTGGTAGTAATAGCGAACCCGACCTAAACGTCAAACATTTGAGCACTAAAGGTGGATTTCCATTACAGAGTTTTGCGATTTGCGTTGTGCGGCAGTTAAACCTCATTGGTTAAGGTGGATTTCCATTACAGCCTTTTGCGGTTTGCGTTGTCCGGCAGTCAAACCTCATTGGTTAATTTAAAATGTTTCGCCGCAAACATTTTAAATTAATCAATGAGGTTTGACTGCCGCACAACGCAAACCGCAAAACGCTGTAATGGAAATCCACCTTTAAGCGGAAATAAATCATAATAGTACGATAACGATTTTCACAGATTCTCGTGTTATACAGGGTGTAGAATTAACAGATGCACCATAGGGATTTGAATGTAAAAATCTTAATATTCGATTACTTGCTTCCATTTATTATTTTAGGCAAAAAGTCTATATTATATTACTTTTATATGTAGAATATAGAATGAAGAAACATTGAAAATTAAAAGTGATGCTTTGGCAAAAAATAGTGGTGCCATGGAATGGTTGGCGTAAAAATAATCGTTGTTTGTCTGTAATTGAGCACCATTGTAGTAGGTACATTTGATCTAATTTGAGCGTCGCGTCGTTGCAGCAAGATTCAGACATGTTAAATGAAGTTATTTTATTTATTTAGTATTATTAATTAAACGATTTTAGTTGCATTGTGTAAAAGTGTGTTTCTTTATTAAATTAATACCCGTTAACAATTTCAAGGCACCACCGATTTTTGAGAAAGTGGAAATTTTTATTTGCCTAAATATTTGCTTGTGAAAAATTCAAAGTAAAAATAAGTAAGTCAGTCGATTCAGAATTTTTGTCTCTACCAAAAAGTTAAATACACATTTTGTCTAAAATAATTAGAGAAGCAAGTTATCGAATATTAAGATTTTTACATTGAATTCCCTATGGGTGCATCGGCAATTCTATACCCTGTATAAACGAGGGCAAATATTAAAAGAAAATGTGGTAAACATTTTTTGAGAATGACTTCTTTAAAAAGATTTCAGCCCTGATGCTATATCGAAGGTTTACGTGTTTTTTTAACTACATGTACTACCAAAACGTGTTTTCAACAATTTTCTCTTCGAATTTGGAGATTCCTTGTAATTGATTCAACTCTTATCCAACTGTTGTGTATGCCTGAATAGATAGATCTTAAGTCCCCTATTATGACATATTGAACGTATACAGTTGAATTCCTAATTCCATTGTAATGTTTTACAAAATTGTTGTTAATGCACTCAGTATACGATTTGCACCAATCCACCTGCTAATAACGACTAGACGTTCATCTATCCATGGGAATATTAATCCACTTGCAAACCATGGTGGAGCGTGGGTTGTTGTCAACCGGAGAATGAAAATGGAGATTCTGTCGTCTGAACTGCTGACGTTGACACCCTCACTTGAATTGAGAATTGATCCATTCTAGATCCTTCTAGCATAACTTTTACCGCACAGTGCCCAACAAAACTGGCAGAGAAACAATGATAGGTCTATAAAATTCTTTTCGTATAACTTTATTTATAGATAAAATATTTATTGTTTAATTAAATTTACAAAACTAGTAGCTAAAACTCATTATACTATAAAGGATTAAAGTTATTTAATGAATTGCCTAACGAAATAAAATATAGTACCTCTATGTCTGCTTTCAAATTCAATACAGAAGTGTAAGTAGTTAATAGTAAATAAGCAAATAAAAAGGTAAAACCCATAACATGATGTCAATTATAAGATGTTATTAATTAAGTAATTAAAGTTATTATTATTATTATTAAAACGATATGTTTCGAGAGACAACTTCTGTCATTGTCAAGCTGACAATTAAAACTGATAATACCTTGTCATATTAATATAAATTTTTTTAAGAATAGGTACCAACAGTAAAATTTTAAAGACTTTTAAATCTAAGACAACGAGTGATATGTGAAGACAACTGATAAGTTATACAGGGTGTCCCACTGCTCCGTAATCGGTCGATAACTCAATGTGGGTTGAAGATACAGAAAAGTTTCAAATAAAGGTTGCTTTGATTTGAATTGCGCATCGTTTAAAAATATTCTTATATCTACAGTATGTTGCATTTTCACGTGGCAGGAAAATGTCACTTTTTTTTTAAATGGCACGCCCTGTATTTTTTTCTCTTAATGTATCGACCAACCATATTTATATCACGCCTGAAATTTTTTTTGATATTGGATGTGCGGTTGCCAAGTTATTAATTATTTTGTCAAAATTTGTTACAATTCAAGGTCGGACTATAATATTCATAACTAAGTTATTCTTCAGAAAAGGAAAAATTTATTTGACGAATAATATTACCCTAATGTCGTGTTACTCTACAAAAAAAAACTAAGTGATTAATTTTATACCGAGTGTTTAAAATGACAATTCAAACTTTGTGAACTTTAAATAGGATTTATACGAATATTTTAAATGGAACACCCTGTATTTTTATTTACCATCAAATTCTCGACAAAAAACCCTATTCAACGGTGTATTATTTCCTGGTATTATTTTTATACTTTTGTTAATATTTACGATTTTTAAAATTTCAACTAAAAAAAATTTGTTAAAAGTAATTTTTATTGAATTATTATTACAAAATACTGTTTAAATAGTTGGTATCAACGCAAAATAACAAAACTCAAGTCCTGTGACTATCTTAATTTCTAAATAATTAAAATAAAATTTTTAGTAAACGGTATTTCTCGAATTTTTAATAAACGGTGTTTCTCGAAAATTAAAATAGAAAATAAATACAATACCTCTCATTAAAGTAAATGTTCAAAATGTCTTCCACTTTGACCAATGCACTTTTGAAGCCTAACCTTAAATAATCTCACATTGTTTAAAGTCATAGGAGTAATCGGTTGAAACGCCTCTCGAATTCAAATTTTCATGTCATCTCGTGTTGTGGCAGTTGTTGATATATTTGAGATTTAACAGTTCCCCAAAGATATTAATTCATAAAGGTAAGGTCTGGTGACCTTGGCGGCCAAGGAACAGGGCCTCCTCTACTTTATTAGGGTACAGTAAATCCAATTCTCGCGCGCACCTCTGACTGTTGTTTTGCTTTAATTGCTAAAATAGTCACAGGACTTGAGTTTTGTTCTTTTGCGTTGATACCAACTATTTAAACGGTATTTTGTAATAATAATTCAATAAAAATTAATGTTGACAAATTTTTTTTACGTGAAATTTTAAAAATCGTAAATATTAACAAAAGTATAAAAAATAATAGCAGGAAATAATACACCGTTGAATAGGGTTTTTTGTCGAGAATTTGATGGTAAATAAAAATACAGGGTGTTCCATTTAAAATATTCGTATAAATTCTATTTAAAGTTCACAAAGTTTGAATTCTCATTTTAAACACTCGGTATAAAATTAATCACTTAGTTTTTTTTTGTAGAGTAACACGACATTAGGGTAATATTATTCGTCAAATAAATTTTTCCTTTTCTGAAGAATAACTTAGTTATGAATATTATAGTCTGACCTTGAATTGTACCAAATTTGGACAAAATAATTAATAACTTGGCAACCGCTCATCCAATATTTAACAAAATTTCAGGCGTGATATAAATATGGTTGGTCGATACATTAAGAGAAAAAAATACAGGGTGTGCCATTTAAAAAAAAATGACATTTTCCTGCCACGTGAAAATGCAACATACTGTAGATATAAGAATACTTTTAAAAGATGCGCAATTCATATCAAAGCAACCTTTATTTGAAACTTTTTCTGTATCTTCAACCCATATAGAGTTTTCGACCGATTACGGAGCAGTGGGACACCCTGTATAAATAGTGTAAAATCAACAACTTCATTAAGTAAGGCAGGGTTTAATTTCATTCTAGTGATTTCTCAAATTTCATGGACATTCAAAAGGTGGCCTTTATTGCAAACTTGAAGGATATTAAAATCAACATTGGGGTTAAAAGAATGACCGGAAAAAATTGGCTAAAATTATTGTTCTTAATCGACGAGTGGCAAAAGATCTACCCGTTTGACCTATATAAAAGGAAGAGCAGGAATTACAAAAAAGTTTATAAATACCAGATCTATCAAGTTTATAACGTTTGTCTTTGTTATTTACTAAGGCAGAACCTAAGGAGTTTTTAGTTGAAACAGAAATTTGAATATTAGAACGTTTGAAAATGTTCTTGATATTGTAGGAAAGATGGGGATAAAAGGTGAAGGATCTAAAAATTGAATCATGTAAATCAGGTTTAACGGGAACTAATTGAGTAGGGTTTAAAGAATGTTTGATTTTGGAGGTAAGTCTTTCAATTAAATGGATGGGATAACCATTGTTGATAGCTAATTGTCTAATGATATTAAATTCAGAATTAAAATGGAAAGGGGGCGTAGGGATAGTAAACATCCTTCAAAGTAGGGAATTGAAACTCTCAAATTTGTGGAAGAAAAGGTTATCAGAGTCAAAAGGGATGAGATTATCAGTTGTCGTAGGTTTTCTATAGATACTAATTTTTTGTTTGTTTTTATGAAACAAAATATATCTAATGGGAAGTTTATTACTTATCAATTTCTTTTTCAATAGTGAAGGTGATATTAGGGTGGATTTGATTTAAATAATTAAGAAAAGGGATGATATCATTATCATTCGCAGATTGAATGCAAATAATATCGTCAACATATCTACCCCAGAAGATAACAAAATCTTTGAAAAATTTAAGTTTGGTAATAAATGTCAACTCTAAATTATTCATAAAGATTTCTGCAAGAATTGGAGAAAGGTTCGAGCCCATGGCAAGACCTTCAGATTGGGTATAACAAATGTCATTAAATTAAAAAAAGTTTTGTTGAGTGCATAATTTCAACAAGGAAATGATCAAAACAACTTGATTATCAGAAAGGCATTAAGATTATTTGAAACAATATTGATGCAATCTTCTGAAGGTATGCTTGGAAATAAGTTGGTAACATCAAATGAAATAAGAGAAAATTGATCAGGGAGGATAATTGAGTTAATATTGGACGTTAAATCAAAAGAATTTTTAATAGCAAAGTTGGGTTGGAGAGTGATATGTTTTTTTTTAAATGAATTAAGTCAGAAAGTAATCTTAGATACAGGAGTGTCAATGAAGCTAACAACCGGTCTGATGGGAATGTTATGTTTGTGAATTTTGGGTAAACCATATAATAAGGGGCAGACAGGCTTCATGATTAGTAAAGACTTGTAGTTAGTGTTTAAAAATTCTAAAATGGTTCTATGATTAAAGATATGATGACGAACTTTTTTTATAAAATTCTTAGTATAGTGTATGTCATGAATAATTAGACCTCTGCAATATGGCCGCCATTTAAATTTGTCACCAAATAAAGCGCGGGAGCACTCATTGGCGTAGTACCTTTTGTCATATAAAAAAAGTGAAAAACTTATTTGAATAATTAAACGTTAAGTTTCTCCAGGGTTTTGGTGACCTTCTCGAGAGGTCTCCAAAACCCTGGAGAACCTTAACGTTTAATTAAGACTGTTGGAGTAAATTTCACGTTATTTGAATAAATTTGTTATTAATAAATTCACTATCACCAGGCTCACCTAGTATTCATTAATTATTTCAATACAAATTTTAAAACAATGAACAAGTATGTAGTAAATTATTTTTTTATTAATAATTATTGCGTAATTAAAAATCGCAGAATTTGCAGTTTCAACATTAATTACGAATTAGTAATGGTAAATTTTCAGAAATTCTTAACAATAATTATATTTGTTTGGAACATTCTTTTATTTTAACAATGTTTATTTCTTACAATAATTAATTTGAAAAATTTTCAATTTTACTAACCTAAGCGTGATACGCTACTGAGTTGGCAAATAATATTTTAAGACGTTTGAAGGTCGTATTTGTTATTATATTTGTCTTTTGCTATTATAATGTTGTAGGAAAGGATGGAAAATGCAGTTCAGAGTAGCCAACTGAAATATTCCTTTCATTACAATGTTACACTTATAGTATTTTATTTATTTTATAATTGGATGTTGCTCATAGTGGAACGGCAGCCATATTGCAGAGGTCTAATTATTCGTGAAATACACTATACCTAGGATTAGAATTAAGTTTATTGAAACCTGGCTTCTCAATAAATTCAAAGACTTTTTTGTCATAGTCAGTTCTATTAAGAATAACAAGACTGTTGCCTTTGTCAGCTTTCGACTTCGTACACATGATCAAGGAATTAGGTCCTCTAAACAGTCTAAACAAATTCTTAAAAGTGTTATTAGTCTTTTTATTGTTTTTATTTTCAGAAGGAGGGTTGGTAATAGAGGGGCAAAAATTAACATTATCATAACTAGAATTATGAAAATTATTATGTTTATTATTATTAACTTGAAGAGTCTTATGGATTTCAGCTTTAATGTGGTTGATATTTTGAATGTAAGTAGAGGAGTAGCGATGTCTTCGATAACAAACTTCTTGTAATAATTGGAAGGAGGTTTGTATTTTAGATCTTTGTTCAGAAGACATAACTCATCATGATTAAAAACATGGTTACTAATATTAAGTATCCTAGGATGAAATTTAAAATTGGTAAAATGATTATGATTAATATTGATTTCAAATTTGTGTCTGAGGGACTATAATTTATTATTTAATTTGATAATAAGTTTTTTACCGTTATCTTTAATCTTGAACTGTAAAATGTCCCATTCCAAGGGGTGTAGAAACGGAACAATTTCTAGGTGTAAGTTGTAAAGTAGAGTGTTGAGCTTATATCTCTTTCTGAATACCATCTAGGCTCTAGAGACTTCACTACTCAACCAAACCATTTGAGCTTGTTTGACTGCTCTGATAGACCTGAAATTTGATATGTTGATACGGATATTATTTTGGATAAAATTCGGGATTAATTTTTCTTTATGGCAAGTGTTGGTCAACCATATGTTAAGATGAATTTTTTTCAATTGTATAGACAGTTTTTCAAAGGAATGAACCAATATTGCTCGGTTAGTGTCTAGATCGTTTCTTGACATGCTTTCTTCGGTGTAAAATGTGTCTGTCTAATTTTTATTTCAGTTGAAGCCGAAATTCGTATTTTTCTATTGCATTACATTACAGACCATCCACAAAAATACTGTACTCGCACTTTTCAATGAATATTTTGTAAGATATGATTAGATCGAAAAGAATTCTAATGCTCCACTTATATACATAAGAACATTAAGTACCTACCTAATAGTTTCTTGTTCGAACGATTGTTGGTAAACCGATCTCACGTAAATTTTATCAGCATCTACAATCGAAATAAGGGCAAAGTTTACTTGGAATAAAATCTGCAATAGAAATTCTATACGTGGATACTTTTTTTTTAGAAATCATCGTTAAGATTTACGTTACAACAATCAAAACAGGTTTAGTCCCTTGATCTTTAAATTGCTTATCAGATCGTACAATAATAGCGGTATAATCTCTTAAACATTGAGGGTTCTTTGATGTTTAATCGAAAATAAATACTTGATCGATACCTTGACAATAACCATCGATACATACTGAAGAATCCTTATTGGTATTTTATGAATGGTAGACTAACAGGATTTCACACGCATCTGAGCAATTATGTAAGCTGGGGATTTTCAGTCTATTTTTAGTGTATTTGTTTCAGTTTTCTCTTAGAGAATGTAAATTTTCTAACGTTCCTAGCTTTTGTGCGTGTTCCAGACGTATAAATAATTTTTAGGTTTTCGGAAAATAAATTTACATATAACGTCTTTGCTTTGCAGATGGTTGCCAGTTTCAATAATATAATAGTTCATATTCAAATTGAAATTTAATCGAAACTCACTCGACTGAAAACGAACGGAATAATTTGATGAATCTTGAAGTTCTGTTAAATTGTAATCGATACTTTATTTACGAAATTTTATGGTTGCGCATTTAAATGTTTAGAAAAAGCATGTGTCCCGAATCGGAATACATGAATAGTTAATGGTAGAAGTCACATACGAACTATATCTAATTCGTATTTAAGATGAAATGCGTGTATACATGCACGCCCCTAAGTGATTTTGTATTTTAAACCAAATATAAATGGCATGTGTGTCGAGAATCACAATTCGATCGCAAATAAATCGAACACTGTTATGTTAATTTTCATTTTGTTATACATTTTAGAACCATACAAGCTCGTTTATGGGAATCGAATCTTATAAATCATAACTCTAAGGGGTTAGATACCTCGAATGAATATAAAATTGGATCGCGACCCATTTTTTTTTAGCAACCCTTCATAGTTATGTCTATATACATATATATATATCGACATTTTTTTTGTAACAATGGATTTTTTGTGCGTGTGCACTATTCATGGCAGAAATTTTTTTTGTATTAAAATCCTGCACGAAAAAAGGTGTTGGGCGTACATTTTTAATATACGATTTATTTCCATTGTAATTTTTTGGTAAGATTTTAAATGTGGTGTTAATGGGTGAATTGAGATGTCGTGAAATACGTTGAAGGATTTTAAGGGTGCAAATATTGAAAAAAGACCGTTAAAATTGTAAGAAGGCTTTTTTCTTCCATAATATTAACTCTGTACTAGTCAACAAAATGACCATATACTTCAACACAAATATAGTGAAAAATTGTAAAAACGTTCTGAGAATGCGATAGACATCTGTGACCGACATTACTACAATGGCTTATCGTTAGAAAAAGCACCTCTATTATATGATTTTTAAGGGCGCGTTTGGCTTACAATACTTTCTATTGTAGCGAGGGTGGTTCATAGGGAGGAAATCGAATTTTTCAAGCCCACTTCCACAAGCATAATGCTTTTTACTACAAATACTGTATACAATGTATTTGTGTACGTATATATTGGTTTCAGAACAACCCTCAGAAATAGAGAAATTTTCATTATTAGCCTATTATAGATAACTTTTTCCACTAAAATGAGCTACGAATCCGAGTTCTTTCCTAGAATATCTCAGAAAATGGTAAAAATGTTGAATGATTAAGGCGCGACATTACTATTTTAATTAAAGAAATGGGCAACCGAATATTAAATAATCGGAATTTCTTATTTCGTGTAGATATATGTTTTAATGCAACAAAATTGATTAATGTCAGCGATCTAAGTTCTACACTGCAGAGAACACTGTGCAGTGCATATGAAGCTCAATTAGAGGTTTGCGGGTTTTGGAGTAGTCCACCATGCAATCGTCCTTAAATCCAGACATATGCTATTGATTTCACTTTTTATGGGGATATAGGTAAGGTCGTTGAAGTTTAGTCAATGGTAAGGTGTGGTGGTGCAAATTGCTAGTGTCATGGTCGTGCTCTAGTAGCGGTTCTAAGTGTCTTTTCTCGAATGAGCTAAAATTTAAATTTGACTGTATACTTTATATGGGAATGGGATGCAGTCGGGGATGTTGGCTAGAATATTTTGTCATCTAGATATTTTCATGCGGAAATCTGGGGGTCTATTATTGATATTGGAGAACGTGAAGATCTGCTGTGTTTCGTTAATGTTGTCGTCTATCTTGCGGTGAGTGAATGTTTTTGAGTTTGTTCCGTTTTTGAGATGAGTATTATTGTATGACACAGGTGCTTGTAGGTTAGAGGGTTGATTTTTTAAAAACACTTCTTCAAAGGACGTTGCAATTATAATACAATGACTCCACGTATAGCGGATAGTGGAAGAATGTTTAGGATGTCCTAATTGAGGATAGCAGTGATGAGGGGGATGTTTGGGATCCGAGGGAGCTTGTCGAGGTGTGTGTGTTCAAGCTTAATTGAAGGCGTTACGAGTTATACAGGGTTCGCCATTACTCCGGCCTCGGTTCCTAGTGCCTTTACATAAATGTTAGCATAAAATGTTTAGTATTGTACTAATTGCTATTGAAGAGCTGCATGTTTTAAAAATATTTTTGTTTATACAGAGTGTGTAGTTTTCGCTGGGCAGTATAAAGTTACACTTTTTTAAATAGCAACCCATCAATTTTTTTATGCTGTTCGATGAAGGCTTAATTTAGATGAAAAATACTTTTTAAATTTTTTAAATTGATCGCGGCGTTGCCATTTTAGAGCAATTTCTTTAAAAATGCAGCATCAGAAAGAAATGGTCACAACACTGGTGTTTTTTGAAATTTTGGAATTTGCTTTTGTAAATTCGTAGATGAAAGTCAGAAGTACTTAAATAGTCTAAAAGATATTTTTAATTCGCCATACTTTTTTTGTATGAGAACGCTACTTTTTAAATTTTTCAAATTGCTGAAACTCATTTTTTTTAATGGCACCCTAGATTTTTTTCAACTGTTTCTAATGTAGTTTTTAATTCTCTATCGATTTGCACTAGTACTTTTTTTTCCTAACATCTACAGTTATGGAGATATTTATAAAATTTCAATTAAATCGCAACAAGCATTATTTTAATCAAGTGGGTTTATTCTAGTGGGCTTTGCTTATATTAAACAAAAAACAAAAAGAGCGAGACCATTAGAAAACCAACAACAATAAAAAAAAATTAGTTTAACAAGTGTTCAAAATTTTGCCCATTTTGTTGTAGGCACGTCTCAAGTCTTTGCCGTAAAGATTCACGCACATTTTGTAACATCTCATATATGTGACATTAGAAAATGCGGTTCTTATTCTGTTTTTCATTGCCTCTTGTGTAGTAGAATCTTCTTGAAATACGTAATCTTTCACGAACCCCCATAAAAAGAAATCCATGACAGTAAGATCCGGAGATCTTGCCGGCCATGGCACAGGACAACCTCGGCCGATCCATTGATCACGATAATGTTCATTTAAATAATTACGTACGTTTCTACCAAAATGACATGGCGCACCATCATGCTGATACCACATGGTCCTTCTTGTGTTTTCCGGAACATTGCCTAGTAATTGTGGCAAAGAATTATTCAAAAACTCCAAATATCTGTCGGCATTTAAATGACCATCAAAGAAGTAAGGACCTATGATAAAATTATTCACAATTCCTCCCCATACATTGACCGTCCATCTATGTTGATGATCCAAAACTCTTAAAATATGAGGATTTACATTATCATAGTAATGAAAATTACGACGATTTACTCGGCCATTACTGTGAAAGGTAGCATCGTCGGTAAATAAAACAGTGGATATAAAGCCTAGCACCTCATTAAGTTTATTTAACATCCACACACAGAAAGTTCTTCTTGAGTTAAAATCCCCTATAGTCAACTTTTGATGCAGTTCAATGTGATAAGGGTGATATTTATGACTTTTCAGTACTCTTCTCACTGAAGTAGCACTAATTGTACCAAGTTCTTCACTAATTAGTTTGGTGCTAGCATTTGGATTTTCAACTACAGCCTGCAATACCATAAATTCTGCCTCTTCCATTCTGACAGTTTTTCTTTGAACAGGTGGCTTGTAGTTTACCGATCCTGTTTGTTCGAATCGAACCAATAATTTTTGTAATGGACGGATACTTGGAGCACGGCGATCAGGATATCTTTGTTTATAGACACGAGAAGCCAAAAGACAATTTTTTTCACATTCACCCAAAATAAACACCATGTCCACTAATTCGTTCTGTGGAAAATTCATTTTATACGAAAGTTAATAAAGTAGAAAGTAGTAACAGGTAATAATGTGACAACTAAACACAATAAGTAACTTCTACTGGATATTTGTTTTTTGTTTAATAGAAGCAAAGCCTACTAGAATAAACCCGCTTGATTAAAATAATGCTTGTTGCGATTTAATTTAAATTTTATAAATATCTCCATAACTGTAGATGTTAGGAAAAAAAAGTACTAGTGCAAATCGATAGAGAATAAAAAACTACATTAGAAACAGTTGAAAAAAATCTAGGGTGCCATTAAAAAAAATGAGTTTCGGCAATTTGAAAAATTTGAAAAGTAGCGTTCTCATACAAAAAAAAGTATGGCGAATTAAAAATATCTTTTAGACTATTTCAGTACTTCTGACTTTCATCTACGAATTTACAAAAGCAAATTCCAAAATTTCAAAAAACACCAGTGTTGTGACCATTTCTTTCTGATGCTGCATTTTTAAAGAAATTGCTCTAAAATGGCAACGCCGCAATCAATTTAAAAAATTTAAAAAGTATTTTTCATGTAAATTAAGCCTTCATCGAACAGCATAAAAAAATTGATGGGTTGCTATTTAAAAAAGTGTAACTTTATACTGCCCAGCGAAAACTACACACTCTGTATAAACAAAAATATTTTTAAAACATGCAGCTTTTCAATAGAAATCAGTACATTACTAAACATTTTATGCTGACATTTACGCAAAGGCACTAGAAGCCGAGGCCGGAGTAATGGCGAACCATGTATATTATACAAGGTGTGATCAATGATCAAGGTGCTTTGTTGAGTGCTATATTTCTGGCGCGCCGGAGCGACAATCAGATCGAGATGTCATTCAGATTGGTGGCAGCATCTCCGAATTGGACATGAAGGAGAGGGATTTTTGTAAGGTGACTTGGGTTCTAGGAAGTGGACGGTTTCCGCCACGCATTCGATATAGATGGGAGAGGGGAAGATTGTGCTGCATAAAATCGTAGTGGCCATGGACTAGAATGGCGATGCCTCTGGTTGCACAGAGAGTACTGTTTCTAACGAACGGTTTAGTGTTGGCAATTGAGAGGATGCCTTAATTTGAATCTAGGAATTCATTTCAAAACTTCCCAGGTTGTTGGTATTCATTGAAGCTCCATTATTATCTGTACGGTTATGGTCTGGAAGCTTTTACAGAGTATATGAGCTTATGTAGTTTTTTGTTGCCTTTTTTTGTATTGTATATTGCTTATTTTTAGTTGCGTTAAGAGTCTTGACGATGTGGGCGTTTCCTGGGATGTTTTTCTCTCCAATTACTGTCGTCAGTGACAAACTGTAGATCTCTAATTCGACCAATGGAAATTCGAAAGTATGCAAGAGAGTTTGCTGTCACATTCACACTGGTAACGGAACTTTTCTAGATCTTCGATCTCTTTTGGGAGTCTGATCCTTTGTGCTCTGCACCCCCAAGTTATAAGTTACTTCTGCTTCGGTATTCGGCTGCGTAGTAGCTTTGGACATGTTCATAGTAAACGTTTTAGTGACCTACATATAACTACCGGTTGTGTTTATGAATGTGAATGGAGTAGTCATGTTTCTTGATATTGGTGCACATTAAATAGACCTTCGTCACGGTGAATATTATTAAACAATTAAAGAATTGGTGACATTTAGTAAATAACGAGGAGCTCGTTACGGCAGAGTTTCGAATCGATCCTTTTGAATGTTTCTTTCTTATAACTTGTAAGTTATAACGAGTCTAGCAAAAAAAGCCGCGGAAAAAAAGGCCGCGGAAGAAAAAGCCGCTCACAAAATTCCCACTGGAACTGATTCCTGGACGAAAGGTCCTCGAAAATTTAGAGCCCAAAAGCGTTTTCTGATACTTAAATAATTTACTAAATTTCACGCAATAAGGAATAACCTAACCTAACCTACTGGAATAAAAAATAATTACTTTATAAAAATGAATGAAATTTAATTAAAAAAATTTTATACGACCGCGTCGGAACTGTGCACTTTCGTCCCTTGGTATACAAATAACTATAAATGCCAAAAAATATTCTAATAAATAGACCGGTTTTTTCTTCCGCAGCTTGTTTTCCGCCGGCTTTTTTTTCCTCGGCCTTTTTTTCCCCCGCCTTTTTTGTCCAGGCTTTATTTTCCGCTGCTTTTTTTCCGCCACCCGTTATAACTCACTATGAGGATAGCCTTTCGAAGTACACGATTTAAGAAATGGAAATGTAAGTCTAAATTTTGTTATTGCTTAGACTATTAGTAAGGGCAACTTTATTTATATGTAGAAGAAAATTTTTTATTCCAGCTGGTGGTTATAAATTTTTTTTTATTTTATTGTTACGTTTCGCTGTTCATTGTCAGTTTCATCAGACTGTAACAGTTGGTGTTGCGGTATAAAATAGATTATGTCCGGAATGAGAGTTAAAAGTACTTGCCATGAAGAGTGGTAAGATAATTAAGTTACAATTACAATTTATTATATTTGAAAAACCAAAAAACAATGGATATTTATACCAAAATAATAGTCTCAAAGAGCATACTACATTTATATTTATATCGCAACACCAAATGTTACAATCTGATGAAGGTGACAATGAACAGCGAAACGTAACAATAAATTAAAAAAATAAAAAATGTATAACCACCGGCTGGGATAAAAAATTTTCTTCTACATATAAATATATCGAATCTAGGAATAGAAACCCCTGGAAAAAAAACCGGAAAAGACCCCCGGTAAAAAACCCCGGAAAAAACCCTAGGAAAAAAGACCCCGGAAAAAAACCCGACAAATAATTATAGATGGCTGTGAATAAATTTTGTTGTTGATGAAGATTGTCATTTGCGCCAAATGAAACATAAATGCTGAATAAATGATATAATAACATATACTTTAGATTTATATTGCATTATATTTTACATCAATATGTATTACAAAATGACTTTAGAAGGCACAGAATACCAAGTAAGAATATCGGAAGGTATATCCCAATCTTTCCAAGTTTACAATGGACTTAAGCAAGGAGACCCGTTGTCGTGTGTTCTGTTTAATCTGTTGCTAGAGGGTATAATAAAGAAAACCAAAATACACAGAACTGGTACAATAATAAATAGGATGCACCAGTGCGTAGCTTTCGCGGATGATGTTGCGCTACTAACAAGAACAAAGGAGGAGTTGGTGCATATAACAACTATTTTGCAAAGAGAAGCCCAAAAGGTAGGATTAATAATCAATAGCAGTAAAACCAAATATATGTTAATCAGCAAGGAAAAGCATAGAGGAAGAAGCAACCTTGTAATAGGAAATCAAAGATATGAAGAGGTGCAAGAATTTAAATATTTAGGAGCATTAATAACTGCAGTAGGTGACCAAACCAGGGAGGTAGAGGCAAGAATAACAGCGGGAAATAGATGTAGCGGTGGGCTTATGAGTGTTCTAAAATCTAAAGTGGTGTCAAGATCAGTAAAACTAAGAATATACAAAACTGTGATAAAGCCAGTAGTGACATATGCTTGTGAAACATTAACCCTAACAAAAAGTGACGAAAAAAAGATAAATACATGGGAAAGAAAAATATTAAGAAAGATATTCGGAGGAAAACAAGTTAATGGTATATGGGAAAGAAGAACCAACCAGGAATTGAGACAGCTTTACCAGGATGTGGACATAGTAGCTTCCATAAAAACACAAAGGTTACGTTGGTTGGGCCACGTGATACGTATGGACCAGAACAGAGTGCCAGCATTACTACTGCATGGACAGTTTCAGGGAAATAAGAAGAGAGGAAGGCCAAAGAAAAGATGGATGGATGCAATATATGAAGACCTAGCAACTCTGGGCATCAAAAATTGGCTTTCGAAAGCAAGGGATAGAAGCGACTGGAGAAGAGTCGTTCAACAAGCCATGGGTCTACAAGGCCCGTAGAGCTAACTATATATATATATATGTATTACAAAATCATACATAATAATATAAGGTATCAAAGAATAAAAAAGGTATCAATTGAAAAAAAAATACTAAAGCTGCAAATAACATAGGCGCTTTAGTGGCAATTTGTATATTATTATATATTTATTCACAGCCATCTATAATTATTGTTCGGGGGTTTTTCTTCAGGGGGTCTTTTTTCCTAGGGGTTTTTCCGTGTTTTTTTTCCGGGGCTTTTTTACCTAACCCCAAATATATCAACTACCAGCTTCAATTAATTTCCTCAAAACCATCAGTAAGGGTAACTATTACGGATAACTATTTTGTAATATTTTATGTGAAACAATAGAAAAAAAAAAGAAATTTACATTTCCATTACCTAAAAAGTGGATAAAATGGATAAATAAAGCAATGAAAGTAAAGAAAAGGGTCATTTTTTTAAAATATAGCCGAGGTAAAATGCTGTGATATCAGCTTATTCTTCTTTCTACAGTTTATTATACACTTTTTTACTTTTTTTGCTCTGTAAAAGGTATTGTTTCGCAAAGCACAGTACATAGTGTTAGAATTAAAAAAAAATCTATAACTAAATGAATATTAAGATTCCTTATAGAATTCATTGTATGTATTAGCAGCATCGCATTTTTTCTCCACGTCACCAAAATTTCATCAAAACTGTGCAAGAACAATTATAAATGTACAGTGTACATAAGAATGGTTAAGTACAAGAAACTTAACAAGGCCATTGAATAACATTCACAGTCATCTTTTCGATTTTCCTATTCTTGATGTACCTATGTACTGTTAAATTGTTAATTAAATTGTTAGTTATGAAAGAGTAACGAACAACTTCCCCTGGTAGTGATCGTCCCAAATTTAATAGGTATGATTTTTTACTTAATTACGACTAATTAAATCCCTTGCAAATATTACCTTTCTTGAAATAGTTGTAGAGGTTACAGGAGTGCAAGGCAGTTTTCAAAAGATACGGGAAACGAGTTTAAGAGATTATTACCATGTTATTGTACTTACTGCAAAAGCTTTAGGATCGTCGGTGTTCTTTAAAGTACCTACGGCTTAAAAGTGAAATGCAAAAATTTGACTCTAACTCTAACCCCCTGTCAATTTAAAAGTTTATGTACCATTGAATATTTTTAAAAGCTGTAAATGTTTAAATAGGAAAGAGTCATAACCTTTTAATCCTACAGCCTTCCACCTTTGCGGCGAAAAATGTGTCCTAGGGAGATATGTCAACTATCCATCTACAAAAAATAAATAATGTTAGCATAGAATTCGGTTCATCTTTGGTGGTAGAAAAAGTAGAAATGTTGTCTTTGACGTATTTCTGTCGTGTCGTTCCGAAATGATAGTAAACAAAGCAAGAGTGGTGACAAGAAAAATTAATTATAAAAACTTTGGTTTTCTTGTCACGTCCATAATATGTTTTTAAAGGAAGAAGGATAAAAGATTAAATGTATACATGGTCGACTATTTGCATGAACGAAAAGTCCTCATCGCTACTATAACGTTCAAGGGATGTCTGAGAAGAATTTTTTCTAAGAAACCCTAAGGGCCTTGTGCTGTTAATCTTAGATGGGTGCACTTCCCACATGATGTCTTTGGAAGTATTTGAGTTTTGTGAAAAACATAAAATAGGCCATCTGTACTTGCCATATAAGTTATACTTACCACACATTCTTTACAGAAGCTCCTGGTAAAATCCTACGGTGAATGCGTAGGTAAGTCTTTCCGACGAATATCAACCCGTCAATATGGTGACTTCTTTGGTAGGTTTCAAACAGCTATTGTTGAAAACTCCATTTTCGAGTTCAAAGGAATTGTCATTCCTAGTATACTTACTTAAATGATACGGGTCTTCAATAAAATTCCGACTAATTCAATTTCTTCTCAACTTATTTTTCGGCACTAAGTAATTGTAATAATAACACATAATTCCACTCAAATTTTACTTTAAATATAACCCAATGCGTTTTGACACTATGTATCGTTATTAAGGTACCTAATAGGTATGTCATCATTAAGGTATGTGTGGAATGATATGCGTTTAGTTACACTTAAAAGAAAGATTTTAGTTACTATTATAATACACTCCACCTGAATCTAGAGATATCATTCAACGCATGTTGAACCGTGATCAAAATAAAATTCCCACAAACTTCCCAGAAAGCCTCAGTAAACTTTTAGAAAAATCTTGCCTGACTCGACATTAATCTTCTGACGAATGGAATTAAAGCATTTGTGCAGAGTGAGAAAGAAGACTGAAGATCTGTCTATCTTGGATCAACCCTATCACCAAAAGAGTTTTGACCAAAGATTTAGTTAATGAATTCGTCCAGTTTATGGTTTCCTATGCCAAAATGCCCTGTTTCTTTGGACTACTTCTCGGCAGTCATACTGAAAATGGTATTTTGAAACTTATAAAGTGGGTTATTTACAACTGAGCCCATTAATTTACGACTTGATCCTGCTCACAGTCGTAAAAGAAAGAAAATGAAAGAAAATCTCATATATTAAAATCAACAAACCTTGTTTCTTCTAAAGGGTTCATTTGCTCGATCATAAAGCGGCGTGCATAAGCCGTGCATAAGAAATGTTATATGGCCTGGATTGGAAAACAGTTCCAGAACATTATGAAGGACTATAGCACAAATGAGAACGAAGACGAAGAAGAAATGGAAACTATAGCAAATTAGACGCTAGTGTCAAAATTATAATGCGAACATTGATGGTGGACAATCAATCAGAGAACCAATTGAAGCCCCCCAAACCTCACCTTATTCCCGTTTAACTGGACATTAATAAAATTTCCTCAACCACGAAATGCTCTGATTTTGTGGCAACACATTTCCTCACAAACAGCATAGCCGTTTTCGAGAAGAGATTACATACCTCATTTCACCGATAAACAATGTAGCTTTACGCCGTCTATAGCACCAGCTAAAGCCTGACAAAGACATTTTAAAATGATTGCTTGTACATTTTTTTTGAAAACCGTCTCGCAACGTAATTGAATTATAATACACCGTATATTCCAGAAAGAATGCAAAAGAACGGTTCAAGGATGGTTCAGGACCTAAACCTTCTCCTAGGCTAGGGGACACCGAAATGTGCCGATGTTTGAGGGATCACGAGTTGGGGCTTATTGTTAACAGAATTAGAATTCAGATCAATCTACAGTGAAAGATGTCAAAAAATTGAGTGCATCATTGATTTAATCGATCCCATAATATATTTTGAAAATGCTTAGGTCTGCGAGAGAAAGTATTTTGAACATTTTGTAGAGAATTTAATTTCTTGAACATTTCTTATTCAAAAAAGTTTTTCTGACGAACGATAATAAAACTTCCGACATATACACAATATTAATTTATAGCATGAAATTTCCCATGAAATTATAGTAGTCGATGGACTAAAAGAAGTAGCAAACGGGAAAGGAAAGGAGGAAAGAAAAAAACTCTTTTGGAAGATGTCCGAACTATTCCGAAGAAGACTTAATTTTCTAACCAGAAAGAAATCACAGTGCACTAAATCTAAAAAAAACAGTTTTATTATCTGGTGGAGAAATTAATGTTCCTTGATAAAAGTGTAAACATCCTGGAATCCAATATGCACCTTTTTTATACCCAAATCGTTATGCAAGAATGATCAGAAAACATAAAATTTTAAACTTTTTTAGTAAATCAACAGATTTTGCTCCAATTGATCATCCAAACGTTGGATTATTTATCCTACATTGACCCCTCGATATCCCATTGAAATAGTTTATATCGATATTTGACACAATAATCGCGTGTTCATTCACAATTTTTGGCGAAACGTTGACAAATCTAATGAAATATTGATCCTTTAAGGTTAAGTATATTAAAATGCATGTTCCACGTTAAATATTTGAAATAAACCAAACTTTATGTAAATATTCAAAAATAAAGAAGGCAGTTGAACAAATACTGTTTTGGAAAAATGTCCCCAAAAGTAATGTTTAATCATCATATTAAAAGCACCTATTCAATACATTTTTCTCTTTCTCCTTCCCACTTATTACATCATATTTTCAAAGCTCGCACGATATGCGTTGTGATTCTAAAAGAATGGACTGAATGTATCATATTATAATTATTTATTAACCCTAAAAACAAACAAACAGTTATAAGTGTTAAAATACATACTAATTTCTGTGGTAATAATCAGTTTTGAAAAAAATAACCCTACTATCTCAAAAATACAGTACTACTCGCTGTCAAAGTTAACATAAGTCATAAATTTGAGTAAAAACGTTATTGCGTTTAGATCAGCAACCAATCAAATTACTTGCAGCTCATTTTAAAGTTAACTTACTGCATACCTACCTTGCATTATATCACATTCATCTGCTAAGACAGAGAGGCACAGACATTTTTGTGTTTATTGCCAGTCAATCTTCATGGTAAAGGAATTTGTCTAATAAAAAAATCATGGACAGTACCCGCCCATATTTAGAACAAAAACCTCTACCGGCGTCCAGACCCAAGAACTGTTGTGTGTGGAGTTTTGTCTTCTCGACAGTAGGCATTGTGCATGAATGCCCCTTCATCATAAAGGAAGATAAAAAGGGGGATAATTTGGAGACCACCATAGAAACCAAACACAGAACAAGTCTCCAGGGGGAAAATCGGGCTTCTTCCACCCTTGAACCTGTTGTTCAAAGATATTGTCGATTTAAACCCTGACCTTCTTCACTTCGGTGTGGTACACGTTTTTCCAATCTCTTCTCTTCCTATTGCCCAAGTTTCTGGATTGTGTACTGGTGGATTAATGGATTCCACTATTCATAATTACGTTTTTCCTGGGTACCATTGCAATTTGCTTTGTTAGTGGTAACATTTTAGTTCTCCTCTTTACTTATTGGAGAAGTTTCCCTTGTGCCAGTATGTGTAAGTGCATACATCCGAAAAGCGACTTCTTACCTTGTCTCAATTCGTTCAATATTTTTGAATGAACGTTTGCCCTTATGTTTGATCACGTTTTATAGTAGGTAGTCGGTGCCTCAATGTGATGTAGGATTACCTACAAACCCTCATCTTTGGAAGGCTACTCTTCCTAGTCTCCGAAACGCTTTAAATTTTATCTTTACGAGGCGCTCGAAAGACAGGGTCTGTAGTGCCAACTTATTATCGACAGTTTTGCCGATTCCTCCTAGTCTAGTTCCCCCGGGATCCTTCGAACTGTCGTAATTACATTGACCCTAACCTCTTCTCTAACGTCTTTACAAGGTTCCCAAATTTGCGATAAAGAACTATCGAGAAATCGCTTTTCTTTCATAACTAAGAAAGCGATAATAAATTAGCTATTAAACGATTAAATTTTACAAACACAAAGTGAAAAAAAGTGCAACAATAATTTACTAATGAATTATTAAAAAGCATACCCCTTGGGTTTGTGGTGCATTATAGACAAATTAGGTTAATAATCATGCAATATTAATGACCTCTGAGCATTAAAGTTGTAGTAGTCATAAGAGTATTTCAATTTTAATGACGTATTAGACATACACCGAACAAGAGGCATATAAAAGGTTAAATAACATAAAGGACGAGTTTCAGTTAAAAGGCTCTTGGCGATCTCAGTTAACCCATGCTAATGTAGGGATTCTTTTCACGGGTACTGAACTGTGTCACCCATTCGCACTCACAATCTTCTAGCATAAAGCATCTCAAGAAAGCCTATATATTTTATTCTATTATACGAAGAGGGGTTATGGCTATTCGAAATGTTGTCCAACATCCTTATACATTTGGTCACCGCTTTATGAGTCGAAGTGAGAGCACACCTGGTTCTTTCTCTCGACTGACCCCTAACTAACACATTCATAGAAAAAAAAATCGAAAACAAACTTAATTAAAACTTTTACGCTTTTTAATTAAAGTAAACACCAAATTTGTTAAATAATGCATTGAACGAAATCTTTAATTTATCAGGCACACAAACGTGACAGCTCAATAAACACATAAATAGACATTAATTAAAAATAAATTCAATCAAAAACCACATTAAGCGATTTAAATCTCATGATCCGAAGTGGTCTTGAGTTGAACTAGGGGTGAGTCCTAAAGCCGAAGTTGAAGAGAGGAGATTTAAATCTGTATTATTATTATTATACTTTACACATTCATTTTAATGTAAATAAGAATCAATACCTTCAAATAATTATTTATCACCGGTGTAAGTTAGTTAAATACAAAGTCTAAATTGTAATACGACCCTCAAATTAATCGGGTTGTTGAGGGTGTTTGTTTGATCTACGTTACGAAGCGGTGTCGAATTGCACAGACTCTCAATCAATTGGAGGCGTTTTAATTACTCCATAAAGCTAACATTGCTTAGTAATTCACTCAAAACTAAACACAAATATCACTTTAATCGGTTACGAAATTGCATTTAAATTATTTTAGGATTTCGTAAAATTTTTATGTTACAGTTAAGTGCTACCTGAATTACTTTGTTTACCAAAAAATAAGCAAATTTGTGTAAAATGTGGGAGTTAAAGTGCCTATTTTGATTATATTTGAATGCAATAAAGCTAATAATGATGAATCAAAGTTTACATCAACTAAAGTAAAGTTTATACGATCATCTCAAATACTACCTATACATATAGTATAAGAGAGTCGTAAAATGGATGCAAATGTAATCGTTATTTCTATGTCTTCTTTTGTGTCCTACGAAACGGACAGTATATACAGCACCGGAATGTTACCTTTACGAATGAGCATATTTGGGTCCAAGAGTTTCGATGCATGACCGTTCATTGTTACAGTAATACCCTATTCTCTAATGCCACACACAAATGTATTGTCATTGGCGAAAAGACCATATGACAATGTATTATATTGGCTATTCAAAGTATTGAATCCACTGCACAGTTTTATTCTATTCACGTTTAACAAAAGCTTCGCTAAAATATACACGCGTTACGAATGCCGAAAGGTTTTGTTCTTTTGTGAGGCAGTGTTGAGCCCATTCACTGTTTTGTTGAGAAGGAAGTACGAAATAAAGACCCTGGATAGGATTTGATATTTTTCTAAAATGTTATACTATATGCTGCAGTTGTAGGTGTTTGTCACGCAGGTAGAATTATTTCAACCCACTAGTTAACGGTATACAATAAGCGTTATCGCTATTAACAATTGACAAATAGCTTAAAACGTATAATGGGAAGGCAGCCGCGATGCTATCTTAAGAAGGCTCTTCGTCGATTTATATCACGACTTAAGCTGTATAAATGCATAGAAAGTTGCCAAATTTGAAGCAATTCATCTCCTCATCATACCACTCAGATGAAACTAGCGTAATATTTATACAGTTATTATTCATTATTATTATATTATTCGTGGTAATAGCAAAAATAAAGCAAGTAATGTATAACAGTAATAAAAAAAAAACAAAATAGTAAAACAGTGGGAACGAACAAAACTAAAAAAATAAAGAAACAGAAGCAAGATACAAAGAAGAATTAAAACAGGAGCTATCACAAAAGAGAGAAACCAAGAGTATAGAAGAAGAATGGAAAACATAAAGAATTGCGTGATAAAAACAGAAAAAAATCTGGCAAGTATTGCCACGAGACTTCTTCCCTCGTATTAACATTTTTTTCAAAAAATAAGTATAGCACAATCGGAATTCAGAAAAAAATATTCTTAAACTAAGTACATAAAAAAACTGCAACTTTATCTTATAAAAAAATGAATGCCGCCATTTTAGCTTATACCGGAAGCAACATCATCAAAGGCAATATCGGCATTTTCGTCCTTGGCCCGAATCCAATCAATTGGCGACAACCGCATTTCGATAACTTTAATAGTTTCTGAGTTTAGAGCGCTGCAAGAAAATGTGTACGTACAGACTACAGACGACAGACGAAACATTTTTTTTTCATTTTTGAATCTACGTATTCAGAAACGCAAAGATATGTAAAAATTTGCATAGATTAATTTTTTTTTTTGAACACTAATACAATACTTCCCTTTTACTTCGTAAAAAAATCAATGGATCAACGACAAAATGGAGGAAATAGAGAATAACCACAAAATACATAACACAAAAATGTTCTACCAAAAGATAAAAGAAGAGAGAAGAAATCCGCAGAAGAGAAATAAGAAACAAAAGAAAGACAAATAGAGCATAACATGGAGAAAGTAAAAGAAATATGGAAACAGTTTTACGAAGATTTGCTACTGAAATAGAAACTGCAGGCGAGACAACAAATCAAGATAAACCAGAGGTACCAAGCCCAACATACGAGGAGGTGACCAACGTAATAAAGGCAGCAAAAAACGGAAAGGGAACAGGTACAGACCCAATATGTTCAGAAATGCTGAAATTAGGCGGTGAAGAGTTACATAAGAGATTTAGAGAACAGAAGAGATGCCTAAAGAATGGGAAAAAGCAACGATAGTCCCACAACCTAAGAAAGGTGACCTAAAAGGCTGCTCTAACCATATAGGAATACCCCTATTGAATGTGACCTATAAGATACTCTCCAGTATTATACCAAGGGGGCTAACACACTATAGTGAATCAGAAATAGAAGAATACCAGTACCAGTACAAAGGCTATTACGAGAGGAGGTTCAAACATTTGACTGCCACTCTTCTTGATGTACAAAAAAGTTGCGAACAAACATTCAGCAGGTTGCGATGAGATACCATGTTCATTGATTGGTTTGGTCTGTGATGATATTTCTCCCATACTTACTAATCTAGTAAATTATTCATTCTCTACTGGAATTTTTCCTGATATCCTAAAAACTGCTTTAATTGTTCCCATACCTAAAAAAGGAGACACCTCTATGATTTGTAACTATAGAGCTATCTCCTTGCTCTCAGTATTTTCAAAAATTATGGAGAATGCCTTCCATGCAAGGCTGATTAAATTCTTAAATCAATATCATATTTTAATAAATAAACAATTTGGTTTCAGACATGGTGTGTCAACGCAGGATGCCATCATTGACTCTGTTCATAATATTTTACTGAATCTGAATGATAAACAGAAGGTGGCTGGAGTTTACTTTGACTTTAGCAGAGCATTTGATACTGTATGTCATGATTTACTATTGCAGAAAACTTGCTTATTATGGCATCAGAGAGGAATAGCTAACAGTTGGTTAGCTTCGTATCTGCCCGGTCGTTCGCAGCAAGTTGTATAAAAACGGAATGGTATCAAAATGTTCTCGGATTCCGTTGAGTTGTCAGTTGGAGTGCCTCAAGGCAGTACGTTGGGCCCCCTTCTGTTTATTGTATTCTTAAATGATATCTTGCTGCATTTTGATAACGAGCATCTCGTATTATTTGCTGATGATACAGCGGCAGTTATATCAGGAACTGATATTACTGAAGTAATCAATAAAGGGAATTCTTGCGTAGTTAAAATGTCCCAATATTGCAACCAGAATGGGCTGGTTCTGAATTTGAGGAAAACTGAGTTAATACTTTTTTCTGCAAAAGAAACACAACTACATTTACCGTTGCAATTAAAAAATTTTAACCTCGTACAAAAACAAAATGTAAAATTTTTAGGCGTATACCTTGATTGTAATCTTTCATGGAATTGCCATATCAATAATTTGTTAAAACAGCTATCTGCATCTTGTTTCGTTATGTGGAGATTACGAAATTACGTCAATATGTCTACTATAGCTTCATATTATTATGCCTACGTTCATTCTCTATTATCATATGGTGTTGTGGGGAAATTCTAGCTTAGTTAAAAAAGTATTGGTCATGCAGAAGAAAATTATTAAAACAATGTATTTTAAGCCTGCCAACTCACATTGTAGAGAATTTAAAAAAAAAATGGGTATTCTGACAGTTACGTCTATCTATATTTTAAACGCGATTATGTATTATTATTATTATTATTATTATTATTATTATTATTATTATTATTATTATTATTACAACGTCTAAGTGACGCGGCAATTATGTCTCATTAGGTATTAGTTTCAACGTATCTTAACAAACTTTCTTTAGCACTGCTACGTTTTCATAAATGTTATTTTCAGTTCCTTGTGATGCCCCACAAAACTGAAGACTCACAAGAATCCTAACACCTTAATAAGAGCAACAGCGAACCAAGTCTATCTTTGTGATTTGGTTTAAGGTTTCTGCAATTTTTGATCAACTTTATATGTAGGTACCATCAAATAAAATCATTCATTCAATTATGGGTAACGCGAGGGGGTTCCAATCCATTTTTGAAGTCGATCAATCCACTTATTCTTGAGTTAGTTCACAGTTTATTATTGATCCTGGCGATCTCTGTTATCCTCTTCCATTCTTTCCTATCTCTGCATTTCGACCTCCAGTCTTCCATTTTCAATGTCAATGTGCAGTGCGTCTCTCCATCTTTTCCTTGGTCTCCCTTGTTTCCTGGGTCCTAAGGGTACCCACTATGTAATCTTCTAACCATCTCGTTAGGTTTTCTTCTCCATATATGTCCAATCCCTTCTTAATCTCTGCGTTTTTATATATCTCCTCCAAGTTCTTCTTCTATGTCTTTGTTCTTTTTCAATCTAAACTCTCCAATCTCTTGTTATGTTTGGTCCTAATATTGTCCTCATAATTTTCCGTTCTATAATTTTTAGGTCTTCTTATTTTTTGTTTATTGCTATTGTTTCCATGGCATGGGATATGATGGGTCGTATCAGGATCTTATACATTTTTATTGGTTATTAAACCATACTTTGATCATTCAAAAAAAGATGGAACCGTTTCTCCCTCGAATGAGATAAGGTATGTACGCAAGCAATCTTGTTTCTTATTATTATCAAACCATAATCCACATAAAATTCAAAATTTCGTATTCAAAATAGAAATTTGAAATAAAAAATTGAAACTCAAAATATTAATGCTAATGAATCCTAAATTATAATTTGAAAATTCAAATTTAAAAATTCGAAACGCAAAATATTACTGCTACTTAAAGTTAAAAAGTTTAAATTAAATTCAATATTGAAATTGGAAACAATAAATTCCCAATTATAATTTTGTAAATTCATAAATCAAAAATTAAAACGTAATAAAGAAAAATTGGCAGTGCCATTTGAAAAATTAAGTTACCGTTTATAAAAATTTTGTCAATTGACGTACCTACTAATTTCTCCAAACACAAGAAGATTTCGGATTTGACCCGTTGACCGTCCGCTTTACGATAGTACATTTCATGTTTTAGTAATATCGCATCGTCACGGCCTTCTAAGCTTTGTGATCCCTGCGATATTCACTTTTTTGGACACATGCGGCCAAACGATTCGTTGTAAGTACTCTGTGTGATACATAAAGTCGCACTAGAATTGACCAAGGAATATACAGGGGGTTCCATTAAAGAAACTCCAACTTTGATATAAATCATAAATCTATAAACTTTGCGATTCAAGTGAAAATATTTTAGATTTGTAGCCTTACCATATCCCATGAATAAATCCAGTCTTCCATCCACACACTATTGACCCACACAGTAGGTATACATACAATATTTTACACTATAAATAAATATCATTAATCCAAAATATTTTCTACTAAAATTAAATTAAATTAATACCCAAGTACCGGTTTTAAATACTGCATCAATTTTGTCCGGGATCCCGGTTTTCGAAATCACGGAACACCATACCATCGTAGTAGTATTCAGACGAATACCATATTTCTTATGCCAACCAAATGTGTTAAATGATCCATGAGAAGAACCAACTGGTTCGATTTAGTCATTTTCATTTAATTCCTTGCCCATTTTGACCCTTTTATAACGCTTAATGCATTAGAGCAAGTAGCAAACAGTCTTGTCGAGATCGTATCGGTTAAATAATTATAAATAATCTGCTCCTCTTGGGATGACTTGTGTGACTCTACTCGGAGAGGTAACATAAAACTGACGAGTATTTGGCTTATGTGCGCTTAGACATTTGCCCACCCTCCAATCTAAATCAAATAATCTGCTATAGTCATTCTTAAAGGTCTATCTTAGGTAAAAGTCTGGAGGCATTAAATATAGAGAACATGTGAAAAAATCGACCACACTTCTTCGTTCTATCCAGTGCCAAATTATTATGGATTGTTTCCATCACAGGTATTGGCAGTAGCATCATCAGTAGATCGGTACATAAGGCTTATTCTCATTTGATCAAATTACGAAAATGATGAAATCTGTGTAGTACGTCTCCTCTTAGCGGACTTAGCTATACAGCTTGGTAATACCAAAGACCAATGCTCTTTGGTAATACGAGAAAACAAAACAAAATTGATTTTTGCGCGCTAACAAACTACATGCCCCTTTTTCAAGTTGTTAGTTGCATTTTTTTTTCAAATTTAATGCATGTGGGTCAAAATTGGTGAAGCTATTAAATATATGTCGTCGTGAGGGAAGAAATCAAAACGAAACTTTGCGAAAACGATCTCTTCATTGGAATCCTTATCGTAACATCATCCCAAAGGGGACGTAGAAGCTGTAAAGTTCTGTGAATAAGTAATGTGCTCTTATTACATATTATTGTTAGGCTTGAATGATAGCACTTTGATATAATAGACTAAGTTGTATATTCGTTATTGCTACTTGCTTTGTTGCGCATAATATATTAGAAATTGACATGATTATTCCCCATCAATTTTTCAAAATTGGCTACACATTAACTGAAATAATGACTGATAAAAATGAATGCGCCGAAATGAGATTCCAAAGTCCCATCGAAAGCAATCAACAATATTATTTAGGTGTCTCTAAATTCAAATGTAGCGGTTTTGTGATCCTCCTAAACAACAAAAAAAGAATTTAAATCAACCATAAATTAGTTTATGAGAGCCTATATTCATAAAACAACGGAAATTAACAAATTCCCATCTTAACATCTCCGAACTAAAATAGAAGTGATATTAGCAACATATACGCGTGAATTTTGTCCTATAATAAACCTTAACAGAGGGGTAAACTTTGTAATAAAAAAAAGCGACATCCTTTATTCATTTTCTAATTAATAGTCTTATAAAAGGTGTTTATTTTCACACTCGAATGCATAATATATTAACGGGTCCTTTTGAAAAAAAAAACTGACAATAAAAGTTTTATTTTGCAAAAAAAAGACGCATTTTTCTGTGATTTATTGCGATAAGCAAAACCATTATCTTAATTTGATGGGACTTGGACAGAAGGAGTTTTATAAAAAAGGCACTCTAAATTGATGGACAATGAATTGACCTTAGTCCGCTCCTAATGCATTTTTGAATGATGCATCCTGTCTAAGGTATCTCACGTTTTAATTCAAGCTCTATGATATTAATCAATTATCACATACAAAAGGAAATTTGGCAGGACGATGTTTATGATTCAAGTTTCGATCTTAGAGATGTTAATTAATCTTTGATGCTTTTTTCGTGATTGTTAAAAAAGATTTGAGATATGTAGAGGCGTTACGTGATGTGTATGTCAGTCCAATGTGGTTGTATCTCGGCAGGGTTTCGCGTGCTAATGACCGTCTTTAGGGGTGTACGTCAGTAGCATCCGCTGCAATATTTGCACTCACATCGCTATTTACATTTATAAAGGACCTGCAAAACGATAATGGGGATTTTTACTATACAAGAGCCTACCAAGTGGATTTATTTGAATGAGAGGGGTAAACAAGAACTGAATTCAAGAACTAGTAGGGTGTTATGTAATCATCAAGAGATGTATTTGTTGTCTTCTTGCTGATGATGTGTTGGTAAAACGATTATGTGAAGTGTGCTTTGTAGACACGTTCCTGGTTGGGATTTTGATTAATCTGAGTGGTTTTGATGTGTGATGCTTGATGAATGAATGTAGTTTATTATTTGTACTTGGTGTAATTTTGCAAGTATTTAGTATTCAAGATTAAAATTAATGTTCTCTTCTTGTATACGAGTGGATGTTGTAGATGAAGGTCTTTGCCTACGTCGATAATATATTTTATTGTAGTCAATTGTAGTTTCAATGACCTTAGAAAGGAATTTAGTCCTTTGGGTGGTACTATGCATTGGGTCGCTAGAAATATTGTACTAATCAAATAATGTAACAATGTGCTTGTTTAAGTACAAAAAGTATAATAAACTGTATAGTGCAATAAAATAGAAATGCAGTAATAAAATAAAAATAGTTGTTTACAAAAAATCACACCCTAAAATTTTACTTGAACAAGGGGCCAAGCTGTCTACGTTCAACCGGAACGTCCCTTTCTCACATACATTCATATTTGGAAATTATCACACGGTTATTGTACTTGTGGTTCGGGATTTAAGGTATAGTTTGGTATGAAAACGAATTCGATCAATCATAACTAATGTGACGTGACAGTAAGCATAGCTATATTGTCTATTGTAATCTGCCTATTGTTAGAAAATTTAGTCGGTGCTTCTTTTGGACATTTTTGGTTTTTATAAATTAAAGCCCTTCTCTCTTCAAAGGTAAATTATTACACATGGGTTATTGTTAATCAAGCAACAATTTATTGCTCTTTTTTTAATATATTTTAACTACCTAGGTATGTGTGTTATTTTTTTGCCCGTACAAATGACAATGACATTTACATGAATTACATGCCACCTTTTATGGTGCGTTGTATTCTGTACGAGCATCTCGATAAAACGCGAACAAATATTTGTATTCTTTTAATACTAAAATTTCAAGATCTGGTAAGTCCGTATTAAGTAAATCTACAAAAATTGGTTCTATAACAATATTTGCATGCCTATAAAAGCGGATTAAAGCAATAAATAAACTTCAATGAAAATAGAAAATAGAATTTTAAATGTAGATTTAAATATTTAAACATTTAATATAAAAAATTAGTGGAATTACGTGTATTTATTATAACAAAACTTCAAAGAAACGACTCAATTCAAAATCGCTTCATCCGCCATATACTCTCCATATTTGCTCACCCACCATTGGTCATTTTTTGAAGAAATTTCTCACCGGAAAGAGATTTGGCTTTAACGATGAAATCAACGCTCAAACAATCCATTATTTTGAGAATTTCGATAAATATTATTGTTTGGAAGGAACCCAAAAGTTGGACCAAGTATATTGAAATCAAAATAGACTATTATGCGAAATAAAACGTGTTTCTACCGAAAACCTACACTTGATTTAAAAATTTCTATAGGCATTTAGATGTAAGAGTTGCGCTGAAGGATGTCGTCTTTCGCTATTTTTGAAAAAAGTCGTAATAGTACAAAGGTTTGCGCCAAAGTATATGTATATCTTTACATGGGTTATCAAAGGAACAAATTGACAGTTTGACATTTCCAATAGTAACATCTGTTTATTTCAACTATTACTTTACTCACCTGGCAGTTTCGATGAACTTAAAGTTATAAGACTTAGGGCCGATTGTACATTTGCGGTTTAAGCCAAAGCTTTCCTGAACCGAGTATAAATTTGAACTCCGGTTTAAGTGTGGTAAAGTCTTCATGATCAGGAAGTAATTCCATTTCAAATAATCATCAAGTTGGTGCCACAAATAACAAATTTAGGTTAGAATATTAATTGAACTTGGTTTAAACCGCCAAATTCGGCCGCTTAAGTAATATAAGTCAAACTTAAACTTAGCTCAGCAAAATTGTACAACACTGAAATCTCCTGAACTCGGTTCACGTCTTGAGCTGCCCTTAAACCGTGAATGTACAATCGGCCCTTATAGTTTGTTAGTAGTTCAGGTGGTTTTGTAATACTAATCATTACCGATTTTTGTATCATTCAGACTGAGTCTTTGACCTACGTCTTCAACTAAGTTACTAAAAATTGCAAGCCAATGCAATTGCTGCTTTACTGCCTTAACTATAAATATTTTCCTTTTAGCCATGTTCTCTTTTAATAGCTGAGCACTGACCAGCCGCTGTCATCATCGCATACATCTCAGCTTAAAACACGGTTGCTTTTTGTCTTAGGTTTACAGAGATTCTGCAGCCTCGTCCATACACTCCGATGGCCTTATTAGTTTTTGAGCCGTCTGTGTAATGCACGATTCCATTCAGTTTCACTTTAATGGAATTATTGTCCTAGAGATGTCTTGGGTGGACTAGTTGTCTTAAACAAACAGTTTATTAGGACAATCTCATTTCGTTATCCTCTCAGTTACCATGTTGAGGTTTTTTCAGTGAGATTTCATCGAAGATGACTGAATTCTTGATGATCCCTGCCCAGCTATTTAGGGGTCGTTATCATTTCCCTGTAATACCATGGAAGGCTCTGCGCTGCACCTTGCTAAGCATCTGTATGCAGGGCCGGATTTATGTATTGCGGGGCCCACAAGTACAACATCTCCTAAATGACTCCCCCCCCCCTTCAAAAGACAGATTCCTTAATAAGAATGTAACAATTGATTTGCAATTTTTGTAGTCACATTTAGTTTTACGAACGAGGTGATTTCTTCTGGGAATGTTGGAGACCTTCTAGCGGAGTTTGTTTGGTGATAAGGTTAATGAGACGTCAAGTACTTCATAAAATGGCCGACGTTTCGACTGGCAGAAGGCCACTCTTTATCAAGATTCTTTATTGAGGACATGAGAAATATAATTAGTACAAAGAGGTGGTTCAAATCACCTCGTTCGTTCCATCCATATGAGTACACCATTTAGTTTTACGTGTGTTATTTACTTATTTCAGTCGCAAAGCTATGACGGTTGTAACAGTGATTCGCAAAAGAATATAATGCAAATATTATGGCAAAACAATTGTTATACTTTTATTTTATGTAAAGACTAACCAAACAAAAAAATCGGCGCGGGACCCCACAGGGTGGGGACTTACAAGTAGTCGCTTGTTGGTAAATCCGGTATTGTCTGCATGATTTACTGAATGAAAGTCTAACACGAGCAACGCATACGTAATAAATCGTTTAATCATTCTAGTATACAGGGTGTTACAAAAAGGTACAGCGGGCTATGCATATCCGGATTCTACATATGAAAATAAGTCTAAAATGTTCAGTAACATTTTGTATTTTCTTGAAAATAATTATTATTTCAAAAACCCTTCTAAGTACATATTTTTATGAAATTTGGCATATGCCTTTATTTCTCAGAAGTTTACAATCAGGGCCGTCTCAAGCACAAATGGCGCCGGGGTGCCAAAATCAGCCTGCGCCCCCTGGTCAAGAAAACAAGTAATGCTATGTACTGTTTTATTTGATTTACTCATACGGAAGATTTTTTTAACTGCAATATAGTTTATTGTGTATACTAAATGCTCACTCTATCTATGCAAACGATGAAATGAAATAATAAAATCTAATTTGACCCTCCAATGGCTCCAATAATAGCGGTCGACCTCTGTGGCGGGTCGGGTATCAAAGCACGGTGTTCATCAGTGGCTTTTGTCAGAACTAAAACACCAAAAGCAGACAGAACTCTTTGTAAAAAAATATCCAGAATTATTTAAATAGATTGTTAATTTTAAAACCCAAATAAATAGCCTAGTCCGTGTACGCTATCGTAGGTCCAAAGGTCCTGCGCCCGGGTGCTCGGCACCCCTTGCACCCCCTGGTAAAGACGGCCCTGTTTACAATTTCCAAAAATTTTTTTTTTTCGAAATTATCAAATTTAAAAATACCGGACATTCAAACATTTTAAAGTAAATTAAATGAAAACTACTACTGAAGTATTAACAATAAAAATGTTGTTTCTTGCACAATTTAATTATATTTAGTAGTTTTCATGGAATTTTACTTGAAAATGTTAGAATTTCCGCCATTTTAAAATTTCATAATTTTAGAATCCGGATATGCATAGCCCGCTACAACCTTTTTGTAACACCCTGTATATCTAGTGGTTCAATCTTGGGTATACGTTCGACTTGCTTCCGAACACTTGACTGCAACCCCACGAGCATTTATTAGTTGTGTTTGCTACTTTCCCCAGATGTAGTTTGATGGTCAGCCCAAGTAAGGTGGAGGTGGGCGAAGTGTCCCTTGTGGACGTCGATGTACAGCTGAGACTGCTACAGACTTTTAATTGAGTAACACCATGATGTTTCGGTGTCAATGCCAAAAATGCCTGCTTCTATTATACAGGGTGAGTCAGAATATGTGGGAAGTACGATAACTATAGATAATAGGCATAAAATAAAGATGATTGTTTAAATAAACTTACATCCTAGCATGCGCAGGTAAAAAGTTATTAGGTCTTCAAAGTTGGAAAAAAAATTACTTCTTATTAATAACTTCTAAACTAATTAAATGTAATGAACTATTTTTTGTAGTTGTTAATGAATACGTAAAAACAAAAAAACTGTGAAAATTCGAAGAAAATTAAATAAGCAGAAGATGGATTTTTAGGGTACCCTCCACTGTTAAATCCCTTGGAACCTTTGAATCTTGAAGTTTTTTTTTTCATTTAAAAATTGTGTTTGATGGGAAATTTTATTCGTAAACTCTTTTGTCTCTTATAAAGCTTTGATTAAACGCATCGTTTTGCTTTAAATAAATCAAAAGTTGAATTTGTTTTTGTGCACTTAACTTAAAATAAAACTTAAAAAAAAAATAAATAATTTTTTTAAGCAAAACGATGCGCTTAATCAAAACTTTACAAGAGACAAAAAGCTTGCGAATAAAATTTCCTATCAAACACAATTTTGAATGAAAAACAAAATTCAAGATTTAAAAGTTCCAGAGGATTTAACAGTTGATGTACTCTAAAAATCCATCTTCTGTTTATTTAAACTTTATTAAATTTTCACAGTTTTTGGTTTTTAAGTATTCATTAACAACCACAAAAAATAGTCGATTACATTTAATTAGTTTAGAAGTTATTAATTAACAGTCATTTTTTTTCCAACTTTGAAGACCTAATAACTTTTTACCTGTGCATGCTAGGATGTAAGTTTATTTAAACAATCACCTTTATTTTATGCCTATTATCTATAGTTATCGTACTTCCCACATATTCTGACTCACTCTGTAGAGCGTTACAACCTTTGTGTTACCGACCCTTTCTGAAGATTTTTCTAATAATCTGTATAAATAATGTCACAGATTCGAATGTAGCAATTTCTGGCAAGAAATTGTGCCTGAGTTGGGCATTTTAAAAAATGGGTGTTGTTGTTGCCAAATATACACGCTCCCCCAGGGAAAATAGTCAACCCAAAAAATGTTAATGGAGATCAATCAATCAATATATTTTTATTGTATTTTTTGAAATATACAATCTTAATCAAAATCAAAATTAGCTCTACTTAACCAGCAATATATTTTTACAACTAATTTAAATCTAAATCTAACTCACATTTTACATCGCTTTTCTCCTTCTGCTCTCTAAAACCTCCTCCATCCATTTTTCCCTTTTCCATCCTCTCCCAGCACCTCTCTCCAACCTCCCTTCTGCTCCCTTAGCTCTACGCATTTCTCCACCATGTGCTCGATATTTTCCTTTCCCTCTCCACATAGTCCGCACAACCTCTCCTCCTCCTTCAATCAATATTTGCTGTCTTTTTCTTCATTTCCCACCCTGAATCGCGCTCATACTCCCTATGCCTCCTTATCCCTTCAGGTATCTCGGTATTTCGTCTGTCACTAAGTACTTATATTTTCCATTATACCTTCCCTCTCATATCCTCACCCTTCTTTCCTGTATTTGTACGTTCTCGACTCTTCTTGCTATTTCCGCTGCTATGTCCCGTCCCTCCAGCCTCTTCCTCTCTACCTTCTCTCTCGCATGTCCGTCTCTTTCGTAATATCGCCTTCTTTCTTCCTGGGGACATGTTATGACGTTATGTAAATGTAAAGAATGAAATTATCTTTCAAGGAACCTTATCATTCGGTCCCTCTTCTTATTTGAAAAGGCTCTGGAGGGCAGGAGGATGAAATGAGCGAAACGCCAATGTAGTCATAACATGTTCCCTTTAATATCAAATTTGACGCGCCTCGCCGTTTATGGCTAGAAAATTTATTTACAAAGATTTTAGGGGGTGGACTGTTTTCGCTGGGACACACTGTACCGTTGTGTCCAGATTGATTTCGTAATTTTGTCGTGATCCGATTTTCAGTGTGAGCGATATTGAGTGCCGTCAAGCCGGGCGTTGTGGAGGGACGAAAAGTGGAATTAAAAACTAATTTTACGTAGGTAGATTTAATTACAAATTGGGATCGCTAATTCTGTGTACAAGTACAGAGTTTATTATAAAACTGAGCTGATGCCGATACCGGAATGGATTACATTTAATCATGACCATTTAGAATTAATTGTGTATCAAATTTGAATGAAACATCGTACCTGAAAGATCTGTGATGAACGAGAGAACAGACAGCACAATCTCCAAAAGTACCTCAATCTAAAGCATCTTCTGATTTATTGAAGACATTTACAATATACAAAAAGGATTAAAAAGGAGACATTATTTAATCAATGATTCAGTATAATCATTTAGATGCCACAGTGATAATATTTTAAGTTAAGGCGAAAGAATTGCTAAATTCCATCATTAGTTTTATTAATATGGAAACGATGGACATTTGGAATGGAATTTATAGACATTGAACGTTAAATGGAGAGTTGAATAGGTGATGCAATAAAATACAATTAGTAATCTAGTGGTAACTATATTTAATAGTTTTAATTTGATTTTCAAATAAAATTCTTCAAATTACCGCCCTTAAATCAATTTGATTTGATCGCAATTAAAACAGGCACGTTAAAATTCCAGAAGCTTAATGGTTACACGAGCATTATAATCAAACAACGATCCTCGGCATCTTATATACAGCAACAAAAATTAATTGTCTGTTGTAAAAAAGTTGTTTTCTATTTATAAAAGGTGTATAAAAATTCAAAAAAATAATTTATTGGCAACGTGCGTGTATAATAAAAACAACAAAAGTTGCAAAAGGCATATGACAGAAACCATAACCATTAGAGTCGTTATAAATGCCAACAGTTACGGGTTTATCCTCACAAAGGACCAACAAAGGAAAGCAAATTCGAGATTTACCGCGTCAAGCAGTGGGCTATAAATGTCCATCCGTATTAAAGCTTTTGTGAGAAGCTCATTCGAAAACTGGTAAGAAGAATACCTGAGGATTTCTACATTTCCACCACATCTTTGTTTATATTTAAAAAAAAATTACACACGCTCTTTTAGAGCATTTAGCAATTGTGATTAAAAAGCGCAGTGTGCCTTAAAGGAGCATGCTGAGATATTTATATAAGGACTCGGGCTGTGAACTTAATTTTTAACCCCGCAAATTCACGAATATACCGCTGGGAATGTTTGTGCCAATTCGATTCGTTTCATTATGATTGTTCACAGTTGGGGAGTTTCTATAGTAGAGGTGATTTAATAAAGGGATAAAAAAAGGGTGCAACATTGGTAAGCCCCAAAAGCTTAGAAACAAGAATTTAAGAAAAAGAAGCTCAACGCCGACTCTGTATCACACGCCGTAGGTGGTAATCATGAATTTTTAGATGTGGAATTCTCGCCGTCATTAAGTCTGGTCTCGTTCGATTAATTTAAAGTTAAAAAAAGGCCGAGCGATTTTAATGCCGTATAACACACCGAACCTCTTCGAGAACTATGATTTTATGCAAATTCAGACTTGTCAAATCATTCTTAAGATAATTAATTGATAATTTCTGATTACGTCTATTATTTCCGCACGACATTAACCGTTTATACGCCTTTCTGAGTTTAATTTATCATTGTGAAGAGTAATATTCTTATGGTGTGTCCAAAAATAATAAATGAGAGTTATGAATGAACTTTTAGAAAATCTTGCTGTGTCATAAAGGGATATTTCGGGAATTTCGGAGGGAAACGTTTATTCATAGCCACCTGTGATGTAAAAAATGGATACGAGGGGGGTGTCACGTATATAAAATACAATAGGGACCGGTCAAGTATTACTAGACTAATCGGCGTCGAAAGGACCTTCTGTATATAAATAACAAGAAACGATCTAGACAGGCTGGCACCCCAGTAGGCATCCTGTAAAAATATTCGGTAATGAATAAATTGGATTTTTATGGTGAGTTGTTATTTATAGGTTATGTACCTTTTTTTTGTTTTACATTTAGTACTATCCGCCTTTCCTAAAGAATTTTTATGGTTTGTCATGTAATAATTTGTTATTAAACAAGTGGTTTTATACTGAATTTCATCTTTTTGATTGTAGGTTCATTTTCCTGACGAAATCAAAAAATTTTCGAATTTCTTGATGGCAATTTAGCAATTTCGTTTACATCTACCTTTTATAAAATAAATACTGCTCATCACAATAAACACTTGAAAAGATGGGCGAGTTTCCACATGGCCCATCTTCAACACAGACGAAATCTTTATATTACAATGCTTACTTATTTTTTTTTGTTATACCTACCCAAAAGATGAATACCTAATTCGAGAACATCATTAAACCGATGCTGAATCATGATCATTATGAAATGGACTAAAGTTGAACATCGGCATTTATACACAAAATAACAATATTGTTAGTATTAAAGAATGCAATAACAAAAAACCGGAAACTCTTAAAACGTGTGAAAGAATCATTTCTAGAGAATAAAAGGTGTGGTCAGTTTTCACAGAAAACAAAATATGTCCTCAATACGTCCTTACTACCTGCTATAACATTCCAATAGAGAACTTGCCATTGATACATAGAATGTTCTTTTTCAAAATGTATTCTATACATTTCACGCCATTCTTCTTTACACGAGTTATAAGAATGAAGCATTCAGAATTTTGTCACCGGTTGTAACTTGTAACGCTTAACAAGTCCGAGTGTTTTTATAAAAATGTCTCGCTAATAAGCTAACAGTCATTTTGCAATTAACTAATTTTGAAATGCACGAAGACATGTGTAAAGTTTAGCATTCATAACAGAACAATGTGGATTCAGTTACCGAACTAACAATGCTTTATGTAAGTGAAGTGCTACTGGCTGCTGCTACTGCTGCTGTTGCTACTGCTGCTTACAAGATAAGAGTTGTTCAATTTAAATTCCAAAGCGGCCACAAGTGGATACTTTAAATTCTGTTAGCAATAAAGTTACGTTGCACCTTGATTTGAAATATCATAATCCGCAAACATTTTAACGATGATATAATTTGCATCCGTTTTCAATAAATCTATTGAAGATTACTGTATTGAAAACGGGAAAACATGTTAGCAACCCATAATAATATAATTTATTATAACATTGCTGATTTATTATTATGATTTAATAACAACCGTCTACTACTTGAGTGCTGTTGCATTCAATACGAGTCGAAAGTTTTTCAATTCATCATACATATTATTACTTCTGCTGTAATTTTCGCACATCTTAACATAGTAATTATTATTTAATAAAAGTTCAATAACTTTTCAATTATGTATAACAACTTCAAGGATTATTTTCAATTAATTTATTGTAAATTGCAAATATGAAACAGTTATCGTAATGGATCAAGGTAAATGTTGGAAACAAAATAATCTCCCCACTGAAATTGTTTGCAACTCTTCGGAATGTTCGGAAAAATGGAAAAGAGTTCAAGCTGAACAACACTCCACCAGGCCGCCTAGCTAATTAAGCATGTTACTTAAAAATACCCACTGCTCAAAACAGGGCCGTTTCTAGTGGTCAAAGCGCCTTCGTGCAAAGTTGGTATTGGCTCCCCTTTTCAACTTAAAGTTGAGTCGATTCCCAAGTTTGAAAATTCTTTAAATGGGTTGAGGATTGTCGTGCTTTGAAAGTGCTCCATTCGGAAAATCCATTCAAGCGTAGGTATAGGTTTTTTCCAAAAAAAAAAATTATGAACTTCTTCCCTTTTATCTCATTCCCCATTATCTGTTTTTTCCTTATCCACTCCGCTCCTCACCCTTTCATCTAATATTTCTTCCACCCTCCTGTGATCCTCCTTAATTCACTACACTCTTTTAACATAATACGTCATATTCCCCATCCCTTCCCCACATAGTCTGCAATTCCTTTCTTCCTCTTTTCTCCAATACTTATTACCCAACTCTTCATTACAATATCTGAACCCTGCTATCCCTTTCGCCTTTCAGATATTCTGGCATCCCTTCTCCCTTAATAATCCTACAGCTTACATTGTATTTATTTTTGTCCATCTCTCTAGCCTTTGTATGTTCTTGTAGAGATCTTGCGATGCTCTCTCTTACCCTCACTCTCTCTTCTCTTAATCTCTCTACCTCTTCCTTTGAGTACCCGTTCTTTTGTAATATTCCTCTCTACTACCTTGTCCGTAATAAACTCTCCCTCTTTTATCTCCCTCATTCCTGTAATATTTTGCGTTCGGTTCTTGCTCTTATTTCTTCCTCATACTTTATTTTTCGTCTTGCACTTCCTCTCTTATAATACACCCTGGAGTTTTCTTATGTAGTCCCAATACCGATTTCCGATATTTTTCTTGTAGCGCTTCCACTTGTTATACGTGTTATCCTTTTTTGTATATAACTCATAAACTCACTCAACGCATTCAGATTTTGGGCATATAAAGTTCATATTGCGTCGTTTTTCATAAAATGTAGTCATTCTTTAGCGCGCTCTAGCAGCAGTTTTTAATGTCATAGGAATTAATGCAAATTGTAGAAAATGTTATCTACTCTAATTTTGTATGGAAGGAATAGTTATCATTGAAAAATGCATCCATCATTCGTGAGTTGAATACGAATGTTATTGTTATTACATTATGGCGCCCCTATCGTATGGCGCGGCGCCTTCGTACGGAGCAAGAAATGGGCGACTGCTAGACACGGCCCTGGCTCAAAGCAGAATCCAATTTGAAACAATACCGAATTCAAGTTCGGCTTCCACGTCCACTTCTTTGAATCAGTCTTTCATCGAAGACGCTAGCGCTGTGTTTTCTGCATCGGGATGTCTAGTTACTAGTTAGAGAAGCAACTGTTTTCAAAGGTTGCTGTCAGGATAACTGCTGAAGTGGTTGTAGGGGGGACGCACAAGGATACTTACCGATACTTCTGAGAAGAAATAAATAGAGGTAAAGGAGAAATATAAAATAATATCTAAATAGTCGTTAACTATAACAAAAAGGCCTACACTTTATTAAATAAAAGCCTCCGTACTAGATGATTCTAGTAGTGACGGTACACGGTAACATGGAAAAACCCCGTTGACGATGTCCTTGACTGTGCTATACAAATTTGGAAAGTGGTCTAAAACAAAAATAATGAGATATTATTTAGTGCATCCTAGGAATTGTCATTCTCACACCAAGAATTATTATTTTTTACCCCAAAAATTATTTTTTCTATCTTAGCTTTTTAATTATTTTGGTCCCAATATTTTTTTTTCCCAAGAATTATTATATTAGCCCCCAAAATTATTCATTTAGCCCACATAATTATTCTTTTGGCCCCAAGATTTTATTCATTTTACCCCATGATTTTATTCATTTTACCCCAAGGTTTTATTCATTTCACCCCAAGATTTTATTTATTTTACCCCAAGATTTTATTTATTTACTTATTTTATAGAAGTATTTGAAACTAAAAAAAATGCCACCCTAAACGTATATTTCCACTCAGGCGCTTAGGTTAGAGGTAGGTTTAGTATATTTTTTTTCAATTGATACAAAAACGGCAATATGATACTACACAGCATTATTTTGAAACTAAAAAAAATACCACCCCTAAACGTATATTGCCACTCACTTGCTTAGGTTAGAGGTAGGTTTAGTAAATTTTTTTTAAATTGATACAAAAACGGGAATATGATACTAAATAGTATTTGAAACTAAAAAAAAAATTTACAATGGTTACATAGAAGCTCATACCTACAAACTCCTTGCGTACTTTATTTAGTAAGTCTCTAAAACCTTCGGCATACAACTTAAGGCTTATGTGAAAATGGAAATCTTAGGTAAAAATGTCAAAAACTTGGGGTAAAATTAGTAAAATCTTGGAGTAAAATGAATAAAATCATGGAGTAAAATGAATAAAACCTTGGGGCCAAAAGAATGATTCTGTGGGTTAAAATAATAATTTTTGGAAGCTAATATAATAATTCTTGGGATCAGAAATCTTGGGACTAAAATAATTAAAAAGCTGGGGTCGAAAAAATAATTCTTGGGGTAAAAATAATAATTCTTGGGCTTAGAGTGATAATTCTTGGGGTCGCGAAAATTACCACCCAAAAATAATTCATTACGCCGGCGTCACGTCGGTCACGTAGAGAAGAAAGTCGATGATGAATACAAAGCGAAGTTCTTGAGAAAAAGGGGAAATGTATTCCTCAAATAGATTATGTCAGCCTTATTCAATAGGATGTTTCATGTTGAAATTAATTACAGTAACATATTGATAACTTACGTTAAGGTTTGTAAAAATCCCTCTTTACTTTTACAACGTTTTTCTTTGCAAATATACGTTTTGTTTCTGTCCAACTTTAAATCCAGGTCAGATAATCAAATAGGTTCAGCCTCTTCTGGTCTCGGGCCCAAACCAAAAGGGAAAATAAAACAAATAGTATATCAAATATGGAGTTGTTTGAATATATGCGGTCGAGGACTGACAAAAAAAACCAAACTCACTATCATTCAAAAAAGATAAAAGGAATTGTGCAACAATTATAGTATCAGATGATTCAGATATGGATATAAGGACAATCGACAAAGAATTAATAGAAAGAAGAAATGGCAGGCGTAACATTAAAAAGACCCCAACAGAACTGTGAATAAATCAGCGAAAAATACCGTCAAATTTTCAGAAGAAGGCTATAATAAAGCACTGTCACCGTTTGTTATACAAAACCAAATATAGGCAAATTTTGTTGGTGTGGTAATGTGTCCCGACTTGCTACTATGTCCAACTGAAGAAATAATAAAAGAACTAAAAAACCAAGGTGTAGTATAGATGCATACAAAATGAAAAAATGGTAGAAAAATGAATTATAGACACTGCAGCAAAAGTTAACATTTAATCAGTTACGTTGGTCGATTAGTTGCCGTAACAGCTTTTCTTGGCGCCAACGTGGGGGGCCCCTTCTGCCCACTTGTTCTACCTGTTTACTTGGATTGCTTACTGTTCATTAACCATGTTCTCATTTAAATTAGATGTGAATCGCTTAAACAAAGTCTCCTAATTTTGCTGTACCATTTCCTCGATTTTGCTGTACCTTTTCTGCCATTTTGCTTCGATTTCTTCCCTAGTTTTGATTTAATTTTCTCTCGATGACTTACCATCCTCATTTCCTTTTCTTATTTTATGTTGACGACCTTTGCTTTGGATTTCAATTTCTATGACTTGCGGCCATACTGCGTAGTCCTCGTCAGTTAGTACTCTATTTCTTCTCAACTAAGTACGTTCGTTTCCTTTAATGTGACGCGATGATGCACCTTTGCTGAAGGCGACTTTGGGTCGGTTATGTTCGTAAGTCAATAAAATTAGTGCTTAATGGGACAGATGCTCACCTGTTTTTCGCCAACGAAACATTAAGGCAGTACCTTGTGGTTGGTAGATAACTCGTTTGTTGTCCTAACTTTCGCTTAGGATGCCTTGATTTCTTGTTGCTTACTAAAAATCAATATTTCGGATTTATGTGTTGATCGAGAATGTTGATGGTTAGTCAGGAACTTATGGTTCTCCTGGTTTTCATCAAGAATGTTCAACTGTAACGTATCTGAACACACCCTATTACAAATATACACCACAAGTTGCTCATGAAAACACCACACACAAACTGTTTTGGGATAGAACACTACTCACTGATAAAACTGTATAATATAACAATAGGCCAGATACAACACATAGATAAAATACAAAATATCATTAAAAACAATTTAGCCAATGCCCTATGCAGAGAAACATCGCAAATAGCTCAGGAATTTAAGGCACAATGGAGAATTGGAAATGCTCTACAATGGGTACTGTATACCCATTGTTCTTAGTGCAACCGGAGTTATTCCAAAAAATAATTTCTAAACATCATATATCACTCAAAACGTTCAAGTAATACCACTCAAACACAAAATGAAACACAACACTCGAATCTCCCTTCAGAAACTGAAACTAACTTGCATACATAACATAACGTTATAGAAAGGGCATTACAAACACAAATCACTTCATAACCACTCATATAACATCTCTAACTTGTTCACATGCACCCAAACGCAGACACACAATACACTCACAACATTAGAACACAAAACACAAACAACACATTACCCACTCGAAATGTTTTTTACAGTAGTTACTTTCAATTTATGTTAATCGTTACTTGATTTGGATCCGTGCGGTTAGTTGTTAGCCAGGTAAAGTATAAATAATAATAATAATAATAATAATAATAATAACTTTTTAACAGCAACTTCAAATTTATATTGTATAGATATATGTATTAGTAGGACTAATCGTTACTTGATTTCGATCCGTGCGATTAGTTAACCAGGCTTGGCCTGAGTAGCGATAACAATCGAAGTACATAATAATAATAATAATGGACGATATCCACAGGAGATTAACGAAGACTGTGTTGATATTATAGCAACGCATGCTTGGTTAACCAAATGTGATATTTTCCCAGAGTCAGAGGGTTTCATGTTTGCCATACAAGATCAGGTCATTTACACACGAAATTACAGAAAACACATAATTAAAGATAGGACAATTACACATGATCTTTGTAGACAATGTTCGCAAAGACCAGAAACAATACAACACATTATATCAGCATGTACACGTCTAGCACAAACAGAATACAAACACAGACACGATCAGGTAGCTAAGATAATACACCAAAAACTCGCCACAAAACATAACCTTTCTAATGATAACACACCCTATTACAAATATACACCGCAAGTTGTACTTGAAAACACCACACACAAACTATATTGGGATAGGACACTACTCACAGATAAAACTGTATATAACAATAGGCCAGATATAACACTTATAGATAAAACACAAAAAATCATATACATAATAGATATTGCCGTTCCCAACACAAACAATTTAGCCAATACACACGCAGAGAAACATCGGAAATACACTGATATAGCTCAGGAACTTAAAGCGCAATGGAGAATGGGAACTGCTCTTACAGTACCCATTGTTCTTAGTGCAACCGGAGTTATACCAAAAACAATACATCACAGTTTGCACATTTTAGGGTTAGATAAGAACATATACATACAATTACAAAAGGCAGTCATTATCAACACTTGTCACATAGTTAGAAAATTTCTAAACATAACGGAAGATACCGCACATCACTCAGAACCACATCACACACTTTCAACTAATACCATTCAAACACAAAATGAAACACAACACTCAATCCTCCCTTCACAAATTGAAACTCTGTTGCATACACAACATAACATTATAGAAAGTCCATTACCAACACACAACACTTCAACAATCACTCATGTAACACCTCTGACTCGTTCTCATGCACTCAAACGTAAACACACAATATACTCACAGTATCAGAATTCGCAATTAACACAAAACACAAACAACACATTACCCACTCGAGTGCAACCTATGCGTCGAGCTAAACAACAAAAAACGCTTACACAATAATCATAACACTTTTTCAAAACATACATATTATGTTCATTTTTTTTTTTCTTTTCTATAAAAAGTCACTAAGTCACGAATAAGTGACGCCAACGGAGAAGCCTAGGAATATAGGGTCTCTTTTTGTTATTGATGCGAGACGCTGCGTTCATGTTAATGCCTTCGCGGAAAGAGGGTCGACGGGACGTGGCTTTTACAAATTGGGATCAAATACACCGAGGCTTCTCAAACAAATACATTATCTAAAATGTGATCAGCGTTGGTTTTATCAACGTCATTTAATTTAATGAACATAATATGTGTATAGTATTTAGTATGTTCACTTTTTAACAGCAACTTCAAATTTATATTGTATAGATATATGTATTAGTAGGACTAATCGTTACTTGATTTCGATCCGTGCGATTAGTTAACCAGGCTTGGCCTGAGTATCGATAATAATACACTTACAAGAGGGCAGTGAAATATGACTTAGTGGAGAGAATGGTGACTGTGAGGGTTGCAGTTGGAAATTGGAACGCACGCTGTAGTATACCACGCTCAGGATTCAGTGGATTTGCTTACTTTAGCATCAAAATTAGGCTATTGAATACCTCGATGACACTTGAATATGTTTGTCATTAGTAAGTAATTTTATAGCTTCACACTTCAGTTGACTTGTGCACTTACGGAATGAATGGAAGCACAGGTGATTCCCATACCTACAGTTTGTTCAGATATTAGTTAAGTAATGAAGAGAATAGGTGAAAGTGCGGATGTAGTAAAATTGAATGTTATACGAATGAATAGATATCGATCTTTCCTTTTGACGGATGTCATAGGTATATAAAAATTACGTTGAGTAAGTTTACAACCAATTAGGTGTCCATGTAATCAGATACACGCGGTTATTTAAAATCATCTTGCCAAAAGTGAAGTGAACACGAAGAATGTTCGTTTTTAGTACCTCCACCATCTACTAAATGGACATTCACTTCTGATATGGAAATTAAAAAACGCTGTCTATCAATTTAAAAGACACAAAAGTAGATTGACTTTAAACATATCAGATTCTTTTTTGTTGAATCAACCGCTTCTTTTATTAGATATTTCACTACTCAGGTGTTCGTTTCGGCGTTACACTGAAGTGAAGATCAAAGATAAAGGAGATTTTATCGCTGGACCGTGTTAGGGACATCGGTATCTCCTGTTAGTAGGCGTAGATGGCCCATTGTTATGTAATAGTACGTTCATTTTTTGTTTAAAATGGATGTCGGTTACGCCTTAATGTCAACTGTCTTTATTTTCTCAACCACCTGGATAATCTGCTTCTTATAAAAAAAAATTGTTTTTGTCTTATTATTTATTTGCGACATAAGTTATAAACGTTTCCATTGTAAAGGAAAATCCGTAATAATTAAAGTGCATTGTAAATATCATTCAAAGTGTATATATACACAAAAGCACATTAATTCTGCGCAAATATTTATGGTTTTATTACAGCAGGTGAGATTTGGTCATAAAGCTGCATTGAAACTTGCGAGTCTCACACCTAGAATATTAATATTTATTATGACTTGTCCATGTCCCCGGGGGGTTATTTTACGGCTACTGCCCCCTCTTTAACCCGCCTTTTCCCTACAAGAATTTCACGTATGGAAATTATCTTTTAATTTATCACATATTATTCTATTGTACCATTTACATCGGGGTGTTAATTTTATTTATTTGTTGTATTCATTATGTTAATTGCTTTAAAAATGTAACCCTCTAAACTTTACGATATAACCGCAGTTTATAACACAATTTTACACATGTTCCATTTTTGTATTATGACAATAATAATTTTCTAAACTGGTTTACCAAATCGATTGTAATAAAAAGTTAGGTTTTCTGCGTGGCAATATAAGGCAATAACTTTATTGCGCATATTTCCGGTAACAATAATTGGACATGCATGTGTATAGGGCAACGAAATGTCTCAGTTCAAACAATAAAATGTTTCTGACAGACTTAATGGATGTAATATATTGAAAACACTCCGCATTATTTGTAAAATTGTTGATCAATTGGCCACAAATATCATATTTAAGGAGTTTCAAATTAACAATATCTGAGATGGCATCTTCAATCTCTTCAAACTGCTTGATCACAAAATACATTGAATACAGTTTCAAGTACTTATCTGGGTAACTTTGTGCGACGCCAAGATGTCATCATCAAGAACATTCTTGAGGAAAAGTTATAAGAGACCGTCATTCTCTCGAGTACTGTTGACTCGCAGAACGAAGCTAATCAGATAGTGGACGTGGCGATATAACCACCAGTTCTTCCACACTGGAGAATTAATGTTTTTTTTGTAATTTATGCGTATTACTTTCAGATAGAGATAAAATTTGTTCTTTTTCCCAAATCTGACAATGGTGAGTGCTCCACCCTTTAAACGTATCGTTCAATCAGTCTAATGAGTTTCGAAGCCGAACGAAGAAGTTGGAGAAGACGTAATAATGGCAAGTGGAATCTTGCCGAAACGTTGTTTTAATTCTGATACCAAGTAAGGTCGTAAACAATCGACACGTGAACGTCCGGAGAAGCAGCTTAGCATTATATTTGTACGATTACGGGTGAGCCACAGGTGCACGACAGCACTAAAAGGGTAAAGAAAAACAGTCATCATGCTAAAGTTGTATCTTGACTACGAATCTGACTGCAGTGCTTAAAGTCATAGAGCAACCGATCATTATGTTCTATGTCATAGGCCGTAATTAAATACCTTCGAAAATCCCGATGGGAAATTGTATTTTAAACTTGACAGATCCTTTAGCATATTATGTTGGCAGTATAATTTGGTTTCTGGTTTCAAGATTTGTCAGGGACGTTGACTACCTAATTTAAATTACTACTTGTAGACTTACATGAAAACGCAAAGCTTGCTCAATTGCGGTTCTTTCAATTTGTTTATTATAACTTAGTGAGGAATCTACACCAATATTAAGTACGATGTTTCCAATCTAAAAAAATTTACTCCCACTTTGTGGAAAGGTCTATAAGACACTTCCTCTTTATGAAAGGTATCCTTCTTCCAATATTTCACCCGATTGTGCAAGGAATGTTGAAAAAATATATTTTAATTTGAGGAGTATTTGGGATAACAATTCACGAACCATCCACAATTATGTTTTTTGACAATTAGTACCTAACAGAAAATTATTTCTAATGGCCGCGGCTGGTTCATTAGTCGTACAACATTGTTTTATTTTTTGGAGGCTAACGTATTACCATTGAACCTTGAGCAGCCTATCTTTGACAGGAGTCCCTTCTGAACTGTATTTCGATATCTAAGTTTTTGAATTTTATTACAGCAGCAATGACAATATTTTTTCCAAAAGTATAATGAACAGTGTAATAATTGTAGTGCATGAACCTCATTTATAAGAAGCAGGTTATCTAATTGTTTTGTTTTCCAAACTACTAAAAATCTTGCAAAATTACAACTGCACGTTATATCGATAGAAAAGTGATCTCTAAATCTTCTATTTCACCATATCGTTTTCGGTCTAGATTGGACAACAACAACCTTCTACAGAAGACCTTGAACCTAACAAAAGGTTTGATTGTGTCAAAAAAGCTTAATTTCTGACTGAGATCCAGATATAAGAAATTGCTTTTCTACTGTCAACAAAACCTGATTAAGAAATTAAGCGACCCACATATTTTACTTAAATAGTCATAGTCATAATGTCTTTGGTCACCACCCCCCTATGCTATTTACAAAAAGGGCCTTTAATATAGAGCGTACTGAGTTTTTGTAAGCATAATGTTAAAAATTCAGTTTTAAGAGATTTTTCTATGTGACAATTTTGAAGTATTATTTGCATATTGTTCAGTAACTATTATCTTTTGATCCACAGTTTATCAAGAAATTTAAATTATTCTCGAAAACTTAGCCAGTTTCAGCTCCAACAATATTTAGTTATATCGTCTGATGTTTGATATTTCTCAGTTGCAGTTTCTTTCAAATTAATCACCAGCTTTCCAAGAGCAATGGAATTTGGAAATTTTCATGTTCACTCTAACAATTTGGCCTAACTTACTTGTCATGTGGGGGGGGGGGGGCGGTGATAGTGAGCTAATTTATAATTTTTTTCATTTGTTCCGGTAGGCATAATCTCATTCATTGAACTGAATTGAGTTCAAAAGAGATTCCAGTGTATTTAAATTTCTTGGCTCATCATCACAGAAATTCAATATATTTTTAAGCGGCAAACGTTTTTTTCAGCTATTCAGCTAAGCTATTGTTAAACACATTTTAGCTGTAAATTTTTGCAAGAAACGCAGTGAAGTGTGAATTTGAAAATGGCCAAAGATTGTTACAGTTAAGGCAAACCTAAAATATTTGTTGTTACAAGTTAATACCATCATCTCCATTTTCGATTCAACGAAGAAGTATGAAACGGAAACAAGTAATAATATTATGAGTATAGTACTCTGCCAAAGGTACGTTCACTTATCGGAATCACAACACTGAAGTAAAATACATAATTATATAGTTTCCTTCGATGTTGCCACAAGTATGAAAAACAGCAAGATTCAGTCCGTGAGCCATGCAATGTGTATGTAAATAACCTCAGGATTACTTAAAAAAATTACAGTGTTTCCGAAGTTTTTTGGAGGTTGTAATTCAAGATTTGGGGTGCGTAGCACCCCCCCCCCCCCCCTAACTTCGCCTATGCCAATGGTAGACAACAGAGCACCTGCTTCCGTATGAGATTTGAGTTCAGAGTTGTCTTTGGTTCTCTTTGTTCATACAACTCCTTTCAATTCCCATCACCGCCTACATGCATTGGTTCCAGATTGAGAATTGCTTAACCCAACCATATAACTGATATTTATATAATCTAGGTACTTCGCTATATTAGACACAAACAGACACCAATGTAACCCTGATTAATAGATGACCAATCGATTTCTGTATCACACACCATCATTTTTCTTTATTCTGTATATTCTTACATAGAGTTCACCAATCGTAGTTGCGTCTCATGATAATCGAGTACTACGCACACACTCAGGTATGCTGACAAGCGTGAAAGTCCGTTCGTGTATATGTAATACGAATTGGCATCTAAACCGATTGGAAAACCGTACATTGCTTGCAGGTTGTAGATAACAGTAATATTTTCTTTAGAGCTTCGTATTACCATATGTTATTGACTTACCTAGTAGCATTTCTAGTTCCTTTGCTACTTCTTCCATTTTTCCTGGATTGAGCTTGATTTTACGTTCTATACCAAAGCCTTGTTTCTTTTATTTGATTCTTTTTTACCTTATTTTCCAGTTTCATTGACTTTGTCTTATTACACGAAAACACTTGACCGAAACCCACAAACACAAGCCTGTAGTATCCACTAGCGCAGCGTTTCACAAACTTTTTTGACCGCGACCCGGTACGAGGTTTTAAAATTTTTGGCGACCCATCTTATGAAAAAACCCCACTTCTTTACAAAACAAATTTTATTTTTTAATTAAAAATGTAGTTAATTGTTTGTTTGTTTTATTTCATACACAAAAATTTCAAAATAATTATATAAGAAAAATAAAAGTAATTAAAAAATTATATTCATTTAAAACTAGTAAATGAAGTAAACTAACAACGTTAGCAGCACAACGCGCGGACGCGAGCGGTAAAGCTACGTGAAAGAGTGCAAATGCACACTATTCCTAGTGTATAACGTATAACTGATGTAAAAAAACTAATAGGTACTCATTTTTTTTGTGTTTTTACCATTTTTTTCCATGACTCGGCAAAATTTTTCTACGGCCCGGTGCCGGGTCGCGACCCACACTTTGGGAAACGCTGCCTAGCGCATCGTCCATCAAGGTATCTTCCTTTTTCATTGGTAATTCCACGGAATCCATGAATGTTGTTGCAGCAGAGGGTGGTTTTGCTTATCATCACCTCAAATTAATTTTGAAAACGCTTGGCGATTCAAAAATTGCGGGAAAATGTTTGATCTTATTTTTGTATCCCCCCCCCCTCCCGCCACTTCAAGTTAACTGTTTGGGTGAGCGTCCCGAAACTTAGAAACTTTGAATCCCTGTGTACAAGATATCAGCTTCACTTTTTGGTGACATATGTAAATTGATAACAACTATTTTTTTAAATTATTTGCAAATATACAGGATGGTTCACAAAATTGGAATATATCAAAGATAGGTTTTTTAAATGCAACCCCCTGTATTTTATTACATTTTTAGATTATACGTTAAAATTAAGGCAACTTTATTCAACTTTCCCTATACATATCGCTGACCAATTTTGAGAAAATTGTCATTTAAAAAAAATTCAATTTAAACAACGCCTAATAACACGGAAACCGCTTACTTTCAGTAACGCAAATTTGATGATATAAATTTGCGTTACTGAAAGTAAGTGGTTTCCAATTAGGCGTTGTTTAAACTAAATATTTTTCTTAAAATCACAATTTTCTCAAAATTGGTAAGCGAATAGGTATAGGGAACGTTGAATAAAGTTGCCTTAATTTTTAACGTATAATCTAAAAATGTAATAAAACACAGGGGTTTTTATAAGTTTCTCCATATTAGCTTGTTAATGATTTTGAGGTTATGTAAAATTACAGAAAAGCAAGCTAAAATTGTTTGTTATTTAATTTATTTTCTATGGCTATCGATTTCGGTATGAATATATACCATCATCAGGCCGAGCGTCAGGTGAGTGAAGATGAAAGTGAACAATGGAGGTGTCGATGATGAGAGCGGAGATGAATGTTGTAGGTGAAGAACTTGGAATGTTGCTGCGAAATTGAAATACCAACATCTCATTAAAAGGTATACGAATGTGCATGTGTTAGTTGTGGAGTTGCAGTGATTAAACGTGATCGATAGCCATAGAAAATACATTAAATTACAAAATACAGGGGGTTACATTTAAAAAAACCTAACTTTGATATATTACAATTTTGTGAACCATCCTGTATATTTGCAAATAATTTTAAAAAATAGTCGTTATCAATTTACATATGTCACCAAAAGTAAAGCTGATATCTTGTACCTTTTGGGCACAAGAAGCCGAGGGAATAGTTGTGAATCATCCTGTATTTGCTTACGTCGTCTGATGTTTGAGATTTCTCAATTGCTGTGTATTTCAAATTGAAATTGGTTACCATCAAATTTTCATGTTCGCTCTAACAATCGTGTGGATAGAGTGAGGGGCCGGGACACTACGCCGAATGCCCACAACGCCGAAACGATATTTTGATGGCCCATATCGCCGACTAGGGACACTACGCCGACGGACACTACGCCTACTGTGCCCACATCGGCGAAAACTGTACAAGGGACACTAAGCCGAACGTGACCACAACGCCGACTACTAGACAAAAAATTAATAGGGACACTACGCCGACAGTGCCCACATCGTCGACAACTGTACAAGGGACACAACGCCGACCATGCCCACATCGCCGACAGTGCCCACATCGTCGACAAGTATACAAGGGACACTTCGCCGAATTTTTATTTGAATTGCAGACCCCCGAAAGAAAAACTCCCGAAAAATAATTATAGATGGCTGTGAATAAATATATAAATATACAAGGTTTGGAAATAAAAGTAATGCTAAACTTAAACGTAGATTGCCACTAAAGCGCCTAGGTTATTTGCAGGTTTAGTATATTTTTTTTCAATTGATACTTTTTCATAGTCAAGTGCAACATTTCTTCCGGGGGTCTGCAATTAAAATAAAAATTCGGCGAAGTGTTCCTTGTACACTTGTCGACGATGTGGGCACTGTCGGCGTAGTGTCCGTCGGCGATGTGGGCATGGTCGGCGTTGTGTCCCTTATACAGTTGTCGACGATGTGGGCACTGTCGGCGTAGTGTCCCTATTAATTTTTTTTCTAGTAGTCGGCGTTGTGGTCACGTTCGGCTTAGTGTCCCTTGTATAGTTTTCGGCGATGTGGGCACAGTCGGCGTAGTGTCCGTCGGCGTAGTGTCCCTAGTCGGCGATATGGACCATCAAAAAAGCGTGTCGGCGTTGTGGGCATTCGGCGTAGTGTCATATGCCCGATAGTGAGATAATATAATAATTTTTTCATTTGTTCCAGTAGGCATAATCTCACATCATACACCATGTTTTCAGTTCAAAAGAGATTCCCATATATATTTAAATTTCTTCACTCACTATTACCTAAATTCAATAAGTAGGTAAATATATTTTTAAGCGGCAAACACTATGGTCACTAAGTGAATTTTAACAATTTCAACTTTGTTTATCGGAAAAAACAATGAAAATGTACATTTAATAATTAGTTGTCAGTAGGTACAGGAAGTCAGGAAGTTCACAATTTACAGTTATAAGAAATCGCCTATAACGTGAACCTAATTAATGCTTGTACAATTTGAAAATACCGATAACGGACATCGTGCACATGTAAACCAGTAAACGTGATTGAACTTTGTTAAGAATAAAAGATTTTTTATTCAAAATTATCTCTGTTATTGTGCTGGAGACTGAAGATGCCACATTATGATCTGCTTGTCTTCTAATGTTCAACTTTTTATTTTATACGTAGTTCGGTTCAGTAACGCGTAAAAAATCGGGTCAGTTCACAAAATAAGCGATTGTTTCGGTTGTCTAAAGCAAAGGGAATCGTGTGTATAAATTCCACCTCGGAATTTGATTGAGACTGACTCTATCAAACCGGTAAGAACTGTCAATCAAACAAAAGTGTGGTCAAATAAAATAAATTTGAAGTTGACGGTATTCACTGTTAGGGGTAGTTTCAAGTTCGCTCATGGTTATTGTAGCGAAATTATTTCAGTTGTTTTGTAATAGAATGCCTAAGCGCTTACTAAGTTTTCAGTCAGACTGGGTTTTGTTCCCCCCAGATTAAATTAAATCTGGGTATTGTAATGTTAAAACGTGTTTTGCGCCATTGTGGTTATTGTAGTTGGTTATAACCCTGCCCTTTCTCTTTTATCGGCTCTACATGTGTGGAAGTTTTGTTTTGAATTACAAATGAATTATACAATTATAAATACAAAATTGGAACTATTTCACAATGAAGCTTTTATGCGGCTTTGTTTAAACAATATTCCACTAATTAACGTATGGCGTCATTTTACATTTCAAACTTCCGAGTTTCCTACGAAAAAAACCTTCAATTGAAATGATTAATTGGTAAAAAAAGGATGGTATAGTTTATGTGTGATAGAACAAGTCACGCGAATAATTTAATTATAAAGCAATTTAATGTAGGGTCAAATATCAGAATAGACGGGAATACTCGGGCGAATCATCCTTTAGTGAAAAGACGGATTACGACAAGCGTTAATCCTTGAAAAAAATTTCTCATGAATACGTTACAGGCTTACTAAAATAAATACCAAACAATAGACACTACTTGCACATTGCCAACCTAACAAAAGTAGACAACAAATACCAACAATGAAATAAAACACGCTCAATAGATACTACAAATGCGTCTAGCAAACATTACACACTGTACACAAACCTCTTCCTTAAACCCTGAAAGCGTAAGGGAGAATTTTGAATAAAAAAAGTTGAGATCGGAAGTACGGCGTAATAATTTTGAGCCATATGCAGTTACCATATAGGACGTTATTTTATACATAATTCGTTCGGACATCGATATAACATCCCTTTCAAAATTAAATTGATCTTTATGAAAATGGGGAATTAGGTAGTCACTCTATAGGAGGGCAGATGATGGTGTTTGCATGGCTGTGGATTCTGTAGAGTTAATGTACCATCACTAATATGGGGTGCACATTGATACCCCGATGAAATTTATACTGTATTTCTAAGATTGATTATGTTTGCCTAAATGTTGGTTACGCTTTTTATATTCCAATTTTTTAGTGAGCACTTCAACTTTACACTGTAAAACCTATTATAGTTGTATCAAAATTCGTTTTAAAGTTTTTCACTAAAATCATCACTCTACATAACATTGAAGTGTTTTTTTTTTAATTAAACACCAATTATTATGCAAACCCACAGACTGACACCTGAATTTTGTAAATTTACTTGCTAAAATTTTACGCATACTACCATCGAAAATACTGTCGCACCCTTTTTATATATAATTTACATTTTCATCGCAATGTGTTTTTTTACGGATCTGATAGAAACGTATTTTTATCATTTATTTGCCAAATTCAGTCATCTTTTTTTTTCATTTTATATTTTTGGTAGAAAATAAAACTCTGCTCTATATTGTAATCTTAGTTTAATTTTTATGCGTCAGAAAATACCTACATTAGTAAACGTAATCTGTTTTTATTCAATTGCAAAATAAATTTTGCTGAAAATTAACAATAGTACCTACCTACAAAACAAAAAATTATAAAATTTGAAATAATCCATTATCTATAGTCATTTTCAAAACATACATTTTTTAACATTGTTGCATCGACGTAGATGTGTATTAGAATTGTTTATTCTAGATTATGGACATGATCCTGAATTAATTCTCACATTTTTGAAAATAATGAAATGCAGTTACAATAATGTCCTACATTTATAATTCAAGAGCAAGACCAACTTTATGTTAAAATATATTGATTGAAATGTATAAATTAATAATTTTTTTTTTAAATTGTTTATTAGCTGGCTCTGCAACAAGATGCAATTCACGGCTATTTTACAATAAGGTACTTATAACTGGGATACATTACTTTAGAGAGAGGATTAAGTAATAATATTCACACCTCTAGCATATACATTCACGTTCTGCTATTACATAGGTTAAGTATAATTAGAGTAAGTCTTTTTAGAGTAAGTCCTGCGGTAGCTTGCGTTTAAGTCTTTTATGAATGTTTTTTTGGCCTAGATGAAGTTTCGTTGCACTTGTACACCTCACTAAGTTTTTAAAGAAGTTTATGGTTAGCTTGTTGATGTAGTCTGTAATTAGCGGAACCTTTAACTCATGATGTATTTGGATGTTTCGGATGAACCAAGGGCAGTTCATTGCGATGCGAAGCACTTTGTTCTGGATTGTTTGAAGTTTATTCAATGATGTTTTAGATGCATTACTCCAGACTGGGCACGCATACGTAAGTATCGGTCGAAGTATCATCTTATAGATTAAGAGCGAACAATTCGTTCTGAGGTCTGATCTTCGGTTGATCAATGGATATAGTATGATGAGTCTAGTGTAACACTCGTTTAGCTTTTTGTGAAGGTGGTATCCCCAATTGAGTTTTGCGTCTAGGTGGAGTCCTAGGTACTTTACCGCCGAGTCTCGGGGATTCCACGGTATTTCATTATTCTGTATTCGTAGTGCTGGTAGGTGATTATAGCGCTTGAGTGTGAACATCTTTGCTTGGGTTTTAATTGGGTTTATTTTTATTTTCCATTTGTTGTACCAGAGACATGTTACATTTATTGCATTTTGAAGATGTTCAACTGTTGTTTCAATTGTGTCGCTCTGGGCTAGTATCGCTGTGTCATCAGCAAACATGGCTAGAGTAGTGTTATTTACTGTGGGCACGTCATGTACGTAGAGGTTGAATAGGGTTGGTCCTAGTAAGCTCCCTTGGGGAACTCCTGCTCTTGTCATTTTGGCATTGGATAGTGTTGCATTGATCCTTACTCGGAACATTTTGTTGATTAGAAAAGATTCTATGATCTTAATTATGTACTTCGGGATGTTTAATTTGAGCAATTTGAACCGGAGCCCTTCTAGCCAGACTTTGTCGAAGGCCCTTTCAAGATCTAAAAAGACAGCTGCCGTAAATTTCTTCTCTTCAAAACCTTTCTCAATCTTTTCTGTCACTCTAATGAGTTGGTGAGCTGTGGAGTGTGATTGTCTAAACCCAAACTGATGGGGCGGTATAAGTTCATTTTTTAGTATGAAGTCTTGCAGCCGAGTAAGGACCACCTTCTCAAGTATCTTAGCTAAAGTAGCCAATAAGCTAATAGGTCTGTAGCTATCAGGATCGTGTTTGTTCTTCCCAGTTTTATAAATTGGTACTATGTTTGCTGTTTTCCAAGAGTGAGGAAAGTACCCTAGTCTCAGGCATCCATTATAAATTGAAGTCAGATAGACTATTGCTTTTTTAGATAAGTTTTTCAATATTTCATTAGTGATCAGGTCTGGTCCCGGGGTCTTACGTTTTGGTAATCGCTGTACGTATGTCTTGATTTCTCTGGCTGATACAGGGGTTATTTCCATGTCTTGTCTCGTATGAAAGTCAGCTAAGGTGTTCGTCCGCAATAATTTAAAAAAGACATAGGTATTGTATTCAAAATATCCACCGACTTTTTGACCAACTTTTTGTATTATTATGTGTGTAACTACTTATTGTCTATTCTGTATACTTAATTTATTTATGTATGTATCACTCAACGATGTATGTAATATTAGCACTGTAAAGATCCGCAAATTTTATGGATCCGGATATCGGATCTAAAATATCCGGATCCAATGGATCCTAAAACTGGATTTTTGTGGATCCGGATCGAAAATTCGAAGGTTAAATCGGGATCTACGGATCTACGGATTTGTGGGTTAAATCCGGTCCTGCATTACTATTAACTTACATAGGATCCGGATCGAAAGTGTGTAGCTGTATCCCTTTTTGAATAAATTCGTAGAGGAGATTACTAGATTTGAGTAAATTTCATTTACTGATCGAGATACCTCCATTTTGAGAATCCTTTTTTGTAGGTCATAGATCCTTGTTTTTAATTTTTTATATGTTGGCTTCTATAGCTTTAAAGATATTTGTGATTATTCATTTACTGTAATTAATAATTTTTCACTTTAATAACTTCTAAATAATACGAATCACGAAATTCATTTTATACATCAACAAATCCCGATCTTAAGGATCCGAATTGTGTATGAGATCCGGAGAAATCCGGATCCATACCGGATTTGGATCCGGAACCATTTGACACCCCTAGATTTATCTATTTGTATGTTATACCAGCTTTTGCTTTATTCGATAGTAAAATTGGGGTTTACCTGAGGCCGCCTGAGGATATGTACCTACCTCTATCTCATTAAAATTATTTCACGTAATGGGTTCTGTGTAGTAAATTTTAATCAAACATTAGAAGTTTCTTATAATCCGCACTGTCCCGCACAGCCTTAAGTACTGAAACACTCACCACATCTATTTTTCACATCTTGATTACAACGGCCAACTTTACACGTTGATGATAACGGCCACCGTGATCATAACGCCCACCGACGCCAGTAGAGGAAAACGTCATACGACGATGATTACAATGGCCAATCTTAGCGATGATCATAAAGGCCACCGACGCCAGTCGACAAAAACCACTGTGTTCTCTGGGTCTTTCCATTTATTTTCTACCTATTTTACGAGAAGGTCACATGGCATTTCATTACTTTTGATAATTACTGATGACTATGTTTTGAAATGTTTTGGTTATAAATTATGACATCTGATAGAATTTCCAGTGGAGCTCTTCTGTTATTATTGGCAACAGCTTGTAAGTTTTCTGATGAAAACAGCCTATGAACTAGACCTTAAAAACTCTCTGGAATCTGGAGACCAAATCGTAGAGTGAGTACCTGTATTGCTTGCAGACGAAAAGTCTGTTGTGGGGTTGATCCATGAGGGATGCCACCAGTTTTGGGATAGGAACATAACAAAATTTCTACGGTAGATGTAGAGGCTGTATCCCATAGTCGAAAACCATACGTCCATGGGTTTGATGATAACTTTATGTATCACAATAATTTTGTTTTTCGACCTAGTATCCAGTGCACTTTGATGAAAGTCCAAGTTGTTTCCGTTTTGTAAAAATGTGTTTATACCATATGAGCCCTCTGTCGAGATGCAGTATTTGACTTATTGAGGGAGTTGTGTATTGTTTAATCAGACTAGTGGGTAAGTTTACGTAAATTGATTTATTTCTATTGGCCTCAATGAATAAAGAAAACAAAAGAAGGAGGATAACTTATGCAGACGATTGTCCAAAAAATGGTTCTTGCATATTGCGTATCTAAACTAAACTAAACGGTTTTCAATAAATAAATATCCTCTCACTATAAGTTCACTAAAAACCAAAATAAACTATGGAAATTTTTTAGTTAATAGGTTTGTTTTGTTGATGTCAAAGTTCATTAGAAATCAAATTGCTAAAATATGTAATAAAAGTAATTATCATTTTTAAACAAATTATTACTTTTTTAAAACCAAGTGTTTCAGGTGTGATCCTCCTGACCTTTACTGACAAACCGCCCTTCGTTTAGAGGTCTGTACCATTTTTAAATGCACCATCGCACAATGGAACGCTTTTGCACGTGGTTTTTCCAGGAAACATCGGACTACCCTCGGGTGTGATCCTCCTGTCCTTTACTGACAAACCGCCCTTCGTTTAGAGATCTTTACCATTTTTAAATGGACCATCCCACAATGTTAGCAACAACGGTGCAATTTCAATGGAGCGCTTTCGCATGTGGTTTTTCCGGGAAACATCGGACTATTCTTCTTAGAAAAATAAACTATCGAAATGTCTTTAGTATAATGAAAACCAACAAAAATACTATTACAATCCAAAAATATTGGTAAAATCGGAAATAGATCTGATTACACGATACTAACCTGACACATCCCAAAACAAATAATGTCATAGTTGGTTCTTCAATATGGCCGACTTTTAATACCATAGTGATTAATCGGCAATGCTCCTTCCTTTGTTTTCTTTAATAATAATAATAATATTTATTTACTATCCCTGACAAATGGTAGCCATTGCATAGGATGCGTCAAAAGTAAATACATACATATAAATCAATTGTTAAAAAAATAAATAAAATTACGTCGATTACACAATATCTATTTTTAAAATTAAAATTGTAAGCAAAACACACCACTTTTAACAGTTGAGGGTGGCAATTTATGGTGTATGGAGCTTGATCAAGGAGAATTTTTTTTTATTGATGATCTGAATCCTTTTAGCGTCGTCTGTTTCTTTAAATTATCGGGAAGAAGGTTGAATATTTTGATACCCAATGTAGTAGGTGAATTCTGCGCTAATTTAATCCTTGTTATAGGGGTAGCATATTGGTCCCTTTTTCGAGTGTTATAACGATGAAAATCGCTGTTGCGTAATAGATGAGATCGGTTAATAAATATAAATGAAAGCACTTCTAGGATGTATAAAGAGGCAAGAGTTAGTATTCGTAGTTTAGTGAAGATGTTTTTGCAAGATGTAGTTTTGCTGCTCCCAGAAATACAACGAATTATCCTTTTCTGAACAATGAATACACTCATAGCAGAGCTGGATGAGCCCCAGACAATAATGCCATATGAGAGCCTAGATTGTATTTGCGAAAAGTAATTATGTTAAGGTGTGCTGGATTCCTATTAGTTCTTTTACGTTGCGTATTTGATAGCAATAGGTGTTTAACTGTTTTACTAGATGTTCGCAGTGGCACTTCCAATTTAAATTTTGATCTATGTAGATTCCCAAGAATTTGGCATTAGCTTGAGTAGGAATAGTTGATTCGACTGTACTGCTGCGGCATGAAAATTGAATAATAGATGTTTTATCTTGGTTTAGAAATAATCGGTTAAAGTTAAACCATTGGCTAAGTTTACTTAGCATCTCACAGGCCTTTATTTGAACATCATACCTGGTTTTACCAGAGATTAGCGCCGTAGTATCATCAGCATATAAAATTAATGACTTTAAAAACATGACGATGTCATTGATAAATAATATAAACAGGATAGGGCCCAACACGGATCCTTGGGGAACTCCTACGTTTAGAGACAGGGACGAGGATAAAAATTTAGAAATTGTCTTCCCATTTATGAATTTGCAACAACACCCCTTATACCGTATATGTTCAATTTATGCAACAATAAAGAGTGATCTACTGTATCGAAGGCCCTGCTAAGGTCGCAGAAAATTGCAAGAGCACTTTCTTTCTTATCAAGAAATAAGATTACATCGTTAACAAAGGAGGTAATTGCAGTCACCGTTGATTTGCCATTACGAAATCCGTGCTGTTTGCTGCTTATGATATCATGTTTGAGTAGGTGTTCGTTCAGACGTTCCAGCATAGCATATTCAAAAATTTTGGACATGGCTGGGCTGACAGAAATTGGTCTATAGTTGGCCCAGTCTTGAGAATTGCCTTTTTTATAAATAGGGTGAACCGTTGACATTTTGAGTTCCGTCGGAAAGATGCCTTCTGAAAAGGACCAATTTACTAGGTGCGTTATAGGCTTTATTATGAATGGAAGACTAGAGCGTAGCAAAGACGTGGGTATATGATCAGGACCAGACGATTTTTTATTTTTCAGGCACTTCAGACAATTTAAGAGTTCTGATTCACTAAAGGGGAATGCGCACATACTACTACACATATTCGCAGCATTTGTACCGTACAAGTAGGAGCTAGGGTTGTTATCGGGGCTAGTGGGTGTGACTGAGCTTAGTATATCTAAGGGAGCTTTAATGAAATTTTTATTCATTGATTGGCATTGATTATCCATTCTGGAATGGATAGCGGTTAGGTTAGTTTGTAACCTGTGCGAAGCTGTGATAGGGTCAAAGTCGAATGCTGGACAGCTGTCATCAGCAATAGTTGCTGTAGTGTAATCTGTGGTGATGGGTAGGATCCACGCACACTACTTTGAAGAACTGATATCCCAGTCCGGGCATAATTTTCCGAACGCTTACAACCCCTTCTCTAAAACCAGTTATCTTGTGGATTCTCGTGAGGTCAAGGGCGTAGGTTCTTTTCTTTAAAAATGTTTTCAAAGTAGGTATTTCAAAGATCGATTTTGGTACTTTAGAATGTAAATTACATAGCATTATAATAAAATTCGTCTGGTTAAATTCATACTTTGAAATACATTGAGTATCCTAAATTGAAATTTTACTTTAAGAGAACATGAATTCCTGGGTAATATGACGTAGTTGTATGTGTATAAGCACGACGTGCATCCCGTAAATGCCAATTTCCCTATCGGTGTCTATCTACTGCGCGACCAGTAGGTAGATTTGTAATCAAATTCTCAAGCTTCACGTTAGTTAAAAACAGAATTAGGCAAATTTGGGAGGAAGGAAGCAACGAATTATTTCAGTTTTGGTGAGCTAAGCGTTCTATTATTTTACCGAAATTATAGAAAAACCAATGTATCGACGTTATTGTGAACAAACACGTGATTAAAATAGTATATAATGCAGAAATGATGTTAAAACAGCTAAAATTTTATAAGAAATGAGCGTTCGTGTCGGTTCCAAAAGATCATTTAAAATACCTGGAGGCCGAAAAAAGGCACAATCAATACACAATTGGGCACAATTAGTTGCGATAAAAAATTTGCTTGCTTACTGGAAAAAATTCCACTTTGTTGCTCGGTGTGATAATACTAAATGCCGATTCTTCTGGTGTTTTCTAAGCGAATTGGCTCAAATTGAATATTTTGATTTATGTATATGAAGTAGACTTTAGCGGTACTTTGATCTAACTAATTTTGTGTGGGCGAAGTGTAAAATGAAGAAGAATCGTATTAAAAAATTACTTAAACAATTTAAAGAATTACGTGTCGGGGAAGATCAATACAAAGATATAATAATGGAGAGATTCCCATTATGTTTGTTGTCTATACATTCCATAATGAAACATTTAGAATATAAACAAAAAATTAAAGCATAATGGAAGGAACAAAAGAGAGAAGCTATAAAAATGCTAAATCATAGTGATATTTTGCACGTGTTTAGTATGATGCTGAGAAGCACACGGTAGCAATCACAACCTCCGCATGTGGTCCTTATTGTTTTCAGAGGTTCGGCGGCGAATTTTCAATTTCTTACATGACGTTTTGTTTCATGTGTTACGGTACAAACCGCGTACCTACAAATACTTATTTTTTCTCACACCGTTTGTACGTATAAAGCAAATAAAAGGAAACTTAATTAATAACCCTCTGTGAAATAGTTAGGGCACAAAAGCAAATCTTGTCGGTTAAATTCAAGAGTGTGTGAAATGTTATCTATTACCAGGATCTATCGATTCACGGCCGATTTGTCGACGACATACGGTATTTATGTAATTCAACATTTATTGAGTCATAGAGGTCTCTTCTATAAGGGCGAAAACCCTTAACTATCATGTATTAAGACCAGATGTGCAGCGTTGGTTGGCAAACACTCATTGTGTATTCTAACAATGAAAGTTAAATGTGCGATCGAACGATTAGGTTGCGATTGTATTGACACACTAAAGTAATTTGTAAGGGCTATTCGGTAAACTTATTTCTGATAACGTTTTGATAAAATCTAAACTTGCGGTTTACTTTGTTTATACAACCCTTTTACAAATCTCTATTATTACCTGTAAGCTGATTATAGTTTATTCAAAGTGGGTATACGATATTAAGAACAAAGTCACCGGCTGAAAAAATAATCATTACACAACGCCGGATGTAAACCCAAAATATTCACAATAACTATTTATGGCGATTGAACGGTTCGTGAATACGAAATCATTCAAATAGAAATCATCATCTACTTTTCCATATTCACCACTTATAACCTCCTCATTCATCCTTTGTAATGGAACTGAACAAAATTGTAAAAATGGTGTTGCATGGATGGGTTTCCATAATAATTTTTGTAATTTAGCGTTGAAGAGGGATGATGATTGTGCACTATGTATTATTTATTATTTACTAGGGATAATGAGTCAAAAATATAGCTACGCCCAAAAGGAGACATACATTCTCTGATTCTCAGTCTACTTCAATGATTTCTTTTAGTAAACGGTCATGCCACAAATATCAATGTATTTACCCAAAGTCGGTGATAAGGTACCCGAATGAAAACTAAAATCGAGAGTTGACTATGTATTGCAATGTTATAAATAATCGACAAAACGAGCAATCCACTAGCTGCTAAAATTATTATACTTATACATTGCTTGAAGGAGAACTGATGTGAAAGTTTCTATAATTTTTGTAATGATATTTCAAGCTTGAATCATAAGGGCACTGGGAGATATGTTTTCCGATGCTCCTAGAATGCACAAAATGTACCATAATGATGTCGCTACCTTAAGCACGCATAAAAAAGACCCCATCTGAAGATAAAAAAGAGACTCGTTCAACCGAAAAAACGTATTTTTGGTCCAAAATAATTACTTAATTAAGAAATATATTTGTAAATAATTTCGCTGCTGTTCTTTTCTGTTATAGCAGTTTACATTCTACGTCTGGTGACAACGGTTAACACCTTTTTCAGTGACGTAAACGTAATGATAAGAAAATCATCTATAGGTTGGATTCTTTAAAATTCTTTTGTTGCAAGTTTTCGTGTTGCCACGTTGGCTACATGAGGCCAAGCACTGTCGTAGAGCAAAGTGACACCACATTAATTCATTCCTGGGCGTCTCTCTCTGCATTAATATTCACTTTAGGTTTATAAAACCCTATCAGCAATGGTTCCTCAGCGTCGAAAAAAAAATGTCAACATCACCTTGCCTTCAGAGCGTTGTGCATTAAACATTTTTGGTGATAGTGAATTTGAATGTTTCCATAACATCAATGTCAAGATGCCAAAATTCACAAAAGGTCCTAAGGCGCTGAAAAGAAAAGCCCATTCGCAAACATTTATAGACCCCAGACAAATGACGAGTAATCCACTGTGTGCAAACTTCAAAACAGTAAACTGGATGCTCCTCCTCCCCACTCTCGTTCATAATTATATAGGTACCACTTAACTTATTATTGTTTTATTATAGGAAGTGTAGAAAACATGGAAGAACCGCTACCAAAAGTAGCCAAAGTACAAGCCAGAAAACCATCGATCTTTGCATCTTGGATGACTTAACTTATTATTGATTTATTATAGGAAGGAATAGAAAACATGGAAGAACCGCCACCAAAAGTAGCCAAAGTACAAATATCGATCTTTGCATCTTAGAATACTGCAACACACGATACAAACGCAATAAATGTACTCAAAAAGTGACGTAGACTATAAGTTACTGACTTGCTCATAAGAGGAAAGAAACGAAAAATATTTCATACATACTAAACATGGTGAAGCAACAAGAAGAAGATTCTAAGAAGAAATATACAGAAATTTAGCTTTAAAAGCATCAGAAGACTGGGTGGTTGAGCAAAACTACTAACCAAACAGCATGATGAAATCGGGAAATAAAGCAGTGTCAAAAGGAGTAAAACCGTTACTTGAAGAATGGCAAAAAAATTAAACCAAGATGAGGGATGTGAAGTCAAGAACATATAGTAAGAAAGGCCAAGTTGAAAAGTAAAGAGTTTTAGAAAAAAAATTAAATATAATGCAATGGGTGCTCCAAACTTGTATGGAATGCACAAGAATCACCAGAAGACTGGAAATCCCCAATAATTGTGCCCATTTATAAAAAAGGCAACACTCTGCCTGTAACAATCACAGAGGGATCTCCTCTCCATGTTCAGTAAGAAATTAGCATGAGTGTGCACATCTACGATGTAGACCTAAAACTAATCTGTTTGCACTTAAAAATACTTGCATCCTATCCTTTTTGCTTTCCCATGCACATACGTGTATAAAAAAAATTGAACTCGAGATGTTGATGAATCTCGACATTTTGAGTCCCCCTGAGTCCAAAACCAACATCTTTGAAAAATATTTGTCTATGTTTTGAAATTTTTAATCGGTCGCCATTTTGTACTTTGTTAAAATAGAAAATAATTGTAACTACAAATGTTTTAGAGAACGGAATGCAAATGCTGAAAGTTTTTATATTTTTTAAATATTCCTTAAAATAAGGGAGTAATGACGATTTTTCGAGAAACAAAAAAATGCCAATAACTATGAACTGGGGCTCCAAATGAAAAATCCGTACTAAGAAATCTTGTTTGTTTCAATGACTTATAACTGCCGTTTTCGTCTGTTACAACTTAGTATTAACACCCTGTATAATAGGGTGACACATTCGTCTTCTAAAGACGATTTTTTTAAATAATAATTTATTTCATAATTTAAAGCAATCCATGCACAAAAAAGTGCATCGAAAGCGATAAAATAACTGTCACAGAGTACATAAAAAGGTTACAAAAAAGCGATTCTTTAACATTTTTTAAAAGTTTTTCTTGGTTGCAATTTCTTTAATTTGTGTACAAAAAGGTAATAGTTTTTTATATCTGGTATTGTATGTATGATGGGGGATATTGTACCTTTTCATGTATATATAGACGTACGTGCAGTGCATGTTTCAAGGATATATGTACGTATTGATAATCGTTAGAATCTTAAGTTTTTAAAGTGCTCTCTACAGGATTGTCTTTTAGATAAATTCATAATTATGCGTATGGTACGTTTTTGCAATCTCAGTATTCATTGCGTACTGTTGGAGTACTACATAATTTTTTTAGAACGGTAAGCGTATAACAACACCTACGGAGTTTTAAGCAAACATTGTCAATGTGTGGTGTCCAAGAGGATGAGAATCGAGAGTGATACCTAGAATTTTTGTAGATGAAGAGCATGATAAACCCAAAATTGATGGTATATTATTATTTATTAGTATTCCGTCCATACCTGAAATGAACTATATCAGTCTTTCCATGATTTATAATTAAATTGTTATCCTTACACCAGTTACACATTTTGTCGAATATGATATGTTAGGTATACTTGCACACTTAATTAAAATATTAGTGTGATCGGCGTAAGTGGTAACGAATATAGTACTCCGGTTAGTCTTAGAAATTCTGGAAGGTCAATAACAAAAATTATAAACAAAGTTAGGCCAAGTATGGAACCCTGGGAGACTCCCGATGTAACAGAAACACACGTACTTCTTTCTCCCGAAGGCATTTCCACAATTTGAGTCCTATTTGACAGATGTGAATGAAATAGGTTTAATGCGCCACCACGAACACCATATTGTTACAATTTCTGTATAAGTAAAGTGTGATCCACCGTATCAAACGCCGATGATAGGTCAACGAACAATCCGACTATACATATAGTCATATACTGTCCACGATCCATAGCGGAGACGACTTCGGATACAAATTCGCGCCGATTTATTCTTTACGAAGCCATATTGATAGCAGTTAATTATAATGAAGCGTTTTAGGTATTGCGTTAGCTGATGATTAATGTATTGAAAGACTTTAGAGAATCATGTGAGCAAACTGAGGGGCCTATAATTTTTTGTTAATCAGTGGGTAGAGTTGTACCAATCTAGTGTGGTGCACTTTAAGTTTCCTCTTAACGTGATATTTCTACGTGAGACGAGTATCAAGATAAATAGCTAAGTATTTCACGAGATTTATGTACACCATCGGCGCGGCGGGTTATTGATTCGTCCAAGGGTAAAGATTTTTGCGACACACTTGGATTGGTTAATTGCCAGGTTTCAAGATTTGAACCATCTTGATAAATGATTTAATGAGGTCTGCAGTTGATCAATTGCTACTTCAAGGTTTTAGTTTTTGATTAAAAGAGCAGGTCATCTTTGATTGGTGTGGTTGTGGAGATGTATTTTGACTGCAAAAGATCGATTTTCAAGGTATGAAAATAAAATTGCATGTAAGTAATCCCAAATATGTGCGCGGGGTATCCTATTCTAAATACCATAATGCTTGTCAATTCAGATTCTTGTATTTGTTACTTTTATTTATTATTACTTGTATTGTTACAAAGTGATCATCAGGTAAGAACAAAACTTGCATTTTTGTCAATACGAAAACAGATTTAGGTAGCTGCAAACCTTTGTATCGTCAACATTCGGTGAAGTACTTCTTTAAACAAATGAAAATTTAAAAGAAAATGTTACAACAACAAATTATTCATTTTCACACAAAATTTCTAGATATAGAATAAGTAAATGCAGGTTAATTGCAAATAAAACATGTTGATATGACATGACGTTTTAGACTTTAGAGGAATAAAATCAAAAATTTAATTTTTTTTTATTTAATTAATTTATAATGCGTACAGAAAGAAATGCCGAAAAAGTAGGGAACAAGCAACAGAATTGCCAATACAAATAAAATTTGTAATTCAACAGTTCGTTGTTAAGTTTCGAAATTTACTTACCTAGATGTTTTTAGTTATTTTTCAATAATAATCAAATTGATTGCACTCAACAGTTTAACCTTTAAGGGGGGGTTCAAGAACTTTTTTCGATCCAATATTGACCCTGATTTCTATCGCGTTGAAGGCCTCCAAAGCTCTCTTACGGCCGCCCAGTTTGGTGTTCTTCTTAGCCACCTTTCTTTCACCTGCACGCACCGATCTTGGTTTACGTTGGCCCATTCCACTGAAGAAATCTCTACGAATTTGTTTGATGAATTTCGAAATTTTCGAATAATGAGAGCAATTTACGAGGAAATTTAACCTGAGGTAAAGAGTTGTGATGGAACGACAATTTTTCCTGCTAGTACGCCAAAAGTTCACTCGCCATTGGAAAATACTCGGACTTCATTTCTTGGAAAACTCGCTGTGACCACTGTATTGGTCGGATTTTTGACTTTTATATTTGAAAATGACCCCAATGAACCCTCACGGCAGTTATGCCTATCGATATCGAATTGGGGTATGCTATTTCTATTGTAACTTTGAAATAATCGCAAAATATCGCAAGAAAACAGTATCTGTCACACTTTCACACATCCTAGACAGCTTGAAACATTATACTTTTTGTTAAAACTAGGCATATGAGCCGTGGCATGTTCTTAGGGTCATTTTGAGACATAAAACTCCATGATCGGAGCAAAACTATGATCAGAGCGAGTTGTCCAGAAATGCATGCCAAAGTCCAGGGTTGCAAGGTGTCGACAATGTCACGTCAACAATTCAATTGTCGACGCGTCGACAATTGCCACGTCGAGTAAATCATTGTCGACGTATATTGTCGACGCCATTGTCGACACCAATTATAATCTAATCATCTCAAAAATTACGTATTAATGTTGCAAGACATATAAACGTCATTTATTTGATTCAAAAATACAACAAAGCAAACTAATATGTCGATAAAACATATAGTAGTGTAGTACATTCAAAATCTTTCAACTTTCATTATAGGCATCCAAGCATTTATACCATCGCTGTTAAGATGCTTAAATAACAACTTGTTAAGCTCATTTTTATGATGAGATAACAACTTATTATTATCATAACTACTAACCAGGATGAAAATAGTAGGTACCTAAGCTACTAAACTGTAAACGTTGAGAGCCATTTCTTGACGATCTTTAATATTTCACAACAAAATAAAAAACAAACATAACCTCAAAACAACTGGTATTGACTTTGTTGACATACTCGACATTGTTGACGTATTGTTGACATTCACTCGACGCGTCGAGGTCGACATTAAAGTTGACGCGTCGACAAACAACTCTGCCAAAGTCCAATTTTAACATAGCTTATATGGGAGTGCGATTATGAAATTTTTATTACTTAGGACAATTGAACTCCTCCTTTAGAATTTTTTATATCGAATTAGGTTCTTTGTTTTAATAGAACATTAACGTTACAGCCGCTTTCTCTTTATAGTTATCAATTCAGCTTCTTTGTGTTTTATTTATAAACAGACTATGTCCAAGTTATATGATTTTTCTTCAAACTAAAAATTGTCATAGTAAGTTAACAGGCAAAGAGAGTATTTCAACATTATTAAGTTAATTATTTATTATGACTATAATTAATCCTAGGAAGAGGATAATGAAATGCCATGTATGGGGTGTAGCTATGTACCTATGGATCGGAAACATGGATATTGAGAAAAGCTGATAAGAAAAAACGTTAAGCATTTGAAATATGGTCATGGAGAAGAATGGTAAAATCAGTTGCGTGAATAAAGTTAGAAACGAAGAGGTATTGAAACTTGAAAGAGTATGAATATAAGGAAAAGGCAAAAGAAATGGCTAGGACATGTTCTAAGAGGAGATGGTACCTTGAGACAGGCTTTGGAAGATACAGTTAGTGGTGGCACTTCAAGCCAAGCCAAGTAGCTTGACTTGAAATATAATAGCTTGGCTTGGGCTTGAAAGGCAAGCATTTTAAGAAGAAAAGCTCGGTTTGGCTTGATGTTTGCGAATGCAGGCTTGGCTTGATTATCAACTTTTCCAAAGCTTTGTCAAGCTTTTTCAAACTTCTTCTTGCTCCTCTCGTAAGAGTAGTGAGGTTGGAACGCATTACGCATTACGTGATACGTGTATTAGCTCATTTTCGGACTGTCGCAGTATCACTCAACTGCTGGTTAGTGGTTAGTTTTAGCCTTAAGGGTTTTAGTCACTGTTGAGTGCTTAAGTAAGCGATTGTTGGTATCTGAAAATTCCGAGGAACCGCTATTTAGACTGTACATTTTCCAGAACATCTAAGCATTCACATTTTCCAATTTATAATTTTTATGACTTCTGAGTTCGTACAAATCAAAAACCGTTGCAGGACATCGCCTGATTGTCGTATCATTCTACAATATTAAAAACTAGTGTTACAGCGTGACGTGCAACAGATTTTGTACAAGGTACCGTTGCGCCCATTGCGATTTTGAGAAATATGGTACTGTTAATTTTTTTTACAATGATTTTAAGTAAAATATTCTTTTCTTACTAAATCGAATCAACATACCAACTAATGGTACCTATATTTTGTTTGAGTAGAGCACAGATTATCTCAAATATACCCTGAATTATACATAGGTACTTCTTTTCTACCGAATGAATATATTTTATGGTAGAATGCAAAATCATCAGCTGGATCTTCTAAGAATTATTTTCCATGGAATGGTAACAAAATGCTTAGAAGTATAAGCTTGAAATCTTGAGTTGGGAAAGCTTGATAACCCAAGCTTTTCCGAGATATTAGGAAAGGATAGAAGAAGATTATTGACTGGCACCTGTCGAAAGACAGAAAACAAAAAAAAAGAAGTATATATTTACAGCCAACAAAGGGACCTGCAAATTATCTTAGAAGAGAAAATTGGTAATTTTTTAATTTCGTACCATAAACGTAAAAAAATATATCCAATACAACCAACATATTATGGTTGCAAAGAAAGAAATTAAAAAAGTTTGGAACTAACTAACTGCCTAAAATATTAAATTATTATAGATTTATTATTATTGATATTGGCTTATTCTTCGCCATTCGATAAAAATAAGTACGTAAAAAATCCAATAAAAACCTACAAAACGACCAACATACTATTGAAAGTAATAAATTGTAAAGTTGGGGGCTTCACGTCATAATTATAATTTTAAAAACCTACAAACGTAAAAACAGCAACAATCATCTATAAACGACTAAAAAACGAATGAAAGTAAACAAAATTTAAAAATTGACCCTTAATTATCTTACGTAGACTATTAAAAACCGGAAAAGGTTTAAGAATGGCGTTAACAAATTGCCAAAAATTAACCAAAAAATGATTGAAGTTTTGTTCTGTCGACTCCTTGTTTAATTACATTAAAAATAAACATTTACTCTACCTGTTTGTACGTATGATGACAAACTTTCAAGTTGCAATGCTATACTTACACATTCATCGCACTCGCACGATGTAACTCAAGAAAGGAACAAAAATATATTTTGACAATGAATGTGGTTACCAAGTAACAAACGAGTAGAGCGTATCCAATTGTAGGCCCTTACATTCTTCATTTATTGTACAACAAAATCTAGGTACTTCTTTGAAAAGTTTTAAGAAAGTTTACAACGTACAATAAACTATTGTCACTTTTACAACCCAAGGGTTGACATTTTAAAGATTTTCAGTTAAGGAATTTTATTACCCACAATCTAGTTAATACTAAATTCAATTTTGACTAAAAATCTTTTAACGTTTAAATTTAAATAAAAGGCAGTAAGTCATTAATACCGTACAATAGTTCATAATTTATAAGTTAAAAATAGTAATTACTCCAAAATAGGAGTCCCTTTCATGGATTACAAAGAAATGATTGAAAACTTAAATTGGATAAAGCAGTTTCTTTAATTATAAGAAAGAGTCTTTACAGTAGCCAAATCAAAGGTAGAAGGAATGGAATTTTTGACTTTTGTATGCATACGGGAGCTAAATGAAGTCCTTTTGTAATAGCAACAAAAGGTACCCGGGGGAATTGGACGAATTTTACCAGTCATCAAACTGCACTAATCAACGTTTTTAACGCTGACGAAATTCACATTGGGAATTAATTGCATTCATCTGATTGACAGATGTGAATAGGAGGCATCTTTTTCTCGAAATACGAACACTGACCCTAAACCCGAGGATAGAAGCAATAATAAACATCTTTATGAGTACAATTGAAGTCAGGGTATTATCCGTTGAGCAGGTCCCTATAATCCTCTTCCAATAAAAATGTACCGACAAAATCACAATTGACTTTTCGTGTAGCACGTTTCATATTTTTGGGGACATTCTCTTAAAATTTCTATTGTTCGGTTATAGCTTTTCTTAAATTTACAAACACGTTTAATATTCCTTTAAATAGATTTTTGTCAGAAACACAACTGTTAAAATATATGGCGCCAATGTATACCCACTTTAGCGGGCATTATAAATTAAACTTTCTATTAGACGTATTTATAACGCTTTGTATATCTGAAGTCATTGTATTTGGCTAGAGGAAAGATTTTTATAATTCCGAATTTAGACGACCGGAGTTTTGGTAAATTAATTAGAAGCCTTTAGGAATTCATTTCAGCTTCAGCCTTTCTCGTTTGTTAATTAATAAGCGTTGAGGTCGACACCTATACATTCTATACCAATTAACCCAAAGTGCTTCTTGTGTATTTTAATCAGGCACCCCTCAAAGGATTTATGTCATTTTCTCGCAATAACAATGAGCGAAGTGGTTTATTTTTCCTTATTTGTTGTACACAGGCTATTGTAAAATCTAAGCAAAAAAAAAATCATCATTACGGTTACCACTTTGTGTAGGTATATCAGGTGAAGGTTTAAATATAGTTTCCCATAGAGTAATGTAATTGCAAGCGTAGTTCACATAATGGCCTGTGTAATGTACTCATTTACCGAACAATAACTTCATAATTAGAAAATGGCCGCCGTTCGGCTCGCCGTCGCTAATTACGAGGCGGTAATTAAGTAATTTGTTTTACTTTTAACCGCAATACTACAGTTCTTCATTTAATTTACCACCTTTCAGCAACTTTTCCATTTATTCACTTACGTATCTGTTACTTTGTGTACAAACACCTATTACATAAACGCAATAGAAATTACAAGTCATTATAACTTCATTTAGAACAGCGATGTTCGAACGTAACTTTCCAAGATTTTGGATTGATAACTGTTCATCATTTCACAATACTATTGATCCCTTAATTGCACGGTTTTTCAAATAAATGAATCTAATTTTCATCATCTTTATAATTTAATTTTGAAAATTTTTCCTTAGTTTGTCGCTTAAAACAATAATAATCTTCATTTATTTGTAAGAAGCGGACTATAAGATTTTTCAAGACACTTACAATTCTTTATAATTTTGAGATTCTGTTTCAGTTATAAGAAATTGATATAATTCACAAGTGGCTTCAGTCAAAATATTAGATACAATTTTAAAGCTCTGAACCGGTTGAGCTAACAAAGAGTTCGTCAGGCTTTCGAAGAAAATTCTATGGATTTCAAAATTCCGGCGAATTGGATATGATTTTCTACACAAAGAAAATGAGTGGGTATAGCTTCGAGCTCCTCTACAATTCCAAAAATATTTTCAATTTTTAAAGTCAGTGAAGTTCATAAGTATAAGCTTGACCATAAGCTGAAGTGGAATATCATATCCATCTCAAAGTGGAAAAATGTGGTAATGTCCTCGCGCGATTGATAGACTTTGAGGTCTATCCACAAAGACCGTTCTATGCTGCTACCTAGACCTATGTTTTGTTATGCGGGTATCGCCTGGTGACCCAGAACTGAACTTTCTGCAACCATAGCACATTTCAAACATTCTAAAAGACTAGCGTGAGGAAATAAATGGATGGGATTGCCCACCGTGGATGGCATACATCTAAAACAATGAAAGGAACAGGCACGGGTATTTAGTTCAATAAGTGTATTTCCAGATCACCCGACCACAGGGCACAATTCCAACTGTGTTTCAGAAATAACTTGAAAGCATAACGAATAGTGTAAGAGTAAGTAAGAAAAGTTTCAATGGACAGAACTAATTAGAATCTCCAGGGACGGTACAGCTATGGTTGGTTGGTTTTCGAATGTAAACAGACAAGCAACACTCTTGAACTCGTATGGCTTAAAGGGCATTCTGGAGCAAAATGCAATAAGAAAGTCGATGACTTAACCCGGCTAAATTATCAAAAGATGCTGCGTTTGTTCATGAGCATAATATATACTGTTGGCATTGTTGATTAAAGAAGGTACATGCACCATATGGGCCTCGTCAAAGTACCACCTTGTAGAGGAAGCTCGCAATTCTTTGCGAGTGTCCTGCACTTGTCCAACAGATAGGATACATGTTGATAAAGTCCTGGCTACGATTATAACTGCTTCTCTATAAAGTAGGAGTCTAAAAATTAATTTTCGGAAAAGGTCAATTCAGGGCAACTCTTAGGTTACTGTAGTATTGAGAACATATTTGGCAAGAATGACGAGTTTGGTACAAAAATTTCCCGCAACCCAGCCTTTGGAGGTTTATTCTTCAAACAGTTAATCGCAAACGATAAACAATATTTACTGCGCCACTTGCCATTTACCGTTTTCAACCAACTTCAACAAGTTAGTTATTAAATTCGTCCGGGTGTGTGTATGTCTGTGCGTTTCTCGATGTTACAGGGTTTAGAAAGCTGGAAGTGGTGTCATCTTATAGGGCAGGGGTTGCCACACCGTGGCTTTGCGTCCAAAATTGTGGCTCCTTCGAACAAATTCGAAATGGTCCATATTTGAACAAGTATCTGTGGCTTGTTAAAGGAAAATGCTAAGTCGCTAAGAATCCCCATTAAACATTTTATTTTTAGTTCATTTTCATTTACACGCGCTTTTGGTGCACATGTTTCAATGGAATCCGCTCCCGACGTGCGTCGAGATTGTGCTCGGAGTACAGGGGAGTTTGGAAGAGTAACGGCGCACGGCCGCACCACCACCATATATATGTGGCTCTTTGAATCTGGTTCAATCTGTTTATTGGGATAATTGGCTTTTTACACTCCAAAGACTGCCGACCCCTGTTATAGGGCAATCTTTAATAATTCCAAGTCTCTAGTAAATTTTTTGATCGGATCACCCGTTCGCCGCCGAGGCGCCATTATAGTCAAAATATACACCCTTTAATATCTCGAGAACGACATATCCAATTACAAAAAGAAAAAAACACGTTTCCTTTATTTTTTGAAACCAATTTTAAGTCATGATACGTAAACATCACCCTCGCCCCCCTGCGGGGTGGAGCGGGGTTGAGTTTTGAAAACTTAAATGGGAACACCTATTTTTTATTGCATTTTTGGATTCTGCATAAAAAACTATTCTCGAATTGCAAATTTCACCCCCAACTGCAACTCTATTTTTGGGGGTTGAAAGGGAGAAAAACGGTCTTTTTTACTTTTTTTTCCTCTAACATTTTTTCGTGATTTACAAAATGTCCGTCACCCTCTCCGCTCCCATCAATCTTAAGGGTGGAAAGAAAAACAGTGACTCATTTGTGCAGAACACAAGGTACTTCTGTCTGAGGTGGGGGGTAGTTATAGACATAACAAACCGTTCCCACATAAACACTTTCAGGAACAATGTCGCACCTTGCCAGCTATTCGTCCATGTTTGATCTTCCTTGAATATTCCTCGCCAAGGAGCAATAAATCAATGGACTGGCACTTAGTGTGCGAGTCACATTAATAGACAAAGCTCACACCTTGCATCAGAAAGATTTTCGGCCGCCTGCTTATGTTTCAAACCAGGTAAACCGTTTTCTTGTGCCATGATACACAATCCAGTTTTAATACGTCAAAAAAATAAATATATAGTGTGTAGTATAGTTGTAATCAGAAACAATTTCTGATTTTTTCCTGAAATATGTAGTATACAGGGTATGTCGTAAATATTTGTAATACTTATTTTGTTAATTTCCGGATAGAAAAAAAAGAAATATATTTATAGTGTGTAGTATAGTTGTAATAAGAAAACGATTTCTCATTTTCTCCTGAAATAATGTACAGGGTATGTCATAAATATTTTAATATATTGTTCATTTGCGGCTAGGCCGGAGGTAAATTGGTATATTTGTTATACTCTACTTCATTGTAAAATTTTATTTCTTCATCTTTGTTAGCAAAAAAGTTATGAAGATATAAAGTTTTTAACTTCAAACATTCATCCCCCCCTCCCCTATGGAAAATAAAGAAATAAATGTAGTGCCAATAGTTTTTCATGAACTATATGTACAACATTTAAAAAAATAAAAAAAGCTCGCAGCAGATTTTGAGAAAATCGACTTTTAATTTTTGACCAATTTTGGGCACCAATAAATTGGCTACGTTTAATTTTTGTTCTTTACTAATTATAAGTAATAGTACTAGCTATCCCCTGGCTATAAGTTAAACGGTTCTTGAGGGAAGCTAGTGGACTCCTCGACCTTTACACCTTCGTTAGCAATGCATGTTTCAAGTTTTTGTACCATATAGGCCATAGCTCGTTCACACATTTCTGTAAGTATAGAGCGGACCACTGTTGTTATGCGTTCTATAAAGTCATTAATGTCAGTAGGTCTTGTAGCATACACGCGTTCTTTCACCATTCCTCATAGCCAGAAATCACATGGAGTCAAATCTGGTGATCGTGCTGGCTAATCCATAGGTCCACCTCTTCCAATACAGCGTGTACCAAATGTTTCATGCAGGTAATGTCGAATTGTTAAGGAAAAATGTGGTGGTGCACTATCTCGCTGGAAGTAATCTGATGTTAAGATAAGGAGGGAAAGATTATCAACAACAAAATTTTGCAACATATCTAGGTAAGAATCTCCCGTTACAGTCTGACCATTAAAAAAATATGGACCAAGTATTCCAAACTTTGAAATACCGCACCATACGTTAACTTTCGGAGTGCATCGAATGTACTCCCTTAACTCATGTGGATTGTCTTTACTCCAAATAATACAATTATTGTCCTTATTCACGTTGCAGCTGACATGAAATGTGGCTTCATCCGACATAAAGAACACAACATTAGGTGTACCATCTCCAATAACAATAACACCTCTGCAGCTCGTACACGAGCAATTTTATCAGCGTCAGAAAGGGCCTGTATCAGTTGAATGTGGTACGGTTTCTAATCTCGTATTTGACTTTCCTGGGCTCCTAATTAATGTGCCTTGAACATTTATGATGTTGTCTTCCCTTCGAATATTTCTTGGACGTCCACTCTTTCCTTTACAGTCATTGGTGCGTACAAATTTCTCATGTAGTCGAGCTATAGTTACTATTTCTTACTATTGAGTGCGACCGAAACACTTCCATCCAAGCTGCTACCTTCCTTCTGTCTTCCAAAGTAAGTTGGGTGGCCATATCTAGTCTACAACAAATGAAAATTTGAAATTATGTAAATCCCATCTAAGTGGTAACATCTTTTTGGACAACCCTGTATAATGTTTGAAAAAAGTATGGCAGAAAAGCAACTTCATCTAATATTCTAAAAAATACAAATGTTTATACCACTTATAAGCTTATGAATTCATAAATTTGGTTACTGATTATTGTTATGGTACTTATATTATGGTGAAAAACAAGGACGCAACTTGTATAAATGTTCAATTTTTACATTAACGAATTTTCCTGTTGCTAGCATTATAAAGACGAAAGGGGCATATAATGTATACGAAACATGATTTGCAAACTAATTTCCTGGCAGCAGCCTCACGGACAATCATGTCATTAATCTTGGGGAAACATCAATGGAGCGTTTTGTTCGGTTCTCGTTTTAAACACACGCAACCCAAAAAAAAATAACCGGTGACAAGTGACAAGCGATAGATTGGTTTTTTTTTAGATTCCGTGTACTGATTAGCAAGCTTCTTGTCGCATTTCTTGTAGTATTAAACACTGGGATATCGTGTACTTATAAACACGTATGAAAAGCCATCCGCAGGCGTTTGTGTGGATGATATACGAAGACTAAGGTGCAAAAAATCGTACCGTTAGGGATAGTTGAGATTGTTTACGATTAATGTTTGAAGCTGAAAAGCTTTTCAGACACTCTCAGTTAGAAAATCAAATATATTTTGTTATATAATCGAGTTCAGCTCATTTGAATTAAATGCCATATCACTTTTGCTTTTGCAATAATAATGTTTTAACCAATCAAACAACGGAATTAGATTTATGACAACGAAGTGCTCTTCGCTCATATTTTATGCAACATTTCACGAAGAAGTACACGTACACGCAATTTCACCATAATATCTTAATTATTTCGAGCACGTTACTATACAATGTCCCATAATGTGGTTGCATAAATTAAAGAGCTTTATGTCACTAAATCATATTCACTCACTTAAAGTTGACCACAAGACGTATTGTAATTTTTCAAGAATGATTACTTACGAAAATTAGTTTCCTTTGTTCCTTGTTATTCGCATGTCATAACTACGATCATTTATCTTACAAAACGGAAAATTTGAATATTTTATTTTTTATTAAATATTAGATAGAATGCAGCTATTGTTTGGGGGTTGCTGATATATTATTGTCATCATACACCGAGGGCAATAATAGCTTCTACAATCTCACCGACAGCTAATATTGTACGGAAGATTAATTTAATACAAAGAATTTGATGTAAGCATGAATAGTGCCATTGAAATTCGAGATTAATATTATGGACGTATAGGGATGAATTTTTTTTTTTTAATAATTTCATCTCTGGCTACAATTAAATATTTGTCATTCAGAAGTTAAGAGTAAATATCGAGTATATGTAGAAGGTGGTTTTCAGGTCTTGTTAAAATGTAACAGAATTGGTTGTCTACCCACTAACGATCAACAAGTTTACATTTCACTTAGAACAAGCATGGGAAAAGAAGCGTGCTAACCAAACACAGTAAATAAATTGGTAAATTGGTAGACTTGGTTAAAAGTTAACAAGAAAAATGTCTTATGTTATATATCTACGCGAAGAATGACATAATTTGAAACAACAGGTTGTATTGTTGTATATAAGATACAAATCCCTCTTATTATGTGAAACAGGTAATGTTTGTATTGAACTGTATCTCGTTTATCAGTTTTCCTGCCTCTCATACCGATACAACTCTTGTTGCGAAATATAAAAACATTTATCATCGATTCACCTTAAAAAAAAACCACAAATAGCCCAGGCAAATTAGACTAGACTATGCTTCCCGAAAAATTATCCAAAGCTGGAAAGTATATTAATACCATTTGGGGGTCCCAAATAAGAGTCCTGTGAGTTCGCGACGGATTCTGAGATCTGCTTAAGTTGTGGGAGTCAAAAAAACGCGAAATGTTTGCACTTTTTTTAGTTTTTCACTTATAACTCCTAAACGACGCATCCTATACAAAATTTTACTCCAAGTATTTTTAAAGAAGATTAAATTATGCGTCGAATGGTTTTAGGTCCGTCAAAGTCCAAAGTTGGGCCATTTTACCAGATTGGCTAAAAAGTTGATTATTTGTTTAGTTCTTCGCTTACAACTCGAGTTACAACTCCTAATCAACGCACGATTGTACTCGTTGCTTTTTTTAAGAGCAGTAAATTCTGCGTCGAATGGTTTTTAGCGCGTCAAAATCGGCACAGCCGTTTAGTCGCAATAGACATTTTAAGTTGGTCCATTTATACCATTTGATGATATTTTATTCAACGCCAATCATCCAGGGGCGATCCAGGGGGATCTAAGAGTGTGGATAAGGGGGCGAGCACTTTGGAATTTCAAGTCTATTCCTTATTTTTAATAAAATATTAAATATTAATTGTTCCTATTGGATCCGCATCTGGACACTCCAAAATGGTGTTATGTGGATTCAAAATATAAGAAGGCATTATAATGAATAATGTTTTATTGAATGTATACAAACGATAACGGCACATATTAGTTGTGTACATGAAATATCATAATATGAAAGACGTACAAGGTACTCAAGTTGAGGATTTCCTTCGCCGTTTAGGAGAAGACGGTCGCTCTTCGCCGATCACGATATCTACCTCCTCAACCTCAGAATCTTGAGAATGAGGATTCATTTCTTGCTCTCCTTCGATGATATCGATCTCCTCGTCACACTGGGTAGCATCAAGTATATAACATTCATGTCTTCAGAGACGGAATTGAGGCATGCGTGCCTAACTGCCTATTGCCGGTTATGGAGATGGTGGTGAATTTTATCCCTGCCTTCCTACAGGAGCAAGCTGTTTTGTACCCTTTCTTACATGTACACGATATGGAGTTGAGAAGTTCTTGTGGGGCCGGTAGATCAGTCGTTGTGATTGGTGGTTATTTTCAATCCCCATCTCTCTGGATCTAGTACATTACTCCTCCATACCTGCACTTGTAAATAAGCTCTGAAAGAGTGCTGGCGACCAGCCGCTTCTGTAGGAGGCAAGGACGCCAAGTCAAAATTCTTTTTTGAAAGCGATCTCTGGAAGAGGTCAAACATCACTTGATTTAGGGACTTGCCGCTACCATCTGTGTACAAGGTTTTTATGAAGTGAACGCCTGCCCCTGCAACTTGATCTGGGCTTGCAATGAGGTCAAGAAAAATAGAGGCATGTTGGTCCACCATGAATTTCTTGATCAAGTTTATTTTCCCCTGGCGGAAAAATGAGGATGTAGTGTCGCACCCCGTGAAATCATGGAGAAACAGAGCATGCCTTCAGGCAGGAATCCGTCGCAAACTCACAGGACTCTTATTTGGGACCACCTAAAGGTATTAAAACACTTACCAGCTTTGGACGTTTTTCCAAGAAGCATGGCCTTTTTTTGGTCTAATTTTCCTCATCTAAAAAATCGACTGCGCTTGGTCCTGTGCTTCAAGGCCTTCAAGTCAAATGTAATGTAGCAACGAAATAAAAAAATTATCTGTATCCCAGTTTCACCATGGTGCTGTTAAATGACAGACTGTTCGATAGTTGTTGCTGTTCTTCGCCAGTTTCTTTGGCCTTGTTTTCTTGTTCTTCCAATCCCATCCCGCTTCCCCTTTGATTCATGCTTGATACATGTAAGAAGGGATCTAAGCAAACTGGACTGCTTTTCACGCATTCTTTTTAATACCGATTATACCTATATTCTAGCTCCTTGGAAATCTTACACCGCGTCATTAGTGACTCAACAACGAGGTTTAATTGCAGTTGGAATTCATTTTAAATTTGAAAAAGTAATGTCTGCTAAGACCAGATTTGAATTCACCGCATTGGCTACGGATTTTTTGATAATGGTTACCTAATCGGAAAAGGCATCTAACAATTATCTACGAAATCAAAAAGGCACACATTGTGGGCATCAAATCACAATCGGGTAATTTTTGCTGTAATAATTTGCTCGTTTTTGTGATAATGGAGGCAAAAGCCAGCGTGGCTGGACTTTAAACTGTTATTACATGGTACCTTTAGACGTGATAACCTCTTGTTTCACAACGAAATTTTATCAAAGTCATAAAGTGTTTCTTAATGATCTGATACAGTTAAAAGCCAATTAATTGAAAAAAAGAGCCAGCAGCTATGGAGATATTTAATGCACTTTTTCACAAAATTCAATTTATACGGTAATAAAGAAACGTGTTTAATAATAATTGATTAAATGTAATCGTGACAAATATTTTAAACGTTCGAAATTTCCTGAGACAAAGAAAAAAGTTTGGCACACCACAAAAATTCAAGCGGAAAATGCAAAAACTTCATTTTTGCAAATGTGCCGTGTTGATTTTCTTGATTAAATGAAAAAAAGCACCAAAACGGGAATGAGACATGTTTCTGAAAAAAGAGAAGTTGCCAAAATAATTCGATGAATAACTTTAAGTGAACAAGCCTCACCAAAATCCACTTAACACAGAATACGACAATCTTCATACTTTAGCATAGGTGTGACTGTCTCAGAGAAGAACATTCGTTGAGATCACATATCAATAGTTCAAGAAGCCGATTCTATATTTCTGAGCCGCGCCGTACAATCCCACTTTATGGATCTCCCAAAAGTATTTGTGACGGTATATTTAAATTTATGGTAACGAGACACTGTTGCCTCTGTAATTGTCAGGGGAATAATAAATGTTGACATTTCTCAATTGGAATTAAAAATAGGACGTCCATTACAACGTTTGTACCTATTTCAAAAACTAGACAGCCTACAATACTTTCTGAGACAACCGGTAGAAGGTAAAAAACTATAAATTTGGAAAAAACTCAAAATAGATATTTTACAAAGGTTAACTTTTCACCACTATTTCAATTCGAATTTCATTCTCAGTCCACCCTAAATACCAAATGGCAGTTGAATATTTACGTGATAAGCAGAATATCGTATATTGAAAAACGAAGAACGGGATACAAATGAATCTTCTTTGGTAAACACTTTTTCGGCGTTAACACACAAAATTGAGCATGTATAATTGATTCATATCCTTTCCAGAACGCATTAAATAATTTTGGATTAACGATTGTGGGAATGCTAGCCTGTAACAGAAATTTCCCCTTCATCTTTGCCCAACTAGAAAAGCGCTATTCTCTTATTACAGTTCAATTAACGAGAAAATGATACTTGCACCTTTTCGGTCAAAAGAAGTCTAAGGCTGCTATCTTTTACTTCTCGAAACACATTGATCAGAGGAACAAAGTTCGAAATTATAGAGCTTTATAGTTCCACTAACTATAGTGCAAATGGCACCATGCTTATACTGTGACAAGGAAAACCATAAGGTGGCTTTTCACATATACATATAGAGGAGGATTAATGTATCCATTTTAAGGGTTAACCCGGTTAACTGGAATACACTTGGTGCAAAGGGTGTATTTCAATAATCAATCGTAACATACAATTTTACAAAAGGAATTAGGTGAAAAGCACACTATTTTATGAGCAATAATTGCTGTTTTCTTTTGTAATTAAGTTCTGTAACTTTTGTTTTGTGTATTCCCCAAACAAATTACCAAGTGTTCAAGATAGAAAATCAATGAGCATACTAATCAGATTGTAAAAAAGCGTCTTGTACGTGAAAGAAAAATATTATACACAAGTAACTTATAACAAGAAGTCGAGATCGTAAACGATTTGTAAATTTGTACAATAAATTCTCCGAAGTACTAACAAGCGAACTTTACAGACTAATGTATAAACAATGTTTAACACAAGACCTATTATTAGCTAAATAACTACTCGATACAGAACCACTTCACACTTCGACCCTTCCTAATACAGTGGTCAAAACGCATTCCTACAACCCCAAAAGGCGCGGTCAGCTAATTATTTTAGACCCTCTATCTTATATAACTTCTATTTCTATAACGAAGTTAAGCTGGGCCATTGACTTCCATTTAAATGCAACAATTAGTTATGGATTTTTAACAAACGTATATAAATATTTGTATAAATGAAATGACATTAATAAGTAAACTAAGTCCTGCGCCAGTCTTAAGAGTTTCAGACACAGTCATCTTCATTCCAATTTATGCGACGTGTATGCTTTCAAATTCGATATAATAACATTCTGTTGCTTTTGTGTCGATAATTGTGTGTTGGTGTGAGATAAATTCGGTAACAAAACACGTTTCCTTACAATGACGATTCTAGTGAAATAATAAGATGCTAGTTACAGACTCTAGAATGGTGGCAACTTGTCAGTCTAACTGAGAAAACAACCCTCGCGATTCTATCCCTTTAGTTTTAACTAAAATGTATTATGTTAATACTGTTTTGTTTTGTATGTAAACTTTGAAATTAATATTGTTGCAATTACAATGTAAAGCGTATATGTATAGCGGTCGTATTTAAATATTACATGCAACTCTGTATGTAAATTTAATTTTTATCACTTTACGAAAAAAAAAGCTAATTAAATTTTATACGATATGACAGTACCTGGAAAGATTCCTTTGAGTAATTTTATGATTGTTCATAATTTTTCTTATTGTGTTCCTCTCAGCTGGTTATATTTTATGAGCGATCGACAATTGTCTAAGTATAATAAGTCATGAAGCTTCTCTTTTTCAACCTATTAAGCACGTCAACTCAGAGTGATCGTAAAGTTTTTATTTATTGACAAGCTTTTTATTTCAGTTCTCCTCTCCTAATAATTTTGCACCGTAATTTAAAATTCATCTACTTTTAACCCTAGAATTATTGATAGATGATCTTTACATACAAGGGCGAATACATACTACCCAAAATAAAAGACAACATTTTTACGAATGAAAAATTTATTCGGTTTTTATGAAAACGTCATCAATTTTTACATACATTACTCCTATGCTCGTTACGGGGTTAGGTAAAAAACCCCGGAAGAAAAACCCCCGAAAAATAATTATAGATGGCTGTGAATAAATACACAAAGTTTGGAAATAAAAGTAATGCTAAACTTAAACATAGATTGCCACCAAAACGCCTAGGTTATTTGCAGGTGTAATATATTTTTTTTTAATTGATACAAAACGGCAACATGACACTAAACAAAGTTTGGAAGTAAAGAAATTCTAAACTTAAACGTAGATTGCCACCAAAGCGCCTAGGTTTTTTGCAGGTTTAGTATATTTTTTTCAATTGATACTTTTTCATTCTTTGATATCTTATATATTATTGACGTTATCTCCTTTGCTTCAATTATTTTACATTGTTCTCCTTAATAAAGGAGCTTTCTGGAGGAGTTTCTATTAAACAATATTAACAAATTGAAACAACTAGAAACTCCTCCAGCAGGCTCCATCTTACATATTATGTATGATTTTGTAATATTGATGTAAAACATAATGCAGTACAAATCTAAAGTATATGTGTCTTATTATATCATTTATTCAACGTTTAGGCGCAAATAACAATCTTCATCAACAACAAAAATATGAGCAAAATAAATATGGCAAAAGTTAATGATTCGGCGCAAATGGAAACGGCGCAAATGGCCAGTAATCGTTTCTTGTACAATACCTTCTTCTTCATCGACTAAATTTAAAATGTGCTTTAAACGCTTAAAAACAGACCCATATTTTTCCTGGTTTGATATTATGTTCTGTATGATTGAAATGGCGAGTATCGGCCGATTTGGATCGGTCGCGAACTTCGTGCACACTACTACCGCTGTAAAACCACTTCAGGAATAATACTTTTTCACTAATGGTGTAAAAGGTATTTTATTTACTGAAGAACAAAATTAAAACAATTATAAGTTCATTAATAATAATGCAAGTATATTTATTATTTAAAATACTGTTTATTCACAGCCATCTATAATTATTTGTCGGGGATTTTTTCCGTGTTTTTTTCCCTAGGGTTTTTTTTACCGGGGGTCATTTTTCGCGGTTTTTTCCGGGGGTTTCTTTTCCTAGATTCGCTCGTTACAGACGTTTTCAGAACAAATATAATACCTTGCGTATTTTGCTTGTTTTGGTGGTCACAATTTATATTTTCGTCTTTATCGATATCTTCTGAATGTCTCGATAATTATTATTGTTCGGGAGATTTTTATCAAACCTCTTCTTTCCATATGCGGTAGTATAATAATGTATGTATATTAAAATTATCCAAAAAGGTTTGAAATATCAAAAAACTATTGGACACGTCAAATTGATTTTGGTAATGGAAAATATTTTGCGATAGTTTTCAAAGTTCCTACCCTCACCCCTTTCTGCGCAGTGACGTCATCATTTTTTTTTTAATTATAACACCTCACTTGCTTTCGTCGATTGAAGAAGTAAACTTTACTTTTAATATATTCCCATAAAAAGAAATCCAGTAGAGTCAGATCTAGAGACCGAGTCGGCCATTCAATAAATGCTCTTATGTTTTTCGATTTAAAAAAATTAATATCTCTTCAGGTGCAATGTGTACATTTACTGAAATCGTTGTTTTACAATCTATTGAAAGCTGTTAAGAAAGTGGAGTGCTATCAATAAAAAAAAAAGATGACGTCACCGCGCAGAAAGGGATGAGGGTAGGAACTTTGAAAACTATCGCAAAATGTTTTCCATTACCAAACTCAATTTCACGTGTCCAATAGTTTTTTGATATTTCTGACAGGAAACGAAAAAAATCCATTGTTGTTCCTCTCTGTATATTGTAGTCCTGCAAAAGCCGATATTTCTTTCTACATCAAATGATTTTGGCCAATATTTCACCACTTTTTACGCTTCCTCTTCAGAAGTAACATTCGCGCTGCTTCTTTTTCCCCTGATATCATTGTAATAATATTGCCAGCAGCAGTTCACCTTTTCTGTTGATCATTTTAAGTAGGTACATTTATAGTTGTTCTTTCCTTAAATTGTGTCTCTTTCAATTTCTATTTTGATAAATGATACCATATTCTTCTTTTGTGAACGTTTGTGAAGGACATACTATATGTCTAAAAACAAATAGAAGATAGTAAGAGGAAGGTTTTCAGAATCCATCAAAAGACGGCGGAGAAGAAGTATTGCCAACTTAAATCGGAACTTACTAGAATGTAGTATTCCACGATTCATCGGCGCTGGGTGTACATCAAAGGAAACCAAGAAAAAAAAATTTTACTACGTATAATTATCTTTTTTGAAATTTTACCACAATAAATAAGCACATATTTTTGCATTTCGTCGCATGCGATAGATGGATTGAGAGGGAGCTGCAAGGGTATTGAATAAATTTTTATAATTATATCATGATTCCAAGCATAGTGTTTTAGTAAAAATGGACTAAATAAGAGTAATATGTTACTATAATTATTAATAATATTTAATTCCGTATTCAATATAATTCCGTCCGTGCGTCTGTGTGTTGCAACAAATTTTTCGATATCTCAAATACTTTTCGAGATATTCAACTTTAAAATCGAAATTCCGAAATGATCAAATTTTGTCTTTTTGATAAGGCCAGATTTTTTTTATACTTTCGTTACTGCGGTATTCGAAGTTCATTGTGTAATCCGGGGATTTCATTATATTTGAGGTTCTTTTGTGATGTGGCAGATTTATTTTGACATCCATTCAAAAGTAACTAAAACACTTATTTTATAGAGAATGTTGATAGACGCTCTCTCAGCTGTACGTGTAGCAATGTAAAAACACAAATGTTGCTTTTCATCGAGTTTGCATTGGAAAAAAATCGTTTTCGCCGTAACACCTTGTTTACTGTCAAACTTAACATCGATTTTTTTCCAATGGAAACTTGATTGAAAGCATTCGTGTTTTTGGTTGGGTTTGAAATGACCAAAATGTCACTTTTCAAATGTTAATATTGCGAAAGCAAGTAAATTTAGGAGTAAAGTATATTAGAGAAATGTTAAGAATTACCTACGAGCAGATTTCGAAAATGGAATAATGTACGGAGTGTTCTATTTAAAAAAATAATTCAAGATGGCGTTCAGGCGCCATTTTGAAACTTTTAGCTGTCATTTTGTCATAAAAAAAGAATTTTAATAACGTTAACATAGGTACCTACTTTCTCACTTAATTTACTAAGTATGGTAATTGCGAAAATATTCGAAAATGTATTGATTAGCTGTTGTTCGTGTACATTCTGAGCTTTAAATTGCAAGGATAATATGTCCGTGAAGTTAGCTCCTCATATTCCGAATTTATATACAATTTGTTGGTTACTAATTAGTAAGTAATTAGTAAGTATTTGTAAGCTAAAAATCTAAATTTGTAAGTGAATTTTCGAATTTATTTTAACAAAAACAGTTTTTGGGGCTAAATTATCGGTAGCCCCATTATTTTGCAATATCAAAATTTTAGTAGCGTCATTAATTAGTAAGTCATTTGTAAGAATTTGTAATCAAGTTGCCAAAATTTGTAATCAAACGGTATCTCTTAAATTAAAAAAAAAAAACTGTTGTGCGGCTAACTTCTCGGGAGCCCCACCACTGTAAGGAACAATATTTTTCTTTGAATCAATATTTAGTTAAGTCATTTGTAACAATTTGTAAGCACAATCTCAAAATTTGTAAGACACTTAATTACAATCTACAGTCCAGAATACGCTTTGGGGGCTAACGACACGAATGTCCCAAAACATAGAGAAGTGGATGAATTTGTTTGCATCGTTAACTAATAATTAGTAAGTTGTATGTATTAATTTGTAACCATAATCTCATTTTTTTCAACCCAATTACAATGGCGCAAACTAAAGTTAAAGTAGGTATGTCTCTATGTCCATAAAATACTACATGCACACAGATTTCAAATTACCTCTTAATTTGTTACACGAATTATGTTATAAGAAAGCACTAATGAACTTCGCAACTGAACTTCCAATTTATGTTTAAAAAAATTGGGAGGAAATTCCCGGGCGCTCCATCTGCATTGACATATAAACATAATCGTTGCGTTAATAGTAATTAGAAATTGATATGAAAGAAATGGTTCAATTTGTTTGTATCTCTAAGTAATAATTAGTAAATCGTATGTACTAATTTGCAAGCATACTTTCACAATTTGTAAGTTACTCTATTACTAGGTATCTAGAGTCCAAAATACGTTCTGGTGTGGCTATCTTTACGAACGTCTTAAAACATGGAGAAATGGTTGAATCTATTTGTACTTCTACGTAACAATTAGTAAGTCGAATGTACTAAATTATAAGCATAACTTTACAATTTGTAAGGCGTGGATTCTAGATAGTAATTAAGTGTCTTACAAATTATGAAATTATGCTTACAAATTAGTACATTCGATTTACTAATTGTTACTTAGAAATACAAATAGATTCAACCATTTCTCCATGTTTAAGGCGTTCGTGAAGATAGCCCCACCAGAAAGTATTTTGGATCCTAGATAGTAATAAAGTGACTTACAAATCATGAAATTATGCTTACAATTTAGTACATTCGACTTACTAATTGTTACTTAGAAGTACAAATAGATTCAACCATTTCTCTATAGATACTTTGAGACGTTCGTAAAGATAGCACCACCAGAACGTATTTTGGACTCTAGATAGTAATAAAGTGACTTACAAATTATAAAATTATGCTTACAAATTGGTACATTCGACTTACTAATTATCACTTAGAAGTACAAATAGATTCAACCATTTCTCCATGTTTTAAGACGTTCGTAAAGATAGACACACCAGAACGTATTTGGACTCTAGATAGTAATAGAGTGACTTACAAATTGTGAAAATATGCTTACAAATTAGTACACAGGATTTATTAATTATTACTTAGAGATACACACAAATTGAACCATTTCTTTCATACCAATTTCTAATTACTATTAACGCAACGAATATGTAGATGGAGCGCCCGAGAATTTCCTCCCAATTAAAAAAAAAATAAATCTGAAGTTCAGTTGCAACGTTCATTAGTGCTTTCTAATAACATAATTCGTGTAACAAATTAAGGAGTAATTTGAAATCTGTGTGCATGTAGTATTTTATGGACATAGAGACATACCTACTTTAAGTTCAGTTTGCGCCATTGTAATTGGGTTGAAAAAAATGAGATTATGGTTACAAATTAATACATACAACTTACTAATTATTAGTTAACGATGCAAACAAATTCATCCACTTCTCTACGTTTTGGGACATTCGTGAAGTTAGCCCCCAAAGCGTATTCTGGACTGTAGATTGTAATAAAGTGTCTTACAAATTTTGAGATTATGCTTACAAATTGTTACAAATGACTTACTAAATATTAATTCAAAAAAAAATATTGTTCCTCAAAGTGGTGGGGCTCCCGAGAAGTTAGCCGCACAACAGTTTTTGTTTAATTTAAGAGATACCGTTTGATTACAAATTCTGTCAACTTGATTACAAATTCTTACAAATGACTTACTAATTAATGACGCTACTAAAATTTTGATATTGAAAAATAATGGGGCTACCGAGAATTTAGCCCCAAAAACTGTTTTTGTTAAAATAAATTCGAAAATTCACTTACAAATTTAGATTTTTAGCTTACAAATACTTACTAATTAGTAAGCAACAAATTGTATATCAATTCGGAATATGATGGGCTAACTTCACGGACATTAAATTCAACCTAAAAATACAAATTCTGTAGTAGAGATTCAGTTACAGACAGTCGATTGAAGCGGGAATGGGTTCTGAAATAAAGCTGTTGAGCTTATGAGAAAAGATACCTGTTCCATTTCATGACCGAGATACTATCAATTTGACCTCGATTATTTTCCGTGACGCATCAGACTATTTTGAAATGCGATACCGTAATTTAAATTGAAGGGATAAATTGTATAAAAGAGAAAGTGTAATAATAAGGAAAAGTGTACATGCTACCTACACCTACATCAGTGTATTTTTCTATTCTGAAGGACGGCCAAAATTTTCTTGGAATTGTTTCTTCGTTAGGTAGATATACCAACAATTTATATTGTAAATGAGATTAACAAATTTTGGGTCGTTTGACAATTTGTTTTGTGAGTGGAGCTTGACCCACCCTTTGAAGACAAGACAAACGTTTTCAAAGAATACCGAGTTCATGCCCGAATATGAAATCAATAATTTCAAAGCATCGCTTAACTATATTTTGTAAGAACCACTCTGCAGTTTTTTTTTGAAAAACACCATGCGGTGCTTTTATTCATCAACTTACTATTTAAATCTCCTTAAATAGGAAATACTGGCACCGCACGATATTAGCATTCATGTTAGAAGGGATGATTTCCTTCTGTACTAATCTTTGAAAACTAAGCCACAAAACGTTTTACTTTACTATTTAGTGTCTGTTAAAATTAACAATTTTAGAATAACAAAAAACCCAGATTTTACCTCTTTGAATGAATACGACGGCATCCTTATGATCTCGAACTAAAGCTTATTTGCATTTTCCTAAACATGACAAACCACTGCCCTCTTGCTGAGACGTACAAAAATCTATTACAACCCCCTGAACAATTTTACTTATTCTCAATTTTACTAGGGTTATGTTCTTGATGTACCTGTCAATAGTAAATGAAGAGGGTTTAAACCGTCAAAGATGTTCTCACGAATCTTAAAACGGTAGTAGTCATCAACCTCGTTTACAAGAACCTTGTGGGTGACTTACGGTCACTTTAAATCAAAATCGAGCATCATGTACGAAATAAATTTTAAAATAACAATAGACGCGCAATAAAATTAACAGAAGGCTAACCCTCGCTACTATTAACACCATATTGAACGATAAATCATACATAACTTCTTTGGCTCCCCTCAATTACTCGACAATATTTAAATATAATTACATTTTATTAAACGCATACGCTCTGCATATTCTAAAAGCCTCTTCACAAGTACTCTTTGGGTTCAGTGAGACGTCAAAAATTAATTGGCGGCTGCATTTATTAAGGATTTTATAATTATTCAGATCTCTAAAGGAGATGCAATTTCTCATTCATGTATACCTTTTCTTATACCTTTCCCGCTTTCTAATACGTTTACGTACTATAAAAATATGTTTGCAATTATGTACTTTGATTACGTAATTACATTTAGGTATACACTCGTTAGTGTATGTAAGCACACTTTTGGAAAATAACATTATATCCCACACGAAATAATTGGAAAAGGGTTTATTTGCTTTAATTTGTGCCAAAGGAAGCTTAATTTTAGCACGCCCCTCTCTCGAAAATGTAATTTTTCTTTGAAAGCATTAAATTCCAAGTAGTTCTGTGTTAAAAATTATACAAATGAAATTTAATTTACCTTTTAGTTCTACAGGGTGTTGCAAAGTAAAAAGTTCATTATTTGTTAGGTGTACTTAGGTGTTTGTTGGGTATTTTTGAACGTTTGTCGATTTTTCAATTTATTATAATATCTATTTAGTTATATAGTAATAATCATCATTTCTCTATTGTTGAATGAAATTAACAATAATTCAATAATTTAGGAATATAAATCACTACAAATCTCTTAGTTAGTTGGTGATTTGAAGGTATTGGTTAGTTCTTAACGTACCAACCTAAGTAGTTTTTCAGAATTAACAATTTTTCCTTTTACAAGTTTTTTGGTTTATTTTAATTTATCGATTATTGATTATTTAAATTCGTACACCTGATAGTTAATTAATAATGTGAATGCGTTCATTGTATTAATAACAATGTTTGTTCAAAATACAGTTATATACAGGGTGTAACAAAATAAGTGTAAAACATTTCAGGGGGTGATTCGGTGATTCCTCATCGAAAAAGAGATAGGGTTTTTCATATAAAGAAACTTCATTGGAGCATCCCTTGTTAAGATACAGCCCCTTAAAGGGGGTACATAAAATTTGTTTTACAATTTTTCTCACAAAAACTAAAAATGTAATTTATTTGGTTTCCCCATGGTTGTAAGGAGTGTAAAACGCAACCCCTAAAATTTATTTCCAATAGCTTGTTTCATTCTAAACAAAAAACGTCTCTTGATAAATTAGTTTTGCATTTTCGTTTTATGACGTATCTCTGTAGTTGTTCGTAAAATAATTTTTTGCTGCGGACTGATTAATTTTGGGCAAAAAATTCGAGAGGCATTTTTTGTTTAGAATGAAACAAGCTATTGGAAATAAATTTTAGGGGTTGCCTTTTTCATCGCTTACAACCATGGGGTAAACCAAATAAATTAGATTTTTTGTGTTTGTGAGAAAAATTGTAAAACAAATTTTATGTACCCCCTTTAAGGGGCTGTATCTTAACAAGGGATGCTCCAATAAAGTTTCTTTATATGAAAGACCCTATCTCTTTTTCGATGAGGAATCACCCCCTGAAATGTTTTACACTTATTTTGTTACACCCTGTATGTAGTAATGTTATGCGCAGCTAAGTGCACGTACCTTAGAGCCACCAAATTAATGAAAAATGATCTAATGAGCGCAGTAAATTTAATCCACTTTCGGAAAGTGTTATTTCATAGAACATTGTGGCCAACAACATAAAAAAAAATTCTGCAGGTTGCCACAAGGGTGAGACCTCCCTCGTATTAACACTTTTTTCAAAAATAATTATAGCACAATATAGGTATATTGCTGAATTCAGAAAAAAATACTTTTAAACTACCTCAAAAAACTGCAACTTTATCTTATAAAAAAAATGAGTGCGGCCATTTTAGCTTATACCGGAAGTGACCTCATCAAAGGTAATATTAGCATTTTCGCTCTTGGTCCGAATGCAATCCATTGGCGAAAACCGCATTTCGATCATTTTAATATTTTCTGAGTATAAAGCGTTGCAGTCATTTTTTAACAATTATTTTTTTAACGCTTTTTTCAAAAAATATGTAGATATCTGAATTCAAAAAAATACTCTTTTAAATTACATAAAAAAACTGCAGCTTTATTGGTGAAAAATATTCTATGTATTTGTTTGTTTTGTAATTGATTACTTGGTTCTCCTGCAGTAACCTTCAAAAATTTGGAAAACACTGTATTTAGCGGTAGACATTTACAAAAATATGTTTTTATCGAAAACTGTTACTTCGAGCGATTTGATATAAGAGCACCTTTCTTTTGATGAAAGGGCTGATTATTACGATTATGATATTAAACCCACCAAATTTTTAAGCATAAAAAATTTGCGTGGGAAAAGGGTTTCTCCCACCGCAGACATCTGTCATAAAATGTTTCTAAATCAGTTTGATTTTCTTGAATATCTGTTTTTCAATTTCATTTTAAACATTAATACCCAAGGATAATTGACTTCGTTCTGACATATGTATATATAATATTTATGTTAAAGTAAAAGTATATAATTCATACACATTTACCTGTTTAGGTAGGTATCAATTGAAAAAAAAATACTAAACCCGCAAATAACCTATATAGGCGCTTTAGTGGCAATCTATGTTTAAGATTGGCATTTTTTATTGCCAAACTTTGTTTAGTGTCTAAAACCAGACCCGGGAATTGTATACAATTACCGAATTATATACTTTTACCTTACATATATGTACAGTGTACACAGAATAACTATCGCAAAATAACCCTCCATATTAATTAGGTATGCAAATATATGTATATGAAGCGACCGCAAATCCCATTGCAAAAATAAAATTGAGCGCAAGTCCCACTGCATTTAATAAAAAATCTACTTGACTGCAAGTCCGACGACCGCAACTCCCACGACTTTACATAGAATTAAAGGAAAAAGATTAGAATTTTCGTCTTATATTTATGTTTTAAAAACGGCCCAAACTTTTTCCCTAATAAGCACGATTATGAATCCCTGTTGGCTCAATTGATTAAGGGAAGGGGTTACTCATATAGATACCATCCCTCTACACTTTCCCTTAGTTCTCAATTATGGGTTTGTCTTCAACTTTAACTTTCACTCTAGTAGGCAGTTTTGCAGTTAGTTTAAGACACCTTCCGCTCCGGAGTTTCCATTCATAATTCCTTCAATTTTTAGTTTAACTAAGAGTTCTACTTAGAGGTAACGTCTCAACTTCCTCAAAAAAGCACTACATAGAATTAAAGATTACGCCACCAGTGACTGAAAACTGTCGCAAATTAACCACCAACAACTTAGGTACATAGGTTGATTTGGCTCTATGTCCAACCTAAGTAATAGAGCGAAATAAGAGCAAAGTACATACACACCTAAATCATGGCAAATTAAATGATCAGTAAACTGGCACACAACTTTCCCGTGTTTACTACAATGACGTATTATATACAATAGTTTTTTGAAATAAGAACTCAAAATAAAATAGTTTATGTGTAATAGCTCCTAAAAATAAAAAAATTAATATATAGTTGTAATCAGAAAACGATTTTTGATTTTCTCCTGAAATAATATACAGGGTATGTCGTAAATATTTTTAATATTTTGACCAACTTTGGGCAGCAATAAATTGGGTACGTTTAATTTTTGTTCTTTACCAATTAGAAGTAATAGTTCTAGCCATCCCTTGGCTATAATTTCCACTTCTCAAATTTTAAATTAAAAACTTTTCACCAAGGGAAATTAGTTTGGGTTAAAATTTGAATGTTTGCTCCGAAAATAACCCCACTAGTTTGGGCCCCTTTCAGCCGATTTTTGTGAGAAGCTTGTTTTACCGATGAAGTTTTTTATAGGCCTTATTTTGAAATTTTATCAAAATCGGTCTAGTCACAGCCATAACGTACGCACTAAAAGGAGAGGAAATGAGAATTTGTTAGGTCTCCTGTTGCCGTTAAATTAATTTTCTGATATAAGTGAGCCCCATGGGGAACAATTAAGTCGCCATGTATGTGTCTTAAGTTTCTTTTCCCTTTCTTTAGAAGGCAGAAGAAATGGATTTACGCACAAACCGTGTGAGACCCTCTCAGTGGAACACTACCTCTTAAAACTCATTCACAGTTCCACCAGAGTCCTTCCTTCCTCATGCCTATCATTGCTTTAATTTTAAGCCCATTCACCATACTTTCTCCAATATTTTCTACTTTTAGTTCTTCAGTTGCCAGCTGTGCTCTTTTTTGGTCCTTTTTCCGTTATTTGCGTTCGAGGATGGTGTTCCGTGGTAAATTAATTTCCTTGTTTTTACCGGAACCATACATACCCAGGTATCTGAGTTAATGGAATGAATGGAAACGCAAGCAAAACATTGCGGCGCCATCTGCACCACCTAGAATATAATATATAGAGCGCAAGCCACTTGCCTGCTTACGTAAGTCGAAACCTCTACCTCGGTGAATTATTAGTTTTATAAAAATCGCAGATAAACGATAGTGAAACGTAGCCATAATGGCGGAAGAACCGGAAGTGACTCAAGCCGCCCCTACAATCCACTTTGCCGCTGCACCCGTAACATTATCTCCATTCTGCTTCGCCAAAAATAACCTGCGGGGAGACCAAATTCTACCACGTGATTTCATTGCTGCCACCGGAAATCGCGGACGAAGTTTTCGACTTACGTACGAACACGTTCGAGAGCAGCGAGCAAGTGGCTTGCGCTCTATATGTTGTATTCTAGGTGGTGCAAGCCACAAGGCCATTATAAATGGGTAAAATGTTACAGCATTATCAAAATTGTTGAATAATTGTACAGTAATGCACTCAAAGACACTTTGGTTAAAAGTAAAACTGTAAGCTCCTTACAAAAGATACTTATACCCAATATGTGAATCTTTTCCGAATAATAATAACCGATAAATCCTATCGGCCCTATCAATAGTCAATAGTCGTACTTACGGTCTCCCCATATGGAGAAAATCCTCCCTGATTCCCTGACTTTGAGCCCCTGAATTTAGCGTGACTCGCTCGTTGCGCTCGCTCGTACGTTAAACATTTTCTCGTGCATTCAACACCAAGATTATAAACTTGTTGTATAATGTACTCTTATGTAACCAACAATGTAGAGTCAATTCTTAAGTAAAATACAGTTAATTAGAGAGCAACAAATTATTATATTAGATCAGTCAAAAAACATTTACGTACTAAAAATAAAAATTGATGAAGATCAAAGAAAACACGGAATGTAATGAGCTTTCAAATGAGGAATCCGATTCCCACCTCTTTCTACAGAAGAAGGGGGATGGGTTTTCCCGATTTTTAAGCACCGTCAATGTCCACTTTTCCTATCTATGTTCTTCTGTGCACCGCGTATTCTGGAACGACGTATAAGCGATGGCGTGCAATAGATCCTAGCTATTTTTAGTTGTAAGGGAACTGAATTGTTATTTACTTTCCGTATTACAGAATTTAAAAACATGGGAAGAACGATTAAAGCAAATACATATAAATTTTTGACGGTTGTGGAACGACATTTAGCTCTTCAATATCAATTTATCCAGTGTCTGAGTTGGTTTTCGTCTTTTAAATAGGAACCCCAACATGAAGGGAACGTCACCAAACCTTAAAAATAAGCAAAAACAAGTAATTTAAGAAAAATCTGTCAGTCACCATCCATTCATTCAATCTGTATTTATAGGTAACGTTATCGGGTAATGAACTCATGTTTATCAGAAGGGCAATCGATTGTTGTCCATTGTAGTCGCCCTAATGCATCGATCCCCCCATTGTAAGTTTGTATCCTTTAAAAGGAAATGAAAGTAGTACATTCCTTATATCTACACAAATATCAATGTGGAGAGTTCCACGTATACGTAACGTAGGCAATATACATTTATATACGACCGACGCGACGCGACGTGAAAAAGAAAGACCGTAATATACCTACATTTAATTTGAATATAAAACTCGTGTTCTTGAAAATAAAATTGTACTTAAATTAATAGAAGACAAATTAAAGAATAATGCTTGACTTATTTTACTTATAAGACGCCTTTTATGCTTTCCGTAATTAATTTTACTTTTCTGCCTTGTAGGCGTACCTATGTTCTAAAGATTTTTCTTACGTGACGATTTGAAGCGGGCTTTTATAGTATTTGCTTTTGTATTTCTAAAAATTATTAACAAAAGTACATATTACTATTGTTTTGTGTACATTACCAGCTTAAAACAACATTGATGGCTGTGTGATTCGTGTCGAAAAGTAAAACTGTTTGAATACGCCGAATTGATTTCTGGTCTAGTATTTTAGTGGGGCAGATATATGGGATTTCCTCGGCACATATTGTAAAGGTAGTATCCTGTGGGCATTTCAGCTTATCTTCATCTTGCTTAATGTTAAGATGAACGTTGGGTACTCCAGAAATGTCTTTGAATAGATCTGTTCCCCCTTAATAGCTGAGTAGATGTTTCTACTATCGCATTTCTCTCAGCTTGGAACATGGTCGCTTTTTGTCCCAGACATACAGCACTTCTGCAGCCCCATCCATTACTCCCGTACACTTCAAATCTGATGCCCTTACTGGATTTGGAGCCGTCTGTGTAACACACGACCTCATTCAAGTTTATCTTGCTGGAATCATTCTCCCAGACGTGTTGAGTGGGGATTATTGCCTTAAACAGTTTAGTAGTTACCATGATGAGGTTTTTCCTCAGGAATTCGACGAAAATGAGCGAATGCGCTTTTCATTCATTTTCAACCACTGCCAACGTTTCCAATGAATTAATTATTGGGTGAGTAGTACCACCCTCATAATCAACCATGTAAGCAACTATCTTTTTTTTGAAAAATGTAAGAAAACAAATTTGTCTAATAATAATATACAAGGTTGCCCACTCACCCTCCGTTATTCGATAGTGCCTTTAATATTAATTTTATGACAAAAGGTCAAGAGACATGTCTTATTCAGATGTTCCTTGTTTACAACCTAAAAATATTTTGAGGCCCGCACTGCTCTCGGTTTCACCTGTACAGGCTCGTACTTGATTATTGTTAATGGAACACCCTATAGATGTTTATATTTTTGAAATCCATATTCGATTCTAGACCAAGTTTGTTTGGCCTTTCACATACTTAAATTAACCCATTTAGGAGAAACTAAATGTTTTTTAAAAATTATTCTCGCCGAAATCAACAATCAGTTAAAAAATCATAACTATTCAATCATTGGCAGCAGAGCAACAAAATTGGAGATTATCATAACAGTAATAATACTTTATAATAATAATAATAATGATAATAATACTTTATTGCCTGTACTTAACAGAAATTGTCTTGAATTATTTAGAATAATGTCTTATATAAATATATATTCTACATAATATACTAAAAAGAGCGTTTTATTTCTCGATATGCTGATTTTGAACGAAATTTGTTGCAAAAGGGCCGTACTGTAGTTCATTCATGGAAAAATATACAGGGTGTTCTATTTAAAATAGTCGAATTTTGGGATTTCTTCTGTGGTCGTTAGAAAAAATTCAGTACGGCCTTTTGCACCAAATTTCATTCAAAATCAGCAAATCGAGAAAAAAACGTTCTTTTGATTATGATTATAGAATTATACCTATAGAATTTTAGAATCGAATATGGATTTCCAAAACATAAAAATCTATAGGGCGTTCCATTAAAAATAATCAAGTACGATCCTGTAAAGATGAAATCGAGAGCAGCGCAGGCCTCAAAATATTTTTAGGTTGTAAACAAGGAACATCTGAATAAGAAATGTCCCTTGATCTTTTGTCCTAAAATTAATATTAGAGGTACTATCGAAGAACGAAGGGCAAGTGGGCAACACTGTACTATAATAAAGATTTTTACGGATTTAACACGGTCATGAACTTAATGAGCATACCTTAGTTGACTCATGACTGTATATTTCTAGCAGTTGATGCCATCTAGCACCAGGGGATGGTATTTAGACACTTTCAGTGCATATGTCTCCTCAATCCGGTGAAACAGCTGCACATGCAATAAATATTCGTACTAATTTTATTGAAATATGGTTAATACTTGTTACTCGCATGTTTCGACATTACTATGGCACTTATTTTACTGGCGTATATCCAAAATTGTTCCCATACCACGTCTTCAATGCTTCAGTACAAGGTAGAACCAAGCACATTTATAAGTAAGCAGCTATTTCTGCCTCTCTGTAAAGTTTCCTCTGGTCAACACAATGAGAATGTAAAGCAACGCTCGCATTATCGGGACTGATTTTTATTTTCTCCAAACCATATCGCTTACAATTTTCTAGAAAACAAAAGATTGTGCCTCATGAAAATCGAGAAGAACTGTACCAATGGAGAAAATTGGAATCTCAATCTGTTACATTTCATTTTTCCTTTATTTCTATAGGAATTTTATATTCTGAGCGTAATCCTTTCGCTTTATGGGCGAATCTCATAAATTAATACAAGTGAAACTCAGAATCATTTTGCTGGAAAAATCACGTTTCAGGTTTTTCTTGGAATAGCGCTAATTTAAAAATTGTTAGGGACGATGTGGATGGTTGATATAGATATGGTTGCTTAATTTTGACGGATATTGGACTTACGACTGTAAAAGCTTGACTAATTCTATTTAAAAAATAGCTTTATTCATAAAGTTTTGGACTATTGTGAATTTCCACACGAATCAAACTAAATCCTTCAATAGTTCATTTAATACACATTTAATACGAGTGTGTCCAAATATACTAATTCGAGTATATTAAGGATGAAACTGTTTTGTTATCTAGCTATTAAAGTTGTGCAATTGTTTGCGTTTTGTACGTCAATATGTCCGCCTGGGCCCCCTTCTGAGATTTTGAACTCTGCGCGGAATTATCTCAAGGAATTGAAACTTTCTGCATACCATACCTTGAGTGTGCCAGATGACATTTAAATGTTTGTGTCTAAAGAGAGGGCCATTAGATGAATTATTTTTTGAAATTTTAAAGAGTGGTGTGACAACTGAAACGTTAACAATATCATTGAATAAAAAGATTCAATGATAATATCTATAGACATTAATCGATTGCAGTTAAACTTTCTTTGAGTACGTTCTTAGCAGATCTTGCCTCGAGATTTTGAAAATTTTCTAAACGTATTGCCTTGATGAGCATGTACGAATTTTTAAGGTTACCTGCAATTTCTGATAACCCGCTTCACTCTTAGCATGGGTATAAAATTACAATATTTATTTTCAAAATTTCTCTGTTTTAAAAATTAAAATCTTTTGTTAAACGAAATTTTTATGAATTAATACAAAATTCTTAAAGGATAGTCTGTCTGATTCGATATTATATTACTTAATTTAATTTTAATATAAAAATTTCCTTCGGTGCCTTTCTAGGAGAAAGCGAAATTTGTTGTTTACTCAGCTATTAGAAGCTCATGTGTTCGATACTCGCCTTAGAAATAATATTTGCGTCGCACATTGTCGATTAAAAAAAAACACAAGTGTTAAAGTTTTGCGTCAACACGTTGGACTGCAATATTAGTTGCTCCTGAACAAAAGTTGTGAAGATGAAAAATGTCAGTAGAAAATTTGGCACCTAGGTACAACTGAGGATATTTTTCGAAAATTATTTAACCTAGGTACTATAGACGTGGATGTACCGCTGGAAGGATCAATATAATGGGCTGATTAAAGGCTTCCAGAAGCAAAAGCAGCAAGTATTTTGGGACAATAAGAAAATTTTGTTAGTAAAATATCAGGCGATAATTACATGACGACGATTGAAGGACCATCAGCGTAGCCACAAGCTTTGTTTCCCGATTGTTGTCCCATGATTTCATTAAAAGAAATTAAAAATTTCCAAATCATAGCTCGTTATGTGTATTTCTGCAACATTGATTTACATATAGACTAAACATAACAAGTAACTCAATACGCCCAGCTGCACTGTTGGCAAAACGTGTCAATATCACCATCTCTACGAATGATGTTCAACCTCGGCAGTATATCTTTTGATATTATAGTATTTAATGATTTAATCAAGTTTTGAGGCATCTTTAACATCTTCGTCTTGCTTTTTAACTGTTGCGGTTAAAATGGTAACATTTTAATCAAATTTGAATATAACCCTTTATTGCACTGCCTAAATCACGAATCGTTACGATTTTTCCACTTTTGCTTTCAAAAAATCGTTCTACACCTCTATTTCTTCCATGTTTAAAATATGAAACTTAGTTAATTAGAATATATTATAGGCAATAATTCACGAACCCCCCCCCCCCCCCCCACTTATATTTCAACTTTTAGTGACTATTGAATAAATGAGATAATGAATCAGATGGACATGTTTAAGGTCAAGCGCTATTAGTTTCGATTGTAGTCATCTTCAGGCTGTAAGTCTCAAACCCAAATATTATAAAAATTTACTGGGTTCAACTAAAGACATTGCAACAGTTTATTTAGTTTCAAAGAAATGCCCTAAAAAATAAAACACGAACATATAGTATTCGTAACTAACTAATAGGAATTATTTGAAATAGTCGTCACGAAGGTTAAGGCTAAAGTGCAGAAGAATCGGGATTATATAGTACTAACCCATTGACATTTTGTCGCTAGCTTATAAATACAGGAACTTGTCGTTTATATAACATTTTCTTCGAAAGGCATAACTTTCCAAATCTTAGGAGGGATGGAAGACACTCCCTATAGCTCTCCTAGATGCGTCACTGCAAAAAATCAAATAATCATAATAATCTGACGATTAAGCTGGTATACCACAATTTTGACAATATTGCACAGTACACCAAATTCGAAAAGTTCGGAAATTGAAATATCCGCCCTGTAGTAATGATTTTATCCTTAGAGTGTAGGTACTACTTATTTTCTAAATGGCCACCTTTTTCTTCCGACGATGAGCTACAAAAAACTACACTTGTTTTTTTTAAGACTAGATATGAGTTCTTTTTTGAAGGTATTTCGTTTTTGATTACATACAAAAATTTAAAAAAAAATGCAATTGTCTTCTTTCGCCAATTACTTATCCCTATACACAAATCTTATCTCGTGCAATCATTTTCCTAGACTACCATATTGCAGCCCTTTTGGTCTTGACAAGAGTTTACTTTTCTTTAATTTCCGCCCCCGAAGGGGGGTTGAGGAGAGTTTATGATAAGTGCCCCCAATTTATAGGCAAAGTTGTAAAGTAAACTTCTACTTTCTTATAGTTTGTTTAAATAGCGCAATTTTTTTAAACAACGCACTAAAAGCCCCCTTTAATACATTAGTATGCGCTTTGTTATGCATAATCGCATGTCTATCCAAACAAAAATACCTACTCTTCGAATGCCTCATCCTCCAAAGTTTGATGTTCCACGGGTTCTTGGATTACTTGTAGTGCTTTATTATAAGCACCGTGTTATCTGCATTTAAATAACCCGTTTCGAGCAGCAGTGATAACAATGATGTACAACGTGTGCAGGACTGCCGTAATTAAATCTAGCTCAAAAGCTTTCATTCTCAAAGATGCGGAATAACGAAATTTATAGACATTTCGACTTGTCGCATGATCCTTCCGATTTATCGAAAACTGAACAATTTAACTTACCTCAACTCACTGATTAATAAATAATTAATATTTTCACTGTTTAATAATAAAATAAAATCGTTAATTTTGCTGAAGTGTGAAATAGCGAAACGATTTCCCTTACTTTTGAACTATCTCAAAGTAGTGAAAATAATAAGTGGTGGCTCACTTAAAAACGTATACCTATAGCATTAAAGGTCAGTATAAACGAACAAACTTTTCACTTAACCCTTTCAAAATGATTTCAATGCTTCTTTACAATTACAAAGTCGAAAGCCACATTAATTTCTCAATTACTCTCACCCAATAGGGAGTAAATTCAAAATACAATACATAAAGAAATTGAAATAAAAGGGGTCTCTTTTGAGAAAACGTCTTCGAAAACAATGTTTTTATTGAGAACAGAAACAATAGTTTTTCAAATCGAACTTCAGCATTTCGACGATAGCTATTGTTATATAAAAGTAAAGGCTTATAGTAAGTGTTTTTATTCTTAATGAATTTTCCTTGTTAAAGAATAATAAAAGAAAAGGAACTTTATTCTATTTATTGACTTTACTATAACTAGGAATATTTAAAAGTTATTTACATTATTAGTTAAACGCAACTAGTAAATAAATAACATGGTTAACATTATCGTCAATTACTACATTATTTACAAAAAAAATCAGTCGTTAAATCACAGTAACACAGAGTTTACATCATATTTACAACAAACAAAGAAATTATTTCATTTAGCAAACTCACAAATCACAACTAAAATATAACGGGTACGGGTCTTCGTAATTCTATCTCCGACGAAGCCGGGCTCGAACCAGGACTTGAAGACGCTGAATACATGACGGCGGGTGGCGTCGGCATCGTAGGAAACATTCCAATATGCGCTGACGAGAAAGTTTTCGGTGGACTACCTTGATAAAACGGCGGATATAAAGAGGAATGGAACGATGTAACTACGGCATTCTGATTAGGACTTTTTTCCGCTGTGGGTATCATTCTTGAAAAATCGAAAGCTGGATTAAAATAAGGATAAGGCGCGTCGACTGGTGGAAAGTAAGGTAATTGAAAACTGGGAAAACCTAAGCCTGTCTTCATCGCCGACGGTAACGAGCTTTTTGGTTTCCTTCTCGGCCGGTATTTATAATCGGGATGCTCCTTCATATGTAAAGCCCTTAATCTCTTCGCCTCGTCGATGAATGGTCGCTTATCAACTTCGGATAACATTTTCCATTCGGCACCTAATCGTTTAGAAATTTCCGAATTATGCATTTTCGGATTATCTAACGCAATTTTTCTACGCTGTATACGGGACCATACCATAAACGCGTTCATCGGTCGCTTAATATGCTCTTCATTACGATTCGTTTGAGGATGACACTCTTCCATAATTGCACCACAGAAACCGTATAAATTGGACATCACTAACAGCACTCACAAACTGAAAGTTTAAGAACGACTGACCGTGGTGATGTTCATGTGGTTTAAGGTAGCAGTTGTAGTGTTGGAAAGGCGGAGCTGAGAATTGGGGTAAATTCACAACCCCGCCTGTTTTTTCATCATTGGCGGGACTTCCCCTACTTACCGTTTTTCTTAAATGGAAATATGTTCTAATGCCTGCTTCTCTTCTTTTTCCTTTTTTTAATACCTATATCTCCGACATTTCTTTCAATGAATTGTTTTTACACGCATTTTTCACACTTAGACGCACATAAACTTAGCTATGAAATTGATGTTGAGAATCAAGTTCCAGTCTCGTTGTTTTATTGTCAGTTCGTACTCCTTAATTAGGTGTAATGTAAATCGCCACATCATTAAACGTCCCATTATTCAACTTAAAGTACGCGCAATTATGTTTATGTAAAAATTGAAACAATGCTTGTTTTTAGATGGCACACAAACAGCGTTAAATGGTGTTTTAGATTGCACTTCTGGCTTAATTTCTCGTGGAGATATATCCAGAAATACTTTTTCCAAAAAATTTTATTTTAATTCTTGTTTTCAATTTTCGATGATTTAGTCATTTCCAACAATTTTTCATTGCCCTTTCTCCAACCCTGAGAAGAAATTGCGTTTAGAAACTCAAATACGTTATATGGAACAAAAGGAAATAATTAGGTAACCAAAATTAATTGCGGTGACTCTCTCTCTCAAGGCACTGCGTAGAGTAAGCTCCCGTTTATCGTTATTGCAGCTTGATGATAATGATTTATTGATCCCTAATCGTGACACGTGAGCGATAACAATTTATTTTCAGTTCCGCAAGTGGCACCGGCTCAGTTTTCAGATTAAAGGTATGTACAGTACATTTTTCCACACATCAAAATGCAAATTTTGACTTATTTTTGTCTCTCTGAGATAGTATAGCTTTTTCCTTTTCTCCTTCTCCTGTTTGAAACTAATCAATGCATGATCAGCCTTTTCTTGCACCACGAACAGCAGTTGTGTCTTTTTAACCATTTCCTTGATGTGTAATTTTCTCTGTAGTTCTTCATATATTGAGTTATTTGGCTCAACTTTCTTCACTTTGGTATCACAATATGGCTTCGTTATGAACTAAACGATTAGGTAGTGGAACATGAGATATGAATGAGAAATCATTTGTACATATATCATTTTCCATTTATCTGTTGAGTTTTGGCATCTATAGGAAGATTTGCTCATTGACGTGATGTCAAAAGTACCACTTTAGGTATTTCTATTTCTAAAGATAACCGCAGGGTCGAAATCTGACCAGACCAAAGCAGTATCTCTTAGGACCAGTTGTATAAAATCTATTTGAGTTTCAACCGGCGGTTTAATGTAAAATGGAGTCGCACAAACTAGGGTTGACGTCTGGCATAGGGTTGAACTGATATGCGTTGGTAAATAGGTGGTAAAACCGTCGATTCAACCGGAGCCCGGGTGTCAACCCTAGTTTATGCGACTCAATTTTATACTAAACCGCCGCCGGTTGAAACTCAACTAGACTTTGTACAACTGGGCCTTAGAGAGAATTAATAATATTGTTATTTTTCATTCTATTTTCTTTTAAAATTTGAGTGTTGTTAAATTCGTAATCAATAATCTCGGCCCGTAACATAAATTTAAAAAAAAATAAAAAATAAAATGTTTTCAACATATAATAATCTGGAACAATTTGAAATATAATTTGATATATTCAAAAAATGTTTGCTCTGAACACCGGCTTAAAGGAGCAGGTTTGAATATGTTTAGCCAATTGCCTTTTTTTTGATTCCAAGAATCTGAAATTAAGTTTTTTAGTAACCTGCTATATTTAGAAACTTCCAAAATTTTCCTTTTCTCATTGATTTTAAGCCTTTTTTACCTATTTTTTTCCATTTCGTATTTTGTCCAGTCTTGTTGTTCCTTGTGTTTTCTACAGTGTTTATATTTGATTTGGGTTTATCTGTCTCTATCCATGATTGATTATCATACAGCAACACTATTTTATTCTACGATTTCTGTTTGTATCTATTTCTTTTTTGATCTCTAGTTGACCTAAAATGTTGATTTCACCGCATTGAATGTTTTTCGGGATTTACTAACTCTCAGATTTATTTCTTTGCCAATTCAACATCAAAATTAATCTCGACACTGTGAATAACGTAGATATTCTGAAAGAAAATGACCAAATTTATAGTAATTCTGTGTAATTCTCTGACGAATTAATGAATTTATAAGTGAATAATGTGATATTTGACGATAAGTGGAAGCTTTTTTACACTAAAACTGAGAAATCACCTTCGGCTACTGTTTTTTTTTGTTTTACGATCATACAAGTTCAGTAGGTATGTGCTTCCCCAAAAGTAAGTATTCGCAACCACATCTACTTACATAGACAATAATTATGTGTTTAGAAGATATTTTTAATTCAGTTTTTTCCACACTTCCTCTCAAACAGCATAGGATGGCAGATGAAAGCGACGTTTCGGCGCTAAAATTCCCACTTGCTATATTTTTCAGTTACCTCTTACACTGAAAGTTGTGGGACTAGAAGTGCGCCCGCCTTACATCCAGTTCTTTTTTTGAGCTGGACCTACACAGGTCTCTAACTAAAGTCATGTTTGGAACCCAACCAGGAATCAGTAATCAACTGCTGCTCAAAAAATGTAAATATATTTGCACAAATGGAATAAGATATAGCTAAAATCACCAAAGCTTGCATTCGTTGATTCTAGCGTGTCAGCACGTTTCGTTTAAGTACTTTAAGCCTCTCATGCATAGACTTTGCTTCAGTGGGCGTCACTTTTGAACGTAAAAAAACGGAAAATAAGTTCCCTGTATCCCTCAAATGGTTTGTAACATGTGGTGTGACATTACAAATCTTTAAAAAAAGCACGTTGTTGCACATATGAATGACTTAGTAAATTTTGCAGAAGTTTTTAATTATAGATGCTTCAATAAAATAGGAAGGAGAGCGAGGATAGGAGATGGAATATATAATGAGGGATATATGGAGATAGTGGTGGAAGGCAAGGTCGATTATTTATTGAGTGACATGAAAGGATAAAAGATACTAGTGTGAGGATGAGAATCAGATGTGTGGAATATGTGGGGAAGGGAGGGAAAATATATGGAACATGATGTGTGGAGCTAAGGGAAGAGGAGAAAGGCGATTTTGGAAGTGAAGGGGAAGGGGCTGAGTGGACGAAGGGGGGCTGGAGAGAAGAGGACAAGGGTAGAAAGTTTATTTGTGGGGGTAGGGGAAATAAAGAAAGAAGGGGTAGAGGAAATAAAGTTTTTTGTTAATGTATGTAGTTTTTATAGTATGTAGTAGAATTAAGAATCTTTTGTTAAAATTGTATTAAGACAAATAAAGAATAACTGAATAAGACAGGAACTGACATTTTTGTGGACATTTGTGAAACTAAAGTTTCCTTTATTTCATAATATTGGAGGACGAGATACTTTCTGGATTCTGGATTACTATGGAAGAGTGGACATGGATCGTCTCAGTTGGACAAGTACGGGACACTGACAAAATAGGTATGTGGTACGCCGTTTTGTCGTCTGTGTAACATCCTCTATAGAATAATGATTCGAACAAGCCCATACGGTGAATGTGCTTGTTTAGTTTACAGTGCCCAGAAATATGCTCACAAGTAGTCGCGTGGTGTTACTTGATAGCCCTGTGCAATACGCGCTAGGCTGCAAGATGGTCCCTTGAAGGCTTCTAACCATAAAACGGTTTGCTGTTTGTCACTTGCTTTAGTACTTGGTGATATTCGGAAACCCAACTAGAGGTAATTTTGCAATAACCTAATGCCTGTAAGGCAGATATGCTGTCACTAAAATTCCGATAATTTTGTTCTTGATGCTATCCATATGAATTTTTCTTGCACTAAGCGTTATTCCTACCAGTTGTGCCAGGATGCCTTATATGGAAGTCCAGTTCTTCGAAGTAAATATCGGTGCCTGTTTCTTCCATTGTATTAGATCCATCCGTGAAGAAAGATATGTCAAGTTGGGATATCACTTCTCCATCAAGAAAGATATGGTTGTTCGTCCCTATCATACATTGAGGGATGAGGAAATGGGATTCCCTGTCTAGGATGGGCAGTCGCTTGATTGCCTCTACATCTTAGTTATTACTACATGGAAATCTAACAGAAAGGAGGACAGAAAAAAGAGAACACGTGCAAATAGGGAAACGTTCCTGTGTCTTACTACTTACTACCTTTTGGGCACTGAAAACGCATGATGTAAAAAAAAACTAATAGATGCTTAAAATTTTTTTTTGTGTTTTTACAATTTTTTTGCGTGACCCGGCAAAATTTTGCTACGGCCCGGTGCCGGGTCGCGACCCACACTTTGAGAAACGCTGGTCTAAACTTTTACGATCCAATGTTTCAGTAATTCATTCATCATAAATTTTATTTCAACATAAGGATTTAATAGAAATTTGAAAAACTTTCATTTGATGCATTCATTTTGAGCTTTTTGGTTTTAAAAATGTTGAGAGAACGAGAACTGAACTGAGGTAAAAACATATTTACCCTCGCTGCGTCTCAATTAGGCGAGGAAACCGCATATTGACCAATAGTAATGTGATGTTCATTAATTTCAATACTATCGCCCGACCTATTATAAATATGCAATTACAAACCTATATTCTGTACTTGACAATAATATTTCGGGACTACTAAGAGGGCTATATTGACACACCCACAAACCAAATTGTGCACCCCCTGCGGTCTTTTATAATTCTTTACAGGGCTGTTCACACTTAACGCCCACTTGATTGGATGGCAAACTCGGCTAATAACCATGCAAATATTCTCTTATTTTGTAAAATAAGATGCTTACTGTACAAAAAGTTTAATTCAAGTGCAATTAGTTTTCTTGCGGCCCTTAATGAATTATCCCATCAATCTAAATTTCCATAACACGTAAGCGTTGGACAAGCGAGTGGGCAAGGACAGTAAGTTATTGTAGTCCATATTGTGACAATGACATTGTTAACTGCATAACGGTCACAATACCCTTTTGTTTTGCTTCAGTTTGGGTTTATTGTAAAAGGGTAGCTTTAACAAAAGGTACAGTTATACTAAGTAGCAATTATATTTGTCACGGTATTGTATTTCTCACGGAATTAAAAAAAATATATTTATACAGCTTTCGGTTAGTGTTCCTGAATTATAATTTCATAATCGAGACCATTTTTTTGTCGTAAAAAGAAAAATTAATTCGAGAAAATGCAATTTCCCTTGTGTTGAAAATGTATGCGGGCGATACAAATAAACTACGAAAATAGGGTTTTGTGTGGTCTGAATTTACAAAGCAATTGAAAAGATTTCAATATATACACACACACACACATAAGTATGGCGTTCTGTATGTTGCAGATATTTGTGTACTGAAAGCGAGTGAAAAGCCGGCGATTCAGTATTGTGATGAAAATTTACACTTGTGCACTCCAAGTCACGTGGTTATGTCAGAACCGTGTTGTTAAGTCAGGAAGTTTTATCCACTTTCGATTGAATTTAATTCTTTCTTTGCTTGCGCTATTCATAAATATAAGCAAGACTCATGCTGGAGATGTTTGAATTTAAGTGTTGTATATAAAGTTGGGCGGATTCATATAATTGTGTAAACGCTGTAAAAGCAGCAATCTTGAATATCGGCGATCCCAGCAAAATTCGATTACAAGTTACTGTCCTCACTTACTTAACTATAAGTAATTAATCCTCGGTAAAATAAATGCACCACAACTGTGGACTAGTTGACATCTGTCTCTCTGTATCTGTTTGTATTTCGGTAAGTCGCCCCAATCCTGTTGTTATCGGTTGGAATATCAATTCATAGCTTAACCAAAGAAATAATAATAATAGTATTTATAATGTATTATAAATATGTATAATTAATAATGAATTTTTGAAAATGGTTAAATCTTTGGGTTTTGATTCACGATGGTATGAAATAAATTACGATTCCCTGTATTTCTTTTTTTGGATACATTGCACAGTCGTGGTATGGCAGAAAACCAAGTTGAGATACATTCATCATTACTTCTTTCTCAAGACATCGTTTCCTTTTTCCTCTGATAATTCGTCTTGCAGCAAAGTTAGACACAAAATATGATTCCTTTCCACTTCAACTTCAACATCACTATTATCGCTTTATCTCTCTCGGTTTCTTCTGATGCTTCGTCCATTCGACAATTTGACCAAACTACAAATTTTTTGGCAACTGACAATACTTCCTTAAAATGTCTATAGTCCACTTTGAGGGTGATAATGGTTTATTCAACCATTTTGATTGCCATAATAGCCAATAGGTTTCATTTAGTTGTTTTGAAGATATTTGGATAATGGGGTTGTTGATTCAAAAATCTTCAAAAAAATATGAGCACTTAGTATTAACTCAAACTTTTCAGCGAGTCAGCTATATGCACTTTGCCTTGAAACGCGCATCGTTTGCGAAATTGAATGAACTGGCACTTTCCTCTAGGGTTAATATCATCTCTATAAAAGCTGCATTTTTTGGATTATTGTAATGTCTAAACATTTTTGTTACAGCTTTATCCTTCGCCCACCAACGAGTTTCTCTAATTGACGACGCCTTTTGTTTTTCATATCAGTCACGGTGTCCCAAACTGCCATCCTTTTATAAGATTCTCGAATGAAGACTGCACATTGATTAATGATACTAAATAATGAAGTTGCTTTAACGCAAATGCTGGCGGTATTAGCCATCACCAAGTTCACCATATGGCATTTTTAGGTAGCGGCCCAGCGGGTTTTGCCCGATTGCCCGCCGGTCCAATCCGAACCTGGTCTTTTATGCCGAATAAAATGAGCAAGCTGAAAATTTTTACACTTCGCCAGGGGATACTTACTGAAATATTGCAGGGGTATTTTACCCCAACATTTTTGTGTGTGTAACTTTTCGGAAAATTTAACCATATTATGTGCACACTTTACGTTTTGACGTATAACCGTTTACTAAAAAATTGACTTCGAACATTTATTATCCTTCTAGAGCCTATATGGCATTACATACATCCTTGATCTCGCCTTGCCCATTTGAAGAGGGTTTGAAGAGCTTATGCACTCTATTTACCGGTTCTAAAGTCGAAATAGTTCCCAGGTATGTTTTTTCCTTCAGTTTTCAAAAGTTTCTCATCCAAAATTCAGGTTGCAGAATACCTGAAAAGATTATTATAATACAAAATCCAATCCCCTTAGCTCTTGTGCAAGTTTCTCTATTATTTCGTCTTCTGAAATGGGTAGTTCCGTATGAATTGACATCATTGCCAGTCCATTTAGTCTGTTCTGTGAGCTTGAATTTCTAAGACAGGTTTTTTTAAGGATTAATAAGAATAAGCGTAAAATAGAATGGAAGGGTTGGACGCTTGGGGGGATATGTCCCCCTTATCCCCCCTTGGGTACGCCACTGCACAGATATCAGATGTTTTATTGTTGCAAAGCTACCGAGCCTTCTACACCACTTTAGTGTTGGGCAGTTGGACGCTTAGGTCTTCTTATGTAGCATCTTCGTGTTCGATGAAGGGTTTATTACCGAGTCAATAAAATGAATTGAAGTCATAGGACAGTATTTCCACTTGCAAAAACACAAGGTGTACCACTTTCTTAAATGCACAGTCGTTTCTCTCGCTCCCAAAAAGGAGAAAGTACTATTCAAATATTTCGAGTTTTATGTTATGGCTGTGGAGCCTAAACTACTTAAAATTTGAAAATTAGAAATTATAGCCCCAAAGGATGGCTAGAACTATTACTTTTAATTGGTAAAGAACAAAAATTAAAGATAGCCAATTTATTAGTGCCCAAAATTGGTCAAAAATTGAAAGTCGATTTTCTCAAAATCTGCTCCGAGCTTTTTTTTATTTTCTAAAATGTTATACATATGGTTCATGAAAAACTATTGGCCCTGTATTTATTTCTTTATTTCCCATTGGGGAGGGGGGGGGGGGGGGGTGGTGAATGTTTTAAGTTGGAAAATTTTATATGTTCATAACTTTTTTGCTAACAAAGATGAAGAAATAAAATTGCACAATGAAGTAGAGGACATACGACTCTTTTAATCTAGTATAATAAGTATTCCAATTTCCAATTTACTTTCGGCCTAGCCGGAAATGAACAAAATATTAAAAATATTTATAACATATCCTGTCTATAATTACAGGAGAAAATGAGAAATCGTTTTCTGACTACAACTATACTACACACTATATATTTCTTTTTTTCCTATCCGGAAATTAACAAAATATTAAAAATATTTACGACATACCCTGTATATTATTTCAGGAAAGAATCAGAAATCGTTTTCTGATTACAACTATACTACACACTATAGGTACATAAATTTTTTTATTTTTTTGAGTTATTACGCAAAAACTATTTTATTTTGAGTTCTTATGCAAAAAACTATTTTATTTAATACGTCGTTGTAGTAAACACGGGAAAGTTGTGTGCCAGTTTACTGGTCATTTAATTTTCTTTATTTCCGCAAGATACTCGTATATCGAATTAACAGTCTATGTTGCAAAGTCAAACACAATTTAGTTCCTACCGAAAATAGGTACCTCTTTAGGTACAAACCTGAATTGGAGGTTACCCTCAAGATAATTACCTTGAATTCCCTAATTCTTTTCCACGAATATAAACATTCGTATCGCGCTTGTAGAGGTACTGGTGGCGGTGAAGGCTAGTCCTGATCCACTTTTTAACTTATAGATGCAGGCAGTAACACTGCCTGCGCCACGCATGTGTGGTCCAGAAACTGCCATGCAGTGGTCCAAAAAACCGGTGTGGATTATCCACCGTGATGAGCCAATCATACAAGAACTTTTTCCTTTGGGACTGCGGTGATGCCCCAATTATATAGTCCGGCAGCAAATTCAATACTTTAGGTGCCATGTACAGGTCACTCCTCTTGAAATTTTCGATTCGCGGCTTTGGTGGGATGAGTTTGCTCCGGATACCCATTCCTATAGCTCCCATCACCCGATATTCCACCTCTGTTCATTAAATCGGTTACTATTTTATGAAGAAATAGACACCTCAACGGAAATATCTTATACATCCTGAATACAGGTAGCGAGTGTGTCAATCTTGACTTTCCAGCCATTAATCTAATTACATGTTGTTGACCGGCTAGAAGTGGTTGCATGACACTTGGATAAGCTCCTCCCCATGAAGAGCCTGGACTGTATTAGCGCAAAATAGAGCATTCTCAATCATGTTTGGAGGGCACGTATTTTTTATGAAATAGAATTTTCGAATAGCATTTTGTAGGTCTTTCTTGAGTTTACTAATATGACTTCTCCATGAGAGTTTCATATCCACCAACACACCCAGGTATCTGACTGATTCCACCTGCTGAATAGACCCGCACGAACAGTTACGCAATCCTGAACAAGCAAAGCAGTATCATGGTACTTTAAAACTACCAAGCACTTCGGGACTTTTGGTAAGGTTAAACACAATGTAATTCGATTTCGTAACATTCAATGAGATTCTATTGTCATTCAGCCACCATCTCACTTGTGCTAGATCTCGCTCCATTTTATGTAAGAGCTCGGATTCAATACCAGCAGTCGGCAAACTGCCTTCTAATTTAGCCCCACATAGATCATTAATATATATATATTAGGAAGAGGGTAGGTCCAAGTACTGAGCCTTGCGGTACTCCGTGTCGTATAAACGAAAATCCGGAAGCACACCTGGCTGAATGCTCATATTACATAGATGAGTTAAAATTCCTGACAATTCATTTTGCAGTTTTTTTAACAGCGAGACATGCAGGCCGTCTTCTCCAACTGATTTCTTATTATTCTTATTAAATTGAGGCATCATTATTTGCATTTGTGTAATATTTCTTTCTAAAATAGGGTTCTGCCATAGGCGGATTGGAAGATCCATCCATCCACCTTTCAGCGTTTGTGTAATATTTAAAAAGTACTTATTAAATTCGCGAGACGAGAACTAGACGAGAACCCACCCTTATTCTAATGTACCATCTTAGTACTATTAGTTTGAAAATGAATTACAGAATTAAAAAACGAAGACACGAACAGTGTAGGTTCTCTGCAATTATACAAAGGTTCCTGTTGTGTCAGTTTCATCTCTTGTATTTTATTTATTATTTAGGCCCATGTTTGTTGCCCTATGGTTGGTACGTTCCACGTATGTAGTGAGCGTAGTATAAAATACCTTGACGTAGTAGATCAGCATTCAAAAAAACACTGTTTCAACCGGATTCTCTCTGCGTGTCTGTGTCTTCCTAGTCTCTTAGGAGAAGATGGGAGCTCAAACATCATTTTGGCAAAGTTTTCGTTGTTGGCACTAGCCTGTGTGCCATCATAGGGAGCATAAATAACATTTTTGACCTTTCTTGCCTACCGCTCCCAAGTTTTCCTCACACACATTTCCATTCATTTGTTTGTTGGTCCGCATTGGACGTGTGACCCCTCCAAAACTTGATGATCGATCATGCCGAAACTTTCATCATTCCTCTTGTATAAAGTGATAATGGGTACAGTACAGTGTTGTAATCAAGTATTTGTTGGTTAAATTTGGATAAATAATTAAAGTTTGAGGAAATTAGATTTTTTGTAACCAACTTAAAGTTTAGACAAAGGCACGTTTCGTTGAAAATCGAAATCACTCATTACTCTAAAATTTGGACACATTCAATTTATATGTTATATAACAAATTCAACCGCTTATCGTAGTATCAGTTCATTTAAAATTTAACACGCTGTTGGATTCAAATTCCATTCTTAGTGGTTGTGTCACTAAAAATCAATTTTCACATCATTTCCAACTCATCACTAACTGTCACTCTTTCAAAAGCAGATCTATATCGCTGCACCACTATAAACAAGCCCGAGTGTTAATTTATATATGAACAATGAACGTATATTTACCGATACTTGCGGATTTCAATAATCTGACTTTCTTTGATTGAGATCTTGTACATTGTTTTAATAAAAAAGCTGGGTTTAAATGAATAAATCATTATTTAAAAAGTGCTTAAAATGTGAAGGGCTTTTTTTGTGGGATATTAATACTTGCACTTCATTTTACAAAGGAGTGTGGCTTACCACAGTACTTGCAAAGTGGCTCTTTTATACCGGATTGACCCGATCTTGATAGCCTCTCTAGTGAAGTGCCCTGTGGGAACCCCACGGCTCCCAGCCACCTTTTAATTACACGTAGACAAAAAAACTGCTGCTAGTTTACCGATTGAAGGAAGTTGCGAATTTTACATTCGTACAAGCAAGTTGCGGTGGTTTAATGTCATTATGGTCCTCGATTTTAAAATCTCTTTAGAATGATGAAATGGATCGTTAGTTTACATTCTACGGCGTCATTGTGGTCTCTCTACGAGTCATTAACGTACATTATTGGATTGCGCTTAGCGCTTCTTGCATGTTTTCAAAAGATAATGATTAATTATTTTTTATCATTTCATAATACATTTCTAATCAATTAAATTGTGTGTGAATACTGTACTAATGCCGAGTGTTTATCGTCGCGTCCCCATTTTGAATAGTTTCTAATGGTAGCTCAATTCTAGATCATTAATAACCTTTTATTTATTTAGGATTCTTTTTTCTAAATTAATCTTTGTTACGACCATTCTATTATAGAAGTAAGAATCCAGTCATCCTAAAAAAAAAACGTAATAGCATTTTATATTGTGAAAGCTTTGAAACGCAAACAATCCATTATAAATATCTGCATTATTTCTGAAGGTTTTCTATTGCCAACTTGCATAATGAAAGCACTGCGACGTCAACAATGGCTCCGTCGAGACACTTCTATAAAAGCGGGCGCTACCTTGCGTTTGACAGATATAAAAAAGAACACGCGTTTTGATAACAGCTAACAAATAAAATAAATAAACACCGCTGTATAGTATAAGTGTGATAAATCAATATATTGATGGAACAAGTATAACGTATGTCTAAAACGATTTTGGGCACTTTACTGTACACTATTTTCAGTATAATATTTAACCAACTTTGACACGGTTTAATGAGTTTGCAAATGGTACATCCAATTTCTTCGATCTTTGTAATTTGAGGCGGACTCATTCGAATTGGGAATTCAAATTATAATAAATAATATATAATAATAAATTGTAACGCAACGAAACTGTTATAGTATACTAGGTATTCCACTTTATTACACAGTGAGCTACTGAGCTAACTTTAAGCTTGAACCTTGAAAAGATGAACACGTCAGAACAAATTTCCATTTTTTCCGGATCCCATAACTGAAATATTGTTGAAAACCTAATTTCTTTAATTTCTGATATCTTTTTTATTTTTTAAAATCGGCCGATTTCCTTTACACAGAACATTTCTTTCGATTTCCAGTTTGCAAAATTCTTAAACTGTTCTTCCCTTCCCTTCTTCCCTGTTCTATGTTGGAAAATGCTTGTTTTATGTTTGGATATATTAACCCGCCGCGCCACTCAGAACATGATTTTCTCAACGATATGGAAATATCGGTATATTTCACCCCCGTTTGTATGAATTTATCACCGACACGCGCTTTTTGAGAGACGTACTGTGCTTTAACTGATTAGCAGACCCAGGGAAAACAGTCGGCCCTACAGATCTTTGTAAATAAATTTTCTAGCCAAAAACGGCGAGGCACGTCAAATTTGATATTAAAGGGAACATTTTGTGACATACATTGCATTTCTTCCACTTCATCCCCCTGCCCTCCAGAGCACCCCATGAAATGTTTTAAATCGATAGAGGATCGAGTGATACCTTCAATGAAAGGTAATTTCATTCTCTACATGACCCTGTTTTTGTTTTTAATTTCTATGTTTTAGTTCTCAAGGTATGAGGATGAACGTTGTTGAACAATAATTAACATAACTTTTTATACGCAGGCCTTCTGCACTGCTTTTTATTTTGCTTCGTTTTGAACGTGTTTTATTTATATTTTGCATATTCTGTCACTTTACTTTATACCGTTGCACAGCGAGAGCTGGCTGCAAAAAAGCTGGCCTATCGAGTAACAGCATGAAATCATTTTTAAAAGCTAGTACTTATACATACCATCCATAAAATCTTTTGCTGTCTGGGCGGAACTTGTGCAGAAATTTGCCATGTCCTCTCTCCTCAATATTTTTTGGATACGAACTGTACTCATCGAGTAATAGCTTCAAATTACTCTTAAAATGTAGCTTTTATATAGTTAAAAAAGAAAAAAAATTTCTGCCTTGTTAAATCTTGTGCTAACTAATACCTAGGCAGAAAACTTTTTTTAATTTTTTTTGGCACGTTGCTGTACCTATCGAGTAACAGCTTCAAACTATAACCAAATTAAAGATTGAACATAATTCTATAAGAAAAATCATTTCTGCCTCGTTAAATCCTGTGCTAATGCCTTGGCAGAAAACATTCTCTTCCTCAAAGTCTTATGATACCACTAATACAACTACCATAGAAGTACTTAGGGATAAACAAAGAATCGTCCAATGAACAATTTATAATAATTTCGACAAAATAACTTATAATATAAAATATTTAGTACTAGTATACTGTGTGTTTTTTTTGGAGATTTAGTTAGACATTTCTGGGAAAGTTTTATAGATAGGTTTTTGAAAATTTGAACTTATGTGACTTTTTCCACTCGGTCGTAGGTAATTTACTACTGTCCGAAATTTAATGAAAAGTGCCAACTTTATAAAACTAAACCTAGTAAAGAAGCTTGCTTACTTTTGAGAAAAACATGTCCGTAAATTGGTACTTACAAAGGAATATGTGACCCAAACATGTGATTTTTTCAAAATTTTCTATATCTTCGTATAAAACAAATTTCGAACTTTATTTAATGAATAATTTACGCAATTTTAATATATTGTTCTACGCGCTTTTGCTCTTTTTGACAAAAAAGAAACATTCGAAAATCTTTTACAATGTTTATGGTGTTATTTTAGATAATTATACACATTTTACATAGTTAAAATTGTTAATAACAATAGTCACTAAGAAAAATGCCTATGACGTACACGCACCTTCTCAAAAATCAAACTTTACATCTATAGGTTTTTTAATAAACCTATGCTTAGCTAGCATTAGCAAATTTGTACAAATGTTTTGTATCACTCGCTTGTGACGGCTTTAACTAAACAGAGATTACGACTTAATAACCCATTTGATCCCACGCATTTTTTTAAAATTATTTTTTAATTTTTTTTTATTTTTGGATTCTTTAGTGAACTAGTAAGCATTCTACAATGAAATAAAAAAAATTGTTACTGGATTGCATAAAAAATAGGTGTAGGTACTCACATGAGTACAATGGGATTACAACTGTGTTACAGTGTGGCTATAGTCGGATGATAAAAAAAGTATATCACACAAAATTTTCATTTTGCAGCACTACAAAAAAAATGATCCTAGTGGTAAATAAGAATTGTTTTGATTTTGTTTGGCACCACAGTAAGTGTCAAATTGGTAGCAATACTCGGTGAAGCTGCAAAACATCAAATCTTTGTACCCGAATCGCACCGGTTTACCACGAATGAATTGTTTGGACGAATAATGACCAAAATACTTTACCATGGTCTCATGGATAACTTCTCATGGAAGATGCCCCACTGAAGAAAATTTCTATTCAGTTGTTTCATCAAAGGACGTACCTTTGTCATTTTATCGGAGTTGACAATTTCTTCATTGTTGGACAAATGAAAATATTTTTTCAAGTTGCGGTATCTATTGCAATTGATTAGGAATAGAATAAATAATTCCAAAATTAGAAAGTAATGTAGACAATTTACAAATGAATTGAAAGTAATATTTGATAAGTAAAGAACGACGTTATAATCCCATTGTACTCAAATGGGTACACACAAACTTGGACTCGCATATTTTTTTATGTAAGCAACCAAATCACATAAAAACATAGAAAAATTTTGGCCATTTTCAAAGCGGAATTACAATTGTTTTTTAAAAAAAAGTAGCACACAGAAAACAACATCCTGCACAACCAACTTCAAAAAATTATTCTGTACAATAGAATTTTTTTGATAATAAAAGATTTGGAAAATGTAACTCCTCACATGTCCATACAACTATTAGTAGGATAATTATATTAATTGTCAATCAATTATGTTTTAATATGAGTTTTGGCAAAGTGTACTCAAATGAGTACAATGGGCTCAAATTGGTTGGTTAATTGCAGAGATTTTTACACTTTATAATATGAAATCACCGAAGATCAATCTGAAAATATTTAGTTTCAGTACAGTAACACAAGGATGATATTCTTCAATTTGTTTAGTAACATTTTTTAAAATTTATTATGTAGTCAAAATTGTTCAATGTTACGTAATTTACTGCCATCAGGCCATTTCCAGTCGACATTCTTGTTAAAATGTAAAAGTAAGCAGTTTTATAAATAAATTTGATAACGATAAACGAAGTTTATGTAACTTTTCGAAAATGTTACCGATCAGTACATTGACGACTGTTGTTGCGGTAGGAAGTGCAATTAAATTAATTTCGAATTTTTCTTTTCGGTATCTCGTTCGTGTTTTTGAATGTAAAGATCTGTGCCTGTCTAATTACTAATTAAATCGCAATCGTTGTTTAATTAAAGTGCTGAACTAGGAAAATCAAATAATGGCGTCACTAGGGGTAAGTTAGTGCTACGAAAATTTTTTTTAAATTCGCTAGTTATTGAGCACAATCGATTAATTATTAGGGCATATTAATGTGTTCCTTGAATATTATTTCAGTGTATTGTTTGTGTACATTTTTGTATTACAGGTAGCACAAGGTACGTTATTTTGTTGCTATTTCTGCTATGGTTTTGAATTGCTCATTAAGTTGGGCTCAATGAACACAAATATTGTGCTTAAATTGAAAATAAGTTATGAAAGTTATTGAAATTATATTTATGTTGACGGTTGGAAAATTGTATATTTTTGTATTACAGATAACACAATGTCAAAAGGTAAGTTATTTTGTTGTTATTCCTACCGTATTTGTTGCACTATTTATGTTAGGTTCTTGGTAACAACGAATATTATGTTTATACAGAAATTAATATTTGAAATGATGCTGTAGGAGTATAGGTTATAACTGAAACATTTGAATATTTTGGCAGTTTGAAAACTGCGCCTATTTTTATTTTCAATTAGCCGTTTTTTTTTAAACTGTTGGGTTATTGCGATCATAACGAATTTGTAGCTTAACCAATGCTTCTATGTTCCATTACGTTGTCCATGTTCCATGTTCTTCTTCTTTTTAAGGACATAGGCAATGCATCTGTTACGTTTGTTTATTTTCAATAAAAACCTTTCACGTCATGCAATTATAGGTGGTGCTATCAAGGGCGTATATAGGGGGGGGGGGGAGGGAAGGCGCCCAGACCCCCTCCGAAATGAGAAAATGTAACAAAAATTAACTAATATGATTTATTGTAATGCATAATTTGCCAGAAACTAATGCAATACATTGGGTGTAACTACTATAGATTACCCAAATTAACCCCCCCCCCCCCCCATTTTGTGTACCTATATACGCCGCTGTGCTATATTGTGCTACATTTAACATGACTTGGTGAGCATTAGCACCATAACGGTGATTCTTCTTGATCACTTGGACACTTTACGTGAATTTTCATTTTACAGTGCCATGTTTTCCATAGTTGATATAACATGTCAAAGTGCAACTGCATGCTGCCTCCCAAATCCCATTTTCCAATTGTTTCGTGGTTTTTGCATTATTTTTCCGTCTTCGAAGGAATCCATCCTCCAGCGATTAAATCATGCGGTCATCTGTATCCAACATTTTAAGAGCTGTCCATACTTTTGTTTAGTGAAGCTTACCCTACGTATCTTCGTTTTTTGAAAAAACGACATAATTTGAATTACCTATGTAAATATTTTGATCCCCTTCTTCTTCATATCCATACGGCCCCTATCATTCCTATCATCATTCGTTCGTCTTTAACTGTTAGCAAAATTCCTAAGCTTATTGCGTATCCATTGGTCAATCCTTTAAAACCCACCTTTATGGTTTTAAACTATTCTTTAAAGATTTCATCCCTAAGAATGAAACAATGTCAATGTCATATGAAGTATCTTTCGACAAAATATGCACAATTTATAGTTTTTTCAAGCACTAACATTTTACTGAACGTAACGTTTGTGTGTGAGGTATTTCTGTTTTTTACAACCAATCAGGAACGTAGATACTCACTAAATGATTTGTAGATCAGAACATTTACTATTTATAATTACCATTATTAAATTTTGAAAAATATGTCCGACATCCACTTTATACAGTACATCAGCTATTCCAGGTACTTTCGGACGTTGCAGAGAACATTTGCAGTAATTTTTTTGATTTTGAATAGTTATGGCGTTCCGTAAATCTTCTAAGAGTTCAGATTGAATGGCATAGATTTTCGATTTAGGTTGCCCACATAGAAAGAAATCAATATCAAGGGGATTGGTCTGGTGCTCTTGCATCGCTGCACCCCTCTTCCCAGTGATTTTTGACACACACCTCCAAATTTATTTTAATTTTCATTCCGTTTGTAATTTTTTGCATAAAATCCAAAATACAAACAATTCATTGTACTTAATGGAAAAAGAAAATATTATCCTTCATAAATTCAAGTATAAATTTATTTACCTAACGTAGATATAGTGGATTGGTAATGGAAAAAGTGTATTAGAATATTTTTGAAATTATGTAGGGGAAGTTTACAAGTAGTTTATTGAAAATTGTAATTTTTTATATAAAAATTAGCACGGCTTGATATTCGAAGCGGAGGGTCGGCTTTACTTTATTAATAAATGCTTGCATTATGACTACAACTGAATCAAAATTTCAAATGTTCAAAAACTTACCTATGAAACTTTCCCATAAACGTTTAATTAAAGCTCCCAAAAAACGCCCTGTATAAAATAATCTTGTTTGGGATATACCCAACCCAATTTGTAGTTTTCGTTGAAATATAATAATAATGAATCTCTACTTCTACAAGTTGCTGAGTAGGGTTATATGCTTAGAAAAGATAGAGTTATTGAACCATTTGCTTGTTCGGTTAATTGGTAAAACGTAGCATAGAGCAAGAGTATTTATTAAAAAAGTTTTTAAGAAGCTTTTATAAGTATCGAGACATTAAAAGACAAATCTTCATTTTAGTTCACAAATACCATTTATAACACGAAATGGAACAGAAATGGCAAACAAGAATATCAATAATGATATTGACAACAAAGAAGTATTATGGTTGAAAATAAGATATGATTAATGGCGCAACATAAGCTATAACAAACGGCTAATGTTTCCGGTACCGCCGGAACTCCTGTAAATGGCTGCGCCGCGACGATCCAAACGTAGAACCAGCGCCACTCGTTTCCGGCGGCTATTAGCTATATTATAAAAGGGCGGGACGTACAGCGATTTGTTTGTGCCGGTCATCTATTCTATAAGATTTTTACAAAGGGAACTCTAAGTGGATTTGCAACGATGCGGAATATAATGTACATTATATTTTCGTCGGTTATACAACCTCATTCGATTCAACCTCATTTATTAGAGAATTGACTACGTATGTTTACAGTTTACTGCCCAATTTTTTATATTCTTCAGTAAATATGCTCAATTTTTATTTAGGTAATTTGTTCAATTCATTTTTATAGGTAAGCAGCTCACACCACTTTGTGCTTTTAATTGATACTTTTATATGATATCGAAAATTGTTGGATACACATATTAATTTATTATATGAAAGAAAACCGCGTTTACAGTCTCTTTTTCAGTACATTTCAGTATTAATTCGGTGGTGTCTTTGTTCCTGCTCTAAATCTGAAAAGTGTAGGTACTTCAACTTTTGTTTACTAAACCTTTGTTTTTTAATATGTAGATAGGTATTATTTATTTGTCTTAATTATAATTTTGACAAAAAATTCTTATTTCTACTAAAAAACTAGGTACATTTACAAAAAATAAAGACTTCCTACTCTTGTCCTCCATTCTTTCCAGCACCTTTATTTCTCTCTCCTCTTCCCTTAGTTCTTCACATTCCCTCATCATGTGCCATATATTTTTCCTCCCTTCCCCACACATTCTACACATCCTTTTCTCATCCTCCCACCAGAATCTGTTTTCGTTTTCCTCGTTCCCGCAACTGAACTTTACCACCATTCTTTTCTCCTTTAAACCCATGTAACCTGATAATTATATAATCGGCCTTGCCTTCCACCATTATCTCCATATATCCCTCATTATATCTTCTCTCTGCTATCCTCTCTCTCCTTTCCTGGTCTTGGACATCTTTATTTCTTGTTACTAGTTGTCCTACCATATCCCTTCCTTCCTCTCTCATACACTCATTTACCCCAATCATTTCCTCCCTTTTCTTGGTCTTCTCCTCATATTTCACTGCTTTCTTTCTGCCTGGATCCTTATTTTTTCCGCTATCGTCTCCTCCCCCACGATATACCGTGGCGTCTCTCTCTCTCCAGTACTTTTCCTGCATTTTTCCCACCCCTTGCATTGCGATATCTTCGCTACGTACCCCATCACACTCTTTACCAACTTGTCAAAAATCCATCTTCCCTTCTCCATATCCTTCCCAAATACTCTTTCCCCCACTCCCCACACTTTCCCCACTAGTCTACTTCCCTTATTTGCCAATTCCCTGATGTGCACCACATCCTTGTTACGGTACCGTAAAACATACCCTAGATATTTCCACTCATTCACACTTTCTGTCGTCTTTTCCCCCCATCACCACTTTTTCTTTACAGTCGTCCCTCTTCTCTTTTTAAATACTGTCACCTTTATCTTTTTCACATTCGCGCTCAAACCCTTCCTCTCTAACTATCCCTTCATGACTCCAATTAATCCCCTCATCTCTTCCTCACTGTCCGCCATCACTACGACGTCGTCCGCATATGCCAACACCCACACTTTTATCCTCCCTATTACCACCCCCCCCCTTTGATATCTCCGCAACTCGCCCTCTAAATCCCCAATGTATAACAAAAAAAGACTAGGGCTCAACGGGCATCCCTGTCTCAATCCTTTCTCCGTCCAAAACCTTTCTCCTTTTTCTGTCCGCACCCTCGTCACGCACCTTGCCTCCTCATACACCTCTTCTACTGCCATCACCAAATCTTCTCCTACCCCCACATTTCTTCCTATTAACATTATCGAAGGCTGCCTTTATGTTAAAAACACCTCAGCATACACCTTGTATCCCGCATTAGTAATACTAACTCCTCTACAGTTTTTCACATCATTTCTTTCCCCTCCCTTGTATATCGGGACTAACCTTGCTTCCTTCCACTTCTCCGGACCCCCCTCTTTCCGTACTTTACTCAATATCCCTCTTATCCTTTCCCTCGTTTTCACCCCGGTGTATTTTCACTGTTCTCCTTGTACTCCGCCCGGCCCTTGCGCCTTCCTTAACTTCACTTTTTCAACGCTTCTTCTACCTCTTCACGTTTTATCTCTCCTCCATCCCTACTTATCCCCCACTCTCTTTTTCAATTTCCGGCTTCTCTATCTCTCCTCCATTCACTGCTTCTCCATTCCTCCTCACTCAACTCAACCTCCCTTCTTTCTTATTTATCTCTTCTCTTGTTTACAAATCTTCATATTATCTCTTTTTCATTCTTTAACCCCCTTATTTCCTCCTCCACCTCATATTTAAACTCTTCCTTTCTCCTTTTTCAATCTTCCTTATATTTTCCATTCAACCTCTTATATTCCCCAATGTCTATGTCCCCCCTCTTCCACTTTCTCCTTCGCTTTCTTACTTCCTTTTTTGCCCATTCGCACTTCCCATTCCATCACTCCGCTTCCTCCGTTCATTAGTGTCAAATCGCATTTTTTATTGCCATTTTGTTCGAGAACACTGTATCTATAGATTGCCAATCAAGTTTACTCTAAATCGAACCTACTTTACAGATTAGACATTTTTGTTGGAGCGATCCAGTATTTTTATAAACCACAATATAAGTGGAAAGAGAATGAATTAAAATTATTTTGCATCTTAAGACAAGGTTTCGCTAAGCCATCGTGATAATTGGAAATTTTGAATTTACTATAAATAATGAAAGCGAAATATCAATGCGACATTTACGTGCAAAGCAATATTCGCATTTAAAAATTAAAAATACGCTACAGTAATTGCTGTCGCTGTGTTGAAAATAATTTCCCGTTATTTTTTATATTTCTGAGATAGGCGAGATGAATACAACAACATTCTTTTCAGAAAAATAGCAGCCACAGTTCTTTTCTTTCTGAAAATCTCTAGAGAATACGAGCACACGACAATGGAGCTTTTCTATCGCAAGCTCGCTGTTGTATGACTTTTACATTTCTTCCTATGGTTCTGAAAGAACAAAGCTCATTCTAGAAGCTTTTGCGTGATTCAGTTCCGATACTGCTAACAATAATGGCAGTTTTGTAGTATGGTCGCATTGAAATTTTACTTGATATATTCAGTGTGCCTTGCTTGTTTTTATTAGGGAAAAATACATTGAAAAGATTCTATCGTCACAATCATTTTTCACTTATGGTTGTTCTTGAAAGGGTGGCGGAAGGAGAAAAAGGGAGAACGGTTTAGATTATTTAAAAACCACATCGTTTAACTAAGAATTTGTTTTAAATTGATTATTGTCGCTGTATTCCATTTTAATCAACACAATTTCTCAGGCGCAACTTTATTTCCCCTTTGTATAAATTTTATTCTGTACTCATAGAGGATCTGCCTCCATTAGATGTACACAATGAAGCTTTCATCTGGATTAGCACAAACCTCTCGAGACGTAGCTCTATCTATTTGTTTATCACTTTCATCAATTTTATTATTGACACGTATTAAAAGCGCATCCTATTCCTTAACTTGATATAGCGTAGGATGCCATTTTGTGTACATAAACTGTTCACTTGCTTAGAGAATTGAATGGGCTAATAAACATCAACAAAAATATTATTTAAACTTGTCATAAACTATCTTTTGCCTACATTCACATAGTCACGTTTACAATGAGAGATAAGACGTTGGTATCATCTCGAAAAATGAAGACAAGACGGGGCTAGCCTTGGTCTTGCCGGCATCACTAGTGAACATAAAAGAAAATACAAGAAATAATCCGGGCCTTTATCCCACGTATTTTACCAGCATATCATGCCCAAACATTCATGGATACCTTGTTACCAGTCAACTCAGTCAGACGACACAGCATAAGCTGGAATAGCAATCTTAATAAAAAACACAATCTACCATGATACCGTCACAAGTTATTCACGGCGCATAATTTTAAAAAAGTAGAATTCCGGGAATTGTTTGGAACCCCCGGTATTGCAGCAGGTGGTGACTCCAATTGTAAACCCAAGGGACAAGGGAACCAAAAATTGAATGGAAACGTTAAAAGTAGCTGCGAAATAGGCCACACCAACTATTACGGAAATCGAGATGCAATCAATATACCAATAGAACCTTCAAAGAAATAATGTTCCTTACAAAGAAAAGGCTCCTTGAATAATTATAATCACCAAAAAATGCTAAAACAGCTACCTTCAAAGTGAATGATTATGCTAATATACACCATTCCAAAACTCGACCATCTTCCAAACAAGCTTAAATGTGCTTATTCTTCTGTTTTTCTAAGTCAAAGGAAAGAATACCATGACATAGGTACTCATCCTTCATTATTTCGGAAATCGTAATTCTTATTCTACCATTCAGTAGTCGCCAATTAAGAAAAAAGTAACCCTATTACCAAATTTTTTATAAAAAACAATACCGTACCTTGACCTTTTTAGACCTTAGGTAAGTTTTCGATCGTCCCGGTATACCTGAGAAATACAATTCAAGATTGCCTGCGCGCGGTCTCGAAAAAAGAGTATCAGGTGCACGTTAACGGAGGGGTCCCACCGGCACTGTGGAAGCTCGCATGTAACCCAGTGCTCAACCTCCTGCAAGAGATACGGTACATCTCATTACTTTCGCAAACAACCTTTCGGTCTTAATAAGAATCTGGATTAGAGAATGTCCGACTTATGATACAGAGAGTCAAAGAATGGACCACATGACATAGACTAGAGCTAGTACGGCTAACAATAAGATCCACGTTGCGCTATTGGCACCAGGATGGGACGGCTCTTCTGCAGTGGGGCTGGATATTATTGTTGGCCACCTGTTGCGAATTTATACGGACTGTATCGCCTTTAGATACATACCAAAACAATGAAGGGAGATAAAAATTGCTTTTATCCCCAAACACCTAAATAATATCGTCCAATCAGTCTAATGTCTTTACTCCTTAAAACACTTGAAAGATTGTGCGACAGACATATAAGGAATACAGCGCTTGTACGATTCCCGCTGCACCCTAATCAATATGCATACTCTCCAGGAAGATCCACAAAATCAGCCCTACATTCCGTGGTGGGGAGGATTGAGAGATCGCTGGACTATAAACAGTCCACCCTGGGAGCATTTATAGACATAGAAGGGGCGTTTGAAAAAAACAACCTTCGAAACAATTGAAGCTGCACTACGCCACCGTGGTGTAACTGAGGTCGTACGAAGCTGAATTGTGCAGCTTCTGAAATTCAGGGTAGTCCACATCAGCGTAGGCGACATAACGGTGAAGTGCACAGTGGTGAGAGCATGCCCCCAAGGAGTCGTTCTGTCAGCACTTGTGTGGAACTTAACTGTAAACAGTCTGCTCTGTCGTCTCAACCACAGCGGCTACTATACGCTGGGCTATGCGGATGATCTATCCATCCTAATAACCGTAAGTTTGAGGCTACTCTGTGCAGTTTTATGCAAGCAGCCCTCAGAGTAACCGAAGAATGGTGTAAGGAACACTCCCTGTCCATAAATCCGACTAAAATTGAGGGCCTCCCAGCTCCTCTACTCTTCCAAAAACACCTCCATTTTCGGTTCGGTGAAGTATCTAGGTATTACACTTGACAACAAACTGAACTGAAGCAAACATATCCAGCTTAATTCGTAAAAAGCAAATAGGGCTTTCTGTCAATGTCGACGTGCAATTGGAGGGCTTTGGCGTCCATCCCCAAAGGGTGTTCTGTGGCTGTACACCGCTGTAATTAGACCTATGTTCTGTTACGGAGCAATTGTCTGGTGGCCTAGAACCGGACTCTCCACAACCATAGAACTACTTAACCGTGTGCCTTTCGTGCACAGGCTCAATGCGAACGGCCCCCACAGCCGTCATGGAAGCCCTGCTGGGTGTGACTCCACTGGATCTCCACGTGAGAGAGCAGGCCTTGCATCTTAAAAATAAAGGGTTGTTTAGCAACGGAGGTATTGAGGTGGGCCACTCTCGAATTCTGGGCGAGGCAATCAAGCGACTGCCTATACTAGAAGGACGATCTGACTTACTCATCCCTCGATTTATACTAGGGAAAAACTACCGCATCTTCTTTGATGCGGAAATGGTTTCCCAACCAGATTAATTGCCACTCGGCAAAATTTCGACTGTCTTTCAGGCAGAATTAGCAGGAATAACGCTTATTATTATTATTTTATTAATAATAATAATTCTTATGCACAGCATAAAGAATAAAAGTATCAGAATTTCCAGTGACAGCAGAGCCGCTTTGCAGGCACTAGATCAATACTGAATCACCTCCAGGCTGGTTTCCGAGTGTCACCAAATACTAGAGCACGTGACAAAGAGCAATACCCTTGAGCTTGTATGGGTTAAAGGGCATGCTGGAACAACAGGCAATGAAAAAGCCGATAAGTAGGCCCAACTGGCCTCAAAACAACTGTTGGGTTATGGTCCAGAGCCGGCTCTTCCACTTAGAGAGGCCTTCAGTAGCGCGCTTTTGCACAGAGCTATCCAGAAAGAACCTGCGGCTACTTGTGGGCATACTTTCTGCTCACTGTAAACTTAACAAGCACATGCACTGCATGGGGTTGGTCAAATCACCATCCTGTAGACTCAGCAGCGGTTCCCAAACTTTTTTCGCCGTGGCACCCTTGACGAGCTAAAAAAATTTCGCGGCACCCTAGCCTAAAAGCAGTTTAAATACTACATTCAAATGAACGGAGCAACTCAAATGTCAAACCAAACATGCGGGATAGTCACCATAGAACTAACATAGAAGATAGAAGTAATGAGTTTGGACAGACAAGCACATTACCCCTCCACTACTCCTGGCACGTGACCAGGGATTCGATTCTAGAAATAACCCTAAAATATTCATACGCGATTACTTTTGAGTGGTCCATATCTCATACGAAGATATTGTGTAATTCCCGAGAATCGTTTCAAATGCTCATTTCGACGGCATCCCACCCTGTTGCGTTACATCGAATCAATGGAAATAAGGTCGTATATTTTTCCGCCGACTTTATTTGATATTGCGCTTGTCGCGGCACCCCTACCATAAGCTCGCGGCACCCAGTTTGGGAACCGCTACTGTAGAGGATGCTACACAGAAGATCAGACGACGCAACACATAGGTACTTTGTGAGTATCCCGTACTTGTCGAATTAAGACGATGCATGTTGGGGGACTCCTGGCCTGACATGGCTAAGATTACAACCGCTTCCCCGTCCAGCATCCTCAGGTTTATCTCACGTGTGGGATGGCTTGAGTGATGTTCCGGGGTCGAACGACTCCAATCAGGGAGACAGCACAAAGGGACCGAATAGGTGGCCTATGTGCACGTGGACTTCTGACCACCCTCCCATCGTAATCCAGAATCCAGATCCCAGCTATTGGCACAGGATAATGATGCCCGAAAAGTTCCATGAAAAAGAAATGCTTCCTTATTTTTACCAATAATGTAAAATTACCTGAATCATCATTGGCAAAGTACGTATGAATTCTTCTAGGTGGGAAATTAAATTGAAAACAACACCATTAAGAAAAAACATGGATCTAAAATTCAAACAGCTTTACTGACTACTTGGCGAAAGATTCAAACTTTTCATTGTTATACAGAAGATAATCTCAGTACTTATCTGGACTTTTGGGGATGTTATGCCCTTCGCTAGGGCCGATTGCAAACTATTTCGCTGCAGGCGAGGCGCTCTTTGGAAACACTTATCTATTCCAGAGCATAGCTGGCTGTTAACTTATTGACTTTCTCAAACAGGAGGGTGCTCAAATAATGCAACTTGTGATGGTATTTACTAATGAAATCTTAGTAACTGGTCTCAAGGACCCCCAAGTACTGATTAGCCTCGTTTCCAGCTACGTTCTGATTATCTCAACTGCAAATGCAAATCTGCACATTGGACCATTTTTACAACACCCCGCTAACATAAGACTGAAGAAAAACTGGACGATTGGTCTACTTTTCAAGGGAATTTCTTCCATTTCGACACGAGCTGCAGCTTTCCGGTTCAACCTCAGCAAATCGATCTATAGAATGTACAATTTTGGTTGATTGGTTCATTTCATCCAAGAGACAATATAGGTCCTTTAAGAACAAATTTTCGTTGGCATTTGATTGGGATTATTATTAATTCAAATTGATATTACGTTCAGTAAGTTGAACTCTCACCATACGTCACTAGTTTGTATTGCAATTTGTAAATAAAACGCCTATTGAAATCGAAATAATACAGAAGGGTTAGTTAAGAATTCATACAAATCAAACGTTAAATTACTAAAGAAAAAAAAATCGATAAAAAGTAGTATAAACCCTACTAACAGCATTGACCTGCACATACGCTGCAAATCTGTTTGTGAGGGCACAATATCGTCTGAATGACATTTAATTCCACATATCACGGAGAAGAGGCACCCTTGATTAAAATCGGGGATCTATGAGTTAACAATAGAGAAACTCCTTCCCCTACACCGGTCCTGCTCGTTGCAGGTCCGTCTAATCAAGAACCTTCTTTGTCAATCGATGTATTTGTGATTGATTGAAACTAAAATTGCTTTACTTAAAGAAAAAAAAAACCTACACGTACAGGGATTAGATTAGTTTATGATACAAACGGAAGTTATACAAGAGCTTTAATATATGCAATTCTTGCAATAAATTGCGAAACACGCACTTCTCAAATTAATTAAGAGTTACCTTAAATGACTTTCTGGAAGTAATAAAACTATCAAGTTTCTGCACGCCAGATTATTTACAACTTAATTCTAGAAAAAGGTTTTCAAAAGCGAACCTTGTCATCCTTTAATAGGAATTGTATACGTCCTCTTAATTTCAAAGTGCATAAAGCCATAAATGGAGAGCTATAAAATTATTATATAGAACTTAATCAGGGCGCAAATATTTTCTCTGATAGTGTGTTTAATGTCCTGTTTATTTAATAGAACCCTCACAATTGAACACAATAATAAAATATAATGAAGGAGCATAAAACCAAAATTAGTAAACACTGAAAGATCATTTTAACACGCAAGGATTTTAAAGAAAATATCGTGTGTGTCAATAGTGTTTAAGGATAATCTAAAATAAAGTCTAACGTTAGGTATTTGAAGCTTTGAGAAACTCATAAAAGGTTTTTAATCAGTGTAATGCGTGAAGCTGGGTATAAACTCGTAATTGGAAAGCTTTATCAAGTCTATGCAAATGTTATGGCCTATTTAAATCGTGTGCAACCCTTACATCTTATTTTACTTTAAATTATGTAACAATTTTTATCGTTAACCGAGGTAGCGTTGATTGAAAGAGTGCGATTAACCCATTAATGCCCGTAACGCAATTTCGTAGTGTGATGTCAATTTATCATAATTCTACTATGATAATAGTTAGTCGAAAGATTCTTGGGTCTAAGATGAGAAGATTTTGGGTAATATTAGACTGACTAGATATGACATCGCGTCACATAACTTAATACGTGCATTAATATGTCACCAGAAACGCGAAATCAATTTATTTCCACCTTTCATCCTGAAATCGTATTATCATTTCAGATTATGGTATGAATTTATCATGCAAATGAATGCATATGACGTCTGTTTGGATAAGATTGTGGTGAGACGTACATGTATACATAAATTTCAGTTTGAGGGTTCTAAGAGAAATTATTTGATTGTGTATGCGTTTTGGGAAATATTCAAATCTAATTCTTCCTTACTGAATTACAAATTCTTGTATTCAAATAGGTCTATGCGTAATTGCTTTTAACAATCATTCAAAATTAGAACGTGTGAAGGGGGATTTAGGCTGTACTAATATTCTTAAAGATTCGTTTTCATAACACTTTCTAAATTGTCACAAGGGTTTAATTTCTAAATTACATTTACGTACGCGATTTTCTCAAAAAAAATTTGTCTTTCATTATTGCTCTCATAGGTAAAAGATATTACAGAAAAGTTAATAAATAAAGGTTTTTTGTAAAGCAATAGCTCCGATATACCCACTCATGGGAGGGGAAGGAAATGATGTGAAAAACTATAGAGGAGTTAGTGTTACTAATGCGGGATACAAGGTGTATGCTGAGGTGTTAAGAGGGAGGTTAAAGAAGGAAATAGAGGAAAGGGGTTTAGTGAAGGACTGGCAGGCGGGATTCGGTTAGGGAAGGCGGACGATGAATAACAGTTATGTGTTGAAACAAGTGGTGAACAAGGTGATGGAAATGAAAAGGGGGAAATTGTATGGGTTGTTCTTGGACATAAAGGCAGCCTTCGATAATGTTAATAAGAAGAAAATGTGGGCGATAATGGAGAAATGTGGGGTAGGAGAAGATTCTGTGAGGGCGGTAGAAGAGGTGTATGAGGAAACAAGATACGTGACGAGGGTGCGGGAAGAAAAGGGAGAAAGGATTGAGACAGGGATGCCCGATGAGTACGAGTCATTTCTCGCTATACATTGAGGATTTAGAGGTGGAGTTGAGGAGATATCAAAGGGGAGGGGTCGTGATAGGGAGGATAAAAGTGTGGGTGTTGGCATATGCGGACGACTTGGTAGTGACGGCGGGCAGTGAGGAAGAGATGAAGGGATTAATTGGAGTGATGAAGGGATATTTAGAGAAGAAGGGTTTGAGCGCGAACGTGAAAAAGACAAAGGTGATGGTATTTCAAAAGAGAAAAGGGAGGAGTCTAAAGAAAAATTGAGGGGGGGGGGGAGGTGATAGAAGGTGTGGATGAGTGGAAATATCTAGGGTATGTTTTACGGTACGATAACAAGGATGTGGCGCACATCAAGGAATTGGAAAATAAGGGAAATAGACTAGTGGGGAAAGTGTGGGGAGTGGGGGAAAGAGTATTTGGGAAGGATGTGGAGAAGAGAAGATGGATTTTTGACAAGTTGGTAAAGAGTGTGATGGGGTTCGGAGCGGAGATATGGGGATGGAAGGAGTGGGAGAAAATGGAAAAAATACAGGAGTACTGGAGATTGACGTTGGAGTTGAATAGAGAGACGCCAGGGTATATCGTGGGGGAAAAGCCGGAATCAGAAATTGTTTGGAAAATCAACATTTCTCAAATTTCTCAACATTATCGCCGCAGCCCAGTTGCAGTGATATTGCATTAGAGTTCAGCTGTAAGAACAGAAGGTACTGCAACAAGTCCTAAAATAAACCAAATTACTAAACTAGTAGTACATTCTTAAAAAGTAACAGAACGTTTGTGGGGTATTTCAAGAGCCTCTACTATTATTTTATGCTACAATATTATTTTTTCAGCAAAATTGCCTGAAGAATGTAGCGTAATGAATGATTATTTCAGCACACAATCAAAATTCTGCATTACCGCCATTATGTTAATTTTACAGATTTATGAACTTTGTTAATACATTCCTTTGTGAAACTCCCTAATTATAAAAACAATAGTAATATACCGGGTGGGACATTGAAAAGGAAACACGCCTGTTTTGGGACACTTAGACTAGTTTCTTTAAAAAACGCTCGTAGGTACAGGTCGATTCCTGATTTTTGGGGGACAACTTTTGATGTCAAACTTGACATTGACACATCAACGCCCTAGCCCCAGCAACCTCTAACTCAAGAATTTAAATAGGGGTAGGTGGTGGGAGCGACCTATGATTTGTAGCATCTTTCAGTTCTCTATGCGACAGTATGACCGAAATTAGTTTTATTCAATTTTTTTTCGCCCCTATGAAAAACACCCTCTTCATTAAATAAGGTGGGGGTGTTGTTTAGGAAAATCCTAAAACCGCCACCTTTTCCAGGTCAACCCCCTAGCCTCAACAACCCCCAACAAAAACAAAATTACGACACGGTGTTCGAGTGACCCTCAATTTAAAAGTCGCTTGATTCTCTAAAAATTGAATAAAACTAATTTTGGCCATACTGTCGCATAGAGAATTGAGAGACGCTTCAAATGAGGGGTCGCTCGACCTCCTTTCCCTATTTAAATTCTTGAGTTAGGGATTGCTGGGACTAGGGGGTTGATGTGTCATTGTCAAGTTTGACATCATAAGTTGTCCCCCAAAAATCGAGAATCAACCTGTCCGAGCGTTTTTTTTAAAGAAACTAGTCTGTGTCCCAAAACAGGCGTGTTTCCTTTTCAGTGGCCCAACCTGTAGGTATAGGTAATAGATAGTAATCAACTTTTTTAAAAAATATTTATTTAAATATCCAAGAAATATAATGGAATAAAAATGAGACAACGGGATATAAAGGGAATAGGAATCGTCATAAGAAAAGATATTTATGGAAGAAAGAATTAAGCAAAAACCCCAATTTCCTACAGGCTAACGCACATTAAAAAACCAATTATTGAAGTATCCGCGGAAGGAAGAATGATTGATCTCTACAAGACATTGCAGACAACAATAGATAAGACAAGGGATAAAAATGAGAATAAAATAATAATGGGAGACTGGAAGGTCAGCAAATGAACTCATCATTGGTAACACATCCTTCAAACAAAATTTACAAGGAAAGTATACATTTGTGGCCGATTGGAGTATAAAAGATCATATTTATTACTATTATTATTACCTGCTAGAATAAAAGGAAAAACAAAGCCTGGTACACTAAATAAGATGGTTGCAGTAGGACTAAACACAGCTAGAACAGAAGACGTAAAGAAAGATCAAAGAAGGATTTTTTTTGTAGTGAAACTGAACAAATGTTCAGGGTTTCAAAGGGAAGTAGCAATTATTTCAGTGTTTTCCCCCAAATTCAATTTTTATTTTACATCCCCTGAATGGGATTTTTCTGCCGCCCATTAAGAAAAGTCACCTAACATTGCAGCAAAATGGCTCAACGGATCGATTTCCATATCCATTGCTGTCGGATACAATTTCCTCGATAATGGAAATAAATCTTTTAGTGTTACTGTTCTTTACCCATTTAACCCTGAAGCTTAAATAAGCTGCCTTCTGGAAAGAAAGTAATAAAAATATAATACTGCAAAAAAGAAATGAAGACCTCTTTAAAGGGTGGTCCAATATGTGACTTGCACGGGTTGGATGTGTCCCATTTGTAATAACGGGTCCACAAATATGTAAAGATGAAAATGTTTCTATTTTAAAGACTTATTTTGCTCGTTGATGATGACAGCCCTGGATAACAAAATTCGTGCGATTTTTTGAGGCCGTTGGGTAGGTGATTTATTTCGTCCATTTTGTTCACGGATGAAGCTTCTTTTACCAGAAATGGAACATTACTGGGAGAATGAAAATCCAAAAATATTATTCATCAATCGTGACACTAACAGCAGTTTTCAATAAATGTGTGAGCAGGAATAGTTCAAAGCTATTTGATAGGGCTCTTTATTTTACCCAGAAAATTAAACGGACAAGCATACCTGCATTTTTTTCAGGAGAATTTACGTAACCTACTAGGAAGACGTTCCTCTTAATATTAGGCAAAATTTATGGTTTATGCACAACGGAGCATTTGCTTTAATTTATTACACCGTTTCCTGGAAAATTTGTAAAAAAATAGTAGTTTACGTAACAAGTCCCGAAAGTGACCTTTTACTGGACAAGTAGGCAAATTACAGGACGAGCCGCAGGCGAGTCCTGCAAGCCTGCGAGTCCAGTAAAAGCACTTTTGGGACGTATTACGTACAATATTTTTTTTACAATCGGCCAGAAACGGGAAGAACAATTGACCATTCTAGGCCGGAAAGTAAAAAATGAGTCCGGTAAAGTAAAAATGAGTCCGGTAAATCTTTTACCGGACTATCACAATAACTTTCCGGCTCAGTCCGTCAAAATGACATTTTCTGGTCTAAAAATAATCCGGAAAGTACTACTTTCTGGCCGATTTTAAAAAAAACATAATTAAAATAATTCATTCCGAGGATTAAAAAGATAATGTTTATTTAGAAAATTCGAGAAATTCCAAGAGGCACTTTTTAAACAGAACTGATGTATGTGTTTTAGAGAACAATTTTGTACAAGTGAAGTGATACATTTTCGATTACTGTAAAATCAACTATTGAAGACGGAAAAGTTTAAACACCGTACCATGAAACGGAGCATTTCCGGTCCCACGTTTATATGAACTTTTTATCGTATTTTGTGATGTCGAATCTATCCCTAAATTTTTCTCCCAACATTCTGTAACGCCGTGTATATTAAACTTTAACGGCATCCCGACGGCAAACGGCCGATCCCATCAAAAAATCTGCCAGTGATTTGGAATCGGAAAAGAATTTCCTATAAGATGACACCACTTCCAGACGAATTTACTAAGCAATTGGTTGAAAATAGTTCATGCTCCTTGTTTTTTAAGTACTTTAAGCATAATTAGGAACCATTTTCTAAAATTTTACTGTGTAACAGGAACATTTTTTTGTTGTTTACATGGTTTCTTATTTGTGTCAGCTGAAGCGTCAAACGGTTCCACTTGCAAAATTTGAAACCTGACTATATTTTGTAGAATCTGGAACAACAATTTGAGAGGCTAATCAAAAATTTATTCATTAGAGTTTTAAATAGGAACAATAAAATTGATATTTACGATTCATTCCAGTTCTGTCGCTTCAATTTATCGTAATTAACTTTACTTGTGTTCAAAAGATTTTCCAACATAAACTTTTTATCGTTAACTACAAAATAAAATTTAAAGAAAATCTAAATCGACAATGTAAGGTAGACGGATATCCCCCGTTAACAATATAAAATCAACAATTAATTTCTGAAGTAAATTAAATTCTATAATTGCAATTTCCCGTTCGATGACAAGTTTCAATTTCAGACAGTAAATCAGAAACCTTTCAGGTAATCACTAGTCGCTACTGAAGAAAACGTAACCGATTAAAACGGAATTGTCTGCAAACAACCCATTTCGTTTAGTTAATTATTGAAACCCAATAAATGCATTTTGCTAACGTTTATGATAGCGTAACTCTCCGTTTCCATCTCTTTGATTAATTTGCGTTGAATATTTGGGAGGGAGGAAAAACATACATTTATTAACAAATTTTAATTTAATTATCACAGTTAAGGGAATAGTTACATAATATTTAGGATCGCAATAATTTCCGGGATCATATTGTTATTTCATCATTGTAACGTATGTATAGCGGTTGACAATTACGTACAATTGCATGTTTACGTTCATTGTTTCCATTATGTATATTGGGTATACACAATCGAACTATTGATACAGTGAGGGTGGAACAACTATTGATTAACTATTCTGTAAATGATACACCTATTACGTATGTAAATTGGTTCTTATTATATTAAACACTAGGATCGTCGGTGGTATTTCAAGTAAATTATTAGCGTTCAATAATTAGCATTATAATGGTTTAAAGTATAGAGGTGCTGATGTTGATGCAATCTCATTGCAAGCCGATGCATATATCGATGCTGCACGCATTAACGCTCTATGTTGAAGGCTACCTGCAAGACTGGTATAGGATGGTAATGACAATTTTTCTTGTTCTAGTTTATCGTAATGCATCTGTAGAAGCTCTGGATGATTTTCTTCTAACTCATGTAGTGGTAACGGAGGAAAATTAATTGCCGGCGGAACGCTTGAGTGAATAGAATGCGATGGAAGTGGAGCAATTTTGGCACTTAAGCTTGGCAGTTGTTTATTTTCTTGTAATGGTGGTAAAGGTGGAAATGAAGAAAAACTGTCTGAAACGAAAAAGAAATTCTTGTTAAATTCTTGTAAAAAAATCACAGTTTTGAGATGTTTTTGAGTAAAGGTAAAGGATGCGAGCTTTTTGGGATTTGCATCCGTTGATCTAACTCTAACCCAAAACGTTTAATATACGTTAAACCGCTCTTAATCTATTGACTTTCGGTGTAATTTTGATATCAAATAAGTGCCTTTTGATAGCTGCCTTTAGGTTTTGCGAAACAATATCGCGCGAAATGGACGACGAGATTTTGTTTGTGCCACAGGGCATAATTAGCGATTGTGTTGGTCAAAAGTTTACATGGCGTTTCTCATTAAAGTCCTACGTCTGTGAGTGAATGTATTCGCAAAAATCAATTTGCGAGGTTTATCTTCTCTTCTTGTAATATTAAACAAATTTATTCGTGAAGTATCTATGGGTTAACGTCTTGTTACCTTCAAACGGGCCAGGTAGATTCAGAAAATCTTTCCCTTTTTATTCTAGGGTAAACGAAAAAATTAATGTAGATTCTCTTCTCATTACTGTTTCCTCACTAGTTGTAGATACAGCGAAAGTGCAAATGGGAAACGGCAAAAAGAGCTTTTTCTAAAAAAAACTAACATTTCGGTACTAAGCCAGTGTCCAGTATAAAAGCTCGTTTCTATTTCAATAAACAGTTTTTTTAAACATTATTAGACCTCAAACAACTTCAAATTTATAATTTTTATTGTAATCAAGACCATTTTCCTTCCCCGTTGGCAATCGATGTTACAGCGGAGCTTGTGAATAAAAGATCTCGTCCGTATGACAATAAATCGCGCCAAAAACATTATACAAATACTTTCCGAGCTACAGGATAATAAAACTATAGATACCATACTACGACGTTACTCAATATCTGGGTCCTAATGAGGTCATATCCTGAGCTTTTAAGTCACTGTATTGATACTGTCAAAAGCTTAGAATGTTTATTGCAAACATTACTTCTACGATCAACGGTGATCAACTGTAAATGGTATTCGGCTGTCATACAAACCTTCTGCGACGGTCGAACGTTACTTTAACAACTCGAAGAAGATAAATTCGTTTGCTACCATTTGCAGTCATTTCAAGAGGTGATAACCATAGCAGAGAATTATCACTCCAAGAGGTAGCGGATCATTTTTCCCTACCCTACTCTAAATTTCATTTGTATCTCTATAGGTATTAAAAAGAAGGGATATCGTAGTGAGGAGGAGGATCATACTAAGAGCGAAGACAGAAGTATCTATGAAGGGTAGATTTATACCATATTTTTCTGGAGATACCTCATCATACATATAATTGCAACACATCTACTTTTGATATGATATGTTCCTTTTACCTGACTATACCGTGTGACAAGTTTCAAAGCGGGACATAGCCGAATAGCATGGGAAATCACATATTTGCAGTTTGTTGCTCACCAGTTTCATCTACAAGAACGGTAATGATGTCTACCGAAAGAGCATTATTTTCTGAGCCTGTTTACACCAAATTGTTTGGTATACTCACTAATTCACTGCTTTTTTAATTAAAAAATAATTTTCAAAAGTTAAAAAGTATGAGCAGCCATGACATGTCAAATTCAAATAATGTTTAATATTAATTTTTAGACCTGTTGCCTATTTAAACACTCGTACCTTGTTATAATAACTGTTGTTATCTATCATTATTCATGGTTAAATTTTCCAGGAAAATGCCATATTACGTAATTGAAATGGTAATATTCAAAATTATTCGAATTTGACATGTCATGGCTACTCATATTTTTAACTTTTGAAAATTATATTTTCCTAAAAAGCAGTGAATTAGAAAATAGGTATACCAAATATTTGGTATAAATAGGCTCAGAAAATAATGCTCTTTCGATAGGCATCATTACCATTCTTGTAGATATAATAATTGGTGAGCAGCAAACTGCAAATATGTGATTTCCCATGCTATTCGGCTATGTCCCGCTTTGAAACTTGTCACACGGTATACAAATACGATGTGTGTAAATTAAGTAATGAGACTGATCTATTTGAATTTATTTATTCGAATAGAATTAAAATTCAATATTATCTTCCTCAAAATAACTTCCTTGGGAAGCCACACTCCGCTGGAGACAGTTCTTCCAATTCTCATAGCAGTGCTGCAACTCGGATACTGGAATAGCCTTCAGCTGGTCGACACAGCCGTTTAATGTTTTCCACTGTCTCAAAATGAGTTCCCTTGAGGTGATTTTTCAATCTCGTGAAGAGGAATAAGGACTCAAGTCAGGCGATAAGGAGGCCGAGGAGCCACAAAAATGTTTTTACTGGTTTATTGAAAATTGGTTTGTGACAAGGCGCATTATCGTGATGCAACACCCAGTTGTTCTTGATGTTTGATCTCACACGAATGACCCTCTCGCTAAAAGTGTTGATTGACCGTTTGGCCTTGAGGCACAAACTCTTTGTGGACGATTCTCTGGCTATCGAAAAACAAATCAGCATGCATTTGTCCGTCGACTTGCTCATTCTTGCATTTTTGGCCTTTGGAGAGGTTGAAGTGTGCCACTCTATGCTCTGGCGCCAAACACCCACGACTCGTCACCAACAATGACACGTTCCAGAAAAACGGGATCATTTTCAATTGATTCCAAAAAGTCAAGACACCTTTCCCTAAGGATGTCTTTTTGGTCTTGCGAAAGGTTTTTTGGAATCATTTTTGCGCAAACGGTTCTCATCCCCAATTCATTGGTCAAAATCGGTGTGAACGGTGGTGTGAGTCAAATTCAATTCTTCTCCGATCATTCTGACTGTCAACCGACGATCTGAACGAACAAGATCACGGATTTTGTCGACAATTTCAAAGGTTCTTGAAAATGAATACCTTCCGGCCTCTCTTCCTTATGGAAATGGTTTAAACTATGGAAAAACCTGGGCTCTTAACAAAACACTTTGTGTATCTGTAGGCCTGCTGAAGTTTTGCAAATGTTTCCGTTGTGCTGCGCCCAAGTCTGAAACAAAACCTGATTATGCCTGTTGCTGCAAATCGATGTCATTCATTTTTAAAACACACTAGAAAAAACTGCTTCACGAAAAAAATCGCTACGCATAACCAAATGACTTTATCGAGTACAAACGCGTACTAAAGTCCTCCAAATTCCGCGTCTCAAGTGTTACCAGGTTGTTGCAAGCCTAATTACTTAATTTACACACCTCGTATACCCCTCTGGAAAGAAGTTAATCCATCGCATCCCTAGAATTCAAAATTCACAGGCAAAAAGCAAGGATTCGGGATACATTGCGTTTGAATGTTTTGAATATATCATTTACACCGCCCATAAGAAAGAATTTGTGCGCAAAAGTGCATATTAACCCTTATAAGATTATGGAACAGCTAACCAAGGGAAGTTACCTAATTTGGAAGACCTCTTTGTGGAAATCTTGGGCACTGCATCGCTTTGTGTAGAAGAACTCATAGAATGTGGGAGAAATCTAACGATTTCCAAAAAGGATATTGTAATGAAGCAGGTACAAAGCAGCAAATATTACACATTTTATTTAATATTCTCAAGGTCGTCCGCTGGGTGAACAGTTGGCGGACATAAGTACATATAACTTTTTTCCTTGGCTGTCCGTCGCTCTCCAACTCGGGGGCAGATTTAAACACTTTTATGGTAATCTAGATAAGATTCTGTGATTTTTAAGATGAATGGGTTATTGTTGAGTTTTTCTGTTCATTTTGACAACTTATTTGTAAAGATAAGCTGTTTCAGAAAATATTCAATAATGTGATATGTAAAACACATAATTTACATAAATTGATTTAAATACTGTTTTTCGTATTATCTAAATAATAATCGATTAATTAACATTTTGTTTGGTACTGATGAATAGCATTTTTAAAGAGCTTTCCAATGATGTCTTACACATGGGGTAGTGCAATTTAAAAAAATAGGGGTGGGATGGTTAGACCCTAAGGGGTGAGTTGCAGAAGATTTCTACATGAGTAATATCTTATAATGTGTCAAAAGTATATAATAATATATCAGACGATCTCAAAAAGAAATCTATGAATAGTTTTAAAAATTGCTGGGCTAATCCCAAATAAAAACATAAATTAAAATTAAATTTCAAAAAATATATATATAACCAAAAAAACTTCTAAACTTACAATTAAAAAAAAAGTTATAATAATAGTTTATTAATATAACCGCATAGTGACAATATACCTGTATATAGCGTTAAGTGGAAGAGCAGATCGCTAATGAATTTTTCTGTTAGGATCTGAATTCGCCCAGTTAGGTTGCGCACTGGTGTACTTATACTTTTTGTTTCATTTCTAATTGTTATTGTACTTTTTTCTTTTAATTTTAGTTTAGTTCTTTTTTAGAAATGATACTTATAGTTTAATTATTATTGTACAGGTGCGTAAGCTAATAAAAGTGATTATTATTATTAATATTGGTTCCTTCTCAATGTTCTAGAAACGTCAGTACCGGCGGAAACGGACCTGCAGGGAATGTGGCGCAGGCGAGCGCCGCTGCGAAGGGGGCGGTGCCATCAGGGCTTTGTTCATAATTAATTAATTACATTTACAAAAAAATTTTAATAATGAAAATTAAAAAACTCACCAATTTTTGAAACGACACAATCTCCAAAGGATAAGTTTAGGGTAAACCTGTTTATACATTTCTATGTATTATGTACGTTGCTATGTGTGATTAACAGGGTATTTTTTGAGAAAGTTTTATAGGTTTATAAAAATTTGAACTTAGGTGTCAGTCTGAAAGCCGAATCGATGTAAAATATTTTTGAAATGGCAGCATATCCGTAATCATCCTCTATGAGCTGGTGAAAACCCGGTTGCCATAACTACAACGGTTTTCAATTATAGAACCCTCAAAGTACCGTCTGCGTCCGCCATTATTTTTTAAAAAGTGAAAATAACTGAAAAACCATCAATTTTAGATCTTGACATGTGTGGGTACCAAAATAGACTCAAATTTCACGTAGAATCCAAAAGTGGAATAAAAATAGGGGTTGAAGTTTAAAATAAAGAAGTTACTCTCTACTTACGGCATTTTCTGAAGTGCTACCATTTGAAACTTTTGAAAATGTATTAATAATGTCTATTACATACCTATTCTTATAATTATAATTACATTTTCTAGTTATTTTCAAATTTTTTCCTTATCTAAATATTTTACTTAAAAGGAATTGATTATTTTGGTACCAACTTTGGGAATTTGCTGAAAGTGTTGATAATTTTTCGATGATTTTATATGTGCATAGTTTGGGGGGGGGGGGGGGCTTCAGTAGAAATGGCAGGCCGGTGCCAAAGACCTTATCGCCGGCTCTGAGAAACGTTTTTGAGAAATACAGCTTCAAAGACTATGAATTCTGGCAAGTTTTCAAATTGGCACCTGGCATATTCAAGTATTCAATGATCATTAAGCTTTTGTTATCACTTAAGAGATTGTGATTCAGCAGCAGAAATTCTTAGCGAGGTATCATTTCTTAAACGCCTAACAAATATCGTGCCACTTTTTCCAGGTTTTTTAATTGAAACAGATATAAAAGTAAAAATTACAAAGAGTGGAAGAAAATATAATGCCTGACGTACGACCATAATTTATCTATCTCAAAACAGTTCATTGTTATGATTTAACTTTTATATTCTTAATGCATTAATAATAATTTATGAAAAAACAAAGAAATGTGCTAAGAGACTTATTGCCAAAAAAAATACATTAGAAATGCAATACAGTCTCATTTTAGTGCAATACTACAGCAAAAATATAATGCGATGTGTAAGCAAAATAGAGAATTGATCAAATATTGTACATACCTGGAATGGGCATACTTCCATAAAAAGCTCGATTTAAAGCTTGCTGAATTGGATCAGTATACGGAACACCATTATAAATTAACCTTCCCCCATTTTTCAACTGTTCCCTATCGCCTTTCGGTTTCCTTCTAGGTCTATACTTATAACCGGGATGATCTAGCATATGCTGACTTCTCAATCTTTTAGCCTCATCAATAAACGGTCGTTTATCCAATTCGGATAACAATTTCCATTCGGCACCTAACAATTTAGATATCTCCGAATTATGCAATCTAGGATAATTTGTTGAAATATGCTTCCTTCTTATTCTGGACCATACCATAAACGCATTCATCGGTCTTTTAATATGTGACGAATCTGCGGACATCTTGATTAGATACCTTTTTGATGCTCGTAGCACTAAATATGGAAATAAACTGACCCATTCAAAGGGATACTCATTGTGTTTAACGTTCTATAAACACCACTGATTTTAATCTCTGCATTCAATTGACAGTATATTGTATTGTAAAAGGTGTGTTGTCACTGCGGCTAAAAAATTGTCATGCTTTTATTTTGATTTCAAATAAAATGTTTTGTTTGAGTGAACTTTGTAACGAACATATAAATTATTTTTGTCATTGGAAGACTTTATTGATAATATGCTGCCAGGTTTTATTGTTAAGCGTAATTACATTTATATAAAATTATTGTTATTTACCAACGGATACTGTGAAAAATTATATTATAATTAATGGTTGTATACAATGAAATTGTATCAATATGATTACTATAAAAAAAAACAAAGTAAATAACATTACATTGTGTGAATTTGTAATTTTTTCACTGTTATCAATAGTACATGCCATTGAAACGATTACCTCTCTACTTTTTGTATTCTGTTACTTTTTTTCTCTTTTGTTTGTTGAAGGTTTTGATGGATGAATACTTGAGAAAATGTGCGAATTTGTACACTTTTAATAATGCCCCCGTTTATATTTAGATTTGCTGTATTCAACCATCATTAGTTTCAGTGCCATTTTTTTAAAGATGCAAAAAAAGTATGTCCGTACCGTAGGCTCACAAATGACATTGGGAGGACGTAAATAACCCCCTCTTTCAATTCATTTGTTTGAAAATTGAAATTTCTTATTGTATTGCTTTGTTCAATAATCATTAAGTGTGTCATTTTTCAAAATGACTGTTTGCTTGTCAACAATTTTCACAATAGTATTGAAATGTGTATAATCGAAAACGAGCTGTAGTCTGTAAAATGAATGTTTGCGATTTTCGGCTTAGCGCTTTATTTGGCGTACACATTCGTAGTTTGTATCTATTTTGTTCTAACACACAATATTTGGAAATAGAAAGAATGGAATGCTACATTATCGTCGCCACGGGTGGTGAACTAAGACAGACACTATAAGTTTAAAACATCTGTATTTGTGTCAGGTGTGTTAAAAGGAGACAGTAATGTGTATTTTAGGCGTCTCTTTAAAGACTAAATTCTCTGTTGTAATCCTTTTGACAGTGGTATTCAAAAGTTATTTTCGCGTGTTTGTAACAACTGAAAATATGTTATATTCCTTCAATTTATATAAAGAAATTAAAACGTAATTGAAAATATAATAATATAATTTATTATTACATAAATTGAAGAAATATAACATATAGGGGTTGTTCTCACAGCGCTAAGGGATGAAATCCTTTCAGGTTGAAAATTATGACAAAAATTGTCCCCTTTGATATAAAAATTGACGCGTTCTTGCATTTCTCAAACAAAAATGTTCTATCCAGAAATCCGTCTGTTACCTTTTCGTTGGGCCACTCTGTATAGGAAATTTAATTAGCTTCCATTTTCACTTAGAAGAATTTTTTCGAAAGTCCACCGTTTCCAAGATATAATTGAAAAAGCCAAAAAGGCTCCCTTCCCCACCCCGTCCCACCTAAAGCTCACCTACTAACCTAACTACTCCTGAAGTCAAAAAGTCTCGCATATTCCATGCACTATGCAATTGACTGGACTGTATGCAATAATGTAGGTACCTAATTCATTTATTGAATTCTGAATTTTAGAACTATTTCAGTACTACAAAATAGTCCCCTCTATCTTACAGATTTCGCGCAGGTTAGCAACGTGCAATATAACGTAAATATTTAGAGCCCATCCCAATGCACTGGAGTGCTGAGGATAGCTTTACAGCTTACAGCATTCCACTGCAATATTTGGATGATATGGAAAAATTGATTCAGTTTTTCTTAAATTACACAGAATTTCGCCCTTTTTGACACTGACACTGATCTCAACACTTATTTCAAATCATAATGTCATGTTTAGGCTTTAATGTTTGTCTGACTTTGTTTTTGATGACTAAATGACGTCTACAAGATTTTCTAGTATCTTCTATCGATAAGCAACATAAGTTCTTCCTAGTTATTGAAAATGACTCGTATCTTCTTCATTTAAAAGCTTCCTAGTTTTCTCAACGTTTTTTCGACGAATCCCTGGTTAAGCTTGTCCACCCTACTTAGTTTAATGTTTGCATGAACTTTACAATCTAGCCCACCATAGGTATGATACGTATACATACCCAGTTGTCAATTCGAATCCTTTGCAAGTTCTTTTAAAGTAAACAGCTTTGTAGAAACTGTGAAAAGATGTGATCAGCCTTGATGAGAATTAGATCAAATGACCTTACCGAAAATGATGATTTTCTTGCAAACTTGGTCGTATTCTCTGCTTTCATTTGAAACATCGATGTGCCATTGCAATCTTTATACACCATAAGCGCCTCTTGCGTGCAGAGTCAATTTCACCATATCCTGTGAGAAACAGACTTTTCTATGGAGTCTTTTACGCAGCCCTGAACACTTGCATCCACAGCTTGTTTCAACCCAAAGGCGGATCCAGAAATTGTCTATTGGGGGGGGATAACTTTTTTTGGTCCAACAAGACTTGAAAAATTCACCTCACGTGCCGACGGTTTCTTTTAATTCAGTATCATTTAAAATATTGAAAAATGTTCAAATTATTGTATATTGAATTGAATAAGGTATCCAATCCAGTACCGACGATCCCGACTAATAGGTCGGTACTGAGGGAAAAGAAGAGGGTTAAAAGAATAAGATTTTCAGATATATTTTTTTCCTAAAGTCGAATGAAATCATCAAACAAAAAATGACCCAAGGGATCCGCCCTTGTTTCAACCCACTGTGTGACCTACTCCACTAGCATCATCCTAGCTACACCGATTTCCTCTGGCGATCACCATCCCCTTAATACGCCGATAACAATAATGTTGCCCAGGTCCACCGTTCTATAGACATTACAAACCTTAATTTTCCATAAGCCGCTACAAGAACCATAACCCTTGTGAATATCTTGCAATCACGTCAAATTCCACTAATCAGGCGCTATCATAACTCCACCAGAGAAGCCTTTTTTAATAAACCCGGTGTACTCGCATATCGTCCACACGTTAAGTGCAGCAGCAAGATATATCTTCCTTTCGCTTTATCGATACTTGCCCTTAATAAACTTGATCCTACGCCCGTGTGTCCTTTCTCAGTTTCCACTCAAGGTACAGTTAGTACCATTCTTTTACCATTGTGTCTCTTCTCACATCATCTTGATGAGTCTCCTGCTCGTAAGCTTCTCCGCCGTGCTTCGATTGTTAGTTATATCCTGCTAGCCTTACTCTGGGCTTCCTTCCGGATAATCTCGTTAATTGCCTTCTCCACTTCTTGCTCGGTGGTGATTGCGTCCAGTCCAGATCGACCAACGTCCTCACCTGTAGACAAAGTAATTTTAACACAGTTCCCTTGTAAGCGGTAACCTATAAGGGTTATCATTTCAAATTTATTCTTAGCGTTAAGAAAATATGTTGCATTCCCTCTTTCCTATATGAAAGTTGTTTCAAGAAGAAAATGTATGATTGGTACAACTTTTATGGAGAGTTTAAGCTATCAAAATCACCCCTTTTACATGTACTTATACATACAATCACCACAATTTTTGAACTTTATGCTCTCCGTTATTTACAATAAATTCTTAAATTAATTCTGATAATCTAAAAGTGGGACAAAAGAATGTGACATAAGCGTCGATTAATAACATATAGTGGAGTGGCTGGAGAGTTTGACCTCGGAATCCAATTACTTTGAATGTATTAATGTAAGACCATCTGAATTATGTTTTATAGACAAAGTACTAAAATGTTTACCCATTTTTTTTTGTTGCTTCCGTCCGCCATCTTGAATTTGAGGGTGAATTTTTGTTTATTGAATAACTCGTTTATTTTCAACTTTACACGAATAATAGTTATTACCAAAGTTGTTTGGAATTAAATTTTCTATAATTTTGTTCCTTATCAATTTTTCCCTAGGATCGATATTTTTCGGTTAAGACTCGAAAAGAGGGGGTGAATTTTTGTTTATTGAATAACTCGTTATTTTCAATTTTACACGAAAAATAGTTATCACCAAAGTTGTTTGAAATTTAATTTCCTACAATTGTAGTCCTTATGAATTTTTTCCTAGGATTGATATGTTTCGATTAAGGCCCGAAGCCCCGAAAAGAGGTGCGGGTGATATTTTGTTTATACCATAGGTACTTAGGTACCTGAATATCATTTTTTAATTTAATTAGGCATTCCCTTAATTATTTAGTATTACACAACATTCAGAAACATAATTGTACTCACATGTACATAGAAAAATTTTTAGGCAACGACAAGAACAAGGCAAGACTTATTAAAATTTGGAAAAAAGCTTTGCAGGATTCTGATGTTCAGCAGGCACCAGCAGACGCAGATTCTTTTATCATTGGAACGGTAATTCAAGCAGCCGCGAATTACGACGAAGTCACGATCATCGCATCGGCGAGGACATCGATCTCCTCGTGATACTGACTGCCTTAGGGTAAGTATCATTTGAAAAACGTTTCTTTTAAGAAACCCGGTAGAGGACGGACTCCGTAACAATTATATTCACCGGCAAGTTTTAAATATGAACAGTTTCATGTAAAGCATGTTTTATTCTTACATGCCTTCACCGGATGCGATATACGTCATCAATATTCAACGTAGAAAAATTGAAATTCTTTAAGACTCTCAAAAACAGTGACAATTTGGACACAGCTCTGAGTTTGTTCCGCGAGTCCAACATTCAAATTTTTTCCCTGTCAACCCATTTTTTGACCTAATTCGATTGGGCTACAGGCCGCTGCGCTGGTGAAATTATTAGAAGAAATCAAGTCTATTGTAATGAACATTATTCAGCAGGTAACAAAATGTTTGAAGATCTTGATGAATACCTACATTTCAACATCACTGAGTTTTTTGAAATCTGAAATCATTTTAAACGATAACATAAGTAAGCATACGAGAAAAAATGTGTAGCAGCCTCTGTAACACTTCACAGCTTCTAAAAAATTATAAATACGTATTCACACGTCTTTCCTTTATAGCCAATCGGAGGTTGAATAAAAATAACCCTCGTATGTGTTTGTTTGGTTTTTGTGCTTCGTACAAAAACGCACAATTATATTATGAAGTTTCAACGGCCGTGGCAACTCCGAATAAAAATAAAAAATGTACTTTCGTCATTTCGTGCAATTTGTACGCGATAATGCAGATTTCAACAGTTACATTTATATTGTATTGAGCTTATGATTCCATTATTTTATGCGTCAGGGCAGTTTCCTTATCCCAAAGCTTCACAAATTTATTTACAAAACATGAAGAACTACAGACTAAAAGGGATCCTGTAGAGTGTAGAGTAAGTATCAGAAATTCACGGAAGGATACTTCACAGCAACGCGTTCGGATTATTTTTCTTCTGAAATTCCTATCGACCAGACAATTGAACAAACATTGAGAAATCAATGAGTGTTGGAGGAACTCCACTGTTTATTAATGAATCAAAGGGGTGATTTACACTAAAGATATAATTGAAGGAATGGAGAATTTTGTAATATATGTATCTTTCAAAAAATCATCACAGTGATTGAACAGACGCTCGGATGGAAAGAGACGATACTTACAGATGTAAAAAAAATTCGAGGAATTTTTCATACAACATTGTCCCTTTCCGGATACAGGTACAATTATGTCGATTACAACAGCAATAACTGGAGATGAAAATATTAATTATTATAACGCGTTTGAAGGATTGATGATAATGAAAAAAACTGAGGATCATAATTTAAAAGAACTTAAATGCTCCAATAAAGTCAATATTGGCAAAAAAGGGAAGATTAAATATAATGATGATATTGTTGCGGTTGATTCGTTGATGAACGGTTGAACCAACAATGATGGAACGGTATCCAGCTCCAGATAATTTACTGAAAATGTTATTTTCTAATTGTAAAAAACGATGTGGAAATTCCTGTGGATGTCGGAAAAGCGCATCACCTATTATAAAATAAGTGAAGTGGAAGAAACTGCTGAAAACCAACAAATTTAATTTTAGTAAGTAAAATATTTAAATAATTTTTATAAACTTTTCTTTTAATTAAAATTAAAGTTTTTTACATTAATATTATCACGAAAAAAGTATATTCGTACAACGATTTTTGCTTAAAATTAAGTTATTAAACTTATAATGTATTAGATATGTAGGTATAATTATATCTGTATTCATTTATTTATTTATTTTATTATTAAATAAAAAGCAACAAATTTTAATGGGTAAACTTTGTAATATACCTTATTAATAATACAATCCAACAGGTTTTATAATAATTCGTTCAAAGTAATTGGATTCCGAGCTTTTTATATTTCAGGCGCTTACGACACTCCACTAATAGCAATTTCTCATATTTAAAAGTGCCAATATGGAAAATTATTAATAACAATTTTTGTAATTTGTCTCCATTTTGATTCTTTAATGGGCATATTAAGGAGTCTGCGATCTCCATTAATTCACGTACCATTTTACGAAAATTGTTAGGTTGGCAATGCTTTTGATGCCGAATTATCTTCTCATGCAAAATAGTTTAAATTACAAAATCTGTCAAGAACATTCTCCAGAGGATTTATCAGGAAATAAATTTGCGACCGTATTTTTGACAAGTTCACGTATTTCAAAGGACATAGGTACTTACCAAGATTATCTTCCATATTCGTGTTTTGTGACGGAACTTGGATAAAACAAAAGGCGACTAGATCAAATTTTCAAAATAAAATTAAGAAATTACCAACCACCAGAAAAATCCCTAAATCGACTCAAGTATAAAATTTTGTTTAGACTCATTCATTAAAATAACTCGTGGCTACGCCACTCGTGTTTTAAACCTGAATTCGTACTTCAAGTTTGGTCTTAAAAAACTTGTTTTTTTAATATACTATTCCCATCTTGTTCTATTTTTTGACTATTTTTGACGTGCAGTATAGTAAGGATGCAATTTTCAATGGTCTATTTCATCATCATCATAGTATGTACGGTCAAATTAAGACAAAAGTATGTGATACATGCGTAAGTGTTGCCTGGTCAAAAATGTAATGCTGTACATGATATACTTATAAACAAAATATCTACCTGAAATGTTTTCGACTAATCTGTGTTTTTACTTATGTGAGTGAGCATCCTAAGTCTATTATATGAATATTCTATAGTTTGAAGTACCAATTGTCATCATAGCTAAATATTACAAATAGCAGCGTAGATACAATGTTCGTAATATTTTTTGATGCGGTTATAATTTTTGAGTACTAGATAATACACCTGAAACGACAATAAAGACGACAAGCAAGAGATATGAATAGGTGAATTTATGACATAAAGGTTGAAATCTAGCGACAAATGCATTAAGAGTAAAATATTTCTCAAAAGCAAAGTGCACTTATTACAAAGCATATTAAATTCCAAACGGGATCATAACATGATACATAAAGCCCAGCCTTAACAATGTGATATAGGGAATAAGTAACAGCTTTATGATTGTGTAATGAGCGTATAGCCAATTCGTGAAGGGAAGAAGATTTCCGCCACAATAATTGTTTTATTCGTTAACAATAGTGACATATCTAAGTTTGATCCCACTTTAGTAGGTAGACCCCACCGCAAAAGGACTAATCGGGTTAATTATTTTCAACGCCAAAATAAACAGCATCAAAAACGTATATTTTCATAAGTTACAGCAACAACAAACTAAAACCCTTTTTGAATATATTCTTATCTCACATAAGCAGACACATTTTTATTACCTCGGCATACGAAAATCTCTTTAACCTCTAATATTAAGTTTAATTAGATTTGTTAAAATGTTCATATAAATCGTAAAAAGTGTCTTGTTAAAAATTGATTTGAAAGAGCAATACATACTTTAACAAAGTGGAATTAGTATTATACCCCATGACTTCATCGCCCCCATTCTCCCTGTGATTATATTATTGTCCATTCAGCTGTGAGAACTGCGGCGGATTTCACACCGACTTCACTCGCTAATTACCAATTTAGAGTATCGCAGGTGCATACTGAATACACTCCATTCATTAGAGAATTGCATTGTTGCATATACTATATTTAATAAGTTTGTTGTACAATTTTAAATCATATATGAAATTCCCTGAATAAAATGTTGGTGTACCATATATTATTGGGGTTGTAAAAGAAGTTTTTATATGACGTAAAGGTGTGTTCATTTGATGTTCATATTCATCATATAAAAAAATGTAAACATTTTCAAATCTTTTAGCTTATGGACCAAAAATACGCTGGACACGTAATAAAAGAATATTATGAACTTCGTTTCACACTTTAACGAGACTTAGGACTGACAACGAATTGCTTACGCAGTCAGAAGTTGTTCCTATAGGTTTTTGTAAGGTACACAAGGGTAGGTGTAGCCCAGACATGAAATATTTGTAGAAAGGTGCGACAATAAAATGACATGTTTAGTGAGGCAAAATATGAAAACTTAAATTTAATACAGTTCATAAATTCTTTAAACATAGCACGAATTCAAAGAAGATATTGAAGATTACAAAACTCTTACCGGGGGAGAAACTATTACGAGTTAAGAAGACAAAAGAGTACAATCCAAGGAAGAGCTGCTATTTTCCCTTCTGAAGTAGGAAATAAAATTACGAAGGCATTAACAAACTCAGATTTTGGCGCTTTAACAACCTGAAAACATCTTTAAGGACAACATTTTCAGGAATTACTTATTGACCAATACTTTGTGAACGATTTTATTAGATTCATCTGATCTTGCATTTCATCCTTAAAACGCCTAAAACAACTAACTTTTGTGTTGTTGTTGTTCATTCAGCACTAACGTACTAGATTTTAAGCATAATGGATCTGATTTTAATAAATATGAAACTTTTTAACAATAACTTTTAATTCAAAACACAATTCCTTCAATGAAAAATATAAAATCAACAACCTTCTTTTTTTACATAAGTATTATTATTTTAATTAAATAATCATCTATAAGCTTTTTCTTTCCTCTCTTGCCTTGCAAACTACTCACACATAATTTAAACTTAAATTTTCGCGCCAACACTCCCCCTTGAGTAGTTTTTCTCGCAATAGTTTAAACAGACCCTTAGTAAGTGGTTTTGTAAAATTATATCTGCCAGCTGATTTTTGGAGTTAATGTATACCAAATTCACAGTCTTGTTCACGTGTTCTTTGATAAACTTTCGTTTTCAACGTTGCAAGGTCTTGTAATTATCTCCTCTGCATCTTTTGACATTCTCTGAGCTTGAAATTACAATTACGCTTCTTGCGACTTAGTCGAGGAAATAAAGCACTGAACCTACCAAATTTTTGTAATAAGACGGATTGAGATGGGGTTTTTTGCATTCGCTTCCTAAATTTAATAGGAAACTTTGTACCTACTTTTCATCATGTTTTTTTTCGAAATTGCATTTGTGCAGTCGAAAATGCATCCTGAAAATGCATTTTCATAGAAAAAATTCATAACTTCGTTATAAATTTCTAGAATCGACTCAATTCGCTCAAGGGGGTTTTCGAGGTCGCTGATCCTGAATATGACTTCCAAATTGCCTCACCGCCCACCTGGAGCTCAGGATGACTGAGCAACGTCATCTCCGAAGCTTTTTCTGAAATTCACTCTCAAATGATTCTAGACATCTCATACGAAGTTTGTTTGGGTTTCTGATTCCAAATCAGGCATCGGCAACCGTCCCCCGCGTACCTGTTGCCCCACATCCGGGCATCAACGTTATCCTGTGAAGTTTCACTGAAGATTCAAGATCATAGGGAACCGAAAATTGTTTCCGGGGTTTTTTCGGTAGCTTAGGTCGAATGTGGCACCAGATACTTGCTAACGGACACCTGGTGCATCACACCGCGGCGACATCAACGTCATCCTCTGGAGTTCCGTCTTACTACAAAAATTTGGTAGGTTTGGCTTATTTTAGTGCTTTATTTCCTCGACTAACTATAATATCTGTATAGTTATCTGCTCATTCGATTTGATTTCGTGTATCTTCTTCCTTCATTCCATTTCACCATGTCCTGTTGTGAAAAGTTTTTCAACATGGACCTAGCAACCTTTTACACCCCTTTGCTGTGCAGCACAATGGGCAAATAGTATTCCTAAGGTGATAATGTTAAAATGAATTATTGGTAAGAGGGTGTTTTCTCACGTTCTACGCTCGAAAACCCACTCACAACGATAGGTACCCAAAAATCAGTCAGTTCATGTCACCCACAGTCGACAACGGTTTCCACAGGGATGAAATCCGCAAGGTTATAAATCGTCAACTGGCCCCAAAACCTCATAACACAGAGGAGAAGGCCTTCGACGGTATTGTTTTCCTGTTTTATATTCACAAAGTCATAGATTGCATTGGGAAGGTTAATCGGAAACACAAAATCAAGGTCGTTTGCATTTCCTCTAATGGGATGTTCTAGATCTTACCGTCTCGCAAAGATAAATTCAAAGTTGTGTATCACATTCCTTATTCTCGCGGTTTAAATTATATCGACGAAACTGATAGATCGGTTAGCACTCGAATTTCTGTGCACGAATGATGCCTTCGAGCTCATCATACCTCCAAAGTCGCTGAGAATTCTCTCCTAAACGACCATAATCTTCAAACAACCCAGCAATTTCGAAGAGTCGCTTTCTTCGTTTATTCCATTGGCTGTTTTGTCACTTTCTCCCGACGAAATAGATTAAAATAGCCAGGTTTAGCTTTATCTTGTCAGTGTTCCAGCGTGAGCAAATTAGTGAAGTGGTATTTTGTCCGTTGGTTCATTTTGGTAACATTTTTATATCTCTGTTGTTCTTATTTACTGCCGTGGAAACCTCTGTCGATGTGCGACACCTGACAAGTTGCCATAAAAACCGAAAACTATATTGCGCTCATTGTCAAACTTGAAGTGATTAGTCACTTTGTAAAAATAGATGAAACATGAGTACATTGCTATATTCCAGAACGAAAACGGCAGTTCCATCTGCAAGAAACGTTATGACTAGGGTTTTTTTGGAATTTTAAGGGAATCTTAGTGATCAAACGATTACTGCAAATCACTATGCGTTCGTTTTTCTCAAATCGCACAAACAAATACGCCGAGGAAAACTACGGAAAAGTGTTTTGTTACAGAATAACGTGCCAGTTTAAAGGTCAAATTTTGCAATATCTTATAAATGTTCAAAATGTATTAATTTTTTAGGACATTCTGTCGAGAATTAAAAATATTTTTATAGTTGCTATATGTTTCCATTTTAAGGGTCTATCACCAGTTGGAATTGGCACTGATTGAATGGGTTTTTATGTATACATAAAATTGAAATAATACCTACATTGTTGTATAACCACAACAACTTGTATGGCCCTTCTGATAGGGATTTTTTAATTTTTTACAAAGTTTATCAACGCACTATGCAAATTTTAGCGCATGCATGGGTTTAGAAATATACATAAAATTTGGATAATAAATAGTTTTATCGAAATATATATGTCATTGCAAAGAGGAAAGGTTCTTGTAGGGCTCTCGTGTATTAGAATTTTCCATTTTTGTTCGTATTTCTTGTAAAATATTCGTGAAATTGAATGAATATTAAGCAACTTCAAACAAATTTTACAAAAAACTTTGTGAAAAATTTAAAAATCCCTATCAGGAGAGCCCTACAATAAACCTTCCTCTATCCATTGACACCTTTTTTGTGTTTATACAACAATGTTTTATTTAAATTTTATGTATACAGCGACACCCATGAAACAGTATCAATTCTAACTGGTGATGGACTCTTAATGCGAAATTAAAAAAGTACTTTTGTGTACCTATAATTTAACGATAATTACAAAATTTTAAGGAAGTAATGTATGAATAACACAAAATGTTTACTTATTCTTTTGCACAGTATTGTCTTCTATTCTGTAGAGGTTTACAAAGAAAACTGGCAGATTGGTCAGACTCCTTCCAGGCACTTATATACAGTGTGTCCACGCTAGAGGGATTGAGAAATAAATGCTCACCATGTAAAACCCAATAAAGATATTGTTGTTATGGTGGTAATTTTCGCGGCCCCAAGATTTGTCACTCTAAGCCCCAGAATTATTATTTTTACCCCAAGAATTATTTTTTTGACACCAGCTTTTTAATTATTTTGGTCCCAAGATTTCAAATCCCAAGAATTATTTTATTATATTAGCCCCCAAAATTATTATTTTAACCCACAGAACCATTCTTTTGGCCCCAAGATGTTATTCATTGTATCCAATTGAAAAAAATGTACTAAACCTACCTCTAACCTAAGCGCCTGAGTGGCAATATACGTTTAGCGTGACATCTTTGTTTAGTTTCAATTGCTTTTATAAAATAAGTAAATAAATCAAATCTTGAAGTAAAATAAAAGAAATCTTGGGGTGAAATGAATAAAACCTTGGGGTAAAATGAATAAAATCATGGGGTAAAATGAATAAAATCTTGGGGCCAAAAGAATAATTATGTGGGCTATGGGGGCTAATATAATTGAAGACACAAGTGGATAAAGGTGTCATGTTGCAAAAAGTTTTAACGGAGAAAAATTGATTTTAGCGTTTTCACTGGCAGCTTTTTTTTTATTTTTATATTATTAATATTTTATTCGGCGATATTATTTTTAATAGCAATTCGTTGATAGATGTATTAAAAGTTTTAAATTAACAATTATTAAAATATTATATATATTATACAGGAGTCATGTCACATAAAAGTATCATGACACCTTTATCCATAAATTTAGCATAGAAAGTGTGTACATAGCGCTTTTATCCATTAATTATCTAAGAAACTACTAGACATATGGTTCCAAAACCCTTGTTAACTGAAAGTTTATTGTTTTAAAACTCCGTTGGGCAAAAAAAACGCGTTTTTCAAAAAATGTTACATGACACCTTTATCCACTTGTGTCTTCAATTATTCTTTGGAACAAAAATCTTGGGACCAAAATAATTAAAAAGCTGAGGTAGAAAAAATAATTCTTGGGGTAAAAATAATAATTCTTGGGGTGAGAATGACAATCCTAGGATGTACAAAATAATATCTCTTGTTGTTATTTTCATATGACAGAAAAGGGCGAGAGTATGCCACACTGCTTTCAGACAGCCGGTCATACGTATGCGCGTCAATAGCTTTTGTTTCTGGACAAAGCCAGGCGCCATTCAATAGTAGATCGATCGCGCAACCTTTCATTTATGCTGAAAAATCAATAAGCACAACTGGCGGATGTGAACTTCAGAGAATCCTCATGTTATTAATGAACATGAGAGAGACACGCCTAAAGTGAATGTCTTTTGTGGATTGACGAGGAACTCAGTCATTGGACCATTCATCTTCATAGAGGCTACAGTCACAGGATCTGGACATGTTGCAGAACTTCCCCTAGGATCGATTCTCCAGCAAGATGGGACACCACCCCATTATCATCGACAGGTGCGTGACTTCTTGAAAGCAAATTTTCCCGATATGTGGATCGGTGCTTGGCGACCCAGGTCAGCCGGTTGGATATTTTTTCTGTTTATTAATGTTGTTGACCAAAGAGATAGACCAAGAACTTTGGAGGAACTGAATGGACGCATCACAAATGCAGCAGCGCTTGTAACTCCACAAATGCTACAGAACACTTGTCGGGAGGTTGAATACCGTTTAGGTGTGTGCAGAACCACCCAAGGTGTATACGTCGAGTTGCATTTGACCATCCTCCGAAACTCGGTGAGTTTTTATCTCAAGTAATGTAACAGTTTACATTCTTTACTCTTGAAATTATCACTTATTTCGCGATCCCTCTACCGTAGACACCCTGTAGTAAACATACCACTGCTGTAGGTATAATTTGTTAATCCATTCTAAATTCTGAAGCAAAAGTTTCAGCAAAGCCCTTACCCTTACAAACCATATCAGACAACAATTCAATTTAAACTTTTATTTTAATACATCTAGTTCTCAATCTTAATACAAAAGATACAAAATTTATGTTCCAAAACTAACGAAAATAGTTTTAGAAAAATAATATGTCATGCAAAGAGTTCCTTATAAGTAAATCTTAAAGTAATTTTATTTGCGATTTCAGTAAACTTCTCCGCCAACCCCCTCTCCAGAGTCGGTTTAATCTCATTAATAAATAAATCCGAATTATCATTTACTAAACTATCCGTAACCTCCCTCAAAATGGAATCACCTCCAGGTAAATTCCCTAAAACTATTTTACTTTTTCCGATGCTTAAACGTAATCGAATTTTATCAAATTTAAGATGTTCTTCGTTATTTATTAAAATTTTTCTACCCTTCATTACCACTTCCGAACCGTAATTTGCTAAAACATCACCGGTTTACATTTTATTTTATGGCATCAGGAGATTCGCTTACTGCAATTCCCTTCTATTGGACCCCTTCCTCTTACGTTGATCAAAAGGATATTCATATTCAAATTGTAATTTCCTTTAAAATATAGGTGAGGTATTATTGTTTTGAAAACGAAAATATTCTTGTCTAAATTTACCCTGGAAAAAATTTATGTATCTATAGTTAATAATAATGAAGTATACTTACTTTAAATCCGTTATTACGAAACTGGACGGTCCCCATACTTTAAAATTTGTGATGTTGCAATCAAGTGCGACAGCCGAAGGTCCCCTTCGTAATTTAATTTCGTTTAATTTCAGCGGTTCCAGTGGTGGTACCTCAAGATCTTTTATACCAGATTGAAAACGTGGACGTAAGTGATTGATCGAGTTATTTATACATTTTGGTAGTTCGGGATCGCGTGCGTTACACACATGAATGTATTCGGCTGAAAGTAACCATTTAGGTTTGTGACAGATATACTAAGTAAGTACTCACGTAGTAAAGCTGTAGCGGTGAAAAATGCTGAAATGGCAACTACAACTTGGTAGATTTCCATTTAGTTTCCAATTTGCCGTATAGGTATAACAATGGAGAGGTACACTAACGTTATGCAGCGCGATGGAAGAACATTTTCATTTATATTATTTACTTCATCCATCCTTGAGTGGGTTATTTACAATGATTTTCGTGGATGAATGGTAGGTTATAGGAAATGCGCGTACGTGATTATTTTTACTAATTTTAATTTAAGGCCATCGACATTCAACATTTAAATCGTGTTCGAATTCATAATACAAAACTAAGCGTACAAGTATGATTTGTAATTAGTGAAGAACTGGAAAAAGTCAATTGTCCTTTTTCACAGAGAATTATTAATTGAAATTAGTGTGAGAGAAATGCTTTAATGATCGATGCATCTAAAGCAAACTGGAAACAAGGTTTCTTCTATAATAAAAAAACAAATCAGCATGCGACATTCGACAGATGGAATGTGTCCAGTATACCAACGACTGCAGCTCGAAAACATTTTTCGCCGTGTCATGAAGCCTCTAGAATCATTGAATCACGTGTCGATGTCAGACATTGCTTAAAATGAATTATTTTTGTTTTTGTTTTATTTCCAGTTGCTGTTTACAATCTACTCAAACTCAGTAGTGAGTAATAAGTAAATGAAGTGACAAGGTAGGTATTGACATCCAGCAACGGGTCACCAGAATTCATTCAATGAGTTCTTCAGGCAAAAGTCTGGTTAATCTTTTAACTTTAGGCTGTTTGGAATAGAGGTCGGCGATGAGTTGATTTGGATGTTCCAGAGGGCGTGCTTTATTTTTCGGAGCCGAATTTCTGATGACCTCAGAGATGAAGGGAGTTTCGAGGTCGAAGTGGAGAGTTTGATTGCTCACGTACCAAGGAGCGTTGACTATAGCGCGAAGGGTTTTTTATTGGTAAGACTGACGAATTTTTGTGTTGGACGGTTTGCTGCATCTCCAGAGCTCGATGCCATGGGACCATATGGGTGTAAGATGGATAACTGGGATTTGTCCCCAAGCAGCCAATACAATATGTTTTTAGTCATTATATTTAGTTGCTGTCTTCTTGCTTTGGTGTGGGCTTCCCACGTGGGTCTCTGATCTAGGTATTATACTTCTGTTGTCATAAGAATAGGTTGATCGTAGATGCTCAAGTAGAGTGTTTGTTAGTAAACGTGATTTGAAAGGATTTAGCACTATTTACTTTAATCTTTCAGCGATCCAGCCAGCTTTGTAAAAGGTTTCAATGGAGTTAAATGTCTTCGGGACTCTGGTGAGATGATAGGATTGCTGTATCGTCAGCGAAGGTAGCGATAATGGTATTGTTGTTGCTGGTATGTCTTCGGTGTAGAGGAGATAAAGGAATGGACCGAGGGCACTGCCTTGTGGGACACCAGAGTGGATGGGATAGTAGTTTGACAATGCAAAATGGAGCTGGACTTCGAAGTATCGTTGGGTTATGTAGGATTTAAGGAGGAAAATTTGATGGGCTTGACTTTGTAAAGCAATCCGGGATGCCAAATTTTGTCGAATGCCTGCTGTGTATGTCTAAAAAGACTGAGGCGCACAGTCGTTTCCCGAAAGCCAAATTGGTGAGTGGGAAGTATCTTCTCGATAGGAGTTTCTTCTATGATTCGGTAGAGCAATAACCTTCAAATATGTTAGAGAGAAGTGGCAGTGGGCTAATCGGCCGATAAGAGGTGGGTTCTAGCGGGGGTTTATCTGGTTTTGGAATTGTAGTTATTAGTACAAATTTCCATTGGGTAGGAAAGTGAGAAAGAGTGAGTATACGATTGTAAATTGTAGTGCACCACAGCTTTCTTGGAAAGTTGCTTCAGAATATTTCCTGTGATGAGGTCGTAACCAGGCGCTTTAAAAGACTTGGTTAATTTAATTTGTCTGCGCACTACCTGTGATTGGTCTCGAGGGTAAGGAGAGTTGCCCAGGTGAGGTGAGAAATTCCTCGATTTCTAAGTCAAAATTGATATTATTAGAGTCTAGGGGAGCGAAAACTTGTTCGAAGTGCTCTCCAAAAGCGTTGGCCTTTTCGACATTGGATCGAGCCCAACTTCTATCAGGATTGGTGTAATAGGACGTTTGAACTTTTTGGTGACTTTCCAGATAGTGCGATTCTCAGGCGATAAATTGGACAGATAATAATTAAATGTTGCATTTCTGTTATCGTTGATAACTTTACTAAGTCTATGCATAGCAGCATTCAGAGCAGTCTTATGGCGAGCGTTTCTAGTTCTTTGCTACTTGGTGTGGGCTCTACGTTCTTTAATTACAAGTTGCCTTATATGAAGCGGTATATATGAACTTCAGGTGCCATTTTGTGTGCTATTGGAGTGACCTGCCAAGCAGCCTCTTGTATAAGTGTTGTAATGTACTCTATTTCGCTAGATGTTATCATTAATATGAAGCTGGAATCGGTCCCAGTCGGTTTTGGGGGTAATTAACTTAGGTTTTGGAGTGTTCAAAGTGAGGGTTGTGCTAAAAGTTAGTATTACTGGGGAATGGTCCGAACTTAGGTCGAAGTTGCTTTCTATTTTGCTATGTACATCAGAAATGCCTTTGGTGATCGCAAAATCGAGCAGATCAGCAATTTTTGCATGGTCTATTGGCCAATAAGTTGGTTCGCCAGTTGATGTGTAGCTTAGGTTGTTCTTCTGAATAGTATGAAATAGTGTTCTCCCCTTAGGTGATATAAGTCTCGATCCCCAGGCTGTGTGCTTGGCGTTCCAGTCGCCTGCCTCTAAGAAGCGGGGAGTAAAAGAGATTCAAATTCTTCAGTAGTGATGACATGTCTCTTCTGTGTGCAGAAATGGCTAATCACTGCTTAGGTTTCCTTTTTCGGAATTATCACCACACATCAGCCTTTTTCCATTGTGAAGAATATACTCTTGTGGTCAACACCTTACTGGCCTTTGGCCTGAGGCATTCTGAACTCCAGCGAGTAGGTAGGTACCTGCCTGCACCTGGCACCTTTTTCTGGGCATCTTTCACACCGTACTTGTCTGGGCCTCCTTTGTTGTTTGCGCTCTTTGAACTGGTGTCTGTAATAGGAATACCAATTTCGTTTTGGTTAAGATCTCCTCATCCGTGCCGACCACTTTCTTCCTTTTCCCAATTTGCCCGAGATAATTTTGTATGCTCTACCCCACGCATCTTTGTCCAGCTCCATGCGTAGGCTTTTTCCAACATACTCTTTCTTCCTTTTAATTGTAGATTTTAGTCCACTGCGGTAGTCCGTACATCTTCGCCGCAACTGCTAGAAGCCGGTCCTCCTATCCTCTTTTGCCCCCACTCGCCTCATCGCCACACTTGTCCTTTTCAGGGACGCCACCTGCTCATCCCATTCGTCTTCCCTTCTTATTTGCTGCCCTGGGCATCGTTTTGTATGCAATGTTTCGTATGGTCAGGTAAGGTCTAATTGCTCTAACGTTTCCGCGATTCTTCCCATGATAGTTCATAATTTAGCTGGATCTAATATTTACGGCTCAACACGCTTTCGGAGTTGAGGGCATTTGGCTATCTTTCCCATTTCTACTACCACTGAAGAAGATGTCGGATCAGAATAAATTTTAGTCAGAAAGACAAATAATGTTAATATTTTAATAATGACAGAATCTTGAGAATGTTGTTTGAGTAAGATTTAAAGGTAAAACAAAGTTGGTCCATTAGGTTGGTCAAATTTTAGAAATAAATTGTTGAAGAAACCACAAAAATTAAACTTTCAGAAGGAAGAGGCTGTTAACAAATCTTGATTATCCACTTATTGATGACATAAGTGGGGTTGTGAACGTAAATACTTATTTCTGAATTTAATGAATTTGTATTCACAAAACAGTACATTTTGCTACTGAATGCTCCCCTCCTCCTACAGTTATTTTGAATGGGAAAATGTTGAAAAATACATCATAATATGTTTAACAGGAACACTATCATTACAATATTGTGAAGTAAAATGGCCTCGATTGTGATGGTTATCAAATATAATACAGAAAATTGCGTTTTTTTCATTCAATTTGACGCAATTCACTTTTTAATGTGTTTCGTGTCGATTTTTTTTGAGAAGATGAAATGTTAGGTATTGTCCTTTAATTAAGAAGGTCCTTAATAGTATTTTTACTTTACGAAGAATTATCGTATTTGCTTTTTCGTTCGTGAATTCGAAAGGCATCGTTTCTTAGCATTTTCGTGTCAAAGTGTAAGAAATTTATTCATTTAGGATTAGGAAATAATAATTCAGCGGTCATAGTTTCAACCTTTCAACTCGTCATTGTAGGGAATTGTTTCATTTTCTAGGCATAAAACTGAAGCAGCCACCATAAGACAACACTATAAGTACCTAACGTTCATGGCATGGCCAATCTACTTATTCATTCCTTGGCATAGATGTTGATTTTAAGTGTGCATTTTGGGAACTTTCAGAGTGCTGATTGTCATATCGATGTCATTCAAATTAGGTATATTTTGTATATTATATGGACAGCGAGCGAAAGCTAAACTTACACAGTTATTTAAAGAATAATTATGATTTATTAACTAAAATGTTATGGAAACCTAATGAAAATTTTCCGGATAAACCAATATGTCAAAGTGGAAATGTACGACCGTGTGGCCTAATGGATAAGGCGTCGGACTTCGGATCCGAAGATTGCAGGTTCGAGTCCTGTCACGGTCGAATTTTTTACTTTTTTTGCCTCGTGCACATCAAATTATTAACTTTATTATTTCGCTGTTCACAATACCTCATTAATAATTATTAAAATTACATTTCAATAAGAAACAAAAAAATTTGGTTTTACGCGCGTATAGTAACGCCATCTCTTATCGAATAGATCCATTTCCGACAAAGTGGAGATATCTTACATCTTTTGTTTGTAAGATGCCGCTAGAAGCAATTTTTCAAATGTAGGTAAGTAAGGCCACTGCAATATTGTATAACACAAAACAATGTTTAGATGTCACAAGCTGTATGAAATTAAAGTATTCTTGCATAATTTATACAAAAAAAATATAGAATACACTATTACCAAATCAAAAATACAGTGACTCTATCAAAAATAGCGTTCATTTCTCACATTTTGCTTTTCCACATTTCTCCATCCAAGTTTGTTCTTGCTGAAATTAATATCATTCTGATCGCGTGTCTCGTAATCCATTTCTTATAATTCCAAGTTTTGAAAACATTTTCCATAACTAAAAGGACAAAATTGATAAAAGGAAGAACATTATTATAAGTATATTATCTTAAAAGAAAGAAAGAAGGATTTTCAAAATAATACAGCTAAAATAAGTAACACAAAAACAGCATTGCTGGAAAAAAATTTGAATTTTCTTTTAATCTATTCCACTTTCAGTAAAATCTAATAATAACTGAAACGGTTCAACATCTTATTATTCTTATTTGATTTTGTCAAGACGTTACTTATGAGAAAGATATCTCTAGCTTCAAAGGACATTTCTAGCAGCCTTGCGTCTCAGAAATAAAGGGTTGTTGAACAGAAAAGGCATTGAAGTGGGCCACTCTCGAATTCTGGGCGAGGCGGTCAAGAGACTACCTATACTAGAAGGACGATTTGACTCACAAATCTATCCATATATACTAGGGAAAAACTACCAAATCTTCTTTGATGTGGAAGTGGCATCCCAACCAGACATATCCATCTTCAGGGATGTATCTAAAACAATGGAAGGAACAGGTACAGGTATTTATACCCAAGAACTGAACTTCCATATCAGCCAACCACTCGGCAAAATTTTGACTGTCTTCTTTCAGGCAGAACTAGCAGGCATAACGCTGAGTGCAAAAACAATTCTTATGCACAGCATAAAGAATAAAATCATCAGAATCTCGAGTGACAGCAAAACCACTCTGCAGGCACTAGATCAATACAAATTCACCTCTAGGCTGGTTTCCGAGTGTCACCAGGTACTGGAGCAAGTAACAAACAGCCTCTTGAACTTGTATTGGTTAAACGGCATTCTGGAATAATAGGCAATGAAAAATCCGATAGCCCCACTGACCTCAAAGCAACCATTTTATGGTCCAGAGCCGCCGCTTCCACTTACAGTATCAACTGTAAACAACTTAATAACCCAAGATGCACAAGCCCAGCACAAGGCTAGGTGGAACTTGATGTTAGACTGCCGCCACGCAAGAGAGGCCTTCAGAGAATCATTTCGTAGCCTGCTGCGCTTCTGTACAGGGTTATCCAGAGGAAACCTGCGACTACTTGTAGGTATACATTTTCTGGGCACTGTAAACTTAACAAGCACATGCACCGCATGGACCTGGTCGAATCACCATCCTGTAGAGGATGTTACACAGACGATGAGGTGCCGCAACACATACTTTGTGAATGTCCCGTACTTGTCCAATTAAGACCATCCGTGTTGGGAGAATCCTGGCCGGATATGGCTGTGATTAGAGCCGCATAAAGGATTGAAGAACTTTGTAACAAAAGAACGCGAGTGAACATTTTCTGGAAAACGCTCAACATACAAGGCAACAGCATCATCAGCATTCCGCCTACATTCACCGAAAATCCGATCCATTTGTCCATTTCAATTTTTTCTTCTACGATTGCAGCATTCATTTCCTACTCGAGGTTAAAAATAGTCAAGTGAATTGGGTGGGTGGAGGTCGGCTTTGATTTCATTGGATGTTATCCAATGGATAACCCTCTCCCAGGCGAACAAATTTTATTCATAACTTTTTTTGAGATATTTGAATGTCTTCAGTACTTCCAGTAAAGAGAATATATACTCTTTGCTTTCAGTTTTCAGTAGTAAAGTTGGTCTGCCCTTGCACATGAAGATCCAGTGGAATTAGAACCAGAAGATCCTCTGTATAACGGCGTATGGCGCCCGTGCTGCGCATGCAAGGTACTCCAGCCTTTGCACATTGTCGAGAATTGTAGTATGATTGTGAAGAGTCCGATTCTGAGACACCGTAGATGGTTAAAGGCGCTATTTGATTTTAATGCTTACTCCTGCAGTTCAGTTGGTTATCGTGCATAATTCTTAGACACGTCCCCTCCATCAATTATAGCCACTGCTGTAATTGAGATGACAGAGGAGGCTGTTTACAAAGTTATGGTCCATAGAAGTGGTGAGAATACCAGTCCTTGGGGACATCTTTTCCTTATTATGTACTTCAATAATGTTTCAACAGCTGAACAATCCAGCCTTGTAGGATTTTCCCGTTATGACATGATGTAGTGTTTTTATCTTTCAATAGGACATGGGCTCGTTTGCGTTTCACAAAAGTATGTGGACGTAACATCTCGGTACACAGATAATAATATATCTCTGCTCGGTCATTGATTGTATACTTCTATAATCAATCGCTCGTCATCTATTCGGGCCCTTTGTGCTGCCTCCCCGATTAGAGTCGTCCGACCCAGCAACGTTACTCAAGCCATCCCACACGTGGGATGAATCTGAGGATGCTCTTATGGTAACCATGTCCGGCCAGGATTACCCAACATGGATCGTCTCAATTCAACAAGCGCGGAACACTCACAAAGTATGTGGTGCGCCGTCTCATCGTCACAGTATGGTGAGGTGCTTGTTTAGCTTACAGTGCCCAGAAAGTATACCCACAAGTAGTTGCAGGTTCTTCCTTGATAGACCTGTGCAGAAACGCGGTTGACTGCGAGATGGTTCCCTAAGGGCCTCTCTCGCATGACGACAGTCTAACATCAAGTCCCACCTAGCCATGTACCTACTGGGATTTATCTCTGCTCCCTGTCTGTCGATCGTTATCAGTTTCTCGTTTCGTTTGACCACTCGGTAGAGGCCCTCGTATGGTGGCTGGAGCGGTCGCTTGACTGCGTCGACTCTTACATACACATGCGTAGCTGTGCCCATGTGTTTGAATTTTAACGCGTGTTTCTTGCTATCGTGGTTGCTTGCTGGCGTCGGTCGCATATCATGGATGTGCTTCCGTAATCGTGTGACGTAGGTCTCGGCTTCCAGCTGTTGCTCTTTGTTGTCTGTTCGACAGGAACTCACCTGGTAAGCGCAACCCTTGACCGTATACCATCTCGGCTGTTGTTGCTTTGATGTCCTCTTTCCATGCGCTCCGTATTCCGAGGATTACTATAGGAAGAGCTTCTGTCCATTGCTCTGCGTTGTGACAGCGGAGTGATGCTTTTAGTTGTCGGTGGAAACGTTCTACCATTCCGATCGCTCGCGGGTGGTAAGCAGTCGTGCCTATTCTTTGGAACCCTATTAGTTCGCTTAGGTTCCGGAATAGCGTAGCTTCGAACTGCGCCGTCCCTGGTCGGTCGTCACTCGTATAGGGGAACTCCGAAACGAGAAATCCAGCTTCTGCCCCTATGTTTGGTATCGCCGTAACTTCGGCCCATCGTGTGTATCTGTTGACACACGTGAGGATATATTTGTATCCTTGGCTTATTCGGGCAGTGGTCCGACTATATCTATATGTACATCCATACTCGAACCGGCTGATTGTTGGGGGGGGGGGGCACTTGCTGTCGCTGACTTGCTGTGCCTTAATTGATACCTTCGCTCGTTGGCATTGGTCGCACTGCGTGGTCCAGTTACTGCAGTCTTTGCGCATCCCGGGCCATACGAACTCTCTCGATACTAGGCCCAGGCCCGTGCGCAGGATTTGTCCATGGGAGGGGTTGGGTTGAGAACAGGGAAGACCTCAAACGTTGATTGAATGATTTCAATCAACGCCTCAAACCAGTGGCGTAAATATTATTGTATTTCCGTATATTTCAACGGGTTATGGGGAGGGTTTGAACCCCCCCCCCCTTGCACACGAGCCTGATACTAGCTTGTCGTTGCTCGTGCCCCTGGGCGTGACAATTGGTGCAGGCTCTCGTGTATGCGATCCTCCTGAACTTTGTCATCAGGAACGGTCTTGCCGTCTCCTGTGATATGTGGCAGTAAACCGTGCCGTTTTGGAACTGTATCTTTCGTAGTTGGAGGCCTGTGCTGTCGTGGAGTAATTTGTTTAGCTCAGGGTCGTCAGCCTGGTCATGTCCCAGGGCTTCGAAATCTACTCCTTTCGATACCTATGGTCAATCCTGGATTTTCTTTTCCGGCGTTGACTTATATGATCGAAGTATCGGAACTGCCTGGGGGAACACTTCTCTGCCTTTGGCTGGAAAGCGTAGGTAAGTGATGGGTTTGTGGTCCGTACCTATATGTGAAGGTTTGTCCCTCTAGCATGTGTCGGTGGTGTTTGATGGTCTTGTAGATGGCAAGTAACTCACAGTCGTAAGCTCGGAATTTGATCTCGGCGGGTGCTGAGGGCTTTTTGAGAAAGATGCAAGCGCAGTTGCCATTCTTCGTGAACCATTTACTGTATGATGACACCTAGCCCGCCAGAGTCTGATGCATCGGTGGCAATGGCTAGCGGTGCGTTTGCGACAGGGTGTTGGCTCCGCGCTATCGTCAGCAGACGGTTTGTTGCGCGGGCGCTATTAGAGCAGACAGTAAATTCCGCACTATGGTAAGCAGCAGAATTGACTTTCGTTTGCTTGTGAGCGTGCTTATAAAGGGAAACTGGAGCTTCTGATGGTTGGTTTGGTCGCGAGTGGAGTTTGAATGTGGTTCACGTATTGTCCTAGTGCTCTACACTTCCATTGTTTTAGATCCATCCGTGAAGATGGATATGTCTGATTGGGATGCCATTTCCACATCAAAGATGTTGATTGTCTGGCCGTGGCCCACCTCTATACTATATTGCTATATATGCTATTCAACAACCCTTTAGTTGGTTGCTTTGCTATTATGTTGATATGATTTAACTAAAACAAAGAATAACTTTTCAAAGGTGGCGGCTGCTCTTATAAAATAAAACACGCTGTTTCTATTAATATTTACTGTAAGGAGGAGAAAAAAAGAAGGTGCAGGTTGTGTAGGGAAGGATATGAGACTTGGCAGCACATGGCGGTGGAGTGTGAAGAGCTGCATATAAAAGGAAGGATGTACTAGGGGAAGAGGGTAAGGAGAGGACTGGATGAAGGAAGGTAGTTAGGGAGTTGTATGGGGGAAAATAAATTGTTTATGGAGTTAGGAATGGAATCTTTTGTTAAAACATTATATATGTATATAACAAATAAATAATAATATAAATATTTTATGAACAAGTGGGGCTATTAATTAATACAACAGCAATATTAAGTAAAATATATTTTGTCATTTGATAACAAAATAAAAGTACAAACAATAACACCTGATAATATTTTAATACAAGAGAACATGGAGTAGGTATGTATGATTGTATTTCAACACAGTGTTCGTTGTTACAAAGAATTCGAACAAACACTTGAGATAATACCAAGTGTGAATATGAAAAAAAAAATTGGAAAAATCTAAAAATGGTTGACAAAAATTCAGTTACAATCCTACATTCGATGTTTGGGTAACATTTACATTTATGTATTAAAATATTTGATAATTTAACCCATTTATAAAAAATTCAGTGTACTTAATAGGAAGACAAAAATAGTATAAGTATCACAAGCATATTAAAATTTCGAAATTTTAGAAACAATTTTTTCAAATCCATTTTGGCAAGTTTCTTTAACCATTTTTGGCATCGGTACGAAACGATAAACAATAAAACCTCCAAGAGTAAAAAGAGATAATCTAAACGAAATCCTAAAAATCTTCGACGACAGCGAAGGTGGCGGAACAATGAGTATATTGTTCAAAAACGGACGCTGATCTTTTAACCAAAGACGACTAATACCAACAACATGTCCCATGCCGACAACACCTACTACACTATACGGTCCCTGATCTCCTTGCGCTGAAAAAGCCCAATATAAGTACTTGATTTATGTCATTACAGTTACCTTTGTGCTGTAATCTCTGACTGGAAACCATTTGCAATGAGTGAGTTAAATAAATATCACGTTCGTCGACAAAGACTTCACCTAGAGCTGGATATTCCCCCGCCATTTCAGCAAGTAGCTGTTCTAACATATCTCGCCTTTTACATTTCTCGATCTCTTCTTTACTGTAACACGTCTACATCCTATAGGTGTTAATTACGAACAAATACATACCTAATAGGTTCTTTATTAGTTAATAAGTGCCAAGCTAATTTACAAGTTTGGAACCACGACAATCTGGCTAAGGCACGTTGAATAGTAATTTGTATAGGCCGATCCCCTAAATGTACACAACAATTTTGTAAGCGGGTAGCTTCCCTGTAGGCGACACGAAATTCACCACCCGGTGCCATTCCAATTTGTTTAGTAATATGCGAACTCATATTCAACAATAATAAATACATTAGACCGTTATAAAAACCGTTAGTCCTAATTATAGCCCTAATTTTACCGAAGTCGATATTTTTCGCCTCCTCTAATATTGTTTCCTCGTCCAAAGATAAAATACTAGTACGCGCCTCGCATATTTCCATAACAACTATTTGAGGTTTTACGGAACGAATAACCTTAACTACATCGTCCTGAGACTCTTTACTAAAATGTGCGGTACCGATGAGGTAAACTTTAACACCTGTATCGGGATGTTTGAGCAATGTAACAGTTTCGGGTAAATTATTATCAAAATCTTCGATAACGACTTTTTCTAAGACGGTCTCGGGATCTGTGTCTTCCGGATCGACTAATTCTTCGAAATTATCACTTTTTTCGGAGCTTTTTTCCGAATCTGATCCAACACGTACTGTGCTTTCGGATAGTTCTAAAAGTAAGAAAATTATGATTAATGGAGTGTTGCTTTTCATTTTCATGTTAAGTTTACCAAAATTACTAATTGAGTTTTCCATATTATAAAGTTTTTGTAAAAGAATATTATAATAATTAATCAACCAAATGGAAAAATAAAACGTCACTCATAATCAGCTGTAATGCAACTTGAAAGTTGAAACAGTGCTGCCAACCGAAAAACAATTTTCCACTAACATACCATAGGCGTCGACAACTTTAGGATAACTTCCAGTCCAGTGACAGCTATTGTGAGGATAATTGAAGTATGGATGATTACGTTTATCTCGGTGCCTCCATCGGATCGAAACTTCATCAGATTGTATGTATCCACATTGTACGAGATAAACGTTTTTTCATAATAAATGTTCAATATGACGGCCACCTTCATCAATACAAAGGTCAATTCGACGTAAAAAATTGAAACTAAATTTTGTATTACAATTTTATTAAACTTGTACTAGGAATATCTGTTAGCATTATTTAAGAAAACATTTTTTTCCTTCGGAATTATGCGGAATACGAAATGTTATCAAGAGTAACAAAATGAAGATAATTAATCAGTCTTCTTGATAAAATAATTTGAGAATCGTATTACTACCCCTAAGAAAGTTCTGAAAAAAAATGTAAGGGGGTGAGGGTGGTTTTAACCCTTCTACAAGTTCTTTTGGATTTATTTAATTTCCGAGAGGAGAGTAATCCTCTAAAATGCACTTTTGTCAAATTTCATTCAATTCTACCTCTCACCTTTCTTCCCGTATTCTTCCATTGTTCTCCTTGTGTTCCATCTGTCCCCCCCGTTTTCCCTTTCTATATTTTCCTCCGCGCTCTCTCCAATTCTTCCTTGCTTATCCCCCCTTGCCTTCCTTCCCTCCCTTCCACCTCCCCCCTCTGTCTTTCCATTTCCGTCAGTAAGTTTTCATTTTCCATCCCCTCCATCAACTCCATGCAACGAGTTCTCCAGTTCCCAATATCCACTTTGAACCTCCCCTGCTTTCCTCTACACCTTTCTCTATTTACTAACTTGCATATATCCCTTTCATTCCTTATTCTTCTTATCCTCTCCTCTAATAACTCTTTGTACTCCCTCTTTTCCTTCCTACAGATCTCCTTATATTCCTCCTTCAGTGCCTTATATTCCCCCAGACTCATATCCCCTCTCTTCCACTTTCTCCTTCCTTGTCTCACTTTCCCTCTTACTCTCTTACGCTCCCCACTCCACCACTTTTTCCCCTTCCTACCCCCACTTTTTCCAACCATATATCGTTTCTTCTCCACCACCCTATCCATTCTCTCCACCAACCCCATCAAGTCCATCTCCTCCAATCTACTTCTATATTGCTCTATACTTTCTTCCGTCCACACCTTCACCTCTCTCCATTCCTCCCTTGTCTCCATTTCGGGCCTCCGTTCCCCTTTTAACTCCACTTCCATGGGTTGATGGTCAGAGTCCACCGCCTCTCCTACTCTGAACTTTTCTATATCCTCTAACGCATCCCCGTTCACCATCACATAGTCTGTGACTGACTCCCCTCTCCTGCTAACGTACGTGTATTCCCCTCTCCCCTCTTCCACCATATTTCTATTTTGTATCTCCCATCCTCTCTTTTCACACATCTCTTTTCCCTCTCTAGTTATCACCTTATCCATACTAACTCTTCGACTTTCGACCCCCTCTATCATCAAAATCATAATAATTATAATATATTATATTTAAATAACTAATGTCAGACCTGGATAGTGGCATCTACTCAGGTTCACTTACCTCTCTATAGAATGAATTTATCCCTCATGGGGTTGTGCACAACAGGTAACAACAAAAATATCGATGAAGCACTACAGATAACAAATAACAAGATAATGTACCCACTTTGATAGTTATCTGTTGTGCATAACAGTTAACAACAAAAATACCAATGAAGCACAACACGAATAACTATAGTAGGTAACTGAGAAGTTATCTGTAACATGAATTACTAGAACTCGTAGTTTATTACAAACTGGTCCAAGGTTATGACTACCTGAAAAGTTTGTTTAATCACTTCTGGATTCTTGATTACGTCCGACTCCACAACGTCACTCAAGCCATCCCGCACGTGACATAAACCTGAGAATGCTGGAAAAAGAAACGGCTCTCATAGCCATCTCCGGCCAGGATTCGCCCAACTTGGATCGTCTCAATCGGATAAGTACGGGACACTTACGGACTGTATGGTGCCCCGTCAGCCCCCAATCTAATTATTGATAATCGATTACTGGGTGTTGGTGATTGGAGCTGGAAAAATTTGTTCATCAAAACAGAGTTCCGACGAACTCTTTTATTTTAATTTTGTTTGGCTTGTTACCGTCCGAGATGAAGTGGCGTACTAGTTCAGGGGGAGAGATAAAGTTTAGGGGCCTTTACAAACCATGCATTACCCATGGCCGTAGTTCTACATAATACTCGCCTCAACTACCTACCCCCTCCCCTTGTTCTCTGATTGTGCTGAATATAATCGAATTTGGAAAAATGTTTATGGAGGTATAAAAAAATATTGTAGTTCAGTGGTAGTGACTTAATTCCTGACTTTTGTACAAGTGCTCAAATCTACTGGTTTTGTAAATGTTTCTTAAGATTATATTCTGAGCCCGAATTAGTGGACTAAGGGTAGAAGAGGAGGTCGTGGCCCAACCAACGATGCACTACTGCAGGTGGGATTGGACCAGTGCATAATAAAGAAGTTTTAAATAATTTACATCTACCAAATACTTCAAACTTTGAAATACATAAAACATTTTACGCATTTTAGAGTTTACAGAGTTAATGTGTGCGTTCCATTTTAAGTTATCGTCCATTAAAACACCAACATACCTAATGGATCGCTCGATCAGTGCACAGTCGCACCGTTGCGTCATCTCCAACCTGGCCACATCACATCCCTTGCCATGTATCACAGGCCTTGTTTCTTGAGGTTGATTCCTGTTGATAAATGAAAAGGTGAGATATTGGGTTTTGTCTTTATTTAAACTAAAATTATGAGTACAAAACCAAGTACATATTTACTATTTGGAGACCACGCTAATGACAATTTTCACAGTTCCGCCTGCAAAAAATGTCGAGCCTGGACAAAGTCCTGGGGTATAGGGAAGGCGGAGAGTTGATTGTGTAGCCAATTTTTGTTCTTTGTTCCCACTCAAACCGATAACTCCCCAGCAGTCCAAGCGCACCGCCCCCAATGTCCATCCTGCTCAAAGCAGCCAGCAGCCCGACCTGTGGGACATAGTCCAAAGCCCTGGAGATGTCCTAGAACACAGCCAGAGCCTTTTAACCACTGTCCAAAACCTGGATGAGTTCATCTGATGTGACCGTGTCTTGTATGCTAACACTTAATGTGAAGCCGTACTGATTGGATGGAATTGACGGTTGACCATTAAAAAAGGCGATTAACATGTTTTTTAATAATTCTTTCCATAATTTTTTCAAGGAGGAGCGAAACGTGTCAGTGATCAGAAGACATATTTCCTATAAAGTTTTCACGTAAATGCCATCCCACCCTGGACCTGACCTTCCCCTTAGTTCAATCTTGAAAAGGGAATCAGTATCAATTTTGGAAATAATTCCTATTATTTCTAAATTGAAATGTAGCGGTTTCCCAGATATTTCATTCTCCAGCTTTCTAGCTTTAAGCAGCTGATAAGAAGGTAAATATGAAGTTAATATATTGTTTTGTCTATAATTTAAAAAAATGTTCAATATGAGAGTGAAACAATTATAATCAATGACCACTACTCAATACAACAATACCCTTGTTGCCTAAAACCTAAATCTGACTAATTAGTGCTCCGTGACAAATTCTCTCGTCCCGCTTCAAATAATCTCAAATTTAGATCTTTGTTTTATAAATGGCTTAAAGCAATTTAGAATTGGCAATAATATAGCAATATTCACTCCCTTATCCCTCGAGGAATTGAATAATAGTTAGAACGTGATCCCGGTCTCACTACTGTACAGATTATGTAGTTTAGTTTTGTTGCGCGTTCCGTAATGATCTATTCAAACTGACCTACGTCTCATTTATATCGAATTATTCAAAAGGCGTAATTGTTTAGACGCGTAGTTAAATTACAATTATGAAGTGATTGTTCTATTAAAATACAGACGTTAACTTTCATATTATTTATTAATTTATTAATTATTAAAGTAATACGAATAGTAATATGGCATAACATCCAATCAAACCGACATTTAACATTATTATACATTTATAATTACGCGATTAGAAGATTTGAAGGGACTATTTCAATTTACAGATTTCACAGAGGGCGAGGAAGTTATACAATTTACTGCATCTACTATTAGGTTTGGTACTGTACTTGCTATGAAACCCAAAAAATACTTTATCACAGTGAAAAATCGTAGGTAATATTTATTTATTTTATTATGAGGAAAAGTAGAAGATTGATCTCGAGTGTTGCAAACATTTACAAGGAGAAGTCTATTACCTTATTGAATTTTTTAGAACCAGCGAGCCGCGAGCGAGGTCCGTTAGAGCTGAAAATCGAATCGACAATTAGTCTAATATGGTCAAAAAACTAAAATATTTTATGTCAATAAGGAAATATTAAAAGTAATGTAAAACGGAAATAGAAATCGACAATTTCATATAATTCACCCTTTACCATAGACTAAATACTCCTTAGACCTCTAATGTAAATGAAGCTTTGGTTTTATTAGAAATAGTGACAGTTAACTGCAGTAGATGGCAATACAAGTATGTATAGAAAATTGAGTCAAATAAATTGTTGAATAATTCAAGAAGAAATATCGAAGAAAACTTTTGTCAACTCAACTGGTCAACAAATGCTTTTGTTAAAGGAGTATCACGTATCAGAACAGAATTCACTATTCAGCATTATTGCAGTTACTTGAACCACAGTATATAAACGAACCAGTACAATAACTCCTACGCATTTCATTCATAAATCGACAGAGCTCTTAGGGACCTTGAACGCACCCCTCCACGATTTATTTTACTTTTCACTATGCATGTCTATGGCCGTCGGATGAGATTCTCATCCGAGCAGCGTTGAAGGTCACAGAAAGTTTAGTGCGTGACGTCACGAGATATCATACTGGTTCGTATGTATACTGTGCTTGAACCATACGTTGTTACGTTCATAAGTTTTATGTTTTATCATTATTTTGTTCCTCTGATACAAATAGGTTAACACATTTACAGGCAACGACGCGCCAGGTATTTTCGGCGCCGTCGTCGTGCGAAATAATGAACTAATAACGATAATATTATAATATTGAGCTAAAATTACCACCCTTCTCTCATAGTTAGCCGGCGCCTTACATACACATAATATTTTTAAAATTCAACGACCGTAGGCGCCTTTAAGGCCTTAACGCCGTCCGACCTTGCCCATATGGACAGCGCGGGCGGTGTGTCCTTGTCGAAACAGCATTGTGATTATTGTGAATTAAACGTTCCTTCGAAGGATCGAAACTCGAAGCCTTCATAAAAGCGGAAGTATCGAAGTCGTCGTTACACCCGGTTAATTTTTTAATTTCTTTTTTGAAATATTAAGTAATATAGGTACTGCTGTTAGACGGATTGAGATGGGGTTTTTTGTATTCGCTTCCTAAATTCAATAGGAAACTTTGGTAACAGGAAAATTTGGAATCAGCAACCTAAGAAACCCCCGGATGCGATGTCTAGAATTATTTGAGAGTGAATTTCACAAAAAGCTTCGAAGATGACGTTGCTCCGCCATCCTGAGCTCCAGGCGATGAGCCAATTTGGAGGTCATATTCGGAATCGGCGACCTCGAAAACCCCCGTGAACTCGAATTGAGTCAATTCTAGAAGTTTATAACGAAGTTATGAATTTTTTATATGAAAATGCATAAATTTTTCAGGATGCATTTTCCACTGCACGAATGCAATTTGGAAAAAAAACATGGTCAAAAGTAGGTACAAAGTTTCCTATTGAATTTAGGAAGCGAATGCAAAAAACCCCATCTCAATCAGTTTAACCGTTGACTGAACGATTCAGTAAACGGTTTTACTACAAAAATTTGGTAGATTTGGCTTATTTTAGTGCTTTATTTCCTCCCCTAAAACCAACAATTGCGATTTTAACAAAAGGTTACATCATATTGAAAATTTATTAAGTTAACGGTGAGAAATTACGAATCAAATTACATTGAAACTGATATGGAAAAAATGATTACAGGCTTGGACACATAAACATTAAAACATTTAAAAAGTTTAGTTAGCAAAGGTCACATTCGGGGAGTAAATTTGACAAAAATAAAAGATTTGAAGCGTGAAAGTTGTACCTATTTACGCAAAAAACACAAGTTAAAGTTCGGTAGGGTAAATCACCAAGTAAAGCCGAGAGAGGTAATATTCAGCAAAAACGTTGGATTTCTTATCTTTGCGGAAATTGTGTCAAGGCCACACATTGCATAAGGAATGTGAATATCGTAACGGTAACAGATACTACACAAAAGCGTTCATTGTTTAGTCATTAGTCAATGACAAAAGTTATCCTTGCCGAGATTGAAACCACTTGACTTAGCTATACCTAATACTCATTAAGCAGTAACGTACTTCGTAAATAGTAGCAGAGTTACATTCGACATCCAAACGATCGTAGCACTCCAATACGGGGACCTCCAGTACTAACCAAATTTTGTAACCATTAGTGAGAGGTCTAAGGAGTATTTGGTCTATGTCTTTACGTATCTTGAGCTCGTCGGATAAAATGAACGCTATGCTAATAATAAAATTATACTGATGCATAGTTATCAAACGTGATGGTTTCCTTTATGCAATTTTGTATTTTGTAAACACAAGGAAATGTAAAATGGATCGATTTATTTACAAACTGGTCCTTTGTAATTTTTCGTACGTTATTTGTCACCATCAAGTTCTAATACCTATACGAATTAAGCGAAATTTATATAGTGGATGAAGTTGGGGTTAGAAAGAGAGACTCCGGGATATATAGTCGAAGAGGAAATGCAGTTAGAGAAAATAAGGATACAGACGGGGAGAAAGGCGATGAAATATGAAGAGGGGATAGACAAAAGAGAAGGAAAAGTGTTGAAGGAGGGCTGGGAAGGAGTGAAGAGACAGAAAATAAAATTTGGAGAGGAAGACAGGAGATTGCACTATGAAAGAAGAGAGTACGCAAGGGAAGAAGTGGAGAGCAAACGGGAACTAGGGGGAAACATAGTGGAGGAAATAATAAGAAGGGATGAGGGCACCCAAGCGTAGGAGAGAAGAGCGAAAATAGGAGAAGGAAGATACAATGAAGGGTATAGAGAGATTGGTGACGGAAAAAATGCCGGAATACTTGGGGGGGGGGGGGGTGTGCTTAGCGGTGAAGAGGATGTATCACGGTTTAGGTGTGGGAGGGAGTGAGGAAAATGGAAATAACTAGTGGAGGGAGGACAAAGAAAGAACGTGTAGGCTGTGTAGGGAAGGATATGAGAGTTGGCAGCACATCGCGGAGGAGTGTGACTGAAGAGCTGCGGAGGGAAGGGGCGAAAAAGGAAGCACGTACGAGGGGAAGGAGAATACTGGATGAAGGACATGTTAGATAGCGGGAAGGTGGTCGGGGAATTGTATAGGGGAAAATAAATTGTTTATGTAGTTAGGTATCGAATCGAATCTTTTGTTAAAACATTATGTATAGCTACATATTATAAATAATAAATAATAAATAAATAGAAATAGAAAAATAGTGGATGACTGTGTGTTTTTTTCAGATTTCAACTTTTACCTCTTACGGACAGTGGAGAAAACCTTGACTTTTGGTTGCTCGTATTCCTGAAGAAAGGTCACATAAGCTATTCACGAACAAATTCCTTGCGTCCATGGATCTCATTCAAAAACTTCGGAAGCGCAGAATATTTGCTGCAGGTATTACCCGTCGCGGCAAAATACGAGAATGTTCACTAAAGGTGAAAAGAGTATAAAGGCTGTAGATTACAGAATGAAAAAGTTGCGACGGCTAAAAAATCGTAGCATGTTAGATGTTTCGATAATAACGGGTGTCCCAATAAGAATGCACAATTTAAATTGCGCCATTTTCGTTCCCTTTGGCTAGCAGCGCCTGCAACGGCTCAGTTGTCATCTAGAGACATTGCGGTTTAAGAAACATGTGGTTCCAGCAAGACGGTGCCACCTGTCATACCACGCGGGAAACCATTGAATTGTTGCAGGAGAAATTTCCGGGCCGTGTCATCTTACGCCATGGAGATCAGAATTGGCCATCAAGATCATGCGACATGACACCGTGTGACTTTTCTCTCTGGGATTATGTGAAGTCACGTGTTTACGTGAAGAAACCGAGAACAATTCCTGAGTTAAAGGACAAAATTAAACGCGTCATCGCGGATATCGAGACACAAATGTGCCAAAATGTCATAACAAATTTTGCAAAAAAGAGTAAGAGTATGTCAGCAAAGTCTTGGCGGACATTTGTCCGATATTGTATTCCACACATAATGGCATTGTGTACTCATTAGTTTAAAATAAAAATGTTTAAATTTTTCAAGTAAATATTGTGTTTTATTAAAAAATTAAATTGTGCATTCTTAATGGGACACCCGTTATAACAGAACAGTGAACAATATTGTTAGGACCTTGTTTTAGTTAATATAGTTTAGTTTGGGAAAATACCTGGCACTGGCAGGTATTCTGTATTCTAAGTATGTATGTATTTTGTGAGTGGGATGAGATAACAAAATAAACGCAACTGATAAATTTGCGGATATTAATTAATGCCCAAAACACACAATTATTGGCGATGAGGATGGGATCCGCACCCACGAGGGCAAAGTCACTAAAAAAAAGATTCCAGTGAAAATTATGGACCTTATTTCAAAAAGAAAAATGGAATTACCGTAGAGCGAGAATGTACCTATTATGGAGTTACTGGGTAAGAATATACGGGATGAGGCAATGTCTGTCAGTCATTTATAGGGATAACGCGAATGAAAGAGATATATTTGGTGGCCAGGTATGGATGAAGATATTGAAAACATAACAAAAAAACGGTTTGATTTGCTTGCAAAATAGAAAAAAACTGAAAAAACCAAATTATCAGTGTATGGTCACAGCCATCAACAATGTGTGACATGCAGACTTTCTGGTTCCTCTGTATTAAAAAATGTTCCTAGTAGTAGTAATAGATGCATATTTTAAATGGACCGAAGCCATTGTCATGAGTAATATTACTGCACAAAAAACAATAGTATATTATTCAACAAGCATGTAATGATAGCTATTACTCACGAAGATGTAGTTGGCCACAGGAGCCGCTAGGCGAGTGTGGTAATCATCTGAGTGATACTATACTTTTTCTACGACTTGCTTTTTATAGACCGAAATTTAATTAAAATAGCGTTGTCAACAAACGTCAACTGGTAATTGTTCTGTAAGATACACTACGCCTCTTTAAAATATCTGCATTTGATCGCCTAGCAACCGTTAAATTAAAAAAAAAACACATTCATCAATCGCGTGAAAATTATTACTTTTGAATGGGCCGTGAAAAATGAATACATTACTCAGGGGTAGGTGTTTTTATCTATTCAAAACTAGCGAATAATAAGCATATTATTAAACAGTCGTAGAAAAAAAACATTTTTTTGCGATTGGCTAACGCTTATACCTTTCTAACCGATAATGGCCCAACATGGACTAGTGAAGAATTAAATTAAATGACCAGTAAACTGGCACACAACATTCCCAGGTTTACTACTATGACGTATTAAATAAAATAGTTTTTGCGTAATAACCCAAAATAAAATCGTTTTTGCGTAATAACTCAAAATAAAATAGTTTTTGCGTAATAACTCAAAAAATTAATATATAGGTAGTGTATAGTATAGTTGTAATCAGAAAACGATTTCTGATTTTCTCCCGAAATAATATACAGGGTGTGTCTTAAATATTTTTAATGTTTTGTTAATTTCCGGATAGAAAAATAAATAATATATATAGTGTGTAGAATAGTTGTAATCAAAAAACGATTTCTGATTTTCCCCTGAAATAATATACAGGGTATATCATAAATATTTGTCATATTTTGATAATTTCCTGCTAGGCCGGAAGTAAATTGCTATAATTATTATACTCGATTAAAAGAGTCGAATGTCCTCTACTTCACTGTACAATTTTCATCTTTGTTACCAAGAAAGTTTAAAATTTTGAACTTCAAACATTCATCGCCCTTCCCCTATGGGAAATAGAGCAATAAATGTAGTGCCAATAGTTTCTCATGAACTATGTGTATAACATTTCAAAAAATAAAAAAAAAGCTTTGAGCAGATTTTGAGAAAATCGATTTTTAATTTTTCACCAATTTTGGGCACCAATAAATTAGTTACCTTGCCGTTGGGTATATACCTAAATAATGAAGGATAGTAAAAGTAATCTTTGTACCCGCAAAGCTGAATATTTTACTTTAAAGAAATCACACCGCCTCACCAATCTTATGTGTGAACTCTATATCCAACAATCTCACACAGAACCTTTGGGAGTGTCACCCGGATATGAGCTCTGTGAGCTGTTTTAAGGAACTGTGGAGGAGTATAGAGTACGTCTGTAATTTAATGGACGATATAGATACTTTGCCAATTCATGTCAAACGTTGTTTGACAAAGCATTCAGGAATAACGTTGAGAGCTTGAAAATGGAAACCAAACAGAAGATACAATGGAATATACAGGTGCAAATACTAATGGAAAACAGAGGCCTTAACGAAGAAGATGTAACCCATAAGATGAAAGACGAATTGGATGGCGATATGTAAGTGACGTAGTACTTGTTCGACTCAGAATCTGAAGCTGTTCCTCATTTATTCTAGTTATAGGAAGGTTTATTTTTGAGGCAGAACCCATCCACGCCATCACTGAGCTTGTGAGGTTTCTTGTTTTCTTGCTCTTAAATGGGTTTTCGGTCTTGAATCAAACCATCACTTATTTGTATTTGGTGGTTTCAATACATTATTTCCATTTGTTTGGTGAACTTTCGGGAGGAACATCATGTTGATAATTATTGGTTAGATTTGAAGCTCCTAATGTTAGAAGTCTTGATATGACCTACTGCAAAGTTTTAAAACAATCTAGTAAGAACTGGTGAAGAATGTTTGGTGACACATTACCTTGAAGAATTGTGAGTTTGGGAAAAGATCTTCTTGCAATCATTTTGATAGGTTAATTAAGATCTTGTGAGATATTTTCTACTGAAACAGTACTCTTTACAGTTAGCTGAACATCAAGTATCGTAATTATTTCATTAGTGGGTTTTATCAGCTCAAACTTTGTCTATACTGATGAACAGAACTGTTTTAGACGTATTTTCTGTGACACTAAGCTCTTCATGTTGTTCCACTTGATCAAAATTATGAAATTTCATTGCATTATGTTCAATAGATGTCGATGGGCAATTTTAGTGCTTAAATTGTATCACCATTTTGTAAAAAGTGAGTTGGAATCTCAGATAAAACTATCGTCGCTGAATGTTACAAAACTTGAAACTTTATAAAGTATCTCAACAAAATGAGAATAGTTTTGAAAGAGTAGCTATAACTGAAAAAATCAACATTGCTGAAAAGTTTGTAAAGTGCAAAAATCATTCCGACTGTTTCACATATGCAGAATTTTCCAACTGATCTGATCTGATTAGTATGGGTTTCAAAATCGATACATTTTAGTTGGAGGTATTTGTATTACTCTCATCTTGTCAAGTTTAATTTCGATGCAGTAAATAGGGCAAACTTTGTTAAGAAGAAAAATTTTCAGTGAAATTATGCAACAAACCATTAGCACAGGAACTACCAACTTCCAGAGAAGCGTAATAATAAATGTGCTGTAATTAGAAACTACAAATACTTACTCAGGTGCATTACGAGTAGAATAAGTAAAGCAGGCAGTAAATGCAGTTATTTAATTGAAAATTTATGCTTAGGGATATAAACATAGGTACGCCTATTTCGCATCCAAATTAACTGGTATATAAGAGACTAAATACGCAATTTATTTTTCATAAAAAATTAATATCGGTCCTGAAAAAATGAATTTTAAGATAAAGTTGGGCTTATTGAAAATAATTTTGTTTTTTAAATAGGTTATATTAAATCTGTACGTTTTTTGCTTGAAGTTAATAAAAAAAATACTTTTCGCAAAAGAAGTTTTATTGCTTTATAATAGAATGCGCTGGGGCAACTAATTCCAAACATTAAATTTTTAGGTACCCATTTTATTGTCCATAAAAATCTAGGTGAAGAAGAGAAACCTACATAAAACGTTGTTTATAGTGCCCATGCTATTGCATATTTGACGATTATCACGAGAAAAATGTACATCAAAGGGACTGAACCATAAAATATAGTTTTATTTGTTTTCGTTTATTTTTGTTATATCTATTGTTACTTTTTTATTTCAGATCGATTTTTTATGAAGTTTGTGCAACGTCGTCTCCACGATTTGGAGAAACTGAAAATGATTGAAATTTTCCATAGAGATGGACGAAACTGTTGATTTATTATTGTCACCAGTACCTTTCCGCAATACCAAATGAAAATAAGCACAAACACGTTCCGATTAAGAACGGCTCTACTTTTTATGCAGACGCAGTAATTTTCGGTAAACTTTTTTTTTGAAATATTACTTTCAACTTAATTAAATATAAGCACGTCCTCCTTGAAGAATTTTTTCCGCGTGAAATATAACTTTTTTTTGTTATCTGTAACGAGTATAATATTTATGTTAGATGTGAGAATATCAGGAAGATACGTGACAAGGATATTAAACTCATCTTAATACTATCCTTTTGCATTCAATGAAAAATGTTAAAATATAAAAGAGTAAATCGCGGATTTCTAGTGTGACATTTTTTTACAACTCGAAAATTCATTCCCTTTTAATGTCGTTATATGCTAAGAAAACCTCTACACAATTGTATACCTACCCAATAACCCAAATTTGCATGAGTATCTTACTATACGTGGTTTTAAATAGTGGAAAGATAAATAGGAATAAGAAGAGGGGTAGGAAGCGATGCGAAAGGTGAAGGCAGAAAAAGCGATGGGAATCGATGGAATCCAAGGAGAACAATGGAAATACACAGTAGAGAAGAGAAGAGAAGTGATGAGAAGGATACTGAGTAAAATTTGGAGAGGAGAAGGGTTTCCAGAAAAATGAAGTAAAGGGATAGTATGCCCGATTTATAAGGGAGGCGATAGAAAAGAAGTAACAAGTTATAGAGGGGTGAGTTTGGCGAACACGGGATGTAAAATTTATGCAGATGTAGTGAGAGGGAGACTAGAGGGAAAAATAGAGGAAAATAAATTGTTAGGGGATTGGCAGGCAGGATTTAGAAGAGCAAGGGAGGCAATTGATAACATATTTATACTGAGACAGTTGGTGAATAAGAAGTTGCAAAAGAAAAGAGGAAAGGTTCATACGTTGTTCCTGGATATAAAAGTGGCGTTTGACAATGTAAATAGGAAGAAGCTATGGAAAGAAATGTGGAGGCAAAATGTGAAGGAGGATTTGGTAGAGGCATTGGAAGAAGTGGGGTGAAGATGGAACAGTTGTGGACAACAAAAGGAGCGAAACAAGGATGCCCGTTGCGTCCTAGTCTGTTTTCCATTTACATAGGCGACCTGGAAGAAGTTATGAGAGGGCAGCAGAAAGGAAGGGTGGTCATAGGAAGACGTAAAGTGTAGATACTGGCGTACGAGGACGATGTGGCGGTAGTGGCACAAAGATCAGGGAAGCAATAGGAGTTTTGAAAACGTGTTTGTAAAAAATCGATTTAAGGGTGAACGTGAAAAAAACAAAACTAATGGTATTTCAAAGAAGATCAAGTGAAAAGTGGTGGTGGGGGATGAATGGAGATACCTAGGGTATGTGCTGAAGTACAACAATAGAGAACTGGCGAAGAAAGAAAACAAAGTGTTAGGGCAGGTATGGGGAATAGGACATAGCGTTTTCGGAAAGGACATACAGAAAATAAAATGGAAGTAATGGGAAGGGTTAGACAGAATACAGGAGAAATAGGTACTAGAAATGGACAATGGGCTTAGATAGAGAGACGCCGGGATATATAGTGGAGGAAGAGTTGAAATTGGAGAAAATAAGGATTCAGACAGGAAGGCGCGCAGTGAGGTATGACGAACGAATAGAATTAAAAGGGGATAACAAGATATTGAAAGAATGTTGGAGGGAAGTGAAGACGAATAGGGCGAAGTGGGGTTTAAAAAAAAGGAAAATATACTACGAGAGAGGGAGTATGGCGAGGGAGGAGGTGGAAAGGAGCGTTGAGGTGGAGTTGCTAATGATGGATAAAGACCTACAGGGGCAAGAAAGGAGAGCAAAAATAAGGGAAGGAAAATATAACGAAAAATTTGAAGAAATAATGGTAGACGGGATTCCAAGATATCTGGAGGGAGAGATGGGCATGAAAGAAAAAAAATAGTGGCGAGGTTTAGGTGCGGAAATGAGGAGAGAGTGAATAGGTATTGGAGGGAGGACGCAAATAGAATGTGTAGACTGTGTGGAAAAGAGTAGGAGAGCACATATGATAAGGAAATGTGGGGAGTTGGGAGAGGAGGAAGGATGGAAATATTGGGCGATGGAGGAGAACGGATGTAGTGGATTAAGGAAGTGTTAGAGAGATTGTATTGTCTTATATGTTCACATGTTCACATGAACAGTTTGTGACTTATCCCATACAGTGTAACATTGTTTACGGAATAATTAATAAATTTATTATTATTATTATGTACTTCGATTGTTATCGATACTCAGGCAAAGCCTGGTTAACTAATCGCACGGATCGAAATCAAGTAACGATTAGTTCTACTAATACATATATCTATACAATATAAATTTGAAGTTGCTGTTAAAAAGTGAACATACTAAATACTATACACATATTATGTTCATTAAATTAAATGACGTTGATAAAACCAACGCTGATCACATTTTAGATAATGTATTTGTTTGAGAAGCCTCGGTGTATTTGATCCCAATTTGTAAAAGCCACGTCCCGTCGACCCTATTTCCGCGAAGGCATTAACATGAACGCAGCGTCGCGCATCAATAACAAAAAGAGGCCCTATATTCCTAGGCTTCTCCGTTGGCGTCACTTATTCGTGACTTAGTGACTTTTTATAGAAAAGAAAAAATGAACATAATATGTATGTTTTGAAAAAGTGTTATGGTTATTGTGTAAGCGTTTTTTGTTGTTTAGCTCGACGCATAGGTTGCACTCGAGTGGGTAATGTGTTGTTTGTGTTTTGTGTTAATTGCGAATTCTGATACTGTGAGTATATTGTGTGTTTACGTTTGAGTGCATGAGAACGAGTCAGAGGTGTTACATGAGTGATTGTTGAAGTGTTGTGTGTTGGTAATGGACTTTCTATAATGTTATGTTGTGTATGCAACAGAGTTTCAATTTGTGAAGGGAGGATTGAGTGTTGTGTTTCATTTTGTGTTTGAATGGTATTAGTTGAAAGTGTGTGATGTGGTTCTGAGTGATGTGCGGTATCTTCTGTTATGTTTAGAAATTTTCTAACTATGTGGCAAGTGTTAATAATGACTGCCTTTTGTAATTGTATGTATATGTTCTTATCTAACCCTAAAATGTGCATACTGTGATGTATTGTTTTTGGTATAACTCCGGTTGCATTAAGAACAATGGGTACTGTAAGAGCAGTTCCCATCTCCATTGCGCTTTAAGTTCCTGAGCTATATCAGTGTATTTGCGATATTTCTCTGCGTGTGTATTGGCTAAATTGTTTGTGTTGGGAACGGCAATTTTTATCTATAAGTGTTATATCTGGCCTATTGTTATATACAGTTTTATCTGTGAGTAGTGTCCTATCCCAATATAGTTTGTGTGTGGTGTTTTCAAGTACAACTTGCGGTGTATATTTGTAATAGAGTGTGTTATCAGTAGAAAGGTTATGTTTTGTGGCGAGTTTTTGGTGTATTATCTTAGCTACCTGATCGTGTCTGTGTTTGTATTCTGTTTGTGCTAGACGTGTACATGCTGATATAATGTGTTGTATGGTTTCTGGTCTTTGCGAACATTGTCTACAAAGATCATGTGTAATTGTCCTATCTTTAATTATGTGTTTTCTGTAATTTCTTGTGTAAATGACCTGATCTTGTATGGCAAACATGAAACCCTCTGACTCTGGGAAAATATCACATTTGGTTAACCAAGCATGCGTTGCTATAATATCAACACAGTCTTCGTTAATCTCCTGTGGATATCGTCCGTGTAAAGTCTTTTGTGTCCAAGTTTGTATGTTATGTGTGATGTACGTATCTCTACTCATTGGTGGTGTGATGTTTCTATTACTCATATTTAAGGGTGTGTAAGATTTGTCTGCAAGTGTGACTGTTTTGTGTAGCGCTGAAATGTGTGATTTGTTATAAAAGTATTCTCGTAGTTTGTGTATTTGTGTTTGTTTATTATTATTATTATTATTAGAGACGGAAGAAGTTAACGAATATGTATAATATGTAGAATCGAATTCTTTGCTTGAACTTTGTAGAAACAAATAAATGCTTAAGTACTAAATAGTTTTTTTTAAAATTTGGAACTTAATCTACATTATGTGGCCTAGATAGAGTCGTACCAATCACATTAACCCGAGGGGTAAACCGCTGGCAAAATTGTGTACACTAAACTTCCCTAATCGATAATTCTTCCTTACTTTCAGGAAGTATACAATAAACTTCCCCTTCTTCCTATACTTCCTCTATTCCATCCGTACTTCTTTGATACTTCCCGTACTTCCTTCATACTTCCAGTACTTTCTCCATACTTCCCGTATTTTCTACATTTCCCATTACTTTTTTTTCATGTTTTCATTTCAAATGTGTGTAAATAAAAAGGTTAGTAATGTGGAAGAGATCATTTTATAGGTCTTATACCAAAAACAGACAAAAACATAGTACTCTCTAAGATTTCCTGTCCACTAATTAATAGTCTCTATTACCGATTAAGTGATTAGAGTGTAAAAATATAAATTCATAAGGCCCAAGACACATTTATACTGTAAATTACATTTTAAAAAAATATACCGTAGTAGTACTGGGGGGCCCCTCATCGCGGGGCCCGAGGCGAGCGCCTCCTGCGCATGTTCGTAAATCCCCCTCTGCACAGAAATGACGTATTTGCGAGCGTATTTGGAATTAATAATTTTGAGGTTATATTATTATGCCGTCACGTGGTCGCGACAAACATTCGCGCGCAAACAGATATCGTCCGCATAGCAAAAAGTCTTTTTTTATATCTATGATTTACAATACAAAATAGTGTAATAATTCTAATGTGGCTTTTAATGTTGTTTCTTTAATGTGACTTTAATATTTTTTCGTAACTTCCTCGATACTTCCTCGATATTTCCTGTACTTCCTCGATACTTCCCATACTTCCTCAATACTTCCTATACTTCTTCGATACTTCCTATATTTCCCTTTACTTCCTAACTTTTGTACACCAAACTTCCCAGCGGTTTACCTTTCGCATCAACCTCTTAATGTCTCATCATCAAAAGTTTGTAGACTCTCCTTCGAGCTCAGTAACACTCACACATTTGTACGCAATGCTATGCTCAGCTCTATTAGTTTGTTTAACAGGGTATTTATCTGTGGTAAATGATTATTGCAAGTCAGGAAGAAATGATTCAGATCCGCCACTACATCATCACATGTACAATTTGGTGAATCCATAATATTTATTCTGAAAAGGTGAGCAGGGAATGGACCATGTGCAAATTTCATCCTTGCTATAGTTCCGGTGAATACTTCTTAACCTTATAACTTTTCGCTAACTTGTCTACAAATTCATTTGACTTTATGTTAACATGCGATTTAACCCAGATATATTTAATATTAAAACCTAGAGAACTTTAACGTGCGTGCAACTCGAGTACCTGCTTTATTATTGGATCAGTGATAAACCGCTGGACTTGGTATCGCAGACACAAGCGGACGCTCTTAGAATCCGACTTGATCACAATTGACTTAGGAACCCGCATGTTTCAAGCAATTTTAACATTTCTAAAATAGCAATGGCTTCGGCAGAAAATTTCGAAGTTAAATTGTATAATTTAAAAGCTTTTTCTATAGTCTGAAGGGCTGTAATATGCACACCCAGCTCGCAGTTCAGTTTTGGAGTCATCCGTGAAAAAATAGAGGAATAACCAAGCTCATTCATAATAGACTCCGAATCAGTTGACAATGTAACTGCTAGGATCCTCAAAGCTTGTCTGGTCCATTACAAGTCACTAAAGGACACGTTTTTGATACTACGGAATGCTTCAGTTAATATATGTAGTTGTTTTCCACTTTGACCAGTATCCTTGGGATGCAAGAAGTTGGATTTTTCCTAAGATGTGTAAAAATTTAATTATCCTTAGCTTTATAATATATTTGATGGCTAAATTTTCCTCATTAAAAAAAGGGGAGGGAGAACCTCGACATGACGTGGTAGATGACATAGTGCCTAAGCCGAGTTTATGTACTCTATCCATCTACGTTTATTATCGAGCTTAATCCCCAGATATTTAAAACAGTCCATAATACGGAAAGACCTTTCGTGCAAGATTATCCTTCCTTTCGGCGTATTACGATGTCGAGAAAAGAACATTACCGCTGACTTTTCGTACCGAAATTAAATACGAATTTCTGTTTTCAAACAAATAGTAATTTTAATTTTTAATTAATTGAAACTTGTTCCAAAAATGAAGGTTAATGGGATGTCTTAGGGTTAGGAAGGTTCTGTTTATTTTATTTTAAGTAGAATGTTTATTTCGTTTATTGGTTGATTAGTTAAATGAGGTAGATTTAATTTTTGTAAAATTATATAATTTAGACAATAAAAAAGCAATACTTGTTCCAAATCTCTCACAAATTTTGTTTACATATGGACGATCCTTGACATGCACCCAAAAGGATCAGTAGAAACCAGTAGCATTATCATGACCAATCCATCCCCCTAGCCTAGGAAATTTCAACTGAAGAACAGACAAATGTGCCAGTACCCCGTCCTGTTGGAAAACTGTTCGTAACTGTAGTCCCAATCAGCTGATCGAGTAAATACTTATACATATATATGATCTCGTAATAAATTTCTTTGAGAGATGTAGTATATGTTGAAAAAACTACATTGTATACTGTTATTTAACTCTTGAGTTATGAGTTTATAGATACAGTGTAGTTTTCAAACTACACATACTCGATTAGTGAAACGTTATGTTAGTCCATTTGAAATCAAATTAACTACATCTATATTATTTAATTCCAATTGTTCCAAATCTTTCACAAATTTTGTTTACATGCGGACGATCCTTGACTTTCTCCCAAACGGATCAGTAGAGAGCAGTAGCATTATCATCGCCAATCCAGTTTTCATTTTTCTACTCCTGCATATTTTAAGTCTTCTATTACTGCTTCTAACCATTTCTTCTTTACTCTGTCTCTTTTCCTCTTCGTGCACCCAACTGGTGGTAGTAGCAACTTTTTTGAGGATTCTTTCTATGTCCCCCAATCATCTGACTCTTTGTGCTCCAACTTTTTGTGTTATTGTTGATTTTTCATACATTTTTGATATTTCTTTATCGGTTCGTCATCTCCAGCTTCCTTTATTATCTTCGATTCCTCCATAGATGCTCCTTAAAATTTTCCTCTCCCACGCTTCCAACTTCTTTGCCTCCTGTTTGTTCATTTTCCACAATTCGGGACCATACAGGACGACGGGGACCGTTCTATATAACCGTATCTTAGCTGCTCCGAAAATCTATTTAGATTTTGGCAGATTTTTCTATACTCCGACTGTGTTACTTCCTTTTCCTATTCTATTTCTACTTTTTCTTCGCTTTTATTGATCACTGTCACTCCTAGGTATTGAAATTGGCTGGTTCCTTTGAAATAGTACGTCCTCCACTCGAGAGGAACCTATGCATCTAGTTCATAGATAAAATCAAGTCGATGGTAACAATATGAAGCAAAGGAAATGAGAAAAGAGGAAGGGCGAAAAAAAGGTTTCTGAGAAAGAAGTACGTGCGGCGGACGATAAAAGTGGAACGAGATAGGAAAATGTAAAAAAAGTGAGCAAGTGACAGAGGAAAAATATCAAGTTTCCACTCTTTTCTCACTTTTCCTATTTTCGCTACGAGTAGTGTCATAATAAAAATAATCACGGTATTTTGAAAATAGTTATAAGTATAAATTGGTTTGAAATGAAGGAATAGATTATGTCACAGTCTTTTACTTTAAAGAAAATAAAAATATGATTGCATTTCAAAGAATATTTAATTTATTTGCTAACTGGTACACAAATAATAATGGACAATTTTGAGCAATCAAATACAGTGTTAATTTAAAATTTAATGCAATACTGTCGTAAGTAATAAATGTTACGCTATGTAGTATCGATGTTATGGCACAATTTATATGAAATCAATATCTATAGAAATCTATATACATGTACAGGAGAGACTATCATTAATAATCGGAATATGGAAGGACGCCTCTAGCGTGCTATTATTATCAAAAGCAATGATGTGATGTACCAATGATGATCCATCACCCTACGGGAGAGTTAAACAATCCTAGCATAACAATTATAGAATGTGATTTTAATCTACGGTTTTATCACATTAATTTTGTATGGTTTATTGTAGTACCAGTACGGCATTGCGCTATCATTATACATTGATTTTGTGCCAATATTTTCATAATAAATTAATCGTTCGTGTCGGAAAATGTTTCCTTGTCGAAGTTGACACCTTTCATATGAATTTTGAACTATGTGCAAGTAGAAGTCACTTGTTAAGAATTCATTTGTAATTCTACATTAATTTTATAAATAATTGTTCAAAATGTGATAATCATTATATTAATGGTTTCGTAATGTGCACTAATTTTACTATGAACGTTATACTAGTGTAACATTTCGCTTGTACGACCCTTGTTCAGGCATATTAATATAAAATTATAGCTTTTGCGGATCTACTTATACAACTAATTCCTTTTTCTGGTTTTTTAAAACGAAAAATTTCAGTTTAGAATTGATCGGCTAGTTTGTCATCTGACTTACGTCGCGGCGCGTCGGTCGTCTTCAATATCAGTTTGCAAAAAAGTATCGTAGTCGTTGAATCAATTTCCTGCCGTTACAGTTAGACACATGAAACTTACAACACAATCTCCATGGTAATGATTTGGAAAATATTGAACTACTGAGTAGGTACATTGTGGTAAAGTTGTATCCACGAGAGTTGGCATGCACGTCATTACTCGCAATTGTATGTAATAATAAATGTAAAAATAACTACTTACACAGCTGTCATGGAAACCCTCCTGGGTCTACCTCCACTATCTCTACACGTGAGAGAGAAGGCCACGCTAGCAGCATGGCGTCTGAAAAATAGAGGGTTGTGGAACAACAGAGGTATTGAGGTGGACCACTCTTGAGTTCTGGGTGAGGCAATAAATCGACTGCTATCCTTGAAAGACGATCTGACTCATTCATCCCTCAATTTATACTAGGGAAAAACTACCACATCATTGATGCGGAAGTGGCATCCCAACCAGACACATCCATCTTCACGGATGGATCTAAAACAATGGAAGGAACAGGCACCGGCACACTGGGTCAATACAAAATCACCTCTAGACTGGTTTTCGAGTGTCACCAAGTACTAGAGCAAGTGACAAATAGCAATACCCTCGAGCTTGTATGGGTCAAAGGGTATGCTGGAACAATAGGCAATGAAAAAGTCGATAAGTTAACCCGCATGGATTCAAAACAACTGTTTTATGGGGAAGAGCCGGCTCTTTCACTTTTAGTATCAACTGTAAAGAACTTAACAACTCAAGACACCCAAGCCCAACATAAGGCAAGGTGGAACTTGATGTCAGACTGCCGTCGCGCAAGGAAAGCCTTCAGAGAGCCATCTCGTAGCTTGGCGTGTTTTTACACGGGGTTGTCTAGAAAGAACCACTCGTGGGCATACTTTCTGGTGGGCACTGTAAACTTAACAAGCACATGTACCGGATGGGTTTGGTCGAATCACCATCCTGTAGAGGATGCCACACAGACGGCGAGACTTTTTGAGTGTCCCGTTTCCTCGAATTAAGACGATGTATATTGGGGGAACCCTGGCCGAACATGGCTACGATCAGAGCCGCTTTCCCGTCCAGCGTCCTCAGGTTTCTCTGATGCCTGGGATGGGTTGAGTGACGTTGCGGGGTCGGAAGGCTCTGATCATCAGAGAGGTAGCACAAGGGGCCCAAATAAGTGGACCAAGCGCGCGTGGGCTGCGTAGTCCAGATCCAGATCCAGAACTGATTAATTTGGCTAAATTCTAACGCGATCTCTGCAAGAATTGAATGACTCCAAAAGAAACTGATCCAATTCATACTGCCTTAATGCCGTACCAATCTTCCGACCTTTGTAACTATTTTTTTAGTTAAATGAATAAGTTATTCTTATGTCGAAAGTGGTACGGCACAATCTTTGTCTGGTTTCATTTCAGTTATAATAAACGGCATGCAATGTTGTATCTTTTAAAGGGTTACTAGAAAGTGGTACAATGAGGTTATGTGCAGGTTAAATGAAAGCTATCAAGAGCTTCACTTAAATGAAACTTTTTGACATTTTCCCTTGGAATTTACATAAAATCAAACGTTGGAAGTTTCATTTTAATTGAAACTTTTTAATTGAATTTAAATGAACGTTTGCCGTGGCTGATTCCTTAAAAGCTTTACTTAAATGAAACATTAACTTTGAAACTTCATTTAAACAAAACTTTTTCTTAAGAACTTCATTTAAACGATATTTTCGCTTGGAAGATTTATGTGAATGAAGGTTTTCTTTGAAATCTTTACTCAACTAAATTTTTTTTGGAAGTTTCATTTAAATAAAACTTATCTTTGAAGGCTCCATTTAATTCAAACGTTTCGTTGGAAATTTTCGCACGAAGCTAAATTTGAAACAAATTGCCCCTTCATTTAAGTAAGACTTTTCTTTGGAAGTTCTATTTAAATAAAACTTTGTGTTGGAAGCGCCGTTTAAATGAAAATTTTCTATAACAACTTCATTTAATAGAGGCTACTCCTTAAAACTTTTTCTAAATGTTTCATTTAAGTGAACTTTTTTCTAGGAAGCTTCATTTAAATTAAACTTTCTCCAAAATATTTCATTTAAATGAAAGTTTTCCTTGCAACCTTCATTTAAATAAAACCTTTAAAAGAACTTCATTTAAACGATATTTTCGCTTGGAAGCTTCATTTTAAGGAAAATCTTCCCTTTGTAATCTTATATCGATTAATTTGTCATTCCCATTGTAAGTTTCATTTAAATGAAACATATTGTGAAGTTTTTCGTTGGAAGCTTCATTTAAAAAAACTTTTCATTAGACGCTACATTTAAATAAAATTTATTTTAAAAGTTTATTAATTAAATGAAACTTTTTGTTAGAAGCTTCAACTAAATGAAACATTTCCTTAAAGCATCATTCAAATGAATTTTTTCCTTGGAAGCTTCATTTATGTAAGACTTTTCGTAGGAAGTTTCATTTAAATAGAACTTTTTGTTTAAAGCTACATTTAAATGAAAATTCATTTAAGGGAAGCTTTTCCTTAAAACCTTTTTCTAAATGTTTCATTTAAGTAAAATTGTTTCTAGGAAGCTTCATTTCAATGAGATTTCCTTCAAAACTCCATTTAAATGAAAGCGAACCTTAAGAGCTTCATTTAAACGATATTTTGGCTTGGAAGCTTGATTTGAATTATTAAAATCTTCGTACAAATGAAATTTCCCTTTGGAAGATTCATTTAAATGAAACTTTCCTTTGAAAGCTTCACGGAGATGCATATACATACAGACGAAAATAGGAACTTATAGTGTAGGATAGGTACATAACAAATTGTAGCGTGGCGCAAATGTGGGAGTCAATAACCAGGAATGCTTCTTTGACAAAAAATATTGCAAAGATGAGCAACTTTACTGCTTTTCTTCCTACATTTTATACGTTTGAAACAAATTCATCCTATTTATATCATGTGTTTATGCTTATTAGGTCTATTTTTACACATCATCCAAACGGTTTGAAAAAATTTCATCTTTTGCTTTTTCGGATGCTATATTATGTTCACGATTAACTTCTGTTACCTCAACGAAGGTAGGTCAATAGGATCCATGTAAAAATAAAAGTTATTGTTGCTAATTACAATAATAAAACCAAGTAATTCCACTAATTAATTATTTTTATTATTACAATTTAAGCTTGTAGAAAATTAATTTTGTTATTGCTGTTTTTTACCTTCATAGCGGTTATAAGATGATAAGATCTTTGGACCACGAAAACTTAGGGAACAATTTCTTGATATCTATCCAAGTATAGCACTCGAAAACGAAAATATTCAGATCAAAAAAGAGGCAAGGAACCTAGGTTTGATTATGGACGCGGACTTGAAATTTCAATCCCATATAAACAAATGTACACGAAAAGCCTACCACTTTTTGCGATATATATTCCACCAACGCCACTTCCTATCCATAAAGTCCAAAACAGTCCTTTGCGAATCTCTAGTACTTTCCCAGTTTAATTTTTGTGACTCAATATACGCTCCCTTTATCAATGTTGAGACTAAACGCAGGATACAAAAAATACAAAATAGTTGTATAAGGCTGATCTTTGGAATTAAAAAATATGAGAGGGTCTCTCATAAACTTCAAGAATTAAACTGGTTAAATATGTTTAGTCGTCGTCATTATCATGCCGTCTGCTTTTACCACTCCATTGTATCTACCAAACCCCCCCCCCCCCCCCTTACCTATGTAACAAAATTACATTTCGATCCGACGTCCATTCGCTGAACATCAGATATAAGGGTACCCTAACACCGCCATATCATAAAACGAATCGCTTTGAATGTGGATTCTCTTATCAGATTGCACTAAACTATAATAAATTACCTGAAACATTCAAAACATTACCCTTAAATAAGTTCAAGCCTAAATACCGACGCTATTTACTGTTAAAGGAGGCGACAGATTGAACGCATTGTTAGTTGGTGTCAAGAATTTAAATGTTCAAAACTTCCTCACTTTGTTTTCCTCGTTAAGCAATTCATTTAATTTAATTTAATCTAATTTAATTTGATTTAACTTAGTTTAATCTAATTTAATTTAATTTAATTTGATTTGATTTAATTTAATTTAATTTAATTTAATTTAATTTAATTTAATTTAATTTAATTTAATCTAGATTGGAAGCAACATTATTACATATTAAATCTGTAATCAAGGTATAAGTGGAAGAGCAGCGCACCCTCTGGGGTACCCGCTGAACTTCGCCTTGAGAATTCCTAAAAAATACTATATTTAAGTTTGGTTTTGTAAAGTATCTGTTTACATTTTTTTTCTTCTTTTCTTTTTTTTGGGAATTAAAGACATTATTATTATTATTATATATGTACTTCGATTGTTATCGATACTCAGGCCAAGCCTGGTTAACTAATCGCACGGATCGAAATCAAGTTATGATTAGTCCTACTAATACATATATCTATACAATATAAATTTGAAGTTGCTGTTAAAAAGTGAACATACTAAATACTATACACATATTATGTTCATTAAATTAAATGACGTTGATAAAACCAACGCTGATCACATTTTAGATAATGTATTTGTTTGAGAAGCCTCGGTGTATTTGATCCCAATTTGTAAAAGCCACGTCCCGTCGACCCTCTTTCCGCGAAGGCATTAACATGAACGCAGCGTCGCGCATCAATAACAAAAAGAGACCCTATATTCCTAGGCTTCTCCGTTGGCGTCACTTATTCGTGACTTAGTGACTTTTTATAGAAAAGAAAAAATAAACATAATATGTATGTTTTGAAAAAGTGTTATGGTTATTGTGTAAGCGTTTTTTGTTGTTTAGCTCGACGCATAGGTTGCACTCGAGTGGGTAATGTGTTGTTTGTGTTTTGTGTTAATTGCGAATTCTGATACTGTGAGTATATTGTGTGTTTACGTTTGAGTGCATGAGAACGAGTCAGAGGTGTTACATGAGTGATTGTTGAAGTGTTGTGTGTTGGTAATGGACTTTCTATAATGTTATGTTGTGTATGCAACAGAGTTTCAATTTGTGAAGGGAGGATTGAGTGTTGTGTTTCATTTTGTGTTTGAATGGTATTAGTTGAAAGTGTGTGATGTGGTTCTGAGTGATGTGCGGTATCTTCCGTTATGTTTAGAAATTTTCTAACTATGTGACAAGTGTTGATAATGACTGCCTTTTGTAATTGTATGTATATGTTCTTATCTAACCCTAAAATGTGCAAACTGTGATGTATTGTTTTTGGTATAACTCCGGTTGCACTAAGAACAATGGGTACTGTAAGAGCAGTTCCCATTCTCCATTGCGTTTTAAGTTCCTGAGCTATATCAGTGTATTTCCGATGTTTCTCTGCGTGTGTATTGGCTAAATTGTTTGTGTTGGGAACTGCAATATCTATTATGTATATGATTTTTTGTGTTTTATCTATAAGTGTTATATCTGGCCTATTGTTATATACAGTTTTATCTGTGAGTAGTGTCCTATCCCAATATAGTTTGTGTGTGGTGTTTTCAAGTACAACTTGCGGTGTATATTTGTAATAGGGTGTGTTATCAGTAGAAAGGTTATGTTTTGTGGCGAGTTTTTGGTGTATTATCTTAGCTACCTGATCGTGTCTGTGTTTGTATTCCGTTTGTGCTAGACGTGTACATGCTGATATAATGTGTTGTATTGTTTCTGGTCTTTGCGAGCATTGTCTACAAAGATCATGTGTAATTGTCCTATCTTTAATTATGTGTTTTCTGTAATTTCGTGTGTAAATGACCTGATCTTGTATGGCAAACATGAAACCCTCTGACTCTGGGAAAATATCACATTTGGTTAACCAAGCATGCGTTGCTATAATATCAACACAGTCTTCGTTAATCTCCTGTGGATATCGTCCATGTAAAGTCTTTTGTGTCCAAGTTTGTATGTTATGTGTGATGTGCGTATCTCTACTCATTGGTGGTGTGATGTTTCTATTACTCATATTTAAGGGTGTGTAAGATTTGTCTGCAAGTGTGACTGTTTTGTGTAGCGCTGAAATGTGTGATTTGTTATAAAAGTATTCTCGTAATTTGTGTATTTGTGTTTGGTGTAACAGGGCTATGTCTGTTAAGCCTCTACCTCCTCGTGAACGAGGAAGGTATAGTCTTACTGTTGAGGCGTGTGGATGATGTATTCGGTATTTAGTGAGTAATGTACGTGTGTTTCGCTGTACCTGTTCTAAATCTGTATTGGTCCACTTTATTATTCCAAAGGAATAAGTAAGGGCCGGTGTAACGTATGTGTTAATAGCTTTGACAGTGTTTCTACCGTGTAGTTGTGTTTTAAGTATACTACGTAATCTGTGTAAATATTGTGTGATTAGATTTCGTTTTATTTGTGTATGTTTTATGTGTGTGTTTTGCTGAAAACCAAGATACTTGTAAGTTTCATTCTCGTCCATGGATCTTATATGGTCACCATGTTCGAGCTCAAAATCCACAAATTCTCTCTTACCAGCAGTGATGTGTTGTGTTTTGCATTTGTCAATACCAAACTCCATGTGTATATCATGTGAAAATGTTTCAGTGATATGTAATAAATGGTTGAGTTTTGTGCTTGTAGAGGCGTATAATTTAAGATCATCCATGTAAAATAGATGTGTAACGTTGTGATGTATTTCGTGATTGTGTTTTAAGTTATAACCAAAATTTGTGTTATTCAGCATGTGTGAAAGGGGATTAAGAGAAAGACAAAACCAAAGTGGGCTCAAGGAGTCACCCTGAAAGATGCCCCTCTTAATTTGTATTGTGTTTGTGATGAGTTGGGTATCATTTAGTGTAAGTGTTAGGGTGGTGTTCCAACATGACATTATGTGAGTGAGAAATTGTGTGATGTTGTTGCTAATTTTGTACAGCGATAGTATTTTTTGTAACCAAGAGTGAGGTACTGAATCAAATGCTTTTTTGTAGTCAATGTAAGCTGTGTGTATGTTTCTTTTATTGAGTCTAGATTGCTCAAGTATTACAGAGTCTATAATGAGCTGTTCCTTACAGCCTCTGGAATACTTGGTACAACCCTTTTGTTCCTCAAATAAAATGTTGTTGTTAGTGCAGTGTGTGTATATTTTATGTGTAATGCATGATGTTAGAATTTTATATATAGTGGGAAGGCATGTAATGGGTCTATATTTAGAGGCATCGTGTGTATTGTTATCTTTTGGAAGCATATAAGTGATTCCCTGTGTGAAGAATGGTGGTGTAGTGTGTGGTGCATCTAATATTGTTGTGAAGTGTTGTGCGAGGTGTATATGTGTACAGGTGAAATATTTCCACCAAAAATTATGAATGTTATCTATGCCTGGACTTTTCCAGTTGTGTAGGTGTTTGATGGAGTTGGTGATATCTTCTAAAGTGATTTGTGTATCATGCATTGGTATTATGTGCTGTGTACGTGTACTTTCCGAAATGATCCAGGGTGCATGTATATTATGTTCAATGTTTTTGGACCACAAATCGGACCAGTAGTGCTCTAGAGATTCTAATGTGGGTAATGAGTATTTTTGCTGAGTGTTTTGTTGTGTTAGTGATCTATAAAATAGTTTTTCGTTGTATTTAAATTGTGTGTTATGACGTTTTCTATTTGCCGCTTCCCTATACCGTCTCAATCTGTTTGTGTATACTGAAAGTTTTTGTGTGAGTGTATCTTTGTGTTCATTGTAATTCGTGTTTGGTTCTCGTGAACTGTGTGTGTTTAGTTTTCTAATGATGTTGTGTACCTGGCGTGTTAGTTTGGAAGAGGTTGTGCCTTGTATGTATTGTGTAATTCGACCTAAGTCACGTCTAATTTCATCTACACGATTCATTAGACGCTTCTCCCAGGCCGGAAGTGTTGTTTTCTTTGTGATGTGGTGTTGTGTTGATATTATGACCTTGGAGCCGTTACACCTTGAAGCTGCAACAGCACCGCAGTACACAATTAGGTGTAATTGATGTAGTGATATGTTGTTTGTAATATAATTGGGTAAAATATCGGTGTTTAATATTTGAGTGATTTTGTGTAACTTGTTAGTGTCTTTTTGTTTCGGTATTCTATATCTTTGTGATGGATCTATGTTTGTGAATTCTGTAAGTGCAGTATCAAATTCTGTTTGAATTTTTAATTTAAGTGTTTCGTGTGAGTGTTGGGAGTTATTATCTACATCGTTATCTTGTGTATCTAATGTACTTTGCTGTGTCATAAGTGGATGATGATTGTTATTAGGTGTACCTAATGTGTTTTGTTGGGTGTTGATAGTGTTATTTATGTTTAAAAACCTTTCTACTTCGTGTTTAATTTGTTCTTGTGTTTCTACTGAAAGAAGCGTGTTTTTTATAATTACCCTGCGTTGGTCTGCTATGCGTTGTTGTGTTAAATGTGAAAGATGTGGGTATTGTGTTGTGAATGCTGTGTGAATCTTGTCCCTATACATAGTTTTGTCCGTTTCTATCTTCGTTACTTCCAGGTACGTACGCAAAATGAATCGATTCATCTCCTCGGTCCATTTCATACGCCGTCTGGTAGACTCCTTTGAACTGGTCCCATCCGTTAGCGGTTGAGAAGCAGGTACAAAGGTCTCTTCTTCATCTTGAGTCTGTTCTTCGGTTGTCGTACTTCTTCTTCTTCTTAATCTTCTATCGGCTGTACTTGTTTCGGGTTTCCCGATGGGTGGCCGCCTGATCACCTCCCCATCACCACCGGTCCGCATACTGCAACGTCCAGCGGTGGCTCTAGACGTGCCCTGACGATCCTCAGGTAGCGGCTGTTTTCCGAGGCTTATTTCCTTACGCTCCATTTTCATTAATAAAATGGGATGACTAAGATCACGTGAGGGCGTCACTCCCCAAATATTCACATAAGCGAATATTCTCCTACATATTGTGTTAGTGTAAGTGTAATGTGTATAGTGCATAAAATGTGCAATATAAAAGCGTCATAAAGATTTACTTAAATTTTATTATTATTATTATTATTATTATTATTATATGTGGCGTTGACAGGATTCTTTAGTCCCATTGCTTCCATTTCACTCTAACCTTGGATATTTATTTCCAGTTATGTCCTTCTTATTCTTTTAAGTCTTCTTTCACTGCTTCCCACCATTTCCTCCTCGGTCTCCCTCTCTTTCTCTGTTCTTCCATCTTAACTTCTTCACTATTCTATCATCAGGCAGTCTTTCCATACGACCTAACCATTGAAGTATTCTGGCTTTAATTACTTGGATTATATTTGGTTCATTGAATAATTCACACAGTTCTACGTTTGTTCTTCTCTATTTTCTTTTCTTCATATATTCTCCTGAGTATTCTTCTTTTCCATACTTCCAAACTGTTTTGTGTGTTCTTTGTCATAGTCCATGTCTCACTGCTGTACAATACTGTCGGCCTTAATATGGTGTTAGAAATCCGGAGCTTTTCATTTCGTGATAGGTATATTCCTTGATCGTATTATGCCATTTATACCACCCGCACTGAAAATTAAGCTGAAAGATAGACGCAAATCTTTGCTGAAATGTGAAGACTTTGGTATAGGATATTATAAATAAATACACTGAAGAGAGAGATAGAGCGGCGATGATGCAAGAAAGGCGATAAAAAGTAAAGGATTGGATGTATAGTAATTGGAAATATGGGGAAACAATGATGGAGGGTGTACCGAGGTTATTATTATTATTATTATTAATATATTATTATTTAAGCAGTGGTATGAACATGAGGAGAAAGAGACTGATTGGAAGATATAGATGTGGAAACGAAGAGAGAGGAAATAAGTACTGGTGGGAGGATGAAAAAGGCTATGTGGGGTAGGTAGGGAAAGTATAGGGCATATGGTCGATGAGTGTAAAGAACTACGTACGGAGAGAAGGAGTTGGAGGGAGATCCTAAATGAGAGAAGGGAAGGGTTGGGGTAGATGGAGGAGGTTGAGGAAGAAGAAGTAGAGCTAAGGACATTAACATTAAACGTTCAAAAGGTCAAAAGTGACGTGTTTCAGTATTTTTCCTAAACAACATCCCCACCTTCGTTAATCTAGAGGGTGTTTTTCATGGGGGTGGAAAAAAATTGAATAAAATTAATTTTCATCCATATTGTCGAATAGAATTAAAAGACGTTTCAAATGAGGGGTCGCTCGATTCCTTTTCCCTATTTAAATTCTTGAGTTAGGGGTTGCTGGGGCTAGGGGGTTGACCTGACAAAGTCAAATTTGACATCAAAAGTTGTCCCCCAAAAATAGAAAATCGACGTGTCCGAGCGTTTTTTTAAGAAACTGGTCTAAGTGTCCCAAAACAGGCGTGTTACCTTTTCAATTGGCCACTCTGTATAAAATATAATAAGTACAGATATTCTAAGCAACGTACTGTTGAATTTTGTAAACGCTTCTTGGCAGTATAAAAACATGACCTCCACCGGGACCTAGCATGGTATCAGGTTAACATTGAAGCCATCCAGCACTTTAAAAGGAATAGAACTATAACGCAGTGAGTGTGCATGCTCGGATAGTGTATTTTCTGTTAGAAAAGAGCTCATAGACGTACTAATTTAAGATTAGAAAAGTATAGCTCATTGGTCAACTTGGAGCAGACTCTACATAGCGTGGAAAACTATGGAAGGAAAAAATTATGAGAGGTACATTAGGGATGTACAAAAATGCTTATTTCTCAATACTCAACCTTTGCAACAGCAATATTCTTTTACAAAAAGGACCTTAATGCAGGCAATGAGGACATTATAAAATTTCCAGAAGTGCGTTATTTAAAAATATTTCCTTTTTAATTGTTGAAGGATGCAAACAGTAACTGTAACAGTAACAGTAACTGGTCTGGACGTAATATGTGTTTAAATTAAAAGAGAATCCAGCAATTATGATTTATTTCTCTAAGAGAGAGTCTTCATAGGTGTAAGTTTATATTTACGTTTCGCTGAACTTTGTCAGCTTCTTCAGAAAAATACCTTAGTTTGTTATAATTTGAGTAACTATAAATAAAATTATGTTAATTCAGGAACCGTAAATGGTGTCGAATTGTCATGAACATTACAATACATATCATATAAGGTAGGTAAACATAATAATAGTGCATAAAGACATGAATAATGGTAGAACATGATAAAAATATTCTGCACTGTGCGTGAGTGTAAAATATCAAAATTTAGAATTTAAAAATAAATGATTTTACAAATTTAAACATAATAAGCACACTCAAAAAATTATGGTAAAAATATCTCATCCAACTGCGCAGTGGGTGGTAAAGTTCCAAGCACGCTTGCACAGTTCCCTCTCTGAATAGCAAGGCTGATTCTCTGAATCAAATATAAACGAGACCTTGCTTCACTAGTTACTTGATGTAATTTTCTTCCCAAATCATCCACAGTTTCGGAGGTAAATGAACCAAGAGTCTACGCTTATGGCAACGAAATGATAACCCTGTTGGATAATCTCTTCGTAATGACGAGCCTTCCGTTTTGACGCCACATTAGCATAAGCAGCAGCTTCCTTTGAACATGTTAATACATTAGATGGTGCTAGAGTATCCGAGCAAGTGGCATCCCAAACTAGAGTGTGACTATTAGACCAAGGGATAAGGTAACTCCGTCGGGTCTCTTTCCATCAGAACGTGTAAGGTGGTTCCAAAAGAGAAGGAATCTTGGCAGATGTTAATGCTTGCTGAACTATTCTATTTAGTTCCTGATGTCTAGAATATCGCCCAGCACTTCTCGTGCATGATAATCCATGGAATCCAGTCCGGTCTACATGTTCACCGCATGAACATTTATGAGGTTCACAAATATTTAATCCTAATCGTAATGCAACAGCAATTTGAAAACAGTTATCAGTCATGAGAGTTCGCAACGTAGACCGGGGAATACAATTCAACCAAGCTCCTGAATAAGGAAATTGTGATGCAAGGAATCCGACCTTATCTCCCGGCGTAGTAAAACTCATTCCATTTAAAATTCTTGAAAAGTTGACTTCATCCCAACTTTTTTTGGAATTGAGGTTGAGTAGGAGCACGACATGCATTTAGAGTAGACCAAGCAGTAAAACACTCACGAAAACCGCTAATAATAGACAGTGACTCAAAATTGTAAGGAATAATAGAGGACACAAGTCCACAAGAAGCATTCACTGATGAGAGAAAGGCTGCCAAGTATAAGTCATTAATCCTGCGATTTCCAATTCCACCTAAACGTATTGGTAGAGACGCTAGACTATATTGCATTTGATTAGAGAACTTTAAATTAAGGATTGAAAGTAGCCCGTCTTCAATCAAGTTGTCAAAAGAAGAGATAATGTCTTCAAATCCATGAATGGGAGTAGATCTCAACAGATAAATCAACTTAGAAATTCCTACAGCGTTCTTTAGAAGAAAGAATCGTGAGTGGCGCTGCAAAAGTTTTAGATTAGTAACAAGTCTCTTCATGTCCTCCAACTTCTTGTCAAAGATAGGCCTTGTAGCTAAATCAATTATTGGAACACCCAATAGAGAAAGAGCTTCATCTATTATGATAATGCCTGGGGTCACGTCATTGAAAGCCTCGTGAATTGAAGAGTAATCATCGCAAAAGAATAATGTCTCACACTTGTCCGTGTTAATTTCCAAACCGATTTTCTTGCAATTCTCAATTAAGTTGGCAAAATCCTGGAAAACGGTTTCAAAGTTACCTGCTAAGCATCCATCGTCCAAATACCAAATGTTAAATTCGAATGACAAAGAATCAATAATTTCCTGGATACCCAAACAAAAGAGTAATGGTCCACCAGGATCGCCTTGCTGACATCCACTTGCAGAAGGACTGTCCACGAGACAAAGTATTAAAAGCATTCTTGAAGTTAATCTTAAGAAATATCTTCTTCCCCTCCTTTGTTCAACTCGCAGTAGGAACGAGCGGCATGCACAGCAGCTTCACATCCTCCTTTGGAGGCGTATCCTACCTGATGGGGTCGAATGTATTCTCCTATCAGATTACTGCAATCCTTACAAATTAATCTTGCCGCTGTCCTTCTAAAAATGGAGCCAACAGCAATAGGGCGAATTCCACCTCCTTTTTTTCTTAGGGCACATAGAGGGTATATGAGTTTACTTTTTCGGAAAGCATGCAGTTGGTCAACTTGGTAATAGCAGCTAAAAGTCTAACTCTTGATGCACTAGCCCCTCTTGACGTCAGACCTTTTAAGTGACTAGGTCTGATGGCATCCAGATCCCCAGAAGACGAATTACTGTATGATGAAATAGAGCTTTCAACATCAAAAATAGTCACGGTTAACGAATCCATCTCTAGATCACCGGCATTAAGTGATGGTGGCATTGCGGATGGATGTTTATCTTTGAGTAACATGAGAGTCTCTTTGTCATATTTCGCAATAGGATCCGAAGAAGACAATAAAGTAAAAGCTCCCCTACATCTCCTAAGCTTAAAATAGATTCGACTCTGTTACGAAGATTTGTATTTGATCCACCACAATAACTTTCGTCAGCTATTTTGTTTTCAACGCAATTTCTCCTTATTATTGATTCAATACTCTCCTTTGATCTCTTCCTTGGTCATTTCAGGGTTGAATAAGAGAACAGGAATAACCGCTTCCATGATTCGACATCGTTCTTAGATACACGATCCTCTATAATCACTACAAGAATTTCAGCCGTCTGACAACGGACGCTTTTTGGAATTCGTTTTGCTATTCGAACAGTTGACCTTAATTGACCAAGTTCACTAGCGAGCTTCTTCACCACAGACTCCAAATCCACATGAAAAGTAGAAGTCAGATTCTTATGTTTCTTACCAATGTGGATGTTAAGACCTTTAAAGGTATCTGTAGAGTAACGATTTTCAGGAGGGCATTGAGAGCAAGAGAATTCCCCCACAAGTTAACACAAAAACGAATCACATGGGCGAAATAGATTAAAAGAAAATAACGTTATTTAAAAAAAAAGATAGGAAACCGTTGTTTGTACGTATACCTATAGTTGATACATTACGTAACTATATGTATAAAGGCACTTGTGCTATAAAATTTAATTCGCGAGCCACACAACGTTAAAATTTAATAGGATAACGGAATTATGGCGTTTTTAATTTTGAGCAACTGCATAAAAATCTGTCATCAGTTTGCATAGCCTTACGGGGGTGAGATCCTTAGAGATTTTTCGTATCGTTTTATGATACTCCCGTGTACTGTAATGCTCGTAAAACGCTGATTGGTGACAGCAAAGTAAGCTGTGAAATGACAAATGCCTTTTCAACGCTTAAAAGTTACCGGTATTTCAATAAAACATTTTTCACATGAAAGTTAGAAGAATTTAATAAAAGTTGTTATATTACAACGCGCAACGTGAAAGCCGCCAACGTATTTCTTCAATCCACGAAATTTACAGAAGGGATTTTTGTCATTAACCTATATAAATGATTTAATTAAATCGTCAATTAAACATGGAAGCAAAGAAGAGAACGTAATTGTAATAGATTTGAAAACGTTCTGTCTTCTAAGTCGGTGTTAATTGCACTGGTCGGTCGGTATTTATCAAGATTCGCCTGCTTTTTACAATCTCAACTTGACTACTTGCCTTAAGAAGGATCTACAGGAAATTGGCTTTAGACAGAGAAATATAAGTTTGTTTTAGTCAGATAACGTTCAAAGATTACGAGAAGTTCCAGGTCGAGAACTGCGAGTCGATATACTTATAGCATGTTACTCGGAAACTTTGGTGGTAGGACGTATTAAAAATGTGTAGGCGCTCTTTTATAATTTGTGGAAATAGGAAGATTGAGGTAAAACAATGAGAAAAAGAAAACGAAAGCTCAGGATAACAAGGAAGTGGATGACAATCTTTACAACTTTCAGTGCGGAAAATGTAAATAGTGCGCGTGTGTATTTTGACGTAATCAGGATATTTTTCACGAACAGTAGAACGTATGTAGAAGGAAGGTAGCATATTTAAATCTCTCCATTAATCACGCGGTTTTATCCAGAGGGTTGCTTTTGCTCATATTTCACCGTGATAGACAAGAGCGATAGCACAAATGTAATTACACAGCATTTAGATTTAATGCGCCTTTTAATATTTACGTCCAGGATTCACACCGTATGCGTAAACGCGAATTTTCAGAAATGCGATAATTAATAACGTAATCTCAATCGTTCAAATAGTTTCGCTCATTTACAAGAAAGAAAAATGACGAATTTGAATCCATTTATACTTACCAAACGACAACACTGACAAAACCATCAATTTCGATATATCAAATTCGCATAAATTCTCAATATTTTGAAGCTGAGAATGAAGTTCGAACAGTATAAAATAATAATAATAGTAATTGTGCCGTGACACAAAGCCCTGGGTTGTTAAATCAAGGGTTTCTGGTCTTGGGAGTACCAAAGGAACCGTTTTCTTCGACAAACGGCAAGAAAAACCTACGACATTAAAGCTCTCCTGCTGCCGCACCTGTGTGGACGTGATATGACGGCCATACAGGTAAGTGATAATATACAGGGAAGAGCTGAACTAGTCATTGCGTCTATATATCTCCCAGGAGATCCTGTTAACCTACTTCCTAGCTAGTAACGAGATGGAGAGCTGATAGAACACTGTGAGAAAAACAACAAACACCTCATTATAGGGTGTGACTCAAATGCTTACCACACCACGTGGAGGAGCACTAACGTCAACCCTGACCTGCAGGACGAAGTTAACCTTCTGTCCAACTCCATTATGGGGTGGTTTGAACAGGCATCTCCCTTGAGAACTTCCAAAACGCCCCACCACCACCCCCGGTGGTGTAAGGCGCTCGATAAACAGAAAGCTCCGCTGGGAAAACTGTTCAACAAAGCAAAGAAGGACAAAACCACAGCCGGCTGGGAAGCCTGTAAGGCAAACCTAAGGCAATACAAAAAGGATATTAGGAGGCGTCAGAGCGTGGAAGAGCTTTTGCGGCTCTATAGAATCCTGCTCATCTGTATCCCGCCTAAACAAAACCCTGACCAAAGATCCGTACTATAACCCAGCTTGCCTCAGAAGGGAGGATGGCTCTTATACGAACAACCTCCTAGAGACAGCTGAAGTATTGAGAGACGCTCACTTTCCCGGAGCCACCACTACACTATACCCTATCTGGCCTGAGGCAGCCCTCTCCACCCCTACAGGGGCTGACTGGATGGATTCCGAACAGATGGTGAACGTAACGAGGGTCACCTGGGTAGTGAAATCGTTCTCATTATACAAGCGGCTACCTATACTAGAAGCACGATCTGATTCTCATCCCTGAGACTCATCCCTCGATTTATACTAGGGAAAAATTACCAAATCTTTTTTGATGTGGAAGTGGCATCCCAACCAGATATATCCATCTTCACGGATGGATCTAAAACAATGGAAGGAACAGGTACTGGTATTTATTCCCATGAACTGAACTTTCATATCAGCTAACCACTACGCAAAATTTCGATTGTCTTTCAGGTAGAACTAGAAGGCATAGCACTAAGTGGAAAAACAATTCTTATGCACAGCATAACGAATTAAATTATCAGAATCTCTAGGCTGGTTTGCGAGTGTCACCAGGTACTAGAGCCAGGGCTGGGCAAAATACATGCACTAACGTATTTCAAATACAAATTACAAAATACTCCTAGAAATGTATTTGAAATACAAAATACGAGATACTTTTACATTATTTTAAAAAATACAAATACAATATTTGAAATACAAAAATACCTATACGCATACGTGGTGCTTTTTTGGGAGATTTAGTTAGACGTTTCTAGGAAAGTTTTATAGGTTCTTGAAAATGTGTTCTTAGAATTAACTCTGAACCTATCGTTAACATTGCAGTGGGTAAAATACATACATTAATGTATTTCAAATGCGAAATTCAAAATACTCATAAGAAAGTATTTGAAATACAAAATACTTTGGGGAAAAATCATCAAATACAAAATACAAAATACAAATGTATTTCAAATACTGTATTTTCAATACAAGTATTTTCCGACTGCCCACCCCTGACTAGAGCAAGTAACAAACAGCAATACCCTTGAGCTTATATGGGTTAAAGGGCATGCTGAAATAATAGGCAATGAAAAAGCCGATAAGTTAACCTGACTGGGCTCAAAACAACCGTTTTATGGTCCAGAGCCAGCTCTTCCACTTACAGTATCAACTGTAAGCAACTTAATAACCCAAGACACCCAAGTCCAGCACAGGGTTAAGTGGAACTTGATGTTAGACTGCCGCCACGCGAGAGAGGTCTTCAGAGGACCATCTCGTGGCCTGTCGGGTTTCTGTATAGGGCTATCCAGAGGAAACCTGCGACTACTTGTAGGTATACTCTCTGTGCACTGTAAGCTTAACGAACACATGCACCGCATGGGCTTGGTAGAGTCACCATCCTGTAGGTAGAGGATGCCACACAGACTACGAGACGGTGCAACACATACTGTGTGAATGTCCCGTACTTGTCGAATTGAGACGATCCATGTTGGGAGAATCCTGGCCGGACATGGCTAAGGTTAGAACCGCTTCCTCGTCCAGCATCCTCAGGTTTATCTCACGTGTGAGATGGCTTGACTGACGTTGCGGGGTCAAACGATTCTATTCAGGGAGGTAACACAAAGGGCCCGAATAGGTGGTCTATGTGCGTATGGACTGTCCTACCCTCCCATCGAAATCCAGATCCAGACACAAAGTCCACGCAGATTTAATACATATTGAACTTATACGCTGTCTTCATTTCAAATGGAGCCACCCTTAATATTTCAGAAATTCGCCGTGTTAGAAAGAAATGCGGATATGCCTCAAAATAGCCTTCAGTTTCTGCGATGACTTCCACGTATGAGTCAAATCTCTTGCCACGGAGCGTCTTTTTGAGTTCGGAAAAGAGGCGGTAATCGTTGGGGGGCAGATCTGGGCTATACGGTGAGTGTGGGAGTAATTCAAAGCCCAATTCATGCATTTTTGACATCGTTTTCAGTGACTTGTTTTGGTGAACCAAGATCAAATGTGGCCTCTTTTTGGAGATTTTGGTCTTCAAACACTCCAATAACCCAATATAATAGCCGCTGTTGAATGTTATTCCTTGGAAGCGTACCGCGTGATTGTTACGTTTTCTGGATGTTTCGGACGGCTTTCACCAACTGCTCACCACTCGGCTGACTGTCCATTTGATTCTGGAGTGAAATGGTGTACCGACGCAAAAACCAGCTATCTCTTGCAACTACACTTTACGATTGCTCATAACGATTTTCAGGGTTTTTTCGATGTTTTCAGGATTGACAGTTTCATTTGGACGTTCAGAACTTTCAGCATCAACGGTGTATGTAGGACCACGTTTATGATCAGCAAACCAACGTTTGATGGTTGCTATTGATGGAGCAGAGTTCGGGAAACGCCTTTGAAGCCATTACTGGTTGTGTTTTGTAGACCTCAGATTTTAAAAATGGCCACAAAAAAGTAGAGTGGTGTTAATACTGGAGGTCGAGGTGGCCACTCTACAGCATTTCTTCGACCAACCCAATATGCTTAAGAGATTGCATTTTAAACGATTAAACAACAGTGTAAGGGAGGTATCAAAGATAAAAACATGATGATTGAATAGGGATTTGCCAGACCTTTTAAATGAGGTATGACTTGATAACTAAAAGCCATTTGAAAAAATTGAAAGGGTATCTCCAGCAAGGAGGGGGCGAATCTGACGTTTACCACATTAGCGCCAAAAAGTGTTCCCTTACCTATAGTTAAATTTCGGCATTTATTTCTAACACGGCGCATAACTGAAACCATAAGGGTGGGTCCTTCATATATGGCGTACGGTTAGCCTTCCTTATGTACAGATAATTGCGTAATGCTATTTAATGAATATTAATATAATGTCGCAGTCCACAATTACAACTTACGTAATGTATGTTCGTAAAGTTTAGACAATGCACCAGTAAAAATTGAAAAATGGCATAAATGCACTGTCCACTTTACCTTATTTGATTGGTCTGGAAGTTTGCACATAGTAATGCGATATATGTACAAGGAAACCAGTTATTTTTCCACGACTTTTCCATTTTGGTATTTTCCATAATTTTTTTATTTTGACGAACTCATCAATAACGACTATCAATTATGAAATTTTATACTAATTTTTTCGGTTTAATTTGCGCGACAATAATTGATCGGATTGATAAAAGTAAGTAGGAACAAATAAACTTATCTCATCACCAAATCTACGTGACATTTTTTTGGTGTTCTCAGACATCGCGTAATTAATTGAGGTTTTGGTAATGCTCTTCTCCTTACGCCACATGCGAATACCACCGTAACAATTATAATGCTCAAGAAAGTTTTTTAACTCTACGCCAGAAGTAATTTTGATTTTGCGATTCAATTATTATTGTTATCTATATCTTTCGAACAATAGAATTGTCTACACAATGTCGGATAAAAGATATCTCGTTATCAATAATATTGCATCCTTGACGGTACAGTAAAAAGAGATCAAATCAGGGAAGCTCCAATTACGTATTCTTGGTATGTCAAGGCTAAATAAACATTTCCTCTTCTATTGGTCGAGTAGGGTGGCAGGTCAAAGTTGTTTGAGTACCTTCAATTAAAGAGTGAATTAGCCCGCTTAATTGACGAAATTAGCTCTTTATCAAATTTCGGCAAAACAATTAAGACCTATAGAAGTAGTCAAAATAAGATAATTTTTGGTATAATCGGGAAAAGAAATTCATAACGTGCATATTATATGAATGTAGGTCAACATCTTCTGCCGAAAATTTTCAAAGGTCATAGGGTTAGAGAAAGTAAATATACGTTATTACTGATTATATTACTTCGTAACTACCCTGTACATTTGAGTGAGGACGGCGGGTTCGTTTTACCATTTGGTTCCAAGAAGATTGCATAACATTAATCTACACATCTATAGTGTTGGTCTAATATTAGCCATTTGGACAGTGTTGAAGCTTCACTAACTGCTTCAAAATCTGCTCATTTTTTTTCCAATCAGGTCATCGGAAAAGTGCAGTAACTCGTGATTATACTTAAGGCAGAGAAATTGCGCCCTTTTTCGCAAATAGAATTCCGTGTAAATTTGAAGAGAAATCTAATCTAGGTACTCGACACATGTGCTAGGCAATGGTATAAAAATGGGGACGTGATGTATGCCCGTCACTCTTAGCAGCGAATATGTTCAAAATTGTGCTGGTTGCAGCTCTCGTCGCTCTTGCCGTCGGTAAGTTGATCTATACTTAAGTAATTTGCGCCGTAATGACAATAATGTTCAAATTTAGACGCAAGATTCCTTTCAAAAACTCCCCAACAAGATGGAAGAATTGTCGGTGGCGTTGATGCAAACATTGAAGATTATCCATATCAAGTTTCTCTTCTACGATACGGTGAACACAGTTGTGGTGGATCGATTATCGCTCCCGTTCTCAACATAATTTTGACAGCTGCTCATTGCACGGATTCGTACGTTTTCCGTTACATACTTTTATTTTTCCAATAATAGCCTCATTTTATTTATAGCTTTTCCACCAAAAGCTTGAGCGTCCGTTACGGTAGCAGTTTAATAAATGAAGGCGGTACAGTTATAGACTTATCTGAGGTACTTCAACATCCACTCTACAATCCAGAGACCGTCGATTATGACATCGCAGTGTTAAAATTAGACGGGCAAGTGCTGTTGTCACCTCAGGCTCAACGCGTTAATTTGGTTCCACGATATTTGGCAGTAGGAGGTCGTAGCGCTCAGGTAAGCGGATGGGGTAGATTATTCTCAGGTGGCCCATTATCGGAACAGTTGCAAGTTGTTGAAGTCAAAGAGGAAGATAGAGACGCATGTAATAGTGCATATTCAGGTAAAATTACCGACAGAATGATTTGTTTTAAGGATCCCGGTCAAGACTCATGTCAGGTAACTGATTGTCTTTGTCAGTACATACGTTAAAGATTATAATATTACTTGTAGCAAGATTCTGGTGGCCCACTCGTACATGACGTTGGACAGATTGGGGTAGTTTCATGGGGATACGGATGCGCAGATCCCGCATACCCTGGGGTATATTCAAATATTGATAACGAGAGCATTAGAGAGTACATTGAATCTGCTGTAACAGCGCATGGTATAAGATAAGAATGAACATTAAACCACCCATTATGATGGTGGTAATCAATTGTCGTTTGCTATATTCAATTCTTTGTGTAACATGAAAATTTCAATAAACAATTATTCCTATTAGCCTACAAATTTGTTCATGTTCCCATCCCACAAAATACTGGAAAAAAATTTAAAAAGTAACCGCTAGTGGCGGATTTAAGCCAAGAGTGTAGTTTGATTATTATTATGACGTGTTCTTATTACTCTCATTACCTATGTTGATCTATTTAGTAATTAGTTGTTAGAAGTTTCTGGGGAGGTAGATTTTTGAAAACTTGTACTTAGGGGTTACTATGAAAGCAGATTCCACGCAAAATATTTTCAAAATGACCGTACTTCTGAAAATGCCTTAAGTAGTTAGTAACGTCATTATTTTCAATGGCAACACCTATTTTTTCTACGTGATATATGAGTTCTTTTGGTATCCACATGTCGATATCCATAATTTATTGCATCTTTTTTTGGGAGCAGAATATTGGTTATTTAACAAAATAGAAAATATCTAAAGGATGTTCGCACATAGTAAGTATGTATTTCTTTCATCTTATAAAAAAAGAATAAAATTATTTCATTCAATAATTGCAATGTCTTACGCCAAAATGGAACGAGATAATTCCCAAATTTTTTTCTAAGAATAGATTCAGCAAGAATTGGGCTACCGGGTACCCAACGTGTATTCATTTTTGCTTGAAAAATGAACTATTTAGAAGATATAAGAAATTGACCAATACCCACGGTTTTTAGTAGACAAGATTATTGAAATTTGACATTATCATTTGACAATAATAAGTTCTAAAGTGTTTAGACACTGTAAAGTTGCGAAAGATCGCGCGTTTTATAATACTTTTCGATAGGTACCGTCGAAAGTACGGGGAATAAAAATTTAAAATTTATGTATTATAACAACAAATTATGAATTGATGAGGGCCCAAAATTTCATTAAATTTTGAGATTTCAGCCCTTAAATTGAGCGGATAGTGGTGTGTAGGTACTAGTTATTGAAGCAAGAGCGTAAATATTTATTATTGATCATTACAACAGTTGTTTGCCATCTCATTATTTTTAAAACTGGCTATCTAAGACCTTTTTATTCCAAAATTAAAAATATAAACAAAATGGAAGATAGTGTTACACTGAAAATGAATTATTTCTTAACAATATAGGTTTATATAGGTAGAAAAAAAGTGTCTAGGCACTTTAGAACTTATTATTGTCAAATGATAATGTCAAATTTCAATAATCTTGTCTACTAAAAACCGTGGGTATTGGTCAATTTCTTATATCTTCTAGTGGCACAAGGGAAAGCTTTGGTGTTTTCATAAATGTTGATGGTGATGTTAAAGGTGGTACTTTTCGCGGGAATTGTGCTTGTACGTCGGGTTCAATCACTTAACTGTAATGTTAACAAGAACCCAGCCATTAATTTGTAGATCTGCTATATCTTTGCTAACATTTTCCACAACATTTTTCAGTAAATCGGCCAAATAGTCCAATCGCTATAGATTGAAAAGGGGGACTGTCTTAAAAAAATCCAAGTAAATAAAACTTAGTGGAGTGGTTCCGTATGGTACAGTAATGCTCCACCCGATTTATCTAACAAAATTTCCACAGGTGGCCGAAAAACAGCGTTTTTTTCACTTTCTTCAGTTTTCCCTCTACAACTTTTTTCCCTTGCATCCTACGAGATAGACCACTCTATTCACTTTTGTAGAATAGTTAAATTTCCTATAATTCGCACTGGTCAAACATATTGTTGACCCCATATTTACCGAGGTACAGGGGTTCAAAAAAGTGGACAATTTTCCAAATTGGTAAAAAATCGCAAAAAAGTGATATGTAAATTTTACGGATTAAACGGTATTATGGTACCTGAATCTGATTTCTTACATGCAGTAACACCCCCTCCCCCCCACCGCATAATTGTGACGAATTTTACCCAGTGTGGTGGTCGTGATCTACAGATTTAGAAATGCAAGCAGTAACTCGATTCATTTTTCATTTGGCTGGTGGCCTCCGCTCCCCCTCCCTTCATTTTTCTATCGAATAGAAAGTGTACCTTTATGTATTATATCGTAAATTATGTAATTGAAAAAATATGTATTGTAAAAGTAAATGTTTACTCAAAACCTCTCCCTTTTTGCATCAAAGGGAGGATCTTCGTATCTGGTTTCTTCCTCTTCAATATCGCATTCACCGTCAGCAACGTTGTCTTCTTCTTCTCCTTCCTGAAAGTCAGGCTCGGGAGAGTTTTCGCATCCATGCCCGCCGCAATTCTTGCAAATGGTGGAGAACAGCAGCCCTGCATTTTTGCAACTGCATCAGGCTTCTGTGGTACCCCCTCTTTTGCAATTGCAGCAAATAATATTAATGATGTTGTCGGGAGCTGCACGTCGTGAGATGGTGATGGGGACGACTCCTCTTCTCTTCAACGACCACCCCCACGTCGATGGCGGTATCTCATTTCCCAGCCATGTCTGTACCTGCAGATACGTACGGGGAGCATGGTGAGTGGCTTCATCTGTGGTAAAAGGCATGTCTTTCAATAGAAATCGAATTATTTTAATTGATTGCTTTATAAAATTATGAAATGTAAGGATTCTACCAACCTTTAATTACAAATGAAACACTCTCCGACACCGCACACTCCTCAACTGGAAGAAGCCATTTCATTGATTGTTCCCCCTCCAAATTCCACTAGGAAATTTTGTTCGAAGTAGGGTGGAGCCCGACTGTACCATACCGAACCAGCACCCCAAGTGTCATTAACTTGGCATTTTTTAAGGGTGAAATTACATGGCGACTGGGCGACAACACATGGTCGGATAGAAGATATATAAAACATGCTCCGCTCCCGAAAATTGGAAAAATTAAGCATCAAAGATTTCGGAATATGACAGGAAGTGATTCGAGCAGCATTGATTCGAGGAAATAAGCCGGAAAGAGGTACATTGCTCAACCAAGGCTGATACGAAAACATCATTGCTTTCAATTCGAGAATGATCTACAGTTTCCACTAAATTTAAACATTCAAACGTGTTAACACGTTCACAATCCACTGTACATTTTAAAATAATACTCGTCACGTCCACGTTTAAAATGTTATCCCCCACATATGTGTCATAAACATATAATTCCAATAAAATTATATATAAATTTATACCAAAATATAGGTTTTTCTTTCCTCTAACGTCCTATTAAGAAACAATAATTAATACCGCCACGTCCTACGTTTAATCGAGCTATTTCTATCCGAAGATTTGTGACCCATATGTGGTTCATGGACGTGCCATTAAATGCTTCTATGACCCACATGTAGGTCATAGGACTGTGAACGTGTTTTTACTATTGTCCATTACATCATACAGGGCGCAGTTCATCAGGAACTATTGAAAAGAATTCCCTGTAAATGTCTCAGGCAACGGCAACTGTGTGTGCAGAGAAATAAGCATGTATTGTTTCATTTTGTGCAATGGAGGATGGGGAAAAAGATCCCATTGCAAATATTTACGTCAACGTTTATGGGGTTGTGAATCAATTTTGAAAATTTCCTGGAAGTGAAGAATCGGTCTAGGAATCTCCAACGGCGAGGAATTCCCACACTGAAACGCATCAAGAAGGGGGGGGGGGGTAAATCTACTGTGTACGATTAAACAATTCATAGCCCAGCCGTTTTTTTTATGGATAATATCCCGGTTTTTATGGATCATCTAGAAAACGATTGATTGGACAAAAAAGTTAAAAGGCACATATTTAGATCAACATTTTTGTCAGAGGACCCGCCCTTTGCACGGTAAATTACCAATTTTCATTGTTTAGATGACTTTTTAATGTTACGAAATGCCAGAATCGACAAAGTGTTCACAATTTATTTAAATGGGTCTTCATGTAATTAAGTTTTACCTTAATTTCATATTTATAAACAATCGATTTTATGGACTTAGTAAATGACAAGAATTTGAATTTCTTAAATCTTCTTTGCATTTTACTTAAATATTTCCTCATAATTTTCCATCGAAAGCCGAATCGGTAGCAATTAAGGTTATTGGCCGAATATCCTTTAATTCAAAGGAAAAACTGCTGTTATAGGACGAGTTTTTATTTGAAATAAGACCTCTTCGTAATATACGTGCCTAATTACATCGATTACCGATTTGAAAATTGTACAGAGATAACAATTGCAGAATAAAAGTTAAAGACAATTAAGTATAAAAACGAAAGCGGACCCTTGCAGTTTGCCTCCTAAATATTGAACGTCTAAATTCGCATTTGTAGGATCAACTCGGCTATGTCACTCAGGAAGTGGAGCCGAGCCGCAATCTTTGTTATCCAAGCTAATGCCGTTTGACAATGGCGTAATCCTTTAATCCTATACCCTATGGCCGCCGTCTACTCCATACCTAAAGATTTTCTTTATAAATCCACTTTTATATTAATACCGTTGAATTTTCTTTTACGCTTCCTCGTTTTTACCTTTTGACACGATTTAATTTTAAAATTGGTAGGTACGATTTTTTCTCATAAATTATTATTCTTCGCGCCTTTTGGAGTGGGTAAGTGGGTTTATTAATATTCAAGGACGGTAATATATAACCAAGTAATTTATGTGGTAACCTACCGTGGTTGTTAATTACTGTAGTTAATAAATTTTCATTTTGTGGCCATTTTTTACACATAAAAAGCTTTTGAGTACAGTAGCTGTAACACGTTCACCCATTTATTATTTTACGTTTGCAGTACACAGTTAGACTAGGTTAAATTGTCAGAAGCTTGATATAATACTGCCATTAGAGTTATATTTTTTATATCTGTAGTTAACACGCTTTACAGATGTACTCTTTGTTACATTATAATTACATTTTTAATGTCTTCGAGTTTGCTAATGATTACTAAAAGTAAAATATCGCAGTAGATCAAGCACCTTCTCGTAATGTAATTTGGCTTTATGATCATGGGGTTGCTAGTAATCTTATGGTATTAGTAGTATAACGCTCACGTGCTTTAGGTATTTTATGCACTACTTGATTGTCAATTTTCAATTGCTGTATTTAACAGATAATGCAGGTAGTAAGGTTTAGATAAAAGATAATTTCTTGAAAAGCAAGAACCTTACGTTACTGCTGAATGAACAACAGGTTATGGGTACAAGGAAGTGATGTGATTCTGAAAACAGTAAAGAAAGGTCAGTATAAGTCAGTGATAGTTTCAAATGTTTAAGATATGGTCATGTTAAGAAGGATCGTCATGGAAAGCCCTGTAAAGAATACATTGAATACTGTAAAGCTAATTATGGTTGTAACAACTGCAAAGAAAAAGGAGATTTTGCAAATGAATGTCCAACGAAAGAAACGAAGGAAGTGAAAGCTTATTTTACAATAGCATTAAAAGCAAGCGAAGTGAGACAGCAAAACAATTTTAAAGAAAATTGGTCTATGGACAGTGGAGCGACAATACATATAACTGGAAATTTGAGTTTATCGTCAAACTTAACTCCTATCCTTTAAATGAAACTCAAAGAATCAAGTTAAGTAATTCAACCATTCTTTATTCAGATAGTGTTGGTGTTGGAGAAGCCTATCTGACAACATACGATCGATCAAAATGGCAAAAGATAGTTCTTCGAAGAGTCCTGTTTGTTCCTGAATTAGATTTATGGTTTGGAATTATGGTTTGTCTGCTGCGTCTATTAAATTGTGGCATGAACCCCTGGCACATCAAAACGTCAGATATGTATTGAAAAGAAATAACATCAAGCTTATCGATGATTGGAATGATTATGTTTGCGAAGGATGCATTTATGGAAAACAATGCAGTATTCTGCACCATAAAAATCCTGTAGTTGCCAAAATGTTTGGATATGGTACATGTTGATCTTGGTGAAATGAATGAAAGATCTCTTGGAGGCAGCAAATATTTTCTGATCTTCAAAGATGACTACAGTCACTTCAGAACTATATATTTTCTAGAACAGAAATCTGAAGCAATTGACAAGCTGAATGTATACCTAAATTTGGTAGAACCACAATTTGGCTACAAATTGAAAGTATTGAAGTCAGATAATGGGAAGGCAATTAAAAATCTCAGAAGCAAAGATGTACTTGAAGAATTGGGTATACTTAGTCAAAGGTCTACAACGTACCCTCCTCAACAGAATGGAAGAGTTGAAAAAGAAATGAGGACTATTGTAGAGGCAGGACGTTCTGAAATATACGCAAAAGAACTGGGAAGCTTTAAGTTATTCTGTATTTACTATACTGAAACCAGTACAGGGAAAGGAAAAGTCCCGCAGATTTATGATTTGGTCGACGAGTCAATGTCAAGAATATGAAGCCATTTGGATGTAACTGCTACGTTTTCATTCCAAGTCAGAAACTAAAGAAACTTGACAGAAAGAGTTAGAAAGGTAAATTTGTTGGTTATGATACCGAAGAAATGGGTTACAGAGTATACATACCTGAAAAGAATGTTATAGAAGTGTCATGCAATATCAAATTTGATGAAAGTCACAATGTAGAAAACCCCAAGACTGAAATAGATATTGATTCTTTAATGAAAGAAGCTGTTGATTCTCAGGAGGAGCATGTGTCTGACAGAGAAAGTGAAGAGGATGCCAACAGCGATGATGATTTTGTAGAAGGTGACAGTGAAATCCAAAAAGAACAAAATCTGCAAGAAAACATTAAAAATGGAAATGGTAGAAAGTTGAGAGACAGGCCTACCATAAAACCTCATCCTAGGTAGGTATCACGATTATGAAACTACCTACATGGAATTGATTGCAAATGTGGACAAGTTGAGTGTTAAAGATGCACTAAAAGACATTGAATGGAAAAAGACAATGGATGATGAGATTAAAATAATCATATATGTAAAAGAACAAAAAAGAGGGTTGTTGATTTTTATATTTTTCATTGAAGGAATTGTGTTTTGTATTAAAAGTTATTGATAAAAAGTTACATATTTATTAATCAGATTCATTAAGCTTAAAATCTACTACATTACTGCTGAATGAACAACACTTTCATTAACAATAAACAACGCATGAACGCATCACGTTGCCACTTAACGACATGCTAAATGACGTACACGTACACACGCAGGGTCAATTTTGGCACATAAAGATAAAGGATAAAGGTTATTCCTTTAAATCTCAATAACCATTAAACTTCTAAGCTAAAGCTCCGGTAAGGCTTAAACTCTTTCTTTGGTTACTTTTAAAGTAATAAAGCTCTACCCGAGCCGACGGACTTATATGACCGTTTACACCGTAAGGTTTAAGTAACGCTTAACGGTAAGCTGAACTTAAAAAATGGAACTTAATTAAGCCCTCAGTTTTGGCGTAATAAATGTTAAGTTGAGTCTTACGCAAGCGCATTTCAAATTTAAATGACTTTAATTAATGTTTTTGTCAAGTTCACATTAATTAATGGGTAATGTGTATGGCATTTTTGAAGATGATTTTGATATTTTAGAAATTATAGAGTTTGGTTTTCCGCGTGCACGCCAAAATCATTTTCAAATGGACGATTTGAATTTTTACCGAAGATTTAGGTTACATAAAGAAACATTCTCTTTTTTGTTGGGCATGGTTGGCCCTTCCTTAGAATTAGAACACGATTTGTAAGTACTTACTTAATTCATTTTACAATGCTAAAACATTTAAGAGTTTGTGTTAGAAACGCACATGTGTTCCCAAGGAATCAGCTTTTGGCATGTCTTCAATTTTTCACATCTCCAGGGTATTTTTAATGTTGGCTACTTTTCTGGAGTACATGTGTCCACTGTTTAAGGAATTATTGCTAGAGTGTCAGAATCGATAGCAAACTTAAGAAACATATTTGTTAAAATGTCCGATAATATGCAACAAGTGCAGAATGATTTCTTTGATATTGCTGCCTTTCCTAGAGTTGGCGCAGCAATTGACTGTCCACATGTAAAGATTCAATCGCCAGGTTCTATTTTGGAATATTGTGCCAAAAATTTTTTTAAACAAATTAAATTTTTTCAGGTGGTAATGATGCAGAACTTTTCCGTAACAGAAAAAGCTCAAGCAGCTTGTGATAACCGTTTAAAAATTTTGGATATTGTTGCACGCTGGCCACCTAGAACACATGATTCAACAATTTTCAATAATAGTCGATTGAAAGCAAGATTTTACACTAGACATAATATGAGAAGAGTCTATAAATAATTACGTTAGAAACTTGTAATTTTTTACTTTTCCGTGCATACACACGTGTACCTATACAACGTGCCCAAGATTGCACATTATGGTTTTAAAGCTAATTTTTAAGAAATATTCGGATTAATTTTAGTATTTGATAATATTTTTTTATGTACAAATCTAACAACTTCAAAACCATAAAAATATGTAATACATCATTAAATTCGTAATAAAAAATACTATCGAATGCAGGGGGTTTCGTTGGTTGTGGCGATATAAAAAATCACAATCATTCGTAAAGCTCCACAAAATCTAATGTTACGAGCCGGTGTTTAGCTCCGGTGTTAAGAAATATGATTGGCTATGTTGTGGGCGTATCGCAATAATTGCTGGCTGATAAAAATTTATCTACCAATGATATTCCTTAACACCAGGATCAATTGTAGCACTGGATTAATTAGTTTTGCGAAACTGTCCCTAATTATCGCATACAGATAACAGATTTTTTAGACTTTTAAACGATTCAAACCCGTACATGTAAGCAACTCAAAAAGGATGGCACAGTAAGACAAATCAAAGATATACCCAGTTCAAGTTTTGAGAAAAGTTGAGTTATAGATAGCCCGATTGGCCTCAAAACAACCGTTTAATGGTCCAGAGTCGGCTTATTCACTTACAGTACCAACTGTAAGCAACTTAATAACCCAGGACACCCAAGCCCAGCACATGGCTAGGTGCAACTTGATGTTAGACTGCCGCCACGCTAGAGAGGTCTTCAGTGGATCATCTCGTAGCCTTACGCGCTTCTGTACAGGGATATCCAGAGGAAACCTGCAACTACTTGTAGGTATACTTTCTGGACACTAAACTCAACAAGCACATGCACCGCATGGGCTTGGTAGAGTCACCATCCTGTAGAGAATGCTACACAGACGACGGACGGCGCAACACATACATTGTGAGTGTCCCGTATTTGTCAAATTGAGACGATCCATGTTGGGAGAATCCTGGCCGAACATTACTAAGATTGGAGCCGCTTTTTATTGGGATGGCTAATCAGGGGGGTAGCACAAAGGTCCCGAATAGGTGGCCTATGTGCGTGTGGACTTTCCCACCCTCCCATCGAAATCCAGAATGATTTAGGTTTAATAATATTTAATGCTATGTCGATTGTTATTAGTTGTTTTTTTAACTTTGTGCATTATACGCATAACGCAATACAATAATTAATTTATTATTCAAGTAATTGTAAACATCCATGTATTATATTGAAAATGCTCGAATTCATAGTTCGTGTATTTAAACATAATTAACATAATTTATAGTTTAATGAGAAGTGAACATTTGTGTCTAATTATTATGAGGAGAAATGAATTATGTAAACTTGTAAATTATGTATTATACCTTCAAATGAGTTTAGTACACAGTGTAACATGTTAAACAATTTAATAAATTATGCAAATTCGTCTATCGCAGTTGTTATGAAAAGTCAATATTAGAAGAATGAACAACTCAAATTGTACAGGTTGTCTACAAAATATTGGTAGAAAATTAACATTGCCCTCAAACATGCAGTAGGTGCATAGTTACGATTTTCCTATTTTTAAGGCGTCATACAATTTACATAAAATACTGTAAAGTGTTCTGTTGCATTCTTAGCATAACACGTTTATTGTAGAAAAGTAAGCGGAAGTAAGTGTAATAATCATTATGGTACAACAGAAGTTAGAACATGAAATTTTCCCTTAAGGAAACAAAAGCGATTACCACACGAGAACTATTTTACGATATGAAGTTCGGACATGAATACTTGCCACGTAATGGACGTTACAGTACTGTACATAATTTCAGTAGTCATTATTTCTAAAATAAGAGCGCCAGCGATTATGTTATTAGCGAACATTAAAACTTATTATGTGTTCTGTTCAAATAATACTTAAATTGCAATAACAACAAATCATTTTCACACACACAAGCAGAGTTAATAGAAAAAAGAAAAATCCGAAATCACACTGCTTGAAAGAACGACTCACGCCTACTTCAATTAAAAGGAAAAATCGTCAAAAAGAACTTCCATTAATTCAACAAAAAGCATCATAGATGGAGAAATTATAAGATATAAAAAGTCACACGTTCACTGAATGTTGTAACACTTGTGATGAAAAGTGTTCGCATTTGCTACCAACTGCGCGAAAACATACCCTGCTGTGACGTCAACGTGTTGATATAATGGCCTTTCTCATTAGGGGTGACACATATTATGAGAGATTTTCTGCCAAACAACTTCCGACACTCAAGTAGGTATTCATTTTAAGTTCGGATAATTGTAGACCGAGAAAACAATTTGTGGTAAATTATAAGATGCTACGCTTTAGTCTTTCTTGTTTTCGGTTTTAGAATGAATGGCACTCGGAGCTTCTGCTCTTGATGTTCTATGAAAGGGGTTGTTAATGAAATGAGCAAACCGACTCATGAGAAATGTTGCACAATTTCGGTTAGATCCATTTCGTCGTTCTATTTTTCCATACCCTTATGCTATATCTATACAGGGTGGACCAACGAAAAGGGAACAGACGTGTTTCTGGCTAGAAAATTTTTTATTTTGAGAAATGCAAAAACACGTCAATTTTTATATCAAGGGGGACAATTTTTGTCGTGATTTTCAACCTGAACAGATTTCATCCCTTAGCACTGTGAGAACAATCCCCAAAATTTAAATAGGGATGATGGGGCTAGGGATACGTGATACGTCATTTGAGAGGCCTTTCTTTTCTGAATTCAGTCAACTAGTTTTTTTCAAGTTTTTTTATTTTTAACAAAAAAATTGATGTTGCAAAAATGGAAAATGAGGAAATGCTGCATTTTTTTGTTAAAACTAAAAAAAAATAGTGCACTGAAATCATAAAAGAAAGACCTTTCAAATGACGTATTACGTGCCTCATCATCCCTATTTAAATAAAAGAAACTATTTAACCGTGTTGTTCTTACCTTTTCCTGTTCAGATACTCTTTTTCACTTTGACCTTTTTCCTTCTGTTTCCTTCAAGTTTTCAAATTTTCTCTGTATGTCTTTTACATCTCTACCACATGATTCTGCCATCTCCGGCCAAGAATCATCCATCTTCATTTTGTTCAAATAACTAGGATCTCGAGCATTCCATAATATCGATAATTCACAAAATAAAAAAGATTTTTATAGAACAACGTAACTAATTGCAATTATCTAAATTTTAGAACTACACATCACCAAGCACAAAATACAGAAGGGGAGGGTTTAATATAAGGAGGAGGAACATGTTGGCGAGGTACAGATGTGGAAATGAAGAGAATGGAAACAAGTACTGGACCACGAGAGGAGAAAGTACAGATTATGTGGCAGTGGTTTGGAGGACATTAATCACATGATCAGGGAGTGTAAGGAGCTAAGGGAAGAAGAAAGAAGTTGAAAAGAGATTTTAGGAGGAGAGGATGGACGCAGGAGGTAGAGGAAAGAAGGTTTATAGAAGGGGGAGTGGAAAAAGGGAGGAGGCATCTTGAACGTAATTTTAGTACAAAGGGAAATAATTTGTTTTAGTTAGATAATGTGTAAGAATAAGAATTATTTCGTAAAAAATGTAAATATTTAAAACAAAATAAAGATGCTATTCTTTTCTATGCACCCTCGACACCCTCGTCCCTTAGTATATGGATTCGTTACCATTTAACAAGCAATTCAAAGAATATAGCGTCAATAGTAATAAAATACTTACCTTACGTCACTGTTTCGTCTGCAATACAGAAAATTTGGAAGAATTTCTATATCACTCACATACCCTGAGTGACGCCATTAGCAACGGTTGTCCTGTAATCCGAAACTCTAATTAAATCACGTTTATGCGATTTAATTAATTAACTAATTGCACAGTCATAGATTTTTAAATTCAAAAACACGAACGCGAAACCGCGGAGTCACTTTCGAAATTTATTTAAACACATTCCCCGATCACTAGTCGTTAAATACTGATCGATATTAACTTCCGACAGTCTGATATAGAACTACCGCCGTTATCAGTTCCCTTTGCTAAAACTGGTTAGGGTTACTTTCGCGTTTAAATAAAAACAGGTCAGCTTGTAGTGACCTAATGTCAGTGATTCACATAAAATTGGACAGTTTTTGAATCAGGCGATCGAACTAAATAGTCAAAATCAATTAAATTTATGATTAGTTAATTGAAAAAGGATCGAAAGAACTGCGCTACTACTAATGACTTTGTATGTCATTATTTCACTACGTGTAATTCATACAATTAATTAATAAGATTACTGTTTGTTATCCAGCTCCATAATTCAACATTTTTACCTGTTAAATAAAACAATCAAACGCTAATAACATCATATACTGATGAAAATAAGTAAAATTGGTTATCGCTATATGTCATTTAGGTTTATCTTGTACATTATATGCTACAGCAAAATTTAAACTTTCATATATCGTTCATGCAGTAAAGCCAGTAATAAAAGGTGGTAATTTTGCTTCAAAAGTTTGTAAAGCTAGTTGAGGCAAGTCCTATAGAATTTTCGGTTGGTTACCTTCTTATTAAACGCTAGAGCGAATTGCTAATGTTTTTACCCCTTTTTTTTCAGAACACGAAGATAGCCGCCATATTTAAAGCTTAACATAATTTTCGGCTTGGGTAGAAATTTTCTGTTCTGTTCATGATTTTATAAATAACTGTAACGTGTACGTACGTTAAAGTTTTAAAAGCAGCTACTCTCGTGCGTTAAATTTAGTAAAATGTAAGCTACGTAATACGTGGAGCAACACATGAAAGGTGACGCTGCGCGCCGGTTCTATTGACAACTTAGAGAGTTTCATGTCATTGTCTTTCTACGGAATTAAAATGGCGGCGATGGATTGTATAAGGTTTATGGAATGAAAATAAAACATATATTCTAGAGTACAGTAAAAAGTTGAGAGTGAAAGAAAAAAAATTAAACAAAGAAAGTAACTAAGTAAGAAAGATAGATAGATAGTTTTCAGTACTCGTTCAAAAAATAATACTGCAATCGACAGCCATATAACTATTTTTTATAATTTATTGATAATTAAATTGCAATGGTAAAAAATTTAGTAAAAAAACTGACATCTCGAAATCGAAAGATTTATAAGTGAAAATTTTTAAAAATATTTTTTTTTATTATATGTAATTGGTTTCTTCTAAGGATTTCGAAAATTGTCAGAGACCTTGCCTAAATTTCATAATTATGATCTAACTCAACGACGTTAATTATTGGCCACAAATCGTAATTCTTTATTTTTTAAAAATATTTGAGAATATAAATATTGAAAACACGTCGTTTGTATAACCTCAAAGCAAAGCGCGCATTGAAATTTGTGCTCCAAAATAATAAAAGAAAATATTACTAAAATAATTACCTTTTTTCAATAAACACAATACAATCAATTTATTTGTTTTATACAATTAGTGTAAGTATTCGATTTCTACAACAATACAATTCATTTTCCCCCATATATTTTACCAACCACCTTCCTTCTCTCCAATACCTCCTTCATCCAATCCTCCCCTAGTATGTGCTTCCTTTCTCTCCCGTTCCTCCGCAGCTCTTCACACTCCACCGCCATGTGCTGCCAACTTTCATACTATTTCCTGCGCAACGTTCTTTCTTCCTTCTCCCTCCAGTACTTATTCCCATTTTCCTCATTCCCACATCTAAACCGTGCGATCATTCTTTTCACCCCTAAACTATTCCCTCCCCTTAAGTATTCCGGCATTTTTCTGTCACTCTCTATATCCCTCATTATACCTTCCTTCCCCTATTCTTGCTCTTCTTTCCAGTGCTTGAGTGTCCTCATCCCTTCTCACTGTGTCTCCCACTATGTTTCTCCCTTCTTCCCTTTTCCTCTCCACTTCCTCTCTTGCGTACCCTCCTCTTTCATAGTACAATCTCCTTTCTTCCTGCACAAATTTTATTTTTGGTCTCGTCACACCTTCCCAGCACTTATTGAAGAGATTTCTTCCTCTTTTGTCTATCCCCTCTTCATATTTCATCGCTCTTATCCCCGCCTGTATCCTTATTTTCTCTAACTTTATTACCACCTCTACTATATATTCAAGTGTCTCTCTTTCTAACCCTAACGTCCATCTGCCATATTATTCTTGCACCTCTCCAACTTTTTCCACTCTTTCCACCCCCACGACCTCATCATCATCATCATCATCATAACGCCCTTCACTAATTTTTCGCCCACCCATTTCTATTTCTCCATCTCTTTCCTGAACACTCTCACCGCCATTCCCCATACCTGTCCCACTATCTTATTCGCCTTCCTTGTCAGTTCTTCAATATGCCCCTAATCTTTAATATCATACCTTATCGTGTATCCCAGGAATTTCCATAGATCTACACGTTGTATCTCTTCCTCCCTCCATTTCCATTTCTCCACCTCCTTTTTCCTCCCACTCCTTCTTTGGAATATCATTTATCTACGTTTCCTCTGCATTAGTTCTCAGGGCTTTCCCATCCAAGTATTTTTTTCACAACCGCTGTTGCTCCTCTCATTTCCTTATCATCTTCCGCTAACACCGCCACATCGTCCGCATGCGCCAGTACCCACACCTTTGACCTTCCTGTTACTACTCCCCCTCTTTGCTGCCCTTCTATCGTCTCCTCCAATCCTACTATGTATAGCGAGAACACGATCGGGCTTAAAGGACACCCTTGTCTCAGCCCTTTTTCCGTCCAGAACACTTCCCCCAATTTCCCTTCCCTTCTGGTTCTGCATCTTGTCTCTTCGTACATCTCCTCTATTGCCTCCACTAACTCCTCTCTTATGATTTTTTTCTTATTTATGTCTATTCATGCTGTCAAATGCCACTTTCATATCCAGAAGCATTGCGTATAGTTTCCCCCATTTTATTTCTAGTTTCTTGTTTATTAACTATTTCAATACATATATGTTATCTATGGTCTCTCTTTTCCTCCTAATACCCGTTTACCAATTCGCCAACAGATTCTTCTCCTCTATATCTTGCTCCAGCCTCCCTCTTAACACCTCTGCATAAATCTTGTACCCCGCGTTTGCTATGCTTATTCCCCTATAGTTTTTTTACATTCTTCCTTTCTCCTCCTTTATATATCGGCTGCATTATTATTTCCTTCCACTCCTCTGTTAGACCTTCCCCTTTCCATATTCTACTTAGTACCCTTCGCAACCTTTCTCTCATCCTTTCTCTAATATATTTCCACTGCTTTCCCTGCGTTCCATCTGTCTCTTCCGCTTTTCCCGTCTTCACCTTTCTCAGTACCTTTTCTAACTCTTTCCTCTCTATTTATCCTACCCTTCTCCTTCCTGCTTTCTCCTTCCTCTCGGTTTTTCTTTCACACCTCCGAGTAACTCCATACAATTTTCTCCCCATTCCTTCTCGTCCTCACTTTTTCCTTTAATTCTCTCTTTACTTATGAAGGTCCACAATTCTCTCTCATTTCCTATACTCTTTATCCTCCCCTCTACCTCATGCTTATATTCACTTTTTATCCCTTCGCACGCCTCTTTGTACTTTTTTTTCGATTCTGTGCGCTCCTCTAAGCTCATGCATCCTTTTTTCCATCTCTTCCTCCCTTTTCTAGCCTCTCTTATAGCCTTTTCACATTTCCCGTTTCACCAATCCTTTCTTCCTACCCCTTTATCACTTTTTCTCTACCTTCTCTTTTCCACTCCTTCATCCATTATTCCCACTATTCTTTCTACTTCCTCTCCCACCTCCTAGTCGCTTTCTTGCTCACCCACGTCCTTTTATACCCCTCTATACTGTCTTCTGTCCATATCTTTCTCTCTTTCCATTCCTCCCTTCCCTCTTCTTCCTGTTCCACCTTCTCCTCCTTTAAGGAACACTTCTATATGTAGATGGTCCGATTCTTCTTCTTCTCCTATTCTCATTTTTTCTGGATCCCCAGACTCTCTTCATTTACCACCACATAGTCAATTACAGACTCTCCTCTCCCACTAATATACGTATACTCTCCTCTTCTCCCTTCCTCCATACTTCCGTTTAAGATCATCCATCCACTTTCCTCACACATTTCTATTAACCTTCTTTCTTGTCCGTTTATCTCTTTATCCATGGATGTTCTTCTTACCTCTTCTCTATTTATCACCATCCCTTCTTGTTCCCTTATCCTTGCGTTGAAATCACCCCTATAATTATCTTTCTTTCCGCTTTCTCCCCTAGCACTTATTCTATACTTTTCCTTGTTTCCTCCATCTCTTTTCCATTTATCGTCATCACTACATACTTTTCCCTTTGTTCTGTGTTTATATATCTTGTTAGCCGCCTTTCCCCACTACTTTTCCACTCCCGCCACTATTCCCCTTCTTGCCCTCCCTCTTTTCTCTTTCCTTACTGCGAATTGGGCTCTCCAATCAAACTCCCCTGGGAGATTTTCCTTCCATTCCTCCCAGTCCTTCTCCTCCAACCATGCTTCTACTACCCCTACCATCTTAAACTTCTTTATAATTATTTATATAATTCAAAATAAAAAGGACATATATATAACAATTCATTCAATAAAGTTACTCTTTCCTTGATCACTCCGTACCTTAAAAAAATTCGTATATTTGAAAAGAAAACATGCCAGTTAGTTTTCTATGCTGTTTTTTTTTGGAAACACCCTTATCCTATAAACTAAAACGACAGTAGTTAAAAAGAAATGTATTTTGTACGAAATACTTTATTGTAAACCAAAGAGAAATCGAAACCAAGAGAATCATTTATTTCTCCAGTTAAAAATAATACACCGAAGTGTTTTCTGGAGCGTTTGCAATAATTTTTATAAAGTAATTCTACTTGTACAATTTTTACAGTATGCGAAATTAGCACGCCACAGAAGCCCATTAGAAACGACAGATCCTCGCAATAAAACGTGTAAGATCGAAATCGTTTTTACGGTTGATTAAGTGTTATCCTTGCTAGGTAATCTGTTAGCAAAATGCCGGTGCACTTTATAAAGTGAACTGAACTGAACGCGCTTATGCTGAAGCATCATGCCAGTGACAACAAAACAACACTAAACTGGTTCAGTCAAGTACAAGCCTTATTTGCGGAAGTAGGGGAGGATCTCACGTTAGCATGCAACCTAACACAAACCATGTTTAAAACGAAAATGGACGATATAATGGAAAAATGGAGCAACCACCTCAAGTGTATAGACATTGAGGCAATACTGAACTCACGAAACGCACCGATATACAGAAACATCAGTAACCTAGAAGAAAAGGAAGAACATTATCTGAAATTCAAAACCACGATTAACAGGATTCGAGTGATAAGCCAAACAAGAGTGGCAACCAAAAACTATATGGCATGGTATTTTAACAATTGCTCATACAAGATCGAAAGTGACAGTGTATGCTCTATATGCAACTTGGAAGAAAATGAAACCTTGGAGCACTTTCTTTTGTCATGCCCAATTTATCAGCCTCTACGCGAAACATTCCTCCTAACGACCGGTAAGGAACCGTGCCAGAGAATTGAGGACCTACTGATCATAACAGATAGAGAATATTTAAATAGCCTATACTATTACATAACAAACGCACTTAGAATAAGATCTTTTATTCTAAATGAATAAGGTTTTTGTTTTAACTTGTTTCACCATTAGCTCTTTTTTTTTGTGTCAAATTTATAGTATAACATCTGGTCATTAGGTATAATATTATAATAACTTATATAATAAACGTCGAACAAGTTGTAAAAGATTGTTATCTTATACAATAAAAAACTATCTATCTATCTATCTAGTTAAAAAGAAATGTATTTTGTACGAAATACTTTATTGTAAACCAAAGAGAAATCGAAACCAAGAGAATCATTTATTTCTCCAGTTAAAAATAATACACCGAAGTGTTTTCTGGAGCGTTTGCAATAATTTTTATAAAGTAATTCTACTTGTACAATTTTTACAGTATGCGAAATTAGCACGCCACAGAAGCCCATTAGAAACGACAGATCCTCGCAATAAAACGTGTAAGATCGAAATCGTTTTTACGGTTGATTAAGTGTTATCCTTGCTAGGTAATCTGTTAGCAAAATGCCGGTGCACTTTATAAAGTAACCAAACACTTTGTAAACTGGTCAGACACGCTATTAGTATTACACTTTGGCATTAGAAAAGCAGGGCGGATCTTTTTACATTTTTATCGTGATTTATTATTTCGAGAGCACACAAACGCCTTAAAATTACAATTCACGTTTCCTTAAAAACGAACAGAATTTATAAAGCGTAAAAAATTTTTCTTCTTAAATTGATTTATTTACTCAATAAACGGCGAAACTGTTATCGTTACGAAATAAAAAGAATTGCTTAAAGATGTTCGACGTCTTATATGAGATCATCTATATATAGTAATTTTAGTTAAAGAAAGGGATAATGGGTTTCGCTTGATTTGTGAGATTATCTCAGATATATTCTCCTTTTACTTTTCTTTACCAGAAAGATACAGTTATTTATGAGCTCTACTAGTTTCAGCCTTTTGTTCTTTTAAAAGAAAAATATGGGTGAAAGACAAAAAAAAATGTTATTCAAATTTGTTTGTGAATCTTTGAACAAATAAGAAAAACGGTGAGATAATTTTCATTCAGAAAGTGGAAGAAAACAGGCAATTCTTTAATTAAGATTACACTTCTTTCTTTATAATTGACGAAGTTGTCAAAGTAAAGCCATCAAATTTTTAAAGTGAGCTTTATTGCCTTGAAAGTGCGTTTTATGTACAGCTTTATATCTTTTCTACGGGGTAATTTCTTTTTCGGCTGCAACAATGAAATTATAATTATGAATATTAGCAATGACGAGAAAAACTTAAATTTTACTTAACTGAATTCGTTCAACATTGTTTAGATTTAGAGTCAAATATAAGAATAAAGAGTAAATTTCGATTACAGGTCACAATCATGTAAAAATGTATGTTTACGCGAATCCTTTTTGTAATTACACTGCAACTTAAGTGGGCTTCAAGAGATGTCACTGTAGATTAGTAGAAAACCTCCCCTTTAGGTAATCTTAAAGAAAATCGTTACATGTCTTCAGATATGGGTCAGTGGGTGACCAAAAATAAACTGAAACAATCTGGAAAAAAGCTGTTTGAAATGACTTTTATGTCGAAAATTGCGTATGGGCGGACATCCAGAGTGTCTTGCAAAATCTTTCATAAACCGTTCCTGAATTTTCCATTTTCTCCATGTATCGTACCTATATGAAAGTGTTCCATGAAAATGGGTCAGGGCCGATGATCAACTACTTCGTCGTAAGTCTTCCCTTCTTGAACCTGTTCTTGAGATTGGTCTCTTTGTAACGGTATTGTTAAGGACATTTTGTTTGTTTACTTATTCACTTTCCGTATCAAACTATCACTGTCGTTGAATCATCCCTTAAGCGACCGATAAAGCATGTTAGAAAGAAGTGCTGGGCTATTTGTGTGCCCCAGTATATTTCGCTTGATCCGAATATACATATATTCCTCATTGGAATAATAATGAAATAATGACAACGGACCAAAAATGATAGAAGGTTATCAAAATATATAGCATTGGTACCACAGAAGGTAAGTATGAGAGGGAGGTGTAGGTATTATTGTCATGAGTTTGGAATTTAGGCTTCTTTCAACAAGGCCACAAGGTCTTCAAGACCGAAACAGTAACAGTTATAGAGGTAAAATGTATGACAGGAAAATAAAAATGTCAATAGTGTTAACATCTCTGTTTTATTAAATTAGGACACGGAAAATATAGAAATGTAATAAGGAATTATAGCATTTATTAAATCGACTATACCTGCATAGATAATTTCTTTATGAAGGAGTGACTATTGCCTTATATAACATTATTTATATATACGTTGGTAAAGAGTGTGATGGGGTACGGAGCGGAAATATGGGGATGGAAGGAGTGCGAGAAAATGAAAAAAATAGAGGAAAAGTACTGGAGATGGACGTCGAAATCGGAAAAAATATGGCTCCAGGCAGGGAAGAGAGCAGTGAAATATGAGGAGGAGATCAAGAAAAGGGAGGAAATTATTGGGGTAAATGAGTGTATGAGAGAGATTAGAGATAAGAAAAGTGTACGAATTTGCGATTTTTTACTTTTGTTTTGCGGGTTTTTGTGGTCGCTTGGTAATTTTTGTTTATAGAAGTAGTATTATAAAATTCATTTTCATTCAAAGTCATATTTTTGTTTTGTGTCCATTTTTATATATAAATGAACCAGCAAATAATATTTTATTTATTGAAGATGAAGTATTTTTAAAGTTACATAATTATCCACTTCATTTATTGGTCCTTCGAGCCGGATATGTTTTTTCGACACATTCTGGCTCTGATTTCTGGTAATTGCAACGGACGTTATGAAGAACAGTTTACCCTTGTTTGCCGACACATCTGTTATACAAACGACCCATTGGCAAGTCATTTGGATGGAAGTTTTTATTGATGATTACAATGGTACTTTGACAAGCAAACTAGGTATCCTGATGTGTTTTTTGACTTTTGCACTGCTGTCTTGAGGTGCGTTGTAACGTTTATATTGCATTTGACTGAATTTTGAGTTGAAAATAGTTAAAGTTGCTTATTGCTTTAATTTAAATACGCTTGATTATATTTTGACAACGTTCATTTGATAATTCTTTGTGCATTTTTTTTGCATTTAGAAGAACTATCGAGGTTTTTCACAAAACATTTTTAACAGTTTTATTCACGATTTTGTGTATTGATTTGATTAAAAACAATTCATGATGGCTCCAAAATCTAAATATTTCAAATTATTGTCATTTAGAACTCGAAATATTTTAGAACAAGTTAATAGTTTCAACGAATTTATTAATTCGTTCGACGAAGATATATCATTAATCGAATTACAACAATTAAAAGTTGAATTCGAGTTATTAAAGCCAACATTAAACGAATATAAATCAGTGTCAGAGCAGATGTCACTTTTTGGAGATGAGACACACAATTTTCCAACGATTCAGCAATTTTACAAAAATTTTGTGTCCATTTCAGTGACAGCACAGTCTTTGCTTGATAAACACTATCAAGGGGCTAAATCACTTTCAAACGAAAGCACGAAAGCTTAAATAGCACTCGATCTACTTCAAGTAAATCTAAGGAAAATGTTAAACTTCCTACCATAAACCTTCCTATTTTCTCAGGAGAGTATCAAGATTTTAGAGCGTTTTTCGAATCTTTTCAAGCTCTAGTCGACTCCAACGAAAATTTATCTCAAATTGAGAAATTTTTATATTTAAAAAACTGTTTGAAAGGTACTGCCCTGCAAATTTTAAGCGATCTCTTGAAAGAAAGATACGATAATCGAAAACTGCTTATCTTCAGTAATTTCGATTCATTATTTGAAATACCAACAATTGCTAAAGATACGCAATTGCGTGAATTTTACAATAATTTCATTAAACATTTGCGCACTGTAGACAATGAAGGTATGTCGCCCGAAGAGTACAAAGATGCTGTTTTGGCATACATTGTTAAAAATAAAGTGGATCCTATCACTGCTAGGGATTTTGCAAAACAATTTCCAAGGAAAATTCCTAGCGTTGAACAGACATCCAAATTTTTGTCTAATAAATGCAACATTATCGATGACATTTCCAATGTCACAAAGAATTCTACTTCCAATTCTTTGAAAAAGCCTAGTCAAAAGGGTTCTTACACTTTAGCCCAAACTACGAATTCTTGTGTCTTGTGTAAGGAACAACATTTTTTAAATCATTGTCCAGCTTTTCTGGCCTTATCGATCAAGGATCGTTTCCACAAAGCAAAATCCTTGCGATTTTGTCTTGTGTGTCTTCGTCATGACATTAAGTCCAAATGCACTTCTACTACGAATTGCAAAAATTGTAACAAACGTCACAATAGTTTACTTTGTTTCAAAGCTGCGAATTCAAATAATTCAAAGCAAGAACCTGCTCGGCCAAGTTCTCCTCGTCAGAATGAGTCCAGTAGCTCTTCTGCCTTTAATGCTGTTGCTTCTCCTGCTCAGTCAGGTACTCCAGCTGTTGAGTCCCCTGAGACTCCCACTACTTTTTCTGTATGTGGTTTTTCAAGATCCTCTGAGGTCTTACTGTCCACTGTTCAAGTTAACGTTGTCAGTGGAAACAAGTTTTTTACTGTTAAGGGTATTCTTGATTCAGGGTCCCAAAACAACCTTATATCTGAAAATCTTCACAAAAGATTGAATTCTTCTTGTAAATCAATCAATCTTACTCTCAAGGGTGTTAACGAGTCAGTATCAACCTGCTCGAGATACACTTCTGTGGAATTACATTCTACAACCGGACGTTTCAAGTCTGGTATCGATTGTTTCGTGGTTCCTAAAATTACTGATCCGCTTCCTCGAGTTATGTTCAGTAAGGACCTTTTGAATATTCCTCCGAATTTACGTCTCGCTGATCCGTCCTATCATCTGCCAGGCGACATTGACATTTTAATTGGTTCATCTATGTACCATAAACTAACTTTGCCTCGAAGAATTTCTTTAGGTGCCTCGATGCCTACTTTACAAAATACTCTTCTTGGTTGGGTTATTGCAGGAGATTTGCCTAATAATCTGTTTGCACCCTCAAATTCCGTAGGTTCTAGAATTTCGGCAGTTTGTTATCACACTACATTTCAGGTCAATGAATTCAATACTGATCTTCATCAATCTTTGACCAAGTTTTGGGACTTGGATAATCCCAAGCCTATTTCAAAGTTGTCTTTGCTTTCGCCTCAGGAGAGATTTTGTGAGAAGCACTTTCTCAACACTATTCGTTCGGACGAAACCGGTCGTCTTATCGTTTCAATCCCTTATAATTCAAAGTTATTACTTTTGGGCGATTCTAAACACATGGCCGAATCACGTTTTCTCCAATTAGAGAAACATCTTCACAGAGATCCCTCTCTTCTAAAACAATACTCACAATTCATGTCTGAATACGAATCTTTGGGTCACATGACCAAGATTTCAGACGCTGAGAGTCATTCTTCTTCTGACGCTCATTTCATCGAAACGCTTGATGGTCTTGTGAACATCTCGGAGATACCTCCGCAGTTTTTTCCCCATCACGCTATTGTTAAGCAGTCTTCCTTGACTACAAAGTTACGCGTAGTTTTTGATGCCAGCGCAAAAACTTCTACCAATATTTCAGTTAATGACACTCAGATTGTTGGCCCTCAAGTTCAAGACAATTTGTTTGACATTTTACTGCGTTTTCGTGCTTACGAGGTCGCCCTCTGTGGTGACATCGCCAAGATGTATCGTATGATCAACGTTGATCCTGCATCTTGCAAGTTTCAACATGTACTCTGGAGAGACAATCCCGAGAAACCTCTCGGCATTTATCGTTTGAACACAATCACTTACGGAACTGCTTCTGCTAGTTACCTAGCCACTCGCTGCTTGACTTATATTGCAGATGCACATAAAGATTCTTTTCCCGAGTCTGCTGAAGTTATTTTGAAGAACTTCTATATGGACGATCTTTTATTCTCAACCGACTGTATCCAAAATGCCATTCGTATAAAAGATCAAACATCCTCTATCTTGTCTGCTGCTGGTCTGACGATCCGCAAGTTTTTATCTAACAAACAAGAAGTTTTATCTTCAACTAATTCCAATGATGTCGAATTTTCCACCGTTCCAATTGGTGAACGTTCTGATTCTAAAACTTTAGGCATCCATTGGGATTCTGAGAATGATCTTTTGTTTTGCAAGGTTGATTTACCAAATGACGACTCCGTTCCTACTAAAAGGAAAATTTTATCTAGCATTTCAAAAGTCTTCGATCCATTGGGTTTTTATTCTCCTCTTATCATTCGCGGGAAACTTTTGATCCAGAAGCTTTGGCAAGCTGGCATTGGATGGGACGATTCCATCTCTTCTGAACTGATTTCCGAATGGTTCGATTTTAAAACTCAGTTACAACATTTGAATATCATTAAGATTCCTCGTTGCGTTATTCCGACTATTACTTCACAGATTGAACTTCACGGTTTCTGCGACAGTAGTGTTATCGCTTACGGTTGCTGCTTCTACCTACGTTGTTGCACTGCAGATGGCAACGTAACTTGTACTTTGTTATTTTCAAAGTTCAAGGTTGCACCATTGCACACAGTGTCCATTCCTCGTTTAGAGCTCTGTGCGGCAGTCCTATTGGCAGAATGATGTCAGAATTTTCAATATTCACTTTCATAATATTTGTTTGTGGACAGATTCCAAAATTACTTTAAATTGGATCAATTCTGCTCCTAATAAATATCACTCTTTCATTGCCAATCGCATTGCTGTCATACAGGAATGCACTAACATTCAACATTGGCATCATGTTCCAACTTCTAATAATCCCGTTGATTTAGTATCACGCGGTATGAACATTTCGACTTTGAAGAATAATCAATTTTGGTTTGAAGGTCCGGACTTTCTTTTTCACAATGAATCCGACTGGTCTTGTGATTTCATCCCAGACTCACAGGAGAGTACTGAACTCAAAGGTATCGTTGTATTAACTTCTACCAATCGGGTAGATGATTCCATTTTCGATAAATTCTCCTCCTACGGAAAACTACAAAGAACTTTTGCTTATGTTTTACGATTTAGTCATAATTTCCGAAACGCAAAAAGGCGAACCGGCAACCTAAACGTCACAGAACTCCAGAATTCCTTAATAACTCTTACCAAGCTTTGTCAAACTAATTCATTCACTGATGAGATTAAGTCTCTCAAGAATAACAGAGTTATTAAGAATTCGCGAATTCAAGCTCTCAATCCCTTCCTGGATGAGGCGGGTTGTCTACGCGTTGGTGGTAGACTAACCAATTCAGAATTTTCCTTTGACAAGAAACATCCTTTAATTCTTCCAAAAGACCACAAGTTCACTGAACTTGTTATTTTAAATGGTCATAAAGAATTGCTGCACGGCGGCGCACAACTTCTTCTTGCTCATATCCGAGAGCGGTTTTGGCCTATTGGTAGTCTTTCTCACGTTAAGAAAGTTCTACGTAAGTGTGTACCTTGTTTTAAAGTTAATCCCATTGCCAAACATGCGCTCATGGGTAATTTGCCTGAAACCCGATTAAAGCAAGTGTATCCATTTTACAATGTTGGTTTGGACTATGCTGGACCAATTAACATGAAAGATAGATACACTCGTGGTGCTAGATTATTAAAGGCATACATATGCGTGTTTGTTTGCATGGTTACTCGTGCTATACATTTAGAATTGGTCACATCTTTATCTACAGATGCCTTCTTGAATTGTTTGAAACGATTTATAGCACGTAGAGGAATGCGAAATTGCATATCTAGTGATAACGCCACTAACTTTCGTGGTGCTAAAACAAAGTTAGATTCCTTATACTCAATCTTGCACGGGAAAGAGTCAAATGAACGTATATTTAATTTCTTGGCTTCAAAAGCAATTAAATGGCACTTTATCAATCCTCGCTCTCCTCATGAAGGTGGTATTTGGGAGAGTGCCGTTAAATCCGTAAAAAAACATTTAAAATGCATTCTCGGTAACGCAAATCTGACATTTGAGAATTTACACTGTGGCCCGAAATAAAGGAGTACATTTTTTAATCTGAAATAACTTTTTTGTTTTTATGGCGATTTATTTTCTTTTTACAGGGTTAATACCTCAGCGTGTCCCCAATATGAGTGCAAATTTTGGTATAAATAAAATGTACAGGGTCGGACTTACAAATTTTTTTCTTTAATGGTGCATTTGTGATCGTTGCAAATGAAACATGTTTTAGCTAAATTTGAACTGATATGCTCTTTCGGTAAGGTAAGTACCCAGAACACTTCCGTACAAACGAAATTCTCCGAAATTGTAGGATTTGCGAAATATCATTTTTTTATTTAAATGGTACTAAGTACGCGCATTAGCCATAAACTAAAGAAAAATATCGAATTTTAATATTTATGTAAATATAAATGTTTTTCTAATATCTTCACTAAAACGGAAGCTCCTTAGCACTAAATTACATCTTTCCTGCCATTTCTTCGAACGAATGCAATTTGTATGGAACAACTTTGAACAGCGTGTACAATAAATGGGGCCATCAATTTATGGCGCAGAAGGCTACAAGAAGTGGTGAACAATCATGGTGGCCACATTCATAATATTTTACTTTAAGTTCTAAATTATGTAGCTAATTTTCTTAGTTATAACTTGTGTTATTTAATAAAATGTATTATTTCCTTATTTCAATAAAAAAATGATATTTCGCAAATCCTACAATTTCGGAGAATTTCGTTTGTACGGAAGTGTTCTGGGTACTTACCGTACCGAAAGAGTATATCAGTTCAAATTTAGCTAAAACATGTTTCATTTGCAACGATCACAAATGCACCATTAAAGAAAGAAATTTGTAAGTCCGACCCTGTACATTTTATTTATACCAAAATTTGCACTCATATTGGGGACATGCTGAGGTATTAACCCTGTAAAAAGAAAATAAATCGCCCTAAAAACAAAAAAGTTATTTCAGATTAAAAAATGTACTCCTTTATTTCGGGCCACAGTGTATATACAACTTTAACTATGATCGAGTCGATATTAAATTCAAGACCATTGTCAATGCTTTCGGCTGATCCTGACGATCTTGTTCCCCTCACGCCCGGACACTTTTTGGTGGGTCGACCATTGGCAGCAGTGCCTGACCATGATTATATACCCATTCAAGAAAACAGACTGTCTACATTCCAACGAGCTCAACTGTTGTCTCAACATTTTTGGAAGCGGTGGAAAAAAGAAGTTGTTCCCGATTTACAAAAGAGACAAAAATGGATTAATAATCTTCCTGACCTCCTCCACATCAACTCCGTTGTGCTTTTGCAGGACGACGATTTACCTCCTCTTCAGTGGCGGCTCGGTGTAATCACTGCCATACATCACGGTGCGGATAGTGTGATTCGTGCTGCTTCAGTAAGACTTTCCGGTGGAACAATATTGCGCCGTTCCGTGCATCGGTTGTGCGTACTTCCGGATAATTAAACAATTGTTTTGTTTTTTGTTTGCTTTTGGCACAAGATTTATATCATTTTATTAGTTCAAGCCTTACCTACTGTTCTCATTATGTTTTTGTTCATACTTGTTGAAATCCTCATGGCATTTCAAGGTGGGGTGTTATGTACGAATTTGCGATTTTTTACTTTTGTTTTGCGGGTTTTTGTGGTCGCTTGGTAATTTTTGTTTATAGAAGTAGTATTATAAAATTCATTTTCATTCAAAGTCATATTTTTGTTTTGTGTCCATTTTTATATATAAATGAACCAGCAAATAATATTTTATTTATTGAAGATGAAGTATTTTTAAAGTTACATAATTATCCACTTCAAAAAGAACGGGTAAGGTATGGGCTAGAAGAGGAGGTTGTTTTATGAATGAGTGGATTTCAAAATTAAAAGCTCAGTGCTTTGTTTTGTTTTTACAGGAAAAATCCTGCAAATTTTTGTCTACTCATTTTTAAAAGTATCCTTAAAGGTATCCCAAAAAGTATCCGAAAAAAGTATCCGGATACTTATATCCGAGTACATTTTTAGGTGAAAGTATCCGTACCTACTTTTTTAAAAAGCATCCGGATATATTCTTAGTGTCCGTATCCGGGGGGTCTGGACACAACGGCCACACAGAATTTAGTATGCCCATATCGGCCACACTGGACACATCGGCCAAACGTGATGTATGGACACAACGGCCACCTTGGACATAACGGCCACAACTCTAGCTGGACACGATGGTCACCTTGGACACTACGGCCACATAGCAGATACGTAGATTGGCACTAAAGCGCCTAGGTTATTTGCAGATTTAGTATTTTTTTTTTCAATTGATACAAAACATAATGCTAAACTTAAACGTAGATTGACACTTAAGCGCCTAGGTTATTTGCAGATTTAGTATTTTTTTTCCTATAAATAGAAAACTCCTATTATTTGTGAAATCTTTATCGCAAACATTACCTTACAATTCTGTGTGGCCGTAGTGTCCAGTGGCCGTTGTGTCCAAGGTGGCCGTTGTGTCCAGCTAGAGCTATGGCCGTTACGTCCAAGGTAGCCGTTGTGTTCACACATCACGTTGGCCGATGTGTCCAGTGTGGTCGATATGGGCATACTAAATTCTGTGTGGCCGTTGTGTCCAGTGGCCGTTGTGTCTTAGACACGTATCCGGAACTCGGATACTTTTTTTCTGTATCCGACCCAGCTCTGCTTTTTACTACATGCAGTCGGGTGCACTGCTCTCTTATCCCTTTGAAAACTAATACTGGTAACATAGTAATCATCAAGCAATAAAAAAATACATATAACTGTGCAGGGTGTAATACATACGTTTCGTTTACTTATTCCATACAATCTAACATTGTTTACGGGATTAATAAATTTATTATTATTATTATTATTATTTTCTGGCTTCTTGTAAGCGGTATCAGTTATAAACTAGTAAATAGCAATATAACAGTAGTACTGAAGCTTTCCTCAACCTGGCGTAAACTCAAAATTAAAAATCGCATTAATGGAGGCTGTTAATGCGATTTCTTGCATTTCTCATGTGTTTGGTGGTTTGCATAGTTGTGTGTTACCTTTCAATCAAGGTCTTGCATGTGTTAACCGTTACTTCTTCTCTATATCCAGCAAATGGACAATTATTGATTAGTGTATAAAGCATTTCAAGGTACCAGTTGGGAGAGCAAAGAAAAATAAAAGGAAGGCCGTAGACATGGACGAGACTGAATGTCGTATGAAAGAAGCCTATGAAATCATGAAACAAAGTCAAAATACCGAACCACCCAAAACCACTCTTTGTATGTACATACTGTCTATGGGCGATTAGTGACTGAGAGACTCGAGACGTTAAGAGAAGTAACCAGGACACTATTGTGATGCACGAGATTGATAAATCTATTCTTCAGGGTAGCAATGGGCTACCTGGGACCTCAATATCAATCATCATCTCCAGGATCAGCCCCCACAACATCCTTGTATTCGTTATCGTCATATCAAACTTTTCATACAACTCGGAATATCTCCTCTTACCAGGAGAAAACTATAGTTTACTTTGACTTTGACTTTGGTCATGCTTTAACCTTATTTCTTAACAATAAGTTGTAATACTCCCTTAACAACCCAGTAGTGTCTAACGGACACGTTTTTAAATTTATTGACCTACAGAATCAAAAGTAAGTATTATGTTTTTTCTGAAATCGTTTTAGGTATTCTATCATCATTATTTTATCACCCAAATTATGTACCTAGTAGAAGTTAAAAAAAAACGGTTTTCTTTATTTTAACAGTTTTCCGCAACAATAACGTAATAACCCAGATATGTCCGTGGGACGCGATGGGAAATAACACAAGTTTACAGGTTTCTACCTGTTGAAACTTGTATGTAACGTGGTTCATATACAGTGTGTCTAGTTAAGTTGGCAACATATGGGAAACTTTTTTATTATTAATTTTACGAAAAAAAGTTATTCTTTATAAAAAGCTCTGCATGTTCTAAAATCTAAAATACAATCATCAGATATTAAATTTTTTCAGTCGTGTACGCGATATGTCAAAAAATATGAATTTTGCTCAAGAGTAAAGTACCTTTATTTTTGACAATATCGAAAATTGTTATTAAAAAAAGTTAATCAGAACTAAAAACTACGTTCAAATATGCAATTACATCCTGCTAGTTAAAAAAATTTTTTTATAACTTTTTCGCAAATTACTACCTACCGATACTGATACGATTTCCGTTCCGTTCAGAAACCTCACTGTCAAACATTTCTTGATATAATGCAAATCATTTGTTTATCAGTGCATCCTAGACTTCACATAACTACACTTACATTTACATCGTTATTGTAGATAAAAATAGGAAAAAAAATTAAAAAAAGTATCAGTATCGGTAGGTAGTAATTTGAGAAAAAGTTGTAAAAAGAAATTTTTAACTAGCAGGATGTAATTGCATATTTGAACGTAGTTTTTAGTTCTGATTAACTTTTTTTAATAACAATTTTCGATATTGTCAAAAATAAAGGTACTTTACTCTTAAGCAAAATTCATATTTTTTGACATATCGCGTACACGACTGAAAAAATTTAATATCTGATGATTGTATTTTAGATTTTAGAACATGCAGAGCTTTTTATAAAGAATAACTTTTTTTCGTAAAATTAATAATAAAAAAGTTTCCCATATGTTGCCAACTTAACTAGACACACTGTATATGCCACTGCAGTTTGTGATTATCGCATTAGTATTTACTTGGTTCGTAGGCGTACAGGTGAAGTGTTATCAATATTAAAGTAGTGTATTTCAAGTTTTGTGCTCCGATACGTATATTCTTCGATAATAAGTTGAAAGGTAAAAAGTGTAAGCATAATTTATATTTCAACTTTACAATTCTGTTTCTCTTAGATTTTTAAAAATGGCTCAATGCAAATTTTTGACTGATAATGAACTCCGACGTGCTTTAGAAGACCCTGATGATGAGAACTATGTATTTAGAGAGAGTGATAGTGCAGAAGAGGATTTTCCTGTAGACAGTGTTTCTGATAGTGATAATGACCTGACAGAAGCAGGATCTGAAGCCGATGATGAGCAATTATGCAGTGATAACGAGGACAACATTCAGGAGATGGAAACAGAAAGTGCGGTTGCGGAATTTGTGGGTAAAGATGGAACTACATGGAAATCAGAACCAAAAAAAGCAAGTAAAACTTTCGAACATAATATAATCCGTGGCAGATTCCATAAGGTAGTTCTACCTCCAGGACAAATTGTGCGAACCATACTACCGAACTAACAGAAATATAACGTTTGACAATTACTTTACGAGTCTTGAACTTGCAAAGTCGCCATATCAGAATGAACTGACGATAGTCGGGACTTTGAAGAAAAATAAACGGTGCATACCTCAAAATGTTCAGCCCAATAGGACACGCAACACTGAAACAAATATATTTGGGTTTTGTGACAACATAACATTGGTCTCTTATGTGCCAAAAAAAACGAGCCGTTATCTTATTGTCTACTATGCACCATTGCAATACAATAGATACCACAAACAAGAACAAATCTGAAATAAATCTGTATTATAATGCGACCAAAGGCGGTGTTGATACCCTGGACAAAATGGTGCATGAATATACGACGCAAGACAAACAGGTGGCCAGTTGCATTTTTTCAAAGTATATAATTGACGTGGTTGGGACTGCATCACTAATTATATGGAAAAATTTAAATCCCACTTGGAACCAAAAGAAACCGAGTACACAAAGAAAAATATTTTTATGGGAAATTGTGACTCAATTGGTTAGGCCGCATATACTAAGACGAGGAAAGAAAGGGTTGACGAAGCACCACGTTGCAGCCATTCAGGATGTTGCAGAATCAAGTAAACAAGAAGCTGACATTCATTTACCTGAACCAACTATAAAACGAAAAAAGCGATGCCATATTTGCCCGTCAAAAATTTCTAGAAACTCTAAGCAGTGCTACGATAAATGTAATTTGAATGTCTGTTCTGAACATTCAAAAAGAAAAATAATGTGTGTAAATTGTTTAACAATGCAATGACAATAAATTTGAGGATTCGCTGTAGTGAACTGGGCAGTTACGGTGCAAATGCATACGGGTTTGTTAAGGGTTAACTGAATAAATATTGTAAAAATGTATGTTGTATGCGTACCTACTTTTACTTGATCGTTGAGACCGTTAATCAATGCATGGAAACTCCGAAAACGCACCGAGATACAACTTGTGGTGAAAATTTGAAAAGGTATGACAAACTGTCACCATTAGCGAAGAATCTGAAAGCAACGCAGAACCTTTCCTTCACTGGAATTTCCTTTCTCAGCTGAGTAGGTATCTTTTTTCCCTATCATATATCCCACTTTATTAATGGAGGCAGGACACATAGAGGTATTAACCTACCTCTCTCGACTTCTGCTTCAAGAAGTCATCCACCATCTTCTTTTTCTTTCTACTTTCTAGGCTTGATGAGCGTTAATATTATTCTCATATAGCAGCCACTCAATACCACAAGCGCTGCTGCAGTGACAACGCGACTATCCATGATCGAAACAAAAAAACACTGAGAGAGAAGGTGGCGAGGTGACGAAACCTGCTGTACTTGCTACTTGCCAAGTACACAAATAAATTGGCGTACTTGGTGTAATACGCGAGTAGTGGGAGTCCACCCTAAGAACGTCTCCTTTACATTTTGCCCTTCTTGTAAACTAGTAAACTACAATATAACAGTGGTATACGTATTAATAATATCTTAATAAATCATTAAGTACGGGATAAGTCTGTACTATCACTAATACACTGCGATATTATTCAAATTTTCGGATTTTATATTCATAATCATGTCAATGTGATAACATTTTTTTTGGCTTATAAACGCGTACAGACACAGAAATTATCTCAGTTACAGACAGACACTCTAGAATACTAAATACCTACTTTTATTGAGCATTTTCCCTTTGAAGTTAGATAGGTACGTACGAAGAATACTCTGGTTCAATCGATTTTGAAAAAAAAGATAAAATTAAAATAGCGCAAGAGTATGCTTGAGAGGGTTTATTTATGGCGCAATAATGTAAATATAGTGGAACAGTTTTAACCAAATAAGAGAAAAATAACATAAAAGATTATATCAATATCAAAAGAAGAGGAGAAGAGATTTTTATAAAAGTAGTTGATGCAAGCAAGACGGCATTTCTAAAACAGCACAATTTAACTGATTCAGCTGTAATAGTCCAAAGAAGCTGATTTCCATGAATGAGGTTCACAAATAGCAAGAATATATCGAGTGGCACAGTTTGTATCTGCGTATCCAGAACTGGAGTTCGCATCCTTGCTGACGTGCCTGGAATAATAACGATCGTTTTCCTACACACCTACTTTCATTTTCATAAATATCCCTTTTAAATTGCTTATCGACTGAAATCAGTGCTCGAACGTGTGAACTCTTCATATTATGCACCGCATTATGTTTACAATTCAAATTGTCTCTTCCTATATACATATATATAGTTATTAAACGCCTTCATAAATAACGTGTATTGTGTTGTAAGTAATTTATTTGAAGATATGGTCTGACAGAAATGTGAGTAAGCACCAACTGCATGGCTACATCATTAACAAGAAAGCTCTTTAGCGTAATGTAGCATAAAAACTTCAGGAACTCCGCTTTTATTGTTAACTCAGAATGAAAATGTGTTTAATATTTTACGATTATATCTCATTTACACAAAAACCAAGAAAACTCTTTTGTGGAAAATACACCAAAATAGTCCTATTTAAAAAATTAATTATAACAATGAATGACTGAAATTTAGAAAACAATCCACAATATATTTTGTGTGTATGGCTAAAGTATTAGTATAAAATCAATACGTAATAAAATTCAAATTTAAACACGATGCGATGCATTATGATAATGGCAATGATAATGGTAATAAATAATAATAGTCATAAACTATTTTATCCATTAATATGATGAAAAAAGCTGTTATTTAAAACTGTATCGCACAACAAACTGATTACATCCATTAAATTTTGTTGGAATACTGAAAATTTCGTAGGAACAAAATAATTCAATCACAATTGAAAGTTGGGGAAAGTTTTATACAGGGTGTCCCACTGCTCTGTAATCGCTCGATAACTCAATGCGGGTTGAAGATAAAGAAAATGTTTCAAATAAAGCTTGCTTTGATTTGAATTGTGCATCTTTTAAAAATATTTTTATATTTACAGTATGTTGCATTTTCACCTGGCAGGAAAATGTCACTTTTTTGTAGTTTTGTCCCATCATGTATCGACCAACCATATTTATATCAGGCCTGAAATTTTTTTGATATTGGATGTGTGGTTGCGAAATTATTAAGAATTTTGTCAAAACTTTGTACAATTCAAGGTCGGACTATAATATTCAAAAAAGAAAAAAAATTATTTGATAAATAATATTACCCTAATGTCGTGTTACTCTACAAAAAAAACTAAGTTAAGTACCTATTAATTTTATACCAAGTGTTGGTACAGATAATTCAAAATTTGTGAACTTTAAATAGAATTTATACGAATATTTTAAATGGAACGCCCTGTATTTTTATTTACTATGAGATTCTCCCCAAAAAACCCTATTCAACGGTGTATTATTTCCTGGTAGGTATTATTTTTTGTACTTTTGTTAATATTTACGATTTTTAAAATTTCACGTAAGAAATTAAAATTAAAATAATTAAAACAAAACTTTTAATAAACGGTAAGAAACGGCGTATTTCAAAATGTCTTCCACTTTGATCAATGCACTTTTGAAGCCTAACTCTAAATTTTGGTTCATAGGTTGTTAATGTTAATGACTGACTGACCGTGCATCCCATTTATCTATTTGGTGTGCCCAGTTCTTATGTACTATGCACCCTACACCTGCAGCTGCTCTCTGATTTTGTTCCACTCCGCTATATTTTTCTTTGCCAAAGTTGCTGTTGTGTTTTTGTTAGTTCTTTGCTCCATTATTTTTACCGTCTCGTTGTATTTCTTTGTCTATTTCATTCCAAATATACTTATCGTTGTTGACATACCTTTTGATATCCTATCCTTGTCTTTTTTCCGTCATTTTTTTCTTTTTCTGCAAATGCTTTAATTTGTGCCTGAATTTCTCGTTCTCTTACTGTTAAATCATCTTGTATTCTAATGCTTGTTCCTTTTAATGCATTCTTCTTTTTCATTACTTCCATCATGCTTTGGCAAGTTTCTATTTTTACTATCTACTACTATCTTATTTCTGGTTTCACACCTATTTTTTCTTGTAAAACCTCTTCTACTTTTCCCCTTACAAATGCATCTTGAACTTTAATCACTATATTTAGTTTTTTCTTCTTTTTCTTTTTTTCTTATTATGTTTGGGTTATTTATTCGTTACTTTTATGCTGCTTGAGTTTTGGGTTTAATATTTCATATCTTGTACAATTTCAACTAAATTACATTTACAAATGATTTTATGTTATCTCCACCGTTTGTAAAAGTTTTATCACGGAGGTGAGAGGCCACCTGGAACAATTCCTCTCGTACCTATTTCTGTGATTTATATAGAATATAATTACTTTTTTACCTTTCTATAAGTTGCGAACACACTTTTAACACTTTGTATTACTATTTCTACCGCTATTAATTGTTATTTTGCTCGTAATCACTCACAAAATGAGTTGTTAAATGCCTTTATGTAAAGATTTCGGGAGAGCAGTTTACCCATTACTCTCGCAGTCTGTAATCATAAAGGTTTATTTTAATGCCAGAGAAATTATTATAAAGGTAATAGGAGTTGAGCATTTTAAATATGTGTATACCCAACTTTTTGTGCCATCTAATGGTTTTGTGAGTTGTGGGTTAATCACCTGATACTCACGATCTATTCTGCTCATACATCATATATTCCATAATTGGAAGCGATTTTAATTTGTTTTGTCCTCTTTTGTTGATTAACGTCCCTTTTCTCCTTACATTTTGCTATGACTACTCCATCTAAGTCTCCATCTAGCAATTGTTTCAATCCTTTTTACTCTTGCTTTTACGACATCTTGAGGATTATTCTTCTTATCTAATCGTACGGTGCCCGTGCAGTATGTATTAGATTTTAATAATTTTTTTGGCTAGCTCAAAACTATTCTAAAATTGCCCATATACAGGGTGTCCCACTGCTCCGTAATCGGTCGATAACTCAATGTGGGTTGAAGATACAGAAAAAAGTTTCAAATAAAAGTTGCTTTGATTTGAATTGCGTATCTTTTAAAAATATTCTTATATCTACAGTATGTTGCATTTTCACGTGGCAGGAAAATGTCACTTTTTTTTAAATGGCACACCCTGTATTTTTTTCTCTTAATGTATCGGCCAACCATATTTATATCACGCCTGAAATTTTTTTTAATATCGGATGTGCGGTTGCCAAGTTATTAATAATTTTGTCAAAATTTGGTACAATTCAAGGTCGGACTATAATATTCATAACTAAGTTATTTTTCAAAAAAGGAAAAATTTATTTCGTGAATAATATTACCCTAATGTCGTGTTACTCTACAAAAAAAAACTAAGTGATTAATTTTATACCGAGTGTTTAAAATGAGAATTCAAACTTTGTGAACTTTAAATAGAATTTATACGAATATTTTAAATGGAACACCCTGTATTTTTATTTACCATCAAATTCTCGACAAAAAACCCTATTTAGCGGTGTATTATTTCCTGGTATTATTTTTGTTCTTTTGTTAATATTTACGATTTTTAAAATTTCACGTAAAAAAATTTGTTAAAATTAATTTTTATTTAATTATTATTACCAAATACCGTTTAAATAGTTGTTATCAACACAAAAGAACAAAACTCAAGTCCTGTGACTATCTTAATTTCTAAATAATTAAAATAAAATTTTTAGTAAACGGTATTTCTCGAATTTTTAATAAACGGCGTTTCTCGAAAATTAAAATAGAAAATAAATACAATATCTCTCATTAAAGTAAATGTCTTCCACTTTGATCAATGCACTTTTGAAGCCCAACCCGAAATAATCTCACATTGTTTAAAGTCATAGGTAGGAGTAATCGGTTGAAACGCCTCTCGAATTCAAATTTTCATGCCATCTCGTGTTGTGGCAGATGTTTGAGATTTAACAGTTCCCCAAAAATAGTAATCCATAAAGGTAAGGTCCGGTGGCCTTGGCGGCCAAGGAACAGGGCCTCCTCTACTTTATTAGGGTACAGTAAGTCCAATTCTCGCACGCACCTCTGACTGTTGTTTTGCTTTAATTATTTAGAACAAGATAGTCACAGGACTTGAGTTTTGTTCTTTTGCGTTGATAACAACTATTTAAACGGTATTTGGTAATAATAATTAAATAAAAATTAATTTTAACAAATTTTTTTACGTGAAATTTTAAAAATCGTAAATATTAACAAAAGTACAAAAAATAATACCAGGAAATATACACCGTTGAATAGGGTTTTTTGTCGAGAATTTGATGGTAAATAAAAATACAGGGTGTTCCATTTAAAATATTCGTATAAATTCTATTTAAAGTTCACAAAGTTTGAATTCTCATTTTAAACACTCGGTATAAAATTAATCACTTAGTTTTTTTTTGCAGAGTAACACGACATTAGGGTAATATTATTCACGAAATAAATTTTTCCTTTTTTGAACAATAACTTAGTTATGAATATTATAGTCCGACCTTGAATTGTACCAAATTTTGACAAAATAATTAATAACTTGGCAACCGCACATCCGATATTAAAAAAAATTTCAGGCGTGATATAAATAAGGTTGGCCGATACATTAAGAGAAAAAAATACAGGGTGTGCCATTTAAAAAAAAGTGACATTTTCCTGCCACGTGAAAATGCAACATACTGTAGATATAAGAATATTTTTAAAAGATGCGCAATTCAAATCAAAGCAACTTTTATTTGAAACTTTTTTCTGTATCTTCAACCCATATTGAGTTATCCACCGATTACGGAGCAGTGGGACACCCTGTAGATACAATGCCCATTATTGAGTTTTTCAGTCATTCGATGAACACAGCAGATGATGAGCCGGGTACATGCAACTTTAAATTGTTCTCGAATTATCTGGGACATAGTGAGAATCTTTCCAGTCCCAATAACCAAACGAAAATTTATAAAAGGTAGAACCAAAGGTATGTCTAGGTATAAGCACAAGTAGCCAATAACATGCTTCTAACAGAATCTACAAATGAGATATTTTCAGTAATTATTCCTTTCCTTACTCCAAATTACTTTGAGTGTTTCACTTCGGATTTATCGCCTTTCGCGTGCAGGAAGATGACCAAATGAAAAAGGCATAAGGTTATTCAAATGTAAGTTCCCAGTTTGAAATGGCCATCTGCTAATTTTTGAGATTCTGATTTTTTGTTATTTCTTGCACTTATTGCTGGTTTTATTGTTTTATGTGGTACGTGCTGTCTTTACTGCTGCTGTCTACTGCAGTTGAGATACGAAGTGTCCGGCTGTGATTTTGTTAGTTACACTAATGCGTTGCTATTTTATGATTCTGTTAGGATGGATTACGAAAAGGAACAGCAAAGTCTGCAAAGTATTTGGGTAGAAATTTGTGCAGAAGAAGTTGAAGAAGAAAGGCAACGAGGCTTAGATCAACAAAGTACGTCACAATTGGCAGAAAATGACTTCAGAACAATCGGATACGGACATAGAAGAAATTAAAAACGTACAACCCGGTGCTACAGCTTATCCCTTCCCCACATACAATAGAAAAGATGCAACGAAATGGAGGATGCATAAAGAAGTTGGAAAACGTGGGAAAACCGCACGCCAAAATATTGTTAGTCAATAGTCTCGTGTAAAAGGTGTTGCTAAAAATACAAAAACCATACTAGACTCCTGGAAGCTGTTTTTCCGGACCAAATGATCCAATATATCTCAGACTGCACTAATAAACAACTAGAAAAAATGAGGGCGTTTTATAAGGAAGAAAAGCACTGCAAGCCGACTGATTTCATAGAAATTAGTGCTTTTTTAGGACTTCTTTATCTAGCAGGAGTGAAAAAAACCCAACATCTAAATACTGAAGAATCGTGGAGCACAGATGGAACGGCTCCAGAATATTTTGCAGCCACAATGCCAAGGTATCGTTTTCATACTTTACTGAGAGCTGTTGGATTTGATGATTGCGAAACTCGCTTCGAAACAGCACAACAAGACAATTTAGCCCCAGTGCGCTATACAGGGTGTTTTTTTGGGAGCTTTAGTTAGACGTTTCTGGGAAATTTGTATAGGTAGGTTTTTGAAAATGTGTACTTAGGGGTTACTCTGAAAGTCGAATCGATCTAAAATATTTTCAAAATGGCAGCACTTCCGGAAATGCCGGAAGTAGCAACCAATTTCGTTATTTTAAATAGGTACCCCTATTTTTTATTGCATTTTTTGATTCTACGTGAAATTTTATAACTTTTGATATAAACATGTCAATATCTACAAGTTATGGTTTTTAAGTTATTTTCATTTATTTAAAAAAACTGGCGGATGCAGACGGTACTTTAAGAATTCATTACTTGAAAACGGTTGTAGCTATGGCAACCGAGTTTTCACCAGCGCTTAAAGGAAGAATAGGGCTTTCTTTTGGTGTACTTAAAAAAAAGTTATGTTGCATACGAGGTCACCTATGAGGTTCCAAATTTAAGAAAATTCAAAGACTGAAAACTCAAATTTTTTAAATGAAATGACCATTTTCCTACTACTGCATTTGATAGAGAATCAAAATGGGCATATTTTGGTATTACATGTTCCTATCCCTATCTTTAATAGTTTCTGACTTATTCTCATTTTATCGCATTGATACCATTTTTTTCGAATTTTTTGTAGTCGACTATGACATGGACCATGGTAATCCAGTTTTGAACAAATCAAGTGATACTAAACCGTCACCTGTTATACGTTAACATAAGTTTTTCAATAATCGAAAAAAATGAAAAATGGCTCGCAATGGTTTTACATATTAAGATTTTTGGAATCTAATTGTTATTTATGGTGAAATGAACAGAATCGCGTCACATGCCTGTCATACGTTCATTGAGAGATATTCAGAAAGACCGCGTTCTAGTGAACGTACCATACGAACACTGGAATGAAATTGTTTGAATTTTGGAAGCTTTGTACCACCTTACCTACGGTAACGAATAGGCAAATGTTAAGGAACCAGGACTATTTTTTGGAGAACATTACTTGGTCAGATTTGGAAATTTTATTGTTGTTCCTGCAACAGAAGAGCTGCCTCTGCAAGAATATGCACAATACTGAATCACAAGTCATACAATATTCCACACGAGAACATTCACGAAAAAGAGTTTGTGTTTGGAACATGAAGGCGCTCATTTTGAGCATGTGTTGAAGAAGACAAGGTTTTAAATTGATTTGAAACTAACAGGTGACGGATTGATTGGTTTAAAATTCGTTTGCCATAAGGTCAACTACTAAAAAATCCGAAAAAAATGGTATCATTGCAATGAAATGAGAATAAGTCAGAAACTATTAAAGATAGGGATAGGAACATGTAATACCAAAATATGCCCATTTTTATTCTCTATTAAATGCAATAGTAAGAAAATTGTCATTTCATTTAAAAAATCTGAGTTTTCAGTCTTTGAATTTTCTTAAATTTGGAGCCTCATAGGTGACGTTGTACGCAACATAACTTTTTTTTAAGTACAACAAAAGAAAGCCCTATTCTTCCTCTATGCACTGGTGAAAACTCGGTTGCCATAGCTACAACCGTTTTCAAGTAATGGATTCTTAAAGTACCGTCTGCATCCGCCATTTTTTTTAAATATATGAAAATAACTTAAATACTATTACTTGTAGATATTGGACATGTTAGTATCAAAAGTTATGAAATTTCACGTAGAATCCAAAAATGCAATAAAAAATGGGGGTTGAAGTTTAAAATAACGAAGTTGGTAGGTAGCTACTTCTGGCATTTCCGGAAGTGCTGCCATTTTGAAAATATTTTAGATCGATTCGGCTTTTTGAGTAACCCCTAAGTACAAATTTTCAAAAATCTACCTATAAAACTTTCCCAGAAACTTTTAACTAAAGCTCCCAAAAAAACACCCTGTATATTGGACTGCTTTACAGAAAAGTGTGTGCAACATTATAGTGTTGGTGCCTATATTACTATAGACGAGATGCTAGAAGCGTTTAAGGGTCGATGCAAGTTTCGGCAATATATTGCAAATAAACCTGCCAAATATGGCATCAAAATTTATGCAGTTGTTGATTCGAGAATGTTTTATACGCACAACATTGAGGTTTATGCTGGTAAACAGCCAGATGGTCCTTATAAAGTAAATAACGATGCCCAAAGTGTTGCACTACGTCTAATACAACATTACACTGGTACCGGTAGAAATGTGACCGCTGACAATTATTTTACTTCGGTACCATTTGTCAATAACTTACTCAATGAGCATCGCCTAACATTTGTGGGCACCCTTCGGAAAAATAAGCGAGAAATATCTTCCATCTTCTTGGACACAATAATACGTACCGTAAACAGTAGTATATTTGCATGGGGGCTGCATACTAATAGATCTATGATAACTTCGTACATTCCCAAGAAAAACAAAAATTTTGTGATGCTGTCAAGACGAAATCGACTCAGAGAGTGGAGAATCTAGAAAGCCATCCGTCATAACGTTTTACAACCTAACGAAAGGAGGAGTCGACGTTGTGAACCGGATCAAGACGGAATATCGTGACACGAGTGAGCAACCGATGGCCCCTAACACTCTTTTACAACTTACTCAATATTGGAGCCATCAATGCACAAATAGTGTACTGCACCAACGCTAATTGTAAGATTCTTAGAATGAAACTATCTTACAAACTTGTCGAAAGCACTAACACAGCCACATCTTATAAGAAGATCAGGTATCACAACTTTATCAATTCCACTTCGTCAGAAAATAACTGTCTAGGCCCCAAAGAGGCGGTAGCATAGTTAGTACCAGTAGCTGCTGAACAACAAAGACAAGCAAAACCAAAGTGATCAAACAACACTGTATGTACTGAATGCTCAAGAAAAGACGAATAAGAGAAAACATACTGTATTTTTAGTGTATTTGTTTTAAAATATCTAAAAATAAATGTACTTCCGAAAATCACGTCTAGTATTATGTATTCCCTTCATAGAGCAAAATAATTGAAAGACTACTTTGAATTAATTTAATTATTGTAACTAAATAAAGTAATAATAATCAAAGGATAGCATACATTTATCTAAAATATCAATAGCCATTTACAATATACCGGAGTAAAGGAAAATTACGTAAAAATAGCCATGTGAGATGGAATCTCACACGTCAGCGATCAAGTGGTTGAGAGACGTCAGCGATCTCGACCAAACAAGAATAAATTAAAGATGTTCAAGTCGTTCTTTTATGTTATGAACTGCATCGTGAAGTGTATTCAGTAGAATGTTTTCAATGATATGTAGATCTACTCAGAAATATCCTTCATATGAGGTAACCCCATAACCAATAGTCCAATGGATTAAGATCTGCTGATCTAGGAGGCCATACGTTTGGAAAAGTTTCTACTAATTACATCATCACCAAATGTGTTTCTTAATAGTGTTTTTACAGGATTGTGTATGTGAGGGGGTGAACCACGAAAAGAAACTTCATCTCTTTACAAACAAGTTTATTTTTTCAAAATCTCACAAATTGCAAAGTAATGGCCATTTTAAACTGGGAACTTACTTTTGAATCTGTTTTTATTTTGTATCTGCTCTACAGGTATACCGGACTCTACCGTAACTATGGTCCATAATGTAGCCCCCAGATTCGTGTGATCGTTTTGAGATGTGACAGTGAATGGATTAAGATCTGCTGATCTGGGAGGCTATACGTTTGGAAAGTGTCTACTAATTACATCATCACTAAATAATAATAATAAAAATAAATAATAAAAAATAAATAATAATAGTGTTTTTACAGGATTGTGTATGTGAGGGGGTGCACCACGAAAAGAAACCCCATTTTTTACAAACAAATTTATTTTTTCAAAATCTCACAAATTACCAAAGTAATGGCCATTTCAAACTGGGAACTTATTTTTGAATCTGTTTTTATTTTGTGTCTGCTCTACAGGTATACCGGACTCTATCGTAAACTATGGTCCATACTGTAGCCACCACATTCGAGCCAACAATGATCGTTTTGAGATGTATTGACAGGCTCAGACGGTCCCCCTCGTGACCAAGCACTTTTTTAACCTGTTCTTTGAACCTTTGAACGCAGACAAACAATTTCATATTGGCATTTCATTTAACGAAGGAGCTTCAAAATGGCAACACGTTTGTTTGGCATTACTAAAAACACAAAACAAACAATACAAAACCATATGTACTGATAACGCTATCTATAGCCCCTAGAAACACATAGTACCGACAAGCTGGAGCAAACCTGACATCAACATTGAAATACGAAAACTCCCTAAGGCAATCGACGCTAATTTCAAATGTTATGATTTATTATTTGAGGTTAAATTTTCATAACTAATGTGATTAATTGAACCATTCATGGAATGTTAATTCAATAATTAAACCTAGAAAATTTATGAAAAATGTCTTAACAGCCGTTTTCAGACTAATCGGGCCCTCTCACTACCTTTTGTTACAGCCTCAATAGTTCAGCTTCACGGCCTGTCGTTACACAAATAACTTATAAATTGCAAATTATACAATTTCAATGCGAACAATTCACATTACTTTAAAGGATGCATTTAATTTAATTACCTAAATTACTGTAAGTATATTTTTGTTTATAAGGGGAAAGTAAGGTTAACCATGTTTTTGTCCTACTAAAAGGCACAAACCACTACTAAGGTTCGCACTTTCGCAGGGATTCTAAATAAACTTTGTCCGTTTTTGCCACTGCTGGTGCAACCTCTTGTAAAGCAACCTCGCACTTATAATAATTTACAATTGACATGTTATTTACGGAAATTTTCAGATGGAAAGATTGCAATGTAAACAAATAGAGAAAAGAATAAAAGCGAAAAAACACATGTGGCGCTTGCGCTGTTGCGCTTTCTATTCACGCACTTCATCCGCTTAGGGAATTTTTTAGTGTTACCATTGTTACCAACCAATTTTGCTCCAGTCGGCAAGATCAAACGTTGTCGGTACTATGTGTTTCTAGGGGCTATAACGCTATCTATATCAAAAAGTGTGTAGAATTCAATAACACAAAAATGATTTGTCTGAATTCAAATACTTATGCTCTATGACGCAGGACATGATTTCCTCGTGTCCTGTATAAGCACTACACACAAAAATTCAATGCAATAACTGGACATGGAGGACATTTCCTATTTAATTCTATTAGAGTATTAACGGCAGTTATTTCCTATTTAGTTTATGCTCGTTTTGGTGTGATTCTTTGAGGACTGTTTAAGTTATTTTTGCCATGGGAGACACTACAAATTTGTTCTCGTTTGCTGAACAAACAGGCATGCTGTTAATTTATGGCGAGGCACATACAAACGCCACGGCTGCTGTGCGAAGATACCATGAAGCATTTACAGATGACAGATGTTTAGTAATTAAGTAAATGCCAACTTCGAGCTTTTAAATATTTCTCTTTGACTTTCAATATCTCGTCAATAAAATTAATTTAAGACATTATGTTTATATGAAATTTCCTGTTTATTTTGTGCTGGAGAACACTCCCTGAAATAGTACCGTGCAATTTTGAAACACCGTGTATATAAAAACGAATGCAGGTTAATTACTAACCAGCTCATTTAGTTATTTTAGTGCATATAGATCTGCTTTTAGATCGTTTCAAAATCAGTAACTTGTAAGTTACTTTTTGGTTTACCTAGATATTAACAATCTGAACACAAAAATACATTTACCGATTTAGTGCTTTTTGCCCTTTTTGAGCATATAGATTATTCGAAACTTCGTTAACGCCATGTAAAAAGTTTCAATATACAATACAGAGATACGGTAGTTACAAGATATTAAAACTCGAGCGTATTCGTGTTTTTCTAGTTAGTGTAGTTGAAGAGATAAAAATTGTTTGCAAATCTCGTTATTAAAACAAAAAATTTTCGCTTATTTTTATACAACGGTGAAGATTAAATTATTATTCGCGCATTTCGCTCTTTTACGACCGTTTAAGGTACCTATAACACGGTATTAATTTTAACTGCAAAACGGTTTCAAATGCTAAGCTCGCTTTTGTACAATTCTCCTTTTTTTTTTTTAAACAGCGTAGCGAATTTAATTTACATATTTATCGCTAAACAATTTTGTGGGTAAATAAAATTTTGATAATTTATTCCCGAACTGTAATGAGATTTTGTACTTGGATTTCTTTTACCGTAAAGTGGGAAATAAGAAAAGGCTAACTTAATAAGGACGCAATTTTGAGTTGCATGCGATGGCGGTGCACAACAGGAATACACACAATGGCGTCTCTTCCTACGAGTTGGAATTGAATCAGTGGTTGTTTGATTAAAAACTTTTTTCTAACTTTAGAAAACTTAATTGCATAGACTGCTTTAATTGCATCACGCCCGACTTAATTTATTTTACTTTCTGTATTTCATATTAATTTTGTTTATTTATATTACGCTATTGTGTTAATTGTGTTCAACTCATAATCTAATCGCTATCATTTACGGAAAGATAGTTGTTTCATAAGCTGTCTGATTTCATGGTACAAGCCTCATTTTTTTAGAAAATGATAAGTCAGTCCGACCTTCCCTTTTGCGCCTATCAGATTGTAAATGGAAAAGTTTAGCTAGAAAACCTAATGTTGTGAAACAAAGCATTACAAGGTTCATTTGATTGATGATAAACGTGACGATACTGTTTTCCATATTAGACCTTTTTGAACATATTATTCCTTTTTGGCGATATACATTTCATCCCATTTTAGGTTCCATGAGGAACTCTCGTCAATGGCTTTGTCCGCGTACAATACTTACCTTCAAAAAGTGTATATCTTGAGGTCACCTATTTAAAGAAAGGCCATAAGAGGGACAAATTATTCTCAAAAATAGTTCAATTATTAATTTTTCCTGTAAGTGCATGTATAAGACTAGTTTTCTCTCAACGAATACTCTATACTTTTCACTCAACGGTATGGTGTTAAAGCTTTCGGAAAATTTTTAAATATAGTGAGACTGTATCAAATGACTTCTAATCAAGTTGCCTTAGAAATTAAAATGTCCCAATTAATTTGGCTTAATATTGACAGTTTCACGTATTCGAAGACAAATTTATAATTTAGTTGGGCGCATGCCAAGAAGTAACGGGTGTCTCAGACAGATTTTCGATTTTGATTTCTAAAAAAAAAACATCAAAATAACTTCAAATATGTCTTTATTACAAATAAATTAAAGAGCAGTTTTTAATTTTTTATTTGTGAAAAACAACCGTCTCTAAATGGGCGCCCTCTATATCGATACATGTCATTTGGTCTGGTACTAAAATTGTCAATCACTCGCGCTGTAACTTCGGTATTGGAATACTTTTGATTTCTTCTGTTTTAAAACGTTCAAATTAGCTGGTAAAGGATTGAAAAATTTACCATTTAAGTACCCCCATAGAAAAAATCAGCGGTGGGTGTTAAGTCGGGACATCTGGGTGGACAGTTTATGTCACCTCGGCGACTTATTGCTCTTTTAGGGAATAAATCGTGAAGAGCGGCTAATGATTCATTTGTAACGTGACAAGTCGCTCTATCTTGCTGAAAAAATGTGTTACCGTTGTAGCTAGACCGATTTTGCAATTCTGCAGCCAGCAGCGTCCGGACCATATGGTAATATCTATCAGAATTAACTGTATGAGCACGATCACGGTTATCCTCAACAAAGTATGGGCCGATAATGCCTAGACTTGATATGGCAGCCCATACAACAACCTAAAACGAATGCAATGATTTCTGATGCAGTTCCAGAGGATTGTTGGAAGCCCAGTATCTGCAATATTTATTCACGTGACCTCTGATGTGAAAATGTAGAACCATATGTTCCTGAACTGATTTTGGATTGTTCCGCAGAATTCGACTAGCAGGGTTAACAGGCTTCATTTCTTGAACAATAACTATTTTATAGGGGTGAAAATGTAAATCTGTTCGAATAATGCGATGTACCATGGTTTTGTTCAAATTTAGAGAAGGTGCGCGCAGTCGTAAGACTGTCGAGGATCGTCCATAACAGACTGATGAACACGTTCAACATTTACGTTCGTTCTCGATGTCCTTTTGCGGCCAGATAATTTATCCCGCATTGTGTTTCCTGTCCCTTCAAACTTACGCACCTAATACTTGATTAAATTGGCATTTGGAACATTTTTCATAGTGCAAGTCTGGTAAAGACGCGCTGCGGTCCCGTGAAACGATCCATAACGAGTCTGCCAAGTGATTGACGCCACTCCCCTCCACCCGCTTACTATGTTTCGCTGGTAACGCTCAGAACAAAAACGAAAATCTTTTTTAGACACCCTTTAATATTGTTGCAATTTATCGAGAACAAATTTTTTCCGTTTCAACAATTTACAAGACTATTAAAGAATGGGAAGAAGGTATACCTTGTCTAAATTTACCAAAAAGTGGTAGAATGAGAATCCTGAGTCACACAACAAAGCAAAGACTAGTTGATGCTGCAAAAGACAGTTATATAAAACCTGCACGACAAATTATTTAACTTATTCAACCTGCGCAATGTTACTTATTCATGTTATTAGAGTGAACAACTTGAAAACGTATGACTACGTACCATCTTGACGACGAACGCCTCTACGTTCAGGAGAACGTCCTCTCTAAGTGACCATAATCCAAGCCCCCCCCCCCAGAAGCTTCCACATTGCGAGTTGGATCGATAGAATGAGCATATGACCCTTCTTTGAATCCACCCAAGAAACCACCTCCAGATCACCAAGTCATGCTCTAGCATTCGTTCAGACAAAAACCTGGACAGATCTTTATTCATTAAGAGAAATAAAAATTCATTCCAGTTCATTGGCAACGGTACGTTGCGGTCATAGATTTCTCTGCGTACTGGAGCGAAGCCCTTTGCCCTTTTCTTTCTAGTTCCTGCTTTTACAGATTGAGAAAGGTACCGATCAAACACAATGTGAATTTCTTGGTACTTAAATCCATGACTTTTAATGAAGCAGTCAGCGCAGTGACCAAAATATTTCAGCTTCATGCGATCGTCCAAAAAACAAGACAAACGCCATTCCATCGATTATGAGAATAGTCAGATTTCTGGTTTACAGGGAGATGTTTTGGGCACTCTAATCCCTGTACAATTTCATTCACCAATAAAGCCTTTTCCGCTGATCGGAGCTCGCCGTTCACCGAAGCCAACGAAATAGAAATCTCCCAGAGTTCATGCTTCAAAATCATCTTTAGATCAACATTCCTTCCTCCTTCACATGCGGCGATCAATACACGCAAGAAGTCTCTGTCAATCTTCATTATTTGCTTTTTATTAGATTCTTGGGAAGCTTTCTCCTTGTAAAGATCGCCTAAAGTGAGTGCCTTGTTTTTGTGTGACGTTGCGTGGTAGCTAACTGCAGACGTGTTAGTATCTTGACTTCTGACAAACCTTTGACGCACAAAGTGTGGAACTACTTCCACCTCGCGTTGTTTTGCTGTCAGAAGAGCGTCAGAAATCTTTTGTGTGGCTATATCGCCTATATCTTTAGTGACTACATTTTACTTCCGGTCGGGATTTCGGCTTGGGCAATCGGAACTTTCGGATTCAGCAGGGTCGAAATAGGGGAAAAAGACCGTCTACCCAAAAGTAATATGAAATTCTTTTAAAATTAAAACGGAGAGCTTTTTCAATATTTTGTCTAGACTAGAAGACTCTAGAAGAAATCTTCAGCTTTGTAATCTAATTGCCGCTTCCTTTTTCGCTCTAGATGGTTTTTAAATAAACCCTGGTATTCCTTATTTCAAAAATTTTACTTTGTGAGTGTTGAATTGGCTCACGTGTCAGGTGCTTCGGCACCTTATCTTAAAAAACATAAAAAACTTCATCTCATTCCATCGCTCACACTTTTTACAACATAACTAAATATTGGATATTAAACGATATAAGGGGAGGCTTCGTGTTTTATTTTCTGGATTTTACCTATTCATACTCCCTTATTTTGAGTCCTGAACCACTATTTCCTGATGTCTGGAATACATACTTAGCCCTTTCCAGGAAAAACTCTAGGCGTTTTATGAGTTTTCGAACAAGTAGGAATTTTTATAGAGAGTCACTTTTCTTGAACATAACAAAATGGAAAATTTAAGCCGACAATATAGTAGGTAAGTGAGGGTGGGTAGTGATGGTGGAGGGCTCAATGTTACTTAGTGCGTACTACTAAAGACGTCCGTCGCTAAATTGTATTGCTATGGTAACAACCAATCATATATGTATGTATGTATGTATTTACTACTGAATGACATGTGAAACCGACGCTGGTAAAGGTCATTCGAACGGTATTTTAAAAAAAAGGTTTTAAGTCTTTAAGGCCTAGTATAAAGTCTAGTTGAGTTTCAACCGGTGGTTAGTGTAAAATTGAGTCGCTCAAACTAAGGTTCACGTCTTGTTTAGGGTTGAACTGACGATTTTACCAACCCATATGGGTAGGTAAATGGGTGGTAAAACCGTCAGTTCAGCTCTAGGCTCTTTTCATTTTCTTTTTAGTTTTAATTTATTATTTACGTAAAAAAACCAACATAAAAAATGTGAACTATAAATTTATCATTATCACTACGACTATTTTAATGGAACCATAATATAAATTAGTGTCAAAACGTTGAAGATGCATTGGAGACTGTACTGCTTTGATGGATTAGGGGATATTTGCCCTTTTTGTAATGAACATATAAGTCGTTCTGTAAAGAAATGGAAAACTGTATAAGTCGCCAATTTTAAAGAAATGAAATATTTACTTACACTTGAATTTTGCCTTTGTGTCTTTTTTCGATTTTCCATCTGTTGAAGCTTGTCACTAACGGATTGACCTCTACTCAATGTGAAGAAGAAAAGAATACTTTTCGATACTTTACCCATCTTAATATATTTAATATTTTGATTATTTGAAGAACTTGTGTCATTAATTGCCTTTTAATAGCCTCCCTATTATCTCTAATCTGGAGATAAAGTTTATTATCAGTTCATTTTATAAGCATAGGTATTACATACATCGTATGATTAAAAAAATAGAACACCTCACTTATCCTTTTCAAATTTCCATTCTCTAACTTGTAATACAATATAAAATATATAATAAAACAAGATTATTTTTCAATGCCATTGTGTTTCAGATAAGCTGCACGAACTGATCATCGGGGGGGCCCCCGTCTGAATGCGCAGGTACTTTTTCCAAATTACGCATAAAAATTTAAAAGTAAAATGACAATTAGTGACTTTAATAAGTGGACTCAGTGAAGTGAACCTTCTAGTGCGAGTATTAACCTATAAATTAAAATGTTACAACATTGCTGAACTGGTGTTAATAATCACACAAAAGTTGCTCCGACTACAACGCTGCAAACACCCAAAACCACAATAAAAAATTTGTGAATCGGACGCATTTCCATCTGCTGCCATCTTTCGTCAACTTTTGGAAACAAGATTGTTAAAAGTTTATTTAACCTCACATTATTACTTATTATGTGAACTTGATTATTTATTACTACCTAACTTGTTTTATACTAAATTACTTATATTTTTGATTCAATTTACTCAATTCATTCTGGATAAGTTCTCAATTAATTTTTCATTAACTTTGTTTATTACCTTTAAAATTACTTTTGTTATTTATGTTTGTTGCTTTTTATCTTGAAGAATTCATTTTGCTTAAAATTGAAAACTCAAAGGAAAAGTGCTACTTAGTTAAATGTCAATACTCGATACTGACTCAAGTTCGTAACTGTTATATTTCAGTCGATCATCATGTCGCAGCCCTAATTTCCTGTTAATTAACATTTTTGTTTAGATAATTCAACAGTACTGTGGTTGCGCAATCAGCATTACTGCGAAGTAAAAGGTGAGAGTTGCTTGATTACATTTACCGACTTTTGTACAGTTACCAAGTCGGTTGCTGATATATTTATATTTTTGTGTTACCTACTTTCATTATAATAATAATAATAATGACTTTATTTTGAAAAAAAGAAGAAAAAAAGGAATATGTATATGAAAATATAAATCGATAATGGTGTAGGCGAAGTCTAGCAGAATGCTATTCACACTCAACCTTACCATCATCGTTTGACAGATAACTCTTAAAAAAATAAATTGTCTAGACTAGTAGCGTAAATTTAAATAATAAAATAATGTTGTCTGTAGTAGAGTGATAATATGGATTACTTTAAGCAAAATTTAGAGGGAGTTTCCGAAGCAAGGAGACAGCTGCAGAGTATCTTCAGCAAGTAAAAGGAAATAGAAAAGAGAGAGAGAAAAAAAAAGAGAATTACTTAATACTATAAAAAATATTTAAATTGGATTATGAAGTAGATAGTCTTTTAATTTATATTTAAATTTATTAATATTCAGTAATTTGAATTCTTGAGGAAGCCTGTTATATAACCCTATAGCACTGTACACAAAAGACCTTTTGTAAATAGCTGTAAAATGGCGAGGGATGTTAAAAGATGTCTTGAATCGAGTGTTTAGATTATGAATTCCAGACCTTATTTTGAATTCATCTTTGATAGTTGAATTAACGCTATGATCGCTTAATAGGCGATGAGTGAAATTAGCCAGGTGGAGAGCTCTACGCTTTTCCATGTTCAACCACCCGATCTCCTTCAGTTTGTAGGAAATATGTTCGAATTTACGTATTCCATAAATTAGGCGAAGGCAGCTATTCTGAACTTTTTGAATACGTGTTCTTTGTACAAAATCTATGCAAGGACCATAAATAAAGTCACAGTAATTGAAACAGGACAGAACTAAAGATTCGCACAAGTTTTTTTTTAATTGAAACGGAAGACAATGGCGGTTAGCATATATCACCTTTAGAGCAGCATAAGACTTTTGAATAAGTTTAGTTACATGTTCTCTAAATCGAAGATTTGAATCAAAGACAACACCTAAATTATTAGCTTTGTTAACTAATGGGACGACAAAATCATCTATTTTAACCACAAAATCGTTTTGAATTAGTGAGATTTGCCTTCTACGGCCAAAGAGCATCGAAGCACATTTTGAGGGGTTTAGCTTAAGTCCAAACCCATTAGATAATTTTTTATTTTGCTTAATTCGGTATTAATATCTTGCAAGGTATTTTGCCAGCGGGTTATTTGAAAACTTGTGTAAACCTGAGTGTCATCTGCATATGCCATGACGTTACAATTATGTATAGATTTGATTATTTCGGAGGTGTAAACTATAAATAATAGAGGACCCAATACCGAGCCTTGAGGAACCCCAGCCGTAACATTAAGCTTATAAGAAAGATTATCCTCAATGCGAATTTGTTGATATCGGTCGTGCAGATACGAAAAAATGAGGTCAGCTGCGGGTTCAGAGAAGCCATAGAACTTGAGTAACGAACAAAGTAAGGTGTGGTTGAGGGTATCAAACGCTTTAGAGAAATCAAGCAGAATTAATGCTGTGGCTAACCCACGATCGATTGCAGCTAAAATGTCATTGGTAACGGTAGCTAGAGCAATTGCAGAGCTGTACCCCTTTCTAAATCCGCATTGATTGGGCGGGAAGAGCCTATTGTCGGCAAAATAAGCGTACATTTGATCATGCAATAGCATTTCAAATAGTTTTGAAATAGTGGGTAGAATACTTATAATTCTAATATCAGCAAACTCAGACGGGTTAGTCTTTTTAGGAATTGGAATACCAATCGAATTTTTCCATAAAGCTGGAAAATAACTTCGTTCAATGCAGCAATTATAAACATGTAACAAATATATGTAAATGAATGGAGTACACAAGGCCAACATCTTTAGCGAGATATCATCACTACCAATAGAGTTTGACCGCAATAATTTAAATTTATTCTCAATTTCTTCAAGATTAAGTAATCTGAAAGTAAAAGACAGTTCAACATTAGAAAAATTAGTAGAGTAATAGGCGATGCTGTGGTGGCAGTCGTTTGAAGAATTTTTTACGAATTCCGAACAATAGTCATTAACTCTATTAGGATCAGATAATTCAGTGGGTAAAGTATTCTGCTTGCTTTTACACATTCCGAGGTTTCTTAAATCAGACCACAGCTTAGATGGAGAATTAACGTTGGAATTAATTAGGTAATTCTTTTTAGAGCTCCTGATCATGCTTAACGTGTGATTCCGAGATAATTTATACGAATGCCAGTCACTATCAGAACGGGTAGCTTTAAATTTTTGCAACAGAGAATCTCTTTTTTTCATAAGAGTTAACACATCATGAGTAAGCCACGGCGCTTTTGGTTTGGTGATCCTACTAGTTTTGAATGGAGCATGTTTATTGAATAACGAGGTTATAAATGCGTTGAACATAAGTACTTTTTGATCAATGTTTCTTTCCTTGATGAGATTTTGCCAAGGGAGAGCCGTGAGGTCTTTATTAAAATTGACGGGATTAAAGTGCTTATAACATCTGTGCTTAATATATCTTGCTGTGTTTTTAAGAGTTTTCACAATTAATTCACAGTAAACCATTTTGTGATCAGATAAATGGTCACAATTGAGCGTGCCTTTATCAATAAGAAGACTTGTCTCAGAAATAAAAATAGGATCGATAAGCGTAGCAGCCGTACCAGCAACCCTAGTAGGGGAATTGAGTACCTGTGTTAGATTGTAATCATTGAAGCAGTTTTCAATTGGATTACAGTTGTTCAAGAAGTTAACATTAAGGTCACCAAGGCATATTAATATATCAGAAGATGGAGTAATGGCAGAAAGAACATTATCCAGGTCAGAAACAAATGAGTTAACATTTGTTTTGGGTGGCCTATAAAATGCGCCAATTGTTAGTTGTCTGCAATCGACACGAAACTGAATGAATAGATACTCAAAATTACTGTTTATAGAACAGTTAATAACCAATGAAGCGCAATCATAACATGTTTTTACATACGCAGCGATTCCACCTCCTCTAGAATAAGTTCTGTCCTTTCTGAAAAGGTTATAACCCATAATATTAATAACAGAAGAATCAATTTCATCTCTTAACCAAGTTTCCGTTACGAATACAACATCAAAGTCGTTTTCCAGTACAATGCTATAGAAAGCATCAAATCCACTAGTAATTGATCTTACGTTCAAATGAGCAATCTTCATAATGCTAAAATGTTAATCATACTCAAAGCTTTTGATCTGAAACATAAGAGGATTAAGTATAAAATATTAAAAAAATACGTTACAACGATAAATGAATTAAAGAAAATGTATGTTATTATACTACTCTGCTGTCTGTCGAATTCTAGTACGCTTTATATAATAGTTTTTTTTTTTTATAACCACTACTACAGAAACAATTCTATTTGCGAATTATTACAATATCAGAATTCGAGTTAATCAGTGAATTCCCAAATCAAAATTGATTCCGGCTATTTAAACAATAATGGTTTGCACAAATAACAGATGCTGTAGCTATAATCCTAGCAGAAATAACTAAATAGAATTAATATTATGTAATCTTAATGTAAATATTATTCAAAGTAATCTATCAATGTAAAAATAAAATCGACAATTTTAGTAAACTTAAAAGTTTAATCACAAATAACGGTACAACACTATCACTAACCTTCCATTGCTCCACTTATGTAGATAAAATTTTCTTTAGATCATTCATTGTTGCGACTTTGTGTATCTTCTCCTTAAACTTAACAAAAATGTTACAGTTGCTGGTAAAAACGTTTTTAAAACCCAGTTTAAGCGCAGCTTCTTTAAATATCCCAATTATACTTGTTATATGTCAAGTTCAATCGCCCCAAGGTAAAAGTTATATTCCTTATTGTTACATTCAATGTCGTGAAACATAATTTTTGTTAAAACTATATTTAATTGTTCATTGTTACCAGTGGTAACCGTTATATTTTGGTTCATTATGACCACAACTATCGTTATTCCAGTGTATTTCTTTACCGAATACCCACATTTTCTTTCAGAAATCATATCACTGTGACTACAAGCTGATAATAACTTCGTAGTTCTGTTTACCAGCTTTAATTTTCTAAAGAACTATCGTGGAGCCCTAAATTTACTTCACTATATTCGTTAACTTGATATAAATCAACTTTAGCTTTGACTACTCTCGTTTTCTTGCTGAGTTTAAGTTCTGTACTTATATCTAACCTACTTCCATTAGATTGCCCCTTATAACTGAGCTTCCGAACCATTGCATTAATCAATTTTGTTACAACCCAATTGTTACCGTAACAAATTGGTTAACGCTAAGGTATTTATGGTTACTAACCTTAGCCAAATAATTTTTATTGCCGTAGAACAATTGAGACTCACTTATTATTAACGATGTGAAATAGAATCAGTTTTCCTCTAAGAATAACCTTAAATTTAATAGCAAAACGCACATCCAGAAATATTGCCTGTTTTTAAAGAGTTCACAGTTGTTTTCATTTTGTTAATTCTCTATATGATTACCTACGTATGAACTAAAAACAAAAACATAGTACCTGTATCATTACATCATCAAACCGTAATTAATGTAGTAGGTTCCACTGTTTAAGAAAAATCTTGTATTTTATCTTATCTGACGTCTTTATGAACTCGGCGAAACAAAGTTTTTCCTACGTGACACACAAATATTAATAAAATATAAAATATGACGGTGTTCTTGTTTGAGAAAACATTCTGTAACAGAAATAAGCTTCGGAGTGCCACACGAAAGATGTATTGGCTCAAGAAGTGCCGCGTGTTACCGTAAAACTTTAGAATCGTTTCATGTATTTATTAATGGATTATATTAAAGAAAGGTGTGTTACAAAGTTGTTCTTTTACGACAGTATTTTAAATATTTGAAAATGAAAGGTTTGCAAATTTGGACATTATTGTAGCATTTAGGTGGAGAAACATGCAGCTGTATACATGAAATCGTTACGTTCTGCCGTTGAGTGAACCTACTTCTTTATTCAATGGTTCTACACAGTATATCAAATTATTCTTATTAGTGTTATTTTTAATTATAAGTCATTGCTGCAGAAGAATTCACATAATTATGCAGTTACTACGGACGCGAACAAGTAGTGCCCCGGGAGCTTTCAGGGCAAAATGGTTTCACCAATAAAAAGAAATGCCCGTGAAGCGGTGCTGGAAGAATTGCCGTTAGTAAGGCAAGAAATTGAAGCGTTAGAAGAAGTTCCGTATTTAGAAGCAGTAGAAGAGTTCAAAATAACTCTACGAGAAGATCAACTAAACAAGAAGAAACTGAAGCGAATGGCTCTGATTTTTGAGAAGGAAATGGAACGATATTCTTTGAAGTTTTCTACAATTACAATGGACTATTGTTGAAATCAGGAGAGAATGAAGATCTCTACAAAGTTTATAAGAAATGCTAAAACAGCAGAACGAGAAGCGAAAATGCTTATAGCAGATGCATGGGATCTAAGTGAGGAGCATCAAGTGGTAGAACATGCACGAAGATTACAAAGTTCTGAAGTATTTGTGGAAGCTGAAACGAACCGAAGAAGACTCCCAAAACTGGAATTGTCAAAGTTTTCAAGGGAGATACGTGACTGGTTAACGTTTTGGAGCCAGTGCTTTCTCCCAGAGGAAATACTTTGGGTATAGCAACGACACCCTGACTACGGTACTGATAATTGTGAAAGGGAATTTCTGAAAAAAGAAGTACAAATACAAAAAGTTTTGGAACCAACCAAGAAAGTTCAAACTTCAAAGAAGACAAATGCATTTCTGTGGAATATCAAATCATGGAACTAAGTTTTGCAATAAGGTGAAGAAACTAAACATAGCTGAAAAAAGAAAAATATGCTAAACGAAGAAACGGTGCTTCAACTGCCTTGGGTATAAGCATACAGCCAAGATGTCCGTGACAGCCCTTTACTGGAGAAAGAATGAAGCCAGCTGGGCTGTGTTTGTTACTAATAAGGTAACCGAAATCAGAAAAATTACGAAGACTGAAAACTGGTTCCATGTTCCTGGAGAGCTGATGCCTGCCGATCTACCTTCCAGAAGTTGCACTGTGGACCATTTCTTAAAGAAGTGAAAATGGTGGGTTGGCAAAGGAAAGTGAGCATTGTCCGCATTCTTATGACCCTCTGAATGAAGATGATGTTAGTAACGAACTGAAGAAAGGTGCCGTTGTTTTAGTAAATCATTCAGAAGACGAGAGCAAATTGTATAAAGAGTTATGTCAACATGATTTTGATGAAATGATGGTAAAAGGTAATAAGACGGTTTGGATAGTCCTATTTGCCCACGCTGTCTATCGTGGAGTCCATTTGGAAATAGTTACATCTCTATTTACGAAAGGCAGCTATTAGAAGATTTGTGAAAAGAAGAGGTCTTCCAAATATAATTCATTCCGACAAAGGAACTAACCTTGTAGGCTGTGCAAATCAACGGAAGAAAGTTGATTGGAATGAAATCAGCGAACATAATGAGAATGAGATTAAGTGGAAAAAGAACCCGGTTGCTAGTCCGTGGTATGGTGGTTGGTACGAGAGGCGAATTTGATTGATGAAGGATCGACTAAAGAACGTGTTGGGAAAGGAAACTGTGAATAGAGAAGAATTATTTACTCTGCTCACCGATGTGGAATCAACAGTCAATCAACGCCCACTTATCTATGTAGTTGAAGATTCGGATTCTCTTATACCGTCGACCCCAATGATGTTCCTGATTGGAAATAGGATTATATCGCTCCCTGAGCTGGATCAAATTGATGGAATTGGTCTTAAAAGAAGACTGAAGTACTTAAGTATATTACGTGAGCATCTCCAGTCGAGGTTCGAGAAATAATGCCTAGGGCAACTCAACAATCTGAAGTTTGTGAAGGAATCAGGTCTCTTGAGGATTGGACAGGTCGTTCTCGTGAAGAGAGAAACATGAAAGGTCAATTGTGGCCCTTAGGTAAGATTGTGAAACTTCATGAGAGCAGAGATATGAAGATTAGACGTGTGGATGTAAAGTTGGTACATAAAACCGAAAGTTTCACTTACCAAAGGACTTATCCTGGCCCAGCCACAGTGCCCAATAATCAGAATGGTAAAGAGGCCTGAGAACTACCGAGGAGCTCCTCATGTCTGGCTTTTGATCGACTGCTTGAAGTAGCCGATTGTGGGAGTGTCGCGAAATCGCGATAGCGGGGATTTTCACAGTAGCAGTAGTTTTTGTCGGAAAAATAAATAAAGTTTTACAAGTGAATAGAATTTGATTTATTGGAGCAGTTAGAAAGTTCAGTGATAAGACGTACTACGGGTAGTAGACGCGAACAATTACCATTGTAATGATAAGTATGGTCAGTGCTGTCCATAAGCTTACTGTCAATTAATTACCTTTGTTTTCCTGATGAAGCTAATTAATTTAATTAATTTAATTTAATTGTTCTGGCAAGGTCCAATTCCCAATAACATTTGTTTAGTATCATATCACCTTCTGAAGTTTGGAAGCCGTTCCCAGATCCCCAAAACTACTGTATCTCTGTAATACACACCATTTTTCGCACGAAGCATGTATCTAATTACATTTGACCTGGAAAAAGCGTTTCCAGGTCTTCCAGATTCTTAGTTGCGTGGTTTAAAATTTAGAAAGCTAAGTTTGAATTTTTATTTTTTGTACCAAACTCAATAAACAGAAAAACCGATTAACGAGAAAGCATTGTCTTTAGATAAAACTATTTTCACTTGCTACCATAAGATTTTCTGGATTCTGGATTACGATGGGAGGGTGGTCAGAATTCCACTCGCACATAGGCCACCTATTCGGGCCCTTTGTGCTACCTCCCTGATTAGAGTCGTTCGACTCCGCATCATCACTCAAGCCATCCCACACGTGAGGTAAACCTGAGGATGCTGGACGGGGAAGCGGCTCTAATCTTAGCCATGTTCGGCCAGGGGTCCCCCAACATGGATCGTCTTAATTCGACAAGTACGGGACACTCACAAAGTATGTGTTGCGCTGTCTCATCTTCTATGTAGTATCCTCTACAGGATGGTGATTCAACCAAGCCCATGCGGTGTGTGTTTGAGTTTGCTTGTTAAGTTTACAGTGCCCAGAAAGTATGCCCACAAGTAGCCGCAGGTGCCTTCTGGATAGCCCTGTGCAAAAACGCGTTAGGCTACGAGATGGTCCTCTAAAGGCCTCTCTCGCGTGACGGTATTCTGACATCAAGTTCCACCTAGCCTTATGCTGGGCTTGGGTGTCTTGAGTTATTAAGTTGTTTACAGTTGATACTGTAAGTGGGACAGCCGGCTGTGGACCATACAACAGTTGTTTTAAGGCCAGTAGGGCTAACTTATCGGCTGTTTCATTGACTGTTGTTCCAGCATGCCCTTTAACCCATACAAGCTCAAGGGTGTTCCTGTTTGTCACCTGCTCTAGTATTAGGTGACACTTGGAAACCAGCCTGGAGGTAATTTTGTGTTGACCTAGTGCCTGCAGAGCGGCTCTGCTGTCACTGGAGATCCTAGTTATGCTTGAAAGACAGTCGTCCTAGTGGTTGGCTGATATGGAGGCTCAGTTCTTTGGAATAAATTCCGGTGCCTGTTCCTTCCATTGTTTTAGATCCGTCCGTGAAGATGGATATGTCTGGTTGGGATGCCAGTTCTGCACCAAAGAAGATGCGGTAGTTTTTCCCTAGCATAAATCGAGGGATGAGTGAGTTGCGCCCGTGCACGAAAGGCACGCTAGTCTTTGCATATGGTTAAGAAGTGCTATGGTTGTGGAGAGTCTGGTTCTAGACCACTAGACAATTGCTCCGTAACAAAACATAGGTCTAATCACAGCGGTGTACAGCCACAGGACAGCCTTTGGAGACGGGCCCAAAAGTCTTCCCATTGCGCGGCGACATTGCCAGAAGGCCCTATTTGTTTTTTCCGCTTTAAGCTGGATGTGTTTGCTCCAATTCAGTTTGTTGTCAAGTGTAATATGTAGATACTTCACTGACTCTGAAAACTGGAGGTGTTTTTGGAAGAGTAAGGAGCTCGAAGGCCCTGAATAGCATAAAATTGTACAAAGTTAATAATTTCAAATTAGACCGATCCCGAACCGGTTGAAACATGTGAAAAATGTTGACATTTCCAATTGGTACCGTAATTGAGAAACGTACTATGTACGCTGCTGGCTGCTGTCAATGATAAAATAGTTCTCATTCAACAATTTTTCTAAAACTATATGACTATGTAATTCTATAAATGTTATTGGATCAGTAATATGAAATATATCTAGCGGAAACGTGGAAGAACAAGTAGAATAAGGAAGATTTTCAATCCTGAAAGTAATACTTGGAACAAAGGGAGTTTCAGGATCTGGTTAACTAACCTCAAAAGTTAGGTCAAAGTTATCTCCAAGAGATTTTTTTACAACAAACACGCGATTTAGAAATGTAAATGCGATGAAGAACATGCAACGAACAAGAGAGATCTACTCCTACATCTTGGAAAATAATTTGAAGAATGTTCTCTCGAACTTAGAAGTAGCAACGCGCATATGCTTAATCCTTCCCGCGAAGGTGTAAGAAGTTACGGAAATACATTTCACTACAGATTAAAGTGGGTAAAGTTTGATCTTCGAGAAGGTGGGTGTACGTCATAGACATTTTACATAGTTACAATTGTTGTCAACAATATAATACCAATAGTAACTACGAAAAATGCCTATGACGTACACACACCTTCTCAAAAATCAAACTTTATATTTATTTATTTATTTATGTTGTGGATGTTACGGAAATACATTTCACTACAGATTAAAGAAGGTATATTTATTTATTTATTTATGTTGTGGATTGAGATCTGGATTTCCAAGCAACTCCAACCACGCTCAACACGTGACCTACAATTTTACTTTCTATCCGAGAAGAAGGCCTTTTTCAGTTTTTCTCCACTTTCGAAAAACGGATACATTGCCCGTTTTGGAACCCGGGTCATCCTGGCGCTTCCCCTAAGACCACTGAATCTGCGATTTTACATTATGCTACAAAAGTAAAAATTACAGACGTTTTCTAATTTCGAAATAAAGTTTATTCATCTTTGTCACTTGAACATTGCTAACATTGCTGCTAATTAAGTTTTTCCACTGGGAAAATAAAGCCATTCGGCCGTTTAAATGTTTACTTTACTAAAAGTAGCATTAAAAACTAAATTATATTTTATAAACGCAAACAGGAGAAGAAATTTCGTGTTTGAACAACTAATTGATTTTAATGAATGTAATTTTTTAATGTAAAATCTCAACGGTTTTCGTACATTATACGTACGGTAATTAACAAAATTATTAAGAGAACTTTATCGAATCACTCTGCTTATATTCACACTCTAAGGCTAGCCACTACACAACAAAGCAATTAGGGTTCTGTTGCTTGTCAAAGGGATTGCGCTCTCGGTAGAAATACAATTATCCTTAGAACAAAGTAAATGGCGCAGTTTGACTCTGGACTTGTCCGAATTGAAGCGGTTGGGTTTTGCGAAGGAAAACTTTATCATTGCTTCGAAATTCCCGAAATCTCTTCGATTAAAGAGACATTCCTGTTTCGATGTTTCCCGTAACTTCCTCCTTTTCCTCCGAACCTTAAACGTATACATTTCTTAATGCACCTACTTCATCATAACACGTACACAACGTGAAATGCATAATGCAATTTTTTCGTCGAAAAAATTCAGTTGATAACTACACAGGTACTGTAGAGATGCCGGTATACATATTTTTGCTTGTCGAGAGAAGCGGCAATACTTCAGTTGCCAGTGTAAATAACGGTGAAGTACGTGCCTAGAATGTTTCAACATAAACGCGGAGTTTCTCGTATTAAAAGGGGGAAACATAATCCTATTGAGGCAGAAACTGTAGTGCAATGCACACAACAATCAAACCAGGGTCATCATTAACCGCTACCCTCTAATTACTTTTAAACAAACACTCGAAGTAGTGTGAGAGTATTCTGAAAAACTTTAATATGATACAGAGTTTCTAATTAGCCTTGTTTGAAAATGTACGTTTCGCGATCTACCTCAGACCGCTTACGTCTTTTTAGATTAATTATTGTTCATAGATTTCTTCCAGTTAGATTTTAGTACATAGCTTACTATAGATGTATAGGTGTGATGTTAAAACTAAATACAATAATCACATGGTACATTACGTGTTACAATTCACATAATTATTTCAATTACGTTTTGGGAGTTTCCTTACTTGAAGTATCACCCTCACTTCATTTCAAATTATTTTTAATGGCTCTACCTATAAACATAATTACATCGTTATTTCTTAAGGTGTGAGGTGGGCACACCATCACACATAATGGTTATTGACATCCGGAAAACAGCCCTCGAAGGTTTATTATCAAATTGTATTACAAAGATTTCAATCATTTCAATTATTATTTCAATAGATCCTTTAATTATTAAAATTATTAAAAATGAGGTCAAGCCTTTGATCGATTGAACACAAAACCCTCATATAATATCTCTACATACAGGGTTGCCCACTGGCCCCCCGTTCCTCGATAGTGCCCTTAACATTAATTTAAGGACAAAAGGTGAAGAGACATTACTTATTCAGATGTTCCTTGTTTACAACCTAAAAATATTTTGAAGCCCGCACTGCTCTCGGTTTCGTCTGTACAGGGTCGTACTCGAATATTTTAAATGGAACACCCTGTAGATCTTTATATTTTTGAAATCCATATTCGATTCTAGACCAAGTTTGTTTGGCCTTTCACCTACTTAAGTCAACTCATGAGAAAATAAATGTTTTTTTTTAAATTGTCGCCGAAATCAACAATCAGTAAAAAAATCATAACTATTCAATCATTGGCAGCAGAGCAACAAAATTGGAGATTATCATAAACAAAAGAGCTGATTTTGAATGAAATTTGTTGCAAAAGGGCCGTACTGAATTTTTTCTAACGACCACAGAAGAAATGTCAAAAGTCGACTATTTCAAATAGAACACCCCGTATATGTTTTCATGAATGAACTGATTTTTAAATTAGCTTTGATTTTTGTTAAATATGTCCTATATCTAAAGGTAATAGTTTCCGAGATAATAACCTTACTTTGAATTATTTTTTTTCCGCCCAATTTTGAAAATAATAAAAAACAATAACAATATTTGTATCAGATATTTACTTATTATTACCTAAATTGTGTTGTTACTTAAAAAACCAGGAATGTGAAACAAAAAAACGACTAGGTATTTAAATGTTATTGAGACAGTAGGTACATACCTATGCTGTTCTTTAATCATAAAAACAGTGCCATGCCATAATCAATAACAATTGCAATACGGAGACGACATAATGTCAGTTTAATTTCAATTGATTGTATTTGACACATTATCGTCTTCACTTTGTTAAAAAGGCTTAAAATGGATTCGAAATGTCACGTTTTCCAAATAACGAACTGGTTGATATGGTTTTCATTCTCGGCGAATGTTTCCAGGATACGTGAAGCTTTCAGATCAATCATACGAATCATGCCTGATATCCTGGAAGATGTTAACACAAATTTTTCAAGTTGTGTAAGGCAGTGTTTACACTATACCGAAAATCAATGCATATGTAGGTAATGTTTTGTGTTTTGTACCGTTCGATTTTATGTAAGTTTATTTATTAATTAATGTTATACATCAGCAAATAATAAGTAAATATCTGATACAAATAGTGATATTGTTTGTTGCTTCCCTTAATTTTATTTTCAGAATTCGGTGATAAAACAAAATAATTCAAACTGAAGTTATTATCTCGGAAACTATTACCTTTAGATATAGGACATATTTAACAAAAATCAAAGCTAACTTAAAAATTAGGTCATTCATTCAAAAATATACAGAGTGTTCTATTTAAAATAGTCGACCTTTGGCATTTCTTCTGTGGTTGTTAGAAAAAATTCAGTGCCACCCTTTTGCAACAAATTTCGTTCAAAATCAGCATAATCAAAGTAAGGGTTGACATTTTAAAACGGTTGAAGCGATCTCGGTAACGGGGGCAGATTGAAATCTAAAAATTGCTCAAAAGTACCTAACCTGTATTGAAATCCATGAGACACATATTTTTACCTTTTTTCCAAAGTTATCCCCTAAGGGTTCCAAATTAAGGGACGACAGTTTGCAATAGAGTCAATAGCAAACATGAAAAAAATAGAAATGCCTTTTAAGTCGCATTAAATCAATTCTAAGGGCAAGCGGCAGCGTGGTTCTCGACTTCAACCCCTAAATTTTACCACCACCTTAAGGTTGCAAATTATTAAGAAGCATGAAAAAACTTGAAATTTCTTTCAGATCGCATTAAATCCTTTCTAAAGGCAACTTGGAACGAGGTTTTCGATTTCAACTCCTAGGGTGCAACTTACTAAAAAGCAAGAAAAGGACGGAAATTTTTTGCAGCTCGCATTAAATCTGTTCTAAAAAGGCAACTTGCAGCGTGGTTTTCGATTTCAACCCCTAAATTTTGCCACCCAACTAAGGGTGCAAGTTACCAAAAAACAATGAAAGAAATGGAAATTACTTGCAGGTTGCATTAAATCTGTTCTAAAGACAACTGGAACTTTGATTCTTTCTAAATTTTACCACACCCTTAAGGGTGCTACTTAATTACTTTACTAATAAACATTAAAAATTGGGAATCTCTTACAAGTCGCATTGACAGCGTGATTTTTGTCTACATCCACTTAATTTTTCAATCCCTAAACTTGCAAATCATTAAAAAGCTTGAAAAAATGAAATTTGTTGCAGATCGCAATAATACTTTTCTAAGAGCAAGTGACACCATGGTTTTCGTATACAACCCCTATATTTTACCACCCCAAATTAAATTATTATAAAAGCATTCATAAAATGGAAAATTCTTGCAAGTGGCCGATCTAGGGGCCACTGACAGCATGTTTTTCGACTGCAACTCCTACATTTTCCTAACCGCTAATAAGAGTGTAAATTTTAAAAATTTCTCTTGCACTTTAGGTTTGTGATGGTGATGGATTGATCTTTAAGATATTTGCAGTTACATACATGTAGTTCAAAATTTCCATCTTATAAAAATAAATAGTATTGCCCAATTATTCCAACGATTCATAGATATTTAAGAGTACTGATCACTCTCTAATAAGAAACGAGCAACATGTACTACATTTATCACAAAAGCAAGCGGACGAAGTCGCGGGTAGCAGCTAGTAACACATATGGGATCTTTTAAAAATCCACCAAGTGCATAACGTCGTTTTCAGTGACCGAAGATTAAATATTGAACAGATCGTAGATATTTCAATAGAATTCGTACCTACATCACATTTTTGATGTTGAATTAGGAGTGTCCAAGTTAGCAAATTGGGTGCCTCGCTCACTGATCTTCACCAAAAACGTGAAAAGCGCGAATGTCTGTGAAGTGTTTTAGTTAAAACGCAGCTGACATTGTTGCATGGTTTATTGCTGTCGACAAAGCATGTCATCAGAACGGTAATCTCAACAGTAAAAACTTCATGGCGGCCCTTGCCCAAACAAGGCCAATCCATTTCCATCTGCCGAGATAATGATGGCCAGAATTGTTTGAGATGCAAAGGGCATTCATTGATAAAAGAATGGCTCATAAAAACGTGTTTTTCCATTATAATAATGCCCCTTCTCACACGAGTCGCATTGTTCCATATAAATTGGATGAACTGTAAATGGTAAAGGTCTGTGTATGTTCAATTCTTCAGTTTGTATTGAAGCAGCTACACTGGAAAAAGTTAAGTACTCCATAAGCTCCAAAAGTCTTCCAAAAGTAATGTTTCGAGGTTCCAATTTTGGATGTTCGATATAAACAAATGAATCCATTTCTACCTTCAATTAATAACAACTACTCGAGAAAAAAGTATTTTCTTGCATGATTATGCAGAAACTACTTACTTTCGTTAACATCCGATGTAAACTGATTAAAGTAACACACAACAAAAAGATTCATTGCTCGAGACACATTGTGAGTAATAGTAACAAGCTTTCTTGAAAAATGTAGTTTTACTACAACTAGAAGCGCATAAGGGTATTTACGTCAATAACACTCATTCACCTCACGTGGACATTTCAAAAAAAATACATCGATTTCAGTACAAAATCAACTAACAGAAAAAAGAGGAACACGAAAACCTATTTTGTGACGTGCTGAACAATATAATAACAAATTTAAATTGAAATTCGTAATTATAGTGAAATGGCAATTTGAATGTAAATTTCAAAACACCATTAACAAGATCATTTGTTCAAACTTGAAATAGGTATAGAAATCAATTGAGAGAAAGGAATTAGTAGCTCTATGACTAGAATAGTAGTAATATTCCGTTTCTGTAATTTAATTGCCGTCGGCACGGTGCAAATCAATGAATTTATAGCAATTGACGGCAATTGAAATTGAATACAATACAGTAAAATTACAGTAAACCTTTTTTTGTACTTAATGGCTTTTCAGCGGAACAGTTTTCGTTTTTACGTGATTTTTTCTATATCTATGTAAACCGACTTTCTGGCAAATATGCCGTAGCATCAAAGTGTACGAGTAGCATTCTTTCGGCTTTCTAGTTGCTGTATAAAGAGAAAAATACTTACGACTGAAATGTTTGATTATTTAAAAATTTACTAGATGTCAATCCTCAATGGTACCTCCCAAAAAATTTCATTGCAAACCGTAAAAGAGATATTTTCAAAAATGTGTAATGTTACAATAGTTATTTTTGTATCTAGTGCGCGAAATGCCACTTTGGTAATCGAGGCGCCGCGCCGCTCCGGCCGAGTTGAAAAAACAGTATTTCGCGCACGAGTTGCAACCAAAATTTTTTCTACAAACGTGAAAAATTATTTTAAAGTTAAGGGGGGGTTCAAGAACTTTTTTCGATTCAATATTGACCCTGATTTCTATCGCGTTGAAGGCCTCCAAAGCTCTCTTACGTCTGCCCATTTTGGTGATCTTCTTAGCCACCTTTCTTTCACCTGCACGCACCGATCTTGGTTTACGTTGGCCCATTCCACTGAAGAAATCTCTACCTACGAATTTGTTTGATGAATTCCGAAATTTTCGAATAATGAGAGCAATTTACGAGGAAATTTAGCCTGAAGTAAAGAGTTGTGATGGAACGACAATTTTTCCTGCTAGTACGCCAAAAGTTCACTCGCCATTGGAAAAGACTCGGACTTCATTTTTTGGACAACTCGCTGTGACCACCGTATTGGTCGGATTTTGGACTTTTATATCTGAAAATGACCCCAATGAACCCTCACAGCAGTTATGCCTATCGATATCGCATTGGGGTATGCTATTTCTATTGTAATTTTGAAAGAATCGCAAGAAAACAGTATCTGTCACTTTTACACATCCTAGACAGCTTGAAACATTATACTTTTTGCTAAAACTAGGCATATGGGCCGTAGCATGTTCTTAGGGTCATTTTGAGACATAAAACTCCATGATCGGAGCAAAACTGTGGTCAGAGCGAGTTGTCCAGAAATGCATGCCAAAGTCCAATTTTAACATGGCGTTTATATGGGAGTGTGATTATCAAATTTTGGTTACTTAGGACAATTGAACCCCTCCTTAAATTACAAAACTCTTATATAGTTTACATGCAGTGCGCGAAGTAAGTATTTCGCGCACGGTGTCATGGTAACGTAGGAAAGTGAAAAAAGGGTCACTTTGCGTATTGTTATCAATATAATATAATAATGTTTATTTATTTAGTTTGTTTAACTAATACATTTATCATATAGTTTATAGTTACTTAAATTAGAAGATTTCCTTCACATACTTGCTTAACATCATTTTAAACGCATAATTGTTCTTTTCCTGTTTTAACTCATTAGGGAGATTATTATATAATTTTAGCCCTTCATATATAAAAGAATTTTGGGTTTTTGTTTTTGAGAATTTAGGTAACCTATAGTGTCCACAGGTCCTTGTGTTATGATCGTGAATGCACAAACCTTGCCATTTTTTGACTTTTGTATAAAAAAATATTAGTTAATACTTGTAAATAAAAAAAAAAAATGCAACTACTAACATAAAACAACCGAATCGTGAGCGGCTCAAACAAAACTTACTAACACAACATAAATTTATTGTAAGTAGGTACTATATGCAATGAATAATTTCTATTCAATTGAATTCAAAGCAACAAAATGGTCCAAAAAGAAATAAAGATTTAGTAATACCGTCGATTGAAAAATATAGGTATGTAATATGCATATATTATATCGAAAATCAATCTTTTGGCCAGCATTATAATAGGTGTTGTGCAGTAATTAAAGGAAATTCCGATGTAATTCAATAAGTTGCCCTACGAGCATGCCAAATGTTACTACTACCATTTCAATTATTATGAAATTCTCTTATTCTCATTGAGGAAGTGTCAACCGACCTGCAAACTGAAGTGATTAATGAAGCGCAAACTCAGACACTTCAAAAAGCGGGAGGACGTCTATTTTTGCCGTATTGCTAGCCAGTACAGAGAAGATGGTCCACGACTGGAAAGTGGGGGAAACAGAAAACCTCAGCAATTACCTACCTATGGTTGCATTACGTCGAGCGTTAGCGTTAGGAATTCGGACACAATCAAAGGAATGAACAAAAGTAATAGCAACACGGTGGAGCGATGGTACGCAAAAGAGTTGAACGTTACTCGTTTGCGAAGCAGTTAACTGGAGAAGGACGTGTGGAGGATGGCCTATAAAATTGCGGCAAGGAATTAGGGTGTTAAGGAAATGGTCGTCGACACAAAAATCAAAAAAAGGTGGTGGACAAGCCAATTTTTTTCCCACAAAGACCTGACGGTCTTCTCTAAAGATAATAGCGTGTTCTTGAAGACATTGGAGCGAGCACTTCGAAGCGGGACTATATGCTAGTGTGAAAACCATCCAGGGCCTCATACCAAAAAGAGGAGGTAGGATCGGGTCGACTAATAGCGTTGATGCGTTCCCTCAGTAACTATTGGAAAGAATGTATGCTGACAATCCTGTGGATATCTCAAACAGGTAATTTGGATTTAGAATGGAAAGGATAGTGAAAGATGCATTACAGAAAATGAGGAAAATTGCAGGGGAAGCCGAGGACGGTACCTGAAGAACTAGAGAATTAACTGCAATTGAATTATTGTCAATCAAAAATGCCTTCAATACGCTAGGAGCGCTTCAACAAACCCGAATACCTGGCTACTCAGACAAAGTCATACGCGGTTACCTAACCAAGAGGAAGATTTCCGTCTGGCAGAATATATAGGCTCATAGTAAGAGGAGGAGTTCCACATGGGACGCTCCTGTGAAACGTAGCAGTCCATATTATAGCATTCTAGCATGCCCTTTAACCCATACAAGATCAAGGGTATTGCTATTAGTTCAGATCAGATCGTGTAATTTTAGTTTCATTCATGATTTGGATAGTTTTTTTGTCCAGTTCATGAACTAGAAAGTGTATTTCTCCACTTCATAAAATTGTAAGTTACGCTATCTGTACATGACAATCATCCAATTCATGAACTGTAACATTACCTTTCTACACTGCCGTGTAATATCTCAACGATTCACTAAATGAACAGTTGCCGCTGTCCAGTTGCTGTAATGAGCCATCATGAACCGACTTTGTGCTGTGACAAATGTAAAGCACATCATTACAGACAAGAAAACTAAAACTTTACCCTCGGTTGGTCGCATGGGGGACAGGTGTCAACCATATACTTGCAACTAGCGATTATTCTTATTGTATTAGGCTTAGGCTAGTATGGTTTTTAGTACCTTTTAATTACATCGTACTGTAAGGGTCTGCATAGCTACAACATGATTCATACTACACAAAGGCAATTAGCAGCCGAAAAAGTGTCGTGGTGACGACGCCGACGGTCACCCACGCGAGTAATCGCGTTACTGTTTTTGTAGCAGGCGTTCGAAAATGTTGTTACTTTTATTGTGGTAGCACGCGGGATAAAACAACAAGGAGATGGTATACTAGCTGTAATCGGTGGGCATGTAGCGAACATTTAATGGACCTGTGTGTAAAATGCTGTGAGAAATGAATGAAACATTTATATAATAGTTCAATTTAATAATAGTTATTAAAAATATCATTGTTTTGTGAAGTACTTGTTCAATACAGTTCTTTAAATCTATCTAGCATCTTCATTTTTGTATTGGAGTCAATATGAAGTCACAATGAGCGAAAACAGTGGTGGTTGACATATGTCACCCACGCGACCAAACGCGCCACAAAAAGGTACGCGACTAACCTAGGGTTAAGGTAGGACAATATAGTACCTACAGAAAAAAACATTTAACTTCTCAACAAATGTTAAAACAACAATATAAATATAAGTAACAAAACTAAAACGCTATTCTATATAACAATAAAACAACAAAAAACATAAATTCTGAAGAAATGTTACAATCAAAATTAATTTTATTTGTTAACACATGATAGGCTCATATGACAGTACAAAGAGATTTGTTTTTTTAAGCAAACGCATTTTTTGGTTTTACATTGGGTCTTTGACGGTTTATACGAGCATTTTGACATCCCTGTCCAACTAAAATATTTGCCACAGTTTCACGTAATGTTAAAAACTTTGCTTGGTCTACTTGGCTGCTACGCAAAAAAGTTGCTGTAGCTTATTTAAGTACTTCATCTCCAAGCCAACCTTTCATTAAACCGTGTTTTGTGCCTACTTGAAATACATTATCTACTTTTGGTACCGATAAAAGAACACATGAAGTTAACTTCTTTTTGTTTCTGAAGCACATAACATTTTTTGAGCGGCTTCTGCTTGGCCGTTGTCCGCCGCGATTCGTTGGGTCTGTATTAGCTTCGATTGCATCCAAATTTTGAATTTGGGAGAACAATCCTTGCCTTATTCCTTGTTGTTTTCTTATAGGCAGTTGTTCTTGCTGCGGCAGTACATCAATGACATTTTGCATGATCCCGCTACTGTCATTTAATGCTTCTAGTGGCGGTACATTTTCCGTACGTTATCGTCATCCAAATCAGGTAATGACTGTGTTACAATTTTCACGTCCATGTTTAATATATCTTGTACACCACTCTCTTCATTAGATTATTTTTCTTCTACACCAAGGAGTGCTTCCATATCCTCTTCATTTATAATGGTGTTTAGTATTGATTGTGGAAGATGGGTTGCCGCCAAATAAAGCTTTATATGGAGTACGACCTATAATCATATGGAAGGATGCATTTTTTTGCCATTGCACAAAATTGAGACCCACAAACCAGTTGCTCTTGCATTTGTTATCTGTCTTCCAGCACCGATGCATGTTTTCAACGTCTTGGTTGCTTCGCTGGATGCTACTTGATGTTCACTTCATCGTTTCACTAAATGGGTGCGACATATTATATAATTAATATTGTATATTTAATGAAGTTATATTGCATTTATGACTCTCAAATGGTCATGGTCCTAACGTGGGGAAAATATGTAAGTCAAGTTTGATTATTCAGTTTCAAAACTCCCTGATCTAGTTCCTTATGCATTTTTGCTCTACATTGCTGAAAAGGTAATTTTTCCGGTTCGATTAAATACGTAATCATTCTTAACTCAGGTAGGATATTCAGAAGAATGAGAGTAGAGTGCCTTGCATTCGTTGACCATTTAGTGTAAAGATAAATACGAAACTTAACTACCAAAAATCTTAGAAGTACATAATCTAATTCTTTATCAGCGTTACTAATCTTATAGGAACGTTTCTCTTATTTTTAGGTTATAGCACAAGGATCTTCATCTGTAGGAAGATGGACACGTGTCAGTTAGTAGGTCATTTTCAAATTGCGTAGATAGTTTTTCATATGTCAATAGCAAAATAAAACAGCTTTATAAATTATTTATGAACAAACTTTACAAATATTAAATATTCGGGCATTTTGAGGTTTTCACAAAACTTTTCAGTCTAGATGGAATAAATGAATATGTTATAACCCTACAATAGAAATTATAATTGAAGTCTACGCTACTGAAACGTAGAATAATATCCAAAGTGTATTTTGATATTAAGAAATGTAATTTTCTCACTCTAAAAGGTTTGGTGGAAGTAATTTATTTTGGGTTGGTTTATAGTCTAACGACTTTGCAGTCAGTTTTCTATTATGGTCTCGCATATGATTTCATTAATATTGTAACACAATGAAAAATGTTTACACGGAAATCTCCCAGATTAAGATCGTCTAGTTTAAAGTAGGACAAGGTTTTCCTTGGTGAAAATGAATTCATTCCGTCAAAATAGGAAGTGGCGTTAAATTAGTTGTGAATCATAAAGAAAACATAATGTTGTATATTTTTAATAATTGCTTTTAAAACATTTTCGTTCATACATTATTAACGCTTATGTATCTTTTCAAGAACTTGAAAGTAGGTACTGAGAATATTCTGCTTCTAAAGATTTTTATAATTGGTAAAGGTTTAATGAGCTTATTATTACGAATGCGATTACAATTTAAAAGCTCATAGTTGTTAATTTATATTATCGACTAGTATTGACAGAATCGCACATCCATCTCTTTCACTATGGATACCAAAATAAACGTAAATTGCAGTATATCAATCATTTATTGTATTTACAATATATACAGGTATTCTTATTCGTTACCAGATCAACTAAGCCAACCCTACTACCAAAGTTGACCCTTCTACCAAATTACACTGTTCCTGCCTATTCCACTTCTCCTCCCCAATAGTCTACCACCCTTTCCTTTTCCTACTTTCCATTACTTCTTCGACCCACTCTATCCCTTCTCCACCTTCACTTAACACTCCCCTCTACTCTTCCTCCTGTTCCCTTAGCTCACCACATTCCTCCACCTATCGTCTCACTTCCCTCTCCACACAGCCTGCATACCCTCATTTCCTCCTCGCACCAATACTTATTATCCCTTTCTTCGTTACCCACTCTGAACAATGTCACTATCCTTTTCCTTCTTAGACTGGCCTCGCCGCTTAGGTACCTCGGTATATCGTTTGTCACCAACTCCTTGTATTTCTCGTTAATTTTCATCCTTTTCTCCTGAATTTGCACATCCACATCTCTTCTTATTATATCCCCAGCTATCCCCACCCTCTCGTCTCTCCTTCTCTCTACCTCCTCTCGCGTATCCGCCTCTCTCTTAAGAACTTTTTCCTTCCTGTCCATAAGTTATCTTCTTATTCTTCACCTCTTTCTAACAGCTTCTCAAGATCCCCCTTCCTCCTGACTTCCCATCCTTTCCTCGAAGTCCATCGCTCTCTTCCTCGCCACAGTTCTAATTTTTTCCAGCTTCATCTCCTCCTCCACTACATACCCCGGAGTTTCCCTTCCAACCCCTAGCACCCATCTCCAGTATTTCACTTGCATTCTTTCTATCTGTTCCCTTTCAACCCATCACCACACATCCGCCCCGTACAACACTACTCTTCTTCTGGAATTCCACCATTTTTGACTTTTTTGTGTTTACCTCCAACCCCATTTTATTCATATATCTTTTCACCACCCTCATCGTGCTCCTCATTTCTTCTTCTTCTCTCGCCAGCACCACATCATCGGCTTAAGCCAGAGCCCATACCTTTCTTCCTCCTATCACTATACCACCACTTTGGTTCCTCCTCAACACTTCCTCCATATCACCTATGTTCATCGCAAAGAAACTGGGGCTCAGCGGACAGCCTTGTCTTAACCCTTTCATTACGCTTCACTAAGCTCCTGCAGTAATCTCTTATCTAAGAGCATCCATACCCCATTAAATTGAGACTAATATCTCAATATAAGGTGCTATATATCGTAGTCCCCGGAAAGAATGTGGCGTGTTTCTCACCAATTGGAAGTATCTCATGCAATAGTATAGTGAAATAAATAAGCAAGTGTACTCATATTTATTTAAGTTATTGATTTAGTTCTTTAATTAGATTTACATGTGTTTGTTAAGTTTACAGTGCCCAGAAAATATGTTCACTAGCAAACGCAATGAATCCCTTGATGGCCTTTTTGGCAGGACGACAAAATAACATCAAGCTCAATCCAGCATTATGCTGAACCTGGGTCTCTTGAGTTATAACGTTGCTTACATTTAGTAGTGTAAGCGCAAGAGCCAGCTCTAGACTACAAAAGGCTAGTCGAGTTAATGCATCGTCTTTATTGTGGTCGTTTATTCCCTCATCCGAGCTCGAGGGTATTGCTATTTGTTACAGTATGTGGCGACACCCATACACCAATCTAGAGGTAATCTCGCAGGAAGGTAGAAACTCACAGGGCCGCCATCATAACCTTCTCTTGTTTGTGGAGAAGCAGTAGAGGCAGACCTGGAAGAGTCACAACTGGAGTTTCTATTATTCATTAAAGGATATTTAAAAGGAGAATATAATCAAGATCCAAATACTCGGTTGTCGATGGCGGACAGTGAGGAAAGAAATGAGGGGTTAATTGGAGTGATGAAGGGATGTTTAGAGAGGAAGGGTTTGAGTGCAAACGTGAAAAAGACAAAGGTGATGGTATTTCAAAAGAGAAGAGGGAGGAGTGTAAAAAAGTGGTGGTGGGGGAGAAAGGTGATAAAAAGTGTGGATGCGTGGAAATATCTAGGGTATGTTTTACGGTACGATAACAAGGACGTGGGGCACATCAGGGAGCTGACAAATAAGGGAAATAGACTAGTGGGGAATGAGTGGGAAGTGGAGGAAAGAATGTTTGGGAAGGATATGGAGAAGATGGATTTTTGACAAGTTGATAAAGAATGTGATTGGGTACGGAGCGGAGATATGGGGATGGAAGGAGTGGGAGAAAATGGAAAAAATACAGGAAAAGTACTGGCGATTGACGTTAGAGTTGTATAGAGAGATGCCAGGGTATATCGTGGAGGAGGAGACGAAAGCTAACACGGAAAAAATAAGGATCCAGGCAGGAAAGAGAGCAGTGAGGAGATCAAGAAAAGGGGGGAAATTATTGGGGTAAATGAGTGTATGGGAGAGATTAGAAAAGAACGGATAAAGGAATGGACAAAAGGAGAGGAGGTTGTTTTATGAGAGAGTGGGATATGCGAGGGAGGAGATAGAAAGGAGAAGAGAGGAAGGAAGGGATATGGTAGGGGAATTGGTAGCAAGAGATAAAAATGTCCAAGGCCAGGAAAGGAGAACGAGGATAGGAGAGGGAAGGTATATAATGAGGGATATATGGAGATAATGGTGGAAGGCAAGGCCGATTATTTATTGGGTGACATGGGGTTAAAGGAGAAAAGAATGGCGACAAGATTCCGGTGCGGCAACGAGGAAAACGAAAACAGATACTGGTGGGAGGATGAGAAAAGGATTTGTAGAATGTGGGGGGAAGAGAGGGAAAATTTATGGCATATAATAAGGGAATGTGAGGAGTTAAGGAAAGAAGAGACAGAAAGAGAGGTTATTTTGGGAGGGGTGGAGTGGATAAAGGATTGCTGGAGAGAAGGCGACAAGAGTAGGAAGTTTTTATTTTTTTTTGTAAATGTTCCTAGTGTTTTAGGGGAATAAGAACCATTTGTTTAAAATGTAAATTTATGACAAAGTAAAGGGATATGAACTATGACAATTGAGATAAGTAAAGGAAAGAATACAACGTATTCTTTTATCACAAAGAAAAAGAAAGTAAACTACATTTAGCTTTCGTTGAATAAACTTGCTTAATTTCTAAATTACGAAATTGAAACAGCGCACACAAATGTATCTTGAAATAATTGAACAATCAACGTATGTGCAGTTTATTTGCTTTGACAGACATGGTTAGAAATAGACCTGATCCACCTCCGAAAATATGAGATCTCTCGATCAATAAAGCGTACAAAAATGTCCAATTAACTTAAGGGCCAATGCATTAAGGTTACTTAATTTATGTATCCCTAAAGATTTTACTTAGATCTCCGAAAATTGGTTTACAGTGATAAGCTACACGGTTGTCTTGTGAGAACCCTACTTAAAAGCCCCAAAGCGGCTAACCAATTCATATTTATAACGAACGGTTCGGTGTTATGTAAAATTTAAACAGGGTACTTTAAAAGGAACAATTTTTGTCACTTACTTTATGATTAAAAGTTCGCGTGATTTCTTTTATGAAAAGTTACATATTGCTTATATTGTATTAACCGTATAGGAAGAGCGTCTCAATGCAGAGTGGATGTCCGCGAACGAGGCCAAATTAGTTACGAAGATATTCAGGAGTAGAATATTTACGAGCGTTTGTGGTACGTAACAATCCATGACTACTTTATTACCATAAAGCACAGCAGAAGGAAGAAGACGGATTAATATACGTAGGTACCATAAATTTATATTGTTGGTTATAATTTTTGTTGAGAGGTATCGTTTGAATAAACACCTGCTTCTACGTTCACTCAAGTGTCCAATTGAAATGACAATTTGATGAACAAACGTGTGTTCTGTTGTTAAAAAGGCTAAAACCACCACTTATTACATTAAGCCCTTTTGTTACTGTTTCGATTATGTGTCACGAATCGTACAACACATTGAACATGAACAGTTGGGTCTTTGGTAAGACGCGATTAGTTCTTTATCATTAATTCACATCACGCAGCTCGTACAAGTTATAATGTCTATGAAGACTATGTGCATCATTGACATTGTCAGAAAGAGATTAGTTTATGTTTAATATTCTACTCCCAAAACCATAAATTTACCAGATTAGAAGTAGGCATAAATTTTGATAGTAGTTTAGATATCATTAAGTTCATAACGTCAACTCATTTCAAAATAATCCTGTTTACATATAACATTAAAGGGATAAACACTGATAAAACTGAAATGGGGAGGGTGAAAACAAGCAAGAAGCGGGAAACTAGTAAAGTCGGATCCGATTAGAAGGAAGGGAACATTACATCATCTATTCGATTGTAACTTCGTTACATGGAACATATCATCAAAGATCCGTTGAAGCGTTCACAAGGGTGAGACAATGTCTTCCCCTAATGTCTTCACTACCCGGATTGATAAAACATGGGAGACTGACAGAAATAAACATTGTTTAAGCTTAAGTTTAATAAGCTCTATTATACTGTCGATAGGAATTCTTAATCTTAGATTATACGTAGAAGCTTGCTTAAAGGGTCGTTGTTATAATTGAAAAAAGAAACAATAAATAACGAGGCAATATGTCAAAATATACCTTAAGGTTTATGATAGCATTTCCGTGAGTGGTAAGCAGAAGTGTTGATTCATAACCCTCTAGTTTTGCTGACTTTCCTCGTACATCATTTTCTTTGTCAACAAAACTAAAGCAACGCCGTTAAGATGTCTTACTAAATCATTAAATGGACCACAGGTGTTAAGTGAGCATACCTCGTTACATCTGTAGTTAAGATACTTTAATATTTTAGTAATCTTCAGCTTTTGGGTCGGTTCTGTTTAACTATGAACAAGTCTTAAAGTGACATATGAGCAGCATGATGCACGAAGTCTTGCAGAGTATAAAGGAGATTGTATGTGTTTAAGGTGGCGTTTACAATGTATGCTTCACGGATGTAAAAGTGAGCTTACTATTTCCTCAATAACTTGACTGTGAAGAAATAAAATTGTCATCTGTATAAGAGCAATTATTGGTAAAGGTTCAAACTTGTGAACAAAGTAAATTTTAAGCTAAATTATTACCGTTTTGATATAAAAATGGCATGTATAGAACGGCGTTTTTTGATGTTTTAATTTCTCAAATAACAGCGAAAGTGTAAGGATTAATGAGAAAATTTTTGTTTTATGCAAAAGCCCTAACGTTATACATTTCAATGAATGTTTTCCTAAGTAACAATTTCCTTTGAATAAGCAGTTATTGAGGAAATTAATTATTAATTATTTTTTAGCGACATCTATTGAGTAATAGAACGTGGTCGTGATTCTTTGCGTTATAGTTCAGCATTTCTGCAATGAATGGTGCCAATGTCGAAACGATTCAAAAGGTTGCACCCACACCACAAATAAAAGTCTTTTATTAGTTTTATTTATGGTTGGATGGTTGCACCCTACTCGAACGCATTAAAATTTTCCTCAAATGTAACCTTGAAATTAGTGCATTGCGAAGAAACCCTGTTCTTTATGTCTCTGAATAACTGAATTTTGAGAATGCTTTCCAAATTTTATATAGGTAAATTAAAAAAACACATTCATCAATCGCGTGATAATTATTACATTTTATTGGTGATTTTAGGGTTTCTTTTTATATGTAGACACTTTTTAACGTACCTTTTTTGATCATAACTACATATCAATCATTATAAAAATATATTCTTCTTAACAATATGCATAATAGCGCTTATAATAATGTAATGTCACTAGGCATGAGTCATATGATTAATTGAACCCGTGAGTAAAAAAAAGTCTGTGACTGTGAGTAATGAAATATTACTCGCGGGTAGGTGATAGGTGTTATTATCTATTCAAAATTAGCGATTAATATAGGCATATTATTAAACAGTCGTAGAAAAATACTATTTTAGAAGTTTTAGAAAAATCAAAATTTGTTGAGACAAATCATACCTAGTCACTTCTCTGTTCAGTGAGCCTATCATAGTCAGAAGAGAACAGCCCTCGTATATAGATATATTATTTGACATTACATACTTAATTAATTATGATGTAAAGTTATTTTGGTAGGTATTATATATAATGTACAAACAAATGATATACAAACTTTAATATTTTAAGTTTCTAATAAGAATTAATCATAAACGTAAAGCAAATTTAAAAAGCTAGATTTCGTCATTTCGAATTAAACAAAATCAAATTCAATACCTATTACACAAAATGCAAAATTTCTTTCCTGTTTCCTCAACTGCGTCTAAAGTGGTGATAAATGAGAGAGGACAGGCAGGACACTGACGTCATTAGGTCGTTTACCTTTTCCAAATAAAGATGTACCTATAGGAAGATTTTATTTAGGGGTTTGTAATTGGGCAAATAAGCGCTAATAACTGTTACAAATATCGCTCAAAAGCAGTTTTTATGAACTATACGTAAAATTGGAAATGGTCATAATAAAATTATTATACAATATGATATGTAGTATGTAGGTACCTACATCTGAAGAAGGAATATTAATGAAAAAATTAAGTTTTGCTCGTAATCTCTCAATAATTAAATTCAATTAAAAAAACCATGTATATTATTATCAAGTGCAACTTGCAAGGACAATCATTTTTATTTTTATCTAAAAGAGACCCCCAACAGATATTCGTTACGTTATAAATACAAGAATAATATTATTTATGGAAAAATAAGCAAAGATCGAACATCGAAAGCTGCTGTGGTTGAAAATGGCTGAAAGATTATAAAACTTTAATTGTGATCACTATTTTTTGAGTGAATACTTAAAAGCGTTGATTAAATTTTATGATTATTAAATATTTTTTGTTTTATGCAAAAAAATGATTTTATATTAGAATTAATTTGTTCATACGAATAAATTTGCGTAACATACTTTAACATTTTTGTGGTACGTTGATTTGCAGTAGGTCTAGTGGGTAAAATACCTGCACCTGCAACATCTGTTTATTTCTAAGAGGTTTTCCTTTTCAAATAAGTTTACTCTAAAATTAAAATACCTAACCCTTTATTGTTTGTGTTCCTATGAAGTGGTCATTTTGACTGAGTGAGATGAAAGTATGGAATTCTAGTGCCCAACTGAAATGGATGTTGTATGACAAATGGGACAATTTATTAAAAGACGTATATTAAAAACCATTTGAAATAAAGTTTACAGTTACATATTTTGAAACCAAGCAGTAGTGAGTCAACCAGTATTATTTGTAACAAATCCTTAAAATTGCGATCTATGCGACATCTTGTAATCGATAGAAAAAATGGATGTAATGTTGATTGCCTATATTTCAAAATGTGCGATTTTCATCAATGCAACGGCCACCTTGGTGTAGGGTTTCCGAGTTGGTGTAAAACACTGTAGTTCTTTATTTATGTTTGCTCAAGTATAATACTTGAATAATAATGGTTTATTAAAGGCTTCGCGCTGAATACAAATTTTCTATGAGCATGAATGAAAAATTGTTATGTTGCTGCTGAAATTCTGAGCGAAAGGCAGGTTGGCTTAAAACTTAAATGTAAATGACAAGCTTAAGCAATTAACATATAGGTCAACAGTCCTAGTTTATTAGCACTAACGTGCAATAAAACATGCTAAGATGCTTACGGCTAGTTGTTATTACCATTAAAGTTTGTCTAGGTAGATGATTAGGGTTGGTGATAGTATCAAAGGTGAACTCGCCGCGCAAAGCGAAACGTATGAAATTATCATTGCTTTTACCTTTTACTTTGTATGTGCTGCACCCTCGCAAATAAATAAAATTACATCGAAAACGAAAATATCAAAGTTAACTTCTTCCAATCGCATCTTTCATAGAATGAGTGCAAATCCCTTCATTTGTCTTTACGAGGGAAAGAAAGACTTAACTAACCAAGAGGAGAAGCTACTTGACCAACTTTGACCCTAAACGTGACACCCCTTAAAGTCAACCAAGAAAACGGTCAAGCAACGCTAGTCATAAATTTATCGGACTGACTCATCGGCCACAATATATCCATATAATCAGAAGCTTTGCTGAATTGACGGGTATATCTGATTGGATAACATGAACAGACAGCCGCTGATTGCTAATTTATTTTTCTGATAAAATAACCCTAGTAAAAAGTAGATTTTTTTTTCTTGAAATTGATGTAATATAATTTACGTCGTGTACGAAATTGCAAATAAATTAAGAACGAGCGACAAAATTTATGGATGGGAAGGATTTCTAACTTACTACCTACGTATGGAGAAAATGATGGATAAGTATGTGCATTGAAAATTTTACATTAAGTGTATAAATACACAAGAAAGCTGCGCCAGATCTGTATGTAAGTCGTTTCGGAAAATATCGCCATATTAAATATTCTACAAAAATAAAATGTGACAAATAGTTCGTGCACACACCCCAGGCTTTTCAATAAAAAAAATTCCCTACATTTCTTTTACATTATGTGAATTGAAAGCTACTTTAAGAAGGAAGAGAATAATGTGGAACAAACCTTACCTTCCCATTTTACTATATACCTACCCAAGTACTAGCGCTCGTTTCTTACAACGTTCCAGTTATGAATACCTATTTCGTATAAATATAAACTTGCGTGCATTTCGTCCCTTTTTTTCACATAATTTAAATACCACTTCTTACGCAAGGATATTTTATTGTTAGCAAGGATTTACGAATAATTACATAATTTCGCAGTGAAAAAGCTCTCTTCAATTACAGTGTTCCAATTGAGGTAAATCTGGACGCAATTTTTCTGAACTGCAGCGCCGCCGCCGGTTTATACATTACGCACGTGCGTAGGGCCCGGAGAAATCTGAAGTTTGACGTTTATTTATTTATTGGAAGTTTATAGGTATAGCGTAATCAATACATTTAATATTAAGGAATTAATTAAGGTGTATTTCACTCTTAGGTATAATAGTCCAGTTTATTCAATAGATTGGAATACTTAGCCCTTTCTAGGATAATTTCTAGGGAATTTTCGAACAATTAGGAATTTGTTTAGAGAATCGCTTTTCATGAAAATCACAAAATTGAAAATTTAGGCTGACAATGTAGTGGGTAGTGAGGGTGGGTGAACTGTTAATTAAAAAAACTTTAACTAACAAATTAAATCATATAATTAAACCATAGCTTTTATTTATCTAATTTTTTTATTTTACAAATGTAATCATACAGCCTATCCCTCACCGACTCTGTCCAAAAAACCCAGTCCTCTACCTAACCTTTAACCAACCCTTTGGGCGAAATAAACATTTCTACTTTTTTATAAATTAAACTGCACCTTCCTAAGCTTAAACATCCCTTTACACTTCCTCTCCCCCATAACACTCCCTTACAAGTCTTCTTCCTTCTACCACCATCACAGTTTTTTACTCCACTTTGTTCTCCTTTTTCTTCCTGGGCCCACTTTAGCCCTCCTCAATCCTCATCCCAGTCATATATGTTTTCATCTACCCAAACCTTTCTGTAGCCCACCCTCACTCTGCTCCCTCTTTCCCTTTCGTCCTTTGCAATTTTTTCTTAGTTCACCTTGTACGTTCCTCTCTTCTCTCGTTATATTGTCCTCAATATATACGTTTGAGTTCCTCAAGCTTCCCTTTTTCCTCATAACTTCCGTCTTATCTTCCCAATTAGCTAACTTCGCCACTACTATTTCTTTTTCTGTCCCTTTATTTACCGCCCATACTTCTTTAACGCTTATCGTCGCTCCCACTTTGTGCCGTATGAAACCCTCCAATTCCTTCTCGGGTTCCTTCATTTTATTCCCCCTCACGACTATATTGTTTTTCCTTCGGGTTCTTTCATTTCTTTCCAATTCCCTTTTTTTTGTACAATTTCCCTCTTTAACTTCAACTTCTCTTTACTCCATGTTTTCTCTTTTTTCTCATGCACTTCTTTAATTTGTTTATCCTCCTCGCTGCTTTCCTTCAGTTCTTTTCTAATCTCCACGAGCTCCGTCCTTAGTTCCTTTTACATGCTCTCCAACATGCTTAGCACCTTTTCCATCTCCTCGTCTTCTGCTCCTATTTCCTCTCTGCTTCTCCCTTCACCCCTTTGTGAAGACCACTTTGTCACCTTATTTTTCCTAAATCCTCCCTCCTGATCATCCCTTAATCACTCCACCATTTTGAAAACAGAACACAAGTATAAGTTTATATAGCTTGTTAAAAATTCCCGATTCTACGAGCTTCGACTTAAGTATTTATCTTATCCGCACACTCTGATACCGCGACGCTAGATACTTACATTGGGCGCGAATTACTCCCCTATTCTCCTTTCTTTCTTTTCTCATTTCACTTTCCTGCACCCTAATTTTTTTCCGCGTCTGCTGACCCCACTCTACAAATAAACCGTACACTTTTCCCCCTTCTCTTTTGAAATACGATCACTTTTGTCTTTTTCACATTCGCGCTCAAACCCTTCCTCTCTAAATATCCCTTGATTACTACAATTAATCTCCTCATCTCTTCCTCACTGTCCGCCATCACTACCACCTCATCTGCATATGCCATCACCCACACTTTTATCCTCCCTATCACCACCCCTCTCCTTTGATATCACCGCAACCCCTCTAAATCCCCAATGTATAGAGAGAAAAGACTCGGGCTCAACGGGCATCCCTGTCTCAATCCTTTCTCCGTCCAAAACTTTTCTCCTTTTTCCTCCCGCACCCTTGTCACGCACCTTGTCTCCTCGTACACCTCTTCTACCGCCCTCAGCAGATCTTCTCCTACCCCACATTTCCTCATTGTCTCCCACATTGTCTTCCTATTAACATTATCGAAGGCTGTCTTTATGTCCAAAAGCAACCCATACACTGTCACCCCCTTTCCTTTCCATCACCTTGTTCACCACTTGTTTCAACACATAAATGTTATCCACCGTCCGCCTTCCCTCCCTGAAACCCGCCTGCCAGTCCTTCATTAATAACACCTTTCCTCTATTTCCTTCTTTAACCTACCTCTCAACACCTCCGCATACACCTTATATCCCGCATTAGTAATACTAATTCCTTTATAGTTTTTCACATCATTTCTTGCCCCTCCCTTGTATATCGGGACTATCCTTGCCTCTTTCCACTCCTCCTGAAATCCCTCCCCTTTCCATACTTTACTCAATATCCCTCTTATCCTTTCCCTCGTTTTCACTCATGTATATTTCCACTGTTCTCCTTGTATTCCGTCCGGCCCTTGCGCCTTCCTTAACTTCACTTTTTTCAACGCTTGCTCTACCTCTTCACGTTTTATCTCTTCTCCACCCCTACGTCTCCCCTCACTCTCTTTTTCCATTTCCGGCTTCTCCATCCCTCCTCCCATCACCTCTATACACTGCTTTTTCCATTCCTCCTTACTCAACTCAACCTCCCTTCTTTCGTATTTACCTCTTCTCTTGTTTACAAATCCCCGCGCGTATCTCTTTTTCATTCCTTAACCCCCTTATTTCCTCTTCCACCTTATATTTAAACTCTTCGATCCTTTCTCCTTTTACATTCTTCCTTATAATTTTCCTTCAACCTCTTATATTCCCCAATGTCTATTTCACCTCTCTTCCACTTCCTCCTTGCCTTTCTCACTTCCTTCTTTGCCCATTCGCACTTCCCGTTCCACCACTCCATCTTCCCCTCCCCTTCTCGTCTCCTTCTTTCCACACTTGCTTCCATTTTTCCACTAACTCTTTCACTTCTACTTCCACTCCTTCTCCTCCCATTCTACTCCCTCCAACTCAACTCTATACTTTCCATTACTTTCCATCGTCCATACCTTCCTCTCTCTCCATTCCTCTTTTCCCTCCTCCGTTCCCCCCCCCTCATCTAAGTCCTCCCTCAAAAATACCTCTAATGGGTTATGGTCAGATTCTTCTTCATCCCCTACTCTCAGCTTTTCTACACCGCCTACACTCTCTTCATTCACTATCACATAATCTATAACCGACTCCCCTCTCTCACTAATATATGTGTACTCTTCTCTACCTCCCTCCCTCAATATTTTCATTCAGAACTGTCCACCTCCTCTCCTCACACAGTCACAGTCCAACAACTTCCTCCCCTGCCCATTTATCTTCTTGTTCATCGATACTCTCGTTCACACTTCTCCGTTTACCAACATTCCCCCTTCCTCCCCTATTCTTGCGTTAAAATCTCCTCCCATTATAATTTTTCCTTCGCCCGTCTCACCAATCACTTTTTCTACCCCCGCCGTTGTAACGCCCATCTCCTTCCCGTATACCTCTCTCCCCGTTATGCCATTGTACATCTTTTCACTACCCCAGTACCTGCTGTTCTTCTCCTTCCTCTTCACAACTTCATTACATTTTCACCCCCGTGATTATTCCTCCTTTTGTCCTGCCTTTTTTCTTCTCTCTCAACGCAAACTGCACTTTCCACTCATACCCCTTTGGCAACACTTCCTTCCACTTTTCCCAGTCTTTTTCCTCCAACCATGTCTCTACTAACCCCACCATCACAATCCCCCCAATATAGTTCCAAAAGTCTCTCCCCTTATTCTTTACACCTGCCACATTCCAAAATAACACCTTTGCTTTCCCTTTAATTAAAAATCTAGTAGCCCTTGTGTATTCCAGTCATAATTTTATTCTTATCCATTTTCTGTTTCTGTAATTCTTAATACCTCCATTCAATATTGAAATATTTTCTCCACGATTTCCTCTTCATTTCCTTTTATACTTCGTGCTCATTCTCAAGCTTACTTACTTTCTAACTTTTACCCTTGCTTGAGTCTCATTTTTAGTTTTCTTACTTCTTTGCTTTTCCTTCTACCTTACCTCGATCATTATTTACTATCCGTCCTACTCTTCTCTCTGAATTTCCATATTTTTTATTTGTTATTTCTTTTAATTAATTTTCTTCCACCCTACATCATTTACCGTTACCTTCATATACCTACTCTATTTTCGTATTATTTCTCCTAATACTCCTCTAGTTTTACCTACTTATAATAATTCTTTGTACTTTTCGTTCTTTTTTAGCGGGCACTTCGTTTATGCATGTATTGTTTTGTCTTTTGTTCTTTATAATTTATATTTGTTCTTCATTATTCGCATTTTTGTGTCTTTGTTTCCATTTCCAACACTCAGTTCATCTCATGAATCTTTTTTACTTCATTTACTTTTATTTCCAAATCTAGTTCTTTGCCTTCCTTGTCTTTTATTCATTTTATCCTCATCTTTCAATCCTGATACTATTGCATCTTCATTCCCTTCTTTTCCGGTTTTAATTCCTTTCATCTTAATTTCTATCAATTTCATCTCTTCTTGCACCCCCCCCCCCCCTAGTGTGTTCTTGATCATGTCATCATTCTCAGTAATATTCAAAATACAATCGTTTACGTTGTTCAAAAAATTGTATGTAAATTGCACAGTCTCCCGCGTGAATAAGTTAACTTTGTATGAAAAGGGTGATTTCATATAGAAACACGTTCTTGGAGCGTCATCGTTATAAAACAAATCTTTTCTGGTTAGAAAATTAATTTAGCAAAGTATCAAGGACGGCTTTGGGACGAGAGGTAGTAGTAGTGAACCTTATGACAGACATATTCAACCCCTAACGTCCATAATCCATTCGTCGTAAAGAGTAACGACATCGTTCAGCTCTCACAAGCAGTTGCGGATTTACGGTAATGTCTCGTAACAGACTTGAATAAGTTACCTATCCCTTTACTGCTCTAATTTCCTCTACCGTACCACCATTACCTCACTTTTGAATCCGATCGCCAACTTTATTACAGTTACTTTACGAGTTATCCATATAATTCGATGCGATGTTAGCGGCTACACAATGAAACAATCTTTCACATTGTTTCTTCTCTCAAACCTTGTTTTCGAAAGCATTTTAGTCGCAAATTAATCTGGCATTCTCACGGCTAAGGTAAAGCCCTCTTTGCAATATGTGGGACACGAAAATATATTTATTGGGTGTACAAAGATCAATACAAGAAATAGGCTAGGGTTTAAACACGTTGTGAAAGAGAAACATGATAGAATTTCAGCGTAAAATCCACTTCTGGGATAGGTAATATGAAATTATCTACAATCTACACTTTATCATAGTCCAAATGCAAGAAATAAGTATAATGCTTATCTCTTTGGCATTGCCAAAAACTGTATCCGGGTTTAGCCCTCATAGTTATATTGGGAAATAGGTTGTTAGAGAACTATTTAACTATTTCCAATGTTAGTTGAATTAAGCCCTTTTCGAGAAAAGGAAAGAAAAACAAAATGATCAAAATTTGCTTTATTATGCACTGTAGAAGAAGGATTGTAAATATTTAACATAAATCAGTACTCAGGAATAAATATTTGGGCTGTGGAGAATTTCAGATCAGTAATATCCTATACTTCAGCTTTCAAATTGTTAGAGAGGTGTTACAGAGAAATTTTGCTTTCAACGCTATACCAAAAACGTTGGAACGTTAATTAATAGTGTATCCTTGTCGCTATTCTCTATAAGCAATCCAAATTTGAGTTGGAAGCTGTAACAAAGAAAATAATTAATTAATCCTAGATTGCAGGTAGATTTTATTTACCTACCTTCCGAAAGGTCCATTAGTAAATTACTTATTTTGAAAGGTTTAATAATAAAAATCATTAATTTTAGTTTCTTTATTAAAATAAAAATTTAAAAAAAATAATGTTATAGTCTATTCCATCTTAAATCCTCTATTGGATTTGTTTCCATTTCAGGACTCACGACTAGCCTACGTCCCACTCATTCCAAGCTGACAAAGACATCATGTGAGATTGTCACCAGGCAGGGTGCATTTAATAGGCGACTTTCTTACTTAGTGCAGTTTAGGAAAATCTTGCTCCTGTTCACGCCCACTGATACTAAATTCTTTGCAACTGTATCGCACTTATCCAATTAGGAGGAAGTGTGACATTCACTTAAATTTAAATGCAAATGCTAAAGCTGTATGTAGCGATAACTCTATGGTACGTGAGCGAATGGCAAAAACGGTTTTCTGCAGGTTAGGAATTGTATCGGTCGACCTGTGACTACATACCTTTTTTTTCATGTGACCCATTATCTACTAGAGTTCATCATTTTCTTCTGCTGAAACAAAATGAATATAGTTTATTAGTGGCATAGTTTATTAGTGGCATAGTTTGTTACCAACACCAAGCCATTAAGTTCTACGGTTTTTCCACTTATTGAACACTACTAGAGTTGTGAAGGTATGAATTGTTCTTGGGATAATAAAAGATTTCTATAAGTGCAGTCTGATGAACTACGACACTGGCCATCGGCTCGTGTCGCAAACTTCATTTTCGTGAGTAATAGCTATTATTAGATGTTCGTTGAATAACATGTCACGTTCGGTGACGACTTCCAAGACCGAGACATTGTGAATTGTAACTGTTTGTTTCAAGAAAAGCTACCTACAACAGGTGAACGTCTGCCATTTGTCATGATAACTGAAAGCGCTAAGTCCATATTATGTATCGCCATTCTAGGAATTAACATTTGCCGTTAAACACAACCCGATCTTCGTTCTTAGGGAGAGATGCAAGGAAGCGAAGTCTTAAGAAAACCGTTTCTTCTGCAAATGAACCGTATACCGAGCCACTTTCCCGATTTGGTAGTACTGAAACGGTTTCTAATGGCGTTATTTTAGTGAAATCTACAGCTATGGGATTCCAACAATCGATTACAGTGCGAACCCTATTAGCAATTTCCCGCACACGAATCTGTATATTATTTACTCTACTCTAATGACTCCATTTGACTTGAGGGCCGACAATGAAATATTGGTGGAAGTTTTTGCGCTAGCATCAAAGACTACGCGTAACTTGGTAGTCAAGGAAGACTGCTGATGGGGAAAAAACTGCGGAGGTATCTCCGAAATGTTCACAAGACCATTAAGAGATTCTATGAAATAAGCGTCAGAAGGAGAATGACTCTCAGCGTCTAAAATCCTGGTCATGTGACCCAGAGATTCGTATTCCGACATGAATTGTGAGTATTGTTTTAGAAGAGAGGGATCTCTGTGAAGACGTTTCCCTAAGTGGAGGAAACGTGATTCGGCGATGTGTTTAGAATCACTCAAAAGAAATAACTTTGAATCAAAAGGGATTGAAACGGTAAGACGGCCGGTTTCGTCCGAGCGGATAGTGTTTCTCACAAAATCTCTCTTGCGACGAAAGCAAAGACAACTTTGAAATAGGCTTAGGGTTATCCAAGTCCCAGAACTTGGTCAAAGATTGATGAAGATCAGTATTGAGTTCAGGGTCCTTACTGAACAATTGAACATAACTCGAGGAAGCGGATCATTAATTTTAGGAACCACTAAGCAATCGATAAGAGACTTGAATCGTCCGGTTGTGGAGCGTAATTCTACAGAAGTGTATCTCGAGCACGTTGATAGTGACTCGTTAACACCCTTGAGAGTAAGGTTCATTGATTTACAAGAAGAGTTCAATCTTTTGTGAAGATTGTCGGATATAAGGTTGTTTTGGGACCCTGAATCGAGGAGACCCTTAACAGTAAAAAACTTGTTTCCACTGACGATCTTAACTTGAACCTCAGAAGATCTTGAAAAACCACGCGGGAGTCTCAGGGGGCTTAACAGCTGGAGTACCTGACTGAGCAGGAGAAGCAACAGCATTAAAGGCAGAAGAGCTACTGAACTCATTCTGACGAGGAGAACCAGGCCGAGCAGGTTCACGCTTTGAATTATTTGAATTCGCAGCTTTGAAACAAAGTAAACTATTGTGACGTTGGTTACGATTTTTGTAATTCGTAGTAGAAGTGCATTTGGGCTTACTATCATGACGAAAGCATAAAAGACAAAGTCGCAAGGATTTGGCTTTGTGGAAACGAGCCTTGATCGATAAGGCCAGAAAAGATGGACAATGATTTAGGAAATGTTGTTCCTTACACAAGACACGCAGTTTGGGCTAAAGTGCAAGAACCCTTTTGACTGGGCTTTTTAAAGGAATCAGAAGTAGAAGCCTTTGTGACGTTGTAAATGTCATCGATAATGTTGCACTTTGGATGTCTGTTCAACACTAGGAATTTTCCTTGAAAATTGTTTGAAAGAATCCGTAGCAGTGATAGGATCTATAATACTTTATTTTTGACAATGTATACTAAATCGGCATCTTTGTACTCTTGGGGCGACATACTTTGTAAAATTCACGCAATTGAGTATCTTTAGCAATTCCTGGTGTTTCAAACAATGAATCTAAATTGCTGAAGATGAGCAATTTTCGATTATCGTATCTTTCTTGTAAGCGATCGATAGCGATGAAATAATTTTTTTCAGAAGGTTTAATTTCGCTTAAAGTTTTCAGGGCAGGACCTTTCAAACAGTTTTTTAAATAAGTATAAAAATTTCTCAATTTGAGATAAGTTTTCGTTGGAGTCGATTAGAGCCTGAAAGAATTCGAAAAACGCTCTAAAATCTTGGTACTCTCCTGTTGTTTTGATTTGAATTACGCATCTTTTAAAAATATTCTTATATCTACAGTATGTTGTATTTTCATCTGGCAGGAAAATCTAACTTTTTTTTAAATGGTACACCCTGTATTTTTTTGCCTTCATATATCCACCAACCATATTTGTATCACTCCTGCAATTTTTTTGATATTGGATGTGCGGTTGCCAACTTTTTTCTGTATCTTCAACCCACATTGAGTTATCGACCGATTACGGAGCAGTGGGACACCCTGTATATTAAAGTTTCAAATATCTACTTAACAAAGATAATGATAATTTTAAATCATTCGTATTAACAGAAACTGTTGGCACGGGATGTATATTAAAGTGTAATTTCTTAGGCTAGAATTTTGAACTATTATAAGACGGTTAATCCTTGAATCCTTAACTGAATTCCCGCCAAGCAAAGCTTTGAAAAAGCGAGATGGAACGAAGTTTATGTATATTCCTATTGTACATTCCTTCCTGCTCTGTTCATCCACGGCACTATTTCGTACATTTGGACATCATTAATTAAACTTAATTGATTAACACAGACGTGTGCTGCATTTAATTACCACCGCAATATGATAATGCACAAATTCAACAAGATGGAGTCTATGTGTAAATATTTAATTACTATCTACCGTTATTAGACCTCCGCGCAATTAACCGTCGCCTCCTTTTCTGTTTTAAAGTAAACTTAAGGTTACGTTTATAAAATAAATTTTGTATACGCTCGAAGCGTTTCCTGTATCTGAAAATATTTAAGATTTCCGTTTTAGTAATCAACAATTTCTTTTCTCCCGCTTGCCATCCATAATGTATATCTTGATCTTGCAATCCACAAGTTAAATTGAAACTGACTATATAGAAAAAAAAAGAAGAAGACAAAAGAAAACTTTCATCTAAAACAAAGCGGAAATCGGCACATCGTTAAGAATCGACATTGATCTACGGTCAGCAGTTTAAACCGATTTAAGTGTAAAATTTTCCCCTAAAGAATCAAAACTTTAACAGTTTTCTAGAAAAACTTTTTATTCCACTTCAATTGACTAGACGTATTTGTAAGATTCAAAATTCTATATAATATTCAAAAGGTGTCGGTTTACCCCGAATTGTTTGTGTTTGACAGGCTAAGGTTAACGAAGCGTTGGATCTCCGGGGATTTCCTGTAGAAGTTTTCAGATATTTTTCGCTCGAAGGAGTGTGTTTTCGAATGTGGATTAACATGAATTCTTTGACTTTAGAGAGAACTTCATTTTGCGCAGTATTGCGATGTTTGCTTATTTATGGAAATGTGTTTGTATACCTTTAAGGTAGGTACTTCTTTGTGTAAATTGATAAATCAACTTTTATTGAATGGAAAACGACGGATACTCAACAAGTGCTAAATGCGAAAGGGTTGAGTGGTTAAAGAGTTACAGTTTGTGTAGGTTTTGGTACTTTAAATTATGGGTTTATGAACAACGTGTACTACTGAAAAGGTTTAATTGAGAGTTCCGATTCTAATTATAAAAGGAAATGAATTGCCGCAGGCGTTTTTCTTTTCTACTTTTTAATTACACATACTTCAAAGACAAGGGAAATGTATAACAAAAACATTTTCAGTGAAAACTAAGAAGTGTATTGTGAGATCTTGTTCTTTGTTTTCTTTTTATGTAAGAAAAGAAATAAAATTTATGACTTGTAATACGTGCCTCGCACAAAAAATTACGTACACAAGATCCAGTTTAATGTAGCTGTTCATTTTATAGTAAGATTATCATACGTGCCTGACAAACGCACAAAGGGGCCAAATGTATAACTTTCAACACTCTAAAATGTAGAATCTCCTGAAATAGGGAACTTCTTTATTTACTTTAAATTAGTAACTACACGTTGTAGTACTTCAAGGTTGACAAATTTTGCTGTTGCCATTGTATGAAACAGTTTTAGGGTATGTAAAAAGTGTTCTCGACGCTCAACTCTTAAAGCGAAGATCATAATTACAAACAATCAAAATATTGTTAGCGAACATCTTGCCAAGTCATAGTGAAACTATCACTAGTCAACAAATGTAAACTTCTTTTCTGCATCTGGTTTATAAATGGGTGGATTTGCCTAATTTTGGGATGCTGAACACATTGGTAAAATCAGTTTTTCTCTATGACATCACATTTCCTAGCAGAATCATAAACGGTAATGGCGAAAATTTTCACAATTAAAATATTATTACAATAATAACATGTAATTCCACTTAAATGTATATTTTATATACAACCCAACACGTTTCGACACTATACCTATGTCATTATTAAGATTTCAAGGAGTGATTTAATAAAAATCGGGAAATGATAAATCATTACTTATACATATAACCTCATAAATTTTATTTTTGTTTATAGAGAACCCTTTGGTTGGTAAAGCCATTGTGGCCGTGCGTACACTGTGCGCATCTGTAACAAAGATGCAAAATTCAGCATTATTACAATGTCAAGTTGCGTTCTGCATGGAAACTGACAAGGTGTTGTTCAAGGCATAGTCGGTATTGGTGAAGAGAAAACAAATGATATCAAAATAGTTCAAATAGACACAAATGAAAAGAAATGTACAGCAAGACACTGAACTACTAAGACTTCGGCGTTACCTTATGTATATTGCCTACCATTTCAGGTCTGTTTCACTTTGAATAATTCCATGAATTCTAGGTTAAGGTAAGTTTTAAGTTTAGTAGAATTAAAGGACATTTTTGGAGTTAATGAGAGCTTCTCTGCTCTTCGTTGAGAGATGTAAAATAAAACAAGAAAATACCACAAAGAAATGTTCCGTAAATAAGAAGCAAAAAAGTAATTGAGAAAAAACATAATTCATTTATTTTCAGCTTACCATTTTCCCGTCAAATATTATCATCAATCTTTTGGATCGTTTGTTTCTTGTCAGTGGCCGAAACCGTAGGTCTCTGCGGTCTTTACTTGCTAGAAAATATGTGACATATTTTCTTTTTTTATACGGGCACTGTAAAAATTACTTTTCTAAATTAATTTTTTTTTACAATTTCCGTTAAACAAAGTTGATAAATCATCTGGAGGACCTAAAACGATAAGGTTGACAGTGAAAAGCTCCGATCTTAATAGGATTTTCGTTCTCCGTTTGTTTTATCTGTATTATAAAGCTGATAAAAGCGATCGGTTGATAAAGTGAGGAATTGTTCTAAAATATTTATAGTGCAAGAAATGAAGTTGATGATAGTGATGCAAACCGTATGGACTATAATATAAATAAAATATTGTCAACTGAAGATTGTTTTTTTAGAAAGCACATAAGTTGCAAATATAGCTGTCGATTTTATAGAACATAATAAATGACGAAACGCTCATACGTCGACATGAAAAATGATGTCCAATCAATCGTAAACAAATTACGTTTAAATGCACGAACAAATTCGCTTTTAGAGGCAACCGTGATTTAAGTTAAATCTGGAACCCCACAAAAATAAGATTTTATTACATCTATTTTAGCACAATCGGATTTGCTGAAAAATTACGTTCAAAAGGAAAAAGTTTTGACTTGTTTTCGTGAAACGTGAACGTACCCGAGCAACCTGGAGCGAAAAATAAATTGTAGAGAAGTTAAGAGTGGGAAATTCTTTTAAAAAATCTCGAACGGGGTCTAGTAGAAAAATTCTGACGATAAAATACAGATGTCGTTTGAAAAGCCACCTTTTTTGGAGAGCTTCTCGCTGTTTCGAGGACGTGGTAGCTCTGAAAGTATTAAGAACTGTTGTACTTCATTTGTTATGTGTCACCAAGTATAACAAATAGTTAACGTCCACACCTACAATACAAAATTTTATCTGGTACATTTTTCTCCGTATCTCTGCTGGAGACTGTGCGGCTGGAAACTTACTAATAGAATTTCGTAACAAATTAATAATGACACACCATTCTTTCATTTTAGGAAGTTGAAAATTGTACACTTTATTTGCATTGCGGAGTAGTAACTTATTTTAAAAGTTACGTCACGAAAGAGTTGAAAAGCAGTTAATTTCTACTTGAAAATGACATGAAAGCAACTTTTTATTGCTGTTAGTACCTACATAATGCATTTTAGAGGGTTGCCTTTTGTTCAAACTAACGCAACAATAAAGTTTTACTGTAACGAAACGACGACTGAGAAAAAGTAATCGCGTTACCCATAAAGAATGTTCAAACGGTGCGGAATTATTTCACCACCTAATTTTTTTGTCACAGTTAACAATTCAATAATATTAACAGTGGTATTTGCAATATTTACTAATAAACGGGGGTACACGCGATTCTCGCGTTTTGCGTGCTTTGGGGGGAGGGGGTATCTGTGATTGTAGGTTGTAATAGCTTTTGTTTTAAAATATCACACCTTGTAGAGCTGGCTTAGTTGCTTGAAAAAAGAAAAAAAATTTACATTTTTGTACCTTTTCAGATTTTTGACCTTGTAGGTATCTGTAATTTAGCAAGTTATTAAAGTAACTAAAATAAAGGATTACATTTACTTACATTTGACGTAAAAATCACAAAAATGGGTTGATATTTGGTAAAGATATACGAATTCGTTCCTACCTACTTACAGTAAATTTTTACCAATTATTAAAAAAAAAGTAAAATGCAAACTTTTTGGAATAGATTTGGGACCAAAAATACATAATGGCCCTTTCACAATGTTAATTACGTCTTTGTACATAGTCTTTGCCCAAAAATTAACGAAAATATAACAAATTCCGTGTGAACTTCATAAGGATAGTTTAGAATGAATGTTGAATGTAAAAGAACTCAATTTGGACACTGGCAACTTTTTGGGAATACGAATGGCCTTAGGGAGAACGTTTTAACATCCATCTTTAACTATAGTAAAACTAAAAATACCAGAAAACATAAAATGTACAAATAGAAGCTGGTCTAACGTTGCATAACATCTGTTTATAGAAAGACCTTCTCTACCTTAAACAGTTTCAAATTTTGTTTATTTCACTAACTAAAGGCCACCATTTACACGTATATGTACAGCAGTAAATATGGATTTTACTTCCTCTTAATTACAATATAAGTTGTATATTTAGAAGTATAGTCAAAGTATAGGTATTCTCTTTGGTATAGTGTAACGCAACAATACACTTGCCACCTACTTTCATCAATAGATATTAAGTTAAATATGTAGACAAAAACATTTTTCTCGGTGAAAACATTCGACTATATATGTTACCTACGACATCGTTCATCGTTCAAAATCTCCAAATTCGAAATAAGCACACAAACATGTACATTTCGAAAGTTACCGAAAGAAGGTATCGGGACACATAAATTAGTCTACGATGAATGCTGTTACTACTTTTTACATCATCTTAACCATGATAATGTTAACGCGAGGCATAATAGAATTATTTTTCATCATTTAAATAACTTTTCAACTTGAAATTGAATAATTAAATTTCCATGTTATCGAGAAAAAGTTTCCGATACTTCTCATTTTGAAAATTTTCGCGAAAATACGTTCTGGCATTGTTTTAATGTTCGAAATGGGTTAAGGACCTCGGACAGACAAACTTTGCATGTTTACACAAAATTTTCACCCAAAAATAAGCACAATAGCGAATTCTATTTTACACGTAATCTCCATAAGGAAACTTTGAACGTATTTTCTAAGTAAAGAAAATATATTTAGACACAAATACCGCTTGAATAAGATGACGGACTTTTATACCAAAATGTTTAAAACATACTTTGAAAAAAATTAGTGCAGATATTTACGTGGTTTGCGGGGTATCTATAATTGTAGCATTACTTTGTAGGTTATAAATTTATAATAGCTTTGGTTTTAAAATATCACATCCGCATTCGTCAGGATTCGGCGACTGTCGGAAAAGTGCACAGCAACACAAACATATACACACGTCTCGGTTATTATATAGTGATAATATATCAACTCGTAAGTGAGTGAAACACAACTATAATAATAAACTTGCATTATTTTAGTAACTTCCAATATTTGGCACTATATAATAGTCTTAAATAAATGTCTTCCCGAAATCAAAACGCGTCGATGACATAAAACCTGTCAATGTACTACAAGATATGTTAAAGCTCACATTTCCATTTGCAAGATAACAGGTGGCAATAGGCATTTTCAAGTATTTTTATTTTTTCTCTTTGTTATAATCATACTGTAGAGCTTCTGTGTGGACCATAGTGGTTGGAATGTGTGTATCTTTAAAGGTTGTATTGTGTTATATGTATGTGAACAGTTTTGACTTATCCGATACAATGTAACATTGTTTACGGGATTAATAAATTTATTATTATTATTATTATTAATCAATAGACAGCTCTAAATGAGGAAGGTTGAGTGATTATTTCCCATTCCTTAATGAACCAGTTCACCCCATTTGGAGCATTGTACCCATCTATTATGGACCCAATCGAATTTAATATAGCCAACCGAGCCTTCTTAATCCATAATTACAAGAATCTAAGTAAATTAAAGGCTTACAACCTCCCCTTGAAATATATTTAATGATTGAATTGAAGTCAAAGATTATAAGGTCATAAGCGACATGTTTCGGGATGCAACTGCTCCCATTATCAAGCGAATTACAAATGTCAAACGTTAAAAGTAGAATATTTAAACTAAAATTAACAAAATTAGAAACATCAACATTGAAACTTACACTTACCTAGAACAATACACTAAAATAACCTAGGTTAGAATGATATTCACAATTTTATTAAACTAACCAAATCACACAAGATTTTATAAAATATAATAAAATTTAAAGGGTCCTCTCAAAGAGGAACCCGGGTTGGCCTGAAGGGCAATGGATGAAGGGGGATGAATTAAAATATGAGAAAGTTAAGGTGACAGCAAGTGAAACAAGATGAATGACAATAGACAGCAACAAGTGCCAGGTAAACCAACCTCCAAAGTGGACTAGGGGAAAAATGAAAGTAACTAAGAGGGAGCTGATATACAGAGGGTGCAAATAAAGGTGTTACTAAAATCAACCACCTCTTTGAGAGGACCCTTTAAATTTTATTATATTTTATAAAATCTTGTGTGATTTGGTTAGTTTAATAAAATTGTGAATATCATTCTAACCTAGGTTATTTTAGTGTATTGTTCTAGGTAAGTGTAAGTTTCAATGTTGATGTTTCTAATTTTGTTAATTTTAGTTTAAATATTCTACTTTTAACGTTTGACATTTGTAATTCGCTTGATAATGGGAGCAGTTGCATCCCGAAACATGTCGCTTATGACCTTATAATCTTTGACTTCAATTCAATCATTAAATATATTTCAAGGGGAGGTTGTAAGCCTTTAATTTTCTTCGATTATCACCCCTTTGTGTGTCTGGACCTCATCATGAAGAATCTAAGTATAAAACTAAAGAACACTTCCTTAATAATATGATATAACAGCACCTGATTAAAACAACATTTGATTCCCAGTAGACAGTTTTTAGAGAGAGTCAAAATTAAAGTTCCCGGCGCTTTCTTTAGTTAGTCGTATGGATCGCTAACATATCATTTATTTGGAGAAGACATCATTATTTCTGGAAGTGGATGTCAGCAAGGCGATCCTGCTGGACCATTACTATTTTTGTTTGGGTATCCAGGAAATTATTGATTCTTTGTCATCCGAACTTAACATTTGGTATTTGGACGATGGATGTGTAGCAGGTAACTTTGAAACCGATCTCCAGGATTTTGCTAACTTAATTAAGAATTGCAAGAAAATCGGTTTGGAAATAAACACGGACAAGTGTGAGATATTCTTTTGTCGTGATTATAACTCTTCAATTCACCAGACTTTCAATGACGTGGCCCCAGGCATTATCATAACAGATGAAGCTCTTTCTCTTTTGGGTGCTCCAATATCTGATTTAGCTACAAGACCTGTCTTTGACAAGAAGTTGGAGGAAAAGAAGAGATTTGTTACTAATCTAAAACTTTTGCAGCGCCACTCAGGATTCTGTCTCTTAAAGAACGTTGTAGGAATTTCTTAGTTGACTTATCTGTTGAGATCTACTCCCATTCATGAATTTGAAGACATTATCTCTTCTTTTGACAACTTGATTGAAGAGGGGCTACCTTCAATCCTTAATTTAAAGTTCTTTAATCAGATGGAATATAGTCTAGCGTCCCTACCAATACGTTTAGGTGGAATTGGAATTCGCAGGATTAATGACTTATACTCGGCAGCCCTTCTCTCATCAGTGATTGCTTCTTGTAGACTTGTGTCCTTTATCATTCCTTACTATTTTGAGCCACTGCCTATGATTAGCAGTTTTCGTAAGTGTTTTACTGCTTGGTCTACTCTAAATGCATGTGGTGCTCCTACTCAACCTCAATTCCAAAAAAGTTAGGATGAAGACAACTGCTCAAGCATTTTAAATGGAGTAACTTTTACTACGCTTTGTGAATCTCATAAATGTTCATGGGGTGAACATGTAGAGTGTGGAATTCTTGAATGATTTTGGAAGAAGATTACATCAAGTAACTGGTGAGGCAAGGTCTCGTTTATATTTGATTCAGAGAATCAGCCTTATACTATATACCCATTTTGATTCTCTATCAAATGCAATAGTAAGTAGTAGTAGTAGTAGTAGTAGTCTTTACTTGCATTTTAAAAACACATACATTGCAAAGATTCCTTATACAACCCTCCCCCAAAATATATAAGCATAAGCTAAAACAACAGCAATAAATGACAAATAATATTATTTTTTTCTTCTTTGTTTTATTCCCCTCTTTCCCGCTCCATATCCTACTCTTCTTCTTTCCTCCACCTCCTCCATCCACCTTAACCCTTCCCCTCCCTCATTTAAGATCTCCCTCCAACTTCTTATCTGCGTCCGCAGTTCCTCGCACTCATCTACCATATGCCCAATATTTTCCCTACCTAACGTACATAATCGTCTATCATCGACCGACCAGTATTTATTTTCCCTCTCCTCATTTCCGCATCTGTATCTTGCGATCAATCTCTTCCTCCTCATACTCATACCATTTTCCAGACACCTTGGTACACCCTCCGTCATTATTATCGCATATTTCTCATTATATCTTCCATCCTTTACTTTTCCTTACCTTTCCTAGACCACCGCCTATCTATCCCTCTCTACTATTCCTTCCCTCATTGTACCACCAATCTCTCCCTCTCTTCTCCTCTACACCTCCTTCGTCTCATATCCGCCCCGTTCGTAATAGTAGCCCCGGTCATCCTGACCATACTTTAGCTTGCCCTTCTTCATCTTTCCCAGCAAAATTTCAGCAGCTCCTCCCACAGCTCTCCAGGTCCTCCTCGTACCTCATCCTGCACTCCCATTTTTTCTCCCTTCACCCCTTCCATCACAATATAACCAGGGGTTTCTCTCTGCAATCCCATGACTCATCTCCAATATCTCTCCTATACTCTTTCCAACATTTCCCACTCCCTCTAACCCCGTAAGTTCGCACCATACAACATGACACTTTTCATTAGATTTCCATATAACCAACCTCTCCTCCTCACGTCCCTGTCGAATATTTTCTCTCCTATCCCTCATATGTGTCCCATTGCCTTATTCCCTTTCTTCCCTAATTCCTTCCCTGTTTAGGCCTTTAGCTATTACAAACGCCTCCCCGCACTTTTCCCCCACTTTTCCCTTGCACCTTGCCACATCATACAGCTCTTGCGTCCTCACCACTAATTCCCTTATTTCTCCTTTTCTCCCATAGTTTCACCCTACACACACTGTCGAACGCCCTTTTAATGTCTAAAAACAAGCCATAACCTCCCCCCTTCTCTCTAGTTCCTTATTCTCTACTTGTCTGACCACGTAAATACTATCTATCGCCCTCCTTCCATTTTGAAAGCCCGCCTGCCAATCCCCAATTAGATTTTTCTCCTCCATTTCCTTCTCCAAGCGTTCTTGTAGTATCATGGCGTATACCCTATACCCCACGTTTGTTATACTAACACCCCTATAGTTTTTAACCTCCTTTATGTCTCCTCCCTTATACACTGGGAAAATTACCACCTCCCCCCATCCATCCGGTACCCCATCTCCCGCCCATATCCGGTTCACAATCCTCCAAATACAATAGTAAGGAAATGCTCATTTCGTTTAAGAAAACTAAGTTTGTAGTGTTTGAATTTTCTTAAATTTTGAGCCTCACAGGTCAAGTCGTACGCAACATCACTTTTTGTAAGTAGGTACACCAAAAGCTATGAGCTGGTGAAAATTTGATTGCGAGAACTACAACGGTTTTCAAGTAATGAGTTTTCAAAGTAGGCAGTGTCTGAATGCGCCATTTCATTTAAAGCGAAAATAACTTAAAAACCATAAATTGTTAATATTGACCTATGCAAAAAATTGAAATTTAACGTAGAATCCAAAAATGCTGACGTTTAAAATAACGAAGAACTACCTACTTGCGGCATTTTGAAAATATTTTACATCGATTCGGCTTTCAGAGTAACCCCTATGTACAAATTTTCATAAACCTACCTATAAAAACTTTCCCAGAAACGTTTAACTAAAGCTCCAAAAAAACACCCGCTGTATTCCTATTATTTTTTTGTAGTAATAATTACTATTTGAACCATCCAGAATCCATTTTTTGTGTAATATCCCGAATCTCAACAATAGGTACTTTTCGATTGACAATCGTTTGAAAGAACATAAGTATAATGTATTAAAAATAAAATTAAGGTTTTCTTGTAAAATGCAGTTTCTAAAACACAAATAAGATTTAAGTAAAATAAAAAGTAGAGGTTTATATAAATCCATATGTAGTGATCAATTTCTAAAGACACCACAACATTTTGAGACGACACCTCTCCGAAGTCACGTCGGTTACACTCTTCAATAATGGATGAACTTGGATTTCCCAGGACAATGTAGAGTGGACACAGTATAAATTATGCCCGTTTGCAAGTCTATATGAGGTAAGCTCCATAACTTATTCACATCCATCAACGATTTGAGTTTGTTTGCACCAGCGCTTTAATTTCGATTGTGGCACATGATGTAATTAAAGGATATGGCGTACCTATTAGAAAATTAAATCGAATGATAATTTTGTTTTGTGGTACATAAAGGATGTAACCATTAACCGTACTGTAAATGAATTGTGGTGTTATACGCTATGTAATTTTGCGTACAATGCATTCCATGTCTATGTTATTGATCTATTCCATTCGAGAATGATCTGGTTCGTTAAATCGCATAAAAATACGGTCCCATCGTTTTCGTTTATGAAATATGTAATGAAAATATATTTTCCACGCGCTCCTTCAAATCAAATAATTCTTCTTGAAGATATTATAATTTATTATTATATTATATTATTAGTTGTAGAAAGTTAAACGTTTAAAAATAAAACAAATTTCTGGAATAGAAAGCAATAACTCAAGTTTCAGCTTTGCCATAAAGTATGTAACGGAACTAAGTGATAATCCCACTTCTACAGCCTCGACGATTCCGTTTTTATTTATTTTATGCGTGGATGTTTCTTTACGCTACGTTTTGCTCCATTTCCATTTTTTTCGACTGCACACGAAAGTTATAAGCACTTGTGTTGCCTTTTATTATTTATCCAAACCTAATTTTAAAGAGATAGGGCGTTTGTTATTCTCATCCATCTATGATGAAATATATTTCAAACAAGGAAGTGTACATACAGTTGATTAGGAAGTGTATAACATTAGATGGGGGTGAAGGATCATCTTATCATTTAAAATGGTTTCATGGCGGGTGAAGTAATGGTGAAACATTTCAATTTCCATATTGTCATAATTGACGTTAACAATACGTAATGATAGCAAAATAATATTATGTACCTACCTATATCTCCTGTTATTTCTCCAACTTTTTTTGTTCGTTTTATGACGTTTTCCTGTGTTTATGGGAAATAGTTTCAGTAAATAAAAAAATAGCTCCACGCCCCCATTTCATAAATTCCAAATTTAGCATAAATTTGGCATGCAATAGCTAATAGTATTTGCTTAAAAAGTCTCTATCAAGCGGTGTGCCTTTTCAGAAGGCATCGTTCTGTTCCATATACACTTTTTGGAAAAACCTTCTAAATGTTTTAAACGGTAAGTACAGTAACAATTGTGTATGACAATTACAGAGCGTTTTGGAGTAAGTAATAGGAAACTGGTAAGGTATATTTAGTTAACTGGTTGCGTTTTGTGCCTTTTCAAAGAAAAAATTAGTTTTTAGTAATGTAAACTGTAATGAGAATAGTTTTTGGTAAAAAATTTTTATGCTAAAATGTGCCCAAAAAAAAATAAGAATCGACCTGTACGAGAGATTTTTCCAAAAATTATTAATTTTGTTCCACACTTATGGATCACCCTTGGTTTTCTTCTGTCCGGTTACCACCAGCATCGGCGTTAGAAAGGATATGGAAAGCGAATAACACGCTGCCCCATCATCCAGATTACTGTTGTTTCAGAATTATCAACATGCAGAAGTTCTGCTTCTGCTCGTAATTGTGAAGCTGGCAGGTTCCCGTCGAATTAACCTCATCTCTCTTCGTCATAGTGATTTCTGTGTCGTTTCCGGGAAGCAAGTAATCTTGTTCCTCCAAGATGCGCATAAGCTCGTGTACGATAAGGCCCCTAAAATAAAAATGTTATACTTTACATAACGTAGGCTAATTTACTCTCTTTATACGATTGTAAAAAAAAAGTATATAAATACTTTGATTATACTACAATCATGTGCTTAGCAGCTTAAACAAGGACACCTAGTTTTGGGAAGTCGTGGCAACGTTTAAAATTATATTTACATGATTTCTATTAGTACCTACTGCAGATATGTGAAACAATTGTGCCATTGATGATAAAATAATGCAACTTGGTACACACTGAGAATACATATTTATGAATGTTTTCAACTATAGGGCCATCGCAGATTTGCCCTGTGACAAAAAAGGCAGCCATTTTTCAAAATGGCTGCTCACATACTTTTTTTACACGCAAAATAATATTTTTAGGCGGCTATTACATAAATAGTAAGTTGTTTTACGTATCTTTTGAAAGCCGTAAAGTATAACTTTTTTTTAACATCTGTCATAAACAACTTTACGGCCGCATTTACTTTACAACCGCTTTTTGTTGTCCAGGTGTTGGAGCAAAGCACTCTGTAAGTGACATGAATAATCAAATATATGATTGTATTTGTCAGGTAACTGTCACTGTCAATATTATGAAATTGATTTTTAAATTAAAGTTTATATCTTTTTGTGATAGTCGCCTAAAAAATGTTGTGTGCACCTCGGTTAAAAGTTATTTTTTAGCCTCATCTGATTTGTTAGCCTCGGCTTTCGCCTCGGCTGCAATCATCAGATTCGGCCAAAAAAGATCACTTTTACAACCTTGATACACAAATAACTATTTTATGAAGTTGAAAACAGTAGTATTTTATATTTGTCAGTAATAGTTATTTACATATGAGTATGGTAAATCAAGGTTTACGTTAACGAGTGAGATGTTTACTGCCGAAGCGTAGCTGAGGCAGGAATTTCGAAACGAGTCACGTAATCTGATTTAACGTACAAATAATGTAAAAAATTTTATTTCATACTGGCCATAGATACATTTCTTAAGAGTTTTTCTATTAACTTTATATAAAATTTGACGTTTCCAAAGTTATGTCACTTTATGTTGCTATGGCAACCTTTGTATTCGGGTACAAAATTTCTTGTACGGTAAATACAATTTATAGTACGGTAAATACGATTTACCAGACTCGTATGAGTCTGGTAAAACACAGATTACTAGTCAGTATGAAATAAAATATCTTATACAGAAACCTTCGTTATTGTGGTAAAACTATTATAGAGCGATAAAGATAACATAATTGACAGGGTATATAATGAATATTGAAAGAACCAGAACTTGTCATATCAGTCAGAGCAGAGTCTTACACACAGACGCAGAGCAATACACCGCAAAGACACCTTTTGGCACGGGCACCGTCCTTTGCAACAACACCTAATGAGCTCTCTACATGCTTATGTGACCTCTGGTAGGGTAGTCCAGCATACTTCTCAGCCACCCTCAGCCTTTTTGTTCCAACCCCATTCACTTGGAGACGGCAGCTCTGGAGGTGTGATCATCGTCTGGGAGCCTGCAGTCTGCAGCCTGCGTAGGGACCATGGCTTTTTGAGAGAACAGTTGCATCCATGCCTGGTTGACATGTTCCTGGGTACTTGTTCTATCATATAGTAAGACAACAAATCGTTCCATTCCTCTATGATTTCTGAACTTGACCTTGAACATAAGGCAATGAATGCGGGGGTTACGTCTCCATATGTACTCTAAGTGTCCCATGCAGTCCTTTTGCCCCTTCCTCCAAAGCAAGAGTCGGTGTGGCACCCAGTGAATGAGTAGAACATTGGCAAGGCAACACACTTTTCAAGACCCAATGCTCTTGCTATCTCATGAGCAGGTATTAACTGATAGCTCTTACCAACTCCAAATGATATCCATAACTCGGAAATCCCAAGGCGTTGAGCAGATGTTACAGCCAAAACTACAACAGCTGTATCAACTGTACGTATTGATACTTTGTTATATCCTTGCCGAACAGCATCGTAAAGATGGAGTAGAATGCGCTTGTCGGCGTACATACAACAGCCAGGGCAGTCACATCAATACGATTTATACAAATGGTTGCGGATCAAGCTTTAAGCGACGAATTCAAGCTGGCAGCCCTGTCTCCAACCCAGAGCTGCAACTTTAGATACCTTTCAAACGAGACTAAGAAAATAAAAATTGGTTTAGTGGATCCAGGGATATTGGCATTTATTTGAATGCACTTAACCGCCATTTTGCGACTTCATTTCTGGGCGACGCAAAAGAGGTACGGGAGGGGACTTTTATAATTTTGCATAGGGCAATGACCTCTACAAGATAAGAAAATAAAACCTTGTGATCTAATTTGTTTTAGGTTCCACCCCTATTATTCCTGGGCTATAGATGGAGTTGGGCGACCCCAAACATGAACAAATGGCTCAAATCGGTGGACATTGCCAACTTGTCTCATTCAAATCCAGAATCTCGAAGACAGTTACATGTGTTTAATTTTTGAATGTAAAATAGTAGCACAACGTGTGATAGATTTCATACAACACGTATGTTGATTCCAAAAAGTCATAAAATCCTTAGTGTTACCAAGGATGCGAATACAACCTGATTCATGAAGAGGTGCTAAACTGGAAATCAAACGAAATCGGCGGTCCAGTGCCAAATCTATGTATTATACAGATTCAAAAAATTTTAACACGATTGCATTTCCGCGCGGCATCACTGATCAACATACTTACTCATTTAGTATTGCACAGGTACAAGAATCGGAGAAAATACAACTCGAAAAACTTTTGGATTGAAATATTCGTTCGCATCACCTTTTCGCTTCTTTTGTACGATAGAAGACTTCTTTGGCGTAACGCGTATCCATCTCCAACACTGCCATTTCAACCCTTTCTGCACTTTCTTGCTATTTGTTAAGACTATCCCTAGAGAACAGGCTAATGAACAAAAAAATTGATTATTATCAGTCTCCTGTACTGCTTTACAATGATGATTTAACCGGCAATGACCTTTACTAATTAATTTAAAGGCATTGTGAGGTATTGTACCGAAGGTAATTGGATAACAAGTAAGTAAAGGAAAGAAGTTTTGCAATAACTACCGACAAAAATATTAAGGGTAACTTATTTCATTCACAATTCACAAATATATACTGGTCAATAACCCATTGTTTCTTATGTTTTATTCAAGTGTCTTTAAGCTTTTATCACAGAAAACAAAGAAGTTTTAAATTGAATTTCCCTTTTGATAGATTGTCTTCTATTATACAATGTCAATATTGTTTTTTAAACAATAAATTGGGATAAAAAAAGGCAAAGCTAGAATAATAAATTTGGGTATTACTTAAAATTTTATTCAACATCTGGAAACTTTCTATAATATAAATAAATGACAGAAACCTTTAAAATGAATCAATATGTAAATAAACGCAAATCAAGCATTCAGTTCATCAGAATCGTTTCCGAGGCAATTTCCGAAACATTTGCCCATTGCACGTTGTTAATAGCTTTATAGCACCCCGTCACTGCTTTGCGGATTAATATTGGGTGACTAAGCTATTAAAACTAGTATGAGTATTTTATTATACTGCGTTATGATTTTACGCCCGAATAAGTAATAAAGTTTGACTTTGTTATCATCGATCGATGGCTATTATTTTCAGCAAGGATAATAAGATACGATCACCTTTAAACAGCGAGTTGTATTTTGATCTACTTTGCTTTTAGCAATTAGAAACTTCCGAACTTCTTTGTTTGTTAGAGCAAAGAGTATCTTACTCTTTGGTTAGAGATAGAAATTGCAAATTAACTTCACACATTTAAAATTTTTACCTACTCAAACACTACTGTAGTAAAACGAGATGAACGTTTCCTTATAAAGGATTATAAAATTCAAGGCGTCCTAAATAAATTTACTAACTTATAAACATGAGGGTTGATCGATCTGTTTACCTACTACTTAATTTCACCCTAATTTTATATTCCTTAATGGCTTTTTTTTCAAAATTATTCTTTACTAGTAAAAATCAGAGCTCTTTGGAATTCCTGTACAAATTAAGTCCGCAAATGTAATTATATTGCTATTAACTACCCCTTTTAGTAATTTATTTAGAATTCCGTTTGTAACCGAACAAAATAAGTTTATTTTGATAGCGGAAATCGAAACTCCTGTGTATCGCTTCAAACTTGCATTGAATAGTTTTCCGAGCAGTTTCCTGAGAAGAATTTTTCTTACTAAACTTTTATTAAATGTTGTCGTCATGATAATATTCAACTTTTTTGTAAAACCTAGAATGGTACATTGTAAAGTAGATATAAGGGTTTGGGGTGCAGTTCGAAGAAGTATAATTTGTGTTCATTTACTTAAATCTTCTTCTAGAGACCGACACCATGCATTATTGTAAAATTCTTAATAATCATAAGCAGTGCTTGCATGTATTTCACAATTACATATGAACTAAAAATGAACTTGGTGTGGCTACAGTATTGTAGGATGTGAACAGTAGCTCCTTCACCGTTGTCCGGGTGAAAAAAGAATTTTACTGAAGTAACAAAGTGGTGTTAACAAGAAAAAGTGCGATAAAACAATTAAATGCTATAGGGATTAGAAATAAATTAAAGGGTACATGTTTCCAAATAAATTAAATAAATCATTTTTTGGGATGTATTGATTCAAGATTTTTTCAAAGAAGTGTCCTAGCTTATTTGGTTATATGTTACAATTTGCTTCCTTTACCCTTTGAGGGAAAGGGAATAATGCTCTTTGCACTCAACACGCCCACTTTCTGCTTCCAGTTAAAGCAGGGTTTATGTCCACACCTTGGGCAGTTTTCAAAACTCCTACCAAACAGTATTTTTCATCACAATTTATAATGTCGAGCTGATATTTGACAGGAACAACGAGTAACAGAAGTAGTGCTGTCAATTTAGCCGAAAAAATAGGGGTACCCTTGCATAAAATCCTAACAAGCTGAAAATTTGCATGAACGTTAGAGACACCATTATAATGAAATTGTGAAAAGTCCCTATCCACCCCATGCGTGCAAAAAAATTTTATTCAAGGTCAGAGTCCCAAAAATGGGTATCTTGGATTTTTCAGCGAAACAGTTAGCTTTATGATAAAATATTTCAGAAAAAAATTGTAGATCATGCAATTATCTACAACAATTTCCCTTACACTTTTTTCATAATATTAACCATTTCTGAGAAAGAACGATTCTAAAATTTACTTTAGTTGTGTTCTCTCTATAATATCCGCACGTTTCCACGTCACCTACGAGGTAGTGTACATGGCGCGTTTTTTAACGTGGTTTTCCCGGTAGGCCTACTCTACGGTCCTCTCTCTCAGTAAAATTTAATGGAACTTCAGGTCATCTTATTCATCATCGTCACGATTCTTCGTCTTCTTCTCTTCCTCCACCTTCTTCTTCTTCCTCATCTTCCTGAGTTGACGTAAATTGTTCTAACAGCGATCAGTTGTTTCGTCGTTGATAAGGATCTTCTTCTATTGGAGATTCAACATTTGGACACGACTGGCCTTGACAAGTGGTGCATGCTGGTGAACAAGATAAGCCTACTTTTCCTGCAGCCGCATTTCGAATTACACGCCTTTTTTCAGTTGCAAAAAATAGTATTAACGAGGTTTTCTGGTGCAGGTGGAAGTAGAGTATGGATTGGTTCCAATACACTATTAATTAGCTTTCAACCCCATTCTTCTGGGTCCAGTTGATTACCAAGCCACACTTGAACCTGGTAATATACACAATAACATAATGTTGGTGAGCAGAAGCCGCGGTTGGAGGAAGACAAGCTAATTGCACACGTTTTTTATTACGTCTATGTTTTGCAAAAGATAAGTAACGTAACTTATGTATGAAAGTAATTTTTTTGGAGCACCATATACAGATAGAAGAAAGCGAATTCCGTTGGGGATTAGAGTTTCTGGAGTAGAATTCATATCTTCGAAACTTTTTGCACATATAATAAAATTATGTTTTTCAAACAATTTAAAAATTGTTGCTTTACCCCTCCTGAATATTGCTGATGCTACCCAGCAAACACACATATAAAATATACATATAACATATATAAGATTGAAGTAAATACCCCTACATATGCTTTTTTATATATCAAGTATGTAAGTGTTCTTTAATAAAGTTATAACAGTGTGTCTAGTTAAGTTGGCAACATATGGGAAACTTTTTTATTATTAATTTTACGAAAAAAAGTTATTCTTTATAAAAAGCTCTGCATGTTCTAAAATCTAAAATATAATCATCAGATATTACATTTTTTCAGTCGTGTACACGACTGATAAAATTTAATATCTGATGATTGTATTTTAGATTTTAGAACATGCAGAGCTTTTTATAAAGAATAACTTTTTTTCGTAAAATTAATAATAAAAAAGCTTCCCATATTTTGCCAACTTAACTAGACACACTGTATAAATCGTATGTAACAGATTACATATATTTTACATAATAGTATATAAACTTACGGATATTCTGTATACAGAAATTCATATATTATTATTCATATAATATATACATATAGATAATTACATATTACCCATGAAATTTATGTGCTGTCATATTTATATGATTAGATTTATGTACGTTATGTAAAATCTTATATGTAAGAAGTATTACATATTTTTTATGTGTGCCTTCTGTAAATATAATTATAAATTATCATTACATATATTATATTGTCGAAAATAAAAGTCCATTTCTATTTGCGCCGCATAATTAATCGCAGGCGCGGGTTTTCTATAACGCCAAAAATTGTAGTTCACGTACCTTTAATATTAGATCTGTATCGACTAAAATGCGTCTAATTTATATAGAAAATAAATAATATAAAATAAATTAAATCCTGGTCATTTTTAACATAAAGGTAGGTATAATCATTGAATAAGACTTCACTCAACGATATAATCAGATTAGTTTCAGATTAGCGCAGTGGTACAATGTCGGATACAAAGAAAACACATGTCGGATTTGGGAATTTGGCACGCCCACCCGCAACGGTTCGAATCCGGTTAAGGGAAACTTTTCAAGCAAGTATATAATATCATAATAAACTGTCGGCTTTCAGTTCAGGTAAAAACGGGTTCGTGCAAGAATTAAGTTAATTAAAAGTACAGTTGCACGTAAAAATGTAGTTTTTCCATTTTTCAACCAACTTCAAAAAGTTGGTTACTAAATTCGTCCGGATGTCTGTGTGTCTGTGTGTCTGTGGGTTGGTCGATGTTACAGGGTTTAGAAAGCTGGAAGTGGTGTCATCTTATAGGAAATTCTTCACTGATTCCAAATCGCTGGTAAATTTTTTGATCGGATCACCCGTTCGCCGTCGCGACTCCATTAAATTCAAAATATACACCCTTTAATACCTTGAGAACGACACGTCCAATTACAAAAAGAAAAAACTACGTTTCCTTTATTTGTTGAAACCTATTGAGTCATGATACGTAAACATCACCCTCACCCCTCCTGTGGGGTGGAGCGGGGGTGAGTTTTCAAAACTTAAATGGGAACACCTCTTTTTTATTACTTTTGGATTCTCCATAAAAAACGATACTCAAATTGCAAATTTCACCCCCAACTGTAACCCCTTTTTTGGTGGTGAAAAGGGGGAAAATTGCACGTCCGCAGAAAAACGATCTTTTTTTACTTTTTTTCCTCTAACATTTTTTCGTGATTTACAAATTGTCCGTCACCCTCTCCACTCCCATCTCCCTTAAGGGTGGAAAGAAAAACAATGACTCATTTGTGCAGAATCCGGCGTGGTTGTGTCTGAGGTGAGGAGAGGGGGTAGTTATATACATATATATATATTTTAATTGCGTTCTACTGGCACCAAATTACGACGTATATTGTCGATGAGACCCCCTTATATTCGTTGTGGCCCCTTTTCTTGGAGCCTCTACGTTTCCGCTCGGATTTAGTGTCCAGAGTAAGTCAGGATCATGTCCACGAAGTTTCAGGAGGGCGCCACTTTGACCATACTTCGCCAAAAATGAGAATTTAGTTCAAGGCATATAACTAAAGAGGGCATAATTGTGCAAATAATTATTTTCATTTCGTTCAGACTCCCCAAGCGGTTAAGCACCATCACACATTCAATCGAAAAAGCAGGTAGATAAACCGAGCTGGCTACCTGTCACCTTTTTCAAACTTAAATCTTTTATACTTTTACACAAATTACTATTTGAATGGAAGCTAGCATTTATGAATATGTTGCTGCAAAATAAGCCATACGATAAGAGTTTTAATGGCGTATATCTTTTTTTTGTTTAACTTTATGTTTAATAAATTTATACAATTATTTGGTTTACAGTGTTTTTATTATACATAGATAAATAATTTTTGGAGCCATTGATACCGAAATTTAGCATCGTATTCTTTACTAAACCTGTTAAATCTTTATACATAAAAATGAATTTAACTTTTTGTGTCTCATAAAAACTCGAGAACGGCTGAATCGATTTGGCTAATTTTGGTTTTAAAATATTTGTAGAAGTACAAGGAAGGTTTTAAAGGTGAGAAATAAGCCCTACGATTTTAGGACTTCGCCCCTATGGGTTTCAAAGTTACCGTCTTTTTGTTATGGAGTTTTGATTTTATTAGTAAACATTGTAAACAAAAGCGCAATGTTATTACCTACTGTCAAACTTAAAAGCTCTAATGTAGCAATTACCTTTGGAAGTTCAGACAACTTTTATTGGCGATACGAAGTTCGCCGGGTCAGCTAGTGATAGGTAAATTTTAATTGTTGAGACTAAATTAGTAATGAAACCGACTGATTAATTAATAGGATTTGCTTTACAAATCGTGCCACCCTATTAATAGACTCGGAAGGGAATCAATTTCTATTAAAAGTTGTGCATAATCATAATCATAGTCACATTTGCACTTTTACATTGTTATGTTAGACTTAATTAACGTTAGTGTTGTATGGTAATTTTTTCTAATAAGTATTATTAAAGTACAGTAAAATCATTGTCTTCTTTCACAATAATTATTCCCCCTAACAAAATTAAAACAACTTAAAGTTTTAGGTACTATTTCTTGGAATTGAGTGAAAACACGTTGGTTTTTGTTAGTTAGATATCTTAATTGAAAGGTTACTAAATTGAATTTATTCAGCGGACCACCTTAAAGATATCTCAGTTTTTTTATTAGGTACCTTTCTTTGCGAGTTATAATTAGAATTGTCGTTAGATAACTACCGCTAGAAAAAAATTAATACTTTCCGTTTCTTCTTTGTCCATTGCCTGATGGTTGTATATCCCGTTAGACTTAGTCCCGTTAGGGTTACAGAACATCAATATTCTCAAAATCTTCCTTTGTCGATTGGTTACCGTAGTATTATTCAGAATTATAATAAAATAAAAGTGAAATTATTAAACAAACTTCGCGAAACAGGAACAGTAGGTACCGTGAATTAGTCTACCTTTTCTTGCGGAATTAAAGGATTGCACCGTACTTATATGTATTATCAAAAAATCGTTACACTATTCTTAATTATTATGATTCAAATTTATGAATGTATTCTTGTGCTTAAATAAACTCGCAAGGGAAATTTCTATTAAAAGTTGTGCATATCATAGTCACATTTGCACTTTTACATTGTTCGGCTTACCTACTCAACGTTATTAATTGTTGTATAGTAATTGTATTTTTTCTAATAAGTACCTATTATTAAGGTACAGTAAAATCATTGTTTTCTCTCACAATTTTTCCCCCTAACAAAATTAAAACAACTTGAAGTTTTAAGTACTATTTCTTGGAATTGAGTTACACGTTGGTTTTTGTTAGTTAAATATCTTATTGAAAGGTTACTAATTGAATTTATTCAGCGGGCCACAATAAAGATATCTCAGTTTTTTTTATTAATAAGTACCTTTCTTTGCGAGTTGAAATTAAAATTGTCGTTAGATAACTACCGCTAGAAAAATCAATACTTTCACTTTTTTTCTTTGTCCAGTGGTTGTTTATCCCGTTAGGTCCCGATAGGTCATGAATGGGTAACATTACCTACAAAGTTATAATCTTCTCATATTGCATTACTAGTTTGTAATTACCTACTTTTATTATCAATATTTCTTTTATCTCAAAAGGCATTTAAATTTGCCAAAGTAGCAGTAACCTTCAAATCAAAAAAATTCCGTAATAAATCAAATAACTTTTATCAAAAATAAATTTTTCGGTTTCCTTCGTTTATCTTCAAAAACGTTTGGAATTTTTTATTTTTTAATCACCATTTGACTCATTATCCACTGTACAAACTGAATCAACGACAAAGAGGGTAATTAGACGACTACCGTTAGAAAAAATTCAATACTTTCACATCAATTCTTTGTGCATTTTTTGACATGGAATCATATAGAAATATTAAGGAAAGTTTCATAAAAAAATAGGTTTTATTTGAAAATGCAGTAAAAAAAATTGATTTGAAAAAGACATGCCCACAACATGGCAGTGCGAGGATCAAACTTCACTTCAGTAAAAAATATTATTGAGGAAAGTTTCATAAAAAATAGGTTGTATTCGAAAATGCAACCAAAAAATTTATTTCAAAAAACATGGCCATTTACTCTCGCATTTACTACGCTAGATAGGCTCGAAGAAGGATCGTGTGGGAGTGGGCCATAAGCTTCACTTGAGCAAAAAATGTTATTAAGAAAAGTTTCATAAAAAAATAGGTTTTAATTGAAAATGCAGTTAAAAAAATTAATTTCAAAAAGACATGCCCACAACATGGTAGTGTGAGGTTCAAACTACACTTCAGCAAAAAATATTATCAAGGAAAGTTTCATAAAAAAATAGGTTGTATTCGAAAATGCAACTAAAAAAATTTATTTAAAAAAGATGGTCATTTAATACGCCAGATATACTCGAAAAAGGATCGCGTGGGCCATACGCTTCACTTGATCAAAAAATGTCATTAAGAAGCGTTTCATAAAAAAATAGGTTTTATTTAAAAATGCGGTAAAAAAAATTGATTTGAAAAAGACATGCCCACAACATGGCAGTGTGAGGATCAAACTTCACTTCAGTAAAAAATATTATTAAGGAAAGTTTCATAAAAATAGGTTGTATTCGAAAATGCAGCCAAAAAATTTATTTCAAAAAACATGGCCATTTACTACGCTAGATAGGCTCGAAGAAGGATCGTGTGGCAGTGGGCCATAAGCTTCACTTGAGCAAAAAAAGTTATTAAGAAAAGTTTCATAAAAAAATAGGTTTTAATTGAAAATGCAGTTAAAAAAATTAATTTCAAAAAGACATGCCCACAACATGGTAGTGTGAGGTTCAAACTACACTTCAGCAAAAAATAGTATTAAGGAAAGTTTCATAAAAAAATAGGTTTTATTTGAAAATGCAGTAAAAAAAATTGATTTCAAAAAGACATGCCCACAACATGGCAGTGTGAGGATCAAACTTCACTTCAGAAAAAAATAGTATTAAGGACAGTTTCATAAAAAAATAGGTTGTATTCGAAAATGCAACTAAAAAAATTTATTTAAAAAAACATGGTCATTTAATACGCCAGATATACTCGAAAAAGGATCGTGTGGGCCATAATCTTCACTTGATCAAAAAATGTCATTAAGAAGCGTTTCATAAAAAAATAGGTTTTATTTAAAAATGCGGTAAAAAAAATTGATTTGAAAAAGACATGCCCACAACATGGCAGTGTGAGGATCAAACTTCACTTCAGTAAAAAATATTATTAAGGAAAGTTTCATAAAAATAGGTTGTATTCGAAAATGCAACCAAAAAATTTATTTCAAAAAACATGGCCATTTATTACGCTAGATAGGCTCGAAGAAGGATCGTGTGGCAGTGGGCCATAAGCTTCACTTGAGCAAAAAAAGTTATTAAGAAAAGTTTCATAAAAAAATAGGTTTTAATTGAAAATGCAGTTAAAAAAATTAATTTCAAAAAGACATGCCCACAACATGGTAGTGTGAGGTTCAAACTACACTTCAGCAAAAAATAGTATTAAGGAAAGTTTCATAAAAAAAAAGGTTTTATTTGAAAATGCAGTAAAAAAAATTGATTTCAAAAAGACATGCCCACAACATGGCAGTGTGAGGATCAAACTTCACTTCAGAAAAAAATAGTATTAAGGACAGTTTCATACAAAAATAGGTTGTATTCGAAAATGCAACTAAAAAATTTATTTCAAAAAACGTGGCCACTTAATATGCCGGATAGACTCGAAAAAGGATCGTGTGGGCCATAAACTTCACTTGAGCAAAAAAAGTTATTAAGAAAAGTTTCATAAAAAAATAGGTTTTATTTGAAAATGCAGTAAAAAAAATTGATTTCAAAAAGACATGCCCACAACATGGCAGTGTGAGGATCAAACTTCACTTCAGTAAAAAATATTATTAAGGAAAGTTTCATAAAAAAATAGGTTGTATTCGAAAATGCAACTAAAAAATTTATTTCAAAAAACATGGCCATTTACTACGCTAGATACACTCGAAAAAGGATCGTGTGGGAGTGGGCCATAAGCTTTACTTGAGCAAAAAAAGTTATTAAGAAAAGTTTCATAAAAAAATAGGTTTTAATTGAAAATGCAGTTAAAAAAATTGATTTTAAAAAGACATGCCCACAACATGGTAGTGTGAGGTTCAAACTTCACTTCAGAAAAAAATAGTATTAAGGACAGTTTCATAAAAAAATAGGTTGTATTCGAAAATGCAACTAAAAAATTTATTTCAAAAAACCTGGCCACTTAATATGCCCGATAGACTCGAAAAAGGAACGTGTGGGCCATAAGCTTCACTTGAGCAAAAAAGTTATTAAGAAAAGTTTCATAAAAAAATAGGTTGTATTCGAAAATGCAACTAAAAAAATTTATTTCAAAAAACATGGTCATTTAATACGCCAGATATACTCGAAAAAGGATCGTGTGAGCCATAATCTTCACTTGATCAAAAAATATCATGAAGAAAAGTTTCATACAAAAATAGGTTTTATTTGAAAATGCAGTAAAAAAAATTGATTTCAAAAAGACATCCGCACAACATGGTAGTGTAAGGTTCAAATTTCACTTTAGCAAAAAATTTTATTAAGGAAAGTTTCATAAAAAAATAGGTTGTATTCGAAAATGCAACTAAAAAATTTATTTAAAAAAACATGGTCATTTAATACGCCAGATATACTCGAAAAAGGATCGTGTGGGCCATAAGCTTCACTTGATCAAAAATGTCATTAAGAAAAGTTTCATAAAAAATTAGGTTTTATTTGAAAATGTAGTAAAAAAAATTGATTTCAAAAAGACATCCGCACAACATGGTAGTGTAAGGTTCAAATTTCAATTTAGCAAAAAAATTTATTAAGGAAAGTTTCAGAAAAAAATAGGTTGTATTCGAAAATGCAACTAAAAAAATTTATTTAAAAAAACATGGTCATTTAATACGCCAGATATACTCGAAAAAGGATCGTGTGGGCCATAAGCTTCACTTGATCAAAAAATGTCATTAAGAAAAGTTTCATAAAAAATTAGGTTTTATTTGAAAATGTAGTAAAAAAAATTGATTTCAAAAAGACATCCGCACAACATGGTATTGTGAGGTTCAAACTTCACTTCAATCACTTCAGCAAAAAATATTATTAAGAAAAGTTTGTAACCAAATAGGTTGTTGAGCAAAAAACAGCACATAATTTCGATTAAAAGTAAGGGAATAGTATTAGTTTGATTCAAATTGCTACAAACATGTCACTTTTTGCAGGGTCATTACTGACAGAACATTCAACTTTGATATTTGTGTAATCAGATTTATTCTCTTCAGTATTTTGTGATATCCAGTGTTGTAATAGCTTAAATACATGGCGATTTTCTGTGTTTATATGGGCATCGGCGACTTGAAGGGATTGTTTATTAATTTGAAATTTAGATTTCATTTTATTAGTTCTCGATTGAGTATTTGGTTCTTGCCTAATTTGACCTATAAATGCCCAAAGAGGGCTTTTGTGACCTATAACAACTTGGACCTTTTTTGGGTTGCTTACACATGTCGTCTTCACTTCTCTAAAAAAGTTATTGTCGCTTAGATTACCATATAAGCATCTTCTTGAACAAGTACGTCAGTAGGTATACACTAAACTTCGTTTTAAACTTATTTTTGTATAGATTTTGTTTTACATACAACAAGAAATTTATTTCCAAAACGACTACTTCTGACAGAAGCCATTTTTTAAAAGAATCAGAGGAGCTGTTTTGATATGATTTTGACCGTACATACATCTATCAATATTTAATTTGTTATCAATTTATTGTTGTGATCGCTTAATCGGAAAGATTTGAAAGGAATTGCAAAGAATGCATCGTGATTGCAGAGATTTTAATTAATTTAACTTGATTGCAACACTGAATTACCTCTCGGTCACTTAGGAGAGGTCTAACGGTCCCCTTCAAAATCTTGTAATTGATTGAAATAAGTTAAAAATTAATTAAACAGCGATATGTTTGGAACCAAAAATTCGAGAACGATGTAATTACGTAGCGATAACGCAAAAATGACAAACAATTAAATCTGAGGGGACTAGTCTATCGACCGTAACATTATTGGTAAATAAATGTCCACATTTATAAAATTAAAGGGCTCTCACAAGAGAAACCCGCTTACAGCTTGAAGAGCCATGATTAAGGTGAAAAAGACGAATTCAAATTATGTAAACTTAAGGTGAAAAGCAAGTGCAATGGAAATTATTTTTTGTTATTCGGTACTTTTTACAGTTATTTTTAATAATTCATTTTTCTTGATAATCATTAACCAATCACCAATATGTATGCGAATTACGTAGATGAGATAGAGAGTAAAACATAAATAAATTGAAATAATGCATTAAAACACAGATTTTGTGTAAGATTTAAAAGGGTAAAATTCGTTAAAATCCCGTTTCCGACCAACAATGCTAGAGCAGTTCAATATAAGATTTTTAGAATATCCTAAATACAGAAAGGATTGTTTAATATTATACCTGCAAAAACTACTTTGGCATGCAGTGGTAACTGCAGGGTTCCGCCCACAATTGTATATATACCATATGCTAAGACGCATATACAATTCTGTCAATGTGTTCGAGGCTTGAACCACTCGTTATCTGGATATAATACCGGGTGCCTGAATAGCGAATCGTAATCTGAAGTTAAAACGTCGATTTGCGCGTATATATATATATATATATTGTATGATAGTATATGCCATAATTAGTTACAGATTTGAAGTTGGTTGAAATTAAAATTCTATAAGAATTTGTGCCTTTTGATACTTGTTTTGTATGAAACTGCTTAAATAATTTTTTACATTGGTAATAATTACGTTATGCTCGAGTAGCTGCCATTTGATCATCGCAACGCATTTACAACTAATATTTTTTATGTAAACATTACATAAAATATACATAAAACGTATATAAATTCATGTACTACAGATATAAAGAATTTACATCTAATAGACATATATATTATTTTGAAAATTGCTGACATCCTGACATTAAATATCTCTTATTTTTCTTCCAGTTTTATATAAATCTAAAAAGCTCTTATATAATTTATATGTATTTTATATATAAATGTGTTTGCTGGGATATCATAGCTAGTCATAGCATGTAAAAATAGTATATAATTTTTACATTTAGGATAATCCGATAAACTCGTATTTGAAAATAATTCCGATGGTTGTTGAGCCTTGCCGGGTCTCAAAAAATAAATAATTTTTTCAATTGGAGTTCGAGCGGTAAGTATAAACCAATAGATCAAGATCTTCACCAACAACAACATTTATATCAGTAGGATTGAATTGATTTATTGCAGTTTCTATAATGAGCACATCATCAGCGTTGTGTGAGCTTGCTTGACTAAAATATGTTGAGCGGTAAATTTTTCTTTTAGCATTGTAACTAACCGAGACTTATTGTGAATATTTGACAGAAATTTTTGTTGGCTAGTTGGAACTATTTACTCAAGAAACAGATCTGCACCTATAGCTGAACTTGTTGCGCGATCTAACATAAATACCTGAACATGGTGACAAGTACCACAATAAGAACAAGTAGTAAAGCAACAACAAGGTCCTACAGACGATGAGAAAAGATACCAAAACATCCTATAAAATCAGATAGAAACCCTATATCGCGATAATAAGGTGTGGAAAAACAGCAATATCAAATAAACGGCATAAATAGACAGATAATTTAAAAGAGGCAGTAAAACGAAAGAAAGAAGCATGTAAAAATAGCTAAAAATAATAGAACTATAAGACTATGACAATAATCTTAATGTGAAAAATCTAGTAAATGAAGGAAAAGAAAAAAACGTGATAAAGAGATAGTATAAACATACACAGAAAGTCAAAAGCTTTTCATTACAATGATGAAACAATTCTGGAGTAAATCGAACTACTACTCAGCAATGTTGCAATTTTATATAATAATGAAGAAAGTGAGAGTATATGAAAGGATCATAAATCAAAGAATATTAGACCGTTTAGGAGAGGAATCCAGAATCCAGTGTTCAGTTTACTGCAAGCAATAGAAAAGCCATAAGCACTAATATAGCAAGGTGCTATATCGAACAAGGTACCAAATTAGTTAAAAATGGAAGTTCCCAAAAATGTAAAGTCCCAATGAAAAGAGGAAGTTTCGAAGTTTTTTTTCACGTACACATTACTGTACTTAACTTCGGGAGGCGGGCGGCGATTGTTCAAGAAGCGGCCGCTATAGTTTTCGCGCCAATGTTTCACTGTGAGTTGTGAGTGAGATGACCTCTGTGGAGCATAAGGTTTTCTGCGTTATTGAGTTTGCAAAAAGTGAGTAGCCAATTATAGTGGAGCGGGCATTTCGTACCAAATTCGTTATTGAACCACCAACTAGAAAAAGCAAATCCGTTGGATTATGCAATTGAAGGAGACTGGATTTGTGTGTAAAGGAAAAAGCACAGGCCGCCTGCGTGTGTCAGAGGATGACAGATTGAAGACAGTTTTGTTCGCAGTCGAATTAAGTCTACCAATAGAGCTAGTAGAGAACTTGGAATACCCCAACCCCAACCAACTGTATGGAAAGTTTTGAGAGGGCGTTTGCTGTACAAGCCCTACCGATAACAACTTGTGCAGGCTCTCAGCCCTAATGACAAAGAGAAGCGTCTCGAATTTTGTGGCTATGTGCTAGGAATGATGGAGGATGACGCGTTTCTACAGCGTATAATTTTTAGCAATGAAGCGACTTTCCATCTTAGTGGAAAAGTCAACAGACTATATGGGGTTTACAAAATACACATGCAAAACACGAAAAGGACTCACCGAATATAAACGTGTTCTGTGCCTTATCTCGTACGAAGGTTTACGGACCATTCTATTTTGCGTAAAGAACTGTAACTGGAATGACGTACCTGAACATGTTGGAACAATGGCTGTTCCCTTAAGTTATGGAAGATTCACTGGACTTTATTTTCCAACAGGATGGAGCTCCGCCCCTCGGAGTACGAGACTTTTTGAATGAATCCCTTCCTCAGCACTGGACAGGTCGCAGCCGAAATCAAGACCTGGCTCTACACTTCTGGTCACCGAGATCTCCTGATCTCACCCCATGTGACTATTTCTAATAGGCTTATGTTAAGGAAGCTGTATATGTTTGCGGTGCAGCAAACTGTGTACACATTGAACATTTATAACGCGTTAAAAAAACTTTAAAATTTCCTCTTTTCATTTGGTATAAAGATTGTTCATTTTAAATTTGTATTTTAAAAATCCGAATTTTTAAAATTGAGTCCATGATTTATAGAATAACCGTGTATATGTGCCTCACCTGACGAAATACGTTAGTTTGATTAATGTTTATAACTTCGGGCTAACACTTTATTGGTACGTATCCATGTAGGCTGAATTTATAATGTTATGAATTTGGTTTCGATCTTATCAAATTTTTTGGCAAATCGTCAAACACGATCTGAGAAGCTTTAGAACGTCAGGAAATTGTTTTTATAACCTTTGTAACTAAAGCATAAGAAATGTGTATAAAATTTCCCGAGAGAAAGTGTAAGGGAAATTGCTTTATTCGCCCTTTTTATAAAATAAATTTTATTTTCAGACAAATAAAATGCATCATGCCATGTAGTTGACTAATTACGTCCTAAATTATACAATATTAATCATTTCTCATTCTTAATGAATAGGAACGGAAAACTCATTTCCTTTGCTCGACTGAAGTACTTAACGCTTAAAATGAACGCGCCGAACAAAAAGTTTTCTTGAGAGATAGAGAGCAAAAATTGGGTTTCCTCATTTATCAACCTAGTTTTCGCATAGTCAGTATAAACATAAAACAAGACAAAAACGTTTCGAGTTCGTAGTAGAAAAGCCGTAAATATTTCACAGCAATCGACAAGGGTTGGCGGACAAAACGACGGCGGCAAGCACCGCGGCGCTTGTGAATAATGAACTAGTAACCGCTAATTAAGACCAGCCTACTGGGATACCCCGACACCTGCCAATATCGTGTAAGTAGATTTATGCGAATTTAACTGAGTGCACCATAAATACCGATTAGGGGTCGTAACGGTAATTTTCCCAAACTCATTTTTCAAAAATTCAACTATCAGCGTACGTCGAGTGATTTACTTACGCTTTTTAGTTATACAAATTAGACTTGATTTGATTTATTACTGAACTGTATTTTTAAAAAGCTACTGCCTTTTAGATTCTATTATTTACTTAGAATTGCAGTCGTTCTATCGAATTGATTGAAATTTAAAAGCATCCTATTTTAATATCTCTGCCTGCTTAGATCGCAGAACGGATTTGTAATTAACGTAAATGAAGTGGGTCTAGACGCTAGAGCTTTTGTGCATCTCGACGAACAGACAAAGAATTGTGCAATCGTCGTGATTTTCAGGGCGGCATTTCATAAGACATTTTTACACACTTGTGGATCCGATCGTTCTAATAATCGCAACACCCCTCAAATTTACATACCATAAATGGATAGTATTGTTTTACGACTCCCCTACGTAATATTTGGGTTGAAATGTTTTGCTTACGTTAGTAACTAGAGGCACGTGTCAGCAATTTTATGAGCTTTGCGAGAAACGATTTTCACAATGATTATTTCTATGTAACACATCACTTGTCATTAAACCCAGATAAATCCCACTTTTCCCAGTTTTTTAACGAATTCATGTAATACTCGTAATTAGGGAAATTTCGATGCTTACAACCTTTAACTTTCCTTAACTACCGATCTCTGTGTACACCGGTATGTAGCACAATGTCCTACCCATTAAATCAATTTCTGTGCAAAGACTAGCGTGCTCCCCTTCTTGGTCTGCTTCCAGGGGTTATTGCAAAACGGAGGTATAGAGGTTTATGAATTTTGGAATCTTGGAAAGGGACTCTGGAGACACAAGGTCACGGCAAATTTCCTTTAGACTGTTATCTAAAGCAATAAGTAACTCCTATGGGTTTAAAAGAAATATTGGAACAAATGGGAACGAGAAAGTCGACGCGTTACCTTTACTGTTCTCAAAACAAATATTTTCTCTTTCACATACAGTGCTAATTGTAAACAACCTAATAATTCAAAGCGCCCAAATCCAGCACAAAGCTAGATCTTGAAAGTCAGGTCATCATGGATACAAAGTTCTAAAGATTGAGTTGAGGAAATTTGGAGGTGAGTTGAAGGGCTGGTTTGGTTGGTGGGCACAATTCCAAAAAATTCATGATGATGAACATCTCCACTCCAGCGGCAAATTCCAGTATTTGTGTCAATCAATGGTTGCTGGTACAGGAGCAAAGGAACTGGTTGAGAGTTACTCCCAGACTGCAGAAAATTATCCAAAAGTAATTGAAGCTCTCAAGTCTCGGTTTAGACGTGAAGATTTGGTGATTGAGGTATACGTCCGTGAATTACTGGAACTAGTGATTAAAAATTCATTAGCCAAAGATAACGTGAAGATTTCATGTCTGTTCGATAAATTAAAATGTTACGTGAGGGCATTGGCGTTCATTGCAGTCACGTCCAAGAATTACGCTGCCATGCTGTACCCATTAGTGGAATCCTGTCTTCCGGAAGATTTGTTGAGAATTTGGCACCGGATGACAAGTTGTAATGTGAGGTAAGTGGATTTGGACAGAAAATAAAATCGACTCACTCAATTATAGGGATTTTTGAAATCGGAAGTGGAGAGTGAGGAGAGAATTTGTCTTGCCCATGAAGGATTTGGAGGTGGAACGACACATCCAAAAGAAAAGAAAGAACCCGTAGCGGAAGTGGCAATGCCAACTGTTGCTGGACTTTTTCCGGTGAAAATTGTGCGAGTGTGCTATTTATGTGCGAAGACCCACCCCAGCCATGAGTGTTTTCAAGCCCGAAATATGTCATTGCCGGATAAAAGGAAAATTTTATTAAGTAAGAGGTGCTGTTTTTCTTGTTTGAAAACTGGTCGTCTAGCGTTGAAGTGTAAGGGTCGTGTAAATTGTGTTGTATGTGGACGTAAACATTACGCCATTGTACGCCCGGACCTTCCAGCTCACAAAATTGAAACGACGATGACAAAGCGAAAGATGAAGGAATAGGCCACCATTCAAGTGCTAGTTTCGCTCTAATCAGTCATGCACTGGTGATGTCCTTCAGACTTTAGTGTTAACAATGAAAGGAGATGGATGTCAAAGAAATGCGAGAGCAATAATAGTCACGGGATCTCAAAAGTCCTACATTTTGAAGAAATCAGAGGAGGAGTTGGGATTTCCGGTGTTGTCGATTCAGTGTATTTCTTATTTGGAGGAATTCACTCCGAGATGCAGAGTGATCGGAGGTACGAAGCAGTGTTAAATTCCAAGCTTTGGACCAACCAATAGTCTGTGGAAATATTCCACGTGTATGCAAGGGTCCTTGGTTCAAGGAATTGAAGAGAAAGAAGACTTGGATTTCGGATGTTCAAGCAAACTGTCCAGGGATAGAAATTTTCATAGGGAGTGATGTGGCAGCTCAATTTATTATGCACATGACGAGTTGAGAAGTTGAAGAGTGGACCGCTAGCGGTTGAAAGAAAGTTGGGATGGACACTCATGGGTGAAGTACCTTCCGATAGAAGTATGAGTTGTTCATCTTTGTTTGTTACGTCTCTTATCACTCAGGAATCATCCATCACAAATCCTTGGTCTTTGGATACAATTGGAATTCGGGATGCTGATGAAGTAAAAACTAAATGGAAATTAGAAACAGTAGTCAAGAAACATTTTCGTCAAAGGATAAAAGAGGATTTGCGCCGTCGGTTTCGTAATGAATATTTCAGTCAATTGGTTGACCGTCAAGTCAAGAAAGAAAAATAAAGATGTTTAGCCATTGGGGACATTGTGCTAATCGGAAGTGATAACTCCAAAAGGATGGATTGGTCATTAGGGAAGATCATAAAGTTGTATCCAGGAAAGGATGGAAAGGTTCGTCTAGTGTGGAGACGGGAAATGGAGAATTGCTACGTCCCATCCAACCTTTATACCCTTTAGAGGTCAAGTCAACGACATAGGTCAGCCGGCCGAAGAAGTCAGCGGTGGGAAGCTTCTCCGCACCCATTACGGACGACCCCATGTAGCAATTGGTGTAACATTGGCATTTGATATATACAACGTGTCCAAGATAAGGATGAACAGCATGGGGATCTTGAAAACGGTAAGAGATACGAAGGCAGTTAAATTAGAGAAAAGTTGTATAATTTAGGGCATGTTCACATATAGTTGGCAAAAGTTCATTATTGTTGATCGTTTCCGAGATTTAAAACAAAATGCGATTTTTGGGTTTTTCTTTTTTCGTAATTCCTACCTTTATTTTAAAAGATTTTTAAAAACCAAAGATACTTCTTCATTGTCACTTTTTGAATTCTATTAGATGGCGTTTTCAAATTTTTTATTCGACGTTTCGTCTCCGAGGAACCATCATCAACTTTATTTTTTTATATTGCCGCAACCAACGAAACACCCTGTATTCGATAGCATTATTTATTACGAATTTAAAGATGTATTGCACATTACGGTTTTGAAGCTTATTTTTAAGAAAAATTTCAATAAACACAGTAAACCTGTGTCCAGAAAATAACGACAACCTATTTGAACAGTTATTGTAATCATTTAACTTTAATTAAATAGGTTTAAAAGGTTGGAGTTGTTAAATTTGTACATAAAATTTTTTTATCAAATACTAAATTTAATCCGAATATTTCTTTAAAAAAATTTGCTTCAAAACCATAATGTGTAATACATCGTTAAATTCGTAATAAAAAATACTATCGAATACAGGGTGTTTTGTTGGTTGCGGCGATATAAAAAAATAAAGTTGATGATGGTTCCTCGGAGACGAAACGTCGAATAAAAAATTTGACAACGCCATCTAATAGAATTCAAAAAGTGACAATGAAGAATAATTGGATGAAGGTCTCCATTTCGATGTAGCTTGTAAAGGATTAAAGGAAAGGCGTTGTCAAGCTAAATTTTATTTAATTTTAATTTTAATTTTAATTTTTCTTTAGGCGATCGATTTCGACATTAATATGCCATCGTCAGGCCGATGGCATATTAATGTCGAAATCGATCGCCTAAAGAAAAATTAAATAAAATTTAGCTTGACAATGCCTTTCCTTTAATGACAATGAAGAAGTATCGTTGGTTTTTAAAAATCTTTTAAAATAAAGGTAGAAATTACGAAAAAAGAAAAACCCAAAAATCGCATTTTGTTTTAAATCTCGGAAACGATCAACAATAATGAACTTTTGCAAACTACATGTGAACATGCCTTAAATTATACAACTTTTCTCTAATTTAACTGTCTTCGTATCTCTTACCGTTTTCAAGATCCCCATGCTGTTCATCCTTATCTTGGACACGTTGTATATCGGTAGAATATTATTTACAACATTGTCTCAACATTGAAATCTGAACAATTTTACATATTGGCTAAATATGACTCATCGATATTATTTCAATATTGGCCCATTATTGTTTTGTAATGTGTCCCAAAATAGTAGGAAAGGGGTGTGACCTGCGCCACCCCAGACCCCTAACTGCTCCGAGGGACTATTTCCCAGTGCGCAGCGCCTGCAGGGCTCCATGTGCTCAGGTGGCTCCTCCCTCAGGAAGCCCATTCACTTCGTGTAGACTCGGAGGAGATCGGTGACGCTGAAAAAACCTTTTGCTTCAAGTAGGACTAGAACCATCGATCACTCGGTTAAGAAGTCAGCCAACTGAGGTACGGACACATATAATTTTGGAATTTAAAGTTGAACACTGTAAAATATATTGAGGGGGCCGTGCATATTATATTTTGATTATTTTGATATCTTTAAATTGGCGAAAATTAACATTCGGCGGATTTTGAAAGAGTATCATAACGTTATTATTTATGAATATTTTTTTCCTCTAGCCTAAATATAGCATTTTAAATATATAGTAATATTAAAAAAACGGTATTGTTATGTTATTGATAAATAAATATTGACTTTATATTGTATAATAATATTTACTAAATATTGTAAATATGTATGCTATATTGCCGAAATATCGATTTTCAATATTTAGTAATATTGTACACGCAATATTTGCACATTACTGTATGTACAATATTTGAATTTACATTGAATATCAATATTTACTTAATATTACAATGTTATATTGCTTAAATACACATTATTGTGTGTACAATATTTGAATTTACATTAAATAGCAATATTTACTAAATATTGCAAATATTGTTCTTATGTTCACTAAATATTGTATTTCCAATGTTTGTATAATATTACAAAGTTTATAAGTAGGGAAGTGTAATTCGGGTAAAATTCGCGTACCCTAATAAGTTGATTTGGAACAATAATGGAGATGTTCTTACTTTAGTAGTCTCCTATAATTGCACTATACGGTGAGTGTTTCCTTACGATACTGGTGGAGCCTACTTGGGGGTTCGGAGTAGTGGTTTTAATTAAACTCAATTAGGCCGACGTTTCAACTAGATAAGCTTAGTCTTCTTCAAGGCGTCAGAAGAATTAGAGTTCGAATTAGACCACGAATTAAAACCACCACTCCAAACTCCTCAAGAAGGCTCCACCAGTATCGTAAGGAGACACTCACCGTATAATGGAGATGCCTGTTTCAATAATAATCACCCATTATAATGCAATTACAATTAAATAATCCAAACAGATGTGGGTTCGCTTGGGAATTAAGGGGTCTTCTGTAAGGATAGTTGCAGCTTTATTGATTAAATTTAACGCATATGTTTCAGAGTCTTTGAGATAGATATAAGGACATGCCAAGATAAAAATAACACCTTTTTAAAAAGAGGATGAGTTTGATTGGAATTCCCTTGTTTATGGACAAGAAGAATCGACGAGAAAACGATTATTATTAAGGAATGCTTTGTGGCACAAAGCGAGATAGGTCAAGATTAAAACTTACAAGGAATAATAAAAACGTATAAATAACAGTGAATGTGAGATTAATCAAGAAATAGGACGAAAGAGAAATTATACATAAACGCGAAACGTTTTCGTTGTTCGGCATAACAAAAATGTAGGTAGACATGTAAAAAGTTCTTTGTATCGCGCAATTAAAATTGATATAAATCTTTTGCTTGTGTATAAAACTGTTAATAATGGCGCTTTTTCGGCAATAACAGTTAGCAATATTTCAGTGCTAATCCAACACTCAGGAATAATAACGTCTACTAAAGGAATTGAGTGTCAAGGAAAATACAGAAAAAAATTATACATCGCCCAAGCAACTGGGAATAAAAAATGGCTATCATTTTTCGTGTTAAGCTTAGAATTTCGCATCACGTTTACTTGAAAGGAAAAGAGTTAAACGATCAGATGTTGGTGACAGACATTAGTTTAGGTATGAAAAAAAAAAACTGAAATTTGTTCTTGTAATTATACATCATTATTTTCTTTTTCTTGGTTTAACTTAATTACAGTTAAGAGTACAATTCCGAAATGATTTACATTTGTTCCATTTAGCCTTTTTAATGAATAATAGACGTTCCCCCTTCTGTTATAAATGTAAATTTTAAGAAAGTGTTTTACATTTACAAGTTAACTCTTTCATCTGAAGATGTTCGTTGTAAGTACAATGTAGTCATTTACAGGCAGCGAAATGTTTCGAAGTGTACTTCACTTATTTAAAATGTATTTTCAGAATATTATACTGCCAACTTGGAATAGTTCAACATTTCGTAATTTTCGGAATTTAATTTAAAACTGGTAATAAAGAATTTATGTCTTGTAATACATTTTTCACGTTTAAAAGACGGAAGGGAAAAAATAAAAAGTTTTACCCGTATATACGAGGATAAAATGAAGCCTTATTCGTTTAAGTATCACAAAATAAAACCGTCTTATTTTTGAAATTATATATTTTTTTAAAAAAGAACTTGGCGTGAAAATCCTGTAATCTTTTCTAATATATCCTTAAGATTTGTTTTCAGGTTTGAAGTAAGAGGTGCTTTGTAGGAAGGCGTGGTGATTACCTCGTTTCTACGTGTTGATTTATCCGAGGTGTTTCCTAAACTGAAACTGCACTTATAAAAGTATTCCCCGAAAATACTTCCCTATACTTTTATCCACATTTAAGAAACGGGAGTTGAACGTAAATTTGTCAGATTGTTATCCTGGATACCGCGTTGACATTTGCAGGGTTGTGGTTGTATAAACGTACACTTTTATTAGATTTAGGAGGCTGTAAAGTCGATATGGATAGTAATCGCTTTTTTATACCTTTTTGTTCTATATGCGTTTTATGTTTTCCGCTCTGCTTGATTTCATGCAATAATTTTATTATGGTATTATAATAGCTTCATCGCGCTTACATAATGCAAAATTATGTGTTAAATATATTTTCGAAAAGCTTATTTTCCTAAAAGTTAGAACAAGCACGTTTATTACTGAATTAAATAGAGGCGCGCAATGTTCGTCCATTGGACATACCTCATGCATATTGATGGTGGAGAATTACAATGAGAGGATTTCTAACTTTACATGCCGCAGATATTACGAACTTGTTTGCATTCCCTCGAGTAATCTTTAAGATTAACATAAATTTTGCACTTTGTAAAATTACATATTTCACAAACTATACTGCACATATATATCTAGAGTTAGGCCTGGGTATTATATCTACCTACCGTATCTGAGTGTTGCTGTAGTTGTTTTTCTTTATACTTTATTGAGCATTCGAAAGCTTTCAGTGTACCAACATGTCTCTGTTCTACAAATAAATTGTCTTACCCACTTAATGGTAACTGAAAATAGAGAAACACCTAGAGCAATGTAAAATAAATTTTTCCAAACGTAAAAGTTGTTACCCATACGATAAACGGGTTTATCTACATTTGTTGAAATTAATAATAATATCTTGTGTGGTGAAAAGATTGTGAACAGAATTTGTCATATAAGTAGGCATAGAAAAATAGTGAGATATTTTTTTGTTAAAGAAAAAATATGACAGTTTTTCAGCTTTTATAAAAAAGAGGGTTGTATAATGTTTTCATTAAAAGTTTTGTAATAAAACTTCCTAGAAGAGTTTTATTTCTGGTAAACAGAAAATAGTCAAGTGGGACATCTAGTTCGGGTAAACGGTTGTTCCCACATAAATTTTGGTGACCGCAACGTGATGGACAGATTAAGAAACGCCCGTCGTCCTTTACGAGGTTGGATATCAAAATATTACAACGACATTATGCGAATACTTGAATCAGAAAACTCTGATGAAACTACTGTTCGAGTAAAATTTAAGGGCTTGACAGAAAACTTTGGAAAAGGAGATGAGTTAGATCAGAAGATTTTAGATTTAATGTTTGATGAAGAACCGCGAAATTTAGAGTTGATAAGTTTTTATCGTCACACGATGATGCAATGAGTGGAAATTCTTTACGTCCTTTTGACAATGCCGGCATTACAACCTGTGAGCAGGGTAACAAAAACGCAGTGAATCATATACAGGATGAAATCAGTGAAAAAGTAATTTATTGACAACAACAACATATCTCAACATATCTGTAGCTTGTATCTGGACGTATTTTAACACCCTCACTCATTAATTATTAAAAATACAAAACATACATATCAAAAACCTGATGTCTTTTAATAGTTAATGCCCATGGAATTAAAGCAAAGCTTCATTTTCAGTCCAGAAACAGCTTTGGTCAAAATGTATGCTACCATTTGATTTGTGCAGACATATTCCATACGAATGACTTTTTCTTCTACCTTCTCTCGAATAAAATGGTGGCGAACATCAATATGCTTCGAACGAGCTTTGTAACCATCCATTTCAGCCAAACGTATTGCGCTTTGATTATCGCAAAAAATCGTTACTTCAGTTCCTTTGTGAAATTTATCAACCATAATGCTTCTTGTAAAGTTGCTGAGACTTCCATGTACTACTTAATGCAACGGTAGACTGACGTTTACTTGCCCAAGATATTGCACCATCTGACATTTTAAAAATATACCCAGTGCAAGAAAGTCTTTTATCAACATCTGAAGCCCAATCAGCATCCGAAAAACCATGTAATCTATCATGATCATCATTTGTGTTTCTGTATTTCAGTTTTACGCCTTTTGTTCCCTTTAAATATTCGGAAAATGCGTTTTACAGCAATCCAATGTGCTTTACCAACATTCAAATTAAAGCGGCTCATATCATTCACAGCAAATGCGATGTCTGGCCTTGTTCCTTGAACAAGATACAACAAAAAGAACCTACAGCTTCTTGATAGGGAATATTTTCAACCTCTTTCTTCTCCACTTCATTTTTTGGGCACACTCAAAGACCATTTTTGATTTATATCACTTGGACTTGAAAGAGGATTACAACTATCCATATTAAATTTCTGTAGCATATTACATATTTATATAATTGGTCTGATCCAAAGAAATTCCATCATCATAAGTAATATGAAAATCAACACAATTTGTAGCTACTCCCAAATCTTTCATTTTAAATGTTACATTTAAATATGCTTTTACTTTGTCTCTCACTTGCTTATCTTTCCAAAAAATCAGTAAATCATCAACCTAAACTGTCACAATGAGACTTAAATCTTAAAAAAAATGCACACAAGAATCACATTTAGACTTTATTAGCCCAAAGCTTCCTTCAATTTTTCATTCCATTCTCGACTGTTTTGTTTAAGCCCATAAATTGTTTTCTTCAACAAACATACCATATCAGAACCATCACTGAAACCATTAGGCTGTTCCATGTAAATTTCTTCTGTAAGATATCCTTGTAGGAAGGCAGTTACAGCATCCATCTGATCAATTTTTAATCCCATTTAATTTAATTAATTAATTAATTAATTTAATCCCATCGCTACTAAATATCGTAAAGATGTGTACCTTACTACAGGTAAGTATGTCTCATTGTAATCTACACCATATTTCTGCGAACATCCTTTGGCTACTAGCCTGGCTTTGTGACGTACTGTACTACTTCACCAGTTGAATCACGTTTTCTTTTGTAAACCCATTTACATTTAATTGCCTTCCGATTAGCTCGAAGTTTTACCAATGTCCAGGTCTGATTCTTTTTTAAAGAACTCATTTCTTCATCCATAGCTCTCGTCCATTTCATAGCATCATTTTCGTTCATGGCATCCTCAATAGTTATTGGATCATTATCATCAATTTTAATTTCTTCTTTGGCAACCTATGTTACATAATCATCAAAATTTTTAGGTTTTAGTTTACGTAAAGAACGTCCTAAAACCTCAGGTACTTCTTGAATATTCTCAAAGCTAATTATAGATTCATCAAATTCATTTTGCTGAGAAGTAATTTCTTCTCTTTCTGTATCAACATATTCTTCAATTTGTCGTTCTTCTGCTTTCTCTCATAGAATCTAAATCTTCTCGTAAAACCTACGTATCTTCTCTATTACTATGTGACTAAAAAATAAACATCTCGACTTGTGATGAGCCTCTTGGATTTAGAATCAATACATCTATATCCTTTTATGCCCTCACTAAAACCGACAATTTTGACCCATTTTGTTCTTTTCTGTTTATTAATGTGAACCATTACTTCTTAACCAAAAATTCTTAGATTGCTTACATCAACGTTTTTACCAGACCATATTTCTTCTGGTGTTTCTGTCTTCAATACAGAACTGATCGAACGGTTTATAATATACGCAGCCATGTTGATGGTTTCAGCCCAATATGATTTGTCCAATTTCGCTTCAAAAACCATTCATCTAGCTCTTTGCATTAAAGTTCGATTTGCTCTTTCAGCAACACCATTTTGTTGCGGCGTATAAACGTTTGAGGTTTGATGCTGAATGCCACAATTTTTCAGATAATTTTTAAAATCTCCATTGTAGTATTCCTTTCCATTATCCGTTCGAATTCTTTTTATTTTTCTTTCGGTTTGCACTTCAACATGATTCATAAATTCTTTCAATTTCTCAAGCACTTCTGACTTTGAATGCAGAAAATAGACATACAACTTTCTTGAATGGTCATCTATGAAACTCAAAAAATACCTGCTTCCACCAATGGGATACAGTCTCCATTGGACCACATAGATCTGAATGCACCAAATCAAGAAGTTTTTCAGCTCGATTTTCACTCTACTTAAAAGGCAATCTACATTGTTTTCCTTCTTTACAAACTTCACAATTGTTCAATATGTCAGCATTTCCTGTAAATGTCAAACCTTCAACAACTCCGTCTCGCATCTTGCATAAATCAACACCATTCAAAGGTCCAAACCGCTTGTGCCATAAATAAATATAATTGGTGACCCTAGTGCTCATAACACAATTAACACTTTCAGATTGCATTTTATAAACACCATCACCACTCACCAGACACTACCTGAACAATCCTTTCTTTATTTTGATTATACACGGTGCAACCATTTTCGTCAAATATCACTCTGTTTTTGTTTTTAACCATCTGCGCAACTGATAGCAAATTTGTGTTTAATCCTGGTACACACAGTACATTTTTAACATCAAATTCTTGACCTTGTACTTTCAAATCTCCTTTTCCACAGACTTTCAACTTTTCATCATTTGATGTTAATATGTCGCTTACCGATAAGAGTTTCACATTTTCCAGCCAATCTTCAAGTGGAGTTATGTGTTGTGACGCACCACTGTCGACATATCAAACATTACTATATAAACACCATTTTTCGATAAAAATACTGCCGACAATGCTTCTTTTTCTGACTTTTCAGGTAACTTCTCAGTCGACTTAAAACACTGACTTGTTTTATGACCTTTTTTACCACACGTATAGTATTTTATCCTATTCAAATTAGAAAATTTCTTTACTTTTTCACCAGCCCCAAATTCCACGTGTCTTCGGTCTTTTCTTTGCCTTCCAATAAACGCATTATCGGACACCTTTTCGTAGGCAACATCAAGCAACTTTGGACGATATAAATAAGGTGACCTTTGCGTTGTTCTATAGGGGTTGGTACTTAAATCGACACATTGGGTGTCCTAAGAAGCTGCATTAAGTTTGGACCTGGGCCACGATGTAGCATATGTCCACGACTTCTAGTAAAAGATAGAACACTGCGCCATGTGCTCTACGCAGAATAACGTACGAGCTTCACTACATGGATCTCACAATCGCACCAAAGGAAGCAGAAGTGATACGGTTTTCATAGGATTATTAGATGTGAAAACAATAAACACTTTGAATAGACAATTAAGAGGCCTTTTAAATTACGTATCACAAGCCCGTAATTCTCATTTAAAAATTGAGGGGTTGCAACCCTCATTCTAAGGATGTTAAATCTAGGGGTGACATTTTCCACGCAATAGGATGTAATTGTTAAATCTAAAATCGACGCGTTTCGGAATTTTTTATAAATATGCACAATGATTGAAATAACAAAATTCCATTTGACTCTTCCACACTGTATATACATATAGGTACAATAATATTATCTCATTGGAAATATAAACAAACGAAATCATTACACAACGTTGTGTAAATATCCTTTATTCTTCGAAGTACACAAAAAAAAACAAATACATCATAAATTAGTATGATAGGTAAACCACGATAGTTTTATACCACAACCATGCCGATTTCTGAAGATTAATTATAATGTCCAATGTCAACATTTACTCAGCTAATTTTTATGAGGGGACAGTCCAGTGTAAAGAGAATGTTAAACAGAGTAAATATAATTTTCTAAAACGTAGTTTTGTTATTTGTCATACAAAATGCGAATGAAAGACACGTTCACATTATCAGTCCACTCTGTACATTATTCCACAATGAATTGTTTTAGGTTCTTTGTGGTTTTTTTGGTAGTGACCTTTGGAAATTGTTACGGTAAGTTCATTGAAATAAAATCATCATCTTATGAACAAAATTGATTAACATTTCAGAAAAAATAACACAAAATCCAATAACATCTACAAAAAGTCATCAACAATGTTGCACAGCGGAAATAACATCCCCTTATTTATACACCGACAAAAATGAACAAGATTGTGCAAATCAAACATACGGACAACAGAACTACACGAATTACTATGACAGACCATTTGAGGAACAAGTATGGATACTAAAAAATCAAACTTATGTAAGTGTTCGTTTTTTCAAAGTTAGAAGGTTGACGTTTTCTGTGATTTTAGTGTTTTATGCAGTGTATGGCCCAGAAATGTAATCTGGTAAGCATCTGCATCAGGAGAACACTTTGAATAACATAATGAATTTTGCTTAACAGGCCGAGAGTGACATGGTTGCGCAAGAGAGATTGGAATGGTACCTATCAACGATATATCCACTAAATTGGATAAAACCATTTTCAAAAGAAATCTCGACCAGGTGTATGGATGAAGTTTACGAAGAGATGACGGATTATCTTAACAATATAACGACATTTGCCTGCAACCCAGCATTTAACACATTGTACAGTTGTATTTGTATAGAATTTGAGCGGCACTGTCCAGACGACTTTATAAAGTATGGTGAAGAATGCAACAATATCAATTAAATATACTTTCATGGGTAGCTGCGTCATTAGTATTAGATTTAGCTCGTTACGTTCAGATTCATTTGTACACTGCTAGAGCCAGCCTTGTGCCAGAATTGGTTTGTTTGAGTTATTAGGTTACTTGCAATTAGTACTGTACATACGTACGCCTATCGATCATAGAACACTTGTTTTGAAAGTCGTTGAGTTACCTGATTAGCTTTCTCATTGCTCCTTGTATTAGTACGCTCTTTAACCCATACCAACCAGAGGGTGTTCCAGTTTACTGCTTGTCGCAGTGTAGTGACGTTCTGAAACGGGCCTAGTGTGCAGTGATCTGGTGCCTGAAGAACAGCTCCACCGTCACTGGAGATTCTAATTATTTTTTTTTTACAATTTATTAAATTTAAAAAAAAAGGTAAGTAATTCAAAAATTACTGACTAGCAATATCACGAGCCACAAGATCATTCCCAGGCACGGGCCGTGTAGGCAGCTCGTCCCTAACAAAAGAAAAAGTGACAAATTAAATAATAGATGCGCGTGGACTTATGACCACCCTCCAATCGTAATCCAGAACCCAGAATCCAGATGCTACAAAACTAAAGTGTTTCGGTTAGTTAATTTGTCTAAAGTATTTTTACACCGCTAGATAGCGATGTTTCTTCAATTTTATTTTTGGGTGAAGGTTTTCAATAATCCTTGCTTAATATTGTGTACACCTAGTTGTGTTGAATTATAATTTGAAGACTGCAAGATGGTTTTGCTACAATACCGTATTGCCATATGTCTCATTGGGGATCTTGCGAATCCCCTACTATTTATGAACGGGTCAGATCGGTTATTTTTAGGTACACTAATATGATTACATCTCAACCCTTAATTTTCTTTGCAATAATTATAAATGTAAGTACAGGTTAGGCGTTTTGTATACGTACGTATTACTGCAATTGACATAATCATGAACAAGAAAAAAAAACTAATACTGTTCAAATTTATTGACAAAGGATGTATCTGTTTAAAGTAATAATCTATTTTACTCTAAATACCTAATCTTCATTGTCTTTCCGTTCCTTGAAACGTTTACAACGTTCCTCATTCTTAATCTTGTCTTTTGGGCAATTGTTCTGAATCTCTTTGTATATACACCAATTATACTTACGAAATGTTGGGTTACATGTATTTTCCGGTTTATTTTTGAGATAATCAGCGCAACCTTGTTCGGTTTCTTTATAACAATTCGTTGCAATACTGCTTGTAATATTACCAATCCAAGTTCCATCATAAACGTCAGACATATGCTTAACAACGTTTTCCAATTGAACACAACCGTCATCGTTCACCTAAAAATAATAGTAATTAATAGTTCTACTTGTTGAAGCACCTACCAGATGATACTTCAATGCAAGGCAATTCAAATAGCACTAAAAAGTAGAAAATATTAACTATTTTATTATTAAAATATGGCACCACTTACTGACACTTCATTACGCCATAACTTAACGAGTGCCTTATACTCAGATGAATTACCATCTTTTTCGCGAGAGATATTATAGCTCGAAAAGTTATGTTTTCCAATTGATTGGTTATAGCATTCCATCACGAGATCCCTATCTATTTTGAACTTCTTATCAGGATTAACTTCGATTTTACAGCACGGTCCAGAATATCTTGTGTAATTCCGTATAATATCCGTGGTAATATTTGCTGCCTTATCACTATCAGTGATTGTTTCTGCATCGCGTTTTGTTCGTGTATGTATATCATCTTTGAAAGCAAAAATTGAGTCCTCAACTTCTACTAGATGATTCACTATACCTCCATCTATAATAAATACAAAATGTTTGAAGCGTAATTCTCAAATGCGACCTTTATCTTATATACTTTCTAATTCTAAATGTACCCGAATCGCTGTTAATGTGATTTCCGATTGGTCAAAGAATTAGTTTGGGATATAAGTATATCTATCTACTATATAATAAATCCTTATTCAAGTTTTCTAAATGTATCTAAATTGTTATTAAGGAAATTAGCAACCTTTACCAAAGTTACTCCAAAGATATGCTCCAAAACTTTATGGTGCCTCCAAATTCTATTCTTGAAAACGCTCATCAAGGTACTGAATTCAAAAGAGAATACGATGGCGAACACCTTTTTCCCTACTTATCAGGAAAATTTATTTTATTGTGATTCGCGATCTATCAATTTACAATGGATGGTAGTTAAGACCCTCGAAACGTTGCTTATTTTGAACTTTATGTAGGATTATTTTAATAGACTAATCGTTTTGTTGCATTGGGGGGAGCTCTTACGTCTCCGCTCCTTAAATCACAATATTTGACAGACAAGAACATGCGCATCTATTATGCTTTCATTGTTAAATAAAAAACAAAAATAACTATCGGAGTTGAACATTTATGTAACTGAAACAAATGTGAAAACTCGATCGTTTTAAATGTTTGCTGCATACGGTTTTAGATAATTTTTTGGGTAATTTGTTACATTACAACTACCTAATTATTGTTTTCTGGAACAAATAAAGCATAAATCTCTTTTTTGGCTGGTAACCGCAACAATTCACTATTACGTATTTTCATATTGGGTATTAACTTCAGTGATTAATAAATTCATGAATAAACTAAATTCGAAAAATGAAATTAACTTAGGACTTTGAGATAATAATAAATATCGGATTGACCATCATGAACCACGTACCCTATAGGATTGGAAACATATTGGAGCTTTGAACTTACCTGAGATTTCATTAGGAAAATCATCACACTGACCAAAATGGACCAATACGACGGCTATTAAAAACGTTAGAATAAAGCTCTTCATTTTCATATGCCTTTTGGTAGACTGAAAAATACTTAAGTATACCCATTCCTTTTATGTACCCTTGAGGTTAGCAACAAAATAGTTTAACAACAAAGTTCCGGTGTATAGAAATTATTTCACTACTTTAGGAATAGGGTAATAACGCTAACAAAGCAATTTGTGATTCGCTGCACAGTACTTTTTATGATTACTCTTAAATTTCGAAATGAATACCTACTGTGTACTTTTTTGATCCGAAATTATACGTTACATAAGTTGTTTACTCAATTATCCATGTAAACTACAAAGCCAAGTACTTAAAGTAATACACGAGTTTTGCTAAGGCAAGGGTAAACTAAAAAGTCGCATGTCATTTCTGCGTCAATGTAATGAATCCATTTCAATTTCTTATTAGCTCTTTTTTTAATTGAAGTTAGCTACTTTGCGGGTAATTATCCTACAGAGCTGTAATTTTTTCGGCAGCTTGAATGTGCGCCACCCAGTCGACATTTATATATTTTCCTGAAAAGCTGTATTGACAACTGACACGGTTATAACATCGACACTCAATTAAAGTCGAACTTTCTATACGTATTGTCTAAGATTTTGGATATTTGTATTTATAGGTCTAATTATTTAGAAAAAGTGTCAAACACGCTACTTAGATGGGGAAGAATGAACTTTTAAAGCTTTTACTACGTTAGCCATGGTGTTTAAGAATTTAAACCAAATGCACTATTGCCTCTATGTCAATAATTGTTGTTTTTTAAGTATTAGTTTGTTAGTTACCTATTCATGGTAACTTCATTCATGGTAACTTTGGGAAACTAGCTGTCCGGGTATCCTCGCCTCTTAAATCAATCAAAATAATCAATAAAAGCGATTATTATTATTATTATTATTATTATTAAATACTTTATATAAAACAGAAACTTCATCTTCGTCATCATTAAAAATTGCTAAGGAGAGGTTGAGAGCGTTTCAATTACTAAAGGGGGTAGTTATTCTTATCAATTATTAATGTATTAAAAATTGAAGAAGTATTTCTTGTCCATTAGATTGCAATAGACGGCGGCGGTTTTCTTCACAAGGGAAAGGGGGCTACGGATTTCGAGTGCAGAAAAGGCGGAAAAAGCGAACAGGCTTCTTGGCCTATCCCCAAAGGCCGCCTTGTAACTGTAAATTAAGGGTCTATCACCGCTTGGAATTGAAACTTATTATATGGGTTTTTATTTATACATAAAATTCAAATAAAACATTGTTGTATAACCACGACAAATTATAGGACCATTCTGATAGGGATTTTTTAATTTTTTACAAAGTTTACCAATGCACAATGCAAATTTTAGCACTTGCTTGGGTTTAGAAACATACATAAAATTTGAATAATAAATAGTTTTATTGAAATACAAAATATGTCATTGCAGAGAGGAGAGTTTCTTGTAGGGCTCTCGTGTATTAGAATTTTCTATTTTTATTCGCATTTCTTTTAAAATATTCGTGAAAGTGAATGCATATTAAATAACTGTTTTATTTAAATTTTATGTTGATATATCGATACACATGAAATCAGTTTCAATTCCAACTGGTGATGAACTCTTAAGGTGATTAGACCCATCGTTTGTTAAGGGACAATCCTGTGATGGCACAGAACCGTAGTCTCCTCAACCTTATCAATTTGTAATCATGTGCAAGGATTAGCGTGCCCCACTGGATCTCCAGGTGCAAGAGCCGGTTGGACACGAAGGAACTGTTGAATAACAGAGACAATTAGGAAATACCCTGTCGCTATCGAGGAGAGACAACCAAGCGATTTCCTTTCCTGAAGGCGACATCAATGAAAGAGCGGAACCACGACACCTTTTTGATACGGCTTGCCATCCTAACCTGATATACTTATCTTCACGGATGGGTATTCAGCACTTACAAAAAGTCGAATTACTTAACGGCTAGGTAAAATTTTAGCCGAATTATTAGTAGTATTAACACAGTGCAAACTGCACATTCTTGAGCCGAACATAACCACTCTTACCAACGTAAGACATAATTGGTGCGATGAACCAATTCAATACCTTATTATTAGATATGTACCTATGTAAATTGTATGTGACGCTTGTATTTGAACAAATGCTTACATCATCAACCTTGTGGAATTCTTTCAATAATATTTATACTGCAATGTTATTTGAACATTTTTAGAGCCAAGAAATATTTCTCGGATATTCTAATAAAAATGTATTAACTATTTTCAGTACGGTGTTATTTACTGATCCAATCTTTTTAAAAAGTAATGAATTAGGGCTGAAAGCCTACACTAGAAGGAGGCAGAAACAGTTATTTAATTGGTAAATGACCCAGTTATATAAAAAGTTCCTTACGTAATCGTGCACAAAAAAGTTACAAATGGTAAACCGTTACATAATATTGAATTGTGAGGACGAGACATTTCCGTTCATTATTTTATTAGAATCGCTCAAATCATTTTACATTGTATTTACAGGGTGGATACAGTCGAACCAATTTGTGAATGAGAAAAAGTAATGTCAGTTCTTGAGGTTTATTGGCTAATGTTGTCAAAACAGAAGAATATTGCTTTTACTTAGTTTTCAGCAGATAATTACACAAAGTTTTTTTTGAGGTTATAACCGTCAATATTTCTTCTGCCATGAATCTTATCTTATGTTAAAGTGGTGGTATCAAAAAAACAGGAAGATGAAAACCTCATGTCTGAGACTTTGCCGAGGACTTTGCAGATGGTCACAGATTACCTTATAATGATGATTTTTAAAACAATGGGTTCGTTTTTTGATCAAAGCAGGATTATCATTATAGGTATGCGAGGTGTGACAATTAAGTAATAAGACTGAGTGTATAAACCCCGTATATTTAAAAATTATTCAACAACCGCATGATCCCCTTCGAAATAGTTCCCTTGGGCACCAACACCGCGATTCCAGCGATTTTTCCATGCATCGTAGCAGTTCAGGAATGCTTTGGTCGGAATGTACGACAGTAGCCTCGTCACGGCCTCTTGGATCTCTTGAATCGACTTAAAATGCGTTCCTTTTACCACCTGCTTGAATTTGGGGAACAAGAAAAATTCGCAGAGCAATAAATCAGGCGAGTACTGTGGCTTTGGTAACACCGCGATCCCTTTGAAAGTTAAAAACTGGATGACACTGAACGCGGTGTAACAGGGCGCGTTGTGATGGTAGAGCATCCCAGTTCGTGCGATGTCCGGATGCACTCTGTTGGCCCATTTTCGAAGTCTATCAAGTACTTCGCGGTAGTAGATCTGGTTAACGGTCTGTCCATGTGGAACGAACTCCGTACGGACCACTACACGCCTGTCAGTGAAGCAGATGAGCATGTTTTTCATCTTGAACTTGCTCATGCGAGCTTTTTTCGGTCTCGGGTCATTTGCAGAGAGCCACTGTTGGCTTTGGGACTTCGCTTCAGGGTCATATTGGAAGAACAATCTCTCATCACCCGTAATAAATGCTCTTCCGAAAGGTTCTTCGGAATCATCTTCGTGCAGAGCATTTTGATCCCAAAATGTTCACTTAAAATCTGTCTAACGGTTTCGCGGTTGAATTTACTTCGTCAGCCAACATTCGAACAGTTAAACGACGATCTTGGCGAATTAGGGAGCGCACGCGCTGAGCATTCGCGTCAGTCCGGACTTCAACCGGTCTCCCGCTTCGCGCGTCGTCTTCCACACTGTCACGGCCATCTTTTTGTGCCAACGAAACACTTGTGCACGTCTCCGAGAATCACTACCAGCCACTTTAAGTATTTCACTGTACGTTTCCGTAGCCGAATCGCCCAGTTTTGGGTAAAATTTGATCGCTACGCGTTCCTCTAAATTACGCTTTTCCATTTTCGTGGCGAGCACCACTGACACACTTCTTCAAAACACGACACCGCTGATGAATTAATGGTCGTACCGGGATGGTAAATACATCAATAGATAAGGGAATAAGTAAATAATTTCAAAGCTGCAGTGTTACCACAACCGCGGAAAAAGAATCAGTCCCATTACTTCATTGTCAGTCCTCGTACACATTTAATACAGCCTGATTTCATACTGTACATGAGTAAACTGGAAACCCACAAATTTTTTATCAACAGCCCAGCCAAGCAAACAGTCATGTATATGTCGTTGTATTTTTAGGCTAATCTTGAAGAAGCTCTCGTTATGCATAAAGCGCTACTCTTCATAAGTATCGTGTTAATAACACGCATTTAATTAAATTCTTCATGTTTTACAGATGAATATTACGGTAAGTTTTTCTAACAGTTTGTCTTAATCAAGGTTAACACGTTTAACATAATTTGTTATTTGCTACCACAATCGTTTCTATGGTGATTGATAGAAGGATAATTTTGCTTAATTGCCGAAAATGTAAAATGTGAGCCAATATGATGATATATTCCGGTCTTGCACTTACACTACTGGCACCGATTTTAGAAGGATTGAGCCAATAGAGGCAATTTTGAGCACTTATTGAAGTTTTTCCCTGTCGTGATAGAACTATTTTCAAGTTATGTATTCGCTTGTTAAGGACCCTTTCATATTTTACAAATTTTAGGGCAAAACTTTTATCGCATCCGGCAATAAAGAATACGAAACTATGGCAACCAATGAATAAAACAAATATTTGGAATTGCTTTTGTAATAACTTTGCACAATGCAATTAACAATCTCTAATTTGCAGCTTGGGATGTACTGGGTCAGCAAATTGAACAGAAATGATATATTAAAAATCAAATAAGTGGGCGAGAAGAAGACAAAAACAGCACGTATACAAAAATATCGAGACCACGCTGTAAAGTAAATATCAGCGATCGCCAAGTGGTAAATGACTCGTATGGGATGTAGTGTTTTAATCGAACATTTGGGCAGCGTAATAGTACGTGGTATTTCCTTCAATTAGAAGAAAGAAGAAAAATAATTAGAAATAATGTGAGAGTAAGTAGTCCATTAAAGTCAAAAATATTTAAAGAATGATGACCACACTGTATTAATCTGAACCCTTTAATTTTTTCAGTGTTACGTACAGTGTTTAGCGCAGAAGTATAAATGCCCGGCAGTGTTGGAATTGCGGGAATGCCCGGGTATGCCCGGCATGCCCTGCCCTCGCAGGGACACACCTTGCCCAAAGTTGGGGTATGCTCTAAGTTGGGCATATCCTGAGCATAGCTTAAAGTTTACATTGCCCTCAAATTATTAAGTTTTGCTAAATATTAATTAAACCTTTTTCCAAGTGAGAAACCAATGACGATTTTATATTTTTATCTTAAATTAAAAGTAAGAAATGAATTATTAGTTATTTCTACGAAAGCAGACCTTTTAGATTTAGTCATTTATGTACCTAACCCGCTACCAGTCATAAATTTCAGTTCAACCCTTCATATTTAGTCAACCGGTCAACCGTAATACCTTTTTAATTATTTTTAAAACCAAAATATGGTTTAAAACGTCAATCATACTTAACTTAAGCCAGTAAATTTCACTTTTGTTCACCTCCTGTGGTGTTGGTACGTGTCACCCAGTACTTTCCCCGATTACCTACCTGTATCAGTAAGTTCCCACGAATCCGAATATTGTATTTTCCACCCTTTTTGTTTGTTCCGAAGAATTAAATACCGTGTAATATGGATTCCGACAAGATTTCACTTATTGTACCTTAACGGCGCTGATTACGTTCTATGTACAGTGTTGTGAGAGTAGTGTCTTTTTGCTCTTCGTGCGTAATTTAATGTGGAAAGGTTTTGCGATTCAAATTCCACAGTAAACATTTGAAAAGTTAAACTTTGCGAAATTTCTATAATTAATATTAGTGTTTGCTGTAAGCTTCACTTCATCATACAATTTTATTAATCCAATTAGAAAGATTATTTATTGCACACAGTGGCGGATTTAGGGGGGGGGCATTAGGGGCTCGTGCCCAGGGCGGCAAAAATTTGGGGGCGGCAAAATTACTGCGCACCAAATTTAATCGACGGAATTTTCATGAAAAAAATTGAAAACCAATGAAAAATTAAATTGAAGTTGAAATACGTCAATACGAGCTATTATTATTTTACGTGATAAAAATAAGTAGGTACTCGAATAATCCCAAACATCTTTTACTTGCGCTGCACTTTCGGTTTATTTAGTCGGGTTCGTTTATTCATGGCCCTATTTATCAGAGGGATTATCCTATTTAGCTACAGGCCACTAAGAATTTGAATTACCAATAACCAGAAGTTGTCTTTGCTGCTTCTCGAGTGTCGTCCAGATGTACAGATGTACTACATAGGTATGTTTTATTGTTTTATGGATTTCGATTTGCAATCACAGGTCCGAGGTCCACATGTGTTTCAATTTTCAGGTGTGCGCCTTTCTGTAAAGTACGGTAATCTTTGAGTAGATTCGCGATTTTTAATTTGTATCATCGTTTAAATTGACAGCTATCAGTGAGTGATAAAGACAATTGAGTGAAGGGCCCAAGAATTAAGCTACAAGCTACAAGTTATGTGCATTCACCGTGCATAACATGAAAATGCCGTGATCGCGGGAAGTATAAAAATTAATTAACTACAAATAACGCTGAAATGAGTTGTAATGTTGGGTCCTATTCAAGATTTTATTTAATTCATTTCATGGTCATGTGTCAATTCCACTTGAAACGCAAATTACACAATATAATATTGTCACAGTAAGTATCATGTTGCTTTACTTATATTTCGTAGCTATACAATAAAATGAGTGATGGAAGAAAGCGCTTAAGCGGGGCTGGGCACGAGTGAAGATTTTGCAAACGAAAGCATGCATTTCTTCGGGTTTTTAAAGGGATTAGAGGAACAGGAACGCCCAAAAACAATGCTTGCCATGTTTAACGTGTTACACAGTTACGAGCTAGAAGACTGACCCATACATTGAAATCGAATTGCGAATTTTTTTAACAATCCTTGCTTCAAATTGTTCTGCAGAAAGATCCTTCTCCGTCTTGAAGCGAATAAAAAGTTATGCAAGGTCAACCATGACGGAAGAACGCTTGAATAATCTGGCAATACTGACCATCGAATCGGAATTAACAAAAAAAATGGACTTTGATGATGTTATTTGCCTTAAAAACAAGGAGAAAGTGTTTGTGAAATTATATGGCACGTACTTACCTGCATAATGTACTAGTAAATACCTATTTTATATGTAGGTTTATGAAATACATAAATTCTCTTTATTTTTAATAAAAAATAAAAATGTTTCCTCGACTTCAGACTTGTATAAAGTTTTATTAGTTCATTTCTGTAGTGAGGGGGCGGCACTTTTCTTGTGCCCCTAGGCGGCAGAAGTATAAATCCGCCACTGATTGCACAAAATCATATTAAAGTATTAAACTTGGAGAGAAAAGGTGAACTGTGGACAATATGCCCAAACGCGAACGAAAACTTAACGATTTAAAGAAAGCCGCCAAGGGATGTCAAAATATTTTGGTAGCATTCAGTGGTAAGCGACAACGACGAGATAGTGAAAGCAGCTCGTTTGAAAATACCGTTCACGCTCAGCAGGAAGTATCTGTTCAATTGAACTCTCCTGAAAATGAATATTCCGATGCTCTGCATGTTGAGGTTAATGATAATGTTGCCACTCATATTCCTGATCATCATGATCGAGATAATGCAGAAAATAGATCTTCATTACCTTTTGATAGTGGAGAAGACGAAGATGAAGAGGTAACACAAGTACATGTATATATAATTATGTTTTTGGAGATTTTCTATTTGAAAATAACCTTACTTCACGCTTTTTAGCCAAGAAAACAAACCAATTCTTTTCTTCATTGGACTACTGAGCAAAAGGAGTTTTGGCAAAAAAATAATCCATGGATTATCTTAAATGGCAGTTACTTGGGCTGCTCACTATGTATTCAATTTAAAGATCGTCTTCAATCGAACAACAATTGCAGGCAGTGGATTGAATCCAAAATAACAGCAAGCAGTGCAAAGGTAATATATGCATAACATATTTGACAAATCTTCACCTTTGGTAATATCAGTGGTCAATTATAATAAATCAAGATCTATTATTATTCAGGTTCTTCGCAACAAGATCTACAAACACCGCGCATCTGCTTCACACACAAAGGCTTTCTTGATGCAAAGTCATGCTGACGGATCACACCATGTCCCGGAACTGTTTGAAGACCAGCTTTCGCAAAACTTTGTTTTAACAACTAGAGTATTTAACTCAGCTTATGCAGTTGCTAAGTGGAACCTTAGTTATAGCAACTTGGACAACATTCTTCAACTACAAGAAAAAAACGGTTTAGAAGTTGGTCAAATCTTGAGATCGCACCATTCCTGCCAAAAGATAACTTCATTTATCGCCAGCGAAATGCGAAAGCGCCTTGGCAAACATTGTCAAGCTACTCGACCACACCTGGGAATCATGCTTGATGAAAGCACTAGTCTAAATGTAAAGACATCCGTGATAATCTACTTACGTGGTGATTTCTGCAAATTGGTTGAAAACATATTCTTGAGCTTAGTTGATCTCAATGGATGTGAAACTGCTGAGCATATAACAAACACAGTGTTGAAATCTCTCCAAGAATGTGGTTTCAACAAAGCACTTCTAAAAGAAACCATGACAGGAATTGCGACTGACGGGGCATCCAATATGACTGGAAGACATTCGGGAGTTGCCACTCGAATTAAAAAGGAATTTCCACTGATAAATGCGTTTCACTGTGTTGCTCATCGCTTGGAACTTGGTACTAGTGATGCTCTTAAATCTGTGACTGCAACAAATCACTTTGAAATATTTATATCCGAAATTCATAATGTATATTCGATGTCACCAAAATTTCGCGAACAACTTGAAAAAACGGCCGAAGAATTAGAGAAGCAAATTATGAAAATTGGTCGGATCTTTAGTATACGTTGGGTAGCATCTTCAGCGAGAACTGTCAATGCTGTATGGAAATGTTATCCTGTTCTTGCGCAACATTTCATGGACTGCTCAATGGATCCTCATTTGACGTCGGTAGTTCGGGCAAAATTTACTGGTCTTCACAAGAAGCTTGCTTCTGAGATATTTGTGAGAAACCTGGCCTTAATGAAAGATGCTTTACAAGAACTTTCCACGTTGTCAGAGAAACTTCAGAGACAATCTGTAACAGTTGTCGATAGTGAACGTTGGATCAAGCAAACTGTGAATATCTTCAAAAAGTACAAAGAAGATGGAGGGCCAAACTACAACAAAGTTTGCGAAATCTTTAATGACAATCTACAAGATGATGAAGAAGTGCAAGTGACATTCAAAGGTGTTTCTGTGAGTTCAGCAACATCACAGCGACTTGAAATTGTTCCTACTCAAATATACCAAGCTCTAATCGACAATGTTAGCAACCGCTTTCCAGATAGCGAGCTGAATCGTATTGTCAAGCCATTATATCGTGAGTATTGGCCAGATAGCGATGACGAACTCATTTTGTTTGGTCTCCAAGAATTAAATCAACTTGCCAAAAAGTTCAACTGGGATGTTGAAGAACGCACCAAGCTTTTAGATGAATATCGAGACTGGAAAAGCTGTCCGAAGTTGAAAGGTGCTAGGCTTGAAAAGATGCTTGTCCAAGTGCAAACTCTCCCAGTTTCAACCGCTGAATGTGAAAGAGGTTTCTCACTCATGAATTTAATAAGAACATTGCTTCGTAATCGACTTTCGATAGAACATGTCAGTGATCTGATGTTTATTTCTCTTAACGGGCCAGAGCTACTTGAGTGGGATCCACTTCCATACGTTCGAGAATGGATTAAAGCTGGAAATAAGTTTTCCACCGAAAGTAAAACTGGACCAGCAAAGAATGAACAAATTAAGAAGAAGGCAATTTCGGTTTTGTTTTGATTTAATATTAATAATTTTTTATGTTGCTAACTAAATGTCGTAAATAGGATTCTGTGAGATTGTGATTTTATTAACATGATTTTGGAATTTTTGTAATTGTTTTGTTAAAAAGGAATTTTGGTTACTGCAATAATATTTTATTGAACAGGTGTAGCGACCTTTCACCTCTGAAGCTAAACTTCATTATTAAAGCGTACCCCCCCCCCCCCCCGGTCAAAGTGCCCTCGGCCGCATATGGATGCCCTCTTGGAAAAAATTGGGCACACCTTGCCTTCAACACCCAATTCCAACACTGATAAATGGGTAAGTAATTGGTAATCATTACACATAGAAATGGTAATAAATCACTAAACCTTCCCCATCGTTCTTCTATTAAAGATAAAATTGGCTACAGTTGCTTAACGTCGACACAAATTACTACGAAGTAATTAAGATTTAAATTTACGACATGTTTCGACTGAAAAGAGTCATCATCAGGTATCATAACATGTAATGTATTGGTAGGTGAATGAAGTAATGGTGTGTGACTGAAATGGAAATAACCATTACATTGAAGTTGATAAATCAAAGCTACATAATTGAAATGGTTAAGGTGGAAAGCTGGAGTCCAACAAGCCCTTGCAGCACTGTAAACATCTATTATGGACCCAATCGAGATTATACATAGGATTTAAATGCAGGAAATCAGTTAGGTACATCATATACCGTACTTTTATAAAATTTTAATTAAGTAGAAATCGATGATTAATTAATGTTGCGCATGTTTCGGCTGATCCTATTATCAAGCGGTAAAATTCGAACAACGAAAGTCTTACATCAAAATTGAAATTAATAGCTAGAAAATCATTAGCCTATAGAAAAACAGTACAAGAACCTCACCCGAAGGCAAACACGTAAGTGTAAATTACAAAGGACATAACTTAAAAAACGTTTTTCACAAAATCACAATATATTACATTCCAATAAATTGGTGCTCAAGAGAGTCCAAAGTATTGCCTGAAGGCCCATGATAGAAAGCGATGAATTAATTATTTCGTTAATTATATTAATTCGTTAATGAGAGCAATGTCCTGCCTTATAGTCAATCAAATATTAAAACAACTGAAAGGTAAGCGTTTTAGAGGATGGTGAACTCAATGAATGATAATGTATTTTTTTTGCATGAGTTTCGAAATGTGTCGTACTACAAGTACATTTATGTGTATAGATATGTGACATGCTTCCCATACAATTGGTGGCAATGACTAAATAGGACTACATTTCACATAATGACAGACGATCTCTGCACCATAGAAGTTGACATGCTCAAAATCGTCTTGCATGACGAATTCACTGTGACACTGTCACCTTGCAAGGGGTAGATACGGAAGGGAGGATCGAAGGTTCCGGTTCAAAATGGATAATGTCACGACTCCTATGTATGGATGAAAAAAGAAGAGAAAATAATACAGCAAAGTACCTTACAAAATTCTCGGGTATACTATTCTAGATGGAAAAAGGGAGTGTTACTGTGCTCGAATGATATTGAAGTGTTCAAACTTTTGATGATGTATTTGGCAGATATTAAGAGGTTGTTACAGTGCTAAGTTAATATGACTTTACCTAGGCCACATGAGCCAAGTTCCCGATAGGGCCGAATTTAAATTAGAAAAAAAAGGTAATTCAAAAATTACTGACTAGCGATATTACGAGCCACCAAATCATTCCCAGGCACGGGCCGTGTAGGTAGCTCTCATCCCTAACAAAATAGAAAGTGAAAAATTAAATAATAGATGTTTCGGGGATATCCGAATTCGCCCAGTCGCCGTCTTTCGTTGTCACTGGTATCGCCGTGCAGTTTTCTGAATTGACCCATACCTTTAATATCTTTACATGTGCTCTTTTTGGTGAATTATTTTAAGAAGCCTTTTTTGAATTATTTCAAGTTTTTTTAGTGGTGTGTCACTAGCACAACCTCATACGACAATACCATATGATAATCTTGACTGTACTAGTCCTTAAAAAATTGTTCTCATTTCAGACTCATTCATGAATTTAGCAAGATATTTAAATTTGTGTAGCAGTAGCCGCAGAATGTTAATTACGCTACTAATGTGACGATTCCGAGTCCAGATTTATCCCCAGATAAGTGGTGTTAGTGGAAACCTGTATTTTTACTGTATGTCCATGATTTTTGATTTCAATATTCGTAAATTTCGACCTAAGAGTTCGCATAACAGGTGAACGGAATGATAACTTTTTTCATAGTTAAGTGTTAGGATTTTCTGATTAAATGCATCGATTATTTGATTAAAATCCGATTGTACATAATATGTATTGTTCCAGGCACGACCAGAATCTGTGCCTGTACAGTACCACAGTGTCGCCTGCAAAGCTAATTGTTTTGCCAAAACTATCCTATTCAAGTAAGTATGATTTTGATATAAAGGTTAAATAGAATTGGTCCTAACATCGTTCCTTGCGGTACTCCATACTGTATGAGCTCTTCCTGACTTAGGATTGCATCGATCTTAACCACTTGTTGCCTATTATATGTATACCTAAGTAGGATTCGATAAGCTTATAAGCAACACCTCTAAAGAATTCATTATTAGATTTATTAAGGTAATTAATTATTGAGTCCTTGCTTAAGAGGCGAGGATGCCGAACAGCTAGTTTCTCAAAGTTACCGTGAATAGGTAATCTACTTAAAATAACAATTGACATAGAGGCAATAGTGCATTTCGTTTAAATTCTTAAACACCACGGCTAACGTAGTAAAAGCTTAAAAGTCCATTCTTCCCCATCTAAGTAACGTGTTTGACACTTTTTTTTAAATAACTAGACCCATAAATACAAATATACAAAATCTTGGACAATACGTATAGAAGTTTGACTTTAATTGAGTGTCGATGTTATAACCATGTCAGTTGTCAAAACAGCTCTTCAGGAAATAATACGCGGGGGTACCAAAATATATAAATGTCGACTGGTGGCGCACATTCAAGCTACCGAAAAAATTACAGCTCTCAAGGATAATTACCCGCAGAATAGGTAACTTCAATTAAGAAAAGGGCTAATGAGAAATTGAAACGGATTCATTACATTGACGCAGAAATGACATGCGATTTTTTAGTTTACCCTTGGCTTAGCAAAACTCGTGTATTAGATTAAGTACTTGGCTTTGTAGTTTACATGGATAATTGAGTAAACAACTTATGTAACGTATAATTTCGGATCAAAAAAGTACACAGTAGGTATTCATTTCGAAATTTGAGAGTAATCATAAAAAGTACTGTGGAGTGAATCACAAATTGCTTTGTTTGCGTTATTACCCTACTCCCAAAGTAGTCAAATAATTTCTATATACCGGAACTTTATCGTTAAACAATTTTGTTGCTAACCTCAAGGGTACATAAAAGGAGTGGGTATACTTAAGTATTTTTCAGTCTACCAAAAGGCATATAAAAATGAAGAGCTTTATTCTAACGTTTTTAATAGCCGTCGTATTGGTCCATTTTGGTCAGTGTTATGATTTTCCTAATGAAATTTCAGGTAAGCTCAAAGCTCCAATATGTTTCTAATCCCAAAGGGTACGTGGTTCATGATGGTCAATCAGATATTTATTATTATTTCAAAGTACTTTTAAGTTAATTTAATTTTTCGAATTCAGTTCATTCATGAATTTATTAAAAGGAATTCACTAAAATTAATACACGGATACCACCCAACAAACAGATTTATGTTTTATTTGTTCGAGAAAATAATAATTATGTAGTTAAAAATTACCTAAAAAATTACCTGAAACCATATGCAGCAAACATTTAAAACGATCAAGTTTTAACATTTGTTTCAGTTACATAAATGTTTAACTCTGTTGGTCATCTTTGATTTGTATTTAACAATGAAAGCGTAATAGACGCGCGATCTTCTTGTCTGTCAAATGTTGTGATTTCAAGAGCGGAGATATAAGAGCTCCCTCCTATGCAAAAAAACGATTAGCCTATTAAAATAATCCTATACAAAGTTCACAATAAGCAATGTTTTGAGGATCTTAACAACCATCCATTGTAAATCGAAGGGTGCGAATGACACGATAGAACGCGAATCACGATAAAGAAGAAGGTACAATACTCCTTAATTTTCCGGATAAGTAGGGAAAAGGGTGTTCGCCACCGTATTCTCTTTTGCATTCAGTACCTTGATGAGCGTTTTCAAGAATCGTGCATAATTTGGAGACACCATAATGTTTTGGAGTATATCTTTGGAGTAAAGTTTGCTAATTTCCTTGATAACAATTTAGATACATTTAGAATACTTGAACAAGGATTTATTCTATAGTAGATAGATATACAATATCCCAAACTAATCCTTTGACCAATCGGAAATCACATTAACAGCGATTCGGGTACATTTAGAATTAGAAGTATATAAGGTAAAGGTCGCGTTTGAGAATTACGCTTCAAACATTTTGTATTTATTATAGATGGAGGTGTAGTGGATCATCTAGTAGAAGTTGAGGACTCCATTTTAGCTTTCAAAGATGATATACATACACGAACAAAACGTGATACAAAAACCGTCACTGATAAGGCAGCAAATGGTACCACGAATATTAAACGGAATTACACAAGATATTCTGGACCGTGCTGTAAAATCGAAGTTAATCGTGATAAGAAGTTCAAAATAGATAGGGGTCACGCAATGGAATGCTATAACCAATCAATTGGAAAACATAACTTTTCGAGCTATAATATCTCCCGCGAAAAAGATGGTAATTCATCTGAGTATAAGGCACTCATTAAGTTATGGCGCAATGAAGTGTCAGTAAGTGGTGCCATATTTTAATAATAAAATACCTAGATAATATTTTCTACTTTTTAGTGCTATTTGAATTGCCTTGCATTGAAGTATCATCTGGTAGGTGCTTCAACAAGTAGAACTAAGTATTAATTACTATTATTTTTAGGTGAACGGTGACGGTTGTGTTCTATTGGAAAACGTTGTTAAGCATATGTCTGATGTTTATGATGGAACTTGGATTAGTAATATTACAAGCAGTATTGCAACGAAGTGTTATAAAGAAACCGAACAAGGTTGCGCTGATTATCTCAAAACTAAACCGGAAAATACATGTAACCCAACATTTCGTAAGTATAATTGGTGTATATATAGGGAGATTCAGAACAATTGCCCAAAAGACAAGATTAAGAATGAGGAACGTTGTAAACGTTTCAAGGAACGGAAAGACAATGAAGATTATTTAGAGTAAAACAGATTATTATTTTAAACTGATACATCCTTTGTCAATAAATTTGAACATTATTAGTTTTTTTCTTGTTCGTGATTATGTAATAAATACGTATACAAAACGCCTAACCCATACTTACATTATTTATAATTGCAAAGAAAATTAAGGGTTGAGATGTAATCATTCCGAGTGTACCTAGGAAATGTAACATAACGGGTAGAAAAAAAACCGATCTAACCCGTTCCTAAAAAGTAAGGGAGTCGCAAGATCCCCAATACGATATGGTATTGTAGCAAAACCATCTTGCAGTTATCGTATACAATATTAAGCAAGGATTATCGAAAACTTCACCCAAAAATAAAATTGAGGAAACATCGCTATCTAAAAAAAACCAACAGTAAATTACTAAACCGATAAATACAATCAAATCTAAGAAAGCGGTGTAAAAATACTTTAGACAAATTAACAAACCGAAACACTTTAGTTTTGTAGTATCTGGATTCTGGATTACGATGGGAGGGTGGTCAGAAGTCCACGCGCACGTAGGTCACCTATTCGGGCCCTTTTTGTTACCTCCCGGATTAGAGTCGTTCGACCCCACAACGTCACTCAAGCTATCCCACACGTGAGATAAACCTGAGGATGCTTGACGTGGAGGCACCTCTGATCTTAGCGATTTCGGGCCAGGATTACCCGCGGTCTAGGACATTAGGGCGCCGCCGATAGGGCGCGACCGAAAGGGCGCGGCCGTTAGGGCGCGAGGACATAAGGGCGCGAGGACAGTAGGGCGCGAGACAAAGTATACAACACAAACAAAACTTGTAATTTTTGTTCTTCAGGCGCAAACTGTAGTGCTGTAGTATACATATATGTACATTCCTTTTGTAAAGTTTGTAGGTGTATGCGTAGATACTAAATTAAATTCTTCGGCTCGTGCCGACTATGTAAGCGGCAAAATTAGTAGTAATTTATACATTCTAAGACGACTATCAAATAATGTATCATCTATTTTTCTAAGATCAGCTTATTTGCTTTGATTAACTGTCATTCATCTTACTCAATCAATTGTATGGGGCCGTTCTGCCATTTGGAAAACAATATTGAGGTATCAAAGAAAGGCGGTAAAAATTATAGCAATTCTTGGTTATAGGAACGATTGTAAGCGAGCTTATTCGCATTTTCAAATTCTAACTGTACATACTTTATATTAACCTGTCTCTAACCTTTGTCATGCTAAGCGTAATATTTGCAATTATACCTACTGTACAGTCGGATATTCACTTGCACAATTATACTCGTTTTAAAAATAACATTTGTGTTCCATACTGTCGTTAATCTAAAACTCAGGACGGTTCTGAAAAATTCCTAACAATGTCTTCAGGCTTTATGTGATAATGTGCAATCCATTAGGAAATATTTAAACAAGTTGTTTTCTTAGGATTATTTTTAACAATAAGACACACAAAAGAACCCAGGTTAAATTTACATTCTTCAGAAATATTTAGGTACTTAATGAGCTTTCTATTATTATTATCGTGTCATTTTATGGTTAGAATATTACGAACGTAGCTCGAACTTTATCTCGAAAACGGTTCATTTTATCGACAATAAACAAGAGTACATTTGTTGAGTTTAAGGTTCAAGCTACCCAGATTCATTTCTTTAAAGTCTTTATCATAGAGGGTGTTGAAAATTTGAGCATCATATGTAAAGCTTAGCCCGCTCCTGATAAACTAGAAAAGCTAATAATGTTTCATGGACACCATTTTAAGAAGTCTTTACTAGTGTCCATCATATTAAATTTTTATGAAATTATATTGAGTTCTCTGAAAGTTATACAAGAAAAAAGGATTACCAGCTGGGTCCTTCATGGGCACATATCTCCGCAGGGAAGGCTTATAGGGAAAAATTTCATTGGAACTTGTCATCTTATTTTTCCATGCTCTGTCTGAATCCGAGAGATTTCCCACATTTTCGCGGACACCCTGTATATGTATAATAGGTACTAATAATATTTTTGAATAAAACTATTTTTACTTTACTGATGATGGTTTTATTAAGTAGGTGCCTACTTTTTTTATTGTTATGTTGAAGATCATATATTACAGCGTTTACAGTTTGCGTTTGAACAACGAAAAATTTGCAGGTTTTATTTTTCCCGCGCCCTACTGTCCTCGCGCCCTTATGTCCTCGCGCCCTTATGTCCTCGCGCCCTTATGTCCTCGCGCCCTTATGTCCTCGCGCCCTTATGTACTCGCGCCCTTATGTCCTCGCGCCCTTATGTCTTCGCGCCCTTATGTCCTCGCGCCCTAACCGTCGCGCCCTTTCGGTCGCGCCCTATCGGCGGCGCCCTAATGTCCGGCTTCGGGATTACCCGAATATGGATCGTCTTAATTCGACGAGTACGGGACACTCACAAAATATGTGTTGTGCTGTCCCTCTTATGTTTGCTTTTGATAGAAAGAAGTAAGAACAGAAAATATAAAATACATCTCCCACATGAAAGTTGTAATAGATAATGATGGAGTCCGGTATTCTCTTAAGGGTGAATCGAATAGGTTAGAAGTTACACACAAAATTACACACAATTTTTCCCTTTACATAAGGTTGTCTGTAATTTCTAACCTGTTGTAATAGATGATAACATAGCCTATCAGAGCTGGAAAAGTCATTTTTCACTGTCGGAGAACTCAAAGATTTGGACATACAGCACCAAATGTTCCCAGTTTCACCAAAAATTACAAAGACCAAATGTTATAATTCGCGTCTTATATTTTTAATCGCTTCACTCCATGTGAATTGCATTGAGTGAATAGTTAGTTGTTCGTAAAATAAACACCTTGTTTTTTGCTTCGCATTTATTCTAGAACTGAACTGTCTCGTATTTTTACTAAACGTACCTACCTATACAAAAGAAGCTTATAGCAGGTACCATCGTCCCTTCCCTTTTACAATCCCTTAGGAATTCTACCGTTGCTAAACACCAAAAAATGGATAAAAAAGTGGTGTATATAATAGAAAAATATCGGGATAATATTTATGACTATAGTAGTAGGTACTAAAGGGAGTACTAACATCTCTAAAGGTTCGATTCCTCTCAAAGGGGTTATAAAGTAAGTAATTGAAACCCTCTCAACCTCCCTTTAGTAATTTTAATGATGACGAAGATGAAGTTTCTGCTTTATATAATGTATTTAAACTGCTAAGATACAAGTAGCAGGACGTAAAATTGTGACGTTAGTATTGTACCAACATGGACAACAATTTGTAGCACAAGTGGAAAATTTAGCGTGCGCATGCATTGCGCATTCGCGGCACTCCGCACTTCAACCGATCTCGCGCTTCGCGCCTAGTCTTCCATACTCTCACGACCATCTTTGAATTTTTTGTGCCAACGAAACACTTGTGCACGTCTCAGAGAATTATCACCATACGTTTCCATATCCGAATCGCCCAGTTTTGCGCAAAATGTAATCGCTACACATTGCTCTAAATTACGCTTTTCCATTTTCGTGACAAGCACCACTAACCCACTTCTTCAAAACACGACGCCGCTGATGAACTAATGGTTGTACCGGGGTGGTAAACACATCAATCGATAAGGGAGGGATGTCAAAATAATAAGTAAAAAATTTCAAAGCTGCAGTGTTACCACAACCGCGGAAAAAAAACCAGTCCCATTACTTAATTGTCAGTCCCCGTACACATTCAATTGTACATAATTTTATATACTGTTCCAGACACGACCAGGATCTGTTCTTGTATAGTACCACAGTGTTGTTTGCAAAGCTAATTATTTTGCCAAGACTATTCAATTCAAGTATCTTGTTGATATAAAGGTTAAATAGAATTGGTCCTAGCACCGTTCTTTGTGGTACTCCATACTGTATGATCTCTTCCTGACTTAGGATTGCATCGATCTTAACCACTTGATTTCTATTATATAAGTAGGATTCGATAAGTTTATAAGCAACACCTCTAAAGAATTGATTATTAGATTATTAAGATAATTAATTATTGAGTCCTTGCTTAAGAGACGAGGATGCCGGACAGCTAGTTTGCCAAAGTTACCATGAATAGGTAACTCACAAACTAATACTTAAAAAACAATTGACATAGTGCAATAGTGCATTTCGTTTAAACACCATGGCTAAGGTAGTAAAAGCTTAAAAGTCCGTTCTTCCCCATCTAAGTAACGTGTTTGACACTTTTTCTAAATATTTAGACCCATAAATACAAATGTCCAAAATCTCGGACAATACGTATAGAAGTTTGTCTTTAATTGAGTGTCGATGTTATAACCGTGTCAGTTGTCAAAACAGCTCTTCAGGAAATAATACGTGGGGGTACCAAAATGTATAAATGTCGACTGGTTGGCGCACATTCAAGTTACCGAAAAAATTACACGTCTGTAGGATAATTACCCGCAGAGTAGCTAACTTCAATAAAAAAAGGGCTAGTAAGAAATTGAAATGGATTCATTACATTGACACTTAAGTGACGAAGTACTTGGCTTTGTAATTTACATGGATAATTGAGTAAACAACTTATGTAACGTATAATTTCGGATCAAAAAAGTACACAGTCAGTATTCATTTCGAAATTTGAGAGTAATCATAAAAAGTACTGTGGAGTGAATCACAAATTACTTTGTTAGTGTTATTACCCTACTCCCCAAGTAGTCAAAAAACGAAGTTCTATACACCGGACCTTTGTTGTTAAACTATCCTGTTGCTAACCTCAAGGGTACGTAAAAGGAGTGGGTATACTTAAATTTTTCAGTCTACCAAAAAGCCTTTTAATAATGAAGAGCTTTATTATAACGTTTTTAATAGCCGTCGTATTGGTCCATTTTGGTCAGTGTTATGATTTTCCTAATGAAATCTCAGGTAAGCTCAAAGCTCCAATATGTTTACAACCCCAGAGGGTACGTGGTTCAGGATGGTCAATCAGATATTTATTATTATTTCAAAATACTTTTAAGTTAATTTAATTTTTCGCATTTTGTTCATTCGTAAATTTATTAAAAGGAGTTCACTGAAATTAATACACAATATGGAAATACGTAATAGTGAATTGTTGCGGTTACCACCCAAAAAAGAGATTCATGCTTTATTTGTTCCAGAAAACAATAATTAGGTAGTTAAAAATGTAACAAATTACCCAAAAAATTACGTGAAACCGTATGCAGGAAACATTTAAAACGATCGAGTTTTAACATTTGTTTCAGTTACATAAATAATATTCAGCTCTGTTGGTCATTTTTGATTTGTATATAAATATCAATGAAAGCGTAATAGAGGCGCAATGTCCAAATCGCGAATCACGATAAAGAAGGTGAAATACTCCTTAATTTTCCTGATAAGTATGGGAAAAAGTGTTCGCCATCGTTTTCTCTTTTGCATTGAGTACCTTGATGAGTGTTTTCAAGAAACGTGCATAATTTAGAGATACCATAATGTTTTGGAGCATATCTTTGGAGAAACTTTGGTAAAGTTTGCTAATTTCCTTGATACCAATATTTAGATACATTTAGAATACTTGAACAATGGTGCTTAGGATTTATTCTATAGTAGACAGATATATATCCCAAACTAATTCTTTGATCAATCGGAAATCACATCAACGGCGATTCGGGTACATTTAGAATTAGAAAGTACATACGATAAAGGTCGCATTTGAGAATTATGCTTCAAACATTTTGTATTTATTATAGATGGAAGTATAGTGGATCATCTAGTAGAAGTTAAGGACTCAATTTTTGCTTTCAAAGATGATATACATACACGAACAAAACGCGATACAAAAACCGTCACTGATAAGACACCACTATTTGCGGATATTAAACGGAATTGTACAATAATGTCTGGACCGTGCTGTAAAATCGAATTGAATCATGATATGAAGTTCAATCTTAATGAGGATGACGTGATAGAATGCTATAACCAAACAATTAGAAACCGTACCTATTCATGCTATAATATCTCCTTCGAAAAAGATTCACCCGAGTATAAGGCACTCGTTAAGTTCTTCCAGGATGGAGTATTAGTAAGTGGTGCCATATTTTAATAATAAAATAGGTAATATTTTCTACTTTTTAGTGCTATTTGAATTGCGTTGCATTGAAGTATCATCTGGTAGGTGCTTCAACAAGTAGAACTATTAATTACTATTATTTTTAGGTGAACGATGACGGTTGTATTCTTTTGGAAAACGTTGTTAAGCATATGTCTGATATTTATGGTGGAACTTGGATTGGTAATATTACAAGCAGTATTGCAACGAATTGTTATAAAGAAACCGAACAAGGTTGCGCTGATTATCTCAAAACTAAATGGGAAAATACATGTAACCCAACATTTCGTAAGTATAATTGGTGTATATACAAAGAGATTCAGAACAATTGCCCACAAGACAAGATTGAGGATCAGGATCGTTGTAAAAGTTTCAAGGAACGGAAACACGATGAGGGTTATTTAGAGTAAAATTGATTATTATTGTAAACAGATACATCCTTTGTCAATAAATTTGAACATTATTAGTTTTTTTCTTGTTCGTGATTATGCCAATTGCAGTAATAAATACGTATACAAAACGCCTACCCCATACTTACATTATTTATAATTGCAAAGAAAAATTAAGGGTTGAGATGTAATCATTCCAAGTGTACCTAGTAACGGGTAGAAAAAAAACCGATCTAACCCGTTCCTAAAAAGTAAGGGAGCCGCAAGATCCCCAATACGATACGGTATTGTAGCAAAATCTTGCAGTCATCGTACACAATATTAAGCAAGGATTATCGAAAACTTCACCCAAAAATAAAATTGAGGAAACATCGCTATCTAAAAAAAACCAACAGTAAATTACTAAAGCGATAAATACAATCAAATCTAAGAAAGCGGTGTAAAAATACTTTAGACAAATTAACAAACCGAAACACTTTAGTTTTGTAGTATCTGGATTAGGATGGGAGGGTGGTCAGAAGTCCACACGCACGTAGGTCACCTATTCGGGTCCTTTGTGCTACCTCCCTAATTTGACTCGTTTGACCCCGCAACGTCAGTCAAGCTATTCCACACCTGAGATGAACCTGAGGATGCTGGACGGGGAGGCGGCTCTGATCATAGCCATTTCCAGCCATGATTACCCCAATATGGAACGTCTCACACTCACAAAGTATGTGTTGCACTGTCTCGTCGTCTGTGTAATATCCTCTACAGGATGGTGATTCGACCAAGGTTTACAGTTCCCAGAAAGTATGCCCACAAGTACCCGAAGGTTCTTTCTGGATAGCCCTGTGCTTTATCTGAAATAGAAGAAACTGTGAAAAGAAAAATAGAATACGCATATTTCCAAATTAAAAAAGAGGAAGGTCAGCAAAACGTGAGAAACTTTAAAAAAGTAAAAAGAGACATCCAATGGATTATACAGTTTTCTGTTACTTACGTTTACTTTTGATAGAAAGAAATATTAACAGAAAATATAAAATACAAATGTTCTCAGTCTCACCAAAGATTCCAAGGACCAAAAATGTATTAAAAGTGGTGTATTTTATAGAAAAATATTGGAATATATTTATGACTAGGACTAAAGGGGGTAGTTATTCTTATCAATTAATATATTAAAAATTGAGGGAATATTTTTTGTCCATTAGATTGGAATAGACAGAGGCGGTTTTCTTTAGAAAGAAAAGGGGGCTACGGATTTCGAGTTCAAAAAAGCGGAAAAAGCGAAGAGGCTTCTTGGCCTATCCCCAAAGGCCACCCTGTAACTGTAAATTAAGGGTCTATCACCGGTTGGAATTGAATCTCATTGAATGGATTTTTTCTGGATGATCAAAACCCATCTTTTTTCTTGGCCTTTGCCATCCTAACCTGATATTCCTATCTTATAAAGGCACTGGTATTCTGCATTCACAAGAACTGAAATTACCTAACGACTAGGCAAAATTTTAGCTGAATTTCTGAGAGAACTAGTAGTATGTATTAACACAGTGCAAACTGCACATTCTTGAGCCGAACATGACCACTCTTACGAACGTAAAACATAATTTATTGGTGCGATGAACCAATCCAATACCTTATTATTACATGTGACGCTTGTATTTGAGCAAATGCTTATTTCATCGACTTTGTGGAATTCTTTCAATAATATTTATACTGCAACTCGTTTTGAACATTTTTAGAGTCAATAAATATTTCTCGGATATTTTTATAAAAATGTGTTTACTATTTTCAGTACGTTGTTATTTACTGATCCAATCCTTTTAAAAAGTAATGAATTAGAGCTGAAAGGCTACACTAGAAGGAAGCAGAAACAGTTATTTAATTGGTAAAAATGACCCAGTTATATAAAACGTTCCTTACGTAATCGTGCACAAAAAAGGTACAAATGCTAACCGTTACATAATATTGAATTTAGGACGAGACACTTCCGTTCATTATTTTATTAGAATCGCTCCCATCATTTTACATTATATTTACAGGGTGGAAACAGTCGAACCAATATATGAATGAGAAAACGTTATGTCAGTCCTTGAGGTTTATTCACCAATGTTGTCAAAACAGAAAAGTATGGATTTTTTGGTAGGTACTTAGTTTTCAGAAGACACAAAACTTTTTTTGGGGTTATAACCGTCAATATTTCTTCTGCCATGAATCTTATCTTATGTTAAAATGATGGTAAGTATCAAACAAACAGAAAGATAAAAACTTCACGTCTGAGACTTGGCAGATGGTCCCAGTTTACCTTATAATGATGATTTTTTTAACCAATGCTATGAACTTAAGTTCGTTTTTTGATCAAATTAGGATTATCATTGCAGGTATACGAGGTCTGACAATTGAGACTGAGTGTATAAAAACCGTATATTTAAAAATTATTCAACAACCGTGTGATCACCTTCGAAATAGTTCTCTTGGGCGATTCCAGCGATTTTTCCATACATCGTAGCGGTTCTGGAAAGCTTTGATCGGAAATTCCGACAGTAGCCTCGTCACGGCCACTGAACGCGGTGTGACAGGGCGCGTTGTCGTGGTGGAGCATCCAAGTTCGTGCGATGTCGGGACGCACTTTGTTGACCCTTTTTCGAAGTCTATTCAGTACTTCGCGGTAGTAGATCCCAGGTGGAACGAATTCCCTATGGACCACCGCGCGGCAGTCGAAAAAGCAGATGAGCATGGTTTTCATCTTGGACCTGCTCATGCGAGCTTTTTTCGGTCTCGGGTCATTTGGAGACAGCCACTGTTGACTTTGGCGCTTCGTTTCAGGGTCATATTGGAAGAACCATCTTTCGTCACCCGTAATAATCCGATCAAGCAGCGTAGGATCGTTTTTCACCTGTTACAAACGATCTTCAGCGACTGACATTCGATGGAGTTTTTTCTCTTCCGAAAGGTTCTTCGGAACCTTCTTCGCGCAGAGCTTTTCCATCCCAAAATCTTCATCTAAAATCTGTCTAACGGTTTCGCGTTTGATATTTAGTTCGTCAGTCGGCATTCGAACAGTTATACGACGATCTTGGCGAATTAGGGTGCGCACGCACTGCGCATTCGCGTCAGGCTGCACTTCAAACAGTCTCCCGCTTCGCGCCTCGTCTTCCACACTCTCACTGCCATCTTTGAATTTATTGTGCCAACGAAACGCAGAGAATCACCACCACTCACTTTAAGTATTTTACCGTACGTTTCTGTAGTCGAATCACCCAGTTTTGCGCAAAATGTGACCGCTACACGTTGCTCTAAACTACGCTTTTCCATTTTCGTGACGAGAACCACTAACACACGTCGATAAGGGAGGGATGCCAAAATAATAAGTAAAAAATTTCAAAGCTGCAGTGTTACCACAACCGCGGAAAAAAATCAGTACCATTACTTAATTGTCAGTCCTCTTACACATTCAATACAACCTGACTTCATACTGTATATGAGTAAACTGTGAACAGTAATTAACCCACGAATTTTTTATCAATTGCCGAGCCAAGCAAAACAGTCATGTATATGTCGATGTATTTCTAGGTTAATTTTGAAGAAGCTCTCATTATGCATAAAGCGCTACTATTTATTAGTATCTTGTTAATAACACGCATATTAATAAATTCTTCATGTTTTGCAGATGACTATTACGGTAAGTTTTTTCTAACAGTTTGTCTTAATCAATGTTAATACGTTTAACATAATTTGTTATTTGCTACCACAATCGTTTCGTAATTGCCGAAAATGTAAAATGTGAGCCAATATGAGGTCACATTCTGGTCTTGCTCTTACACTACTGGCAAAGATTTCAGAAGGATTGAGCCAATAGAGGCAATTTTCAGCACTTATTGAAGTTTTTCCTTGTCGTAATAGGACTACTTTGAAGTTATGTATTCGCTTGTTAAGGACCCTTTCATATTTTACAAATTTTATGACAAAACTTTTATCGCATACGGCAATAAAGAATACGAAACTATGGCAACCAATGAATTAAACAAATGTTTGGAATTGCTTTTGTAATAACTTTGCACAATGCAATTAACAATCTCTAATTTGCAGCTTGGGATGTACTTGGTGAGCAATTTGAAAAGAAAGGCTGTATTAAACATCCATTAAGTCGACTAGAAGAAGACAAAAACAGCACATATTATACAAAAATATCGAGACCACGCTGTAAAGTAAATATCAGCAATCGCCAAGTGGTAAATGACTCATATGGGATGGAGTGTTTCAATCGAACATTTATGCAGCGTAATAGTACGTGGTATTCCCTACAATTAGAAGAAAGAAGAAAAATAATTAGAAATAATGTGAGAGTAAATATAAAGTCAAAAATGTTTCAAGAGTGATGGCTACACTATATTAATCTGAAACCTTTAATTTTTTCAGTGTTACGTACAGTGTTTAGCGCAGATGTATAAATGGGTAAGTAATTCGTAATCATTACACATAGAAATGGCAATAAGTTACTAAACCTTCCCCATCGTTTTTCTATTAAAGTTAAAATTTACTACACCTGCTTAACGTCGACACCAATTATTACGAAGGAATTAAGATTTAAATTTACGACATGTTTCGTCTCATCAGGTATCATAGCATGTAATATATTGGTAGGTGAAAAGCTAGAAATTAACATTAATTTCAATTTTGCCTTGCTTTGTTTGAATTATACCGCTTGATAATGCATGTCGCAACATTAATTAATCATCGATCTCTACTTAATTAAAAGCTTAAGGGGAAGGTTGAGAGTTTGTTTTGATCTTATTAAACCACTCCTTTGGAAGAATGGACTCCTCTGATATTTAACCATATTGTTTGTGATATGGTGGAAGACGATATTATTTACACAAATCAAGAAATGCACAAATAGTAGGTTGATTTACAGAAATCGAGAGATTCGTTAAACCCACCTATTTGTCCAATGTACACTAAATTACAGAATTCACAGTTAAATTTACGAACATGCAATTTAATTAAGAACACACTGCCTTTTGTCTGTGTTTGGCTAGTGAAATTTTTTACGCGAATAAAGTTTTCTCTTTGCCAAGTCCCGTTTTATTGTCTATTTACCATTCTGATTTTGGTAACCCACTATAATTGTACGTACAAAATGAGAATTCAGACGCCTGTTTGGAATGAATTATTGATTATGCGAACGAATATATTAATAATATGGCATTAATAATTCATCCCTACATATAATATTTTCCAATTTCTCATCGATCGAAAAAATTGTTCTTGCCAGCGCTAGAAGAATAAAAATATTATTAAGAGAATAAATTCGCCTTCCATTTGAAAACAATATTCGAACATTCAATTACTATGTATATTCTCATTTTGCTGAATAGATTCAAATGGGCCCGCAACTGAATGGAAACGGTATTATGCAAGTAGTTTTGAAAGCACTGGAATACATTACACGTAAACCCGTTGTTCATATTTCATTATCCGTCCTCAACACCGATGCGCCTTACGGAAGTCATAGATCGGCCGATTACGTTTAAAACCTATTCGTTTTAGTCATTTTTGTTTGTAGGTGAACAACGACGGTGTCATTTTATTGAACGAATATGTTCATCAAATGTCTACAATTTATAATGGCACATGGGTAGCGCCCCTTGCAAAAGTAATGGCATTAAAGTGTTATAAAACTGTTCAAAAACAATCGTTGGATTTTCTTGGAAATAGAACTGAAGGTGCTTGTAATCCGGCTTTGATTACATTCAATTCCTGTATACGAAACGAAATTGAAATTAATTGCCCCCAAGAAGAAAGCCTGTTAACGCAGTTGTAATTAATAAATACTAGTACAACAAATATATATCATGCTCAATTGCAATATAGTGTGGTTTTATTTAACTCGCCACTTTTCTTCCTCCCTTCATTTCATTGATACATGCTACATCTAACACTCTTTATAGTCCTGTCCTGCATTCTTCAGGTTGTCAAGATCCTTGCCTCCACACATAATCTTGTAGTGCAACTGCACAAGGTTTAATGGTTCTGAATGTTGTAGCTTTCGAGTAACAGATCGATGTCCATTTGCCCAATTCATCTGATACCTTGGACGGGAATCCTATAGACACATGAAAAGTAGGCCCAAAATGGCAAATAAAGCTCACTCTTTTAAAGAAAATTATTTTATGCCCTACCATAAGAAAATGCTGTACTAACAATTTTGCAAAAACCTCCTTTTCAACCTACTGCGAAAATAGCACATTTTTAGCTTCGTAATATATTTAAAAACTACGGAAACTTCATTTGCACTAAGATGTACTAGGGCGGAAAAGTGTATTTACAAATAACTAAAACCAGTTTAATAGTGCATTATTTTCCCATTGCATAACCCCATTTTTTGTGAAAAACTGGCCAGCAGAAACTATAAAACGTGATCTTTATTGTTATAGTAATAAAGATAAAATGTAAAGATAAAGTTGAAAATGAAAAACGAAGTTTAATTAATGTAATTTCTTTTTTTTTATTTTTATTTTTAATGAATTTGATTAGAATTATTAATACAAATTAAATTACCATTTTAGGGCAACCTTAATTCTTTCTAGCTATTGAAAAATGTTTGCAGTTATTTAACTATTGCTACAACTAAATTCGAGGAAGAATATACAGAATCTAGGAAAAGAAACCCCCGGAAAAGGAACTCGGAAAAAAGACCCCCGGTAAAAAGCCCCTAGAAAAAAAGACCCCCGGAAAAAATCCCGGCAAATAATTACCTATAGATGGTTGTGAATAAATTTTGTTGTTGATGAAGATTGTTATTTGCGCCAAATGAAACATAAACGCTGAATGAATGATATAATAACATATAGTTTAGATTTATATTGCATTAAATTTTACATCAATATTACAAAATCATACATAATATATAAGGTATCAAACAATGAAAAAGTATCAATTGAAAAAAAATAATATACTAAACCTGCAAATAACCTAGGCGCTTTAGGGGCAATCTACGTTTAAGTTTAGCATTTTTTTTACTTCCAAACTTTGTTTAGTGTCATTTTGCCATTGTGTATTAATTAAAAAAATATATACTACACCTGCAAATAACCTAGGCGCTTTAGTGGCGATCTACGTTTAAGTTTAGCATTAAGTACTTTTATTTTCAAACTTTGTATCCCACCTATAATTATTTTTCGAGGGTTTTTCTTCCGGGAGGGTCTTTTTTCCTAGGGTTTTTTCCGTTTTTTTCCTGGGGTTTTTTTTCTGGTTTTTTTTGGGAGTTTTTTTACCTAACCCCGAATATACAATACCCTGTCAAGTAGCGAATACTGTTATAGTAGCTGTGTGTTTTGATTTCTGTCTGTTATGACTATGACCTACTTTTTGCGCATGTAGGTCATGTATTTTTGTTAGATTTCTAGAGTAAAAATTAAATAACACCCTACAATGTTTTTTACTAATTAACCGCCACTGTTTGTAAAGTTATAAAAAATCAGAGACCTTACATTATTGAATAGAGAACACCTACAATTTTAAAACGTTGGGGCCCACTCTCTGAATAAAATTAGAAAGGAAACACCGCAAAGTTCCTACAGAATGATCTAGCGGAGTTACAAGAAAACCAATGAGGAAAGAACCAGTGAGGTTGTTGAGTAAGAAACCAGCGAGAATTTTGACGTAAATGAGGTAATACTGTCAAAATGACCATCAATGATTACGTTTAGACTGAGAAATAGTTGACATGGACAAAGGAAGAAAATGAAAACTTGTAAATTTAGTGGAAGAAAAAGAGGAAAAAAGAATTATATTTTGAGAGCTTTAGTCCCTGCAATCAAGCCATCCCGTAATCTTTTCCGGGAAAATTTTCGAACAAATTAAATCACTCCTAATCTAGTAAAAGATGATTATTCTAAATTCAAATTTTAGTTTATTTACGAATATGTCTTTTATTTGGTTTAAATATAAATTATATTGGCAAAATAATGCACACGATATTTAAACAAAAATAAAATAGGTTTAAATATGGTTATAAGAGATTTTAATTCTAATTTTAATATGAGCAGCATTAATAATTTAGATAACTTGATAACTCAACCTTTTCCACAGATAAGCTTAGCTTGGATAATAATAATAATATAATCGACGGTAAACAATTTGGTATTAGTGACCAGGTTCGAGTGCCGTGTGAAAGATTTCCCCGGTTGCCAATCTTCAGAAGAAGACCTTAATTTCAAGGATAATCACGAGTGATCAAAGTTGGGTTTATGCGTACAACTCTGAAACAAAGCAGAAGTAGTCACAGTGGAAAAAACCAGGCTTGCCTTGTCCCAAGAGAGCAAGAGAAATCAAAAGTTCAACAAAGTCGATATTGATCATTCCATTTAGCTTCGTGCACCACTTACTGCGATGTTTTGACGACAAAGCACTGGTAGTAATTGATTCAAACTCGTCCATTTTTGGCATCCAACACCGTGACTTTAGCTCCATATGACTCCTTTTGATTTCTAAAAATGACGCTAGAGATCAAGGAGATTTGAGAGGACCTTAGCAAAAAGTGTTTGTGGGGTCTTTTGCAGTATGGGAGAAACCCTGGATTCGCTGTATTTACGTAGGAGGAAACAATTACGAAGGAGATTTAACAAAGAATGTTGTTATTTAATAATAATAACTGTTTTTAAGGGCCAATCTGGCCTTCATTGATTACACCTCATATAAAGTATGGTATATGCCACATGAACTTAATGCATCAGTTATTCAAAGTTTGAAATGTGTTCATGTCACTTTCAAATGATAAAATTTCACTACTTGGTAGTGTGGAAAATTTTTATAGAGCAAAGAAGTCTTATTACGCTGTCATGTGGTTAAAGGAAGACGTTGTGTATCTAATATGAGCATTGAAGTCCATTAGAATAGAGTAATTGGAACCCTTGTGTCTGTTTAACACAACATTTCAAACACCAAGAACTGTAATAAAAACTTACTAGATCGGACGCGTTTCGACCGTAAGGCTTTCATCATCAGCAAACGACGAAACGTACTGTCGTTTTTAGTGTTTGTACTTTGAGTATAAAAATAAGTATATTTGCTATGGTGTAAATTTAACAATTCCTGACTACCAAATTAATATACGAAATTAAAAAACTTTCCATTGACGTAAAAATAGTTTGAGGAATATCGTTCGATCTATGGTAACAGCTACGTAGCTGAGAGAATGAGTTATTTATGGAACGATAATGATTTTGTTTATTTAAAAAATTGAACATTTTACCAATTTATAACCTTTTTAGAGCTTTTTTGTAGGAATCAAGGGTACAGCGCTATTGTCACAGATCATTTGGTGCACGTTTATGTTCAATTGAGTTTTAAATTTGGCTTTCTCAAAATTTTACTTTTGATAATGGTGGCAATTTGAATAAAGCTTTGTGGTCTACTACATAATATACTCTAAATATAACATTTTAAAGGAGAATACAAAAATGACAGAAAACCTTATCTTAAATTGCTAATTAGTACACATTCTAACAATAATTTATATCTACCTTTATAAGAAAAAGAAACAATAACAATTTTGACATTTTTTACTTCCTTATGCACCACATTTTTATGATAGATAATTAAAATTGTAAATTGATTACTGGTTATAGTCAAATTTTTTAGTCTCTTAACAATATTAAATTAATGAACGTTGGTATTTACATAAAATTCGTTTGATTTTATGATTTATAGTAAGTAATAAAACATTTTATAACAAGTTTTTATCTGATTTCATGAATTTTTATTAGATAAGTAAATATTTGCCATGTTTCTCGATTTACACAACTACATCAAATAAAGATAATTAGATCTGCCTGTTATTTTTTAATTTTGTATCGTATCGTATTTAATGACATGGGTCCTTAACGTGCAATTAAAAGATATTTTAATAAATATAACTTTTTACAGAGGTGAGGATATCAACCAATGAATTGAAGAATTGTAACCTTCGTAGTTTTACAAATGGAGTAGACTTGTATTAAATTTGTAGTTAAGCGTATTTCACGACACTAACGAGATTACATATTACACCAGCAGTTTTCTAAGATAAAAGTTAGTTCTACAAACTGTTATTCGATAAAAAGCGATGACTTCTTGTGTCTTTTGAGATTTAAAATGAGATAATGCCTATAGAAGGCGAGGTCGAACCTGTAAATATTCCAATTAATTACTGCTTGAACAATTCGTGCTTTACGAATTACAATTTTCGTATAGAATCAGACCTTTCTGAACGTAATTGTGGGGTGGTTTTTCGCTTATACCTTCAATAGGAATTTTAGGTCAGTGTCAAATAATCCATTTACGCTTTTTTAAGCTGATACAAAATGAAGAACCTTCAGCGGAACCAAACTTCAATATAACACCATAGAATTGACTAGTTTCGACAAAAAGTCATCATCAGGTTTAAGATGTGAGATGGTTGAAACTTAATTATACATAAAAATTATTTGAATTTTAAAAGAGTATGAATTATTTCCACAGACTTCTAATCCATTATACCGTAATAATCAATTACTATGAAGTACGAAACACCATATAACAATCGAAGAAATATTACCCACAATATCTATAGGAAGATAAGTCAAAAGATTTCGAAATCGGTTTATAAGTAGACCATATTCCCTCTCGCCAGATGAATGATTGAATTTCACATTTTTGGCGCTCAGTGAAATGGTCATTTCTGTATAGCAATCACCATACCTAAACTTTTATAGAAGAAGATGATTTAGTTAAAGTAGGAAAGTATTTTTTTAATTTTTCGTTGCAGTGGGCGTCTGGACTTGCTAGATTTGGTAGAGCGATAGGTATTAATAAAAATTCTAATTATAAACAGGGATTGAACTTTTCATTTTTTGTGATTGTCCGGTTGTAATAATTGACTCTGCACGGGATAAACGGCTAACTTTGTTGCCAATACTCTAAATTGTAACAGTGATTGGGAAGTGGATTTTTCAAGGTTATATGGATTAATAGGGAGCAATTCAGAGGGTAGAAATATTGGTTTATTGAGGGATTTCAATGAGAAGGTAGGGGAAGAACAACAGCTAGATAGTTTGGGATTAGATGAGGAAGTATACTCTAGGTGTGAGACGGGAAGAAAATCGGAGGATAACATTGTAAATGCTAGAGGAAGGAAAATACTATAATTATTTGAGGATTTCGGATATATTTTATTGAATGGTCGCACGAGGGGAGATTCGCAAGGGGCAATAACATTTATAGGCGGTAACGGAAGTTCAGTCTTTTATTTGGCAGCGGTCACAGTCGATGTACTGAGCTTTATTGAAGATTTCCATGTTATGCCTCAAATTTTTTCTGATCACTCGCCCGTGGGAATAAAAACAAGGGTATCATTTAGAGACAATGAAACTCAAGGTGAAGGGAGAACACTGCTGCCAAGATTAATGTGGACGAAAGGGGACAATGTTAGATTTAAGGACAAAGTTAAGCAAGAGTTACTGAGAGAGAGGTGGGATGAGCTGAGGGAAGTGGAAGAGGGGAGTGTAGAGATGTGGGATGAGGAAGCCTCTATTGAAAAGATTAGAAACTGTATTAGAAATGTATCGGAGAGGGGTAGAATTTTCAAGGAGGTTGGGTCCATGTTTGACTGGGAATGTAAGAAAATGCGATCAAAAGTTTTTAATATGTTGGATTTAGCACGTGAATGTAATACTATTGGCTCTAGACAGTTATGTTTGAGAACCAAAACTGAATATAGACAACTTTGCAGAACAACACAGAAGGAACACAATCAAAATTTAATAAGACAGTTTAGTAATGTTAGGGATTCTCGTAACTTTTGGTCTGTAGTGAAAATATTTTATTGCATCTTATCGCCACTTCTTTTTTGGTTATTTTTAAACGACCTATGGGATGGGATAGGGTATGGATGTTGGGTTGGGAGGACGAATATTATATGCTTAGCCTACCCGAACGACCTGATTCTGGTGACTCACACAAAGAGGGATCTGCAAGCAATGTTAGATAACCTAAAAAACTTTTGTACCACTTGGAACCTGAGAGTTAATCTTGCAAAGTCAAAAGTGATGGTGTTCAGGAAGGGTGGTGGTTGGCATCTGGTGATAAGTGGTACTATGGAGGGGAGACTGTAGAAGTGGTCAATTCCTACACATACCTGGGGGTTAGACTCACTCCCACTCTATCCTATGCGAAGCACTTCAAAGATAGGGCAGCAGCGGCCAAATCCGCTCTGCATATGGGGTTGGGGGTTATTATGAGAAAGTCGGGGGTAACTTTTGAAGCAAAAGCAATAGTTTTTAATGCTGTGTGCAGATGAATACTGTGCTACGCAGGTAAAATTTGGGATTATAAAAAGTACGAGGAACTCGAAAGAGTATTACGTACTTTTATCCAAAAGATTTTTGGGCTCCCATACAATACTCTGAACTACGTAATTGGGCTTGAAACTGCTCTTGGTTCAATATTTTCCTTCACCTTGTGATGTCAGTTGCTGTATATAAAAAGAGTAGTGACTAATGAATGAGGACAGGCACCCTAATATACTTGCTAGGCGTGTGGTTAGAGAGAATACTTCATGGTATAGGGAACTGAGGCAAATAGGGGAGAGTGTGGGTGTTGATTTACCGGCAGGGTGGGAAAGAATGAGGGAATGGGGAGATAAGATAGGAAAATTGAAAGTCTTTGGTAGGGAGGTGGAGGGATGGAGGAAGACGGCATCGTCAGCCAGGTATCACTTTGTTGTATAAACAACTGAAGCTCGACCTGGGACGGGATAGTTACCTGAGGGATGGTGTCAGTCTGAGGGATCAGAGGTGGGCCATAAAACTGCGTGGAGAGGCTGTGGATTTGAACAGCAAGAGGTGGGTTGAGAGACGCGTGTTGATGTGCTCTCTCTGTAACGTCAGACAGGACGAAGATGTGTATCACTTTGTGGGTGTCTGTCCCGTCATGGGGAAGGTGAGGAGGAGGTGGTTGGGTGACGATGTCCTCTCTGTAGGGGAGATAAAAATTTGGCTTAATGGGAAGGACTGGAAATGTCTCGGGGGGTTTGCGTCGGAGGCATGGAGGGTCAGGTGGCACCTTGTGCAAGTGTTTAAGTACATAGGGAGAGCTTAAATTTATTTTTTTATTTCTTTTCAATCTTAAAGTATTTCTTTTGTTTTCCCAACAAAAAATTTTTCAAATTTTTTTCTTTCATAATTAATTAGTTGTTAATTGTCAGCCAAGCGGACGGTCGATCCAAGAGGGCCATGCTTATTAAGCTTACATACATCTAATATGATGAAGTAATTTGTAATAATTTTGTATATAAATAAAGCTTGTTTATTATGTACTTCGATTGTTATCGATACTCAGGCCAAGCCTGGTTAACTAATCGCACGGATCGAAATCAAGTAACGATTAGTTCTACTAATACATATATCTATACAATATAAATTTGAAGTTGGTGTTAAAAAGTGAACATACTATACACATATTATGTTCATTAAATTAAATGACGTTGATAAAACCAACGCTGATCACATTTTAGATAATGTATTTGTTTGAGAAGCCTCGGTGTATTTGATCCCAATTTGTAAAAGCCACGTCCCGTCGACCCTCTTTCCGCGAAGGCATTAACATGAACGCAGCGTCGCGCATCAATAACAAAAAGAGACCCTATATTCCTAGGCTTCTCCGTTGGTGTCACTTATTCGTGACTTAGTGACTTTTTATACAGGGTGTTTAAAAAATACGTTCGAATATTTGGCCCACTTATACATCTCATCAGTACAAACAAAAAAGTCAAAATAAACATAAGTCCAAAAATCAGCCGTTTCCTAATTACAGCCTGTTTTTCAAATTAAAATAATTTACACTCAGTAGGAGTATTTCAACGAGGTTTCTACTAGAACATGAACAAATATCAGTATAAATACATTTTAATTATTACAAATTAATGATTCTTAAAGAAGATGTTCAAAATGTCCTCCTTCCATTTGTATACACATTTCACATCTCCGTAAAAGTGAACGCCGCACTCTCTCAAAGAGTCCCGGATTTATACGAACAGTCTGGCAGGCATGTTCAATTCGTTCTCGCAACTCATCTAAATTATTCACAGGATTTGAATAAACTAATGTCTTTAAATACCCCCAAATGCAAAAAAAAAAAAAAATGGCTTTGCCATACAATTATTTTAATTTGAAAAACAGGCTGTAATTAGGAAACGGCTGATTTTTGGACTTATGTTTATTTTGACTTTTTTGTTTGTACTGATGAGATCTATAAGTGGGCCAAATATTCGAACGTATTTTTTAAACACCCTGTAGAAAAGAAAAAATGAACATAATATGTATGTTTTGAAAAAGTGTTATGGTTATTGTGTAAGCGTTTTTTGTTGTTTAGCTCGACGCATAGGTTGCACTCGAGTGGGTAATGTGTTGTTTGTGTTTTGTGTTAATTGCGAATTCTGATACTGTGAGTATATTGTGTGTTTACGTTTGAGTGCATGAGAACAAGTCAGAGGTGTTACATGAGTGATTGTTGAAGTGTTGTGTGTTGGTAATGGACTTTCTATAATGTTATGTTGTGTATGCAACAGAGTTTCAATTTGTGAAGGGAGGATTGAGTGTTGTGTTTCATTTTGTGTTTGAATGGTATTAGTTGAAAGTGTGTGATGTGGTTCTGAGTGATGTGCGGTATCTTCCGTTATGTTTAGAAATTTTCTAACTATGTGGCAAGTATTGATAATGACTGCCTTTTGTAATTGTATGTATATGTTCTTATCTAACCCTAAAATGTGCAAACTGTGATGTATTGTTTTTGGTATAACTCCGGTTGCACTAAGAACAATGGGTACTGTAAGAGCAGTTCCCATTCTCCATTGCGCTTTAACCCAGCAAACATAAGGACGTTTTAATGACGTGAAATGTTCGTCATGTTTTACGTCAGAGACCTTAAAACATGACGTGAAAAAGACGTCAGAATTACGGGTAAATGTTACAGTCCAATGACGTCATTTTGGGACGTAATTATGACGTAAATCATTGACGTAGTCATAGTAAAAAAAAGGGAGGTGACCTGGGCCACATCTTACCACTCCGACCATCTTGTCATACTTGTGAATATTTGACAACTGTGTGTGCTCCGGTAGGTCCTACGCCAGAGCCCCCCTTCGCTTCTTGTAGAGTCGGAGGAGATCGTTAATGCTGAAAAAGACTTTTGCCTGAAGTAGGACTCGAACTTCGGTCGCCCGTTTAGTAGTCAGACAAGTAAACTATCTGCGCTAGCGAGACTTTGCTAAGTGCAGTAATTTGAAGTTGAACACTATGAGAAAGGGAGAAGGACGTGCATATCGCGTAGTATATGAATGTCTATTTTTCCAAATAGAAATTTTTGGTCCCAATTACCTAAAGATAATTGTAACGTCATAATTAATAAATTTGAAATTAATTTATTGTTTGACATAGACGAGTATTTAAGATATAAATATAATTTTGTGGGAATAAATGACATTTCTTTAACAAATGTAATTATTGATTTAATGTTTAAGAAACCAAAAATGCTTTAGAGTGTCATTCAGTTATGATGCTGAAGACAGATAGCAATATTAGATACAGAATTACTGCGTTTTGGTTGAGGTTAAAGGAATAAAAATTGAAGGTAATCAAACAATAAGGCAACGTCGATTGAGGCAAACCGTATTTTGATATCTCTAAATCGGCGAAAGTACACGCTTTTCAAATAAATGAATTAAAAATGCTAAATATTGAACATTTAAAAAAATCAAATTTTAGTTACTAAATAACTACGTATATATACCGTCATATAACTCACGTATTAAAGACGTTCAGAAATGACGTCTATAATACGTCGGAATTTGGGGGTGTAACGTAACTGACTAATTATGACCGAAAAAGTACGTCAAATATACGTCATTTTATAATTAATGTTTACTGGGAAGTTCCTGAGCTATATCAGTGTATTTGCGATGTTTCTCTGCGTGTGTATTGGCTAAATTGTGTGTGTTGGGAACGGCAATATCTATTATGTATATGATTTTTTGTGTTTTATCTATAAGTGTTATATCTGGCCTATTGTTATATACAGTTTTATCTGTGAGTAGTGTCCTATCCCAATATAGTTTGTGTGTGGTGTTTTCAAGTACAACTTGCGGTGTATATTTGTAATAGGGTGTGTTATCAGTAGAAAGGTTATGTTTTGTGGCGAGTTTTTGGTGTATTATCTTAGCTACCTGATCGTGTCTGTGTTTGTATTCTGTTTGTGCTAGACGTGTACATGCTGATATAATGTGTTGTATGGTTTCTGGTCTTTGCGAACATTGTCTACAAAGATCATGTGTAATTGTCCTATCTTTAATTATGTGTTTTCTGTAATTTCGTGTGTAAATGACCTGATCTTGTATGGCAAACATGAAACCCTCTGACTCTGGGAAAATATCACAATTGGTTAACCAAGCATGCGTTGCTATAATATCAACACAGTCTTCGTTAATCTCCTGTGGATATCGTCCGTGTAAAGTCCAAGTTTGTATGTTATGTGTGATGTACGTATCTCTACTCATTGGTGGTGTGATAATTCTATTACTCATATTTAAGGGTGTGTAAGATTTGTCTGGAAGTGTGACTGTTTTGTGTAGCGCTGAAATGTGTGATTTGTTATAAAAGTATTCTCGTATTTTGTGTATTTGTGTTTGGTGTAACAGGGGTATGTCTGTTAAGCCTCTACCTCCTCGTGAACGAGGAAGGTATAGTCTTACTGTTGAGGCGTGTGGATGATGTATTCGGTGTTTAGAGAGTAATGTACGTGTGTTTCGCTGTACCTGTTCTAAATCTGTATTGGTCCACTTTATTATTCCAAAGGAATAAGTAAGGGCCGGTGTAGCGTATGTGTTAATAGCTTTGACAGTGTTTCTACCGTGTAGTTGTGTTTTAAGTATACTGCGTAATCTGTGTAAATATTGTGTGATTAGATTTCGTTTTATTTGTGTATGTTTTATGTGTGTGTTTTGCTGAAAACCAAGATACTTGTAAGTTTCATTCTCGTCCATGGATCTTATATGGTCACCATGTTCGAGCTCAAAATCCACAAATTCTCTCTTACCAGCAGTGATGTGTTGTGTTTTGCATTTGTCAATACCAAACTCCATGTGTATATCATGTGAAAATGTTTCAGTGATATGTAATAAATGGTTGAGTTTTGTGCTTGTAGAGGCGTATAATTTAAGATCATCCATGTAAAATAGATGTGTAACGTTGTGATGTATTTCGTGATTGTGTTTTAAGTTATAACCAAAATTAGTGTTATTCAGCATGTGTGAAAGGGGATTAAGAGAAAGACAAAACCAAAGTGGGCTCAATAGCCCAGTCAATGAAGGTTTTTTGTCGCAACAAATTAGGGGAAAGCTGAATTTTTTATATGTGATACACCGTTATGAGACATGTATTTTCTCAAAAGTCCCCGCCTCTCCCCCTTGTGCTTCTCCCCCAATCACCCCTAACAGCTTACAAATGCATAGTTTTACTAGATTGATTACAAGTTCTTTAATATTCGTCGTAGAGAATTAATCAACGAACTTCGTTCGTTACTGGAATCAATATTCCGTCCGTGCGTCCGTGCGTTGCAAGAGATGCGTATTGTCTACAACCGAGTTAAGATATGTATCTTATGTGAAATTTTACGCTGATTCAAGATCTGGTCCCAATTTTTCGATATCTCAAATACTTTTCGAAATATTCGACTTTAAAGTCGAAATTTCGAAATTATCAAATTTTGTCTTTTTGATAAGGCCAGATTTTTTTATACTTTCGTTACTGCGGTATTCGAAGTTCGTTTTGTAATCCAGGGATTTCAACTAGTTTTTTTTTTATTTTTTTCCTTAATACCCATAAAAAGTATCTTATTCTTATAAACTTTTCGTTAAAGTTGATATTAAGGGACCTATAAAACAACAAACACAAAAAAAACGGTTTCTCGAAGCACGTGAATTTACTTTATTACCTATATTTTGGTTGTTAATTAAAATACACAAAAATGGTTCAAATAAAACTTTTAGTGTGTATCCTTAGCTTCAAGATGATGTGGTTCATTGCTTGTTTAAGTTTATCGCTTGCGCTTGGGACGTCGTCATAGAGAGCGCTTGCACTCCGCTTCAGTAGTCCGACGTATACGCTTAGCCCAGTAAAATGGGAAAATTTGGATGAAATTAATGGTTACAGCTTTGAAAATTTGGGAACAGGCTTGTTTTGTGATCCCTTTGAAGTATTCAAAAGTCCCCATCCGTACCCCCCCTCCGAGAGAAATGGGGGGCGAAAAAGTGTCAAAAAATAGGATTTCGTAAATAACTGAAAAAGTATCAATTTTATCAAAAACAAAAACGTTAAGAAAGTTGTAGCTGACAAAATTCCGCACATTTTCATCTTTTATTTTTGTCTCTACGACCAATAGGAGCCGAGATAGATTTTTTTTAAATGTCGACTGTTTTGCGGCGAAACGTTAACACGGGCGCGCATCGCGCGTATTTCGCTTATATCTCGAGAATGGCCATGCGTATCGCAAAATTCTTCAAATAAAAGTTGTAGAGAATTTAATTACGAATAATTTCTTTTTTAAACATTTCCGTACGATTAATATTGACAGAGATATAATCATTTAAACCTTTTCTAAGACACAATCGCTGCTCGTTTAGCATAATAAAATCAATAATAAGTCGAAAACTATTGATTCTACGTACTTAGTGCATATAATGAAAGTTGTAGAGAATTAAATGTTGAATCTATATGTATACACGAAATATCATTTTGGTGATCTTTATAAGGCGATTGAGGAAGAAATAATGAAAAATTCTCATTTTCAAGCGTTTCTTTGCAAATAACTATGTTTTGACTACTTGTAGACAGTAAAGTGTAAAAAATTGTTTTGACTTTTCCAAGTATCAGAAGTTATTCTCTGATCATTTATGAGTAAATTAAGATATATTTTTACAATAAAGTGCAACTTGCGAACGATTTATTGTATTGTATTACCTTTGTACCTATATATACATATTATAAAGTACTGAAAATAGGATAAAACCAATTTTTAACAAAAATTTAACGGCCATTTTTAGCGAAAATCGGGATTCTTAATAAAATGTCAATTTTTGAGTATAGATACCTTCAAACAGCTGTAACTAGCGAACTATTTGTCGTACGAACTTCTGCCGACATTCATTTTACAGGTACGTTAATTATCTTTAATTATCTTTAAAAAACTATACACTTTACTGTCTACAAGTAGCCAAAACATAGTTATTTGCAAAGAAACGCTTGAAAATGAGAATTTTTCATTATTTCTTCCTCCATCGCCTTATAAAGATCACCAAAATGATATTTCCTGCATACATATAGATTCAACATTTAATTCTCTACAACTTTCATTATATGCACTAAGTACGTAGAATCAATAGTTTTCGACTTATTATTGATTTTATTATGCTAAACGAGCAGCGATTGTGTCTTAGAAAAGGATTAAATGATTATATCTCTGTCAAAATTAATCGTACGGAAATGTTTAAAAAAGAAAATTATTCGTAATTAAATTCTCTACAACTTTTATTTGAAGAATTTTGCGATGCGCATGGCCATTCTCGAGATATAAGCGAAACACGCGCGATGCGGGCCCGTGTTAACGTTTCGCCGCAAAACAGTTGACATTTAAAAAAAATCTATCTCGGCTCCTATTGGTCGTAGAGACAAAAATAAAAAATGAAAATGTGCGGAATTTTGTCAGCTACAACTTTCTTAACGTTTTTGTTTTTGATAAAATTGATACTTTTTCAGTTATTTACGAAATCCTATTTTTTTGACACTTTTTCGCCCCCCATTTCTCTCGGAGGGGGGGTACGGATGGGGACTTTTGAACACTTCAAAAGGATCACAAAACAAGCCTGTTCCCAAATTTTCAAAGCTGTAACCATTAATTTCATCCAAATTTTCCCATTTTACTGGGCTAAGCGTATACGTCGGACCACTGAAGCGGAGTGCAAGCGCTCTCTATGACGACGTCCCAAGCGCAAGCGATAAACTTAAACAAGCAATGAACCACATCATCTTGAAGCTAAAGATACACACTAAAAGTTTTATTTGAACTATTTTTGTGTATTTTAATTAACAACCAAAATATAGGTAATAAAGTAAATTCACGTGCTTCGAGAAACCGTTTTTTTTGTGTTTGTTGTTTTATAAGTCCCTTAATATCAACTTTAAGGAAAAGTTTATAAGAATAAGATACTTTTTGTGGGTATTAAGGAACAAAATAAAAAAAAATTAATTCTCTACGACGAATATTAAAGAACTTGTAAGCAATCTAGTGAAACTATGCATTTGTAAGCTGTTAGGGGTGATTGGGGGAGAAGCACAAGGGGGAGAGGCGGGGACTTTTGAGAAAATACATGTCTCATAACGGTGTATCACATATAAAAAATTCAGCTTTCCCCTAATTTGTTGCGACAAATGGCACTTTTCGGCCTTTATTGACTGGGCTACAAGGAGTCACCCTGAAAGATGCCCCTCTTAATTTGTATTGTGTTTGTGATGAGTTGGGTATCATTTAGTGTAAGTGTTAGGGTGGTGTTCCAACATGACATTATGTGAGTGAGAAATTGTGTGATGTTGTTGCTAATTTTGTACAGCGATAGTATTTTTTGTAACCAAGAGTGAGGTACTGAATCAAATGCTTTTTTGTAGTCAATGTAAGCTGTGTGTATGTTTCTTTTATTGAGTCTAGATTGTTCAAGTATTACAGAGTCCATAATGAGCTGTTCTTTACAGCCTCTGGAATACCTGGTACAACCCTTTTGTTCCTCAAATAAAATGTTGTTGTTAGTGCATTGTGTGTATATTTTATGTGTAATGCATGATGTTAGAATTTTATATATAGTGGGAAGGCATGTAATGGGTCTATATTTAGAGGCATCGTGTGTATTGTTATCTTTTGGAAGCATATAAGTGATTCCCTGTGTGAAGAATGGTGGTGTAGTGTGTGGTGCATCTAATATTGTTGTGAAGTGTTGTGCGAGGTGTATATGTGTACAGGTGAAATATTTCCACCAAAAATTATGAATGTTATCTATGCCTGGACTTTTCCAGTTGTGTAGGTGTTTGATGGAGTTGGTGATATCTTCTAAAGTGATTTGTGATCATGCATTGGTATTATGTGCTGTGTACGTGTACTTTCCGAAATGATCCAGGGTGCATGTATATTATGTTCAATGTTTTTATTATTATTTATTATTATAGGAATTACCAGGTAGTTTATTATATTTAATTTTTTGATTACAACTTCCGATGTTGCATAAGATCCAAGTGTTCCACCGTTATTTTTTTTGCCATGAATTCGACAGTTTCGACATAAAACATTTTTTAATTTAGAAAATGTAATATAACGTGTTCAAAAAAAAACGACAAACCTATTTCGACACAATTTGCTTGTTACATGTTCGAGTAGAGTAATCGTCTCTCAATTAACTGCATAATGTCTAACAAGTAATTCGATTTTCTTTTCCTAAAGTGGGTTTAACGTTGTGTTTCGTGTCATCAATTGCAGCAGTTTGTATCTAAAGGAAATTAAGTAAATAAAGATTTATCGATGATACTTAACCTATAAAACAGTGTTATGGAATTCCAGAACCCAAAACGAATTTATTTTGCTTGTGAATTTTTAATGCAGTAAAACTTCCCAATTAAAAGACCATTAGAAATCAAGTGATAATTTCTCATTTGTAAATGGAAATGAAACGAAACAAATAAATGTGTTTATGTAAAATTGTATAAACAATCGTAAAGGTGAATTGGCTGTACCGGAAATATTCAGTTCCGTTTGTAAGCTACATTCAAACATTCAATTACTAAACGTATAGTTTCACAATGCTGAATAGTTTCAAATATACGTATTCAACTAAAATGTTGAATTCGCGACTGCATGGAAATGAAATTACCGAACTGGTTTTGAATATAAATATTAAATGTGTTATATGCAAGTTACAGTTTAACTTTGTATTTCAATTTCCATGTGTACAGACGAAGAATTAGTTACCTACGACTATTTTACATGTAAAGTTTGAGAGTGGTTAAATGTTTAACATTAAATCCAACGATTCGTAGAACTAAGAAGTTATAAGTTGAAATGATTTCAGATATGTAAAGTGTAATTTTATTTGGTTTTGCAAAAAAAAATGTATATACACCGTGCCTAAAAGCGGTTGTCAAATACATTCGGCACGCTTTGGAAAACCTCTAAGAAGTATGAGTCCATCACACTTTACGTTGTTGGATCAAGGAAATGCAAATCGTGTCCACAAAATACGTTTAAAGGAACAATATAACATAAGAATAGCTTACCTAAGGGGAAACCATTAGTAGAAAATTACATAAAATTCATAGTGTTCCAACTATGAATTTTATGTAATTTTCGCTACATGGTTTCCCTTCAGATAAGCTATTCTTATGTATATTGTTCTCTAATTTCACCAATTTTTAGCTATAATTATCTTGTATTGTAATTATCTAAGATAATTTTTTGTACACTTTGGTTTGAAAATGGGATTGTATTATCCCGAAACATGTCGCCCTACGTTTTAACCAATTAATCACGCCGATTATTGATAATTAAACTGTTGTTGAAGGGGAAGGTTAAGTGTCTTATTAGTTATTACCAATCAATTTAATCCCCCTTAGAGATTCCCGGTATAATTTCGTACCTTTTGTATTAAATAATTGTGTTGAAGATTCCCTACCTTTTATTTTTGCGCGAACAAAGACTATCTGGCGACCGTTAACAGGACACTAATTATATTATTTGTGAGTTTGCGAGTTTGTGTTTATGAGCGAGTTTATCTCTTTTATGAGTGCCTACATTATTTGAGAGTTATTGATTACAGTGTTTTGAGGAGTTATTTGAGAATATGGAGCACATTTTTGACTGGTTGGTGGAGAAAGATAACATGCAAGATATTGAAGAGGAGGTTAATGAAAGAGACAAGTATCACACAGAGTTCTATACGTACCAAGAGATTTTTCAGACTTTGAGAAAAGAGTCTAATGAGCTGGATGATAATGGGACATCGAGAAGTAAGGTAAGCACTGTTATATCGGTACATAATATGAAGACAGCAACACGGTTCCCAAAAATAAATCTTCCATGTTTTTCTGGAAATCCCAAGGAATGGTTAGGTTTTTGGAGTGTTCCCAACGAGGATACATTTTAGTATCTATTACAGTCAATGTCGCCCCCGAGTGGAGACAACTATTGAGAGCTTACGTAGAAGGTTTGGGAGAACAGAGTTGCTGACTGAAGTTTATGTTATGTTATGGGATCGATCTGGTCGACAGAGTGAGACGGAGGGAGTTGGCAGTGATGGAGAAGGTGGCAGGATTAAGAAGTTGACAATTACAATTTTTAAGAGCGGAGGTTGAATCAACGGAAAGGATCCAGCTTGCTAGAACTGTTTTTCGCCTGTCAACCACGAACAAGGAGAAGGAGCGTAAAGTACAACGAGGTGCCGAGGTCCCGACACCCTCTACCTTGGTTGCAACGAGCAGTAAGGAAAGTCCACAGAGAGGTAATGCTTACCTTCAGTCAAAAGGTAACAAGACGGAAGGTAGGAGTTTATGTCTATTTTGTAGTAAGGCTCATAAGAGTCAAGATTGTATTTTTGCGAGAACTTTGACGTATGATGAAAGAGTTGAGAAGGTCAAACAAAATAATGCTTGTTTCGTATGTTTAGAGACCACTCACAGTATGACAAATTGTAGAGCTGTTGTTAACTGCATTTTATGTTCTCGTAGGCATTATCCTATATTTTGTAAACTATTACCATCTAATGTTAGTCATGTAGCAATGAACAGGGAGAGTCAGGAGAAGGTGTCAACAACCAATGTTTCAACCACCTTGGCATCTAGTGCTCGCAAACAAGTTTTGCTTCTTGTTATAGTCAAAAGTTAGATTGATGCAAAACATTATGTTGTAGCAAATATGTTATTAGACTCTGCTCCCAAAAATCGTATATAAAGAGAAATTTTGTTTAAAAATTAAATTTACATCCCAAGAGAAGAGAGCTTGTGGAGCAGTGCGTGTTTGGGGGCATGGGCAAAGAGGAACATTACAATATATTTGAAGTTTTTATTGAGGGTTGTAGAGAAAAATATAATTTAGCGATTGAGCAGTTAGGTAATGGGCTACTCGCGATAGAGACCGAACTAGGGTGGACGGTTTTAGGACCTACTGACCCAATTATAAGTAACTTCCCTATAGTTCATATCCCACTCAGTTTTAACTGTAGTGCCCCAGACTATAGGTCACTTGAGATTTTAGGCATAAAAGATCCTATACGATAGGGACAATTTCTGATGAAGAAGTTTTTGCTGATTTTTTAAACACAGTTAAAGTTAATGAGGGGGGACGGTATGAAGTAAAATTGCCTTGGAAGGTTGATAGGGATAAGTTAAAGTCTAACAGGCAGCTTGCTGAGAAACGTTTAATTTTAATGACTAAAGATTTAATGCATAGAAATTTGTTTAGAAAATATGATAAAGTTTTAGAGGAATGGAAGGAGCTGCAAATTATTGAGGAGGTCAGGAAGGATGATGGGCCTGGGTACTACTTGCCACATAAACGGGTTGTAAAAGAGGTTGGTACGACTAAAATTAGACCTGTCTTTGATGCGAGTGCTAAAGAAGCTGGTGAGTTTTCTTTAAATGATTGTTTCACAATAGGGCAGAAAATATAACTAGATTGATTTTAAAATTTAGAGAAAAGGTAGTATCAGATATCGAAAAAGCATTCTTACAGATTGCAGTCGCGCCTGAAGATACGCATTTTTTAAAGTTTTTGTGGTGGTCAGATTACAATAAGAGAATGATTTCTGTTCTACGCCATCGTAGAGTCATTTTTGAGGTAACGACCAAGCACTTTTTTATTAGGAGCCACTCTCGACCATATGTTAAGGTTATCACCCCCTGAGTTTGAACAGACTGCTAGGTACTTGAGACAATCCTTGTATGTTGGCAATTGTGTCACTTCGGTGAACAGCATGAACGAGTTAACTAAAAATTATAATATGATTTTTATTATATGCAAGAAATTCGAACTAATCCAAGAGTTGTAAAGTCGAAAACCTTTCTTGTCCTGCTCACGAAGACATAAATATTTTTTCATACCACTAAAATTGATTATGAATTTCATGTTTTGGAAAGATACTGAGACAAAGATGCAGCCAAAATCCTAGGAAATTTGGAATACATTCCAATAATGTAAAGCATTGGACCATATAAACCTCTGAGTAGAACAAATGACTTTTTGGTCTTCCACTCATATCACCTTACAGCGCATCGAAGTTGTATCTCCACCAAAAATCTGAGTCAAGACAAATCGTCTTCCCTCTACACGGCTGGGTGTAGTAAAAGATCCCTCTAAGCAAAGAATATATCATATACATCAGGACTATAAATATGTTATAGTTCACTAATATTTGTTGCCTTGTAGACATTATTATTATTGCTAGGGGTGGTCCTAATTGGTTCCTGCGCTGCGACCTCTTGTTCTATTGTGCTCCCCGCTATTGTCTACCCTTCCACAATACATGTAACCTGTAACAAAGTCCAGGATTTTAGTGGGGCGAATCTTAATTACTTCCTCTTGTGTAATCTTTTCATTTCCAAATAGGTTTTCCCTTGCCTTTGTGAATGCTTCACAGACGAACACAGAGACGACTTAAAAACGTTTAGTTTCTTAGTTACCGGTAACAGGAGGGCGAGGATGCTTACAGGATTGCGTTAAAATAGGAGTGATGGCGAAGTAAGATTCAGAATCTCAAATCGGTAATAGCATCCCTACTCACCTGTTTAAATATAATTAGTATGTATGAGGAGGATTTATAACGGAACAGGATGTGAACGACTTTGCCACAGGATGACGTATGTGTTCCATCTGAAGGAATGACAAAATACATTTATGTAAAATGCCGATTAAGGAATCAATACACAAATTGAATTGAATTGAGTCCCATGTTATCCAGGCGACAGTGGCCTGTGACCATCCCTGTCGCAAGTTTTATTTTCGTCCTGCTTAATTTTAAAATGGACGCTGTTAAGTCCCTGTTTGGGATTTCCAGAAAGATCTTGGAATGAGTCTTGTCATGGGAATTTAGATCAGTGTCGTGAGTATTGTCTGAATCTCCTTTTTGGCTGTGTAATCCCACTGGTCAGTTCGGGTCCTATGAGTGGTTTTTCGCTTGACATTCCCGCAAGCTCGTCAGCAACCTGGTTACCTTGCGATTCCCGCGTGCACAGGTGCCCACAATAGTGTGAATGAGTTGCAATTACCTAGTGTGTTTAGCATTTGTGTGTATTCAAGGACTAGCCCTGAATTTACCACATACGAGTCTATTGCTGTAATTGCTGCTTTGCTGTCTGTCACTATAAAGATTTCCCTTTTGATAAAGTTCTCTTTTAATACCTGAGCAGCCGCTGTCAGGATTGCATATATCTCGGCTTGAAACACGGTCGCTTTTTGTCGTAGGCTTACAGAAATTTTGCAGCCCCGTCCATTGCGCGCGTATACTCAAGAGTCAGTGCCCTTAGTGGTTTTCGAGCCGTCTGTGTAATACACGTTTCCATCCAGCTTTGCTTTATTTGGAACTATTCTCCCAGGCATGCCGAGTTGGGTATAGCCCTCTGAGCGCCTCTGTCCAAATTGCTAGGTTTAGTGGCGGCAGGTTCAAGAGAGTGTCCATAGTTGCCGTAGGGGTCGTTGTCACTGCCCCCGTAATTCAAGGCATGCCCTTCGCTGCACCTTGCTAAGTTTCTCTATGTTCTTCTGGGTGAAGCTTTTGTGCCACCACACTAGTGAAGCATACGTAATGACCGGTCTGATCATTCTAGGTGTATAATGTATATCCAGTGGGTCATAGTTGGAGGCCCCACTTGGTTCCGAACGCTCGCATACAGGCCCATGTGGATTTTGTGACTTTGTTCGCTGTCTTCTGTAGGTGTGGTTTGAAGGTCAGCCTTTGTTCTAACGTTTTGCTCAAGTATTTTCCTTCTCCCACTTGTAGACATTGTCAACCACTATATTATTAATCACAATAAGCAAACATCCTCGAATAATGAACAATAATATGCAGTGTTACCAGTTACTGTCAATACATGTGTAAGAAAGAAAGCAATTTAAAGAAATTTACGTAAGTTACTTTACATAAGTAAATAGGAATATAAGTGTTAGAACAGGTTTAGGTTATCATAGCAAATCACAACTCAGTTCAGGCAGCGACATCTACATATCGAGTATAGAATATTCTTAATAATACCCTTGTTTACGAAGTAACATAATAGCAGAGATAAATGTTACTTTATCTATGGTAATAGGAAACATGAAAGTCATTTTTTGCATTAAAGAACAATTGGACGAGTTTCCCAATGATGTAATTGCAAACTTTCCGTTTACACTTACATCCGCTGTTTATTCCATTTACTGAAATAGTCATTTAAAAAAAAACAGACAAAAGTGTTAACGTCATAAATATAATGTTTTGATTTATACACAGGATACTCTTTGTTAAAATAAATTACCTTGGAAAAGTTGTTAAAAGCAATGTGAAAACGAAATAATATTAAGTCGATGTGTTTGGTTTATGCAAGGTTTGAATATGGTTCACCTTTCTGTGATTGTTGTAGTGTTAGCACTTGTACAATTTGGGCATTGCATTTATATCTACAATGTATACAATAGTAAGGCAGAATTTTTTCTTCTATTCCTTGTGCCTTTTCGTCTAATGTATTCAAAGAAAGACAAAAGATTTAACTTCATGCAGCCATTCGACTGCTAAAACGTTTTTATTTAAATACATCTTTCATGACATAAATTTTGCACACTCGATAATGGTCATTTTGGCCATAACTTTCTGTATATAAGAGAAATTTGCAAATAGCTAACGCCTTATATTTTATTTATAAATTCAGACCTAAACCTTGTTCAAGCCGTAGTAGAATTGGACGCTCCCTATGATGATCCCAACGATTCAAGACTGTTACATAGTTACAAAGAATTGTCTGGCAATACACACAAAGGGCAAAAGCGACCAAAACCATGTTGTACTCTTGATACAACACCACATACAATTAACGAAAACACATCACTCATACAGGAATGTCACAATCGAACCATAGGAAAACACAACTTTACAAAATATTTCCTTTCGACCAAAGATGAAGATTCAACCGAGAATAAGATGAAGTTGAAGACTGTCGAAGGTTATATACTGGTAGGGAACTTCCATTAGACAGCTCTTATTTAAATTTTACTTTTAGTGTTACATACAATGCGTGCTACAAAAATTCAAGGTGGTAAGTAGAATATAACACGAAGTCGTAATTGATCACATAACGATTGCAAAAATTTTGTTTTATATACCTAGGTGGGCAAGGACGGTATGATTTTATTAGATGGATTAGTTGGTTTTTTGAACATCCTTTATAATGGTACTTGGGTAACGCCGTTTACGGTATCAATTGGAAATAAGTGTTATAAGGAGGTCCAACGACAATCTGCGGAATATGTAAAGAATAAAACAGTAACAACTTGTAATCCGGCCTTAATTGGTTTACAAAATTGTATGCTAAGGGAAGTTCCATTGCATTGTCCGCCCGATCATATAGGAGACATAAAAGCTTGTGAGCGCTTAAGAATGTCACATTGAACAAGGCACAAGACAAAGCATCAAGTTTGTTGTAAGTCTAGGAAAATAAATTTGTAATTGATTTTTTTCACAATAAAGTACACATTGTAATCCTCCTTAATACATAAGTTAGCGATTCCCAAAGGACATCGTGTAAGTTGTAATATATAAGGCGCTAGAGAATAAAACAAAGTAGTATGGACTAACAACAAAACAAAGTACATGGAAATGAAATTATATATTAGAAAAGTGACAGTGGTGAACACAGTCACGCGGGTTTATAAAGTGCCTGTATGTATAGAACAGGGGCGCCGCTACTAAATGGCAAGGGGGGGGGGGGGGCTAGAATTTCATAAATCGCGTAAATCCATTTTTAGAAAATGTTAGAAGCTCACAAAAAAACCATTACATAGCCACAGCCACAGGTAACAATTTTCAAGCATTCTAATTTCCACTTGAAAAAATGTAAGGGTCTCCCCTAACAAATTTTCTTCCGCCGCCCCTGGTATAGAGATGTATAGATGTAGATGTATTGACACCAAATGTACTTTTTACGCAGATATAGAGGATAAAGTTGTACTGTCTGTAGTATAATGGACCATATTATAAATTTCCCATTCCTTATCCAAAATCAACACAATCTATTTCAAGAGACAAGGGATGTGTCACTGAAGACGAGACTGTGCACCACGTTGCAAGCGTATTTGCCTCATTCAACTAACAGCATGTCGTTAAATGGAGTGACTTTAGTGTTGCTGATGAGGCTGGGTGGCCCCAATTATGGAGGTATTAAAATAATCGATATACCTAATACTTATTTAGGAAAAGTTATTAACTAATTTGAATACACAAATGTGCAAGTATAAATATCCAATCCGATAATGAGAATTACTTATTATTAATGTTTTTACTACGAGTATATTACGTTATTTTGTTTATCAGTCGGCGTATTCGTCTGCCACAGAAGTCCAAGCTTTCAGTAGAAGTGCGATGAGATGTTCCAGTGTCCTTGGTTCAGTCTGTTCGACCTCCTTTTTCATTAAACCGCAGATGGATTGGGTTAAGGTGGGGTGATACCACAGGCCAAGGTAATATCTCCAGGCCTTGTTCACGCAACCACTGCTGCGTTAATCGTGACAAATGCGCCCTCGCATTGTCCTGCACTAACCTGTAACCGCCAGGGTACAATGTGCTTGCAGTGTCCAACAAATGACCGTTCACTACCTGCGACGATACAAAGTGTTGTTGCGCCCCTTGCTGAATACCGCCACAGACCATAACTCTTTGAGATAACTGGAGCACTTCAACGTTCATCCGACTCTTGTTGCGCACTTTTAACGTGTTTCCCTCCAAGTAACACATGGCCTCATCTGTAAAAAATACGTCGTCCAGTGCGTCGTCTTGAAATGCTTGCTAGAATTCAACTCGTCGTTATTTTTGCAAGGGTGTCACCGTGGGGACCTTTTTCGGTTTACGGAAACGGTAGCCTTGTCGATTTGCCCCGCGTCGCGCAATATCCCTGGATGGATATGTATCTGTCATTAAGCCCATCGAAATGACCTGCAATCTTCTGAAATCCCAGTTTTGGGTTATCCCCGGCAATAGCATTCAAGCAGCGTAAGTCGTTGCCCTGCACCAGTCGGTTTCTCCCTCCAGCCCAGCGGTGCTCCATACCCTCACCATTCATCACCCTTTTAATGAAGGCATAAACAGTCACTTTACTCACATACACCAATTTCACCAGTTCTTTTGAATCACGCACATTATTTTTCTATAAAGTTAGTAAAGTTTGCCTTTTTTCAGCTTTTGACATTTTGTTCTACTTTTGCATGCTATTCTATGGCACTCCCATTTTTGTACGTCACGTAGCATCTGAGATTACTAGCGTATATGATTGCTTTTATGAAGCATTGACAACTTGGTTATTAAAGAATAGGGGTGTCTCGACCTCATACATAACGTTAAGAAGCAAATGCGCGGTACTATACATATTACAACAAGATGACGCTGCTTCGAATAGGGCAAAGTTGGCAAAGACCCAAAAAATTAAGAATATACTCCTTGATTTGTTAACATAAAAGGTGAAAATGTACTTTTATGTGTTTCAAAAATCGTACAGCAATGATTGGTGCAAAACATGCAGTTGTAAAGCACGGCAGGAAGCTATTTTAATTATTGCCAAATGGGGCATAGTTATTTAAGAATTGAACACATAAATACGTGATTATGTAAAAAAATTGAAGGAGCGTGTAGAGCCTTTGAGTTGAACTCAATTACCGACGAGTTACGCCTCATTTATGACATGAGAATAGTTAATTAATCAAGATAGTAAGATGCGTTTTTTAATGTTATTACCCACTTGACAAAGAATGTTTTGTGACGTTATCAGAAGGTTGCATTTCGAACCATGTCTGTTAAACAGAGCATTGACGTTATAACAACGACACTTTTAATACGTTTATTTAAAACCATTATAGCGATGGCTTAGTAATGCTGAAGTTTACAAATCGATAATGTAACTTACGTTAATGTCACGTCGACAAAGTGGATGTTACGATAACGACGCATTTATGGCATTTATATGGAATCATCTTCGCGATATTTGTGTAATGTTGAACATGTAACATTACAGGCTTATGTTTACTGATCGATAGCTGATACTACGTCAATGTCACGTCACGTTGACAAAGTTAATGGTACGGAAACGACACAGTTATGACATTTATATGGAACCATCTTAGCGAAGTTTCTGTAATGTTGAACATGTAACATTACAGGTTTACGTTTACTGATCGATGGCTGATACTACGTCAATGTCACGTTGGCAAAGTTAAAGTTACGGAAACGACACAGTTATGACATTTATATGGAACCATCTTAGCGAAGTTTCTGTAATGTTGAACATGTAACATTACAGGATTACGTTTACTGATCGATGGCTGATACTACGTCAATGTCACGTTGACAAAGTTAATGTTACGGAAACGACACAGTTATGACACTTATATGGAACCATCTTAGCGAAATTTCTGTAATGTTGAACATGTAACATTACAGGATTACGTTTACTGATCGATGGCTGATACTACGTCAATGTCACGTTGACAAATTTGATGTTACGGAAACGACACAGTTATGACATTTATATGGAACCATCTTAGCGATGTTTCTGTAATGTTGAACATGTAACATTACAGGATTACGTTTACTGATCGATGGCTGATACTACGTCAATGTCACGTTGACAAAGTTAAAGTTACGGAATCGACACAGTTATGACATTTATATGGAACCATCTTAGCGAAGTTTCTGTAATGTTGAACATGTAACATTACAGGATTACGTTTACTGACCGATGGCTGATACTACGTCAATGTCACGTCACGTTGACAAAGTTAATGGTACGGAAACGACACAGTTATGACATTTATATGGAACCATCTTAGCGAAGTTTCTGTAATGTTGAACATCTAACATTACAGGATTACGTTTACTGATCGATGGCTGATACTACGTCAATGTCACGTTGACAAAGTTAAAGTTACGGAAACGACACAGTTATGACATTTATATGGAACCATCTTAGCGAAGTTTCTGTAATGTTGAACATCTAACATTACAGGATTACGTTTACTGATCGATGGCTGATACTACGTCAATGTCACGTTGACAAAGTTAAAGTTACGGAAAAGACACAGTTATGACATTTATATGGAACCATCTTAGCGAAGTTTCTGTAATGTTGAACATGTAACATTACAGGATTAAGTTTACTGATCGATGGCTGATACTACGTCAATGTCACGTTGACAAAGTTAATGTTACGGAAACGACACAGTTATGACACTTATATGGAACCATCTTAGCGAAATTTCTGTAATGTTGAACATGTAACATTACAGGATTACGTTTACTGATCGATGGCTAATACTAGATCAATGTCACGTCGACAAAGTTGATGTTACGGCAACGACATAGTTATGACATTTATATGAAACCATGGTAGCCATGATTATGTAAAATCGAAACACTAAATCAACGTTAACAGACTTGTGAAAAGTAAAAACGTTAATAGGATTACAGTAATAATGTAATTTTAATAATAATTTAATTAATAATAATAATTTAATTTGATTAATTTGTAAATTTACATGTCACATCTGTCACATCATTGTTGGTTTCAAAAAATTCCTTTTAATAACAAGTATTATAACATTTTATAAAAGTACATTTTCTCGAAAACTACCACTAAAAATTTAAAAACAAATACACCATTAAATAGGCCTTTAAATAAGCTTTAAAATGATATGCTACTCGACCCCTATTCCCATTTAAAATTTTAAGGGTTGGTGTCACCACCGCTAGGGGATGAAGTTACAAAGTTCGAAATACACTGAAAAGTTGTCCCCTTCAAATACAAAATTGACTTGTTTCAGGAATTTTTCGAAAAATAGTAATGATCTGAAAATGGCCCTGTTTCGTTTTCAATAACCCGCCCTGTTTACATTTCATTGCTTTTTTTAAAGTATTGGTATTGTTTGGTGGACGTTGTTCATAACACGTTTTAACAGAATCAGTATCAAAAGTTGGTTTGATGACTTTTTGAGAACATCAAGTTAACTTTACGAGGTTACATTATATCGTTAATTATTTTCGATCTTAAATAGATGTAACTGTTGGGGCGTTACAAGGTAACGTTTGTGAAGGCGGACATTAGCAGTCGCCGCAACGTTTATAGCATGTCCTTGGTACTTATTCGCTAACGTTAGAAGTTACCATAAAACGTTTATTTAATGTGTATGTTACACAATTTTGTCATGTGGGTAAGTGTAAGGTATCCCTTTAGCAATACCGTAACGGTCGGGGTTGGTAAACCCGATACCTTACAGTAAGATAGCGGTTATTCAGAAATATTAAACTGATATGCGCAGTTAAAAATAGACTTTACGTCTAAGGTAGTTAGGGAAGCAAGTAATCGAATATTAAGATTTTTACATTGAAACCCCTATGGAGCATCGGCCAATTCTACACCCTGTATAGATAACAAAATAAAACTTTATAAGTTTATTGGGTCACAAAAGTTTCAGTTGTAATGCTTACTCCAACGAAGTTATCAACTTGTGTAGGTATGATCAAGAACTTCTACTTAGACAAAGGTGTATATTGTATAATCCTTTTTACTTCTTACCAAATACTTTGCATATTGTATTGTTACACTTATTTATCTTATATTCCATTCAATCATCCTAAAATGCAAAACATGTTGTTATAATAAATTACGGATGAAAAAATATATAATAACACAGTCTTTGTGTAACAAAATACTTATAAAAAAACTGGAATCACGTTGAATCTACTGTTGTTAAAAGTGAAAAAAGTAATAATTCAGCATATAGGTACATTAACTGAAAAAATCAACGGCGTATATGTTATCTAAGCTATCCTTGAGGTAATAATAAGGCTGCTATAAAAGGAAAGTAGCGAAAGCTTACGTACCAGTTTTGTTAAGGAAATCTTCAATCATGAATCTATTAGTAGTAGTAGTACTTGGCATACTGTTAAGCGCAACCAGCTTTGTGCATTGTTTTAATATCTATGAATCCTACCAAAGTCAGAGTAAGTTCAAGTTTCAGTTTACAATTCAGGGATAAATAATCAATATTCTTGTCGATGCAGATCAATCCTTAATTGAGACTATAGCAGAATTGGAAGCCGAAAGTAACTCCAACGGAAACGTTCCCTCAAGGAAGCGACGCGATATAAAAGTCGTTACCGATAGTAAGATACCTCAGATACCTCAAACGAGGTCCTATGAACCGTGTTGTAAAGCGGACACTGCGCCTCGTTTCGTTATTAATCGGGCATTTGTACGTCATTGTACAAACCTTACTGTATCAAAAGAGAACGTTACAGTACAAAGTGTCAGAACCCTAAATCGAAATTCGACAGAGTTTAAAGAAAAATTGAAAATTCTAAAGAATAATGCTGTGGTACGTATCTCTGGATTATGTTAAGTTTATGATCAAAAATTTTAACCCCGTTTCAGTGCCAAATGCAGTGTGTCGCACAGAAATATGACTTGGTAAGCAAATTTTAATATTTAGTTAACAAAATTGGAGTCGTTTTCTTTTGATTTAGGCGGACAAAGATGGGATTGTAATATTACAGGGATTACTGAAATATATGTCTACAATATACGAAGGCACCTGGATAGCACCTTATACAAAAGAAATAGTTACAAAATGTGTGAACGAAATACATCCGGAATCTACTAGCTATCTGAAGACAAAAACTCCAAACACCTGTAATCCTGCCCTTGTTACATTGAGCTACTGCATTTTTAGAGAAATTCAAATGAATTGTCCTCCCGAGTATATAGGAGATATAGAGGCTTGTCTTCGTAGAATCAACGCATATAATAGATTCTAGTTTGAACAGTGAAATTAACCCTTGCTTTTACTTGTTTTATTATTTTGCTTAATCCTACTTGTGCATGTTTGTAAAAATAATTATGATAGTTAAATAAAAAAGTATTGTTTTTTACCGCAAGTTAATACCACCCATACGATCAGCATTTCGGTAAGTGAAGAGTATACATGGTGCTAATTACCTCCTAATAAACCAGATGATGTTCATAATGTTGAAGTAGTCAGGTTATATTATTCAAGGTGGTCCACCAAAGGTTTTGGATGAAAATAAGACACGCAAAAAACACCTGATCACGTTGGTTTTATTTTTCCTATTTGCAACATCGTCTGAATAACCTTTGAGTCGTGAGATGAACAAATTCCTAGAACTTGAGTAAAGAAAAGAGGTTGAGTTGAATCTCATTGGAGAGGCCAACGAATTCCCTAATTAGTAACATGCAGAATTTTGAATTTAAATAGACGATTTTCAAAGCAAAAAAATATTTTGAGTTGAACCTGTTTGTCATTTACGAACTACAGACGGTTGTTTGTTGCTGGACAATGGATTTGTGTTACATTGCACAACATACTTATGCTCGTATTACCCACGGGGTAGTGGGTACAAGTTCTACATGTTGAGGCATTTCTGAAGTAGTGAATGTGCTTCGCTTATGGTTTGTCCGCGTAAATTGAAGCAGATGGGGTTGAGTAGATTTTTCAAGTGGTCCCATAAAAGGAATACGGTGATGGAGGAAGCAATTCTACGGAACTTCTTCCTCCAATCCAGTGATACGGAGAATGATAATACAAATACTAACATTTGCAGCATAATGAGGAGCTTCTTGTAATATCAACGGAAACTGCAAGATACTTTTGATCATAATCAACAACATCAGTCAACATGAAATCTTCAAGAATGCGTCTATTTTGGTACAATGTCTTATAAGAACGGATGAGGACCTATGTCACGAGTACCAAACATTCCAGCCAAAACGTTTAAATTTAAAGAATGTAGCGTATGTACGTGATAAAATATTCGAGGATTATAGTGAAACCAATAGCGGCAAAAAAGTACATTAATTACTAAAACAAGTGTTCACTTATAACTGTTTACTCACTTATTACTCATTATTTAACCGAATTGTAAACGACGCGACGGCCTCCATCATCTCCATTCAGTTCTTGTGTTAAATTAATTTTAATAATTTTGTATATTTTTTTATTCGTTTTCGTAGTACGCTGATAGACCAGATGCAACTGGTAGTTTACGTGTATTCGATGAAAACTCAATCGTCACATGGCCCAAAATTGTGACTTCTGCCATTAATAGATCCAGTTTATTAGAGTTTTGCAGCCAATCACAAAACTTACTATAGCGAAACATATTGTTTATAACAGTATATTATATAACGAGCATATAAGAGAGGCTATTAATTACGAGAACGAATTTTTGCGAAACGAGGCGCAGGTGAATGAAGCAAATCGTTCGAGTTGTCCACGACTGCACATATTTTTAATTTAATTCAAGTACTTATTTCATTTAAAATTAACACGGACATTTTGATCTGTCAAGTTCTTCTCTACAAACCGACACCCTTGATTGAATGTATTTAACGGATACCCTGACAACCGACACTCTTGACTGACTGTATTGGACGATTACCATGATAATATACATTCTGTGCAAGATAAGGAGGCCCACTATGGGAATCTCGGAAACGGTAAGAGATGGAGTTTCGGTTAAATGGGAGAAAAGTTTGGCAATTTTGAGTTTAGTAAAATGACATTTTTAAACTGACGAAATTACGAACCGTTCCAAAGTTATGCGACAAAAAGTGAATTTTCAGGATTTCGTTTTTGACAAATTGTTACTTTGTCGTTGAGGTTAAATAAAAAGTAAAAGAAGCTTCTACAGGTACTTTTTAAAGTTCTTTAACAAGGCATACGGCAAATTGGAATCTGACGTTTCGTTTTCAAGTAACCATCATCAACTTTGTTTTTTTTAAATACGGTCCATTCATGCATGTATCACACTTTATTACGGCGGTAATTGTTGCTCATGCACACTAGCGGGACTTGTCCTTCGTTACCGTTCTACCGCGGATTAACTGTCTTTTTTACGCACACTCGCGCCACTAGTTCTTTTGTAAGCCACAAAACCCTCCTAAATACACTTACATCTTAAATTTACGTTACTGTCGTCTATTCTATCCCACAAGGATTCGTGTATCTTTAATAAAGTAGACGTTCCTTTGTCTGTGTGGATGTGTCCATGTAATTCCACAAGATGGTTTGTGTCCCGTAAACTGTTATTCGCTTGCAGCTCTGTCACGCTCATCCGTATCCTCCTTCATTATTTCACCGCCCTTCAAATCCGGCACCATTACAGGTTTAGAAGCCGTAGGTGTAATACACGATTTCATTCGGCTTTACGTTAATGGAATTGTTCTCCCAACCGTATGGAGTGGGAATTGTTATCTTAAACAGTCGACGCCATTAACTTTCAACCTATATGCCTCCAAGAGAACCTCTGCCTTATTTACTAGGTCTGGAGGGGGTAGGTTCAAGAATGTTTCCACAACTCCTGTAGCGGTCGTTGCCATCGCTCCAAATTCCAAACCAGACCATCAGCTGGACCATGCTAAGTAATTGTACGTTCCATTGGGCGATGGCCTTATGAAACTGCACCAGTGACGCACGCGTAATGTGATTGGATTAATCATGACAGTGGAATATCTAATGGTTCATTTTTGGAGACTTTCTCCCGAACATTCGTCTGAAAGCCAACAGACTGTGTTTGTTTTCTTACCCAGATGTGGATAGTCCTTTGTGTAATCTAGTGCGTATTGTACTTCTTGCAGTATCTGCAGCTTGTCACCGTATATTACCTTTCCCCGATCGAATCACTATAAAACTGAACCTTACCTACAGATCTCTTACCTTCCACCCTCACATATCATATACTATCCAAAACATATTTAAACCCTATAATATCCACATCTCTTTGTCAAGTAAACACACCCTACGCTCCTCCTTAGTCAAAAACTAAGATCCTGCCAACAAACTAGATTACTCCGGTATCTACAAATTCAACTGTCACACCTCTTCCTCCCTCTACATAGGGCAGACGCGGAGATACTTTTCTTCGAGGATTAATGAGCATACCAATTGCATTAAAAATAACAATGTAGATAAAAAATCTGCTTTTGCGGAGCACATCCTCAAAACTAGCCACCACGTCAACTGCAAAAAAGGTCACCTTATGAATGTAGTAGAAATGCTAGAAATTACTCGTCAAAAAGAGAACCTAGCCCACCTTAATGAAATTGTGGACTTTTCTAACTTCTAACTTCAGTTCACTCTGTATATATTTGTTTGTACTTTCAGTTTTCCCTCTCTGCTGTTGGTGTCACTGGTTTGGTTGTTTCCGTCATTTTTGCTTGCGTTTCACCTTTAATCCCCATATTTTTACCATTCATCTATGTCCTTCTGGCTATCTTAGGTTCCCTATTTTGGGAGCCTCGTTATTTTATCAATACCACTGTGGTTAATGGTTTAATGTAATTATCTAACCTAATTATTTTATATAACCCCTCAGGTGAGTTGTTAACTTGTATAGTTTATAAGCTAACGTTCGTTATTTTAGTCAACCTTTAATATATTTGCAAATATTTTAGCATTTCTCCAATTTGGATTGAGATTGGGATGTGTCTCATCCCGAAACATGTGACCCTCTAATAATCTATATAAATGTAATCGCTATTGCTGCCATTAAACAAGTTTATCAAGGGGAGGTTGCGAGTTATTATTGTCTATAATCGATTTCAACCCCTTCGTGCAATAAAAAAAATCTTTCGATGTACAACAGTCCACAATGTATTATATTATAGTTTTAAATATTCCGCAATTGTCACATTGACTCTCTCGTACCTATTTACATTTTTTTCATAGAATGGATTCATTGTTATATGACACATTGATTACTTGATTTACTAAAAAATCCATTGAAACCTAAATAACTGTGACCATCTTATTGATAACAATATTACGTAAGGGATAAAAGGGGGAATTAATGCAACGGATTCATAACAATATTCGCGTCAATTTTTATGTAAAGAAAAATTCGGAACAAATTGTTATTATTTGAAAAACGTTTCAACAATGAAAACAGTTATGTGTCCACCAAAGCGACGCGCTTATTTCAATATTCTATAACCTTGTGACGCAGAAACTTGATAATAGCGCCTGTTAGACTTTTTTTAATTAAATAAAGCAACTATAAAAGAAGATGGGCACCAAACTGTGGAACAGTTACCGAAGAAATTTTCGTAATGAAAGGGTTCGTATTTTTTCTTTCTGCAATATTGGCATGTTCTTCCGTAAAATCTTCTAACATTCAAGACGAATACTACAGTAAGTTAGGTCAGAATATTTATATAATATAATGATAACGTAGAGAGTATTCAACATCTCATTCAACCTAATACGTGTAATTATTTAACACTATTGTTGCAAGTTGAAACTAAGAATGTCTGAAGAATTGCATTATAATGTACATAATATTAAGTCTACCATAATAGCAAATCTTCAGATATTGAAATTAGTACTTCCTCGTACGAGCTTTTTCAGACATTCAGTTGGTTTAATCACATTGGTAAAAGATGCCAGGGTTATAATTGTCGCAATGGAAATTTAAACTTTTAACGTGTCAACATTTCAGATCAAGATATAGAATCTATACTAGAACTGGAACAGGTAGTTATGGCGGAAGGTCATCAAGAAGTACATTCAAGAGTACGCCGAGACGATATAAAGGTTATTACAAAGAAAAATTTTACTAGAGATTACGAACTCTGTTGCAAGGCCAATTTAACAACCTCGCACAGTAATCCAGAATATGTTAACGAATGTTATAATAGAACAATAGGAAAGCATGTCTTTAAAGCAGGCGACTTTGACAATAATGACACAGAGCGCATACTGCAGTTAATAGTCGACGAAATAGTGGTAAGTTTTACACCTATAAAGTCAAGGTGTGCAATTCTGAATTTGAAACAAATAAATACAGAATAATAATTCTGAAATAAATGATATACCTATTTGGTTCTTCTTTTTCAGTGTTATGACGAGTGCCTCCTTTCAGAAAAGTACAAAATGGTAAGTGTAGTGCAAGTTTTTCCATTTCTTGTTAAATTCGTAATAAGTAGCAAATATTGACATTAAACTAAAATAACACATTTCATTAAAACCATTTGATCAAATAGGTGAGCGGAATCTTTGATCAACTGAAGCAATACATATCGACTACATACAGTGACACTTGGATCGCGCCACTCTCTGAAACGATTGCTGACAAATGTTCAAAGGAATATGAAACAAATTCTATAAAATATCAGAACCAAACTAAGTATAGCTGCAATCCCAAACACTTTTGGTTAGATATGTGCATACAACTACAAGCTCAAATGAATTGTCCAGCGGATCAAAAAGGAGACCCAGAACATTGCAAATATGTAAGAATTATTCCCGTTAGAATACATCCTCATTAAATATAACTCTTTGCGTTGTAAACCGGATTAATAAACATTTCTGTAAATGTATTTAATTTTATTTCGTTGTGGATTAAGGTGCTGAAGCTTTTTGCTTAATATGAAGAGAACGGTTCTTCATGAAAACGAAATATTCCTGGTCGTTGTTTTAGGTTTAGCAATTTTTTCTTCATGGTACGTGATGCGTCGACGTTGCTAGATGGGAAGCATAGAAGAGTTCAGTTAGGTTTCTGTTGTAGTATATCCTGCTCATGATTCCATTTGGTGTGTCCTGAATCACCCATGTGGTTCATGTGATGTTTGTACCTCTGACGAGAGGTGGGATCTTCTTCAGCAAATTTTGGAGAAAAACGAAATGAGTTAAATTTTATTCATGCATTTCGTAGCGTTTTTGAGAAAGCTGAGGCGAAGGAATGGGAACAAAAGAAACTTATTGTTACATGTAAGACTATAATGTTTGAATGCTTTGCCTTGTATTCTTGTGACCCACACCTTATAACAACTGAGAATTATTTTGGGAAGATGTGAAGGCTAAAAAATTGATGGCGTATTGTCCAATATATGGCTTGCATCAGACGTTGACCACAATAAAGCGATCTTATTCTATCAATTTCCAACGAATTAGCCCTCGGTGATTATTCCAAACGCACAACATTACCATGGGAGCCTAAAAATTCCCGCTATAGGGGTGCTTTTGGTATTATTATCTGATTATAGTAGTCGAAGTTCAATCCAGGAATTTACGCAGGTAACTACTGTCTCATCTCAAAAAAAAATGCTGCTCCTTTCTAGTTAGCTGTTAATTCCTGGAGCAGGATAAGTTAACCCGACTCAAGGTTTATTAAGTGAATAGGTTACCTCAATGAACAGATTTACTTCGATTGGTTGAGTAAGGCTACGTCATCGTCAGTCTTTTTAGATACGACTACCATTAAATTTGAATTAGAATATTCAAATTTTAATATATTTTATAAGTGTATGAATTAAGTTCTTGGTATTATGTACATTTTTTTTTGGAAGTAACTAATTGCTGTATTTTCGTTTCATATTTCTATACAAAAAAGTTCAAAAGTGTTACTTATTACAATAAATTATACCTACAAGTAGGTAGATCTTTTTAAATTTTAAGATAGGTAATACGAATTCCGTTGTAAAGTGATGTGGACGGTATATTTTATGCTTACTTATAAACAAAGCAAGTTATTACGTAAGCTATTCTTATTTCGTGCCTATTTATTCTCTGTTGAACTCGTATTTCTCCATTTGTTAGTACAGTTTCGGTCGGTCTTGCAATACTGCATAACAGGTATTTAGAAAAAGTTTTGTGGGATCAAATTGTAAGTAGCAAAGAAAACTTTCTTTTCGTAGATATTTGTAGCAGTTTTTCTTTTAAATATTTCATTCGTAGGTTAGGTGTGTATTTATTTGTGTATATTCGTAGTTTTTTTTTCTTTGAAAACGTAGTCTTTTATCGAGTCTTAGAACAATGTAAAAAAGGTGTAAATATGAGTGAACTATTTGAAAATACTAATGAAACGATGAAAATGACGTATTAAAACAAAATACTGGACACGACACCTGACATCTCCTGCAAATAGCTACGTTCCTAGAGGATTTTAGAAATTTAGATCAGCCGGTTCGGTTTGTTTTGCCGCTTATGAAAAAGAAATATAAGTATGTATGAGGAAATGTAATTTGAAAGAAAAAGAAAATTTTAGTGTTATTCAAGTACGTAATGTAATAGAAAATGAAAGAATTTTTGTAACAGTTTATGTAGTTTTTGTTAAGAAACACAATAATTCACACTGCAAGTGTGCAACAGACAAATATATTACCTATGCAACAGACTGAGAGCGCGCTATAACGTGAAATGTCGCGCGACTGGCAGTGACGTTGCACCCTCTCTGCACGCTGCGCGCGATCATCTACAAGCTATGCGATTGAGGCAACCTATTCACTTAATAAACCTTGAACCCGACTGGCCTCAAAACAACTGTTTTATGGTTCAGACCCGGCTCTTCCACTTACAGTATCAACTGTAAACAACTTAATAACTCAAGACACCCAAGCCCAGCACAAGGCTAGAACTTGATGTCACGCGAGACAGGCCTTCAGAGGACCATCTCGTAGCATGGCGCGTTTTTCCAAAGAGATATCCAGAAAGAACCTGCGACTACTTGTGGGCATATTTTCTGGGCACTGTAAACTTAACAAGGAGATGCACCGCATGGGTTTGGTCGAATCACCAACCTGTAGAGGATGCTACACAGACGACGAGACTGCGCAACACATCGTGTGGGATGGCTTGTGTGACGTTGTGGGGTCGAACGACTCTAATCAGGGAGGCAGCACAAAGGGCCCGAATAGGTGGCCTATGTGCGCGTGGACTTCTAACCACCCTCCCATCGTAATCCAGAATCCAGAATCCAAGCACCTTGGACCGGCCGGATTTGGGGGTGGTGGACGTTTGAAGTAAATGGAAGATGGCCTAATTTACCCAACAGCCAGATGGTCGATTTTGGTCTTATTTAATTCGTGGTTACTTACTGTGGTAGGAAATGATAATGCCAGACGTTTTAGTGCGCACAGAATCATTGCCAGACCTCAATAACTTACTGTCATCGCATGAAAGGGCTTGAGACATACCCATGCGTAGCCTATTTTAACTATATCTCGAAAAATCTGCAATATTCGAGTAAAATTGAAGAGACCTTTTTTGTAGTGAATCGAATTCTATACAAAAATGGATCATTAACTTTTTTTCGTATCACGCTCTGTTGTCTACATATTGTGAAAATAGTGTTGTCGATTCACTGATGATTGTTTGGTTTTTCTCAATTTCTGAGATCTAGAGACAATTTATTGTTATTACACCTAGTCGACTTGTAAAATATATAGTCACATTTCTCACTATATCTCGGGAACGGTGAAAGATACCAAAAAAATCTTCGAAAGTTACTTTGGGGGAAATTGAATCCTAGACAAAATGGTCTCTTCATATTATTTACTCGAATATTGCACATTTTTCGAGATATAGTTAAAATAGGCTACGCATGTAAATGGAGCGAGGGACGAGAGAGTGTGTGGCATTTAATGAGGGAATGTGAAGAGCTGAGAGAAGAGGGGAGAGGAATAAAGGTGATCTTAGGTGGGAACGGGCTGGGAGTGGGGTGGATGAAGGGGGTGATGGAGCGAAGGGATAAGCTGATGCCAAGGAGCCAGAAGTAGATTTAGTTTGAGTGGAGGAGAGAGTCATGTATTATTTAATTAAATGAGGTTGTTTACTTAATTAGTGAAATAAGAATCTTTTGTTTCGTTTATTATAACAAAATAAAGGGCTATCTATCTATGTATATGGAGCTCTTTCATGCGATGAGAGTCATGTCATCTCCTACCACAGTACGTGACCACGAATTAAATAAGACCAAAATCGACCATCTGGCTGTTGGGTAAAGTAGGCCACGTCCATTATATTTCAAACGTCCACCACCTCCAAATCCGGCCGGTCCAAGGTGCCAGACTTGGAGTGTAGTGTATCGAATGTGGAAAAAAAACAATGTCTCAATTGGTCGCTAGCTCTTAGCCTAACATGGCAATATACGACGATTAATTATTTGAGTGGTCTGATCAAATTGAAGCTTTAATGTACTTCCTGCAAGTAAAATTGCTGAAACTAAATACCATGATAGCTGTTCGATCGGCTAATCTAGATTTTTTAATAGTAGCTTTTTTTATTTTCATTGTTTTTCTTCACTCAATCGTTTCCATTCATTTTACTCGGTTGTTTTAGTCCTCGTTCCTCTTTCTGGACCTTTCCCTTTTTCCCAAGGGACTCCATTCCGTTACCTTTCTTATCCACTAATCGGAGTCGACTCTTTTTGCATGGCCATCATTTCAGTTTTTTGAACAAAACAGAAATACGAGCTTTTAGTCAGTTTCTCTGTAAGAAGGGATTACCACCCAAAGAGACTCTTGAGAACATGACAGTGGTGAAGGGTGAACTTGCGGCTTTGTGTCAAGTAATTCAAAAATTGTTCTTCAGAATGCCGAACATTGCTTTGCTCGCCATTTTTTAACTTTAATTTTTAACATTTAACCACCTCAGCAAACTTAACTCATATCAATTTCATTGTGTTGATTAATTTTTGAAAAGCTGGTGAATTTTCTTGTCACGCTCTTCTTTATACCTCAAAAATCTATGATTTATTATTTTCACGTATTCATATATTTCCGTTTTACGGTAACAAGCTCGCTTACATGTAATGTTTGTTCATAAATCTACAAAAAGCTACCGAATTTTATATTTTGACCACAGGGTGCTTGTAAAACTGTAACAATGACTGAAAGAAAAATTAAATTACTTCCTATTTTCAGAAAAATTCCCATTCTGGAGCATAAATAACTAAAAATGTTCTGTCTCAGATGTTGAACGCATAGTTATTACTATAACTTTGCGAGAATAAATAACTTCAAGTGGTGTTTGCAGACGCGATTTTATTGGCAATGTTGCCATCACGCTCTGATAATATCGGTGCTGTTCTTATAAGTTAAAAATAAATTTAATTCTGAGAAATTATTACTAAAAAGCTTTCTGTAAATGATAATTAATAACATTTCATCGTAAAACGAGAAGCACTTCAGTTTATATTAGAATATCTATCACAATGCAATAATAAAAAGTAAAAAAAGAAACTTCAATTATCCTTTGACATAGCCTTTTTAATAACCTCCGGCAAGAAGTACTTGTACAAAATTTAAATATATAGATATATATTTATATCTTTTACATTTAGATCAAACGCGTTGGTATTACTTTTGGGTTTTTTATCTACAAAATGGATGTGAATATATTTTTAATGGAACGTCACGAAAATTAATTTGTTTTGTTTACATTCGCATAAAAAAGCTTTATATGGAAGGTTTTGAAGGAAATTTTTAAATATTATTCACATGTAACGTTCCAGAAATAAAAAAAAAATTGTTTTATATCAGTTTGTTACCAATCTCTCACATTGTTCCCACGAGATTTCATAACAAAATTCACGATCCTTAATTTTTCTTCCAAAGGCTACGATTTGAACCTTTTAAGAAAAAGGCTTTTTTCACATTTATAAATGTGTCGTACAAACTCGTCGAGTGTCACTTTACCTTTAAAATGAATCTACTCCTTTATTATAACCATCAAATCAGCGCAATTAAATCTTACGAAGGAACTCTCACGTACCTTTGTTCAAAGGAACGCCTCAAGGATTCTCCTGACCCTCAGATTTGTAATACAGGAGTTACGTTATCCATTTTTAAAGTCAATATAAAGTGCAAAGACTATAACAATTTCCGAATAAACGAAAGGTTTTATTTACTAAACGTCAGTATAAGTATCTGTTTACTCCCATTAATAATACATGTGTCGGAAAGTAAAGATATAATCTGGGAATACACAAACAGAAAACAGGAAACAGAAAGGAAATTGGAATGGTTATTTAAAACATTCTATCTTACTGCCTTTATTGCATGAAAGTATGCTTGCTGCTTTATCCCTCAACGCACTCATTAGTGAATTACACTGCTACCTTACAAGGTAGGGTAAAAATTTACATTGCCGTTAATAATGGCTCAATTCATTTGTTCATTTTCATATGAAATGTCACAGTGAATAAAATCGACCAGATCCTATCAACATCCAATTAGTGGTAGCAATTTTTTTCGAATATTCGAATGTATAATCGAGAATTATTCGGATACTTAATAATACCACTATTCGAATTAGAATAAAAACGAATAAAACGAATTTTTTTCTTACTGTTATTCGAATTCGAATAGTCCTATATTCGAATATTTTTTACGAATATTGGAATATGTAATCGAGAATTATTCGAATACTTAATAATACCACTATTCGAATTAGAATAAAAACGAATAAAATGAATAAAACAATTTTTTTTCTTACTGTTATTCTCATACCTACTCATCCTTCTGGAATTATATTCATCCCCATTTGGAGAATTAACAACACGATGAATTCCAATTTTCTTGAGATACACAGTTCAAAGGATGTGAAAGTGAAACTCAAAAGTACTACTTGTTAAATAAGTGAGTATTAAACATTAGTAGTATAAAAAAACAGTATCTCAATTCAAAAATTAATTTATTAAATCATAGATGTTGCAGGTCAAAAGGTGAGAAATACCCAACCAAGGGGTATGACTACAAATACAGAAAAAAGGTAGTAAATAAATCAAATGGGAAAACACTGTAAGTAATACATAAATAATTGGCTAACCGGAATACAAAAACGAATAGTAGGTATTGTCCTTTACATTCTTAAATTCTTGAAACGGGCGCTAATGAGAATAAAGCCAGATAAAGCCGAATTTAATTAACTTACTACTGAAATATTCATGGCCCGATAAATCACTTGAAAACGAGAAATTTTTCAACTCAGACGATCAATGAAGACTAAGATAGATGAAAGAGAATAGTGTCCTTGTACTTCGTAGACTGTCAATTTTAAATTGCTAATTAAATTTTTCTTGGCATTTATAAGTTATAGTAATAACAGAAATTGTAGTATTAATTAAAGCAATAATTTCCATTCACAATCATATCACATCCATAATCCAATCAGTAAAAGGATGTATGTAAAAATTTACACAAAAATAGCCCCCCACTAGTGGCACTATCATCAAGTTGTAAAGGACTTGTATGTGTTTTAGTAATTACAAGTGAAACATCCACACGATATTGCGTGTAGTTCCGAAGTGGAGTCGACAACCCTTGAGGGCGAACTTTATTTAATTGCGATATATGCGCTAATGGAGTTGAAAAATTTAGATAGGTAAATCACCATTCACAAAAACCGAAGACTGTTCAAGCTCGTGAATATGGTATTTGTAATACGTTTTGAATTTGGAATTGTACAATTCGCAAAAATGCTTGGTTTTCCTTGATTTTCGTCAACATCACGAAGACCAAATTCACCAGCTTTAACAAATTCGTCGAATTTTGTGAAATGCTGCACGCAGTGTACACATGTTAACGTTCTCAGGACCAGTTTTTTTGTTTGCTTCTTCTTTGTTTCGGCTTTAATTCTTCTCATCAGCTAATTTATTTATTTATTTATTTATTTATTATTAAATAAACGGGCATTTGCCCAATAAACAATAATTAAACATACCATGTTAGGAGATTACGAGCACTAAACAAAGTATTATCTATAAATTACTTTACATTAATAACAATATTATCATATAATAATATGAAGGACACGTCATTAGTAAACGTGACACCCAAATTACAAACTTTAACTACTATTTTTAGATTTTGACCCATCAGTGTATAATTAGCTGGTAATTCTAAGTTATAAGATTTGCTGAAGGAAATAGCGGAACATTTACTTAAATTAATATCCATCTTATTTAGCTTACACCAATCCTCCACCCTAACTAAGTCTTGTTGATGCAAGAATCTGTCAGAGTTGTTTTTTATCACTTTAAAGGTTTTAAGATCATCAGCAAACAGCAGAAACTCACAGTGCCACAAAATCGATTTTATATCGTTAATGAATATATTAAACAGGAATGGGCCCAGATGGGATCCTTGTGGGACTCCGGATGATGCCAGGAATTGATTAGATAGGGAAGAAGACAGTTTCACATCGAGCCAGCGGCCACTAAGGTATTCCGCCAACCAGTCCAGCAGCCCATAGCACTTAGGCTTACCTATTAGGAGAGCCTGATCCACTCTGTCAACGACTTTTCTGAAATCAATGTAGTCGGAATGTACCGTTGCGCCCAACTCCAGGTTATCAAGAATCTCGTAAACTTCTTAAAACCAAAATTCCCAGAAGTTGTATGTGAATCTTTCGCATCTCGTAAACCTGAACTGTATGCTTCATTTAAAGTAACAATCTCAGAAGAGCACTTGAAAGAAGCAATGGATCCTGCTGTATGGCCAAAGAATGTAAGTGTTAGACGTTTTTTATTCAAAAAAAGGACGGAGGAAGAAAACCCAATTTAAGTTTTATTCCTAACTTATTGTTATTAAATATACAATATATAAACATAACGAAAATAAATCAATTACTTGTTGATATTTGTAATTTTGACAATCTGCTCATTTTGTGTTTAACAGAGATTGGGGTTAGCGATGACTGTATAAATAATTTAATTATTGACGGGTACTCCCTGATTACAAAGTTTTGTAGGACGCAGTACAAGGGTGGAGGTACTGCGATTTATGTAAAAAATAATGTAAACTGTATTAACTATAAGTCACTAGATGTAAGGAAATTTTGTACTGAAAAGGACTTTGAAGCTTGTGCCATGTCATTTACATCATGTCACAATAACTACATAGTTGTAAACTGTTATCGATCTCCATCGGGAGATAAAACTATGTTCTTTGATAAAATTAATGACATTGTTCAATTTGTATTTAATAAGAATACTAAACTTATTCTCTGTGGTGACTTAAATATACATGCTGACAAAGCATCAAACGATTATACAAAGCTATGCCATCTTCTGATATCTTTTAATTTAACGAACGTTGTAAATGGTTCAACACGCGTTACGGAAACATCTGCAACTACAATTGACCATATATTTATCAATTTTGACAATAATGGAAAATGTTTAACTGTAAATAATACCATTTCTGATCACAGTACCGTACTATATGATCTGAATCTACATGTAAAATCAGAAAACCATACCAGGATATCTTTTCAACGAACTTCGTTCGTTACTGGAATCAATATTCCGTCCGTGCGTCCGTGCGTTGCAAGAGATGCGTATTGTCTACAACCGAGTTAAGATATGGATCTTATGTGAAATTTTATGCTGATTCAAGATCCGGTCCCAATTTTTCGATATCTCAAATACTTTTCGAAATATTCGACTTTAAAGTCGAAATTTCGAAATTATCAAATTTTGTCTTTTTGATAAGGCCAGATTTTTTTTATACTTTCGTTACTGCGGTATTCGAAGTTCGTTTTGTAATCCAGGGATTTCAACTAGTTTGAAGCTAGAGACTATAATCAGGAAGCGATAACTAATTTTGCTATGGCTCTAAGTAATGAAAACTGGCGAATATTATACAACACACTGGATTCTAACGTAGCTTTCAATTATTTTCATAACACATTCTCCTATTATTTTAATATATTCTTTCCTTCACGGACGGCATACAATTACTCCACAAATGTTACTAATGGATGGATAGATAGCGAGGTTAAAATATCAAGCAAAAAACTAAAGGATCTGTACCATATGAAACACAGATTTCCAATATTAGTTGACTCCTATAAATTTGCCAAGCAAGGCCATAGGCAACTTATTAATAATAAAAAGCGCATATTTTATCAAAATAAAATTGTTAATTCTGCCAATATTACACAAAAAATGTGGCGAATAGTCAAAGCATTATCTACTCAAAATAATGAACAAAATGAGAACATTGCTCTAGTCAAAGATGAGATACTAATTGAAAATCCTTATCTGATCAGTGATTATTTTAATGAAGTTTTTCAAGATGCTCCCTTGAAAGTGGCAAATCAAGTACTACCTTCAATTGACCAATTGGAACCTTATAATACATACACTAATGATGTTGCAAGTAATAAATTATTACTTTGCCCGTTTACCGAGGTCGAGTTACTAAACCTGCTGGAAAAGAAATTAAAAAGCAAACTGACCTGTGGACCCGATGAAGTACCATCATATCTAATAAATAGGACAATGTACTGCTATATTAAACCGCTCACGCATTTGATTAACATCTCATTTTGTACTGGGGTATTTCCTGAACAACTCAAATTAGGAAAAATAATCCCAATATTTAAAAAAGGGGATCGTCGTCTACCAGAAAACTATCACAATGAGTTCGGTCTTCTCTAAAATATATGAATATGCTTTTTTAGATAGATTAAGTTTATTTCTATGTAATAATAACATATTATCAAAAAATCAACATGGTTTTAGAACGGAAATGTCTACTCAAACAGCTCTTCATGCATTCATAAATCAATGCATATCAGTAATTGAGAAAGGAGAGGTTCCTGTTGGAATCTTCTGTGACCTAACCAGGGCCTTTGATTGTGTACAAATAGACAAGCTACTGGAAATCTTAACGTACCTAGGTGTAACCGAAAGGCCACATAATTGGTTAAAATCTTTCCTAAACGATCGCATCCAATATGTATCAATAAAACATTCCCACAACAACCACGTGCAATCAGTGAAATCTAATCAAATTAAAATTAATATTGGAGTGCCACAAGGTTCAGTATTGGGTCCTGTCTTATTTGCGCTATATATTAATGAACTTAATAAAATCAACTCTAAAGCTCATTTTACTATGTACGCCGACGATACATCAATTCTTATATCAGATAAAATCTCGAAAGAAACTGAAAAAAAAAGCAACGAAACACTAAAGGCACTTCAGAAATGGTTAAGCGATCACGGAATCTTCTTAAATACCACAAAAACAGTTTTTCTAAACTTTAATAAAGCTAAAAAATAAGAAGAAATATCAATAGGTGTGGATAACATGAAAATTACAAATGTACACAATACAAAGTTTCTAGGGCTACATCTTTCTAGACGATTCGTTGGACTGGCGATGTCATTGTCGACAACTAGCATCAAAACTAAACTCAGCCACATACTTACTACGAAATCTCTCCTCGGTGTTAAGTAAAGATCAATTAGTAAGGGTTTACTACGCACAAATTGAGTCAAGAATAAGATATGGCATATGTTTTTGGGGATGGTCGGCCCACTCGCATTCTGTCTTTATTGTTCAAAAGCGTGCGCTCAGATGTATAGAAAAAGTACCCAGAACACACAGCTGTGTTAATATATTTAGAAAATATAAAATACTCACTTTACCAAGTCTTTTTCTTTTCGAACTCTGTGTTTATGCCTATACCAATAAAGAAAAATTTAAAAAATGTAAAAACATTCATAATATTCAAACACGTTATAATCATAATTTCTACGTACCCTTTGCTAGAACATGTGCAGCATACAAAACACCGTTGTTTCTGGCTCAGAGAGCATTTAACTTATTACCAACTGATATTAAAACATGTACTTCCAATATTATATTTAAAAAACTACTTAAGGAATTTTTTGTAGATAAATGTTTTTATAAAGTAGATGAGTACTTATGATATGCTGTGATATATACTTGCTGTCTTCCTTCTCTTTGTAGTTACACTTACTTGTTATCTTAATGTTAGCTTATCTGTTACTGTTATTGTGATAATTATTTAAAATGCACTTTGTATAACCATTGCTGACGATTCCTATACAAAAACTGTATTTGTTTTAAAGGAAATAAAAATTATTATTATGTACTTCGATTGTTATCGATACTCAGGCCAAGCCTGGTTAACTAATCGCACGGATCGAAATCAAGTAACGATTAGTCCTACTAATACATATTTCTATACAATATAAATTTGAAGTTGCTGTTAAAAAGTGAACATACTAAATACTATACACATATTATGTTCATTAAATTAAATGACGTTGATAAAACCAACGCTGATCACATTTTAGATAATGTATTTGTTTGAGAAGCCTCGGTGTATTTGATCCCAATTTGTAAAAACCACGTCCCGTCGACCCTCTTTCCGCGAAGGCATTAACATGAACGCAGCGTCGCGCATCAATAACAAAAAGAGACCCTATATTCCTAGGCTTCTCCGTTGGCGTCACTTATTCGTGACTTAGTGACTTTTTATAGAAAAGAAAAAAAAAATGAACATAATATGTATGTTTTGAAAAAGTGTTATGATTATTATATTATTATTATTATTATATTATTATATTGATTATTATTATTATTATTATTATTATTATTATTATCTGACTGTAGGTGGCTAGATTTGTAGCAGTAGATCGACCACGAGTAAACCCATACTGTTCCTCATTTATTATATTCGTAAAGCTCGCGGTAAGTTTGGTGTTAACGGCTTTTCCAAAAAGTTTTGTTATGGCGGAGAGCACCGTTATTGGCCTGCAGTTAATTACTCGATACTTCTCCCCACTCTGGAAAATTGGCTTCACGTAGGCCCGCTTCCATATTCTTGGGAACTTCCTCTCCTTCAATGACCAATTAAATAAGATGTGAAGTGGTACGCTGAGCACCATACTATAAGGTCGTAGGACTATAAATAGGGGGCACATCATCCGGTCCGATCGGTTTCTTCTCATCAATAGCTTGAGGTAAGTTAAATATTTCGACATGACTTAAATGAATATTTGACATATCACATTGGGGAACATCACGCAGAGTAATATAGTTGTGAGGAAGAAGGGATTCAACTGGTTGGTACACAGAAGCGAAGAATTTGGCGAACAGATTTGTCACTTCAGTTCTGTTCGAAGCAACTGCATCTTCATATATCAATCATGGTTTCAGGGAGATCACTGTTGCATTCCAAAAATTTGACATAGTTCCAGAACTTACTGGGATTTTCATGGAGTTTCTGTTCAGTTTCCATGAGATATTTAGAAAAGTCACGCTTACTAATTACTTTACATAGCGATATATCAATGGGATGACGCTTACCTTAGGACAGAGTAGAAAAGATATTTTCGTTTTTCATCAGGTTTGATGATAATGGAAATCGAAGAAAATCACACTAACTATTATAATAATTAAGTTTTAAACGTTATAAAGTTATAATAACGTACTTGTAAATCTTGTGTTACTGAGTGTACTGAGAAAGGCAACACTCTTAATATTTAAATGGAAGAATGTAATTGCAGTCGTTCTATTAACTAGAAGTGAAGTGTTTCAATGAACTGAAAGATCTCGTGTTTCTAATAGAATTGACGCGATATTTTAAAATAAAAAACTTGGTTAGGTAATAATAAGATAAAAGAGTATAAATATGATACAGTTAAAAGCCCTTTTCCCTTAGGAACGCCATTTTATGTTTCCACGACAATTCCTCTAATAATTCCTTGCCAATCCCTATACATTTTCGCCACAAAAACAATTACCAACCCAATTACGGCAACGGATATTAAAACCAGAAATCAAAGCCGGCGATGTTCTGATTAAGATAATACCATTAGGGGCCTACATCTATCTCATAATCCATTAGAGGGCTTTGTGTTGTAAAAATGTGTAAGCGTGACCATAGATTTGTATTCTACCTCATGCATAACTGCAAGGGTTGCTTTATTAAGTGGCGATACGTTGTTCGTAAAGTTCAAAAGCAACGGATATTCCACTTTAATAAAATAAAACGGAAAATAAAGCGGAAAGTTTCGCGGTTTGCTAATGAAATAAAATGAAGAAAAAGCATCACGGGTTTTTGTTATTAACGTGTTGGTTGGTAGCAAATGAAACTGTTTTTAAACAAGTTGCATATTTAAAAACGTTAATTACAAAGTGCATCCACCGTAATTAGAAAATAACAAGAATGTAATTCTGAAAAGCCGGCTTCATATAAACTAAAAGCTAAGAGGAAGAAGAAGAAGTTATTTCCGGCTTTTGCTAAGTTCTTAAACGTCACATCCGGTTCCCGTGCGACTGTGTTAACTACAGCCTCGGCCTGATGTTCTTAAACAACTCTCGCAATGAATAATACACTCCGAATATTTTAAAGTATAAAATAGAGGCGTCGTCGTGGAAAGTGTTTCAACTTTGGAGAAGAGAAACTTTTATTTCTTTTCTATATAACAAACTTAATGTTAGAATTTGCAAAGAAATTCGCGAATACTCTAAATCCGCAGCTCCTTTGTTTGATGAAAGTTAAAATGTAGTTACTGTATTAATCTAAAGAAAATGTTAAAAGTCTCTTATTATAGAAATAAGGTCCATTGACAATCATTATTGTCTTTCAACTAAACTTCGGAAAGTGTTTTTGTTTGGCGTAACTAAATGGATATTCGCGAAAGTTGCTTTAGATACGATGATAATCAAAAACTCTATTAACTTTCTTCAAAATGAATCACTTCGGCAGTCGAAAATGTTCCTAGTCTGTTGAAGAATTAATCGTTAACTGCTTTATACATTTTACACTATAATATTATTATATTTATTTGCATTTAAACTTTACAGTATAATAATCCGAAGTTGAGCCGTAAAGGCGACAGAATTTGATACACACATCCATCAAATATCCATTATTTGACAATGACATTACATTCCTAGTATACATACCTGCAATTTGGTTATTCGTAACTTATCTTAGTTTTATCATTGACTACAGATAAATTCAGATAAATTACGTATTATACATCAAGGGAGAGAAATGTTTGGTGCTCTCTAGGGTGCAATTTGTAGTTTACGAGTAAAAAGAACGAAGGGAAAAATGGCACTCGAACGGAATGTTAAGCCAGCTTTTCATCAGCTGAAAATCGTCATATTTCATTAATAGTGATTCGAATAATGAATGTAAGTATTTGTATTCTAGAGTTGTGATTCTTTTTGGAAAAACTGGTGTATTTCAGATGAAGCAGATTATAAACCCAAACGATAACAACCCTGCAAACCTATCATTATAGTGGTTCGTAATCTCAAAAAGGGGGTTAAAGGTAAATAACAGAGAAATACTCAAAACCTCCCCTTAAAAAAATCCACTGTTTTTAAGGGGAGGTTTTGAGTTTTTCTCTGTTATTTACCTGCAAACCTATTCATTCGTCCACTTATCAATAACAAGAAATTTGAAACTTTGGTGGTTACAATGTTTGCTGCACTAGTTTCCCTAATATGCAGCTCTGATACCATTCGGAAATAAAAACTAGCGATTTTTGGTCTTTTACAATAATGGTATTTTTACATTTGAGCTTGATGGTAAGAATACGCTCAGCAAGAAATGAAACATAATCGTAAACTTTTTACAATTAGGGACTACGGAACTTTACACTGAGGACTATACGCGCAAAGAGTCAAAAGTAAAAAAAATCGGCAAGTACCAATGCCAGTATTATCACGTAAAAGTTGCATTATCTACGGAAAACCGCAAGGGTCGCTAAACGATGAAGATCGCCTATGAGGCGCCGTTTGTACCATAACTATTTTTTACATATATATATTAAATAAAGTCGATATATTAAAAATTAAAAAAAAAAAATATATATCATCCAAATATAAAAATATATCAGCAATGATGAGAGTACTGATATATAAAACTTGAACTTCCAACGTTGACCACTGATGGCGCTCCTCGGGAAACCAGCAACGACAATACTTACACAAGCGACGCGAACTACGTAAAGTTACATTTTCTACATTGTAAAGCTGTTTGATTTGATTTACACTACAAATTAGCGCATTACATATAACTTTCCACCTTGTATGATTGATTATATTGATCCATACAGATTTAAATTGGTGTCATACATGCTTAGGAGTAGTTGTAGTTCCTAAAGATCATTACATGCATTTCATATTAGGATTATGAAGGTATGGCAGTTACTTTCTAATTTGTAAGCATATTCGGATAATACACATAAATAATTATCCGGCTAAGGTTGTTCATATCGATAACTATATGGCACTTCATAACATCGAACCAATTCCAACATAAACTCTTCTAATTAAAAGGTAAATTAAATAATTACGTGACACATGTATCAGCATCTACGCTGTTTCAAATTTTGTCTCCAACTACAGCGTCACTAGTGGTTGATATTCGAAGCTGAAGTTTTATATATTTCGTCCTCAAATTTTATATATCTGTACTTTAACTACCAGATATATTTTTATATTTGGATGATATATATAAATATTTTTAATTTTTAATATATTGACTCTTTTTAATATATATATCTAAAGAATAGTTATGGTACAAACGGCGCCTCATAATCGCCCATCGAGTTATATAAAATACATGCAAACTCTAAATATGATTTCAGATAATAGTTCTGAAGAACATCTGCGAATTTATTAAATACCAATAATGTCAATTTTCATTAGTCTAAGTAAGCAATTGAGCTTTTGAAGTTCAATAGAATTGTACGAGCTTCACTATTTCTGGATAATTCGGCAATGATTTGCTATTTCTGTTCCTATTTAGTGGCCTTAGAAACCGAATTTTACCATAGCCATTTCCAAATAATATTTTATTCAGCATTCCTTGCCGCCATGTTCTTTGCCAGTGAAATAACTGCTTGATTGATTTTTTTCATAGTTAATGATTGGGTTTATGTTTGGGTTAAAAATTTCAGCTAATCGCTGAGACAATAATTCATTGTAACAATATTATTCATCATTACAACTAGCTAATGATATATTTGTTTGGTTTTTAGCTTTCAATTACACAGTCTGAATCTATGTGACAATGTCGACTTTTCTTAAATGCGCTATAACTTTAAGTGCAGTCATTTTAAACATGAACATTGCAAAAAATCCTATGTTAGGTTTGACTTTTTTATGTTGTTAGGTTCAGTCCCAGTAGTAAATACTCAATTTTGCAACTTCGAAAAACTTGTGGAAACTGTGGGGGGGGGGGCCAAAAACCGCGATTTTTTCGGACTTTTTTCAGTTTTAGCCTCGTAGCTGAAAAACTACGAGTTATAGTGCAAAGAATACGATTATCTTTTTTAAACTAGACTAAATTTTCTACAATTTGAGCCTAAGCGGAAGTTTGTAAGTATAATAGTTTCCAAGATACAGCTCTTCAAAAATAGGCAATTTTTCCCAAAATCTTTTTTGAACGAATCATCCATGTTTCGAGCCAGATATTGACACAGCGACGTACCGTACGACTCTTGTCACGGGGGAAAAAATTGTAGGACATTTTATCACCTTTTATTTAAGCATAGATGCATTCCTGTGGGTCTAACAGTTCCCGAGAAAAAGACGGAAAAACGGAAAACAGTGAAATCCTCCACATATTATATGCAATAGCATTAGTATCATTAGAAGACATTTTCTGATTATTCTTATTTAGCCTAGCGAACAAACGCTCAAAAGGGCTTGTAGACAGACTTTTTGATCCTAATGATTTTATTTCTGGGATGTGTTTGGAGGTGTTTGCTGATAATTATACGAAAAATCCCCGGCCCTACCGTATGAGCTAACTTCGTAGCGTTAACAAAATTTGCGGATTTGTTTGGTTTTCCCTTTGTATCTCTTGAATAGGCGATCGTAGTGGGAAATGACCAATTATAAAATAAAAGCTGCCTTGAGAAAATACTTTTGTTCTTTTCGTCAAACATTAACCCTATCATAAATGTATTAAGAAAAGACTAGAGACCATTAAACATGGTGGCGCATAAGACTGAAATTGTTTGGCTAAGGATGCAGGTAATCTGTATTTAATACTCACATATCAGATTTAGCTCCAAACCTCCCACAAAATTAGTTGTTCTCTAGTGCCCTCTATTCCATCTTGAACTCAACGTTTTTTTTTTATATAACTATAACATCTAATCTATTTGAGATAAAATATTAAAATGTATATGTATTTTATAGGAAATTTTATGGTCTACAACTTTTATTTCAGCAGTTTTTGCTATAAACCCAATATTTTAGGAGCTAGGACACAACATTTGCCGAAAAACGTCGTGTAAAAGCGATTTTAAAAAAAAATGTCAATTCTTGACAGCAAATATCTCTTCAACGGATAGAGATAGAGAAAAAACGCATAGAAGCAAACTTGTAGAAAATTTAATCAACTTTTTTTTATCATTAGCAATTTTCCACTACGATGGCCTGTTCAAGAGATGTAAACGGAAAACCAAACAAATCCGCACATTTTGTTACGCTACTTTTCGTGTAATCATCACCAAACACCTACAAACACATCCCAGAAATAAAATCTTTAGGATCAAAAAGTCTGTCTACAAGCCCTTTTTAAGCGTTCGTTCGCTAGGCTAAATAAGAATAATCAGAAAATGTTTTCTAATCATATTAATGCTATTACATATAAGTACATATGTGGAGTCGTAGCGATTTCACTGTTTTCCGGTTTTCCGTCTTTTTCTCGAGAACTGTTAAGCCTAAAGGAATGCATCTATGCTTAAATAAAAGGTGATAAAATGTTATACAATTTTTTCCTCCATGACAACGGTCGTAGGGCACGTTGTTGTGGCAATATCTGGGTCGAATCATGGATGATACGTTAAAAACAGATTTAGGGAAAATGCCTATCTTTGAAGAGCTGTATCTCGGAAACTATTATACTTACAGACTTCCGGTTACGCTCAAATTGTAGAAAATTTAGTCCAATTTAAAAAAGGTAATCATATTCTTTGCAGTACAACTCATAGTTTTTGATCTACGAGGCTAAAACTGAAAAAAGTCCGAAAAAATCGCGGTTTTTGGTGCCCCCCCCAGTTTCCACAAGTTTTTCGAAGTTGCAAAATTGAGTATTTACTACTGGGACCGAACCTAACACCATGAAAAAAGCAAACCTAACATAGGATTTTTTGCAATGTTTGTATATTTTTGTGTTTAAATTGACTGTACTACTTCGAATAAGTCTGAACAAGGTTAATCCGAGATGTTCACAGCAAAGTTGATGCTTCCGAAAAAAATTCACCCTGGACGGAAAAGCAAACTTTTTGGCTTCGGATATCGAATTTAATTACCAGAAATGTGTGTAGGGTCGAACGCAAACATCAAGAAAGGTAGGCAGAAGAAAAAGTTAAATTTTGTTACATTATGAATGAATGATACTATTAAAATATCACATTCTTTAAGTTTAAGTTCGTATTGAACACTTTTAAAAGCTGAAAGTAGTTAAGGGTAACAACAAATTAAACAAATTAAACACATTAAGGTGTATTGAATAAACACTATTGATTGAGTTGCTGGATCTTTTAATTTAATCAGTCCTAAATATCTTAAAGACCTTTTTATTATTTCTATAGCGATTCCATTTAAATTGGCCCTAAGATCTCTGCCAAGGTGGTACCAAACCAACCTAAAAATTTGAACCCGTACTATAAAATATTTCACATAACATCTACCTCTGATATTGTAATGCGTGTACCTAGCCTTATCAGTGTTTATAAGTAGTAGAATAACAGACCATCGCTTGTTGTAGAAAGTCACATATGCAAGGAACGTAAGTAAGGTAGTGTTTTGAACTAGCGGATGGTGATTCTGAAGATAGTACTAAGTGTAAAAACGGGATTATTGAAATGTACAGTCGGTAAAAGGCACGTAATTACGAGTGACTTGAGGTGATTTTAATGCAAATTCGCCTTGGGAGAACGGACTTGGCGCCACAAAACGATTCGGGAGTAGTTGAACTATTAATTATTTGCAATAAGTAACCACACGTTAAGCATGATCAGGAGCTCTAAAAAAATTACCTAATTAATTCCAACGTTAATTCTCCATCTAAGCTGTGGTCTGATCTAAGAAACCTCGGAATGTGTAAAAGCAAGCAGAATACTTTACCCACTGAATTATCTGATCCTAATAGAGTTAATGACTATTGTTCGGAATTCGTAAAAAATTCTTCAAACGACTGCCACCACAGCATCGCCTATTACTCTACTAATCTTTCTAATGTTGAACTGTCTTTTGCTTTCAGATTACTTAATCTTGAAGAAATTGAGAATAAATTTAAATTATTGCGGTCAAACTCTATTGGTAGTGATGATATCTCGCTAAAGATGTTAGCCTTGTGTACTCCATTCATTTACATATATTTGTTACATGTTTATAATTGCTGCATTGAACGAAGTTATTTTCCAGCTTTATGGAAAAATTCGATTGGTATTCCAATTCCTAAAAAGACTAACCCGTCTGACTTTGCTGATATTAGAATTATAAGTATTTTACCCACTATTTCAAAACTATTTGAAATGCTATTGCATGATCAAATGTACGCTTATTTTGCCGACAATAAGCTTTTCCCGCCCAATCAATGCGGATTTAGAAAGGGGTATAGCTCTGCAATGGGCTCATTTAATGAAGCGTGGATATGGCTCAAAATTGTTTTACATATAAAGTCTTTAAACACTAAATAATCCTGCAAATTTCAAATCAATCCGATAAGCCGTTCACAAGTTATTACATTTTAAATACGAGCGCTTCTCGGTACGGACGCCGAGAGTTGTGACGTCACAAAATGTTTAATAATAATAATAATAATATCTTTATTATCTTTACGATAGACGTGATTTGACCGTGAATCGTCGGTATTGCAACTGTACATTTTAACGCATTTTCATTATCACAAGCCATCGTTTTTGTGCCATTTGGAAGCGGTTTTGTATTTTATAATAAATTGTTTGTTTTAAGAAACATGTGTGAAGCAAATTTTATTAAAGGTGACTCTTCAAATCTACCGGAAGTAGACTTATTTATGGTCATGGAATATTTTAATAAAAGTCACGATTTTATAAGTACAGAAATGAGAGGAGTTAAAATGTAAAACTAAGTTAATATTTTACATATTATTATGTCACAGTTAAAGCTGAAAATTAGATTTCTTGCCCCGTAGTAAATAATGGCTCCACGGCACCTCAGCCTTGCAAAGTTGTATATAATCTTTAAAAAATATTCATAGCTGCATAGGAGTTAACATTACACACAATCTGGTACATTTTTGGATTTCTACGCTATCTACTCTAGGGCTACATCAACGTAGGTAGTTAAATTTTGACATGAGAACGTATTTGTCGGTAAAATACACTCATTATTAAGAAACAAAGCTTAGTAGTAAACTAAAAACTGTATTGAAACAAATCCTTGCAGAATAGTACAATCTAACCAGTAACCACCCAGAGTTATTTAGACCTTAGAAAATTTTTCTTTAACATGTAAATAAGTACTAAACAAATTGCAAACCTCGCAAACGGTAGGTGCAGGTAGTCATTTTACGTAGGAGAAAATTTAAAATGTACTAGGCGCTAAGTTGAAGTTATTACGAGTTTTGGATTTGATGAATACAGTATTTATAACTATTTTCTTCTTTCCTGTATCTGCCATGGCAATATCCAATAAATACCTAGATAATCTTTATAACAAAAAAATTAATTTCGATAAGAAACAGTCGACGTTTGTTAACAAGGGTGTAACGAACCTCACGTATCGTATGCTGCCGAACTATGAATTTCCATGTAGTGACGTCACAGTGCAATTTCGCGCGAAGCTCGAGCGTTCAGGTTTTTATTATTTTAAAGTTATTTGTACGTCCTGAAAAATTTTTGTTTTTTGCAGGGACTCATAAAATTGTACAATCTTTCGATTGGGCCAATAAAAAAAAAATCGTAAATGAGCCCATTGCTCTAGCTACCGTTACCAATGACAATTTAGCTGCAATCGATCGTGGGTTAGCCACAGCATTAATTCTGCTCGATTTCTCTAAAGCGTTTGATACCCTCAACCACACCCTACTTTGTTCGTTACTCAAGTTCTATGGTTTCGCTGAACCCGCAGCTGACCTCATTTTTTCGTATCTGCACGACCGATACCAACAAATTCGCATTGAGGATAATCTTTCTTATAAGCTTAATGTTACGGCTGGGGTTCCTCAAGGCTCGGTATTGGGTCCTCTATTATTTATAGTTTACACCTCCGAAATAATCAAAGCTATACATAATTGTAACGCCATGGCATATGCAGATGACACTCAGGTTTACACAAGTTTTCAAATAACCCGCTGGCAAAATACCTTGCAAGATATTAATACCGAATTAAGCAAAATAAAAAAATTATCTAATGAGTTTGGACTGAATCTAAACCCCTCAAAATGTGCTTCGATGCTCTTTGGCCGTAGAAGGCAAATCTCACTAATTCAAAACGATTTTGTGGTTAAAATCGATGATTTTATCGTCCCATTAGTTAATAAAGCTAATAATTTAGGTGTTGTCTTTGATTCAAATCTTCGATTTAGAGAACATGTAACTAAACTTATTCAAAAGTCGTATGCTGCTCTAAAGGTGATATATGCTAACCGCCATTGTCTTCCGTTTCAATTAAAAAAAAACTTGTGCGAATCTTTAGTTCTGTCCTGTTTCAACTACTGTGACTTTATTTATGGTCCCTGCATAGATTTTGTACAAAGAACACGTATTCAAAAAGTTCAGAATAGCTGCCTTCGCCTAATTTATGGAATACGTAAATTCGAACATATTTCCTGGAATCAAATGTACCAATTTTTCTTTAAATTTCGGCAAAGACAACGTCAATAATCAGACATAGTCACTGTTACCGGAAAAAATTGTATACCGGTACCGTGACGCTAGACACAGCCAAAGAAATAAATTATTAAAACAAATGTGCGTTAATTTCTACATCGACACCTGTTCATTATTAGACAGTATTTATAATAAATCAACACGTGTTCAGTCCGGTTCAGTCTCGTCAACCTTTTCAATTTTAGTTGGATACGGTAAAGAGACCTGATCGGGAGGGATTTCCAATACGTGTTTATATCAATTTGGGCTTGATTTCTAAACAAATTCCGTCACATTTAATTAGAGTGGTTGTGCAAGAAGGTAATTCGGTAGTATCGTGTTTTTTTCTTAAACTGAAAAGTGCTGTGTTGGTTAATAGTGACCAGGGCTGGTTCTCACTGCTGTTACGGTAAGTTTATGAGAAATTTACGTTCATCTTTACTTAGAGAATCGGGGTTTTGACTTCTCCAAATCAATTCGGTTAATGAAATAAACATTTAGCGTCATTTATAATAAACTATTCTTTTATTCCAGATGCTGAGAGGGGCTAAACTGTGACAGCAAAAAAGTAAAGTCCATTTACTGTATTGTAGTTTTTTTTCTATTAATAAGATTAGGTACCTATTAATGAAATCCTGTACAATATTGTACATGATTTTTGCATCGTTGGGTCTCAGTATTAGTGATTCTATTCAAACAAGTTGTTTTGTTTCTATAGGTAAAATTGTACATTTTTAAACTCCTACAACGCAACATCTGCGAATAACTTTGAACAGATGTTTTATTTCTTTGAAAGTTTTTTCTTGAACCTCACTAGTTAAAACTTTTCTGTTTTTGAGAAATGTTGCGCATACCTATACTGAGTTAAGTCAAAAAGTTAAAAAATACTCAGAAGGACCACATTTGTTAAAATTATAGCTTTTTAATGTTGTTCTCTTGCAATAAATTATTCCTGATTGTTTTGAATGCATTTTGTTCTTTTGGATTGCCCTTATTATGCGGCAAATGTCAATGTTAGTCTGTGTAATTAGTTTTCCTATTTATTTTATCACTTCATTAGTTCAAATACTCCAAAAAAATTATTTTCCTTAGTTAACCATTTCCTGCATTTTGTTAATTCTCTTAACGTACGTTAACTTTGCATTTTACCCTTAGCAATAGCATATTTTTGACCTGTTCGCCGTTTGCTTTCTTTCCATAATTGTCTAGCATGCGGGTTAAGTTGTTTCTAACGACCGGTTGCCGCGAGCTATGTCAACAGCACTTTTAGTTAAGCAGTTTCTTTTTTTACGCAGTTAGGCCGTTTTTTATGTTTTCATCTTTTTCTAATTACATGCAAGTAACAATGTCCGGTGTCCGTATTATCTTTATCGGTATCATAACGATCGTAGTTAAATTATGATCATCAGAGGTCGTCGATGCAGATTCTCAAACAACTATCGTTTAGGTATAAGTAAAATGATTTCAGCCACAATATTCATTGCAAAATTATTTTACAGCACAATTCTGTTTAGCCCTTCAATCATAAACCACATGATGCTTACTTATAGGGCAATGTGTGACTGGATAGTCATAAAAACAATTATATTTTATATATTAACAATTTTATTACAAAAATAGATAATTGGCAGAGAAAATTTCACCCTTTCTCCATATAGGTACAAAGTATACTACATGCTATAAAAATGATCATACCTAATTATTATAACATGCGATCAGGGTCGGTGTGAGGCACGTGCAAACGTTGTAGTGCACCCGGTCCCGCGTTTTATAGGCCCCGCGCTCGTCAAGATTTTTAAAACGATAAATCTTAAACGTATCGAAATCCGCTCAAGTAAATACCGACAAAAAGTTCTTATATTGGAGTAAAAGTTGATGATATCTTGAGCAAATTTAATAACCTTGATTGTTGGCACGTACCCCAACAAACTTGTTTATATTGTATTATTGTTACACCTCAACCCCCGCTCCGGCAGGTAGGGAGGTAAAGTTCTAGTTTTTAGGAATTAATGTCACTCGACAAACTGTACTCTTCTCGATAGGTTAACACCAAAATAAATTCGAGCGAAAAGAGAAAATACTCGGTGGTTTTAATTATGAACCGCGCAACATGGTCCTTCGAACCGAATTATTTATCGCAATCGTATTAATTAAAATTTATTAAATCGCAATGTTACAAGTGCACGCAGTGATACCACGCAGAAAAATCATCGAAAGAATAAGTAACCATCCCTCGACACAGCTATTCACGTAAGTAAGTCTCGTTTCCTTTATTATTACATACATCCTCTCGTATATATTTATATTACACGTTCTCGATTCTCGTACACGTTCTGTGTTATACATCTTCTCAAAATGTCTGAATTAAAATCATTAATTGCCAAACGCGGTGCTGTAAAAGGCCAACTAACTAGATTTTCCACATTTATAAATGCCTACGACAACTCAAAATCAACAGAATTAAAATTTAGATTCGATAAATTACTGGGAATTTTAGATGAATTTAACATTGTACAGGAAGAAATTGATGTTTTGTGCGAAATAAATTCCAATGTCGATGAGTCATCTAAGAATTTCCAAGAAAGAGAAAGTTTTGAAAATGAATACTACAAACTCGTTGCGTTGGGTAAAGAATACTTAGAACCGGTTACAAATTTACCTCAATCTCAAAATAACCCTATTGAATTCAAAAGCAAAACCTTTAAATTACCTGCTATTGATTTGCCTTCCTTTAACGGTAATTACGACCAGTGGTTGTCCTTCTACGAAACTTTCAAAAGTTTAATTCATAATGACAATTCTATCACAGATATTCAAAAACTTCATTATTTAAAATCCTGTTTAAAAAATGAAGCAGCTAAAGTAGTAGAATCGCTAGCCACAACATTCGAAAATTACGCGATAGCATGGGATTTACTAGTCAAGCGTTACCATAACAAAAAATTAATCATTAAAAATCACGTTAGCGAATTATTTGCATTACCTACCGTTACAAAGGACAATTCCACTGCAATGCGCCAATTAATTGATAAGATAACGTTAAATCTAAAGGTTTTACATAGTTTAGGGTTGCCCACCGAACAATGGGATGTTTTAATTATTCACATAATTGTTAGTAAATTAGATTATATTACCGCTCGTGATTGGGAAAATAACAATACCACAGATATTCCCGCGTTAGGTGACCTGATTGATTTTTTGAAACATAAGTGCGAATTGTTAGAGTCGTTGCAATTTGATAAGGGAAGTAAAGTTACCGTCAATCAAGGCTCAAAACCTACGTATCAACGCTTTGTAAATAATGCGGCGCTCTCAGTAGAGAAAGCAACTCAAATTAAATGTCCTTTTTGCAACCAACCCCATTTCATACACGCATGTGAAAAATTTAAAGAATTAACCATGGAAGATGCCTTTGAAGAAGCAAGACGGTTGAAACTCTGTACCAATTGCTTACGCGAAGGCCATAGTAATATAAATTGTAGATCCAGTGGATGCAAAAAGTGCAATAAAAAACATAATACGCTATTTCACGGTAAAAAACCGCTTATGGAACCCTCTACTAGCGCAAACCTGCAAGATTCAAATACGACCTCTTGCAATCATGTTGGAAAAGAATTTGATGCAAATGTGTATACGCTTTTATCGACCGCGTGTTTGGACATTTTAGATTCTACAGGCCAGTTTCACACATGTAGAGCTTTACTAGATGCAGGTAGCCAGTCAAACTTTATTACCAATGATCTCGCGAACAAATTACAATTACCCTCGAATCACATTGATTGGAAAATTATTGGAATTAATCAAAACGTATCGTCTGTTAATAAAATAGTAAACGTTACTATCAAATCAAAATTTAATAATTTTAAATCAAATATCGACTGCTTAGCATTACCCAAAATTACGGAGCAATTACCGAATTTCGATCTTGATCGCAGTTTATTTAATATTCCATCGGGAATCAAATTAGCGGATAAGAATTTTAATAAAGCGTCCCCTATCGATGTACTGTTGGGAGCAGAGATTTTTTGGGCCCTTTTATGTGTAGGGCAGATCAAAATTAACAATCAACCAACTCTTCAAAAAACACATTTAGGTTGGATATTCGGTGGGAATGCTTTATTATCAAATATTCAAACAAGTACGTGTAGCGATATACAATTAGACAGGCAACAGGAGACTAAAACGTTAGGGCTCCTGTGGAATTGCGGAGAAGATATTTTGAAATATTCTAATCACTGTCACATAGCCAATAAGCGAATCACTAAGCGAACAATTTTATCGGTAATTTCAAAAATTTACGACCCCCTCGGCTTAATCGGTCCAATAATCGTAACAGCAAAAATATTACTCCAAACATTATGGCAATTACAAATCGGCTGGGATGAGTCGGTACCCTCGCACATTTTCACGTCTTGGCAACAATTTTGTAAAGAACTACCTATAATATCCACTTATTCTATACCTAGACGAGTCATAGAATCTCCGAGCTTTAGATTCGAGTTGCATGGTTTTTGCGATACGTCACAAAAGGCATATGGAGCGTGTATATATATCAAATCAATTTCAAATAATCAGTTAGTTACTTATAGCCACTTATTGTGCTCCAAGTCTAGAATCGCCCCGCTTAAAACTATAACGATCCCGAGACTCGAACTATGTGCAGCGTTACTTTTATCTCGCTTGGTTAATAAAATCATACACGCAATAAATATAGAGTTTAGCCAGATCAAATTATACACCGATTCGACCATCGTGGTGGCTTGGATAAATACTCCTCAGCCCAGATTAAAAACTTTCGTTGCAAACCGCGTCTCAAAGATTCTAGTGAGCACTAAGACTGAGATGTGGAATCACGTATCTACCAAAGACAACCCTGCTGACATTATTTCTCGGGGCAGTTTGCCCAGCGAATTGGCCAAATTACAATTGTGGTGGCACGGGCCAGAATTTTTAACAATTCCAAATTTTGAAACTCCAAAGCAACCGGACGTTTTAAAAATAGAAAATATACCTGACCTAAAATCACTTAAAACGACATGTTATATATCTAACACGATAACGCCATTAGATATTCTCGAAAAAACCTCTTCATTTAGACGTTTATGTCATGTAATAGCATATTGCAATCGATTTATAAACAATGCAAAAAATAAATTATCTAAGCAAATTGGAATCTTAACAGTCTCAGAAAAACGTCACTCTGAAATATACATTATTCGAACTTTGCAAAACAATGCATTTCCTAATGAAATTAGACGGTTGAAGGAAAGGCGAAACATCGCCAGTAATAGTCCTCTTCTATCTCTAAACCCATTCATAGACGAAAACGATTTGCTGCGGGTGGGAGGGCGACTACGTAATTCTATTCTACCGTTTGAGTCGAAACATCAAATAGTTTTACCAAAACATAATCTAACGCGCGCACTGATCCGCGAAGAACATATACGACTGTTACATCCGGGTCAATTGACGACCTTACACTCGCTTAGGAGAAAGTATTGGCCCATTGCAGGGAAAGAGCAAGTTAAGAATGTACTAAGACAATGCGTAAAATGTTACAAAGTAAATCCTGTTGCTTGCGAACAACTTATGGGGAACTTACCCATTGATCGTGTTACGTCCGCACGACCTTTCATTCATTGCGGAGTCGATTATGCCGGTCCATTATCGTTAAAGGAGGGCAAAGGGCGTGGAAAAAGGTTAATTAAAGGCTATATTTCATTGTTCATTTGTATGGCCACCAAAGCGATTCATCTGGAAGTGGTTGGAGATTTAACCACAGAATCGTTCTTGGGGGCAGTTAAGCGCTTCATTTCGCGCAGAGGTCACGTAACTGATTTTTATTCTGACAACGGAACGAATTTTGTAGGAGCAGAACGGGAATTTAAAAAACTTTTAAGCTCCGAAGCGTTTAAAAACTCACTGATATTGAATTTAACAGCACAACACATCAATTGGCACTTTATTCCACCAAGGGCACCTCATCAAGGTGGTCTGTGGGAAGCTAGCATTAAGCTAGTCAAGCAAAATCTAAAGCGAATAATAGGCAGCGCGAACCTCACTTTTGAGGAGATGTACACAGTTGTGGCGGGAATTGAGGCGTGCATAAATTCCCGACCAATAACCCCTTTAAGCAACGATCCTAACGACCTAAGATCCTTATCCCCAAGTCACTTCCTTATTGGAGACTTGCTTACGGCACCAATAGAACCAGACGTTACACATTTAAAAATGAATACGTTGTCACGATGGCAGCTAGTGGAACAATTGAAACAGCACTATTGGAAGCGCTGGAAACGGGAGTACTTGAATCAGCTACAACAGCGAACTAAGTGGAAGATCGCGCGACACGATCTCTCCGTTGGAGACATGGTGATGGTGAAAGAAGATAACCTTCCTCCATTGCAATGGCACTGTGGACGAGTTGCAGAGCTACATAGTGGGAGTGATAATAAAGTTCGTGTAGTTTCGGTTAAAACTAAGGGTGGCGTAGTAAAACGTGCAATTAACAAAATATGTGTATTACCGCTAGATGATGTAAAGGACAACAGTGTAGGCTAAGTGTGTACCGAGTTAAGTTTAATTCATTTCTAATGTTAAGTTTGTTATTGTGTTCACGTTTGTATATATGTTTCTTGTCTTAGTAGTTAAGCAAATCAACGCACAGTAGTTGGATGGACATTTCACTTGTAATTAATATTTCATTTTTTTTGTTAATTCTAACTAATTATTGTAATTGTATAACATTTCTTTACATTTTTTATTTTTGAAAGAACGAATACTTTCAAAGGGGGCGGCATGTTGGCACGTACCCCAACAAACTTGTTTATATTGTATTATTGTTACACCTCAACCCCCGCTCCGGCAGGTAGGGAGGTAAAGTTCTAGTTTTTAGGAATTAATGTCACTCGACAAACTGTACTCTTCTCGATAGGTTAACACCAAAATAAATTCGAGCGAAAAGAGAAAATACTCGGTGGTTTTAATTATGAACCGCGCAACATTGATGGTCAAAACGGAAGTAATAAACCATTTGTTACAGAGATGAAATTATGTACCGGGGTTTAAAATTTGCAATGTGTTTTTATACCCAATGGTAAATGCCTTATATGGGAACATTTCTGTAAATACTTTAAATTGTAATGTGGAAATATCACAATTGTACCTAAATATTATTTATTTTGTGCCAATATGTGCCAAGTTTGGCTAGGTTAGCAATAGAGAAGAAGTTGAAAGGATCCATTACTAGTTGTTGGGGAATTCTTCTCGAAATGGGGTGAAATTGATAAAGGTAATCAAAAATCACAAAACCTCCCCCATGAATAACATTTAATTATAAAATTGTTATCAATAGGATGATAAGATAAACGACATGTTTCAACACGTTATAGTGTCATCATCAGGTTAAAACAGGTTAAGTTAAACGGGATGAAATATAAAGATGGTGTAATGGAAATGCATGAGGTGAAATTTAAACTTTGAAAATAATTAAATTGTCATGGATTAAGGGGCTGTGCCCCACGTTTTCAAAGTTTTTCAATTTGGTGTTCACTAAGTTTTTTTCCCCATGAATTTCTGACCTCGTTTAATCAACTTTAGCCAATCAATATTAGCGATTTTGCTGGATTTAATTATTTTCAAAGTTTAAATTTCACCTCATGCATTTCCATTACACCATCTTTATATTTCATCCCGTTTAACTTAACCTGTTTTAACCTGATGATGACACTATAACGTGTTGAAACATGTCGTTTATCTTATCATCCTATTGATAACAATTTTATAATTAAATGTTATTCATGGGGGAGGTTTTGTGATTTTTGATTACCTTTAATAGAGAAGAAGGTTGGAAGCGAACTGGATACATCAAAAACCATTGACGCGTTTGCTTCAACCCTCTCTCTAGTGATGTCTTACCGTTTATTAATTCAACACCAATCGTCTCTCGGCCTTTAATGGAGAAACGTGTTCGGCTAAAAGTTCTGGTGGGATGTCATTGGTCAAGAATTTTGTTGAACTCTTCTTTGGAGGATTACCCAATTTATCACATCAGAACCACAAAAAACTATACACTGCATACTAAATTTTTTTCGTTATAATGAGCAAAATTATTGTCAAACGAATGTGATATCGTACAATGCATTATTCTTAAATAGTGAAGAGGAAAGCACGGAAGTGAACTAATTAATGTACTCGCATAAAGTGATAATGCAAGTAATCAAACTGCGCTTCAAGTAATAGATATCAGCACATAATACGTTCCCTTTAGGTTACAGAACACCAATTCATAGCACGTGTAACATATTTCTAATACAGAAAGTACATGAATTGCATTATTAAAGCTTCAATGGATAGAAACGTAACGTGTGGTATATACGTATACGTACAATAAAATTGGAACTGAATATGAATTACCTTGTTACATAACAACGGGAATTTATCCCGCTTATTTCTAGCAATATCAATCCCAAGCGAATTACCGCCACTCACAGTCTATCAGTTCCATAGCTAAAGGCATTCTGCAAGCATTCTCTTGAGGTCACTGTCGTACTTTCTTAATTAGTTAGGAAACTTTGTTAATTTGAGTCTTACGTTGTCAACATGACTGCTGCCTGGCCCTCTCCAAGTTTCTCCCTAAGGAACGCACAAATATTTTTCTTCATTCTTTCGTATTACTAATAAGACGCTTTAAACTGACTTTGCTGCCAAAGTGTGAAATAAGAATACAATAGAACAATATTATTCATCTTAGAAAAATTAAGTAGTATTTGGGGGCGTTGTAGAAAACTATTTAAAAGTAAAAAAAAATTTAAGGAGTTTAGGCAGTTATAAAAGTATAAAAAGTTTATAAACTATATGAATAATGGATTTTTACATTGGTTTCTTTTTCAAACTCAGAGTTACACGTTATTCAAGTTTCGCTGTAAAAATGCTGCCTTGATGCTTACAAAAATTATTTATAAAGAAAGATAACAAAGTGTCTTTAAAGCTTATGAAAAGCTACAAGCTTCAAAAATGTAATTTTCTTACAAAGTTTTCTTTGAATGTACACGATTATGGCGAAATTGTGACGCCAAAATTATAAATAACAGTAGAGGCAAAATTACAAGCCAGCTCTAACGCCTTAGTTAATTTTCATTCTCATTTTCGTTTTCATTTGCATGCTATTTAGTAGGTTTTTGCATATTTACAGAAAATTCAACCGTTTTTTTTTAATGATCACGAGGTCTCTGAAGTTGGATCGTAAGTTACGTTTCTCAATAAATGTTTACTCACACTTTTATTTCACATATTGAACTATGGATTTTGGAATCGATTATAATTTATGAGATATTATTAAGTGCCTCTTTGCTGAATGCCATTTTTCAGAAACAATGGCATCTGGTGCCTTTTCTCAGTACGTTTTTCATTCAATGACGTTTGTATCTGTCGAGAAAATTAATTGAAATCGGAAAAAGCCATTGCACATTATGCAATGCTCAAAATTTTGATTTTGATTTATTATTATAATGAAAATTATTTTTTTTTACTTGTGGGTACATTATATTTATTAAAATTTTGCCCGGCAAACATCCTACGTTAACTGCACAGCATCGTAGACGACATCTTTACTGGGCAAGAGTGAGCATGTTGAATGGCAAATAGAGCACTCGGCGAACTATCTCTTTTTCGATTAGTCACGAATTGTTTTAAATAATCAAGATGAAATGAAAAAAGTATGGAGGGGGAGAGGCGAAAGAGACTTCAAGCGATTTCAGATAAATTCCTGGGAATTCAGTAATTTCACAGCGATTGCATGTGATTTCAAATGAATTCTTGAGTCTTCAGTGATTTCTCTCGAATTTCAGTCGTAAAAAGTCGTAAAAAAATTTTCTTTGTAACTCGTGCACGAAATGCCACTTTTGTATGGAACGCCGTTTTACTTTTTAATGCCTCTTTTGCCAGACTTTCTTTAAATATAACTGTAATCTAATTTTCACTATTTAAAAATGTTGTCATGATAAAATTAATGTTTTAAAAATATCATTCATGATAAAATTAATTATTTAAGATATCAGTCATGATAAAATTAATTGTACTATTTACATTTATCATGACTGATATTTTTAATCATTAATTTTTATCATGAGTGATATTTTAAAACATTAATTTTATCATGACAACATTTTTAAATAGTGAAAATTAAATTCGAATTATATTTAAAGAAAGTCTGGCAAAAGATGAATCAAAAAGTAGAACATGAACACTAAAACAGTTTATATTACCTAGATCTAGATGATAAATTTAATATTGTTGTTTTATGGAGAAAATATTTTTGAATAAGAAAACTTCTCCCTGTGATATGCCAAATGGATTAATTTTTTCATACCCATATTTTTATTTATGATAATTTTAAATCATTCAAAGGTAATCAGCCTATACATGAATTAAAAATATGATAAGTGATATTTTTAAACATAAATTTTGTCATGACTGATATTTTTAATAATTAATTTTATCATGAGTGATATTTTTAAAACATTAATTTTATCATGACAACATTTTTAAATAATGAAAATTAGAATACAGTTATATTTAAAGAAAGTCTGGCAAAAGAGGCATTAAAAAGTAAAACGGCGTTCCATACTTTTGTGATCGAGAACTGATTTTTTAACGAGGCGCAGCCGGGTTAAAAAAATAGTCGATATCGCCAAAGTGGCATTTCGCGCAATAGATACAAATATAACTGTTTGCTGCTGAACGAAAATTCGTTTTACCACGGGTAGCTAGATCGCTTTCAACAAGAAAGTGTTTGTCTTTGGTGCGGTTTTGTATCAGATTTTCCAAATCGTGCTTAGAGTTAGAAGCCTTAAAATTTCCCATCTGCAACTCAATATTTTTGTTTAACAGCCTATTTCTGAGTTTGGTTAATATGTGAACGGTATCCCAGCAGTCACGTTATTTTAACGTCCTTTACAGGTCTCATTGGTTGTTAACGTCACTCGACCTATTACTGACGATAAATGACGTCTTAAAGCTCATAATTTTTTAACGTCACTTATGGGATGTCATTATGACGTCTGATATAAGTGAGTAATAGAGTTTATTTATATTGATAATTTTCTTTCCCACCAAGTTGGCAATTACAGAATATACTTCACTCAATGAACTCTACTGGAGTTCACTGAGTTCATTTCACTTTTTTGTATGGGACTGTTTTTGTATTGATAATTTCATTATGCATATACTTAGATGACGACCTATAACGGTCGTAACTGACATCCTAAAGGTGTTAAAGTGACGCAAAAATGATGTCATGTGTATGACGTCTCTATCATGTGACATAATGCCCACAAAAAGACCACATATCTGACGTCCTACGGGTCATCTTAGTCACGTCAAATAACGTGGCTCTATTTGCTTGGATCTTGCGTGCAAGATTCATATTAAACCATGTCCATTTACTTGACTGTTGAAAATTTAGTAGAGTAATATAATAAACCCAATGCTACTTTACTAATTTTGTTTTTTTACTATTAATATTAAATACTTACCCCTCTTGACGTTCTTAGCTCATATACCTACTTAAATGGATTATTAAACCCAATTAATTTTGAAGTTTTATTATTAACAAGTTTCCGGATGTTGTAAAGAAAAGAGTGAATTAACAAAATCAGTAAAGCAAAAAATTATAAACGTAAATAGTATTTTGCATGTTGAAATTTTGAATATTTTGTTAATTTTTATTCTTATAACTCATGTCAATTCAAAATTTTCCAGTCGCGTGTTTTTAGTAATTTAAATAATATTAGTTTTAAGATCTATGGCATAATACTCTTTCAATCTATGTACCTATATGAAAACTATAGATTCTAGTAGTCTGTGCCGTTTAAAATTATTATATGTTGTATACAACCGCGACTTCTAAAAATTCTGTATGACTTCTCGAGATTTCTTACGATTTCATAGGATTTCCTTTGAATTCAAATGACTTCGTGAGACTTCACAAGATTTCCAATGATTTCAAGTGACTTCTCATGAATTCTTAAGATTTCATGTGACTTCTTAAGATTTCATATGACTTCACGTTTGAGTGTACACCCCCCTCGCCAATGTCCTTTTATACAAGTCACAAATTACATAAAGATAATCACCTGATTGTTAGATGGATTTAAAATTAAAGTCAATATAATGTTACTTAATCAATAGATTATTTTAAAAAATGTTTTTTTAAAAATTTCAAGGTTATAATTTTCTGCTGCTCCCACAGAAGGATAACATCTGACGCTTTTCAACTATAAATAACGTTTAAAAATTGTTTTTATCCATTCATTCCTATCTATTTTGTTAGTGTGGACAAAAGATTCTCTAGAGAGCATCTTATCCTCGTGTTTTGTTGTGTGCGGAGGCCGTTTCTATTGATACTACCGCCGCCGCCAACATTTTCATTTTATTGTATTACATTCCATATAATCTATTTTCTGGGCTTTTGTTAAAAAAAATGCGATAACGAAATTTAAATACGGTAGTTATAAAAGAAACAAAAATGTCGCATTGTAATTAACGCGAGTAGACTTTAAACGTAAAGTGGTATGGATATCGCAACGCCACGAAACGCGTGCCCACGAATTGTAATATTTGAAATTTGTATTCATCCCTCGATCTCTTCCAATTGCCCGTGAATGAAGAACGATTTCAGTCCTAGAATTTAGAAACTCAGAAGTGTTTGCCAGTCGAAACTTTTTTTTCGAAACTAATACTTCCAACTTTCTTAGTGTTCATTATTTACTCGGGCATTAATTTTAACGTTAGTCGGCAATATAACGCACTATAAGGGTGCATTACTGAAGCTGAACGAGTTCTATTCACAACCCCCTTTCATTCAGTATTTTGCATCTAGTACATAACAGATGTTGTTTATATAGTATAATAGGGATATTAAAGAACAAAGGAGGATGGGAAGTCACGTTGATTAGTGCAAAGTACATGAAATAACGTATAAATGCGGGTGGCGGCTCAGACGACCGTAAAATATTTAAATTGGGGACGTTACGCACACATCACATGCTACTTATAGCAGAATGAATACGCAAAACTTTTTGTAATAAAAAAAAATTATTTTATAATGAATAATGTTTGTTGACAGTATGAAGAGTAGCTAAATTTAAGTTTAGTTTCGATAAAAGCATCCAGTTCGAAACGACATATTTTTTTATAGTGCAACTCGGAAAGCAATTATGGCTAAATAAATATTTGAACGCCCGTCGATGCACGTGTAAAATTGAACTCTTTGAAATTTAAAATTTTAAAGAGCAAACAGTGCTATGCAACGTTATTTTATATTAATATAATGTTTGCTGGAAAAGCAGAAAAATTTTAACGATATGAATATAGAAATAAATTGATACTATTATGTAGTAAGTAGTAACTAATATATACGAAATACTATAAAATTGGGCTTATGTGTTGTAGAAGAAGAATTTTCCAGTTATGTTCTTAAGATGGCGTTTATTCTTATTTGTTTTGACATGTATTGTTGACAAACAAGAATAAACGCCATCTTAAGAACATAACTGGAAAATTTTTCTTCTAAAACACATAATCATCCCCCATCCAGTACTTAGACCTTAATTAAATAAAATTGGACCTACAAAACTTGAGAGAATACTAAAGCTATCATGATATACGTATTGTGATTGATCTCAAGATCTCATATCAATCGTTCCACAGATTTTCGAAAGTGTCATAGAGCAATATATGATAATTAACTGCCCTTTAGTATATTGATCTTTCACTACAGAAGGAAGAAACATTCAACAATATGAGCGATGCTTTATGGTTTCAGCAATATTATAAAAATCCTTTTAACACAGGCACACTTTTTAATAGATCAGGATCCAAAGATTGTATTGTACGGGAGCAGACTGAGTCCACGCAATTAATCAATCAATCAATATTGTCTATTGTATTATATTAGGATATTAGGTAAATGAAACCACAATGTATATTATTGTTTTTCTATTGTCGATCGATTTCGGTACTTTTTACCATCTTCGGGACGAGCTGAAAATATTAATTTGTGAACATTGGTGTGTGTGAGAATTAGTCTCTTTTTCTTTTACCGTCATATGAGGGGTGAAGCGATACTTGAAAATGATGAAAGATATATGTTGAGAATAAGGTAAATCGACATCAATCTGTAAAAGATTATTATTTAGAGAAATTTAATGAAAAAATATATATATTAGAACAGTCTGTGAGCTTATTCATGAGGTGGTGGATATTATATGGAGGGGATGGGGTGTAAGGGTTAAATTTAGGCTACTTACTAGTATAAAATGTGTTTTTTCCTCGAAGTTGTTGTATAAGAGCTTGTGTGGCTTAACCATGTGTGTAGGTGTGTTAATGTAAGTGAGGTTATGCATTAAGGTATTTAAGATTCGACGTTTCATAGGCGTGCGTAGGGACAAGGCAGTGGTGTAGGTGTATGGGTGGGATGGAGTTTGTGTTAAGAGAAAGGGGGTAATAAGTTGTATATGTGTTGTTCTTGAAAATCGCATATTTCGTTGACGAGTTTTTTTGTGTTGAGCTTGGCTAAATCGATTTCGTAATGTTCAAGTACTTATACGTAGTTTATGAAAATTATTTTGAGTGGTGCAGTAGTTTGGCGTTATCAATTGTGATGTTGTGCTTCGTTTCAATTGCGTGTGTACCGATAGCCGATTTGGGGTTGTTCTTTTTATGTTCTTTGAACCTCGTTATTAGGTTGCGAGTCGTAAGACCTATATATGAGCTAGTGCAGTCATTGCATTGTATAGTATATATACCGGATTTCTCTTGTGTAGGTTGAGGGGGTTTATTATTAATTAAATGTGTGGCTATTGTGGGGTTAAGCCACACAAGCTCTTATACAACAACTTCGAGGAAAAAACACATTTTATACTAATTGATGTCGATTTACCTTATTCTCAACATATATCTTTCATCATTTTCAAGTATCGCTTCACCCCTCATATGACGCTCGTCCCGAAGATGGTAAAAAGTACCGAAATCGATCGACAATAGAAAAACAATAATATACATTGTGGTTTCATTTACCTAATATCCTAATATAATTAAAAACGAGCCACAAACAAAAATGGAGAAATTTATTAAACATATTGTCTATTGTATTTTGTTTACATCAAAAATTTATCTAAAACATTTAAAAAAAATAAAACTTCTAGCTACTGACAAAACCAACTACTTACTCCAGTTTATTCCACATTGAATTACCCCCCTTTTACTCCTTCTTCTACTCTCTAATACCTCTTCCATCTATTTTCTTCCCTTTCCCCTAACACACCTCCCCAGCATCCTCCTTCCTGCTCTCTTAACTACCCACATTCCTCCACCATATGCCCAATATTTTCCCTTCCCTCTCCATACAGTCCGCACATCCTTCATCTCCTTTTCTATATGTCTCCCCCATCTTTCTCCCAGGCCCCATACCTGCCCCACTACTCCATTTCCCTTCCTTGCCAACTCCCTTATCTGCACATAGTCCTTATTATCATACCTTATCATGTATCCTAAATACGTGTCTTCATGTACACTTTTTATACCTCCCTCCCTCCACTTCATTTCCCTCTATTTTTTTGAAATTCCACTAGGTAATATTGTCTTTTTTGTTTCTTCAAATAAAAGGGCACACCTCCTATGCCGCAAGCTACATGAAAGGTTGATAATGGGATAATCTGAAAATGTTTTTTTGTGCATGACATCGATTTTTCAAAGAACAAATCCGGTAATTTCCTTGCTAATACAAAATGTAGTATCTTGGAATAGGATATTTTCTAAAAATTCTGCCTCAGCATATTGTTTGTCCACCTCTTTTGTTTCTCGTCTTAATAGCATGTAAAAGTCTATCTGATTCTGGATTACGATGGGAGAGTGGTCAGAAGCACCTAGGTCACCTTCGAGCCCTTGGTGGTGCCTTCCTGATTAGAGTCGTTTGACTCCGCAACATCCCTCACGCCATCCCACATGTGAGGTAAACCTGGGAATACTATACGGGGAAGCCCTGTGCAAAAACGCGCCACGCTACGAGATGGTCCTCTGAAGGCCTCTCGCGCGTGACGGCATTCTAACATAAAGATCCACCTAGCCTTACACTGGGCTTGGGTGTCTTGAGTTATTAAGTTGATTACAGTTGATAAGTGGAAGAGCCGGCTCTGGACCATAAAACAATTGTTTTGAGGCCAGTCGGGCTGACTTATCGGCTTTTCAAGGCTGTTGCTGTTTGTCACTTGCTCTAGTTTATAGATGGTGTCGAAGAATAAAAAAGCAGCTAAAATTACAATTGCTGGGGCTTATACATATAAGCGCTTATATGTATAAGCCCCAGAAATTGTAATTTTAGCTGCTTTTTTATTCTTCGACACCATCTATAACCTCAACAGCTAATAAAATATCAAATTTCTTCACTTGCTCTAGTATTTGGTGACACTCGGAAACTAGCCTGTATTGACCTAGTGCCTGCAGAGTGGCTCTGCTGTCACTTGAATTCCTGATACTTTTATTCTTCATGCTAGTTATGCCTGAAAGACAGTCGAAATTTTACCTAGTGGTTGGCTGATACGGAAGTTCAATGCTTTGGAATAAATTCCGGTGTCTGTTCCTTCCATTGTTTTAGATCCGTCCGTCAAGATGGATATGTCTGGTTGAGGCGGGGATGCGGTAGTTTTTCCCTAGTATAAATTGAGGGATGAGTGAGTTCGATCGTCCTTCTAGTCCTTCGCTTGTCTGCTTCGCCCAGAATTCGGGAGTGGCCCACCTCAATACCTCTGCTGTTCAGCAACCCTTTATTTTTCAGACGCAAGACTGCCAGCGTGGCCTGCTCTCACGTGGGGACCCAATGGAGGCAGACTCAGGAGGGCTACCATGACGGCTGTGGGGGTCGTTGCCATTGCGCCCGTGCACGAAAGACACGCTATTCTTTTGACATGGATAAGAAGTTGGTTGTGGAGAGTCTGGTTCTAGGCCACCAGACAATTGCTCCGTAACAAAACATAGGTCTAATCACAGAGGTGTACAGCCACAGGACAGCCTTTGGGGATGGACCCCAAAATCTTCCCATTGCGGTACGACATTGCCAGAGGCCCTATTTGTTTTCTCCGCTTCAAAATGGATGTGGTTGCTCCAGTTCAGTTTGTTGTCAAGTGTAATACCTACATACTTCACTGACTAATTTATTAAGAATATATTTTCGGTTCTTCCCAGTTGTCAGCTTCCTCCTTTGGCAAATTGTTTATTTTATAAAGACAGTCAATGCAGTATAAATCTCTCTAGATTTTTGTGATAAGTCGAAGGGAACAAGCAATCTAAAAACAATTATAATCGACCAGTACCAGTGGGATCGATAGTTGTTATTCCACCCATTCCTGAGCACTCACGGTATCATTGCACGAGGCAAGATCAGGCCAAAATATTATATCGTCGTTCTGATGATGAGCGTTAATAAAATTATACAGTTTTGCCAAGCACCTTTACGTATAAAGATCGACAATTATAGTTTCTCTTTGAACTCTCACAAGTTCTCCACACAAACCCTTGTTCATCATGTCGGCAGTATTTAGTTAGCTGGAAAATTTCTTAGCTACCTAGTTTGAAGTCTCCATCCTGTACATGTTTATATTCCGTGGTTACATTTCCAACTATTGCTCACCAAATATCCTCCTTCGTGTACTCTCCCAATGCAACGTTTTATTACTTTCTACTTGTTGATAATCAAATGCTGATCTACCGCTCATTATCAGCAAGGGTGGTTGGACAAAGGCCGGCGAGGTGCCACATCTCAGAACATCTAATAGTTGTAGAACCTCGTTGAAATTTTTTTTAGAGAAAAGTGCATTCCAGAATCTCGACTTCTTTCAGTATGCGCAATTTTTTGATACTTACAACAATTTCAATGAACATTTTGATTTTTCCTGTATTTCGGCCAATGTTTTAAAAATGCTTTACCTGATTATGGATCTACAAGTCATGCAGTTCTTTTTATCAAGAATATTTTTTTTTGTGAAATGTAAGATAAACTTTTTTCCATCTGTATGTATAAAACTACTTGGGACACCCTGTATATCCACGTTGTTTTTTTATCCAAATTTTGAACATATTGTATATCCAGTTGTGTGTCACTCCTTCAACATAGTTCTCTCAATCGTAAGGATAGGCAAAATTTGATCCAATGACACATTTGTCCGCAGCCGTTATATTATGTCGTTTGCAGGTAGTCACACCGTACTCCAAGTTTTTAGCCACGTTTTCTAAAGCCCTTTGCACGGCTTTATGCCAGTCATATCTCGCTTTATTTATCAATGCTTCGTCATATGTTTTATGTTTTTTCTCTGATCTGTTGTAATGACCCTTTGACATGGGATGTAGTTACCAAATAAATTACAGCCCTAACAGGTAGTAATAATATTATACTGTTCCCTTGAAAATCGAAAACTCCTCCCCTAAAAAAAGTCTGCAGACAACAGAATTATAGTCCATAGGATACATTAATTCAATTACGTTCGGAGTTTAGTGCCCGAACATGATGGAGTAGAAGAATCTTCTCAGGATTAATTCTTACTTCATCTAAGCCTAAGCGATTGAATGATGACAATCACACCGGTAATGTGCCTGGGTGGTAATAACAGACCTTTTTTAAAGTGTTGTCATGACCTTCATATCCGCATAATTGCGTTAAAGCCACACAACCCACACACTCTATCAGAATCTATTAAATGTATACCAACAGCATATTTCCTTCTACTCAATATAAAAGCTTAGAATACATGCTGTGATTGGGCTTGAATGCATCTTAGTTTACTTGATAAATCTTTACTCAAAACTTGTTAGCAGTCTTATTCGTCCTCGTTGTAGTTAAGAAACTTTTGCTAATTACATTATTAACAGTACAAATAACACTTCCTTTTTAAAAGTTTCCGTTCTCATAGTTAATCAACATGCAAAGTGTTTACAGAGTGTTAAAACGATGAATTAGCAAATTGGCACATGAACATTTATCTAAGAAAGTAATGACAACTTAACGTATGTAACCTGTCATTTTCAGGTTTGTATCTAACGTGCTCAGCTTTGGAACAAGTTCGTATTGGGAATTCTATTAGCAAATAAGTCATGCACATGACGTAAACTTACTCCATAAAACGTTTTTATTCTGAAAACCATTTCTGCAGTTGAATAATTCGACGTTAACGTAAAACTTTGTTTAAAACTTCAATCGACGTTATAAAGATACGCATTAGCAGTTTAATGTGATTAGGTTAACCAATTAATTAAAGTTACCGGCGTCGGCGTCGTCGTCAGTTCATGGAAGTTAAAATATTTTTGTTGAGAAACGCACAGTGCAACTATAATTTATTGTTACTTCAAATTGCAACAGCGTTTCATATTCAAACAATGCAATTTAACAAGGTCGTCTAGTACATTTCAAATTTACAAGTTAACTGCACTGCTATTAGGAAAATTCCGATTCAAAATGCTCAGATGTGAATTACATCCAATTTCAGCAGTTTGGATCTGATAGATTTAATGTTGCGGTAAAATATATTATTAATGGAGATTTTAATCAAATAAAGGGGGAAATTATTTGCGGCTTTGGTATAAATATTCCAAATTTCTCGGATCATACAGAACCTTATAATTATAATTACTGCAGCTTTTTATATTATTACTAGTTAATCTTTAATTTATACTTAGAAGTTTAAGAATTTTAACGAAATTCACTGTGTTTTTTGTTCGTTATTTGGTTCCTTGTTTAAATCTAGAACCGTACCTACTCTTGATTATTGAGATACTCCTTGCAATGATTTTATAAAACACAATAATAAATTTATTAAATACAAATTGGGTGAGTTGTAAGGCTGGTTGGGTAGGTGGGCTCAATTCCAAAAAATTCATGAACATGAATATCTCCACTCCAGCAACAAATTTCAGTATTTCTGTCAATCAGTGGTTGCTGGTACATACAAGAAGAAAGGAACTGGTTGAGAGTTACCCCCAAACTACAGAAAATTATCCAAAAGTAATTGAAGCTCTCAAGTCTCGATTTGGACGTGAAGATTTGTTGATTTACGTCCGTGAATTACTGAAACTAGTGATTGAAAATTCATTAGCTAAAGGTAACGTGAAGATTTCATGTATGTTTGATAAATATTAGAAAGTTACCTGAGGACATTGGAGTCAATTGGAGTCACGTCCAAGAATTACGCTGCCATGCTGTACCCATTAGTGGAATCCTGTCTTCCGGAAGATTTGTTGAGAATTTGGGATCGGATCAGAGGTTGTAATGTGGGGCAAGTGGACTTGGATAGACAAGGAAATCGACGCACTCAGTTGTTAGGATTTTTGAAATCGGAAGTGGAGAGTGAGGGGAGAATTTGTCTAGCCCGTGAAGGATTTGGAGTTTGAACTACACACCCAAAAGGGAAGAAACAACCCGTAGCGGAAGTGCCAATGCCAACTGCTGCTGGACTTTTTTCCGGTGAAAATGGTGGGAGTGAAAAATTATTGTGCTGTTTTTGTGAGAAGACCCACACCAGCTACGATTGTTTTCAAGCCCGAAAAATGTCTGCCGGATAAATGAAAAATTTTACTAAGTGAGAGGTGCTGTTTTTCTTGTTTGAAAATTGGTCATCCAGCGGCGACGTGTAATTGTGTTGTATGTGGGCGTAAACATTATGCCATTGTATGCCCAGACCTTCCAGCTCACAAAATTGAAACGACAGACGACAAAGCCAAAGATGAAAGAAATGCGACCAGTCAAGTGCTACTTTCGCTAATCAGTCGTGCACCGATGATGTCCTTCTTCAGACTTTAGTGGTGACAATGAAAGGAGATGGATGTCAAAGAAAAGCAAGAGCGGTCATAGACACGGGATTTCAAAAGTCCTACATTTTGAAGAAGTTAGCTGAGGAGTTCGGATTTCCGGTGTTGTCGAGTCAATATATGGTCCATTTGTTATTTGGAGGAATTCAGTCCGAGATACAGAGTCATAAGAAGTATGAAGTGACCGTTGAAAGTGACAATGGACATTGTAGTGTTAAATTCCAAGCTTTGGACCAACCAGTAGTCTGTGGAAACATTCCACGTATATGCAAGGTTTCTTGGTTCAGGGAATTGAAGAGGAAGAATATTTGGATTTGAGATGTTGGATCGGACTGTCCATAGATAGAAATTTTGATAGGAGCCGATGTCGCAGCTCAATTATGGACAGGACGAGTTGGTGAAGTGGAGGAGTGGACCGCTGGCGGTTGAAACAAAGTTGGGATGGACACTCATGGGTGAAGTACCTTCCGATCGAAGTAAGAGTTGTTCATCTTTGGTGGTTACGTCTCTTATCACTCAGGAATCATCCATCGCAAATCCTTGGTCTTTTTGGAGACAATTGGAATTCGGGATGTTGATGAAGATAAAACTAAATTGGACTTGGTTGACCGTCGGTTCAAGAAATAAAAATCAAGATGTTTGACCATTGGGGGCATTGTGCTAATCGGAAGTGACAGCTCCAAAAGGATGGATTGGCCATTAGGAAAGAATAAAAAGTTGTATCCAGGAAAGGATGGGAAAGGTCGTGTAGCACTCACTTGTGAAGACGGGAAATGGAGAATTGCTACGTCCTATCCAACATTTATAATAATAATAATAATAATAATAATAATAATAATAATAATAAATTTTATTCACCATGTAAGATACAATAAGTATATATGGTAAGTCAAAGCAAAAGTTAGTTGTTAATTTTGCACATTAAAATATTCAGCACAGGTATAGAACGCACGAGAACAAAGATACCGTTTTATTGATTTTTTAAAAACTGGAAAAGGAAGTAACTTTGTATGTGAATCAAGTTTATTGTAAAATTTAATAGCAAGATATAAAGTTGAGCTTTCGTAAGCCGCAGTTGAATGAAAGGGAATAGATAATTGGTTCCTACGTGTGGAGTAGTTATGTTTTGACGTGCCATTGGATCTAATATTGTCTAGAAGATTTAATTTCATAAAACAAAGAAGTTTACCCCTTAGAGGTCACGTCAGGTGACCAGCAAATCAACAACATAGATCAGCCGGCCAAAGACGAAGTTAGCAGTGGAAACCTGCTCCGCACACTTTACGGACGACCAGTCAAGAAGCCGGAGATGTTCCTCGTCCATTAAAAATAGTGTTTAAGTGCTGTCTTCAGTTACTATATAGGTATACTTATAAGTAGGGAAGTGTAATTCGGGTAGAATTCGCGTACCCTAATAAGTTCATTTGGAACAATTGCGCTGTAGACAGTGTTCATACCGGACACGCAGATTTTGAAACATATTCTGGTACACAGCTGAAAATTTTCTCAGGTGGTATCAGAAACTGTTGAGCGGTGTGGTAGATAGCCCCGTCTTGTTGGAACCCCTGTCTATTTATCTGAATGTTCTTGGCACGACAAAACCTTCTTAGATCCTGAATAAATGGCCTGACCACCATCTTCCTATAACGTTCCTGGGTAAAAGTGAGAGGCATACCATCATCATCTTCAATGAAATGCGGACCTAATCGTGCACAATACTCAATCCTGAGATGCCTATCGAGCAACGTCAAACGCTGACCCACAGGCATGCGTATGCGGGCTGCGCAAAGGCCAGTACTGTATATTTTGGCCCATACCGTATGTTCGAAATTCCATTATCTCTAGATCGATAATTAATTTGTAACACACCTTCTCTAAACTATTCTTTCAGATACCTTACATCTATGTTTACTCCATTTATTAAATGGTCTGTTCTTAATTAGTTTAATTGCATTCTGCATTAACATTAAACTTCTAAAAGACATAACCTCCAAATTCAAGAAGTTCAACCTCGTCTGTACAAAAACTGATAAGGGTAACACTGTAGTCGTACTAGACAAACCACAATACATTTCAAAAGTGCATGCCTTTCTTCGCTCCAACAATATTAATTTTAAAACGTTTGTAAAGCGTGTGAGAGAGATTTCATCGCTGGGAGTGGACAATTACTGGAAACTCATTTCAATCTTAATTATTATAGGCTGATCCTTATGAATCCGTTGTTCCCCCGGTTATACACCTTGCCTAAAATACATAAAGTGAAAATATTCCTATGCGTCCAATTGTATCTTTCACGAACTCCCCTGTTTCTAAACTCTCTGACTGGCTGAACCACACATTGAGAAGGTTGCCCAATTTGCAATTCTCATTTTCGATCAATAACTCAAAAGATTTATCCTTAGAATTATCAAATTTTGACATTGAGCAGGACTACGTAGTCATTTCATTGGATGTCGTCAAACTTTTTCCCAGTGTCCCTTTCCCGGATTGTTTGAATATTGTCAATGAATACTTACTTAGTTCCCACCTTCCTGATAACGTTTATTCATTCCTTAGTCAATCACTCAGCCAAAATTTTTGCAAATTTAATGACGAAACTTACATTAAACACCTAGGTTTACCTATGGGTAGTAATCTCTCCCTCCTTTTGGCAGAACTATTTTTAACTTCCTTAGAACAAAATAAAATCGTCAATAATCCTCTCATCAGAGAGAAGACATATGTTGATGACATCCTGGTTATATTTAAAGGCCTTGACGATTGTTTCAAATTCCTCAACAATTTGCATTCTAATATAAAATTTACTACCGAAATGGAAGAACATAAAACACTTAACTTTTTTGACCTAAAGATAACCAGGCTTGGTATTAGTCTCGACATTTCTATCTTTAGAAAACTCACGACTACCGACTATGTAATCCCCTATTGTTCGTTTCACCCTTTACCACACAAACTAGCAGTCTTTAGGTTTTTCTTCCATCGTCTGTTCACCTTACCCTTGAATTGATTTTTGAACTTGCCTCACGCAATGATCACCCGAGACATCTAATTTCCAAATTGTACCACCGTTATAAATTTAATTTACTTAACATTACCACTTTGCAACCATCTACCGGTGACCCACATTCTTCTGCTACTCCTAAGGTGTACTATTAATTCCTTACCGTTCATTGACTCCGCATCGTATTAGTTTCAGAATGTGTTTAGACGATATAACATAAACATTTCCTTTGGTTCAAGAAACACCCTCAAAAACCACTTGGTACATACTAAAGATAAGATTGACATCCTCGACAAGTCCGGTGTTTAAAAACTTTGCAGCGGTACTTGCAATTGTTTTTATATCGGCCCGACCGGCCGGAAATTCAAAACTAGATTCTCTGAACATTTTGCCTCCATAAAAAAGAATAACATATCATCTTATTCCTCGTTTGCCAATCATATCTTACAATCCGGTCATTCTTCAACCCCGCTACTAATTTTGAAATCCTCCACAACCAGCCTTCTACTTAAACAATTTACAGTCTAGTAATGAACGGGAAATGTATTGATCGATTAATATAAAATACTGCCAATATTTTAAACTACTAATATCACACTTTATACTTACTGCAATAGCACGATATTAGTAGTTTTTGTATTTTTGTATTTGTAAATTTTTCGTTTCACTTTAGTGGCTATTTTACCTAGTCATAAAGTTCCTTTTTAGGCACAATTCTTGCGGAAATTGCGGGTTCAATTCATTTTAAGCACGATATTTGTATAAACTTATGATAAAAGTAAGTTTTTGTATAGTTTTTTCTGAATATTAATGGAAATTATTTGTTTCTTACATACGCTGCTTCATAAATAAATTTCTTTCATCCGCTCGAAAGTGAGATATTTAATTGAAATAAGTTCTAAGCACAATTCACTTACCTTTTGATTTGATGAAATAATAAACCGTTGATAAAGGAGTTCCCGTAAAAAGTGAAAAAGGCAAAGAAAATCAGAAACAGCTCCAAAATTTTACGTTTGATATAGTATAAAGCTCGAGGTGTTAATGAAAGTAAAAAATATCATTGAGAATTTGCATTTAAAGAAAATCCGGCATACACTCGACCTCCCTCGTTAGCGTATCTCCTTGACAATGTCTTAGTATCGTTAAAATAACATTTTATTGTCTTTGAAGGTAACAATACCTACATTTATTAGTATAATTCCCACAAATACCCGGATAACGAACTTGAATAATATTTAGGTCTTATATAACAAAATTTAATTGTAAGTATTTAAGATACCTACAAGGAAATCTTGGAATTATGAAATAATCGTATTGTTGAAAAGGAAACGGTTTAATAATTTAATACAATTAAAACCTACTAGGCTTATTTTTAAATTCAACCATGAATATTCAAATTATGTTTATTTTCGGAGGGTCAAGTTGTTCCGTATACCGAATCCGTATAAAACGCATTGTTATACGCAGCGCATCGTATAACGCACTTAATCCTAAGGATCAGGGGTTACCTGATATCAAGGATCTCCTCCACTAGTCGTATTTAATTAGGTTTTTCTTCTGAATAATACATATTTTATCGTATAGTAATTTTCGTGTTGTAAAGGAAAAAAGATAAAGAAGTAGTCTCACCAACACAAAAGCTTGCAGTTCAGTCAATATAAGGAAATTCTTTGAAGAAATGTCTGTAGATAATGTTCGGGGAGAACACCACTTTATCGTATTGTACCCTCCTATTACATATCCCTGTCTGTGACACATCTACGAGATTGATTTCAAACACACGGCAAATCCCATACATTTACAGCAGCGAATTTATAGTTTCCGTCGTATTTTGTGAAAATTGTACAACAAAAATGGTCATATTTTAAATTACGGATTAGTACATGTTAGGGATCTCTGTTAGAAATGATTAAAAAGAAGATTATATTGGATATTATGAAGGGGAAACTATATTGTGATGCCTTATTCACACTTGTGTCAATACATTTTCCTTTAATGGTCATCTGTTATTTCCCGCATTTATCAGTGAAATACAGTAACGGTAGGGCATTATAGCTTTGCAGTTTGTATTGAAGCTAACAATTTGCGTTTAATTATATGGCAGATATAGTAGATGATGATAGACTGTTCAATTCTACTGTGCTAATTAATTCATGTAGGTATGAAAAGTGCCTTTAAGTTGCAAACTTTAGAAATAAGTGATGACGTTTACTCATTGCTGTCTGAATGATTTAATTTACAATATTTCATCAATTCGGTTCCCATTTTGATAAACAATAATTAAGTAGGTTTTTTTTAAAAACGTAATACATAAAATGTAAAATAAAGTAAACTTTACAGTTCAATTTAATTCAGAGCTCGGAATAAAAACTTAGTGTCAATGTACCAAATGTACTAAATACACCTATGGCAAGTCGCCTACTAGGAGATGCTCTGCAGCGGACCAACGTATATTTCAGGTTCATCAGTCATAAGAAGCCACTGATGGATCAGCCTTTTCCTTTCTATGCATGAGTTGCAGTCTATTATATTACCAGGCAGAAACCTTTGGCGTCATGTAGAAATTTGACCTCCTAAACTTTTCAATTCCGGGTTTAGGCAAAATGAGTTTCCCCTGACTTCTCCCTTGGCTCAGTACCAGTCTCCAGATTTCACAACCCTCGGCTCCGTCCCCATTCAGAAGATCACTAAGTATTTTATTAAAAAATAGACACCTTAGGGTAGAATTTTAAGATCTCTGAACAGCGGCAGACAATGAGTCATCTTTGGTTTCCTTGCCATTAGCCTAATCACATATTTCTGTGCGACCTGCAGAGGTTTTATAACAATGGGGTAAGCTCCACTCCACAAGGAAATTCCATATTGAAACCTTGACTCAATTAAGGCAGAATATAATATTCTCAGGATGTGAGGTGGGCACATGTTCTTAACAAACTAGAATTTTGTAATGGAGTTCTTAATTTCTTTTTTAATTTTTTCCACGTGTTTTCTCTATGAAAGTTTCCTATCCACTACGACCCCAAGATATTTTACCTCATCAACCTGCTTGACATACTCACACGCACAGTTATCCGGCCATGATCACGTGACACCGTGACACTTCAGCTTGCCCAACACTTCGGGATCTGTAGAAAGATTAAAAACTATATAACTTGTCTTGGCAAAATTTAATGGGATTTTGTTTTCATTTAGCCACCATCTCACATGATCAAGGCCCAATTCCATACTACGAAGTAGTTCAGAATCAGTGTTGGCAGAATAATATAGCGCAGTATCATCAGCAAATGACCCTCCAATTTTGCCGAACAGAGATCATATTAATGTAGATTAAAAAAAGAGTCGGCCCAAGAACGGACCCTTGCGGAACACCATGGCGAATAATACCTTCCTTACTCACTTTGCTATTGATTCCAACCTGTTGCGTTCTCAGATTGAGGTAGGACCTAAAGCAGCTATTGGCGGTTCCTCTTATGCCCATTGCATTTTGGATAAAAGGATGTCATGGTCAACCATGTCAAATGCCTTTTAAATTATTAGATTTTTCTTCCTCTTCACTTTGTATAAAAATTGTCATGTGATAGCTGTCAATGTTTGGACGCCATCTATTGCCGTTTAGCTTTTTGCCTTCAAAATTGTTACACATAATGGCTGTTTGTAAAAATTTTTAGTCTTCGTTAAAATGTATTTATTAAATTAATCCGGGCCCTTTTGGCTCCGGTTATTGTCATTATGCATTTCTTTTAAGTAGTTTATTGTTAATTTAATTAATTGTTCACCCCTTTGGTAAGTTTACTTGTAACCACCTGTTAACTTAATGCTAATGCTGCTATTTTTAGACACTCAAATTTTCGTTGGATCATGTAACGTTAGTTTAATAATTTTTCGAATCATATTTGCTTGAAAATGAGACTAGTTTGGTCTCGAAACATGTCGCCCTTAAATTTAATTTGTTAACTTTGTCATACTTTTACTTTTGTTTTTTCACCTTAGTTGAGGTTAATAACGAGGTGTTTTTCTCAAATAATCCTCCTTCTTTCCAATTAATGTAGGCTAGTCCTCATGTGAATGTTAGTAGCAGTGGACTACCACTTAATTGTTTTACTTCAGTACCGTTAGTGTTGCCGATCCTAGTATCGGGGCTAATGTTTCAGTTCACTTCGGTGGACTTATTATATAAAAAAAAACATAACCATTCATCCCATTGTTATCATCAAGTCTGACATTTTATACACATTAAATTTCATTGTCTAAGGGGAGGTTTTGAGTATTTTATTTTATTTATTACCATTTACCCCCTTCGTGTACTGACACAACATGGATTATTTTGAAGGCTCATAAACAAAGCAGCCGTACGACGGTTATGGGCAATATTAACTTGGGAGATTAAGGTGAAAATCGCCATTTCTGTATTTATTCCTTCTCAAAACTCAAACAGCTGAGCACTCACTTTACCATTCACATTAAGGAAACTGGTCCACCTATAATTAATTATTTTCTCCAGTAACTTAGATAAAGGTGATAAAGTGAGAATAATGAGAAGATGCGTGCACGTCATAACTTTTTCATGACGTAATTTTGTAGTATGTGTATTATGTAGATCTTAATTTTAGTTTAATTTTGTAAATACGCAACCCAACAAACAATAGCGTTTTAAATTTACACAAGCAATAAAGTCGCTTGAAAGTCCAATACAATGAATATTGTACTATGCACCATCAATAAGACACTGGTCAAACTTAAAAAAAGAATAAACCCCAAATTTCAAATGTTTTTGTCGTTTTCATTCAAAATAGAATGAGATAAATAATTAAAATCAAAAATTTAACTTTATTAGCAAATTTTATTAGATTGTTTCTTAAATTAACATGATTACAACAAAAAAAAGATTTTAAGCAGTTGGTGCAATCACCTATTTAGAAAACGTCATTGATGACGTCCACGCATCTTCTCATAATTCAAACTTTAATAGAGTTATTGGTCGATTGTTGGTTACGTTCTGACCGTCCCCTCACTTTAAAGTCGGCACCACCATCGCCCTGCACTCTTGAGAATATCAGGAAAGGCCGAGTTGCATAGGTGAGGTAACACTTCTGCCAATTTTAATCTTGTAGTTCTTTTAACACTGTAACTTGAAGGCCATCCACTCCAACAGACTTTTTCTTTTTTAAAGAACCAAATTATTTTACAAATTTCTATTTCCAAAAATATTGAGTTAATTTTATTCGAGTCAGTGCAAAGCGAAGCTGTTTTCTAGACCCGGGTTTACAACCAAACCCTCCTTTAGGATCTGGGTAATATTCAAAAAGTATTATTAGTAAATTCGTTCGCTATGTCACTCTCGTGCTCAATATAGGCACCATCAGCACTTCTAATTTTGCCAATATCCTTTTTATCATTATTTTCCCCTATGAGACTGTTTATAATATTCCATTGATCCTGAGGGTTATCCAATATCTTATCCAGACTTACATTATTTTTGACACTGAAATCTTAGTAAGCTCGCATTTCCTTCTTTATTGCGCAAGTAGTGTAATTGATCTGAAAGTTACCGTTAACCCTGTTTTATTTCCGTGGTTAGAAATCGACATTTCTAATATTTAGTTAGGTGAAGAAGTTAAGTGAGGGTCTTGAAAGTAGCAACGTAACAATATTCGCGGTAAAGTTGCTTTACGTACAAAAACACCCCGATTCCATTTTATTCAAATTATAGTAGGTTACAGACTTGCGGTCACAAATATCAGTATTTTTTGTTTTTCATTTGTGAGATGGTTAACGTAAAAGAGTACGCAAACTAATAATAATGAATGTAGTAATAGCTTGTTCGATTTTTCAAATAGGTACAATGATTGACCCAGAATTCGCTTGTCCTTTCGTACACAAAATTCTAAACAACACAGTTGTTCCTCTGAAAGTATGTAGTAGTAAGGCAATTACTGTACGACCAGAATGCTCTTGAGAGTAGTATAAACTGCATGCGGTATACCTACTGCATTACAATCGCAAGTATTGCCTGATCCTGCATACCGATTTGGTCATTCCAAACATATTAACGATACCGAAATACACTCTTTACTTGCTATGCACGTACATTAGGAAGTAAAATGTAAAAGAACAGCAGATAGTATTTACTTGGACGACTTTTACAACTATAGTTTCAATAAAAAGAGTAGACATCGCATGCAGTACACTTTACGTTTAATATGACACTAATATCGTACGACGTACAAGAATAAATTTCGCAATTTTCCACTATCACGAGATCTAACATAATTAATAATAAAACACGACCCTTTCACAACAGCTCTAATGTGCATGTTATAATTTTATTTGGTAAAGTTACGATCTTGTCATATTTTTCAGCCGCAATATTAACTTGATGCTGGAAACTTTAATTCAACTTTTCAAGTTTCAAACAATTATCAAACTTTATGTACTATGTTTCTTGCGCTATTGTTTTCTGTATATTTAGAAAATTATAATGTAGTTAATTTGCACTAAAGTCGAGAAAAGTAAGTGGCAGTTTTGTAACGCGAGTTTAAAATAAACTAAACCGAGTTGACGTACTACGTCTTTTACGTCCAATTACAACTTTACTAACGCATTACAACACACGACTAAAAATAAAGCAAAAAAACACCAAATTATACACAGAAAGAGGTTACACTTTGTAATTTAATTATTTAAATCGTTGAACAGTTTTATTGAATTGTTTTAGAACAATGAAAATTGTGATCCATTTGCTAAGGAGATTGTACATTAAGCTTACATACATTTCAGCCACCTCCGTGCTTATTTATCTTGCTGAACAATGCCTACCGAGCTTTAAGCATCTAATTATCTCAGAAACACTATTTCACTTCTTACACTTAATTTGTATTTTGTCCTTTATTCACAGTTTGTGTTTAATCAAATTTAATACTCAAACGTATACGTTGCAGTGTGACATCTTTACTATTTTAACAAAAGCATTAATTTTCTTTATCTCGCAGTAATTAATATACTTTACCTCAGCTAACAGGTATTACACAGTGTAAATTGGGGTTTTGACGAATGGGATTGTATTTTCAATCGAATCGTTTTCTTTCATTCTGCTGTATCTTAATTTTTCATACTCGTTAGCGTCATCGCTATTTCAGTGGACATCGATGATGACCACGAGAGTGAAAGACCGGCTGATCATGATCCCCTGAACACGCGCCGAATCATTTATCAAGCGCACGAGAAGCGCTCCCATTGACAAAAAGCACTGTGGTAGTAACCTTTATTTGCATTATATAACGGTATACATTGCAAAAATTCCTCCCCCAAAATATACAAGCATATGGCATAAACAAAAACAACAATTACAAAGAATTCTTGCCCTTGAGCGTGAAACTAAACATTTTTTATCCCCCTCTTCCCCCTTCATATCCTTCGCGTTGATTCTCTCTTCCTCCACCTCCTCCATCAACCCTAACCCTTCCCCTCCCTCCAACTTCTTCTCCCCGCCCTCACTTCCTTGCATTCATCCACCATATGCTCCATACTTTCCCTACCAACCCCACCTAGTCTAAATAACCGTCTATCGTGGTCCCATTAGTATTTATTTTCCCTCTCCTCATTTCCGCATCTGTATCTGGCAATCAAACTTTTCCTCCTCATGCTCATACCACTTTCCATATACCTTGGTACACCCTCCGTCATTATTTGCGCATATTTCTCATTATATCTTCCATCCTTTACTTTTCCTTGCCTTTCCTGTACCATCGCCTCTCTATGCCTCTGTACTATCTCTTCCTTCTTGATATCAACAAACCCTCCCTCCCTTCCCCTCTTTACCTCCTTCGTCTCATATCCGCACCGGTCGCAATAGTTGCACCTATACTTTAGCCTTCCCTTCTTCACCTCTTCTCAGCAACATTGTAACAGCTCCCTCCCCTCTACCCCTATCGAAGCTCTCCTCGTCATTTACCTCGCATGCACTCTCATTTTTTCTCCCCTCACCTCCTCCATCACGATCTAATCAGGGGTCTCTCTCTCCAATCCCATTACGCATCTCCAATATCTCTCCTGTACTCCTCCAACACCTCCCACTCCCATAACTCCTCACCACATCTTGAGTGTGTTGGAGAGATTAAAGTGAGGGGTACAAATCCGTCATTGAAATTATAAGAGATTGACCTAACAAAGACAGACGCTAACCTTTGCGTAGCGTATGATCCGTACCTAAGATACCATACGTGGCCAAAGTTACAGACGCCTCCATAGTAACTCGTATTCTTCAAAATGGGAAGAAAGATTTTACTGCCACAATATTTGGACAAATACGTACCCTTTTATGCGAGAACATTTAAAACCCATTGTAAAGCAAAAAGGTTACCAGTTACACTACACTCTTAGCTAAGATTTGGCAAACTTCTCCAAATGGGTTCTCGTGGCTACCGCCACACTAAACAGAGTAAAAGTGCTGAATTCACTTAGAATAATACATTAATCTCTGGCTAGATCATGCGGCCACTGTCATTTTAACCTTCTGACTGCTGATTGAGTGGAGAGTTGCTCTTTTAATTGGTAGAAGTGTCTTTGAAGCCTAGCTGTTTGCGACTTTAAGGAATTCGTCAGGTATGTAGTCAATTTGTATTGTTTTTGACATACCAAGGGGCATTAGCTATGGTGCGGAGAGTCTTCGATTGAAATTGTTGCAGTATTTTTGTTTCAGAGGCTTTTACACATCTCCATATCTGGATGCCGTATGTCCAGACGGGTTTTAATATAACCTTGTTCGATAGAGAGAGTAGGGGTCGCCATCCGAGAAACCAGTCCATTTGTCTGAGTTTAAGGTTTAATTGGTGCCTTTTGCTCTTTATATGCTTACGCCAAGTTAGTTTTTGGTCCAGGTGTAAACCAACGTCAGATTTGGCTGGTATTGGAGCCCTACAAATTGCTAACGCTGATCATGTTTATTGGCAAAAGTTGTTTGTACAGACTTATCCTCCCGCGATCGAACCAATCTTCTAATAAATTGAGGTGACTTTGCAGATTTTCTGGTGCTGTCCCTGCTCAGTCACTTATGAATAATAGCGCTGTATCGTCGGTGAATGTTACTATGACGGTGTGATCAGCGGTACGTATGTCGGACGTGTAGATTAAGTAGAGATGTTGCCCCAGTACGCTGCCTTGTAGTACTCCTGCTCCCATGTTGTACAGACTGCATCACTTACATTTATTTGGAACGTTCTTTCGAATTGGTGTTACGGAATTAGTGGATCAAGGTCTAGGGTTTCTTTAATCTTTTTAAGGAGTAGTTTTCGTGAATTTTTGACATTAAGGGCAGGAGACTTATAGCTCTATAGGATACAGGTAGTGTGAGTTGTTTTCCAGGCTTGACAATCATTATGACTTGCACATGCTTCCACTGGACAGGAAGGTGGCATAACCTTGTTGTAGATGGTACTAAGGAAAACTAGGCATTTTTGGGTTGGTTTTGTAATATTTCTGGGAGCTTTGCGAGTTTTAGTAGTCTGCATTGGCTTTAGGACTTCGGACGGTGAAAATGCTTAGAGTGGAGGTGATAATTATTGACAAGGTGCATCTATGATTGCTTCAATTTGTGCAAGGTCATCATTTGCTGGAGCTGGGGGTGTAACGAAAACGTTTTCTAGTTGTTGAGCGAATGTGTTGGCTTTTTCCTCGTCTCACCTAGCCCTGGTTCCGTTCATTTTATTAATTGGTGGAATTGCTACAGTGCAGTAGTTCGTTTGAATTTTTTGGTGGATTTTCATATGGCATGGTTGTCTTTTATTCCACTTTTTACCTGTGTATACATGCTAGTTACGTATTTCGCTTTGTAGTTCGTCAAATACCATTTTTCTGAGTTAACGCTTGTTTTGTAATGGCAGGACATGTACATGCTTTGCCTAACTTTTTTGCGTTATTTTTATTTATTTATTTTCCTGCGTTTATTGATTTTAGTCGCATCAATCCTTTTACCCTTATTGCCAATTTTTCGAATAGGTACTTAAGAGTGCGAAAATAATAAATAACTTCACAAAACCTTCTCCATAGACAATTCTTGTCTATGGGGAAGGTTTTGTGAAGTTATTTCCTACTTATAAATGTCAATATTCATGCAATCAAAAGCCTTTCAACCAACTTCAAAAAGTTGGTTACTAAATTCGTCCGGATGTCTGTGTGTCTGTGTGTCTGTGCGTTGGTCGATGTTACAGGGTTTAGAAAGCTGGAAGTGGTGTCACCTTATAGGAAATTCTTCACTGATTCCAAATCGCTGGTAAATTTTTTGATCGGATCACCCGTTCGCCGTCGGGACGCCATTAAAGTCAAAATATACACCCTTTAATATCTCGAGAACGACACGTCCAATTACAAAAAGAAAAAAATACGTTTGCTTTATTTGTTGAAACCTATTGAGTCATGATACGTAAACATCACCCTCACCCCTCCTGTGGGGTGGAGCGGGGGTGAGTTTTCAAAACTTAAATGGGAACACCTATTTTTTATTACTTTTGGATTCTCCATAAAAAACGATATTCAAATTGAAAATTTCACCCCCAACTGCAACCCCTTTGTTAGGGGTGGAAAGGGGGAAAATTGCACGTTCGCAGAAAAACGATCTTTTTTTACTTTTTTTTCCTCTAATATTTTTTCGTGATTTACAAATTGTCCGTCACCCTCTCCACTCCCATCTCCCTTAAGGGTGGAAAGAAAAACAATGACTCATTTGTGCAGAATCCGGCGTGGTTGTGTCTGAGGTGGGGAGGGGGGGGAGTGATATACATATAAATTGTATATAGTATATGCCATAATTAGTTACAGATTTGAAGTTGGTTGAAATTAAAATTCTATAAGAATTTGCGCCTTTTGATACTTGTTGGTATATAGTCTTTAGTGGATTGGGAAAAATGATATTTACATTAATAGGAGATTGGTGATCTTTTTGGTCCCTAAATTTTTGAATGTGTAAAAAAGTAACAAAAAAAAACTTTTCCCTGTAAGTTCGAAATTTTACTATGATTTACTCCATTAATTATAAAGTAACAAAAAATTGACAGGTGATTTTGGAAACTCACTTATGGAAACGCACTGCATTTTAAGAGATAGAAAAAATGGACAAGGGTGTCTGGAGTTGAATTTTAATGAGAAAATCAATGGCGCAAACAGAATTCAGCTAAAGTTGGATCCACGAGAGTTGGCGTTCACGTCATAGGTTTCCGAATGAATGCACGACATTCCTTTAAACCATCACTAAAGCTTAATACATGTTTATGATAAAGATGGCAATACAGTTTGCATGTGTTTTAAGTAAAGACATACGTATAGGCGATCGTCAGTGAAAATAAGAGAGAAGTGAGTATGTTCGTATGTCCAACAGCTGATTTCAATCAACGCTTCAACTTAATATTGCACGGATTCTGATTTGACTTGAATCTGTCAAATTTATTCATAATTTATAACCTCATCGATTTCTTTTAGTTTACGCCGTCTCGTATTATTTCTTTTCGTTGTTGTTTTGCCCTTTTATTTACTCGTCCTTTATAGTTATTTTGTTCAAATTATCAAATTATTAAAAACAGTTCTTATTAGAACGAATTTACGAAAATTGCAATATTTTTAACCACAAAACTGCATCTTTTGACAATCCAATATAACATTAGTGCCAAACGTACCGCCCAGAGAACGAGTTCAATCGCAGCAGACGTTAATATGTTTATTGCACTTATTAGAATTCCGCATTTAGCTTTACCAAGCTCTAACTAATTTTTTAAGATACGTTTTATACGTAATGGATTAATTAAGCACGTAAACTATTACTATGACAATTTTAAAGTAGCACAGGCAACTACCTGTGGGTAATTAAAGTATTATTTGCAACACTGCCTTGTTACGATTTGGCAGATTTCATTCCCGACGTCATTATTTCTTGACTTCAAATTTTAATCTTTACATACAATTACAAGTAATGACGTGCACGCCAACTCTCCTGGATACAATTATATCTCTAATCGTTGGCGTTGGCCGCTAGGAGGCGTTTCTCGAATGTGGTCGATTTCTTTATTGCTCCATAACTTTCTTATTATTAAAGATAATTGATTTTGGTTTTTTGGAACACCTTCTTACGTAGAATCCATGGCTATAGACAGTTTTTATACAGAGTGTTTGGTTTTCTGTTTACGACGCTAAACTACATTTTTATCTGGATTCTGGATTACGATGGGAGGGTAGTCAGAAGTTCACGCGCACATAGACCAACCTATTCGGACCCTTTGTGCTACCTGGCTGATTAGAGCCGTCCAAAGCCGCAACGTCACGTGAGACAAACCTGAGGATGGTGTTCATTGAACAATAGGAGTATTTTTTCAAAATTGAAAGTTGATTCAGTAAATTGCAAAATTTACCGGTACTACCCTCGTATTTTTCCAGTTCACTTTTCGCCTTTGCCCTTTGGCGCACCAAGTTCATGTATAATTTACCTACAGACTAAGTCATTGGCACATGAAACCGTTTTACTAAGTTTCTATTCACGTTATCCTTATGAAGTGGGTAGCTTCATTAGGAGTTATTGTGCAAGGTTCTTCTATCTCAGATAAGTAAGAATAATATCTTGCGTGAGTTATTATAATACTATAATACGCTTTTCGGTAAGCATTTCAATGTAACAAAGCAAACCATTGTAGTGAGGAATCTGTTGCCATTTCACAAAGCAATTTTCATTAACGAGCTCTATTATCGTATAACGTAACCACCAAACATTGTTTAGGCACTCATATTAAGCGTACACAATTTTAAACGTTGTTGGGCAAACGTGATCCAAAATCGATACGTACTTCCAGTTATGGTTCCTTTCCGAAACTTCTCACGTAAGTATAAGATTGCGTTTTGGGTAATTATTTATTTCATGAAAATTGTAAACTTTACGTCCTTAGCCGTTAGTACTGCGCGTAATTATTTCTTTCGACGTCTTTCATGTTCTACCAAGTAAAAGTTTAACCCGTTGTGAGGGATTTATTGTATTTGCGTTAATCGAACACTATTTGTAGTGTAAATAAGAGCTCGATTGTATATTTATGTTTTATTGCGGTTTGTCTGTTATTTGTGGTTGCTTGGAGGTAATGTATTCTGGCTGTGTAATTCTAGAGGGCAAACGTCTGATTTGTTTACCGAAACTACCTAGAACGGTGATATAAGTTGGTTTGGATGCCGAATTGGAATGATGGTATCGTAACCACGTAAACACCCTAAACAAACAGCGTATTATTATATTATTCTAAAAGCCCCTATCGATTACGTACCAAATACCGGCGCAAGAATCATAAATATCGTTGCTAATTAAATTTGTTAATTCTAATTTATATTATATTTACTTTCCTTTAATTTATACGTATCGAAATTGTTGAATGGCCAACGCGAACACCTACAACTGCTAATTTAGCTTGAGACGCCCTAAAAAGTTTCTAACCGTAGAAACTCTGCTGACTAAGGCAACGATATGTAAAATAGAAGTTTAGGGACAACCGCAAGTAAGAAATTTAATCCCAGTGTAAAATCATAATGGCTTATTAAAACTTGGCGAATTAACAAACCTCAGACCTAACTTATTCCAATTAAACTGGCCTTAATGACCGCAATAACATTATCAAATCCATTAAACGATCTCTGTAGTCTCTCGTTAACATTTTCCTCAAGAGCAATATTTCATAGTTGACCCGGTCTTTTCTAATATTGACTTAATGAAATTAATTTATATTCATGTTGGTGAATAAATTCGACTGTTCTCGAAATTATATTGAAGTATTTTGGTTTATTGGAGAATTCCAAACGCAGATGCAACAAACGACGTTTACATTAAATAACCGGGTGATAGGGTAAATGGTATTTAACCCCCATGAATATCTGTTGGTGGTCTCGCAATTAGCGCGTAAGGCATTGAAAATGAAAGCGATTTTGCTATTCTGTTGCCTTTTAATACTGATCCTAATTAACCTTATAATTTGAGTTTCCAACTCACTGTTTTAGGTATTTTATTACGAGATCGTTTTGTTTTATATTTTCTTTTGAAATGATATACATACAAATAAATTATTTCTAAATACCTTGTTTTAGGAAAATTATTTATACAAGATTGTGGCGGTTCTGTTTGAAATGTTTTTAAAACTTTTCAAACACAACAATTTTATTGTTTATTGTCATTTCCTTTTTGTGAAGTTGTCTTGTCTTCATCGCGCCATTACACCATTTGTAAGAAAGATGCTGCAGAATAATGGGTGAAGCTTCAATATACCTGACCTCCTGACCAAACTGAAAGGACAACTGGGAGAGATTAAAATAAAGTTATTTTTTTAATAAAATATTCATCACATTGTAATAATAAGAAAGTTACAAGTGTTTAAAGTTCTTAGATAGGTAACGTCTTGCGCGTCTTCTGTTTCCTTCGGCAACTGAAATACCCTCCATACGCCATAATCAATGTCTACGTATTCTTCATTACTGTAAGTCACCATTTCAGACGAATTATTGATTTGACAAATAATTAACCTAGGTACTTAAATTCTGACATTTATGTAATATTGACGTAGGTATACATGATTAAATTAAATAAATCAGCGGCTTTCAATAAATGAACACCCATAAATGTGTATTTTAAAGAAGAATTTAAATAGCCATAACTTTAATCTTATAAAAATTTTAGTAAAATTTTAACTGAATTTTGTTATTTAACTTTCAAGTATTTCAAATTTTAATTTAAAATGTAAATTATTACCATATTTTGTAAAAAAACTCAATAGTTTCCAAGAATTTTAAACACTTATAACTTTCTTTATTATTACAATTTGATCAAAATTTTATAAAAAATAACTTTATTTTGATCTCCCCCAGTTGCCCTTTCAATTTGGTCAGGAGGTTAGAAATCACCCTGTATAATTATTGTTTTTGGGATTAGTTAGTCTTTGAACAACGCTCTATTCCTCAGAACCTTCTTTCCAATTTGTAATTTTTGTTGAAAATGGAACTACCTCTCACTTTCAAATTAGAAAAATGTAGGTATATTTAGCACTAACAAGGCCAAAATTTCGCTCTACTTGGAATTGGTAAATTTGTGAAGCAAAAGAGAAAGTGAAAAATCATTCGGGTTTCGCTAGAGTTCGAGGATCAAAGTTATGTTGTAGGGAAGACAATTTGCGTGGTAGTACAAATTCTAATTTCGAAAATTATGTAAAAAAAATTGCCAAAAATAATGCGTAGGTTATCTTCAAATTATATGGATTCTCCATAAATATAATAATAACAACTAATTTGTATACCAATAAACTACATCATATAGTGCTCTCGGGTTCGAATCCCGATCGGTTGGTTATAAAAATACGCTCTTCGTGGGGTGGACATTAAAAAAACAACTAATTCGAATTAAATATCTTTTATAATTCTTCTTTTAACTATCTTCGATTAACATTTAAATACATACATTATTCCTCTTCCACTTATTTTCACCTTCATTTTTACGAGAAATAGCTTTCTGCTTTTTAAAAAGTCGATCGTAGCGTAAGCAAGCCTTCAATGCTTTTCTATTTATTTAATTTGTTTTTCCGTCCAGCGATTGTTTAGCTCTTCGTTAAAGTAACTGTAATACCAGAATTTATTGAAGAAACTTATTTTTGCCTCAATTGTCGCCAAACACAGAGAAGCTCCTGATGATTTTTATTCTTTTAATTTAATTTTAACTTGTTATGTGTTAACTGTGACATTACAACGAACAACTGGTCATTTATTATTGAAACTATTAAAAACCAATGTGAAAGTCTTTAATTTGTATTTGTAATAACTTTCATGTAAGTACACAGTAGGGGGGATCGAAAAAAACTAATTTTTGATGATGCTTTTGGGGTAGTGCGGAAAAGTTGCCTTTATATATAAGTAACTTCTGTGCAAAATTACACCACCCTAGGATAACGTCTTCTGTCCTGGCAAGGGCCGTGAAATTTCAAAAAATTAGTAAAATCGCCAAAAATTATTATTATTATTTTTTAGCTTTTCAAGTGTCACAGCACTTTGCGGTAGTGTGCAAAAGTTGCACCTATGTATGGTTAATTACTGTGCAAAATTTGACGCCCCACGGACAATATCTTCTGTTCTGACAAGGAGCTTGATATTACCCAAAAATCGACAAATACACTGGTTTTTCATTATACTTTTAGATATAAATATAACAAATTATTTTAGGAGCAGATTTTCCAAAGCTTATTATTTAAGTTTAGATGGAAAATGCTGTTCTAGAAATTATTAATTTTTTTGTTACAGGTCGTGAACTGAGCTCGCAATGTCTTCCATCGTAGAGCAAGTTTGTATAAAGCTGCAAATGCTGTATTCTGATGCTTCCATTCCGACAGTTTCAAAGAAACGTGTCCTTGATATGATTCATGCATATCATAAGAAATATATCGATATCAAGGCAGTTTATAAAAGAATAGAGAAAAGCATGGTGGAGAAGTTTAAAGAAAAATCACGCTTTCTTTTTGATATAGCAGCTTATAAGTGCTCCACGTTTACAGAGTGCAATTGCCCGAAGGAATCCAAGGTCCCCGTTAAGGAACAGACATTTCTTACAGATCAAAGAACAAAGCGCCTAATGTGCATTGGATCGCTCAATTTGCAAGAAACCAAAAAGCTTCAAGCACGTGCCGAAAGGAAGACAAAACAATTCCTTCGTAGTTCTAAATCTACTGCGTCCTAGCTGCTCGTCGCAGCCTGATGGTGATGAGCCCTTGTCAACATCAACGTTCTTAGAAGATGATGAGGCAATCGCTGAGGATAAGGAACCTGAACCTGATGACTACGACTACAATCCCGAACTACGAAGGAATTGTTTTGTCTTTCTTTCGGCACGTGCTTAAAGCTTTTTGGTTTCTTGCAAATTGAGCGATCCAATGCACATTAGGCGCTTTGTTCTTTGATCAGTAAGAAATGTATGTTCCTTAACGGGGACCTTGGACTCCTTCGGGCAATTGCACTCTGTAAACGTGGAGCACTTACAAGCTGCTATATCAAAAAGAAAGCGTGATTTTTCTTTAAACTTCTCCACCATGCTTTTCTATATTCTTTTATAAACTGCCTTGATATCGATATATTTCTTATGATATGCATGAATCATATCAAGGACACGTTTCTTTGAAACTGTCCAAATGGAAGCATCAGAATACAGCATTTGCAGCTTTACACAAACTTGCTCTGCGATGGAAGAAAATGCGGGTTCCTTGTTACCAGTTCAGATCCAAGACGCCACCTTTCGTAAATGCAGCATTTAATAACATCCTCGTATGTTGGAAGCATCCTAGCAAAATCTATCGGTGATCCGAAAATTAGACAGTCTAATGCTCGTCGCTTTGAAAATTTTGAAGATTGTGCCATCTTTTATTTATGCTCACTGCGAGCTCAGTTCACGACCTGTAACAAAAAATTAATAATTTCTAGAACAGCATTTTCCATCTAAACTCAAATAATAAGCTTTGGAAAATCTGCTCCTAAAATAATTTATTATATTTTATATCTAAAAGTATAATGAAAAACCAGTGTATTTGTCGATTTTTGGGTAATTTCAAGCTCCTTGCCAGAACAGAAGATATTGTCCGTGGGGCGTCAAATTTTGCACAGTAATTAACCATACATAGGTGCAACTTTTGCACACTACCGCAAAGTGCTGTGACACTTGAAAAGTTAAAAAATAATAATAATAATTTTTGGCGATTTTACTAAATTTTTGAAATTTCACGGCCCTTGCCAGGACAGAAGACGTTATCCTAGGGTGGTGTAATTTTGCACAGAAGTTACTTATATATATAGAGGCAACTTTTCCGCACTACCCCAAAAACATCATCAAAAATTAGTTTTTTTCGATCCCCCCTAGTACACAGTAATTATAATAATAATAATAATAATAATAATAATAATAATAATAATAATAATAATCTAAATTAATTTAATTTCATTCATAATCATAAATACTTATTAGATAATATAATTTTGTTTTAATCTTAAGATTCCTAAAAAATAAATTTATGGTTGGATGTTATCCCCCATAAATTTAATTATTGTACCACTATGTAAGTGTGAATGAATAAATAATAATAATAATAATAATAATAATCGGAAATACACTGATATAGCTCAGGAACTTAAAGCGCAATGGAGAATGGGAACTGCTCTTACAGTACCCATTGTTCTTAGTGCAACCGGAGTTATACCAAAAACAATACATCACAGTTTGCACATTTTAGGGTTAGATAAGAACATATACATACAATTACAAAAGGCAGTCATTATCAACACTTGTCACATAGTTAGAAAATTTCTAAACATAACGGAAGATACCGCACATCACTCAGAACCACATCACACACTTTCAACTAATACCATTCAAACACAAAATGAAACACAACACTCAATCCTCCCTTCACAAATTGAAACTCTGTTGCATACACAACATAACATTATAGAAAGTCCATTACCAACACACAACACTTCAACAATCACTCATGTAACACCTCTGACTCGTTCTCATGCACTCAAACGTAAACACACAATATACTCACAGTATCAGAATTCGCAATTAACACAAAACACAAACAACACATTACCCACTCGAGTGCAACCTATGCGTCGAGCTAAACAACAAAAAACGCTTACACAATAATCATAACACTTTTTCAAAACATACATATTATGTTCATTTTTTTTCTTTTCTATAAAAAGTCACTAAGTCACGAATAAGTGACGCCAACGGAGAAGCCTAGGAATATAGGGTCTCTTTTTGTTATTGATGCGCGACGCTGCGTTCATGTTAATGCCTTCGCGGAAAGAGGGTCGACGGGACGTGGCTTTTACAAATTGGGATCAAATACACCGAGGCTTCTCAAACAAATACATTATCTAAAATGTGATCAGCGTTGGTTTTATCAACGTCATTTAATTTAATGAACATAATATGTGTATAGTATTTAGTATGTTCACTTTTTAACAGCAACTTCAAATTTATATTGTATAGATATATGTATTAGTAGGATTAATCGTTACTTGATTTCGATCCGTGCGATTAGTTAACCAGGCTTGGCCTGAGTATCGATAACAATCGAAGTACATAATAATAATAATAATAATAATGTCTTTAATTCCCAAAAAAAAGAAAAGAAGAAAAAAATGTAAACAGATACTTTACAAAACCAAACTTAAATATAGTATTTTTTAGGAATTCTCAAGGCGAAGTTCAGCGGGTACCCCAGAGGGTGCGCTGCTCTTCTACTTATACCTTGATTACAGATTTAATATGTAATAATGTTGCTTCCAATCTAGATTAAATTAAATCAAATTAAATTAAATTAAATCAAATCAAATTAAATTAAATTAAATTAGATTAAACTAAGTTAAATCAAATTAAATTAGATTAAATTAAATTAAATGAATTGCTTAACGAGGAAAACAAAGTGAGGAAGTTTTGAACATTTAAATTCTTGACACTAACTAACAATGCGTTCAATCTGTCGCCTCCTTTAACAGTAAATAGCGTCGGTATTTAGGCTTGAACTTATTTAAGGGTAATGTTTTGAATGTTTCAGGTAATTTATTATAGTTTAGTGCAATCTGATAAGAGAATCCACATTCAAAGCGTTTCGTTTTATGATATGGCGGTGTTAGGGTACCCTTAAATCTGATGTTCAGCGAATGGACGTCGGATCGAAATGTAATTTTGTTATATAGGTAAGGGGGGGTTTTGGTAGATACAATGGAGTAGTAAAAGCAGACGGCATGATAAGGACGACGACTAAACATATTTAACCAGTTTAATTCTTGAAGTTTATGAGAGACCCTCTCATATTTTTTAATTCCAAAGATCAGCCTTATACAACTATTTTGTATTTTTTGTATCCTGCGTTTAGTCTCAACATTGATAAAGGGAGCGTATATTGAGTCACAAAAATTAAACTGGGAAAGTACTAGAGATTCGCAAAAGACTGTTTTGGACTTTATAGATAGGAAGTGGCGTTGGTGGAATATACAGAGTGAATGAGACCACCCGTATCAGTCTTTTATTTAAAGAACGGTGAGTCGTAGAGAGGTGGGGTAAAAAAAGGGATTATAAAAGCGATAATAAAGAATCGAATGGTGATATCATTATTTCTCGGACAAGTCAGCATTCCTCCAGAAGGCCCCCAACTCCAAAATTTTAAATGGCACCATAAGTCCAAAAGGGTATTTTTTGAAAGATTGTTAAAAAAGAAGAAAGTTTTATAGGAAAAATTATTTTATTACTGCCACCCCTTTTAAGTTATATTCGACTAAAGTTCTTAAATTTGAAATTCATTGTTAACAAGAAACATTGAAAAGTCGACTTTTAAAATCTAGTTAACCAATGTTACATGTGTTCAAAATATCTTCCATTTACTGCTAAGCACTGTTGAGCTCTTTTAGGTACACTATCAGTGGCTCTAATAAGTATTTCTTGAAAGGGAAAAACACATGTAACATTGCGGCAACTAGATTTTAAAAGTCGACTTTTCAATGTTTCTTGTTAACAATGAATTTCAAATTTAAAAACTTTAGTCGAATATAACTTAAAAGGGGTGGCAGTAATAAAATAATTTTTCCTATAAAACTTTCTTCTTTTTTAACAATCTTTCAAAAAATACCACTTTGGACTTATGGTGCCATTTAAAATTTTGGAGTTGGGGGCCTTCTGGAGGAATGCTGACTTGTCCGAGAAATAATGATATCACCATTCGATTCTTTATTATCGCTTTTATAATCCCTTTTTTTACCCCATCTCTCTACGACTCACCGTTCTTTAAATAAAAGGCTGATACGGGTGGTCTCATTCACCCTGTATATCGCAAAAAGTGGTAGGCTTTTCGTGTACATTTGTTTATATGGGATTGAAATTTCAAGTCCGCGTCCATAATCAAACCTAGGTTCCTTGCCTCTTTTTTGATCTGAATATTTTCGTTTTCGAGTGCTATACTTGGATAGATATCAAGAAATTGTTCCCTAAGTTTTCGTGGTCCAAAGATCAGCAGTTCAGATTTTGATGGATTTAGTTGTAAGAAATGATTTTCGGCAAATAGCTTCAGTGCGTTTAGATCCTCTCGAAATTTATTAATGGCTTCATCGGTTTCATTTAGATTAAATGATTTATAGATTTGGGTATCATCCGCATAAAAATGGGTATTGCAGTATTTTATAATCCGTTGTAATCTATGAGTGTAAATACAAAAAAGCAAAGGAGAGATGCAGGAGCCCTGTGGAACTCCAGATGGCAAATCTTGCCGTTCTGATATCAAGTCATCGACTTTCACTGCTTGTGATCGGCCAGTAAGATATGATTCAAGTACTCGTAAAGCATTTTCTTTTATCCCGATATGTTTCAATATCGCCGTGATTCAGCGTGTCAAACGCCTTGGAGAAGTCCAACAAGCCAACATTCATGCTTATATTGTAAGTGAATTATGTAGAATTATTGTAGAAATGTTTTTCTAGTTTGGGCACGACGCACGTACGACCCGTTTGAATTGAATTGAATTAAATTAATCACAATGACTTTACGGAAACCTGGTACAATGTTCTCCTAAATGATGTCATTTTTTTCTATACTTACGACAGCGATTTTCTATATACACTGCTCGCCAAAAAGTCGGCACCAAATGGATTTTTTTTAATTTTTTATATTTTAAAAAACTTTTTAAAGTCTTAAAACCTATTTATCCCCTATCAGATATACCGAGTGATTTTCACTTAGCTAGGAAATGGTGTTTTTCAAAATTATCTAAATTCTAAAAGTGCTATTTTTCGTAAATTAAGCAAGATTTCGATGAGATTTTTTCATCGTCTGTCAGCTTTAGCTTACCGAACAATCTCAAGACCAGAAAATATTTTTTTTCTTTAACTTCCGCTAAAACTAATTGTTTTAATTCTTTGTGAGGGAAAGTAATGTACTTAATCGAAAAAAAATCGAACTCAAGATGTTGATGAATCTCGACGTTTTGAGTCCCCCTGAGTCCAAAACCACCATATTTGAAACATGTTTGTCTGTGGGTGCGTGCGGGCATGGGTGCGTAGGTGGGTGCGTACGTTATGGCTGTGGAGCCTAAACGATTATGCCGATTTTGATGAAACTTAAAACTAATGCCTATAAAAAACTTCATCGGTAATACAAGCTTCTCATGAAAATCGACACAAGGGGCCCAAGCTAGGGGCGTTATTTTGGGCGCAAACATTCAAATTTTGACTAATTTCCCTTGGTGAAAAGTTAGTAGACATGGTAGCAAGTAAAACGCCGTTTTTCGTTTGTTTATAAATTCAAAATGGCGGCCAATATACCAATTCTCCAAGTTTTTACTTTTTAGAGTGCGGATCAAGCACCATTTATTTTAACTTAATTAAAATTTGATAATTGGAAATTATAGCCAGAGGATGGCCAGAACTTTTACTTATAATTATTGGTAAAGAACAAAAATTTAACGTGGCCAATTTATTGGTGCCCAAAATTGGTCAAAAATAAAAAATCGATATTCTCAAAATCTGCCCAATTTTTTTGGCACTACATTTATTTCTTTTTTTCCTATAGGGGAAGGGGGATGAATGTTTGAAGTTGAACATTTTAAAAACACCTTTACTAACAAAGATGAAGAAGTAAAATGGTACAGTGAAGTAGAGGACATACGACTCTTTTAATCTAGTATAATAAGTATACCAATTTACTTAAAAATATTTATAACATACCCTGTATATTATTTCAGGAGAAAATCAGAAATCGTTTTCTGATTACAATTATACTACAACACACTATGTATTTATTTTTTTCAGTTATTACTCAAAAACTATTTTATTTTGTCTTATCCAAAAACACTATTTTATTTAATACGTCATTGTAGATAAAACACGGGGCAGTTGTGTGCCAGTTTACTGGTCATTTAATTCAACCAATATTAAAAATCGAAGATACACTCCTTACGTTTTTTTCTCTTTAGAAAATTTTCATGTCAGTTGAACGATAACAAAGTTATTTGAGCATAATGCAAACATTCAAGATTGCGGTTCGATTTTGGGGCTGTCCGATCATCGGGAATGTGAGAATTTTTAGTACCTATGTAAAATAATAGAGTAGTGGCTGCATAAATATGATACAGGAATACAGCTTGTTCCACCTGTTTTACTAGCCTATTCATTTAGACTTCAAAACGTATAATGTTCAAATTCTGTGGTATACAGACGACCACCACCGATATACCGAGGTCCGCCTATTAAATAACGAGACGAGATGTACCCCACCCCCCTCGCCACACACCGTTCCATTCGTTTTTTCCACTGGTCTAAGCAATGCTGGAAGTCTTCTTTTGTAAGAGCATCTAGGAGCTCCGCCGATTTTCGCTTCATCTCTTCCATCGGCTCAAACCGGGTTCCTTTTAAGGCAGACTTGATCTTCGGAAACGTGAAAAAGTTACAGGGTGCTAAATTAGGCGAGTATGGCGCGTGTTCGAACACTGGAGTGCTCCTAGCGGATAAATAACGCTTCACAGATGGACAGGTGCGTTGTCCTGGTGCAAGGATCCACTACTTATTTTTCCACAACTCCGCCCGTTTCTTACGAACTCGCTCTCGCAGTGTTACCAAAACTTTTAAATAATAAGTTTGGTTTACAGTTTCATCCTTTGGAACCATTCCGTCATCACTATGATCACGTTGATGACGTCGAAAAAATTCTGATTTCGACATCCTTGCATTTTTCGTTCTTGGCGATGCAGGAGTTTTCCAGTGCATGGATTACCGCTTAGTTTCAACATCGTATTGGAAGATCCAGGTTTCATCGTAAGTTTTCCATCACATCAGGCTCTTCGCCTAACCTCTCAAGAAATTTTCATTGATGTTGTTCACTGTTTGCGTAGTTGAAACTGATACAGGTCGACCTGGGCGTTGGTCGTCTTCGGTACTCTCTTGGCCTTCAGAAAACCTTTTATTCCATTCGAAAACACCTGCACGAGATAGAGAAATTTCACCAAATGTCTCTCTCAACAATTTATAGCACTCAGTCGGAGTTTTTTTTTAATTTAACGAGGAATTTCAAATTGATTCGTTTTTTTGGAATAGAAGGCACTTCCCGCTATCCAACGCTACAGTTGATCACCCCCCCCCCCCCTCCCTCTAGGACGCCTTCTGCGTGTGCAGTCTCGTTATTTAAAAGCCATACCTCGTAGCCTAACAAAGCTATACAGACTGTACTTAAGTTACGCCAATGGATTTATTGTTCGTCACATAGAAAGCGCAAAAACAATTGTAGCTAACAAGGAGTTTGAAAATTTTTAATATCTGTTAAGAGTCCATCACCAGTTGGAATTGAAACTGATTTCATGGGTGTCGCTGTATACATAAAATTTAAATAAAACATTGTTGTATAAACACAAAAAAGGTGTCAATGGATAGAGGAAGGTTTATTGTAGGGCTCTCCTGATAGGGATTTTTAAATTTTTCACAAAGTTTTTTGTAAAATTTGTTTGAAGATGCTTAATATTCATTCAATTTCACGAATATTTTACAAGAAATACGAACAAAAATGGAAAATTCTAATACACGAGAGCCCTACAAGAACCTTTCCTCTTTGCAATGACATATTTTGTATTTCGATAAAACTATTTATTATCCAAATTTTATGTATATTTCTAAACCCATGCAAGCGCTAAAATTTGCATAGTGCGTTGATAAACTTTGTAAAAAATTAAAAAATCCCTATCAGAAGAGCCCTACAAGTTGTTGTGGTTATACAACAATATATTATTTCAATTCTATGTATACATAAAAACCCATTCAATCAATGTCAATTCCAACTGGTGATAGACCCTTAACATGGATCTATTCATCTCTTCTTCCTTGAAGTTCCTAAACTAGTTATAGATCGGTACAAGTAGGCGCTTTCTTCCGTAATCCTTGTTAGTTAGTTCCGGTGCCCACCACCCATCGCCGACTTATGCGGCAGATCCAGACGTTACCTCACAAAATTCAGGCAGCTGTAACAATATTAACATCTCCATTATGAATTACTCTGTTTCGCTTACGGCTACTGTAAAAGTCACCATGGAAAAGATTTTTATGATGCCTTAGGATTAATTAAAACGTACAGGCGGACAGTTATTTGTGTTAATCCTTTATTGCAGAAGGTAGTACCATTTAAATGTGAATTTTATAAGGTAAGAGTGCTCACGCTCAGTATACATATAGGTATGTGTGTGTAGAAGTTTCTCATGAAACAAATTACATACAATACGTTTTATATAAATTGCTAATACGTGTAACGCATTGGTTTAAAAATGTACAGTTCACAAACGCAAAAATTGTAGTAGCGCATTGTACTAACTGCAATGAGCATCAACTTCAAACAAAGTTAAATAGGGAAAAACAAATTAGGAATTAATCACATACCGTTACCACAAAATTAATTTGAAGTGCGCTGTATTAAAAATTAGTCTCTTTTGTAGCTTTGTGAGAATATAAGGAAATAAAATCAAAAAGAGTTTTAATTATTCCGATGGGAAATTAAAACAGCAATTATATGTCAACGAGGGCCTTATTTAATGAAGGACATTTATATTTGATTAGAGTTTTCAATAAAATTGTCAAAGTGTTAATAATGAAATAGTCTTTACCGGCAATAAAAACCGAAAATTAAACTGACATTCGCGTACACACTCAAATCTATTTTTGTAACGTATAATACCATTATATCATTTTTTTTTCTAATCCGTAACACGAAGGGTTGTAAGCTTAAATTTTAACAACACTACAATCGAGAATTAAATGCTGTAATTGAACATGTAGTGTGTCAATTTGATTTTAGGGTGGAAATACGACTGTAATAGATTTCAGTTTTGTAATCGCAAGTATACCTTCAAGCAATATCAGTCTACCGTTCGCTTAAAGGGTGAAGTTTGTTAGGGTAAATCCTTAATCTACCAAACATAAATGTGAACCCCTACAATTCTACCGTTTCATAATTTTTTGGGGATACGATTTTATTCATTGGTGGTACAAATCAAGCTTCTAATTGAATTAATCAATTACTTTTGAAGACTTACATTCGAAATTAATCATAAATCAAACTGTCAGTATTTTATGTGTTAATTATATATTATTTCGTTCGTTTTCTTCTACAATAAATCAAACAAAAGTTAAAGGGAAAAGACTTAATTATACGAATTAGTTGAATTTAAATAACGCGCTAATATTTTTATAATAAACCGTAATGGTGTTGAGGTAGTAATTACTTACAAGTTTTAGTAAGCCAACCTCCTTTTTCATTACGAAATGAAACACAATGTGTAGTTAAATATTTATGCCCTAAAACAATTGGGGCAGAATTTAATTCATGATATTATCTTTGCAGAAAATAATTCATGGGAATTTATTTCATTTAGAGGAAGTAATTGAAATTTGTCTTTGTTTGGAAGTAAATAACATTTACTAAACCATGAAAAGAACAAACATCACTAAGAATTATTTTAAATAGAGAGAAAGAATTAATTTTCTTATAAATGGGTCAATAGTAAAAAATTCCACCGTAGTACTCTTTTATACTTAATTGATGTTAAAACTGTTAAGAACAAAATCGATTCACATAAACGAGGGCCTGGAATAATAATAATAATAATAATCGTGTTTTGCAAGAAATTGCCATCTTCAAGAGTTGTGTTCTTCCCACCTAAAATAGTAAAAGATGGCATGAAAATGAAAATCATTTATCTCATGGAAATATTTTTTATACTTATGAAATGAATTATTCTTACCTGTTACTCATTTAGCGCTTTGGTTAGGAAATCTGCAACCATCATATTCGTTTGCAACTTTGCATGTAGCGAACATCAATGGTACCTCCAATTACTTTATCACGTACAAAATAGTATCTTACATCAATGTGCTGTGTTCTAGGATGGTAGTCATCAGTACCTGAAAGTTTGATAGAACTTTGATTATCGCTGTAGATGATCATAATCTCATTTTTCAATTGTGGCCAAAAACTTTCTTGAAAGAAGACAAAGACATGTCCTCTGCTTCAGTGGTAGACAGAAAAATGGTAGGCTAACGCCTAGAGTTCCAGCTAATCGTTCCTCCTTGAAACAAAAATGTGTAACCAGTGCAGGAACGCCGGTCATCTTCTGAGCTTGCCAAGTCTGCATCACAGTAGCCATAAGCCATAGTCTCTTCTAAATTTTGCTTAAAACTCAGCCTGTACTCCAGAGTACCCTTCAAATAGCGCATTACGCGCTTCAGTGCAATCCAGTGTTTCATTTAGGGGTTGTATTATATTTGCTTCTCTTGATAAGGAACATCATGTAAGATTTTAGCGTATTGAGTATTTTCTTGCAATTTTGTGTTCATAATATTGGAGTTTTAACAATTTTGCAATGATATACCTATAACGCCCTTTTTCCTGTCTCTTTCTACATGTATTCCAATACAATAACGCAAGACTGCAAGATCTTTCATTTTAAACTGTTTCTGTAGTTCCTCCTTAATATATTTCTCTGACTCCTGATTATTAGTAATTAATATCAAATCGTCAACATAAATAGCAAGTAAAATCATGTTGTTATTGTTCACAATTTTATGATAAACACACGGATCTAATTTAGACTGTAATAAACCCATTCCATTCAGGAACAGGAGAACTAAAGGAACATGAGGGGGGATGGAGAGGACTGCTAGGGTAGGATGGAATGGGGGAAAAATGGATAGAAGAGGTTTTAGAGTGCAGAAGAAGAAAGGGAGGGTATTAATGTGTGTGTATATGGATATAGTTAGGCAATAGGGATAGTGGGTTTATGTTGGGTGGCTGGGATATTGTATGGGAGAAATAATATGTTTAACCCAGCAAACACACATATAAAATATACATACAACATATGTAAATTAAACTAAATACCCCTACATATGCTTTTTTATATATCAAGTACCTATGTAAGTATTCTTTAATAAGTTATATAAACCGTATGTCACACAATTACGTATATTTTACATAATAGTATAGAAACTTACGGATATTCTGTATACAGAAATTCATATAATATATACATATAGATAATTACATATCACTCATGAAATGCTGTCATATTTACATGATTAGATTTATGTACGTTATATGTAAAATATTATATCTAATATTACTCATTTTTTATGTATGCCTTCTGTAAATATAATTAGAAATTATCATTACATTACATACATTGTATGGTCGAAAATAAAGTCCGTTTCTATTTGCGCCACATAAGTAATCGAACGCGCGTGTTTTCTACAACGCCAAAAATTGTTGTTCACGTACCTTTAATATTAGATCCGTATCGACTAAAATGCGTCTAATTTATATAGAAAATAAATAATATAAAATAAATTAAATCCTGGTCATTTTTAACATAAAGTTAAAGATAGGTATAATTATTGAATAAGACTTCACTTAACGGTATAATCAAACAAAATTTAAACTAATAACGCGAAACAGCGCAAAGTTACGAAGTACGAAATAAAAAAAAGGGATGTTACAGATTAACGCAGTGGTACAATGTCGGAGACAATGAAAACACATGTCGGATTTCGGAATTTGCAACGCCCACTCCCAAAAGTTCGAATCCGGTTAAGGGACACTTTGCAAGCAAGTATATCATAATAAACTGTCGGATTTCAGTTCACGTAAAAACGGGTTCGTGCAAAAATTAAATTAAATATAATTAAAAGTACAGTAAAATGTAGTTTTTCCATTTTTTGTATGGAACTGCTTAAATAATTTTTTACATTGATAATAATTACATTATGCTCGAGTAGCTGCTATTTTGGTCATCGCAACGCTTTTACAACTAATATTTTTTATGTAAATATTACATAAAATACAGGGTGTCTCAAAATTGACGCCCGTGCTTTTGGGATTTGATTCAGGGGACTAAAACAAATCGAAAATTGAGAGTAAAAAATTTTTCGATTGTTCCTCGTTATCGAGTTATTGATCAAAATGTAAATAATAAGTTTTACCGCATGGTCGCTCCAATTGGTTGTGTAACATAATTAAATTAGGTAGGTATGGCGATGTTGAAAATTTATGAATCGTTCTGTCATATTGACAAGTATCATTTCCTTCGATTTCGGGTGTTTAAAATGGAACGATACTACTGTAATCGCGATTATGTAGATATGTTGAAAATTCATGTAATGAATGACAATGCCACTGTTGCGGCTAGGGCATATGCGGAGACGTTTCCAAATAGTCGGAACCCTGATGCAAAAACTATAACACGGGTAGAACAAAGATTACTTATATCAGGCAGGGCGTCAACCTACACTAACCGTCGATCAAGAAGAGTAAATTATTTTCTAATATTATTCGTTTTTAATAAAGTAAAGTTGAAATGTTAAATTTTTGTTTTTATCAATAACTCTATAACGAGGGACAATCGAAAAATTTTTTTCTCTTAGTTTTCGATTTGTTTTAGCCCCCTGACCCAAATCCCAAAAGCACGGGCGTCAATTTTGAGACACCCTGTATACATAAAACGTATACAAATTCATGTAGAAGAATTTACATCTAATAGACATATATATTATTTTGAAAATTGCTGACATCCTGACCTTAAATATCTCTTATTTTTCTTCCAGTTTTATATAACTCTAAAAAGCTCTTACATAATATATATGTATTTTATATATAAATGTGTTTGCTGGGAAGTAATCTGTTTAATTTAGTTTAGTTTGTTTTGTTTAGAAGCGAATCCTTTGTTAAATTTTATACCTATATAATATCTTCCTCTATGTCGCCTTGAAAATGAAAAAAGAAAAGCAGATCGGCATCCATTTGACAAATGTCTAAATCATATTTAACAGCCAGGGCAAACAAATATCTGAGAGAAGCAAGTCTTACGACCGGTGAAAATACTTTTGTATAGTCAATTCCATATTTTTGTGAACATCCTTTAATCACAAGCCGTACCTTGTATTTTACTATTTCTCCATTTTCATTAGACTTTGTCTTGAAAACCCATTTGCATGGTATTGATCTTTTGTTAGCAGGTAGAGTAGTTATTTCCCATGTATTATTTTCTAGTAGGGACCGATACTCCTCAACCATGGCATTTTTCCTGCATTTAGAATCAGTGAGGGATAGTGCTTCTTCTATTGTCAATGGATCCTGATTTAAAGCCACACATGCATACCTTTTTTCTTCACCATCTTCTTCATTATTGCACTTTAAGCGACCTGCCGGAGGCCTTAGATTTATAAAATTACCTAGAGAATTAATGAGCAATCAATGCTTGGTTCATAAGTTAAATATTGATCTCTAGATTCGTAACTTTCACTTAAAGTTGTATTAGTATCATCCTCGGTAGAGTGCATGGGGCGGTATTTTCTATAGTAGTCACATCTAATGGCATAGATATCTGTAGCGGAGTGTTAGCGTTAAATTTTGGCAATAATAATTTATTATCTCTCTCGCCATCTTCTAAGAATATCACATTCCTGCTCTTAGTGACTCTCTGAGCGATCCATCAATCGGTACTTATTTGTATTGTCAAAATATCGAAGAAATATCATTTCTGTGGATTTCGAATCCCACTTTAATCTTTTCTCCTTTGGCACGTGCACCATGGCTTTACAACCAAAAATTCTTAAATCAGAAATATTTGGTTTCAATCCTGTCAACTTCTCCAGTGGTGTCACATAGTTAAGGACGCGAGTCGGTGAACGGTTAATTAAATGAGAAGCAGTCTCCATTGCCTCTGCCTAATACTTCTTAGGTAAACCAGCATCCTTACCTTTCTTGAAAAATCGTCTATGAAAGTTATGCAGTACCTGGTTCCACTCATGGAGGTAACGTCCATAGGACCACATAAATCAGAATTCACGATTTGCAGTGCCTTTGTTGCCCTTGAACGAGCATTAGAGAATAATGGAAATCTGATTTGTTTACCTTTCAAAACAAAGAATGCAATTATTATTTATATCTTTGTTATCCACTAATCTCATCATTCTCATCCCTTCAGTACACACTGGCAATTTCTTAACATCATTATAATTCAGATGTCCCATTCTTCGATGCCAAATATTCAAACTACTTTCTTCAGAACTTGCAACAAATGCGTTCCCATTAAGTATACTTATGTTTTCAATTTATACATGTTATTTACAAGCTTAGCTGTAGCAACTAATTTATTTTACTTACTGAATATTTCAGAGCCAGTTTTGTTAAATATTACTTGACTTACTAATTGACAATAATGTGGAACATATAAAATGTCTTTCACTTGTATATGGTTTATGTTACCATCTTTTACTCAAGAGATCCAAGTCAACACTACCCATATGCTGTACGGTGCACACATAGATTAGGAGTGATTGTGTTACCTTGTGAAAGACCAAAGATGTTAAAAATATAATAAATAGAGCAATGGAAAGGAAAATATAATTTTCGTCCAGTTTCAAACCCTCAAGCGAAACTAACCGAACTTAGACCGTCTGTACACCCCCAGATTTTTAATTTCTCAAATTTCTGGGAATATATTTGAACTTTTTTGTAGATTAGATGTCGGAACCGTCTTTTTTTTAATGTTGATGTTTAATTTAGACATGAAGGTATCGATAGGGGTGCTGAATTCTGACAACTGCAGCTGGTGATAAGTAGGCATCGGATTTTAGGCAGTAAAAAAAATCAAAATGGTCGCCTAAATAGGCGTTTATAATCTTCACAATAGTCCGTAAAAATACCTGTTTAGGCATATTTTATATTAGGTAAAAAAATTATTGGGATTATTATTAATTTATAGACAATTTATTTAAAAGCATGAAAAGTAAATTTTAATTTTTTATTGAACACAGTTTGCGCTAACAATTAAATACTTTTCAAAGTTTCCTGATGTGAACCTTTGATGATTATCAGCTAAAATATTTTTAAATCTCGAAAAACTTTTCTCCACATCAGATGATTTAATTGGTGCAAATATAAACATTAAGTCTTTCGCTGAACGGTCATTCTCCTCCGTACGTTCGCTTGCTGTCTGGAAGAACCACCAACCAGCGCGTTTGGAAGTGGGCTTCACATTTGTGAACAAAAGATTGAAGTACATCCGGCCTACAACAAATTTCTGCCGATGGTCGGTTGTCGGTAGTCTTCGGAATTTTCGCCTTTTAGGTATTTTTAGGAGGTTAAACAAAAAATAGGCACCTAAAATCAATTTTAGGCATTTTAGGCAAAATTAAATAGGATTCAAATTAAACCATTCAACGTGACAAGCAAAAATATACAAGTTTCACATATGTGCCTAAAAAAATCGCAATAGTCCATTTTGGCTAGAATCCGATGCCTAATTGGTTCGTCTTAGTTTCATATTTTGAAATGAGTAACATTATATGAATATTTAATGTATCGCACATCAAACTTAAATTTATTTTAAGCACATTAAAATGAAGACACAGCTTAATTTATTACATGCAGAAAATATAGTTATACTAGTGAAACAAGTTTCTGGTTAAATTCAATAATTTAATTTGGAATTATTGTGTTTATAATAATAATAATTTACGACTCACAAGTACGTAATCTATATAACAATAGTGGAATTACTCAGTTCGGTTATTTTAACGTACATGCAAACGGATTTACGAGATCGCATAAATGTATGTATTTGCCAATCATATGTAAAATTCTATTGTGACAAGCAGAATGGCCCCGATGGAAAGATCGTTTATGTTGTTCAACGGACCTTAATGATATACGAAGCATACGTATACAGAATAATATAATAGTTTCAGCGGCGTGAGTAAGCATTTTGCAGTTTACATTTTATTCCAAGATTTATTTTTGACAATAAATAATATAGATTGTGTTTCAAATAAAGTGTTGACTTAATGTCCAGTAGAATAACAGCGTAATTTGCTGTGGACGAAAAGAGGTAAAAAATTGTAATAAAAATTGTTGTAAGTGATATTTCCCTAAAATTTATTTGAAAATATTCCTAAAATTGCATAAAGTGGATGTTTTCTATTCATTTCTTTTTTAATACATATTATAATGTTGTATAATTCTTTTATATTTTTGAGCGTCTCTTTTGTTAAATAAAGCAAACTAACATTTCACGTTAATTGGGTATTAATGTCTTTCAGTTTTGATCAGTCGTTTTATGTTTTTTTATTTGTTTGTTTAAAGCTTTTCTTCTTTCCTCTTTTCGTTTTCGAGTTTCCCCGTTGTTTAATAATAATACAAAATCTTTCATCTTATTTGCTCTTTGGCTAGTTTGTGATGTCACTTGCTCGGATACCCTAGCCCCGTCTCATGTATTAGCATGTCCAAATGAGCTGCTGCTTTTGCTAATGTGGCGTAAAAACGGAAGGCTCATCACAACAGGGCTATCATTTCGTTACGATAAGCGTAGAGTCTCTTGGTTGATTTACTTCGGAAACTATGGAATTCTTAAATGATTTGGGAAGAAGATTGCATCAAGTAACTGGTGAGGCAAGGTCTCGTTTATATTTAATTCAGAAAATCAACCTTGCTATTCAGAGAGGGAACTGTGCAAGCGTGCTTGGAACTTTACCACCCACTGCCCAGTTGGATGAGATATTTTTACTATACTTTTTTGAGTGTTTTTATTATGTTTAAATTTGTAAAATCATTATGTCATTTAGAATATACCTCAACCAATTATATCATAATAATGAAATTCCGAACGTTTTACGTGCCCTGACAACTCCAACCTCGGTTGTAATTTCCGATGTTTGCGTTGCAAATCAGTTTAACTACTAGTTTGAGGATAACATACTTTGTTTCCTCATAATCAAGCGAAAGCATAGTAAGAGAAAGTTTAATAGTTACCTATCTATACATTAGAGGTCGAGTTTGAGCTTTAAAGCGTACCGAAAACATTGTATATCTAAAGTAAATTTCTTGCTAAGATAATTATAATGGCTGCTCGGGGAAAAAGAAAAATAAAAGACGCAAAAGGTAACGGGTGGTGAACTTTTTCATAGAGTAGGTAGGTACTATGTCTAATAAAAGCTGCAACTAAAAAGTTGTTCCGAAAAAGACTCACCATTACAAATGAAAAGCAAATGTCAAGTTCTAATCGGGAGCAGGTGATATAAACTGTAAGAATTTTATCAGCTGATGCTCTTATTCACCCGAAGTTGTGTCCAATAAGCACTTTATCCCATAACAAATGATATTGTGGCAAAGTGTGTAAGAGCTTCAAAAAAAGAAAAACCCCACCGCAAAGCGAGACGCTTAACTACGATAATGTAACAATTTAAAAGATATTTATAAACAATACACAAAATGCGCATTTCGTGTTAAAAAATTCCTTTAAAAATAATATTACAGGTAAGACCATTACGCCTTTTATCAGGTCTCCTAGAAAAAATTCTTTCCTTGATGCTAAGGCTATAGATATTATATCTAGAATAAGATAGCGAAAAAGTAAGATGATGGATCAACAAAGTGCCCACAATACAGCATTTTCTTTACATTTGGAAATGCGCCGAAGAGAAAGACTGATAACCTAGAGGACAGAAAGGACGAACACAAGCGTTAAATCAAAACAGCGAAATTTATCTTCATTGTTATATAAATTTGGAATAATTTATCAGCATTGTGTACTAATGTTTCCTGCTTTTTACAAACAGTGAATGTTTGTATATTAATATTCGTGTATATTCTTTTCGTAAATAGGAAAATAAAAAATGAACCTTAATGTCAAAAAATTTATAAGCATAAAAATCCGCATATAAATGCAACCACTATTATACAGCAGTAAAGCCAAAAAAACAACTTTCGACTCTGTGGAGAAAATTTTTCGTAATAAATACAGTAGGTAACAACAATGAGTTATTTGTAAGATATTTTACATGTTTGCCGTTTAGAGGAATACTGTCTCGGGGACTACAAAATACATACACATACACAAAAAATATTATAATAAATTTTAAAAAAATCCTAATTACTTTTCGCTTTTTTAGTAACTGTCAGAGCATCATTTTGTAAATTAATTACTTACATGTACGTTGCATATTTCCATCATATGGGTATTTAAAACTCTTTTAAAATTCGAAAAAAAGGTAATTAGCAACCAATTTCATTTTGTGGCTTCGTTAAAATTTCGTAGCAATTTTGTAAGAAAGAAATAAAGGCGAAATTCTTCATTTATAATAAAAAGGGTAGATTTAGTGTTATTACAAGCAATTTATATATTATTAGCAAGGCAGGTTAAATATATGGTACAAATACAAAGTCGTAAGTTCTTTAAGGGTTGACGGATATCGCGAGGGATATATGGTATCGATTCCGGTCGGATGCTTGTTGGGTCTCGGTGGCGGTGGTGGCGCAAGCGTGTCGTCGCGACGCTGAGAGTACCACGACGTATATACTATCAAACTGCCAGTGCTTCAGTTACCGCGTTTACTGATCGTAAGCTTTCAAATCTTATCAACTTGTCGTAAATTTTAAACGCACATGTTCAATTTACGCTAAATAGTAAATGACTTTTTCCTGTTATATGCAGTAGGGACACTCATTAACTAACCCTTAAACTCCCTTAAGAGAACAGTTACCCGTGATTTTTAAGTTTTCCAGTTTAAGAAATACTTGTGAACTAATGCAACCTGTCTCCTAAATAAGAACAGACGTTTTAAGTGACCGTATAAACTCACGTATCTTCAACACTTTTACACAACGTCAAGTATAATAAAGTAGATACATTATTTCCCAAGTAAGTAAAGTTTCTGTCACCTTCTTTTATAATTCTTTTGGTATAATTTAAAAGAAGTTTACATTGTATTATTTTGTTGTGCGCAACATACTGATTCCAAGCTAAACTAAATTCTAAAAATAGATTCCTTAGGTGAGCCTTTGGCTTTTCGAAAAGACAAAAAATGTGGTGTATCCTCCTTTGTGTTTTTATTACAGGATCTTGAAATTTTCTATTTTTTTTCAAGAAATGTGAACACCGCCATGAAAATTGAAATGTAATTTAATTTCGTGTTCAATGAGTTCAGAATGAGAATTTTTCTTATTACAACGCTAAATCCATTTATACCTTTGATAAGACCTCGCCGTCATTAAAATTACGGCATTAAATTTAAAGTATTGCAGTTATGGATTGTTTATTTCTGTATTATTTATTTCTATTATAATTCAATAATTCACTAAGTACCACCATTATGGCGTAATGGATCAGTGATTGCTGATCTTTTGAAAAGCTGATAATTTTCAAATAAATGCCTTCTGTCACCATTGTTATTTAGCAATATTGGACTTTTCTTCACTTATATGATTTACTTATATGATATTATCATCATAATAGATAAAATTAATAAGGAGTGCAATATCAATAAGAATTTATATAAATCTACAGCATCCTATTTGAGTTGCAATGCTGATAGCCTATCTTTCCCTTATATATGTTCCCTTTATTAAATTAATGTGTACCATCTTTCCCTTATACATCTTCCCTTTAGTAAATTAATGTGTACCTACGTTATATCAGAAAGGTTTTATAAAATTCACTAAAAAGAGATCAAAACAGGCAATTATCGCATTGACTGACTATTGTTTAGTAAAATTTTCCTTTTTTATTCATAAAACCTTGGAAATAAATTGGCAGTTACGTAGTTGTTATAAAGAACGATGGTAGATAGTTTTGTGCGGTTGTCTGAGTCTTGTTAGCATTAATATTAGATATAAAATTATTCAAAAAGTGCGAAAGTTCACACGTAAGAAACACTGCAATCACCAACCAGAATTACTTTAACTCTCATTAATGGGTGCACAAGAAATTTGCAATTCCAAAATGAGGCCAGTGTAGGTTGAAATAACTATTATATCACATGCTATTATGTATTAAAACGATGTTCAATTGCAGCATTATTAATAAAATCCCTGGACATACTTTATAAGCGTAGCAGTGAGTGGAATTGGTTCTGCAGAAATACAAAGCAAAATTCCATGGATCGAATCATTCAATAATATCAGTAAACCAGTACTCACTAATACAGATTCTTTCGAAGATTTTGTTACTTTTGTTCAAACTTGGTCGTGTTATTTGCAGCCTTTTAGCCTTTACTTTCTTAATTTTTGAGACGTCCAGGCATCATCTCTTTGAGGAACTTTGTGGAAGTCTGGAAAGATTTTTGTTCTTTATAACTTAGCTACTCTACTGTCGATCATTCTTTCTCTTGACCTCTCCTTTCCTTTCTTATGCATGGGTTCACGAGAAGCTAAGTTACGATCATCTAAAGTTTAAGAAATATAAAGTTTGCATGTGTAAAGGTATAAAAGTTCGTCAAAAAATATTTTTATGAAAAATCGTATTAAAATTCGATCATTTACGCAGAAATTTGCGGTTGTAAATAGTGCTTTTTGCGCCCTATGGCATAAAAGCCAGCAATTGTAATAGTTATAACAACCAACAACTTGACTTTTGAGAACGAATCGTGCCCTTCACGCGCTTAATACAAAAATAACTATGTATTTTATATTTGTATGCTCAAACATAAGGTATCTATAAATAATCTCGTGACGCGTCAAAATATCCCATGCCAAAACCGCCCCGTCAAAATGTACCCGACAAAATAGCGCATATCCAAAACATCTCATGTCAAATTGGCCTGTGCCAATACAGCCCGCTTTACAGATTTATTTTTGAGTTGATTAGAAATTGCCACTCAGGCGCTTAGGTTAAAGGTAGATTAGATATATATTTTTTCAATTCGTACAAAGTGGGAATATGATACTAAACAGCATTTGAAACTTAAAAAAATGCTAATCTAAACGTATATTGACACATAGGCGCTTAGGTTAAAGGTAGGTTTAGTATATTTTTTTTTCAATTGATACACAAACGGAAATATGATACTAAACAGCATTTGAAGCTTAAAAAAATGCTAAGCTAAACGTATATTGGCACTCAGGCGCTTAGGTTAAAGGTAGGTTTAGTATATTTTTTTTCAATTTCGTTTTCGATCTTCCAACGGACGCATCTCCAGGTGGCGGATAGGGGGTAATTTCGCGCAAAATAAATAGAATATAAAAATTGTTATTATTAATAGAACTGCGGATATTAGTCATACAAATTGTAGAAAAGATGAAAGACCGCGGGTGCTATTTATTTTATTGTCAGCTAAAATGAAGTGGGACGTAAGGGTAATATAAATAGTGAGCTTTTACTGAGTGTTATTAATGAATTCAAAGATCAGATTGATTTTACCTGGTTGTGCTGAAGTACTTAATTCCTAAGTTGAGTTAAGTTATTGATTCATCTATTAATCCATGTAAAAATTAATTTCAACTGATCAATTTATTTCTAACTTGAGTTAAGGCATTAATATATATCGAAGTTAAAATTGATTTTACTGCCGTAATCAATTTCTAACTTAGGTTTAGACAATTGATATATCGATTAATATACAGGGTGTTTTTTTGGGAGCTTTGGTTAGACGTTGCTGGGAAAGTTTTATAGGTAGGTTTCTGAAAATGTGTACTTGGGGGTTACTTTGAAAGCCAAATCGATCTAAAATATTTTCAAAATGGCAGCACTTCCGGAAGGGCCGGAAGTAGCTACCAATTTCGTTATTTTAAATAGCAACCCCTATTTTTTATTGCATTTTTGGATTCTACGTGAAATTTCATAACTTTTGGTACAAACATGTCAATATCTACAAGTTATGGTTTTTAAGTTATTTTCATTTATTTAAAAAAAATGGCGGATGCAGGCGGTACTTTAAGAATTCATTACTTGAAAACGGTTGTAGCTATGGCAACCGAGTTTTCACCAGCGCATAGAGGAAGAATAGGGCTTTCTTTTGGTGTACTTAAAAAAAAGCTCCAAATTTAAGAAAATTCAAAGACTGAAAACTCAGTTTTTTTAAATGAAATGACCATTTTCTTACTATTGCATTTGATAGAGAATCAAAATGGCCGTATTTTGGTATTACATGTTCCTATCCCTATCTTCAATAGTTTCTGACTTATTCTCATTTCATTGCAATGATACCATTTTTTTCGGATATTTTAGTAGTTGGCCATGACCTTATGGCAAACGAATTTTAAACTAATCAATCCGTCACCTGTTAGTTTCAAATCAATTTAAAACCTTGTCTTCTTCAACACATGCTCAAAATGAGCGCCTTCATGTTCCAAACACAAACTCTTTTTCGCAAATGTTCTCATGTGGAGTATTGCATGACTTGTGATTCAGTATTGAGCATATTCTTGCAGAAGGAGCTCTTCTGTTGCAGGAACAATAATATTGCGTAAAATTTCCAAATAACGTTCTGTATTCAAATTTTCTGGATAAATGTGGAAACACAAAATATTGTTATTTTGAAACGCACAAAGTACAATAAAACTACAGCACTCTCGAAAGTGTACATCTCCATTCAAACAAGAATTTTAATGGCACCAGCAATGCGAATTATGGCGATTAAATTTTTACTAAATTTGGCCTCGTCTGACCAAGTAATGTCCCCCAAAAAATATTCCTGGTTCCTTAACATTAGCTATTCGTAAAACTCTTACTGTAGGTAAGCTTCCAAAATTTAAACAATTTCATTCCAGTGTTCGGATGGTACGTTCACTAGGACGCGATAGTTCTGGATATCTCTCAATGAACGTATGACAGGCATGTGACACGATTCTGTTCATTTCACCATAAATAACAATTAGATTCCAAAAATCTTAATATGTAAACCCATTGCGAGCCATTTTTCATTTTTTTCGATTATTGAAAAACCTATGTTAGGTAACCTATTACAGGTGACGGTTTAGTATTACTTGATTTGTTCAAAATTCGATTCGAAGTGATACAAGGCGTGTTTTTAAATGGTCGACTACTACAAAAAATTCGAAAAAAATGGTATCAATGCGATGAAATGAGAATAAGTCAGAGACTATTAAAGGTAGGGATAGGAACATGTAATACCAAAATGTGCCCATTTTTATTCTCTATCAAATGCAATAATAAGAAAATGGTCATTTCATTTAAAAAATCTGAGTTTTCAGTCATTGAATTTTCTTAAATTTGGAGCCCATAGGTGACGTGCTACGCAACGTAACTTTTTTTTAAGTACACCAAAAGAAAGCCCTATTCTTCCTTTAAGCGCTGATGAAAACTTGGTTGCCATAGCTACAACCGTTTTCAAGTAATAAATTGTTAAATTACCGTCTGCATCCGCCATTTTTTTTAAATAAATGAAAATAACTTAAAAACCATAACTTGTAGATATTGACATGTTGGTATCAAAGGTTATGAAATTTGACGTAGAATCCAAAAATGCAATAAAAAATAGGGGTTGCTATTTAAAATAACGAAGTTGGTAGCTACTTCCGGCATTTCCGGAAGTGCTGCCATGTTGAACATATTTTAGATCGATTCGGCTTTCAAAGTAACCCCCAAGTACACATTTTCAGAAACCTACCTATACAACTTTCCCAGAAACGTCTAACCAAAGCTCCCAAAAAAACACCCTGTATGCTAAATTTTATTAACTAATTTATAAATAATTAAAAAATTAATCAATTTCAAACTAAGGTTAAGATATTGATATGTCGATTAATTTATGTTACGATTGATATTCTATCAATGTCGATGTATTTTGATTGGTGGATCGGAAGATCCCTTTTATATGGTAGGGCTGGTATAATTCATTCATAGTATAAAAAAGAATATCCAATATCCGGCTGCACCTCCATTAATTTACAAATTACAAACACTTAGGTAGTTGTCTTAGGGTACGTTCACATATCATTGGAAAAATGTTTAAAATAACGAATAACGATTTGGAGGAAGTGGGGGAGTCGGCGCGGAGACGCCACATTACTGTACGGGTCTAATTTTGCGCAGTGCGCGGTGCATGGGAGTTCGATCTGGTTAAGTACATAGTGAATAATAAATAATTAATTAGTAATCAATTATTAGTGTGGTGCTAGCTATTTTAATAGTGTTGTTTTTTGGGTTGTGCTAGCATAACGGTTAAGCTGGCACAACCGCTTTTATTTTTTTTAAATCAACAGTAACAAATTTGGCTTTTGGATAATCAATTAGTAATAAATGAGTACTAAATTATCTGGTATGTTTCAACTGATTGTGCAATAGGGGTTGTGCCAGCTTAACGGAACTAGCTAGTACCTATCTAATAAACCAATGTCTATTCTAACTCGCTTAGTGAAGGAAGTAAAATTAAAATTTATTTCATTTTTCATATTTTGCATGATTCTTTCCTGGAACCGTAAAATCATCTAAGCGTCTTCGGACAGTTTGACATTTTCAGACTCATACAGCTTAATGCCAATACCGTATTTAGTAATGGAAAAGGGCGATCAAGAGTAATAATGGCATATGACAACTTAAGAGATTCACAAGCGATGCACGCATCAAATACTCAAAAAAGTTGCTACAATGTAATCAGAATTCTCGAAACATTCCAATGTTTTATTTACAAAAGTCATAATAGCATCTGTAGGCTTCTTCCACTCCTGAACTCAAATGGATTGAAATCAAAAATATTATTAGCTTCAAAAGAAGGTGCAATTTGTTTAAACATCGCCTTTTGAAAGATTTTGGAAAGGACTAGTAGGATTGATACACATACAGGTCTGTAATTAATAATTTTTTATGAACCACTGCTGCAATTTTTAATAAATCGGGAAACACTCCTACTTCAAAGGAGCGATTTATAAGTTTTACAAGAGGTAGAGTGTAGAAACTTGCGTTAGATTTGATAAGATCTACACTTAGACCAAAAATATCCTTCGATGTGTTGGATATTCCCCACACATGTTTTCGAAATACTCACTTTAAACATATAGGTATGTCAGCAATTTAATACTGTTTAAACACTTTTAAACCTTCATATCAAGTGATACAAGGCGTGTTTTTAAAGTAAGTACCGTTTGGAAATTCCGTCGCTGTAGCGCTGCGGTCGGTATTCGTCGCATGTGTAGAGTCCCTATATAGAGACGCATGTGCTCTGTGTAGCGCTATCTGTTGCCAAGCCACAGATTGAAAATACCGCCGACTGTGATATACGCGCTGTAATTCGTTGTCTTACTGCTAAACCGGCTGAAATTCATCCTCAGATTAGTGAAGTCTACGGAGCAAACGTTATGGGTGATGGAGATGGTAGGAAATGAGTGATAGCTTTAATGGCGGTACGAATGTGCATGATGAAGAACGAAGTGAATGACCTTCACTCATTACTATGATAACTTGATGCAGGAAGTTGATGAAAAAGTGAGAGAGAACAGACGTTTTACGATTATCTGATCAGTTTCCTAGAGTTTCAAGAAGCGTGGTTTATGAAATTATGACAAAACCTTGCAGTGGTTATTCAATCAGGCGCAGATTTCTACGGCGCGGCGATGGTATTCAAAATCTGGTTGTACGATACGGCGACGTTTACCATCCATTCATGCTTTGTAAGGATCAAAAAAGTTTGATTGGCACCCACGTTTTTTTCTGTCCTTTCGTTGCTTATTTGCAACAGTACATATTCTACAGTGTGATTACCATTTCATCTCACAGAAATCACATTACTAACTACTAATAACGGAAGTAGTCAAAATACCCGGCAGTTTTCCAAATCTTCGTTTTTTGTAGATTAGCCTAGAGCCCGTGACTTAATTTCCAAAAAATACCGTATGTCTATGGTATCTTAATAATTTTCAGGCGACAAGAGCGACTAGCTCATTTGGGTACAGCATGCTCCTCAATATTCTTTCCTTTTTTCTGGGTTGAAACTCAGTAGGGTTTTCGTCCTCTCACTAGCATTGGCTTTGTTATTTATTGCAACTTAGCTGTGACCTGGTAATATTTGCCAAAATTCCTCTTTATGCATTTGGTAATGTGAACATTACAATTACGCCATCTTTAGAACAATTTGCTAATTCAATGAAAACGACTTACAACGTTCCGGTTACATGACATAAGGTAACGAAGCTAATGTGATAAAACAATAACTTAAAAATTTTGATTTCAGCATATCCACAATAATACCCCATAATAACACGTAGATCGAGAGTGTAAAAAAAGGTATGTAGCTCGATGCGCATACATTTACAGACTATGTATACATATAATAAGGAACACCTACAGTAAATAAACATTTTAAAATTTCTCTGTACTTTATTGAGAGGTGTCCCCTCCGGCAAAATGTTTACATCACTTCATCATATATGTATATTGGTGGTTATTGTTCGTGATTCATAAATTGAAACAGTTGCGAAGCTTTAATAGGAAAATTGAAGTGAAATCTTCCACAAATCCGTTATCGCCCTATACTAAGCAACATTTACAAGGATTACTGCCGTGGAGTAATTAATTCTCATTTTTTCGTGCAACAAGCTGTTGAATTTTTCATGAGACGGCTTCCGAATAACAAATAAGGGTACTAAATGGAGGCGATATTGGTGTTACACACCTTAAGTTTCATTGTGTAATAATAATCGATAAACATCGCCCATTTTACATAATAGGGGTAATACGGTACAAAAACCTAATTCGCCTCTCACCATGAGCCATATAATCAAAAGTATATGTGGTTAATGTGCGATTACGATAGCCATTAGATGAAATTATGTGAGGTTTTTTACATGCAAATTTCTATGTAGTACTTGCGCTTAATGGGAATAATTTTTCAGTGTGTTTTTTTTTTCCTTTTTATAGCGTGCCTATACTTTAAGCGTAGGTACGTTTCACATCTACCATCATAAAGTTGAAATACGTAATTGAAGTAGTTTTGATGAGTTTTATAAAGAAGTGCATAAGTTTCGTGCACTAAAATTTGAACGAGTTGTTCTCTACTCAAATGAGTTTCAAATTAAATTCGGTTTGCGCGGTTACCTCAATTATACGTGCAATGTTACAAAATTAATTAATCCAAAACAGCAATAATTATTAGACACATTTCGCTCCATTGCTAATTGAAATACAAATTTTAGAAATACATCAAGTGTTCTACGTCAGGTGCAGATCCAAACACTATTAATTGATGATTGTAGGATTTGTACAGTTCTAACGAAATTCGATCAGAATTCAAACGTTACACCACTTTTACATTAAACTGTGTAAGTATATACAGTGTGTTCATTTTAAAACGAGCCACTCTTAATAACTTCGAACTAATGCAAAATATAAAAATTTCCTGAAACCGGTCAATTTATGTTTGGAGGGGGACACTTTATGACGTGGAAGTGACATTCGTACTACTCACCCCCTCGGCTACAGACACCCCAACTTTAAAACCCCCCAGCTTGTGATACATCATTTCAAAGTGGATAAAAAAGGAACACTTTGGCATGTTCAAATTTAAAAATGAAACATTTCTTGGAGGAGTTCATTTTTACATGGAAAAGTGGATAGCCACTAATGTTTTAGGTTACTTCCTTCATTTACGTTAGTTAGTCGAAAGAATTCTAAATGACTTACAGTTTGGCAGAAAAAACAGGAATTATATTTATTTATGGACGCCAAAACGAATGTCCTCGACAAACTGCCTGAGTTTTCAATGAAAGACATCCAGAAAAACATGTGAATCACAAATACATTCTTGAACTGGTCAGCAAATTTGTTCAAATTGGCTCGGTATTGAATAAGAAGAGGCAACCTCCAAGGGTTTTGAATGAACCGAAACAAATTGAAATACTGGGAAATTTTGGGATAAATCCGATGACTTCAATTCGCAAAGTTTCTAATGAGACAGGAGTTTCAGTCGGTTCAGTTCATAAGGTATGAAATGTAATTTTTTTTGTTTTTGGATGCTTTGATACTTTTTTTTATTTATATGTAGGTACTGAAGCTTCATAAATTTCATCCCTGCAAAATTAATCTTGTTCACGAATTAAACGAAGATGATTTCAATAGAAGAATCGAATTTTGTGAACAAACCTGATTCAAAATATTTGTTTCAGTGATGAAAGTACATTTTATCTCAATGGATTTGTTAATAGACATAATACTCGCTACTGGAACAACGAAAATCCTCATCTTACAAGAGAAGTTCACACTCAATATCCGCAAAAGATAAATGTGTGGGCTGGAATTCTTGGTGATACCATAATAGGTCCAATATTTATTGAAGAAAATTTAAATGGTGAACGGTATTTGGATATGTTGGACAATGGCTAAATGCAAGGTTTCAAGGAAAGTGGATCGGGAGAAGAGGTCCAGTTGAATGGCCAGCACGTTCTCCGGATTTAACACCTCTAGACCTTTTTTGTGGGGATTTTTAAAATCCGAAGTTTTCAAAATTCAACCTGAGGATATGGAAGAGTTAAAAAACCGCATTAGACAAACCTGTAGGTCTCTTATTCGTCAGACTTTCAGAAAAGTAAGGGTGGAATTTGAAAATAGGCTATTCTGTTTTCTGGAGGAAAATGGTGGACATTTTGAGCAGTTCCAGATGACACATTTTTGTATTAAAGAAAAAATAGCATTTACTTTGAATTTGGGAAAAATAACTTCACAAAACCTTCCCCATAGAAGTTATTTTTCCCAAATTCTACGTTCCACCCCATTTAGAGCCCTGACTAACACCACGATGGATCCAATCAATTTTAGCATTTACTTTATTAATTTTCAACAGGACAGACGTTTATTTGTTTTATTTTTGAAAATATGCTGTTTTTCGTGCTTTAGTAATAACGACTCGTTTGAATTTTAAATTTGAACATGCCAAAATGTTCCTTTTTTATCCTCTTTGAAATGATGTATCACATGCTGGGGGAGTGCCATTTAAGATTTTAAAGTTGGAGTGGCTGTAGCCGGGGGGTGAGTAGTGCGAATATCGCTTCCACGTCATAAAGTGTCCCTCTCCAAGCAGAAATTGACCGGTTTCAGGAAATTTTTATATTTTACATTAGTTCGAAGTTATTAAGGGTGGCTCGTTTTAAAATGAACACACTGTATGTAAGTGATCGAGTAAAATTAATTTTCGTATTGAGGTTCAGAGAACTCTTAATTTGCCTATTCAGATAATTTATAAGGATTCTGTGCCCGCATAAAAACCGAATTATTCCCATACTGTAATTCAAAGTAAATCTTATGTTTATCGCGAAAGAAAGACGCACATATTCCCGCGAGAGGTAATCTACCACATCGTAAATCGTGAGCGGCAAACCAAAACAATGTGATTATTCTTTTGCATTACACAAAACCATGCGCTTTATAGCAATAGTGTACGACAACAGCTTCCCCGCGTACTGCACTTCACCGCACCAGCCGAAGCATCCATCCTTTTTTCCAAATTTCTTTAAAAAAAAACCATGTATAATGACATTTTTTTTAATCATGTTAGACCATAATATAATTGGTTTAACTTTTTATGTTACTGTTAATGTTATTAATATCGAACTTTCAGGTACTCAGTTACACAAGATGTCGTTTTTTTTTATTATAGCTTTAAGACTATTAACCAATTGGCCTCAAAAGCATCTCACATCGACAAATAAGTACACATTTTTCAAATACAGGGTGATTCATTAAGAATGTCCAATCTCTGAATTTTAGATTCCAGACCTCAAAATATGATGATTCTGCCCAACATGCCTTATACAAATATTGCTAGTTTGCGAGATACCGGGTGTTTAAAGTTTAAATATGAATTTTGATTTTCGCAATAACAATTAATTAATGTGATTAAGAATAATAGAGATCTTTGCGAAAACGGATCATAAATAATAATTTGTTGTTGTTACACATTTAGAGAATAAATTTTTTTTTAAATTAAAATTTATTGAACTTTTTAGAAGCAAATAACTCGATAACCGATCGAGTTACGTGAATCAAACAAGAGTAACTTTTTTTTGTAGAATTTAACACTTTTCCATATTTATTATTAGTTTGCTAATAGTTCAGCCGAAAAAAAATTTTACTCAGATTTACTAAACACAACTAAGTATAACTAGCGCCCTCTATTAACAATGCTAAATTAGAGTCCAAATTGGCAATCTTCATGAAAAAAAAAGGTAAAACTACCAATTTTCAAAAAGAAATTGTGAAAAAATAGAAAGTTATTGCGAAAATTAAAATTCATATTTAAACTTTAAACACCCAGTATCTCGGAAACTAGCAATATATGTATAAGGCATGTTGGGCAGAATCGTCATATTTTGAGGTCTGGAATCTACAATTCAGAGATTGGACATTCTTAATGAATCACCCTGTATATAAGTACGTATCTACCAGTTAGTTTCGTTAATATAGCCGTAGTTAATTTTTTAAAGTCGAGCGCTTGTGCGATTTGAGTCATAATTAGCGCTTTTTTGTACATACGTTGATGCAGAAAATTAACGATGCATTGCAAAAATCAAAAACTGTACACCTTTTTGTAGGAATAAATGATCTTTTAAATGCACTTTATTTCATTAAATTACGATTGCTAATTACTGAGAGACAAGCTTCTAAAGTCAAGGGCCTTGCATTTTTACTCCGATAGTAGGTTTTCTTCCAACTTTCCCCTTTTTTCCACTCCAATGATTTTTTTTAATTGCGTGTCTTTTTCCACTATAGCGTTCTCACGACGCTGTTCTCTGTGTGCATTGCATTGGACAATCTTGAACGAATGTAAACCGTGATAAAGGTTGAGAGAAAGTAGAAAGTCAGCAAGAATCAAATTCGGCATATTAACTAGGAATCGATGGAACTCCAAAAGATATAATTTTACAGGAGAAACAAAAAACGAAATAATTAAATTTAGCCAGTTGCTATTCTCTGGAAATTTTTAAAATTTATAATAAATGGTATTATCCAATAACAAAATTCCATAATATTTTGAATTTTTCTGTTTTTTTGAATTAAGTAATGGAGACACGAGCTATTCAAACAAAATTACTCTTACAGAGTTAATGGTTGAAATGTAATATTCCGCATTAATAGGAAATCGGACTTCATTGAGTTTAGGAAAGTTCGAAAATGGACGGATTTATCGGTATGTACTATGTTGCTGCTTATAATCTAAAAAATGTATGGGCAAGATATTTCGCGTTGTAAGGCCTTAAGCTTGACAAATATCCACGTAGTTAGCAGGAATGGTGATTCTGTACCATTTTAAAGAAAATTTAATGCCCTTTCAAAAGATGTATCACAACATACACCTTCTCATTTGAAAAAATAAGGGTAAAAGCCCTTCCCACTAAGGGTTGAAGTTACAGGCATAGAATTAATGTGTAAATATGTCCCCTGAAAGCAAAAGTATACGGGTCCGGGGATTTTTTTTAATTTTCACATACAAAACCTTGCTGGGCCACTATGTATAATAATTGCATCTGCGCTTCCTAACTTCGCAATCAATTTTGCTATTTCCTTGGTATATAAATTTGTGGTGCTAATGTGTGTTGCACATCCAACTACGATATATGATCGCATCGAGTTTATTTCGAAGCCCTGTATGACATGCGTGAAAAGCTCTAATGGGGTTAGTCACAACCACTATCAATTTCCATACATTATGTTAATATCAGTAGGAATAATGTTTATAAAGGGTAAACAACGATTAATAAGAATTTTACTGATGTAACTAGGTGTCGTTAGCCATCTCCTCTTCTAGGAACTTTTACATTAACTCAAAAAAGGCTTAAGCCATGCTACTGCCAGTAATTGCTGTAAAAACGTAATTGCCAGGTACTTTCGGAGAAGATTGTTTCCGTAAGTGCTTCAACAACAAATTTGGTAGTCAAAAGATTTGCAAGGATGATAATTTTGTAAACAGCGTAAAAAATGGAAAGTGGCCGTATCGGATAATTTGGGTACTAAAAGAAAATGAAACTTTTTTAAACAGATATTTTAATCTCAAACAACAAGACACAAAGTCATCCTCGGAGAAAAATAAAAGTAGAAATACTTAAAACTCTTAGTGGGTATGCGATCTGATTAAGATTTGCTATGAAAAGTTTCCACAGGGAAAACAAGAACTTTAACTGAAATTGCTAAAACTCCGAACTAAAAGTAATCTTGTTGCAAGTAATCCTGTTATTTGAATCCGTGTAAGTGCAATGAAAGTAAATGTAACATAAAAAGTAATGCGTTCGTTGGTAGTTAGACAGAATTGTTTATTTAGATAAATAAAAAAAAGCAATATTAACGACCAAAAGAAAAATAAATACGCGAGTTTCTACTTAAATATTCTAGCATGAAATCCGTTCCAGAGGTTCCTTCCTGTATGAAACCGAGCAAGCTAAGCGCTTTTATGATAAATGACTTAAAACTAATTTATATTCGCCTTACTGAGCGAATATTACAAATAGATTATATTAATTAAACTTGGCAATTTTTCATTTTTACTGAATTCTTATTTGTAACTTCAGCTTAACGAAATGTGGGAAAATTGGTCTTTAAGTTCACTTTTTGGCAACATCTGCCAATACTACAGTTAAAAACTAACCAATCCTTCCACGCAAGTAAACACGACCTTAAAAACTTCCTTCATTAGTTTTCAAACAGTGATCGCCTTTCTTATAGATACTGTTGAAAGCCGCGGGGCCCATTCGAATTCTTTCTCTAATTCGAAATTCTTGAACGAATCCTTGATACAAATATTTAAGAATGTTCTCTACTTTTAAAACAGTTTATTACGTGTTGAGGGTTTTTATTTCTTAACAAATGAGAATTTTGCGTGATTTAGTACTTAAAAAACTCTAGCATGTTGTTATTAATGATTTCGATATAATTGAAAATCCGCTTAATCTAAAAAGGATATTTAATGAACCACTTCCACTTCTCTTATCTTTAGTTGAGTAGATGATCATTAATTATCAATTTCATTCGAGATATCTTGTGAATGTTACTTTCGGACTAATTCAGTTTACACAAATTACATAAAATTTTGGAATAACAAACATGAAATACGAACTACTTATGTGACAGCAATACTCCAAAACACACGATTAGCACTTGTGGCCTTTCAAGTATGTCCTGTGGGTACCCTATGAAATTGGTCATATTTATTGGAAATGTTCACAATGAAATCCAGTTAGCGGGAAGTAAAATAAAGACATTAGATCCCAATTTGGATATCATCTAGAGAATTTCGTTTATATCAACTTAATCCTGGACCTCTTTTACTTTTAGGTCTCGAGTTATATTTCAGTAGAGCTTTCAGGCAGTTTCTTCCATATGTTTCTATCCTTTGTCAGGAATTTTCATCTGGTTCCCTTCCTCCCTGCTGCTTTTCTAATTTTTTCCATCCATGTTCTACTGTTCCTCTTCTTTTTTCTCATTTTTGTACCTTGAAATAATTGCTTTACTTTTTATCTTCATCTGTTCTCATTACTTCAACTTCTTTCCATCCTTTACCAGGAATTTTCATCCGGTCTCCTATTCTAATTTTTTTCTATTCATGCTCTTTTCTTTCTCACTTTTCTCCCTTGTAATAATTGCTTTACTTTTTATCTTCATTTCTTCTCATTACGTATCCTAGCCATCTAAGTTGACCTTGCTCTATTGCCGTCTCGACATGATTTTCCGGAATACTTTACTCGATTTTCTCTGTTCGTGTTTCTCGCTCAATTCTCTTCAAGAATATCATCTCCATCCTTCTCAGTCTACTTCTTTGTGTTTTTGTAGTTGCCCGCGTTTCATACGCGTACGTTAGAGTAAATATTACATTTACTTTCACTATTTTGTTTAAAAAGTTTCACTTTATGCTGTCAAATAATTTACCAATTCTTGCTAACCTTTTTTTATTTCGTCATGTAATTTTCCTTCTTCATAGTTAATCGCCATTTATTTGTATATTTGGCTTTTATGGTCTTTAACATGTTTCGTTTTGGTTTTATCTTTAAGCCTGTTATAAATTGTTTTTTGATTTTTATTCTTACTTTTCCTAAAACGATTTCTTTTGTTTAGCCCCCCTTTCTATTTCCACGATCCACCACACTATTCCGTTTATTGTATCATTATATAATTCTTCCTTTTTTTGTCTGTATTTAAGCATCACTGTTTTTATTTTTCACACCTTTCTTCTGTATTTTGATAAACAAGTCTAGTTCTCTTAAAGTAGTTAAGGTGCTCTTGGTATTTTTCAATAAGCTTGTAATTTCTAACTTCTTCTTTTATTTTATTGTTGAATTTGGTTTTCTATCACTATAGTTTCATATTAACAGACATTAAAAACAAAATACTATTCAAATGAAAGGTAGTTATTTAGTATCCTGTCGGATGTACCAGGCCGTTTCGACTTTTCGCCTATAAGAGAGTATTACCTGGCAACTAATAAAAGCTATAACAGAATGAGCGCAAGTCACTAAATTGTTTAAAAATTCAATAAATAAATAATATCAACAAGTTCAAAACTTGTCAGATTTGTCTTTAGGTGCCCTATCATACGAGGGTTGTGTAAAAAGTAAGGTTCCCATATTTTTTTCAGGTGTAAGGCATTTTTTATTTGAACTGAAAAATACATCATTGGAAAGCTTAATTTCTTAGCTATTTTTCAACATAATCTTCAGATTTTTTCTCGCATTTTTGTTGACAACTAATCCACTTTTGGAATTCCGCTTCAAAAAAGTCCGACACCAGTCCGTGGAGGAATTTGGTGAGCGCTTCATGCACTTCTTTATTAGCCTCGAAACGTTGTCCACCCAAGTGTTGCTTTAATTTTGGAAACAAGTGGAAGTCATTCAGTGCAAGATCAGGGCTGTAGGGAGCAATTTGAACGAGATTCCATCCAAAATTGTGGATTAAATCCTTTGTTTGGCGAGAAACGTGTAGGCGCGCATTGTCGTGGTGCACTCTAACGCCTTTTGTCAGTCTTCCTCTCCGGCGATTTTGGATGGCTCTTCTGAGTTTTTCCAAGGTATCGCTATAATTTTCCGAATTTGTTGTGGTCCGTCGAAGCATAAACTCAACAATCAGGACGTCCTTACGGTCCCAAAAGACCGCAACCATCACTTTCCTTGCGGACAGAGTCTGCTTGAACTTTTTCGGTTTTGGCCATCCGGTAACAATGCTAAGGAATCTTCGGTATTTTCGGCACATTCTCGAAGAAAAGCGATCGGCTTTGTGGGTTTCTGAAAGCATGTGCAGGACCCACCGTGCACACACCTTGTGATAACGTAACCTTTCAGTCAAGATCGTGTGGATTGTTTATTTACAAACCTCAGGAACCCGGGCAGCAAGTTATCCTCCGATCTTCGTGCAGAATTCGACACAACTTCGTCGGAGATCGATGGCCTTCCTCTTCTTTGCTCATAGTGGATGTTTGTGTGTCCTTCGGAGTACATCATTTGCTGATACAAGCTTCCCCATACACTTCACACAACTGCCTATGAATATCAACCGGTGGTAAGTTTTTAGCGTGCAAAAATCGGATTACTGCACGAACTTCGTACCTGGCGGTGATGGCGATCAGGGGTTCCATCGCGGATGGCTGTCAGGCGGGCACTGAACGTCACAGCGAGTTCTACCAAGGCGGGATCTAGAATGGAGGAACCAGCGCACACGGCGGTGTTGCCGGATTCCGCCTAGTATCTCACGCTACGAGTTTACAGCGTTGGGAACATTATTTTTTACACAAAGCAATTATGAATTGTGCAACTTGTGTTAACCTTTATTCCTCTTTTATTGATTTCGATTATTCTACAATTTCTTGAGTTATCGATTATGTACAATAGGTTGTATTGTATTGTCTTAAAAAAGATTTCCAAACTTTAGTGTTGTATTGAGGGTAGCTCCCAAACGAAACATTTCCGACCCGCGGTTCATTTAGAAAAAAAGCTTGTTGTGGTTCCCTCTACTACCCAATCTTTTTCGACATGCTGTTACACCCTTATCACTCATGCTTATGATACCAAGAAAATCATTGAAATTTTATATACGTACTTAAATCGACTCTTATTCGCGACGTGGTAGAGAGTATACGTGTTGACACGGTAGGAATTCGGGTTATTAGGGGTAATAATAAGGTTAGTGACAAAGGAACTATAAAAGGTGATAGGATGATAAAGAGACATACAGCAAAGGCGGAGCAAGGTTATTGCGGGTTATTTAGTGGAATTTAGTTGCGGTTTTCCTTACGGGACTGTGTATTTCCACCGTGGTGGTAGACGGATATATAAAGGGATTCGGATAAAGTGAAAAGAGGGTGGATGAGTCACAGAAGGGTGAGGCCAGGGAGCGTGAGGTCGATGCGGAGGATTGGCTAAAAAGAAAAAGGGAAAGGAAAGAAGCCGAAGAAGGGCAAGCGGAAGAGGATATATTTAAAAGGAGTAAGCAAACAGAAAGGTCGCCAACCGGAGAAGGGCATATGGACTTAGGGGCAGATAATAAAGGGGAGGAAATTATGGAAGTAAACTGGATAATATTGGATTGGAAACAACAGCATTAAGAGAGAGGCGGTGAATACGAGAAAGAGAATAAGTGACAATAATGAAGCAATAAGGAACCTTGCGGAGGAAGTACGCGTAGTGTAAGGGAAGAGCTAAATAAGAAGGAAGGTGAATGGAGGAATGAAAAAAGGGAGCTTCGGGAAGAAATGAATAAACTAAGGAATACAATTGAAAGTCAAGAAAAGAACAGGAGAAGAAACAATATTATAGTGAAGGGGTTGAACACTGAGGAACCAGAGAAAGAGTTGGAGAGGCTGTTGAAGGAAAGTCTTGAGGTGAGACCTGAATTGAAAAATGTGACGGTGATCGGCAAGGCGAAAGGAAATGGAATAGTGCTTGCGGAGCTGAAAATGAAAGGGAAAGGCAAAGAAGGGGAAGCTGAGGAGCACGACGATATATATTGACGATGATTTAACGAAGGAAGAAAGGGATGTTCAGGCGGAATTAAGAAATATTGCAAAACCACATAGAGTGAGAGAAAAGAGTTAAAGTAGGCTACAGGAAGATATGGAGTGGGGAGGGGAATTAAGGAGAAGGGGGTTAGTAAAGAGGAGGAATGTGGTGAGCTAAGGGAACAGGAGGACGGGTAGAGGGGAGTGCTAAGTGCAGGTGGTGAAGGGATAGAGTGGATGGAAGAAGTAATGGAAAGTAGGAAAAGGAAAGTGTGGTAGACTATTGGGGAGGAGAAGTGGAATAGGCAGGAACTGTGTAAGGGAAAAGGGGCGGATAGTGGTTAAGTAAGAAAGGGATGATTTTCAATAAGATCTTTCGTGAACATGCTTGTTATTTAAACAAATAGAGGATAATGTACATAATGGTATATTTTGTGGATAAGTTAAGTAGAATAAGAGTTCTTTGTTAAAATATTAATATTAGGACAAATAAAGACATACATACATACATATACATATATATACTTGCGACTTATACTTAATGCAGAAGAAAGAGGAACTGACCGGCTTCGTATTGAGCTATAAACGGCGATTAATGTGCAAAAGGGTTATCTTTAGTCGAATTGTATTTTAGATTGATACAGATTTTGGTGATCTTTCGTACGACCAATATGTTACGTTACAGTTGATTTTTTTGGCAAAATTTCCTACTGTGATTTTTTGGAAAAGGAGGGAATTGATTAATCTCTGCACTACAGAAATACATTTATGCGATATGCAACGATTTGATTCATTAGTTATGATTATGAACCATCCAGTGCAGCGTTGAAATTTGAATGTATATCACAAATATTTTAAAAAATCTGAATTGGCGAGCGTTTTAGAAACATAATGTATGTATCCTATACGGTGTGCGGTCAATTCGCCCCGGCACTTCGCCCTCGGACACTTCGCCCCGGACATTTCGCCCCCGGACATATCGCCCCCAAGACATTCCGCCCCCTGATATATCGCCCCCAAGATATTTCGCCTAAAAAAATTTCGCCCCCGAAACATATCGCCCCCAAGACATTTCGCCTCCGAACATTTCGCCCCCGAAACATATCGCTCCCAAGACATTTCGCCTTTATATATTTCGCCCCCGAAACATCGCTCCAATATTCCATTATCCATTGTCTATTAGCTTATACAGTGGTCCAAATTTCGACGCTCACCATCGGTATCTCGGTTATTAGAAGAGGTAGAGCAGCGGTTAAATAGGGAATGTTTTTTAGAATTCAATTCTCGCCATAAATCTCATTTCTAATTCTCTTCAATGTCTTTAGATTTTCAAATAATTTTTAATAAAATAAAATTTTCTTCAATAAATCCACAGCTTCTAATCTGACCTCTTCTAAACTTTTACAATGTTCGAAAACATTTTCAAGACAAACTTTTTGATGTATTTTTGAATGTCATGGGTATTAAACCCTGAAAAACATTCCCTAAGTATTTAACCGCTGCTCTACTTCTTCTAATAGCTCTACAAATGGTGAGCATGGAAATGTGGGCACACTGTATATGTATAACGGATGAAGGCGATGTGAGGGAGATATGTTTTGGGGGCGAAATTGTCGGGGGCGATATGTCCTGGGAGGCGAAGTGTATGGGGGCGATATATCTTGGAGGCGAAGTGTCAGGTGGCGAAATGTCCGGGGGCGAACTGTCCGGGGGCGAAATGTCCGGAGGTGAACGGTCCGTGGGGCGAAGTGACGTGGCGAAAAGTTCGGGGGCGATGTGTCATGGGGCGATTTGCCCTACAACCGTATTATACGTAAGAAAATTCCGTAGAGTTGACCACCTGGTGGCCATCGTAGTTGTATAAGTGGACCTTACTTGAAATACAGTAAATTTCAGTCTTGCCTTTATTAATAAATGCGGCCACTATAAACGTTACACTTACTACGTATAGGAATAAAGTTTTCGTGCAAAACGATCTGGGAAATTGAGGCCGTGGCGGACGAATATTCACAAACGTGTAAGAGTGCAACTTTTGAGCATGAGAATATTTATAACGTATCAACAGCGCGCGTTTGTTTAGTGGTCGCTGAAATAGATGAAATATAGTGGGAGGCTTATTTTCCAATATCTTAAGGGATAACGATTCCCTCAACGTTTTTGTTATTCAAAGTGTTGTATTCTATTCGATGGAAAAGTTCATAACTTACTGTTCCAAGTATTAAAGGTAGGCACTACGTTTACCTATAGCAGTGGAAATGAAGATATAACAAAAAGTTATCCACGCTGTAAAATTACAATAAAGAAAGGACGGCAAGTTTTGTCATATAACGGACATGAAAAATATAAGTAGTTTTCATCATATTCAGCAAAATAAAAACGTTTATGTTGTTATGTATTTGTTGGGCTGATCAATAACACCCTATGTCGTTTCCTAACTTTCATAGGTCCCAGTTCTCTCATCCTAAAATTGAAAATCAATATTTCATTCCCGTGTGCGTAAACCATAACTTTTAAGAAACTACCCAATACTTGCGAAGACAGAATTTCCGATGATAATAACAATAACACTAAAACATTTGCATTTATTTCTTAATTTAAGTTCGCCAACACAACTTCTTGTAGTTGTACAGAAAGTCATTTTACGGAAAAATTAAAAATTAGGTTATTTGTTGGAAATCTGGTCGGAAAAATTTTATTGTAATGAAGAGTTTATTTTATTAAAATTGAGAACCCTCGTCTGTGAGATCATTACTTCCTTTCGCTATAAACTTGTCTGTAAAATATCGTTTACTAAAACTCAATCTTCAGATTCCATTCATATGAGCAAGAGCTTTTATATCCCTTCATTTCCTATAAACTTAAATTGAATAGATAAACTTGAAGTTGTTCCAATTGTCTGAATGTATAATATAACTATAAGGTAACATTTTGTTCCCTTTTTCTAAACTTTAAGAAGTTATAATTATTGCAAAGTTATACGAAACTTGTTAAACTGTACGTCAAAAGCACGCAATTGCGTTCACGTAACTCCTATTCACACCCTCTTATAATAGATTCTCAACCACACAAATTACGCACGTTTTGTTATCGTTTCCAACATCTTTATAACTTTATTAAGTACCCACACGCTTTACCAATTATTTACATTTGCGAAGAAGCTAAAATTAGTTCTCGTTTGATAACTGACGGCGATGTAAAAGTTTGCGTGTTTAAAATAAATAAACAAGCTTTATTATATCTGCATAATATTTTCGAAAATTACTGCAGAAGTGGCTAAATCAGTTTAAGGATTAAAAATCACTTAGACTATCCAAAATTCATGCGCACATGTAATGAAGGTTTTTCTAAGTGAACCACACAGACAGATTAATAAAATCCTTTTCAACATTTTGGTTCAAGTTACCATGATTAAAACAGTAACGATTAATCTCTGTAGTTTTATTCCAAATTCAACGAACCGTTTTTCAAGTCTGCACACCTCTCTTAGAGGGGTTGTTTGTTACAGACTGTTAAAAGATACCTACTATGGACCGTAATAAAGATGGTTATTGAAAAACGATGATGGAGCACAAATATTATTTTCTTATTGATTGACAACAACTCTATATCATAGCAACTGCCTTTCAAAGGCAACTACTAACTACTATATCGAGTCTAGAATATTCTTAAAACTCCCCTGTGTTCTAAACTCGTATTATTTATGAACAAATGGAAATGAAGACCTATAACTAAAATTTACATCTAGAACATTTGTAAACCTAGGTCATGTTTAAATTTTTCAAGTTTCACATTTCCAAGAGGTTTTGTACAGATATCGGCGGGTTGATTTTCCGATTGTATATATTCGATCGATATGTCACCGTTTAAACATTTTTCCCTGATAACATGAAAACGAATACATCAATATGTTTAGTTCTACGATGAAACACCGGATTCTTATTCTTATTCTTATGGAACGTCTGGAGAAAGAAGAAAAATTAAAACCGAGTTCGGAAGTAGAAAATGATTTATTGGCAAAAGGGAACAAAGGTCAATCGAAGCAAAAGGTTTCCAGGGGAATCAAATATTTCAAATGTGGAAGAAATGCTCATGTTAAGAAGGATTGGCATGGAAAGCCCTGTAAAGAATACATTGAATACTGTAAAGGTAATTATAGTTGTAATAACTGCAAAGAAAAAGGTCATTTTGCGAATGAATGTCCAACGAAAGAAACGAAGGAAGTGAAAGCGTATTTTACAATAGCATTAAAAGCAAGCGAAGTGAGACAACAAAACAATTTTGAAGGAAATTGGTACATGGACAGTGGAGCGACAATACATATCACTGGAAATTTGAGTTTATTGTCAAACTTAACTCCTTTGAATGAAACTCAAAGAATCAGGTTAGGTAATTCAACCATTCTTTATTCAGATAGTGTTGGAGAAGCCTGTCTGACAGCATACGATGGATCAAAATGGCAAAAAATAGTTCTTCGAAAAGTGTTGTTTGTTCCTGAATTAGATTTCAATCTAATTTCTTTAACTGCTGTGTTAGATAAAAGCCTTAAACAAGAAGCAGATGCAGAGGAAATGTTATTTAAAGACAAAGGTCAAGTTGTAATGACGGCTCGAAGAGTAGATAGGTAATCTATTTTGTATGAACTTTAAAAAAGTGAATGTGACTAATTATGGTTTGTCTGCTGTGTCTATTAAACTGTGGCATGAACGTCTGGCACATCAAAACGTCAGATATGTCAGAGATGTATTGAAAAGAAATAACATCAAGTTTATCGATGACTGGAATGATTATGTCTACCAAGGATGTATTCATGGGAAACAATGCATTATTGTCCATCATAAAAATCCTGTAGTTGCCAAGAAACGTTTGGATATGGTACATGTTGATCTTGGTGAAATGAATGAACGATCTCTTGGAGGCAGCAAATATTTTCTGATTTTCAAAAATGACTACAGTCACTTCAGAACTATATATTTTCTAAAACAGAAATCTGAAGCAATTGATAAGCTGAATATATACCTAAATTTGGTAGAAAATCAATTTGGCTACAAATTGAAAGTGTTGAATTCAGATAATGGGAAGGAAATTAAAAATTCCAGAAGCAAAGATGTACTCAAAGAATTGGGTATACTTAGTCAAAGGTCTACCACGTACACTCCTCAACAGAATGGAAGAGTTGAAAGAGAAATGAGGACTATTGTAGAGGCAGAACGTTCTGAAATATACGCAAAAGAACTGGGAACTACATCATGGGCAGAACCTTTAAGTTTTTCTGTATTTACTGTTAATCAGACTGGATCCAGTACAGTGAAAGGAGAAAGTCCCGCAGATTTATAGTTTGGTCGACGAGTCAAAGTCAACAACATGAAGCCATTTGGATGTAACTGGTACGTTCTCATTCCAAGTCCGAAACTAAAGAAACTTGACAGAAAGAGCCAGAAAGGTAAATTTGTTGGTTATGATACAGAAGAAATGGGTTACAGAGTATACATACCTCAAAAGAATGTTATAGAAATGTCGTGCAATGTCAAATTTGATGAAAGTCACAATGTAGAAACTGTAGGGGTGTGAAACGGTTCCGGATCCAAAACAAGGTCCGATATGGATCCGGATCTTCTCCGGATCTCCAGCTACGATATACCCGGATCCGGAGTTCTCCGAATCTCATACACAATTCCGTAGATCCGGATTTGTTTAACCGGATCCGAAATTCGATCACAGGTGAATATTGTTGTTGATGTATGGAATGGACTTCGTGATTCTTTGTGATACGTATAAAATTTATCCATCGGAATCTCAAAATGGAGATATCTGGATCAGTAAATGAAATTTACTGTAATCTAGTAATCTCCTCCACGAATTTATTCAAATACGGATACAGCTACAGACTTTAGATCCAAATCCTATGTAAATTAATAGTAATGCAGGTCCGGATTTAACTCACCAATCCATAGATCCGTGGATCCGGATTTAACCTCCAATTCCGTAGATCCGGATTTAACCTTCGGATTTTCGATCCGGATCCACAAAAATTCAGTATTCGGATCCATTGGATCCGGATATTTTTGGATCCGATACTCGGATCCATAAAATTTGCGGATCTTTACAGCCCTAAGAAATTCCAAAGACTGAAATAGATATTGATTCTTTTAATGAAATAAGCTGTTGATTCTCAGGAGGAGCATATGTCTGACAGCGAAAGTGAAGAGGATACCAGCAGCGATGATGATTTTGTAGAAGGTGACACTGAAATCCAAAAAGAACAAAGTCTGCAAGAAAATATTAAAAATGGAAATGGTAGAAAGTTGAGAGACAAGACTAGCATAAAACCTCATCCTAGGTATCATGATTATGAAATTGGCTACATGGCATTGATTGTGTGTTAAAATTGAGTGTTAAAGATGAACTAAAAGACATTGAATGGAAAAAGGTAATCGATGATGAGATGAGTTCATTATTAAAAACGAATAAGTACCTGGAAGTTGACTAATTTGCCAGATGGTCATAAACCTCTATCTTTGTCGTTGGTTATTTCGAGTCAAAGACAATGGTGTTAAAGAAGCTCGATTAGTTGCCAGAGGATATGATCAAGTGTACGGAGTGGATTATTTTGATATATTTTCTCCTGTGACTCGACATGCCAGTATCATATTGCTATAGAGTTATGCAACCTGCAAACATTGGTGTATCAAGATATTTGACATTATAACTGCATTTCTTAATGGAGACCTTGAAGAAGAGATATACAATACATGTTACAACCTGAAGGATACGATGATGGTAGTGGCAGAGTATGCAAATTATGTAAAAGCCTGTATGGACTTAAGCAAGCTCCTTAGTCATGGAATATCAAGTTTACATAGACTTGTGATACAGATGATGTTCCCTGTTTATTCTACAACGAAGGCAGAACTGGTGATGATGGTATTTCATATAAACGATGGTCTGGTCATAGGCGAATCTGGAAAAGAAGTAGACAGATTATTGAAGAATTTAGGCAACGCGTTTGAAATCAAAGTAGGGAAGCCAAAGAATAACAGTATACGTATATTACCTTGGAATGGAAATTCATGTTATGAGAAATGATATTTTTGTCAATCAGTCTGGATATACTGCAAGAATTTTGGAGAAATACGGTTTCAAGAATGTGTATGATACAACAATGCCAATGGAAGCTGGAATGTTAACTGACAAGTTAGTAAATAGAAAGATAAACCTTATCGAGAAGTAATTGGCAGTTTGTTATATCTTTCAACAATCACTCATCCATCAGTCGTCAACTAAATTCACCAAAAGTCAGTCATTGGAGAAGTATTGAAAGGATCTTTAGATACTTGCATGGTACTCAGCATTATGGTATATTTTACAATGGTGAAAACAATTTGCAAGTTTATACAGATTCCAATTATGGAGGTGACAGCAATAATGTTCAATAATTAACAAGTGGTGTTCTCGTAGTGAATGGTGGTCCAATACAGCAGACGCTGAAATTCGTGCTGCAGTGTCTGGTATACAAGAAATTTGTCGGATACGTCGAGTTATGGAAGAATTGAAAATGTTAACAAACAGCTCCCCTTCATCAATGTTTATAGATAATAAAGCTTCTATCAACATGTTGGAGAATGGCAATGGTAAAATTACTAATGGTAAGAAGCACATTGAAATAAAACGAAAGTTTATCAAAGAGCACGTGAGCAAGACTGTGAATTTGGTATACATTAACTCCAAAAATCAGCTGGCAGATACACCTATTTACAAAACCACTTAGTAAGGGTCTGTTTAAACTATTATTGCGAGAAAAACTACTCTACTCAAGGAGGAGTGTTGGCGCGAACATTTAAGCAATTTTGAAGATCCTTTTATTTTTAGTAAAGAAGATCGACTAAATTATAATCTAAACCAAGCGGGTACTAAATTACATATTAATTTCTATTAGTATGGTGATTTGGAAGAATTATTCTCGGCTAGTTTTAAGTGGTATTCAATTGGATACCAAAGTTTATTTTTTTAAAAAAAGGAACTGACGTTTCGCCTATAATGTTCGGCTTATTCATAGTAATACATCTGCAATAAAGCTACTTTTACAATTTTGGTTTTAACATTTAAATACGTTTCACAAAATATAATGAGTACAACAAAATGTGATGGATGAGAAATTTTTTTTTTGTATACGTAAGTGCCAGACTAGGTTAAGGTCAGGTTCATGGACACCCCAACGGCTAATCTAATTTTCAACAATTAATTTCTATATTTGTAAATTATATTAAATGATCAAGTAATACCAAGAAAATTATAATTCATCTAAAAAAAAACTCTCAATGGATCTCACTTTAGTACCGAAGTGTTGAAATAAATCAACTCAAATCCATAATTTTGCACATTGTTGCTACAGATGAGTTTCATTTGAAAATATTTACGTATGTAGCTATTCGATAATTAATTAATTCCTTGAAAACTTTTGTTTAATTATTATTAGTTCAATGATCGTGACATTTTCCACGCTATTAAGAAACACGAAAAGGGATTATCCCACATTTACATATCTGAAATTCTTGTAATTGAACTTCCCTTTAGGAAATATCCGTTTACCTACCATAAAAGTTAAATTTTTTTTTGGAGGGAATTTGATTCCCCATCTAAAAGCTTTCTTGCATAATATAATATCAGAATCGCGCGTATTTATTATCCATTTGCAGTAAATCTTTCAATATTACATAAGTATATGAGGTACTCGACTTTAATTGAATTTGAATTGATTCTTCATTATCAATAGTATTCATACATTATTCATATATCAAGCAAGTGTAAAAGGTTTTGAATAGATTGCTTTGAAATGCATTGCTTTAACTATGTAAGCTAAAGGATATGCACACAACTTTGATGCATTTGGCAATTGATAGGAACAGTGGCATTTTTTTTGTTTATTTTGTGGAGATATGATTGGGTAGTAGTATCACCGTAGAAACTGTTGTTATTGACAAGAAAAAAATATATGTAATGGTTTTTTGTTAAGGTTTCTTTAAACAAGTAAAAGTAAAAGGAATTATTATATTCTAGACACAGCTTTTTAAGTAAAGTGTAAGGGTAAGGCTTCTGTTCGATTTGGTATCCATCATTTGTGGCGACCGTGACAGGACAATGTTGATTTATGGGATGGATAAATTAAAGAAAACAAGAAGTATTTTAAGGTCCTCATTCACAACCTGTTTGAGGAAAATTGAAACGGAACTTAAAAAGGAAGACTGTGATTGGAATATGGTAAATGGTCAACTGAACATTCTGGAAAAACGAATGCAAGAGTTGGATGAGAAGGATGCAGAATACATGGATTTGTTAGTTAATTCGGATGATAAAGGTGAAGAGGAACTGTGCAAGGAACAGGAAAGTATTGATGAGTACGCAAGTAAGTTTTATTATATTAAAACCAGTATTAACAAAAGGGAAAAATCAGAAGACAATTCGGTTGATGATACGGTTTTGACGGGTTTGTCCAAACAAAGAATTAAAAGGTACCCAAAAATAGAGCTGATAAAGTTTACTGGACAGCCTAAGGAATGGATAAGATTCTGGAGCGTATTTAAGAGTATTGATGAGGATGCTGATTTGTCTAATGAGGACAAATTCCAATATCTTCTTCAATGTATGGGCCCCAAATCAAAGGCATTGGAGGTGGTTCTTAGCTATCCACCAAGTGGCGAGAACTATCAGAAAGCTCTCGAAAGTTTAAAAAGGAGATTTGGGCGTAAAGAACTGCTCACAGAAGTGTATGTAAGGGAATTGTTAAACATATTAGTGACAAACTCTTCATCTGGTGGCAAGACTTCTATATCAGAGCTATATGACAGTTTGGAGTCTCACGTTAACTCTTTAGAGACATTAGGAATAGATATAGTTGCATGTACCCCTATGCTCTATCCACTTATCGAATCGTGCATTCCTGCTGATCTTTTGAGAACTTGGGACAGAATGAGTAGAACAGAAAGGTCGCTAACGGAGGGTGACGAGTCAGTGGATGAGTCAGGAAGAATAAGAAAATTGTTAAACTTTTTAAGAGAAGAGGTGGAGGGAAATGAAAGGGTTTCGCTGGCAAAGGTTAATTTTAAATCTGGTGAAGATCAATCCAAACGTTTTAAGGAAAATAATACTGGTATACCCACTGCCTCTGGATTATTAAACTCTCAAAAGACTGCTCGTCATTGTCTATTCTGTAATCTTGATCATTCTAGTGATATGTGTACCAAACCAATGAGTATGAAAGAACGGAATAGGATTGTTAAAGAAAGGAATCGTTGTTACACTTGTTTGAAATTTGTATGGAAAAATGAGGTGGGGCAGATGATTGTCTACCGACATGCACGTGTAGTGTTTGGGATCACCTGCAGTCAGCAGCTTTTACTTGGTGCAGCAATTGATATGCATTTACAGAGTTTAAATGATGAAACGGAGGCTAATCTTTTTATAAAGGAAGCCACTGAGCTTATGATGGCTAAGGCTAAATTTGAGCTTCGAGGGTGGGAGTGGAGTTCTAGCATGACTCCCACTAATCATATCTCAACGGAAAGTGCGAATTCGAATGTTCTTTTATTAGTGTGGAATAAGCATGATGACATTTTGAAATTAAATGAAAATTGTTTTAAATTCATTTTAGTTGATGATAAAGTTACTAAACGAACAATGCTTTCAGTAGCTCAACAAATTTTTGACCCTTTAGGAGTGATGCTATGTCCTAAAATTTTGTTCCAGAAGGCTTGGCAGAGAAAACTAAAATGGGATGAAGAATTCGATGAGGATATAAATAAGGAGTTTTTAAAATGGAGTTCCGAGTTGCCCTTGTTATTACAATTAGAAATGCCTCGATGGTTATTTGGTATTGATAATGAACGAATTTCGTTGCATGTTCTCTACGATGGGTCAAAAGACGCATATGCCAGTTGCGTATTCGTGAGAGTTGAATCAAGTGGATTTGTAACTACACAACTTGTAATTGCGAAGGCCAGAATGCTACCTATAGAATCAATTACCATTCCAAGAATGGAGTTAATGGCTGCAACTATTGGAGCAAGACTCTTCTATTCCACGGTGGGAGAGTTTAGTCATATAAAGGACGTGGATTGTACATTTTGGGCAGATTCTTCCACTGTGTTAGCATGGATCAGAAGAGAAAAGAACTGGGGTGTATTTGTGAGAAACAAAGTGAATGAAATCAGAAAGCTGACTGATAAAAATAAGTGGTGTCATATTCCTGGCAGTGAAAATCGGGCAGGTCTTATTTCAAGGAGTTGCTCTCCTAAGAAATTTGTAGATTCAAAGTGTTGGGATGGCCTTATGTGGTTGAGAAGTTATGAAAGTGAGTGGTCAAATCAAGAAGTGGTATTTGAAAAGGGAGAACTTGTGTTAGTTGAAAAGCACAAGGCTAATCGAGCTGACTGGCCGTTGGCTAGAATTAAAGAACTGTTGCCAGGCGTAGATGGTATTATAAAATCTGTGAAGGTAGGAACTCCTTCTGGGGAATTCGTTCGACCTGTGCAGCGTATAGTGCCTTTAGAAATTCAATCTGATTATTTGCGTGACGTAGGGAACGAATCTGAAATGGAAGAAGATGATTTGGTGGTTGAAACTTTTGAGCAAGATAAGAGTAAAGAAGATGGTGATGCTGTTAATAATATTTCAAGATCAAGAAGTGGAAGAGAAATAAAAATAGCTAAAGAGACTTTTAGATTAAATAGCATAATTTCAGATGTCGTTCAATTTATTGTTTCTTTGTAATTTTGATAGTTCAAGTTATTCTTAGAGTGTTAGTAAGTCGAAAAACGCTTAAATTCAGTTTTTTAGACTTAGGTGGGAGAAATGATAGGAACAGTGGCATTTTTTTTGTTTATTTTGTGGAGATATGATTGGGTAGTAGTATCACCGTAGAAACTGTTGTTATTGACAAGAAAAAAATATATGTAATGGTTTTTTGTTAAGGTTTCTTTAAAAAAGTAAAAGTAAAAGGAATTATTATATTCTAGACACAGCTTTTTAAGTAAAGTGTAAGGGTAAGGCTTCTGTTCGATTTGGTATTCATCAGCAATTTGTAGAATTTCAAAGTGCACTTGTCCTATATAAACACTTGTAAATTGATACGTACAGCTTTGGATTCATGTTTGATTTGTGTCACGTTAAGCCCTACGAATTTCTCATAAAAAATTCAAGCTGTAAACGAAATACAAACAAATATCGTGGTCTGTGTGCAGGTCCTTGCTATTTCAGCAATGTACATAAATGAATTTAAATTATTCACACTACGTACAAATTCTGGAGTAACTTTATCAGCTAATTACGTTTGCCCATTTTTTTCAATTTAGAAGTGTAATCCAAAAGAAACTCAATGATCCAGCTTTTGCTCCTGCTCCTTTTTGGGTATAAAATACAATATTCCTAGTACTGTTTAAGTGCACTCTTGTCACTGTAATTTTTGCATCTCTGTTAGCTATTGTTAGACCAGCCGACCATGGTCCTCAATGATACACAGTATTGAATTGTACGATTTTCAGGTCCATTTCCCGAATTTCCCGAGTAGCGACCGAAATTCTTCGATTTGCCGACCTTGTGTGATATTTGGGGAGCGGGGGGGGGGGGGATCTTCTTTCTATTAAACGTGTTCTGTGTTAAAACTTGAAGTGATCATGTTTTCGCTAAATGAATGCAAGGTATACCCTCTTCAGTTTTTTATTTCCGCCTGGTTAACATTTTGATCTCTGAAGAAGTTCACAATTGTCCAACTGAGCTGTTCTTGCGAATTTCAAATTTGTACGATATTTTGAAACTTAACTATTGACACAATTTGGCGTTTAGTAATAACAATAATTTTTTTACCTGTTCCATGGTTACTAGATCAAAATTCCGTCTAAAGCTTCTTTTTAGAAGGAGTTATTATTTACTTCAACTATTGGAAACGATCATTCCATGGAAGACAACAATGCGGTTCAAGGTATATAGTGGTCGAAGCAGGTCATAGATAGAGTACAGATTTGTGAATATCGATTATCAAAAGAATGCATTTTCTTCCAACATTTAAGGAATGAGGAAGTTCAACTCGTTGAAGTAATAGACAGAAGGAGAATAAATTAATTACGATTCTCGTAAAGTAGACGATTCAAATAAAACAAACTGGACCACTCCACGTTTTAATTTTCAGATTTGAGATAAAAGTCAACTTGAATAATAGGTATTTTCCTTTGCGCACATTTGCAATTGTGCATTTAAATGTAATTATAAAGTAGATAAAAAACCGAGCGAGAAGGTAATTAAAATCTAAGATTCTTTCATTCGCATTTTCAATTCTCGATTTTCGAATGACGTTACTAATTTTCCAATTTAAATTCGTCTTGAGAATCGTTTAAGGGGATAATTACGTAAACACAAAACCTAATCCAATTCACACCTTAAATTTAATACACTTCAACTTAAGCAAAAAGATAATTATGATAAATAAACAAAAATGATTATACGTTTAGAAGTAAAATTGAATTCTGGGTTGAAAAACCGCTTGCAAGCGGAAACGTCGACTGTTTGTTAAGGTTTACATACGCAATGGTTGGGTATTAGTTAAATTTTGCTGAATGTTCTTTTATGAAAATACGGGATTTGGTAGCGGATGCAGACTTAAAATATAAGTACGAATTAATAATATAAAATATGTATAAACTTCTGTATAATATTAAAAAGAACTTCTCCGCCATCTTCTGTGTAACTAATCAATAAAATCAATTATGTATGAAGCAAATTAAATCGGCTCTCAAATTAAAAGTTTGAGTGATGTTTCTTCGATTTGTACGATCAAATTTAAGATATCGATTCTTTTTATTATCAGTTAATGAGAATTTTTTCGAAATGAAACTCTGAAAACGTTTAAATTCGGTGGTTTTCGTTACGAGTAATTTTGGCGTGTTTTTAATGTCTTCTAAAAGCGGTTTTACTGCAATATTCTTAAGCCTTATAATTTATATTTAAGGGCGAAAGGAGATTTTACCCACTTTTGTAATGAAATTATAGAGGTAATGTACGTTAAGTAAAATCTGATTAGTTGCCAGAACTAATTTCAAGAGATTCTTAAACGTTTAGATTAAAAAAAAACACAAATACATTTAATGTACTTGCCAAATTGTTCAACTAAGTAATACTTACCTTTATTACTATTTGTTAGTATGTATGAGCTAGTGATGTGCAAAAATTAGGGATAAGAAACTATAATATCCCTCTACGTTACTTGATGCGATGCAAATCACGTCAAAAGCATTCAAGTAACTACGTTCTAAAACATCTCATAATGTGAATGTAATATGCAATAAAGGTGGCCACAAGTGTTCCATTTCTTCCAGTTAGCCTCGGTAGTTTTAAATTCATACAGCATCTTCATGTTGCCATAAAATTTCCCTACGAAAAGCTTATACATCGCTGTAAAAATTTGACTCGATAAACTATAATTATAGCTGTCTTTAAAAGGCTTAAAATGTGAGATTAACCGATAACCTCTTTAAAACTCTCTACGAACCGTGAAAAAATGTATTACGCCACCCAAACTGCAAGAGAAAATATAGGTAGGTATAGTTCACAAGATTGCAATAAGCCAACGTTCTCAATAAAATCGATGAAGGGAGGTAATTGGCATAACATTTGGAACTGTGACTACCTGGCGTGCAGTACACAAATGGCATGCGTCGGAGGAGCCATCGCTGTCTGACTACAGATATATTCGTCTTGACATCGGATCAAACGAAGCGGTTATAGCCGTAGATCCGAGGAGAACGAGAGTTTTATAGCGAGAATCTAAAGGTCAAATTCGAGAATTGTCCTGCAGAGGCAAATAACTCGGCAGAACTGGAGGTCGTGGAAGCAAACATTCGCATGGTCATCTTTGAGGCAAACTGTCCACCGAAGGGGAAGAAAGCCCTGGTGGCACGAATAAGTCTCTCAACTAGAAAGCTTTTCAATAAAGCAAAAAACGCCAGCGGAATAGGGTTCATACTTAACCAAACTCACAGAATGCAATAAAGTCACAAGACTCGTAGAGGAGGTACTGTGAGGGAATTGAACCAATTCCAAGAGATACCAGACTGGTAAGAGCCTTGCAAGGAGAAACAGAGGGTAGAATCAGTCCATTGAAGAAAATTGAGGGGTGTTATACAGAGACCCTGGAGCTTCTGCTTCAATCAGACTTTCCGGGATGAAAGACCCTCGCTAAAACTGACGCAGGGAAGTATTGCCCTGGATACATACCTATGGTTTATGGATTGACCAGGGGCGGACTAATGCCTAGGCACACGAGCCTAGGGACCGTAATTTTTGGGGCCCGAAAATTAGGTTTTTAATTTTTTGATTTTTATAATTCATTTTTATTTTTATTTAACAGAAAAAAGTTATATTCATAATTATTGCTGAAACGTATCCAAATTATGCCGAATCGTTGATTGATAAATTCGTCAAGTGTGGATGAGCGTTCTCGTGCTTATGCATCCACGCCTGATGCCCTCGAGTGGCGATGTGTGTAAATACGATCGAGCCTCGCGCCTATCGAGCCCTTACTATGCACGTGTTTAAAAAGTAAAACGTAACTATTTACAATCAGTGTCTTCTGAACGTATTGCATCTTAAGTGAGTTGTGATTGAAAATTGTACAGTTAGGACTTAAGTATCTAGACTTGATTGCAAATAATAAATTTAATTGAAGATGATTTTCTTCGTTCTTTCTGGTACGTGGTCTTTAAAATGAGTTCCTATAAACATTTAAGTGGAAGTGAAAAAAGAAAACGAAAAGATAAAGATAAAGTGCCAAAAGAAATGAAAAGATCGTTGGACAAATTTTTAACTGTGGATGAAGAACAATTACAACAATCGTCATCATTTTCACCAATTTCACCTGCTCAAACTCCAGAAACATCATTTGTGTCCGAAACTATTCTGCAAAAAGGCCAGCATGAAAAACCAAGCAATTCCGTTTGTGAAGATGAAACAAAAGGAGAAAATATAAATTTAAAGTCATCTGCCTAGGGCCCGCTTTAGCCTTAGTCCGCCACTGGGATTGACGTAAAAATCGTATCAAGCCATCAGTCCAACGTCGTTTCTTCTAAAACTATTGGAAAAATTCATTAAGCGACACATTAAGGACGACGTACTCGAGAATCCGTCAGTAAATACCAATATCCCTGTCAACCAGACAGATCCACAGGGAAGTGGAAGTAACCGTGTTGGGAGGTAGACGTGCTACTGAGGCAGACTATACCACAGTCGGCTATTCTGGTGACATAGTGATTGTGGTGGTGGCAGATTTGAAGAGATCGCATCAGTTTGATGCATGGAGCTTTAAATCTAGTGGATATATGATGCAGAGAAGAGGGCTTATCTGTTAATTCAACAAAAACAAACTTTACTATTTGTCACTTGTGACACGGTGTGAATTGTGTTCCTAAACTAAAGTTTAATTTAATTATTTGCATGCTCTGAAGGTATTTCCCTCCCAAAATTACCTTTCTTCCTCTCTCCTCTTCCTTTAGTTCCTCATACTTCCTCATCATATGCCATATATTTTCCCTCCCTTCCTCACACATTCTACACATCCTTTTTTCATCCTACCACCAGTATCTGTTTTCATTTTCCTCCTTCCCGCACCTGAACCTTGCCACCATTCTTTTCTCCTTTAACCCCATATCACTCACTATACAATCGCCCTTGCCTTCCACCATTATCTCCATATATAATAATAATAATAATCGTCTTTATTTAGGATCTGGTCAACATGAATAACAAGACAAAATATGTTCATAAAACATTAATGATTAGACACGAAATAACTAAAAAAAAACATCACAAATACCAAATATACATGAGGCGAAGTTTAGCAATAAGCTATTCTGCCACTTAACCTCATGCAGACTAACAAAAATAAAAACTTTAATAAAAAACTCATTATTTTTGTTAAAAAAAACACTCGATCACACATCATATAAAAAACTTTATCACACACTGCAAAACAAACAACAAAAAAACAGAAAAAAGAATCTAGTCTCTCATTTCGAAATACGGAGTATTAATCCTCTCCACGTCTCCAATCTTCCCTATGCTATCCTCTCTCTCCTTTCCTGACCGTGGACATCTTTATCTCTTGTTACTAATTCCCCTACCATTTCCCTTCCTTCCTCTCTTCTCCTTTGTATCTCCTCCCTCGCATATCCCACTCTCTCATAAAACAACCTCCTCTCCTCTTGCCCCCACCTTATCCGTTCTTTCCTGATTTCTCTCCTCATACACTCATTTACTCCAATAATTTCCCCCCTTTTCCTGATCTCCTCCTCATATTTCACTGCTCTCTTTCGTGCCTGGATTCTTATTTTTCCGCTTTCGTCTCCTCCCCCATGATATACCCTGGCGTCTCTCTATCCAGCCCCAACGATCATCTCCAGTACTTTTTCTGTATTGATTCCACGTTCTCCCACTCCTTCCATTCCCATATCTCCGCTCCGTATCCCATCACACTCTTTACCAACTTGTCAAAAATCCATCTTCTCTTTTCTATATCCTTCCCAAATACTCTTTCCCCCACTCCCTACACTTTCCCCACTATTCTGTTTCCCTTTTTTGCCAATTCCCTGATGTGCGCCACATCCTTGTTATTGTACCGTAAAACATACCCTATAGTAGATATTTCCACTCATCCACACTTCCTATCACCTCTTCCCCCCCCCACCACTTTTCCTTTACACTCCTCTCTCTTTTCTTTTGTTTACTTAGTTTCCTCAAAAAATATTCCCTTGGGACTGCACATTGTATTAATTTACATTCACTCTGTATTCAGCGGTGAAATTCTACTTGTTTATCTTACACTTGAACCAATGCTTTACTATGGCCGGCTGTCCTTTGAATTTTACAATTATCAAATTTTAATGAACTTCATGTCTGACGATGGCAATTCTCTTGCCGAAACTTGTCGCTTTTAGCTTAACGTCACCTAATTTTAATCACGATTCAACTTTAATTGCACGTCGAATAAAAACGTTTAGTTTTATTAACCATTGTTTTATCTTACGTTCCCCCATTTGGAGTACTCAAACAACCAGGATTACTCCACGTCTACAAGATGGATCCTTCGAAAATAAAAACAAACTTTATTTCCTTCTCACGAAGAAAATGGTCGACTGATTTTCAAACCATAATTAGAGAAGATAACGAACAAATCCATAAAGTCTTTTCAGGGCTTGTATTTTAGCATTTAGCAGTCTATCTGCAAAGATCACCCATTGGATACACACAAGAATGATTAGACCGGTCATTACATATACATCACTGGTTGTCCATCACCCAGAAAAACTGACAGATACTTATCAAGGTGCAGTGGAGGACCTCGGAATTACATATAAACCTACCACCACTAAAACCTAATAATTAGGGCAAACTCGCTCAGGAAGGAATACCGGCTGAGAGTCAACGGCGAGGAGCGATCCTCAAGGGTAATGCAATGACGCTTCTTCGATGGAATGTCCAAAGATAAAAACTTAATAACTGAGAAGATAATCAAAACAGTTTGTCCTACTAAACTGTATAAGACAACTTTTTCCCCTCGGTACGACTGGATGAATAATTCCAAATTCCAGTAAAGTAAAACTGAATGGAATCGTCTATTACATACGCGTCTTCAAACCCACTAAGTGTACCTACTGACTCTGGAGCGTACGGGAGCAATGGAAATGGCTGCAGAGTCTGTGTAACTCTGGGATAAAAAGCGATCGAGGTATATGCAATACTGACAGCGGCTGCTCAGGTATTAAAAGGACAATCTTTATAGTTACAGACAGCAAAGCAGCGATTGCGATAGTAGATTGATAATGTGATTGTAACGGGGAAAATGAAGCAAAAGGAAAAATAAATAAAAATAAATAAAATCGCTCTAAACCTACGGCTCCAGCTGCTCACGGTGAGAAGGGGTGAGTTCAACTAAAAACAAAATGTTTGATGGTTGATAGCGAATGGGGCTGTTCTGCGTAACTTCAACTTCAGAGACGGGATAAGGTTGAGGGATGCCTGAGGGAAGGTTGCGATTAGGAGGAACATATAAGATAAGATAAGATAAGATACACATTTATTTTCATCTGAGTACAACATAAAAAATGATGAAATGAGTGAAAATACGTCATAATTATATAATAATATGTATACAGATTATAATAATGAAATTAAAAATTTGAATTAAAAATTAACAATTGCACATATTATATAACAACAATTAAAACAACGTAGGTAGATACTGCAGAAACAAGTATTAGTTAAAAAACTCATTTAAATTATAAGGTTCTAGATTTACAAGATACTTTTTTAAAGCGGTCTTAAATTTACAGGTATTACTTATCCTTGTAATGTTACTTGGTAGGTGGTTATATATTTTTATGCACATGTTGTGAGCTGACATATGAGTTACAGCTAATTTGTGTTTCGGCACACGGTATATATGATTGTATTTTTGGTCCCCAAAAGATATTGTAGATTTTTTTATGTAAGCCGCACACTCGAGTATATAAACTCCACATAGAGTTAAAGCATTGTTGTCTTTAAATTTCGACCGGCACGATTCCCGAAAATTCATACCTATTATTAACCGTAGCGCTTTCTTTTGGATCTTCAGAATTTGCGTTGCATCACTGCAGGCACCCCAGAAAATAATTGCATAGCTCATGACAGAATAAAAACAAGCATAGTAAATTTGCCAGATAGATCGGTTGTCGAAGTACTTGGTTAATATTCTAATTCCAAATAGTACTTTGTTTAACTTTTTAGTTAAATGGCTAATGTGAACGTTCCATTTAAGGTGTTGGTCGATGTGGATACCAAGGAATTTAGTTTCACTACTGAGTTTAATATCTTTGTGGTTTATGATGTTCATACTATGTATTGTTGGATTGTTATGGTTACGTTTAAATTGTATTATTTTTGTTTTGTCGGTGTTGAGAACTAAATTGTTTCTATAAAGCCAGTTTTGAATTTTGTTTAGTGACGAAGCGCATTTGCTTTGTAGATCTTCAATCCGTTTAGAACTTACTAACAGGTTTGTGTCATCCGCATAGGATACGAGGTCGGCAGTTTGTGCATCGGTGTTTAATATGAGTGGCATGTCGTTTGCATATATGAGGTACAGCAACGGACCAAGGATGCTACCCTGAGGTACACCGCAGTTGATTTTGGTAGAATCAGATCTGATGGGACTAGCAGCATTTAGTTCAACATTTAGTTCAACGAGTTGCATTCGGTTGTTTAGATACGATTTCATCCAGTTTAGTGCCACACCTCTAATGCCGTACTTATAGAGCTTGTCCATTAAAATGTCATGGTCAACGCAGTCAAACGCTTTGGATATATCTAGGAAAATCCCACATGGTGTTTCTCCATCTTCTAGTTTCGTGTGTATGTTCTTTATGAATTGAAATATGGCAGTGTTTGTAGTTTTATTTCTAGTGAATCCATGCTGGAAGTTATGAAAAATGTTTGAAGCTTCAAGAAAGTGTACAAGCCTGAAATGCATCACTTTTTCGAAGATTTTACTAATTGCTGTTAAGATAGTGATTGGCCGATAATTTTGTATATTATCTGCGTCACCACTTTTGTAAAGAGGGGGGGGGGACAGATATTTACATACAGTCAACTGAACGGAGTCCTGACGACAATCAGACAAATACGTGCAACACAAACAGGCCCTACAAGGGAATCATGCGTTACACCAGAATATAAGGAACAAATACTTACGAGGTGGAGGTGGCCTTTAAAGTGGACAATATACAGGGTATACCACGGAACCCGTTCATTAGAAGTTTCTGGGGTCCCTTATTAGTTATGAATTTGAAACTTTCAGGTTAAGGATAACCCATAGCATTCTTTTGTTCTAAAATATTGTCGATGTTGTACAACTTCCGGAAGGACCGGAAGTCGCCATTCATCTTCTTATTTTAAATGGAACCCCCTGTATATTATTGCATTTTTGGATTATACAATCGATTCTGCGTAACATTGTATTAGATTGTCCTATACCTATCTTCAACTGTTTTTGAGATATTATGATTTTTTTGAAAAATTTGCGCTTTGCGGAGGGATGTTTAATAGCCCACCTTTTGTTCTTCTTTGAACGCAAAACATTCATACTTTACAAACACGAAGTAAAACCATAAGGGTTCACAAAATGCATTTGCAAACCTATTACAGATTATACAGGGCGTTCAAAATTAGTGGCAAAGTTAAAAAACTTCAAACACCAAAAAGTAATTTTTTTCAAATGGAACACCCCGTACCTATATTTTTACATATTTGGAAGGCGATTTAATTTACGCATCGATAAACTATAGGTATCCCTATACCTATCTTCAGCGGTTTTGCAGTTATTAACACTTTTTATCTAATATTGATTAAAACTGCACTTAAAACTTATGCACATTTGAAAGTAGGCTGTGAGTATGACAACAGGAAAAACAATTACTTTTGCAAAACGAATTTAATGATCTTATTTATACAACAAACAAATAAAAATGACTTTAATGGATATAAAATAAATTCAAAATATCAGTATTGGAATATGCGTTAACTGCTTCCATTTTATAAAATTGTTTACTGTTTACCACCTGTTTGCTTTAATGAGCATGACATCCAGATAAACATTCGTTTGTCTAATCATACTAATAATAATAATAATAATAATACTTACTTGATTTCGATCCGTGCGGTTAGTTAACCAGGCTTGGCCTAAGTATCGATAAAAACCGAAGTATAATAATAATAATACCTTTTATTGAGAGCAAACTATTAAATTACATAAGATTGTTCAAAATACGTTAAAACTGCACACTTGTTCTCAAAAGAAGGGAGTTCAGGTGTCTACAAAAAAAGTAGAGACCTGTTCTTGCACTCAACCCTGTTAGACGTTCATTACCGTATTTTATTTTCGCATACTCACAGCCTACTTTCAAATGTGCATAGGTTTTGAGTGCAGTTTTAATCAATATTAGATAAAAAGTGTTAATAACTACAAAACCGCTAAAGATAGGTATAGGGATACCTATAGTTGAACGCCCTGTATAATCTGTGATAGGTTTGCAAATGCATTTTGTGAACCCTTATGGTTTTACTTCGTGTTTGTAAAGTATGAATGTTTTGCGTTCAAAGAAGAGCAAAAGGTGGGCTATTAAACATCCCTCCGCAAAGCGCAAATTTTTCAAAAAAATCATAATATCTCAAAAACAGTTGAAGATAGGTATAGGACAATCTAATACAATGTTACGCAGAATCGATTGTATAATCCAAAAATGCAATAATATACAGGGGGTTCCATTTAAAATAAGAAGATGAATGGCGACTTCCGGTCCTTCCGAAAGTTGTACAACATCGACAATATTTTAGAACAAAAGAATGCTATGGGTTATCCTTAACCTGAAAGTTTCAAATTCATAACTAATAAGGGACCCCAGAAACTTCTAATGAACGGGTTCCGTGGTATACCCTGTATATAATGAAAAGGTTCGGTCGATTGCACAAAATCGGTTACTGGTTGATGATTTCAGATGTGTAAATTATATATATTGATTGGTAACTTCAAAAAAACTATCCGGGTGGTGCCCTTATTCTCTCCTAATAAATCCCAACAATATAGGGTTGCCCAATAGATTCTTTAGATCCTGAGCTCAACGGAAGAGAACGTTCGGTGCTAAATCTCAATTAAACTTGGATTTTCACAGATAAAACTCATGCACCTCAAGACACACACACAGATCTTCAAAAATTCGAAAACAGAATGGCTTCCCGGAATTCAAAAAAACTAACGACTACCTCGCAAGGTCAAAATTTTGGGGAAATTTGGATTAAAACTGTAGAAAAGCGGAAATCGAGAAAAGAGCGGGAATTAACAAAAGCGGGAGCAACCTCGAAGATAGGCCCAGAGAGGTCACCTGAGATACTATAACATTATGCTTAACCAGAGGTAGTACCAAGAAACAAAGCTAAACACCGAATTAGGCAATGGTTAAGGAAGGAAATGCGAAGGTATAAATGAGGCGTTACATGCAAAAGATGAGGTGAAAATGAAAAGAAATGGTATTACAACAGAAATCTTAAATGCATCACGATAAAACGAAAAGCAGGGGTAAGAAAGTTACGTACGGCACTGGTATTACCTTACAAAATGTAAATAAACAAACCACAGCTAACTTCAAACCAAAACATTCCAACTAAACCTCTAAATAAAGACAATCAAATAAATTAAGCTTTTAAATCAACAACTAAAAAAATAATTAATTTCAGATATGGTACGTAACATGATTCAGGAATAGTCCTCGAATTACAAATGCTAAATCCACTAAGGTGGGTACCTGGACACAAAGGAATTACAGGTAACCAGGTTGCTGATCAGCTTTGAGAGATCACTCATAGGATCCCAACGGGAATGTGGGATTACAGCCAAAGGGGGATATAGGAAATACTCACTACCAATGTGAGGCATACACAAAGGCAAGGGAACATCTACTTGGAAATAAAAAGAGGAAGTAACGAAAATTCGCCCTACTAAAATCCTGGACTTTGTTAAAGATACAGGATACAGGTATTCTCGAACTGTACACAATAGCGGGGAGCACCAAAAGGTCTCAGTGCAGGAACCAATGGAGATCACCATTGGGAACAAATAACAATATAATAGTGATATTGCAACGACAAATGTAGCTTTTCGGGGTACGTACACTATCATCATTCCATGAACATCCGCTAAACGCTAAATCTTATTTATCACCAGAAAACCACTGAGACATATTTACATTTATTTTTTATTTTCAGACTTCCATTATCAAAAGGGTCGGTTTACTTTTACTCATAATAATTGCATGTTAACGTTACGCTTTGTAATAGACTGTGATTCTCAACGTTGTATCCGTTTTCCATTCTCTTTTTACACGTTTAGAATTGTTTGAGAGAACGAAATTCTTCCTTACGAAAAATCCTGTAAAATTCTCATTTGAATCATTAAAAATGTAACTGCGAAATAATGGCGCTTTAATGAATAATAATCGGTATTAAGTGGTTAGTAGCGTAGTCATATTACTAAACAAAAAATTTTCTCGCATTTCAATAAATAATCACGTCATCAAAGAGTTTAGCAGAATATTATACACAGAGTGTGATTATTTAAGTGAAAATTCCAATTCTCGTAATTGTTTTTTTAAAATTAAATCTCTAGAAGGATAATAAAGAATTCAAACAAATTCAGCCGAATGGGGTAATTTTTTTAAGTGTATACACGTGGAATGATTTACAACATCTCTAGTTCGCTTTTACATTTAAACTCGACGTAGATGTAATTAAGATTCTGCTAACACCGTTTTAATTACTATCCTAGCAATGAAATGTAGATTCTGGCTTTAATATAAAATTCTGATGCGGTGAGAATATACAATTACCTGAATTAAATTTAAGGTAGGTAACTTTTTAGTTTGCCTCTTTATAAACGAATGAGTTACCGGGTTCTTTTGTAGAGCTGAAGACTTACCACGAGTTTTTGATAAGTGGCAAGACAGAGAGTGACTTTTTCAAAACTCGTACAAGTACAAAATGGAGTTTTTATAAACTTCAAGAAATGGGGTTACTAAATTGAGCGATGAAAAGTTTTAGTGTGGAATATTCTTTTGTTGTTATGCAGCTCTTTTCAAATTCCTTACAAACCACTGAATAATGCCATGATCTCCTATCCTAATAACATATTGTGCTTTATGTAAAGGCATGAATATTTGATAACCGTTCATGACCTACAACCATGAGCTTTTCCACACTTTAGCAGACTTCCTTTGCATTCATATAGTACTTTATGAACTAAATTTATCGTTTAGAAACTTATCTACTGTATAACAAAAAAAAAGCGGTAATTCAAAGCAAAAAGTAATTAAAATGTTGAAACTAAAACTGCAAAATGAGTTTAGAGGTTTCGAATTGCAACTCAAATTAAAATTAGCAATTCAAACAGTTTTACATATTTCTCTGATATTTCGACTGAAATGCATTAAAAGCATATACGTACATATCAACGTAAACAGGAAACGACGTTAATGCTTCAGGCAAAAGATGCCAGAGTACATATTTAGAAATCAAATAACCAAATCCTTTTAATACCGCGCCGTATATTTTTTTTATATTAGCATATTCCTTTTTAAGCTTTCAGGTAGGTTCTATGACAATTTAATTTTCTAACCTAAACTTACATTGGAATAATGTGCAACGTGTCACCAATGTGTATTCAGTCATCAGTGAACATTAATTAGGTACCTAGGACCACAGACTACTTATACTATACAGAGTGATTCACGACAATTCCCTCGGTCTTTTGTGCCTAAAGGGTACAAGATATCAGCTTCATTTTTTGGTGACATAACGTAAATTGATAACGACTATTTTATTAAATTATTTGCAATTATACAGGATGATAAATTGTAGAATGACACAACACCTTTCCCCATAGAATATTTAATTAAATTAAATTGGTATAAAATTTAAATTGGCTACATGTTTCAACAATCTAAAATTGTCATCATCAGGCCGATTCAGTTAAATAGCAAAATTACAAGCCAGGGTTAAAACCAAATCACAATAGTCAAATTGTCACAGGCTGAAGATAAATTAATTAAATCTTAAAATAAAGCATAACGTGTTGAGAGAGTCCCATCACTCATGAAATTGACAAAATTATTCAAAAATATAAACAAATCATGGGGAACAAAAAGTGTATTAACGGTCAAACAAAACTAACCTAACCGGGTGAGTTAATTTTGTTTATAGTCTATTTCCCGTATACTGTCTGAAATTAATTTAAACTTGCGCCACCTCTGACCTCACAACTAACCTCAGTTTCAGTACAAGAAATTTTCTCGAAATTTTAAAAAATTTATCATTATCCCTTTGTTTTAAAATAAAAACCGATTCCTTGTCGAAAACTACCGTCCAATTTCCATGTTATCCAACGTAGCGAAAATAATAGAGAAATTGGTCAAAAAACAATTACCTAGTTGGATACTTGGAATTAAATAATTTAATAACACCTGGACAGTTCGGTTTCCTATCAGGACACGGTGTCTCATATCCTGTTGGTTAAAAAACTAGAGAGCATAGGAGCGAGGGGAGCAGCATTAAGTTGGTTCATTACCTACCTTGCATCAGCAGGTTAGATTGGGGGATGTTCTTAGCTCTATTTTATATGGTACTTGCTATGGAATCCCTTAGCGAACAGTTTTGGGACCTGTATTATTCCTGGTAGGTATTTATTAACGGCCTTGAGAAAGAAATAGACGGTCGCACCTACTTATTTGCTGATGATACCGTGCTGGTCTTCTCCACTTCGTCCTGGTCCAGCACTTTCAACGTTGCCTCTGGGGGACTGGAAAAAGTTGAACCTCAACAGACTCTCATTGAATACTTATAAAACAAAATATATCACTTTGTCAATCTATAAGAGTTCTCAACCCAGCAATTCAGTAAGCATAAAATTAGGAAATAATATTATAGAAAGAGTTCAAGGTATCAAATATTTAGGCATTCAGATAGAACAACAGATGCACTGGAAATCACAAACAGAATCCTGAATCAGCTCACCTATTTTAGACCAGAATATGTTAAGGACTGTGTACTTTGCCTTGGCCCAGTCTATCCTGACCTACGGAATACTGTCTTGCGGTGTTAAGATCTGCAATCGTTGCCCAGAATAACTTACTTACTTAAAAGAATTTTAAGGAGAGGGAGACTTAACTCGACCACGACGTTGTACAGGGACCTATCAGTTTTAAATATAAACAATCTTTATAAAATGGCAGTATTACTGAAACTTCATAAGAGCGGGGAGGTTTTGGGGTGTGTTGGAGCATAGATACGGCATCATTTTATTTATTTTGTAAGAAGCAAATTTTGTTACACATAATGGAAATAAAGATTATTATTATTATTCCATCTTAAATGTCCTCTATTTAATTAAACGCCCCTAAATGTACGACAAGGTAAAACGTATATAGCCCAGTCACTTTAGACAAAATATGGGTCCAACCTCAAAAAAAAAAATGTAAAGCTGAATTTTTGCACATCGATAGTATTGAACCCCCTGAACAACATATCAAAATACCTAAACTTACCTATGGGTGCTTCATAGGTTTTATGACGTCACAAGATGCGACTTCCGGTAAACACTGCACCGATTTCGGGGATTCTTGGCACAATCGATTGCTGCGTAGATGGTCTACAATGTACTTTAGAACACTCATTTCCGAAAACGTGACCGTTTTTATAGCATTTGAAGAAATGTCCATTTGAGGCTTTCCGCGCGCGCTTTTTGGCTAACGTACTTAAAAACTATTAAATGTACGAGATTTTGTCACTAGAATAATTTTATTCCTTCATCTTTTAGCTTTCTATATTGTGCTAGATTTGCATAATATGTTAATTAGTTCCGAAGATATTAAATGAGTACCGTGCGAAAACAAATTTTTGTTTATGAAAATTAATTTTACTTTCAGTCGGGAGATCGGTAATACTGCCTCCTCACACACCCCTCCTCCCCAGAGACAATTATCGTAATTACGTACCTATTTGAAAATATATTCCTATGCTCATTTAATTAATTTAAGTCACTGCTCACATGAGACATAATCTGACTGGCGCGTGATCGTTTGACTTTTTTCAGTTTTAGCCTCGTAGCTCAAAAACTACGAGTTATACTGCAAAGAATACGATCATCTTTTTTAAACTAGACTAAATTTTCTACAATTTGCGCCGAACCGAAAGTCTGTAAGTATAATAGTTTCCGAGATACAGCTCTTCATAAATAGGCAACTTTTCCCAAAATCTTTTTTCAACGTATCGTCCATGTTTCGAGCCAGATATTGCCACAACGACGTGCCCTACGACTCTTATCACGGGGAAAAAAATTGTAGGACAATTTATCACCTTTTCTTTAAGCATAGATGCATTCCTGTGGACCTAACAGTTCTCGAGAAAAAGACGGAAAACCGGAAAACAGTGAAATCCTCCACATATATGTATCTAATAGCGTTAGTATGATTAGAAGACATTTTCTGATTATTCTTATTTAGCCTAGCGAACGAACGCTCAAAAAGGGCTTGTAGGCAGACTTTTTGATCATAAAGATTTTATTTCTGGGATATGTTTGGTGGTAATTATACGAAAAGTCCCCGGCCCTACCGTATGATCTAACGATTTAAAAAAAAATGTCAATTTTTGCCAGCGAATATTTTCTTCAACGGATAGAGATAGAGAAAAAACGAATAGAAGCAAACTTGTAGAAAATTTAATCAGCTTTTATTTTATAATTAGCCATTTCCGACTACGATGGTCTGTTCAAGAGATGTAAACGGGAAACCAAACAAATCCGCATATTTTGTTACGCTACTTTTCGTATAATTATCACCAAACACCTCCAAACACATCCCAGAAGTAAAATCTTTAGGATCAAAAAGTCTGTCTACAAGCCCTTTTTGAGCGTTCCTTCGCTAGGCTAAATAAGAATAATCAGAAAATGTCTTCTAATCATACTAACGCTATTACATATATGTGGAGGATTTCACTGTTTTCCGGTTTTCCGTCTTTTTCTCGAGAACTGTTAGGCCTATAGGAATGCATCTATGCTTAAATAAAAGGTGATAAACTGTCCTACAATTTTTCCCTCCGTGCCAAGGGTCGTAGGGCACGTCGTTGCGGCAATATCTGGCTCGAATCATGAGTGATACGTTAAAAACAGATTTTGGAAAAATTGCCTATTTTTTAAGAACTGTATCTCGAAAACTATTATACTTACAGACTTCCGGTTGGGCTCAAATGGTAGCAAATTTAGTCTAGTTTAAAAAAGATAATCATATTCTTTGCACTACAACTCATAGTTTTTGAGCTACGAGGCTAAAACTGAAAAAAGTCCGAAAAAATCGCGGTTTTTGGTGCCACCCCCTCCCCAAGTTCCCACAAGTTTTTCGAAGTTGCAAAATTGAGTATTTACTACTGAGACCGAACCTAACACCATAAAAAAAGCAAACCTAACATAGGATTTTTTGCAATGTTTGCATATTTTTGTGTTTAAATTGACTGTACTAATTATAATACAGGCTCCTTAGTCACTATAATACTTAGACAATCAGTTTTATAATCTAAATGCATAATAATATAATAATACTGTAGTAATAATAATACTGTAGTATATAGTTAAGATAGTTAGGGTAGTTAATTAAAATGAAAACAACTATGTATAGTACCAAAAAGTACTGATCTAGTTGATGCTTTATATTTAAAAAAAAATAATTAAATGAGCATGGGATAATGTTTTCAAATACGTAATTACGATAATTGTCTCTGGGGAGGAGGGATGCGTGAGGAAGGCAGTATTGCCGATCTCCTGATTGAAAGTAAAATTATTTTTCATAAACAAAAATTTGTTTTCGTACGGTACTCATTTAATATCTTCGGAACTAATTAACATATTATGCAAATCTAGCACAATATAGAAAGCTAAAAGATGAAGGAATAAAATTGTTCTAGTGACAATATCTCGTACATTTAATAGTTTTTAAGTACGTTAGCCAAAAAGCGCGCGCGGAAAGCCTTCAAGTGGACATTTCTTGAAATGCTATAAAAACGGTCACGTTTTCGGAAATGAGTGTTCTAAAGTACATTGTAGAGCATCTACGCAGCTATCGATTGTGCCAAGAATCGCCGAAATCGGTGCAATATTAACGGAGATAGGAATTTTTTAGTGTTTACCGGAAGCCGCCATCTTGTGACATCGTTAAATCTATGAAGCACCCATAAGCAAGTTTAGGTATTTTGATATGTTGTTCAGGGGGCTCAATACTATCGATGTGCAAAAATTCAGCTTTACTTTATTTTTTTTAGGTTAAAACCTAAATCTCCTGGGCTAATATGGTAACCTATTTCTTCCCTATTAGTTATTACGCATAGCTATAGTGTATTTCACGAATAATTAGACCTCTGCAATATGGCTGCCATTCCACTATGAACAACATCCAATTATAAAATAACTAAAATACTATAAGCGTAACATTGTAATGAAAGGGATATTTCAGTTGGCTACTCTGAACCGCATTTTCCGTCCTTTCCTACAACATTATAATAGCAAAAGACAAATATAATAACAAATACGACTTTCAAACGTCTTAAAATATTATTTGCCAACTCAGTAGCTTATCACGCGAAGAGGTAACTTAGGTTAGTAAAATTGAACATTTTTCAATTAAATTAATTATTGTAGGAAATAAACATCGTTAAAATAACAGAATGTTCCAAACAAATATCATTATTGTTAAGAATTTCTGAAAATTTACCATTACAAATTCGTAATTAATGTTGAAAATGCAAATTCTGCGATTTTTAATTATGTAATAATTTTTAATAAAAAAATAATTTACTACATATACTTGTTCATTTTTTTAAAATTTGTATTGAAATAGTTAATTAATACTAGGTGAGCGTGGTGATAGTGAATTTATTAATAACAAATTTATTCAAATAAGTTCACTTTTTTTATATGACAAAAGGTACTACGCCAATGAGTGCTCCCGCGCTTTATTTGGTGACAAATTTAAATGGCGGCCATATTGCAAAGGTCTAATTATTCATGAAATACACTCTACCATTCATTCATTCCACGTTGAATGGTAGATATGCGTAATAAGGAAAAAAGCGTTACCATACAGGGTGGTTTGGCTTGCAATGTCCAGATCATATTTCCTAAACTAATAACATTAGGAAAAAGCATTTAAATTGAAAGTTATTGAGTAGTACGTATTCTATATTATAGGGCCAAAAACGTTTTTTTTTGGTGAGCCATTTTTAGTGAACAAATCAATTTTTTTTAAATAGCGACAACAATTTCAAAAAGAGAAAATTTTTCTGAATTCAACAATGTATAAATTTCAAATTTTGATATGGAATTTGTTTAAATAATCAATAGCTTAATGTTTTAATAACACATCAGCCATTTCGTTTTTTGTGAACATGACAGATGGCTTTAACGGTATGGGGCGTCCTGCCATACCCAACGAAAAATTCCGAAGCTTTTATGTCGCGAAGGATATCTCGTCATCCAAAAATCGCCGAATTTGGTTTCATATTGCACAAATCCTACCAATTCAACTAAAATATGCTCGATTATAACACAATAGATGAGACGCTTACAAATCTTTTTGACTTGAAACTTAGTCTTTGCCACGTCCTACCCCGGAACTTATTAACCACCAGCTCGCTTCAAATGCTTTTAATCCCTAATAGTACATATGAATGAGGATATCATACAAGTATAGTCACACCAAAACTAAGTCGATAACTTTATTGAAATTAATTTTTTTTACTAAATATTAATGCAAGAATGGTCAAATAATAACTTATCTGATTATTAAAAAAATATAATTCCGCATGTAGGTACTAACCCAGCAAACACACATATATAATATACATACAACATATGTAAATTGAAGTAAATACCCCTACATATGCTTTTTTATATATCAAGTATGTAAGTATTCTTTAATAAGTTATATAAACCGTATGTCACACAATTACGTATATTTTACATAATAGTATAGAAACTTACGGATATTCTGTATACAGAAATTCATATAATATATACATATAAATAATTACATATCACTTATGAAATTCATGTGCTGTCATATTTACATGATTAGATTTATTTATGTACGTTATATGTAAAATATTATATCTAATATTACTCATTTTTTATGTATGCCTTCTGTAAATATAATTAGAAATTATAATTGCATATATTGTGTGGTCGAAAATAAAGTCCGTTTCTATTTGCGCCACATAAGTAATCGAACGCGCGTGTTTTCTACAACGCCAAACATTGTAGTTCACGTACCTTTAATATTAGATCCGTATCGACTAAAATGCGTCTAATTTATATAGAAAATAAATAATATAAAATAAATTAAATCCTGGTCATTTTTAACATAAAGTTAAAGATAGGTATAATTATTGAATAAGACTTCACTCAACGGTATAATCAAACAAAATTTAAACTAATAACGCGAAACAGCGCAAAGTTACGAAGTACGAAATAAAAAAAAGGGATGTTACAGATTAGCGCAGTGGTACAACGTCGGAGACAATGAAAACACATGTCGGATTTCGGAATTTGCAACGCCCACTCCCAAAAGTTCGAATCCGGTTAAGGGACACTTTTCAAGCAAGTATATCATAATAAACTGTCGGCTTTCAGTTCAGGTAAAAACGGGTTCGTGCAAGAATTAAGTTAAATATAATTAAAAGTACCGTAGTTGCACGTAAAATGTAGTTTTTCCATTTTTTGTATGGAACTGCTTAAATAATTTTTTACATTGATAATAATTACATTATGCTCGAGTAGCTGCTATTTTGGTCATCGCAACGCTTTTACAACTAATATTTTTTATGGAAATATTACATAAAATATACATAAAACGTATATAAATTCATGTAGAAGAATTTACATCTAACAGACATATATATTATTTTGCAAATTGCTGACATCCTGACTCGCTGAGCCGGTGCGAGCCGGCTCCAACACACCACCGAGTATACCTGATTAAATAAGACGGATTCGTCGAATATCTGGATCTAACACGAAGAACCAATTAACAGTCAGAGTCTTTTCGGACTTTCAATGCATTGATGAAGATGGTAAGGGTAAGTCCATAAAACACTTTAATTCGCTCGATGCTCACGTAGGCACAGCAATCTGACACTCCAGACTGTCATCACTATTCAGTATGGACTATTATACTTACCGCCACTACCCCAACGCACCTGCTCGCCGCCTAATGAGATCCTTAACAGACCTAAGGTAAATTTAATTGATTTCCTTAAGTGATTCTAATCACAAACACTTTGATCGGATCCTTTTCGCCTTGCATAGTGGTTCGAATCCTAGGATTTGAACCATTTATTTGAATCACTTTGAAGTCACGTATGGTAAAACCAATATTTCAAAATGATGCACAGATTTATAGTTCACAAAAATAAGTGCCAATGTAACATACAATGCCTAGGCAAAAAGTAATCTCCACTAAAAAATTCCAATCCTCACTTTCACAAAACCCTTTTTTTATCGCCTTTGCATTCAGCTTTTGAATCCTGAAAAATTCTTTGTTCTGTACACCTGTACACAACGTAGAAGAAGAAGAAAATTAAAAATAACATGTATCACAATTGGCAGAAGCTCAACACCTAGGGTGTCAACGAATAGTTGTATACGTACGAAATAGTGTGTAATTGTTGAAATACTACATACTTAACACCAATTTACCCGCAGATAAACCCATAAGAGACAAACTTTGTAGGGGGAGAAAAACCAACTAACATTAATTATAAACTCAAGGGAGTACACTGGGTCCTTTACTATTATTATATTATTTTTAAACGATATTGTTAAAAGAGATAAAAGTTTCCTAACACTGTTTGCAGATGACACTTCCTCAATTAATTCTGAGCCACAAACTGAAACTCTTTGTGAAACAGCTAACAAAATTACCCACTCAATTAGTAAATATTGTCGCTGTAATGGGTTAGTCCTAAATGAAAATAAATTTCAGATGATGATGTTTTCGACGAAAGAGATTAACTATAGTCTATTAGTAAAGATAAACAATAGAAGTATCAACCAAAATTCCTCGGTGAAGTTTTTGGGAATTTATATTGACTCAAACCTGTCATGGAACACACTCATTGTAAAAAAATTATTCACTCATAATTATGTGTTGGGGCGGCTAAGGGACAGTGTTAATATGCAAACGCTTTTGACATACTACTATGGATACGTTAACTCAATACTAGCATATGGCTTAATATGTTGGGGTAACAGCCACAGAATTAATGAAGTTCTGGTTATTCAGAAAAGAATATTACGAACTATATGTTCCAAAAATAGTCGATACTCGTGTAGACATCTTTTTAATAAATTAAATATTTTAACTATAATATCCATGTATATTCTGAAGTCTATTCTTTATGTAAAAAATAATATGCGAAATTATACAAAAGTGGCTGATTTGGGTGAGTACGATCTAAGACATGGTTTAAATATAATTTTACCAAACCATAAACTTTCTTTAACTGCGAACAGTTTTCAAGTACTATCAATAAAGTTATATAACAAATTACCTATGATGCTGAAGGGACTGTCCAACATCTCACTATTTGAGACTAAAATAAAAAAGATATTACTAGAAAATACAATTTATTCGATTAATGAATTCTTAAACATTAACTTCGATGCTTAGTGAATGTGTAATGCCTATAGATATACATGTGTTCTGTTTATAATTGACGATCCTGTGCTTATATGTAAGACCAACGGAATATGAAATAAATAAATAAAATAAATAAATAAATAAAATTACACTATCGATATTGAGTTATAAAAGCCTTAATTATTGTTCTAATGCAAGCTTACCTCTTGATTAATTAATAAAAGTTATGTCTGAAAACTTGGTTTTGAGTAATGATTGAATACATTATCCTCGGATTCGCTGCAAGTGCATTATACACTGTGTACTTTACAAGGAAAAAACGAGCCGTGCTCACGTGTTTAATTAATTAATTGTGTAATAAAATCCCATACGAAACCGACACACAAAGTAAAATCATGAGTATTCGCAAAAAATATTTACGCTAATGAATTAATTAGTAAAGAATGTTACGGAGACCGCCCTCTGTACAGGTCTTAAAACCTTACTCAACGTACCAATTTGATTTATAGTGAATTATTTTTGAAGGTAATTAGAGAATACAAAAGACAATTATACTTAATCAAAGCATCATTACTAGTACTGAGGATGGTATGCAATCTTTCAATATAGGTATAGTTTGCGTCAGTAAGTCTTATGATTAAAATTGTGGCATTCCGAAAAAAGCTCATTTTAAAGCAAATACGTCTCACAAGTTCTTACTACGGAAATTAATAGTAGCAGTTTACGGATCAATGGCTACAAATGGTCGTATTATAAAGGTCAATAATAATTCCCTTGCGGATGAGATATCGAAGCGAGAATGAAGGTTAGAACATAAATTATTATAGTTCTCAAGCAAAAATCTCCACGAGGCTGTTGCAAAAGCCAACAGCCGGTAATCCATTTACGAGTGCAAACCACGCTCGACCTGATACAAGAAAGGGGCGTCCTGTAAACTTAAGCCCTAGTCGTCTCGCAAATTCGCAATATATGGATTTTTTTGACGATGCGTTTTATTTATTAACATAATTGTACTTGAAACTTCGACAATCCAGGAATGCAATCTATCATAGAAGCTAATCTGAAAAATTCACACTCAATTTAGTTAACTTTATCCATTACTTATCGCCAAACGAAAAAGAAATCCAATTATTTTTCCACTCAATAACTATTTATAAATAATATTAAGAGTAATTTATATTTGGAACAATTCCTTATATAGTATTTACTTCCATACTTTCATTTTGTATTAAAAAAAAAAGTCAATAGGGATCATAAAATGCTTTGATCTTTTGAAATCAATCCCTTCCTGAATTTGGCAAAATATTGCCTTGGGATTTTACTGAAACGTACTACACACAACATTCTTCGCTTGTAAAACGTTCGATATATCGTTTGATGTAACTCTTTAAATTTTACTTAAAAATCGTAAATAAACGGAAATATCATTTTTTTTCCTCTCCAAACAAATGGCGTTTCCAATTCTTCGTATAAAGTTTAAGGAAATTTATTATATTACATAATGTGATAAAGTACATGTCGACATTTTGTAAAGTTTCAAGTCATATTTCGAAGTATTTTCAGTAAATTACGAAAGTGGTGACATAGATATTACTAGACAAATCGCGACTTGTCCTTGTTTCCAGTTATTACGATTTTTCATGGTTTATTTATTTTAAACGTTGACATCCTTTTAATATTACATACTTTTAAAAGTATTGCGGCACGTATGATAATTTCTCATATGTGTGTCGCTTTTGTGCTATGTTTGCGGAAGTACAATATGTACATATAATAAGGGACGTAGTTTCATTACAATTTAATTTGAAGGGTGAAACTTTATTTAGTTCGACAACGCCAAAAATGTCCTGTCAGTCTGCACGAAAGTGAGTATGGAACCGATAAGAAAATCCCCACTGTGAGCTTCGTGTTCCAGCATTTAAAATCGGTTGCATGGAGTATACCTTAAAGCTTCGCCGTCTTATTCTGTAATAAAAGATTGGTCAAAACAGTTTCGAATGGGAGATTGAGATCAGGACAGGTAGGATGGTGGAAGTTTTCCCCTTGTTGAAGATCCCCTAATTAGGGATTTAGTGAGGGTGAGTGTGACGAAATGACGTCATAGTTAAATCTTAAAAATTTCAAAATAAGTCTTGCTTCTGTACATTAATATTATTTTTCGCCAAATACACTTTGTAAATGCACAGGAACACAGTGTGCTTACGCTTGGGATACCTTTGCCGGAACCAGTGAAGATATCGATGTCCAGACGAAATGAAATTGGGGAAGAGCTATTTGATAAATTTGTATCTGAACGGATTACATCAAACACAGTTAACCTTTCGGCTCCATTGAACAAGAAACGTCTTCCAATATGTAAGAGCACAGCAAAGACAGTCAAATTGAAATCAGGAGACAGAATGATTGAGCTGCAGGATGGTAGATCTCTTTTTGCTCGCCTACTAATCGTTTCAAAATCAAGGCCTGATATCGACTTGCAGGAGGCAATTGGAAATTACGAGTTCGCGATTGTACCCAGATCATTCTTTGCTGCTGATGGTTCCATGCTGCGGAACACTACGGTTGGAAGGACAAGGGAGGAGTGTGGACACCCTTGACCACCAAGCAACATCCACCCCCAGATGTGCTTCATCTTGTTAACTGTTCCAAAACCAGGTGTTCCAGAATCCAGTATAGCTGTAGGAAATGCCGTTTGAAGTGCACTCATCTATGCCAGATCATAATAACTCAAAATGTCTCTATACGAATAACTTATTAATCTGTGTAGATCGTACGAGACGATTTAACAACAATACAAATGCAAACTTCAGACAATAAGCAAAATACTTACGCAATGGACCACATTGTCATTTTAAAACTCACAGGAAACAAAATTGGATATCTATTGTTATTTATACAATTCATTCACATCACACCAGTTTAAGTTAAGCATTTTCATCCCAAAAAAGGAAACCTCGTCAACACAAGCAAAAATTCTTGACATCCTTGGATTTCTGGGACCCACAACCATTTGCGCCAAAGTAGTACCTACGCCTACGGCAAGTTTTATGGCATAATAAGGTGTTATGGAATGTGTCTAAGTCGGCTTACGACGGCTGGTCCTAACTCTTAAAAGATTTGACATATATTTTAATTCCGTAGCTAAGGAAGCGCTTATGATATGTGCTAGATCAATGGTACGACCCATGCAAAATGTAGCCTTGCTTCCTTAAGATTACACGCTGCTCCTTTGTCACAAAATCTTATGGAGGTGGTGAAAGAATCTCAACCAAATATTTTACATCAATCTTCTGTTGGTGAGGTTCTACTCAGAGGCGAACTCTAAAAATGCGGACAGGAATAATACATAACATTACTATATAATTTCAATATTCTAATAACCACAGGATTTCATTTCAAAAGTAACGTCACTTCGCATGCGCAAATTTGCCCTCAGGAGCAAGTTCTAAACTGTGAATGATTTATTTATGAACTACGAAAGTTTATTAATTTTTACTTTCGCGAACATATACACACCTGTTTATACGCTGTGTCCAAGATAAGGAGGACCACTATGGGGATTTCGGAAACGGTAAGAGATAGAGTTTCGGTTAAATGGGAGAAAAGTTGGGCAATTATGAGTTTAGTAAAATGAAATTATTAAACTGACGAAATTCCGAACCGTTCCAAAGTTATGCGACAAAAAGCGAATTTTCAGGATTTCGTTTTTGATAAATTGTTACTTTGTCGGTGGTGTTAGCTAAAAAGTAAAAGAAGCTTCTACAGGTACTTTTTAACGTTCTTTAACATGGCATACAGCAAATTGGAATCCGACGTTTCGTTTTCAAGTAACCATCATCAACTTTGTTTTTTTAAATACGACCCTGATTTTTTATTAGAAGAGCTTTTTATTCTGCATTCAAGCATGTATCACACTTGATGGTTTAATTGTGATTTTATACTTAATTTATTATTGTACTTAAATTTACTAGATTCTACTTTGGAAGATGCTCTTGATATTTTACCCTAAGCCGTAGTACGCAATTTTTGGTTTCAGCAGGATGGTGCACTTGCGCACAATTCACGGGTGGTTAAGGATTATACCTTTCAAATAGGTTTGCCGAAAGAGTTTTAAGCACCAATTCTGAAACACCCTGGCCAGCTAGTTCTTCCGAAATAACCGCGCTGAATTTTTTCTTTAGGGGTACATAAGAAATTGTGTTTACAAAGATATCTTTGGAATAGAAGAAAACTCCGAAAGTTTGTACTTAACGCATTCCAAACTGTAACACCTCCAATGTTACAGAATGCTTTGGATGCTACAGTTAGAAGATGCTATTTACGATTGGAGTCCGAAGGAGGGCTTTTCTAGCATTTATTATAATTTTTTTTAATTATTAGTATGTATCATGTTTAAATTTTCCTTTTATCAAATGTTATCTGTTCATTTATGACGTGTTGTTGATTGTTTGTAATCATGTACTTGGTTATAAAATTTGTGTTCAAAATTGAAAATTCTGTGTCATTTCATTAATTTGATGAGGAAATCACAGTTAGCACAAGTCCATTTATAAATAAAATTCAGTTTGAATGTTATTGAGGTGGGATACAGGTTCGTACTTAGGATTTTTTCCTCTAATCGTAAAGTAAGTATAAAATCGCAATTAAACCATAAATTGTGATACATGCTTGAATGCAGAATAAAAAGCTCTTCTAATATTATGCTTTAAAAAAATCAGGACCGTATTTAAAAAAACAAAGTTGATGATGGTTACTCGGAAACGAAACGTCGGATTCAAATTTGCTGTATGCCATGTTAAAAAACGTTAAAAAGTACCTGTAGAAGCTTCTTTTACTTTTTAGCTAACACCACCGACAAAGTAACAATTTATCAAAAACGAAATCCTGAAAATTCGCTTTTTGTCGCATAACTTTGGAACGGTTCGGAATTTCGTCAGTTTAATAATTTCATTTTACTAAACTTAAAATTGACCAACTTTTCTCCCATTTAACCGAAACTCTATCTCTTACCGTTTCCGAAATCCCCATAGTGGCCGTCCTTATCTTGGGCACAGATACAGGCTGATTCACGTAGCCCGTTCGTTAGAAACTTTTTAACTTCCCACTATCGTAGCCTAATGAAATTTGGTATGAGAATATAATCAACCATTCCGAATACAACTAAAATATTTTCAAGATAGTGACACTTCCGGCAATACCGGAAGTAGCTACCAAATCCCAAATTTCGGAAAATTCGAAAATTTGGATAGTTGCAAGCTGTCGCGGAAATCGGTACTGTGCCCTAACCGTTGCGAATTTCGTAATCGGTCTTCCAAGGGCTCAAGGAGGATGTAAGCTACGTTTTGATGTATTTGAATTTTAGATAGTCTTCCGAAATCCCCGAAATAGGCCTCCAAAGTTGCATAACTTCAAACCTCAATAACTTGTTCGTAGGGTTAACAAAATCACAAAACCTTCTCCATAAAATATTTAATTAAGTTCGGTGGGAACCGATTGAAATTCAAGTTTAAATTGAAGATTAAATTAAATTACATATGAACTACATGTTTCGACATCATAGATGTATCATCAGGTACGTAACATTGAAGATTATGCGCTATCACAATATGAACATTTTCCTTGGAACAGATAGAAAAGGTAGAACATTTCGTAACTGAATATACAAGCAAGATAGTAAATGGGAATGGCGAACAAGTTGTGAGCTACTCATAATAACGGAAAAATTAAATTTTACATCAAAGAAATTATGGGCGTCATTATTCCTGTTTTTATGTGATTAAAAACCACTATATTTCATTTATTGTCTTAATGGAACTTTAGAACACTTTTCATTTCTTTGGGGCGATAATATTCACATGTCATTTACAATCTTACACCATCCTATAGTGAAACTCATTAATAATTACACAACGTTCATCGTTTGAAGGAAAAGTTCTATAGGTTAATTAGTCAAAAAGTAATTAAAAAACATAGTAATCAAGCGAAATTGTATTATATGAAACGATCCACAGGAAGTAGGCGTATTTACGTGAATATAAATTGAGTACAGGGGAAAGCTTCACCTCTTCCTTCTCCAAATATCTCAAAGCTTACCGAAGCCTAAGCTAAAGCCTTATCGGTGGTGTTCAACATGTTTACTATTAAAACATTCAATAAATTATCTCGGAAATTTTTGTCAATGTAAACGCGAGAAGGTTTACCTCAGACAAATACTGTCGAAAAGGTGTTAAGAAAACTAATTAATCATAATCCGATATTGAAAGATAATTTTATAAAATTGGTAGAGAAGAATTTAAGAAAATTTATTAGTAGACGTAATCAGAAAATTAGATGGCACTTCAGTAATTAAAGTCCCTGTAACTCGATAATACAAATTTTCCCAGTTCTACAAGTTGCCCGTATTTTATAAATTCTCGAACTTTAGTTTAAATATAACCAGAAGGGTTTATTTGATTCAGAAAATTCTCTCCTAATCTAATTATTTTTGATTAATAGTTGTACAAAGATACAAATTGTGTTATTTATCAACTTCGTATCTGACAAGAACTCGCTTATTTCATCTTTTAATAACGTTCTACATAAGAAAATTAATAGTGACTTCATAAAGCCGATATTAATTAGCGCTAAACATTTTATAACTAAAAAAGGATTATCGTAATTGTAAGATAAAATTATTTTCCCCTTTTCGAAAGGCCTCATATATTTAATATCTTTTACATATAAATTTTATTTTGGGAAATGAGTAAAATTTATAGGCCTTTCATGTGACATAAAGCTGATTTAAATCCTAAATTATTAAATTGAGTTTGCAAACTGGTAAACTCTTATATAATGGAAATTAAAATTAGGAATTCAAATTGTTTTCATTCTGAAACAAATAAATGTCTTAAGAAGTACTGGAATCTATAAATTTTCATTATACTCAAAAAGATCTCCTTTTAATAATGTATTTAGAATGAAAACCAATTTATACGGACATTTGGTTTTAAGGGCTTTTAATTAAATTTTATTTTTAGCACGGGCTTTACGTTTTCCTATAATTTCAATTTTAAACTTGGTATTCTTCCGTTACACTTTGATTATATTGTACTGCTGGCAAATTTGCAATTCTTTTCCGCACCCTTTGCTTTCTATACCTCAATCGACTGACTCCTACCTATATCCAGTGGTGCAAAGCTGCACGCTACGAGCTTATAAAAGAAATTGTGCAACACTGTTATTTCGAGAAATGAAGAATTGCAGCTTTTTTTAAATAAAAATTATAAAAGGTATGATTCCGATAACTAATACCGAAGTGTGGGGAAGGAAAGGTAAAGGTGCCAAAACAAACGTTTTATGTTGCATAGTTGCATTTCACTTACTATTTTTTACCCTTATTCATATTTGAGGTCACTGCACTGCATAATTTTGGTTTGAATCTGTAATTGTGACGTACACGCATCGTTATAGAAATTCAGTTATACATTTAAATAGTTACTCCATTATAAATTTGCGTTATTTAAGAATGTAAATTTTTAGGTTTCCAACACCCCGCGATTTAATTTGTAAGACCGCGCCACAAACGGCCATTGTTTGTTGAAAAAAGATCCATAACAAATTGGAAATTTTATTGAAAATCGAAATATGTAATAATAATATTGTGAATGTCGCAATGGCAACACAAGGAAGGTGTTGAAAGTACAACTGTTATTGTTTGAGGAAAGGTTGTACAGGGAGATCCATTATAAATTACCCAATGGATATTTTCGTAATTATTGCAGATGATGCCTATATTAAATGTAAAAGTTGTAGGATAATAAGCGAAGTGTCTTAATTTATCATGAAATACACAGTGGCGTACCGCAGCTAAGAGATATAAAATATATTATACTTTTTTTAAATGGAACACCCTGTATTTTATTTTATTTTCATGAAGCCCATATTTTTCTGATTTCAAAAATATACCATATGATACCCATGGCTTGCACCGTTTTAGAGTTATTAGAGGTTGAATGTCGCATGTAGCAGTTAACCTTCGGATGGCCAACCTATTTTTGGTTACACGGATGCTCAAGGTGGGGTCTAAGGTTTTTTCGCCCAGTGCCTCTATTTTATCTAGTTGTTCATTGTAAATTGAAGTATTTGTTTATAATAAGCATCAAAATATATCAGACTAAAAAGAATAGCGAAAATTTGAATAAACCTTTACACAAACTTAGATTTCGTTACATGGATGGCCAAGGTGGGGTCCAAGCGGACCCCAAGCAACAATTAATTAATTTCTAAAAAACGAAAAAATTTTGACGCAAAATCGTTATATGAGGGTATGTATAAATGATAAATATTCAGCTAGAAAGAACCTCAAACCGATTTTCTTGCTACTAAAATAGCTACGACACAAAAAATAGGTCTGGGGTCCGATTGGACCTCACCTTGGCCATCCGAAGGTTAAGCTATTTACTATTGTTATGGAAATAAATATTTTCCAAGAGTGAGTTCAAGCCATGGGTATCATCAATGATAACCATGGCTTGAACTCATTCTCATAGCCTACTTGGAAAATATTTATTTCCATAACAATAGTAAATACAGGCGTAGTCACATAAGAAGGCGAGGGCGGCAATGCGCAACTGACGAATTTACGGATTACGCTGCTTGTAAAATTTCGCGTATCTATAAGTCAGTGTCGTTTCACTTTGTTGTTGTATAAATATGAACGTTAACGTTATTTATTGATTTATAATTACTGGATAATTACATACTTTAGTGATGTATAATGAAATTCGAATAAGTTATTGAAAAAAATGCACTTGTGTGAATGCATTTATTATGGTACGCAACTGACTTGTATTTTTACAGTATTCGGCTTTCGGAGTCATGAATCGGTTTGCGCCGGTTCTCGCCTTCTTATGTGACTACACCTGTAGCTAGCTTAACTGCTGCATGCGACACTCAACCTCTAATAACTCTAAAACGGTTCAAGCCATGGGTATCATATGGTATATTTTTGAAATCACAAAAATATGGGCTTCATGAAAATAAAATAAAATACAGGGTGTTCCATTTAAAAAAAGTATAATACCTATATTTTATATCTCTTAGCTGCGGTACGCCACTGTGTATTTCATGATAAATTAAGACCCTTCGCTTATTATCCTACAACTTTTACATTTAATATAGGCATCATCTGCAATAATTACGAAAATATCCATTGGGTAATTTATAATGGATCTCCCTGTACAGAGGAAAGTAAAATCTTTTTGCCTTACTGTTTCATTTCAAAACCGTTCAATGCAGCAACAAAAGACACAATAGCATAATAAAAAACAAACTTGATAAGACCAATCTTAATGCATGAATTCAAGTTTAAAAAAAGAGTGGCGTAGCCACGAGTTATTTTGAAGAATATGTGCTTCAAGGTTTTTTATACTAGTACAGTCAATATGGTGTAAAAATTGCCTTGACATGGGCAAAATTGCAACACAAAATATGATTCTTTTTGCATTATACTGCCAGAAGTACCTATTTTAACATATTCAAAATCCCCATTAATCCGGACACAGGAAATCAATCAAAATCCAAGATGACGGCTGAATTTGGTATTTTTCATTTAAAAATTTATAACTTTGTTATTTCAGTGAAATGTGTCAACAATGTTTAATATACAAAGATAAAAGTGTAAAAAAATAACCACTGACTTTACTAAACTTTTTTCAAAATGGCTGCCATTTAAATACTTTAGTTTTGAAATATTTAAATGGCCGTTATTTTGAAAATAATGAAGTAAAGTCTATGGTTACTTTTTATACTTTTATTTTTGTATATAAATAAAATGATGATAGGTATTGAATCACTAAAATTGTCTATTATACATTAGAGAAATATTACACATTAGACTTACAAGAACAAAAAACCATTATTTCTAAGCATGGGTCATTTTCCATTATTGATCAAAAATTAAAATGTTTTGGTTATTGTTTCACAATTCTTCATAATCTTCATCTGTACTTTCGATTTCTTCATCTTGTATTCGCTGCGGCCTATTTTCACAATTTGTTTCTTGACACTGATCACATGAACTAGTATATTCCAAACCATTATTTCGGCAACTACATTTCATGGTACCACTCCATCCCCAATCTGTTGGGTAGTTGGGTTCAAGCCTTCTTGCATTTGTTTCCATATACAAATTTGCAAATGAACGGAGGCTATGATACTTGACAGCTGATTCCGTTGGGGGAAGATTCTGTGGCTGAACGAAACATTTTGCCTTTGATACTTTATCAGTAATATTTCTACACCTAAGTGTATTTACTGTATCATCTGCATTTTCACCAAAAATACCAAAAGTACCATAATCTACTTTCCTAATTCTTCAACCTGACTGGGATTAAGGTTTTTTGAGCTGAGCAGTAGTGCAATTTCACGAAAGTATTGATCTTCAACAACACGTTTGAAAACTGATTGCTTTCCAATATGGAATATTATCGAGGTGGTGTCACATCCTGTATACGAATGCATAAAGAATAGACTGTTCGCATTTCCGAGCGAATATCTAATAGCATTGACATCATAAATGTTATTCTGTTTGGAAGGTTTTTTATCACTTCTGAAAAACAGGCTTGTGGTGTGCTGGATTGCACCAATAAATCATCAATACCAATAGGTAAGTGTCTTCTCCTATCACTGTTGTATTTTTAATTTTTGAAGAGTGAGAAACGTTTCCTTATATCCTGTGAATGTCATATCTGGTGTGAAGTTCACAGATGGAAAAATTGCATTTGTTCGGCGAACATGGGTCATGTCTTTTATTAGGTATTCTGATGTATAGCCATCAAAAACTACAGTTACTTGCCCATAACAATTAGCTGTCACAATCGACGCATAATATCTTGCTATATCCCTGAATGTACTGTCTTTATGCCATGACAGGCGATGCAGTAAGAAGCCTCATCGAGCACATAACTTGTATCACTTTCTCCTGCTCTTGCAAATGGCTGAGAATTATTTGCAGTAACATGCGCAATCAACGCCCTTGATAGCTTTGGCTTGTCTGCTTTCAGCAATACCTACCGTTGGACTTTGAAATAACGCAGGAGGAAAGGAGCACAGTTCATATTTCATAACAGATCTGGGTCAATAGTGGCCTCCTCTTTCTTGAACTTAATGAATGATACAGAGGAAATTGTTTTTGCCTTATCATTTCGTTTCAATTGATAAGAAAACACCTCCTGACCCTTCATCTTCCCACAATGTCCATACCAATGGTATTAAATGTTTCAGCATTCACATGTTCAGCTGCTGTGACAATGTTTCGCAAAGTTGGATCGTCTGAATAAGGTGGAATTGATCTCAGTCAATTTCAGAGTCATTATAACCTTCTATCAGACACGAACGCACTTGCCCCGGGTACGCACTTCCCCCACTTTACCTTAAATAGCATATGCTTTAGTACATAATAAGACCTATACAATATAATGTACCGGGTGAGTCATTTAACCTGGAATTTGAAATATCTCGAAAAATACGCATTGTACAGAAAAATGTGCCGAATCAAAACTTGAATATCTTCGAGGGGGAAATTCGTTAGTAATAAATTACACCCTCACCCCCACCCCCTGTAGGGGGGGCGGTGTTTATCTGTTTTTTGACTTTTGCTCCATTTCTTGCGATTACAGCGCCCTCTGTCGCGAATCGAAAAAAATGTTTCGGACAAATCGTACGTAACTTTCGACGTAAAATCCGAATCTGCGATAAAAAATAGGGGTTCCCATTTAAGATTTCAAATTTGCCCCCCGCTCCGCCTACAGGGGGTGGGGGTGAGGGTGTAATTTAGTACTAACGAATTTCTCTCTCGAAGATATTCAAGTTTTGATTCGGCACATTTTTCTATACAATGCGTATTTTTCGAGATATTTCAAATTCCAGGTTAAATGACTCACCCGGTATATTTACAATTTATATAATATATATGTACAATTTTTTCCAAAATAACGGCCATTTAAATATTTCAAAACTATCGCGCTAAATTTTGAAAAAATGACAAAGTTATTTGTTTACACATTTATCTTTGTATTTTAAACATTTTTACCAAATTTTATTGACATAACATCATAAATAACAAAGTTATAAATTTTTAAATGAAAATTACCAAATTCTTGCAATTTTGCCCAGGTCATAATTTATTTTTACTGCACTATAATACTATGCTTTGTAATTTGCTCTTTCTTATACCGCGTTTAACAAAATATTTTACTATACATAGTCGATTTAGGAATTTTTGTGTTGGTTGATAATTTCTTAATTTAAAATTGAAAATATGATCTAGTCGCCTTTTTTTCTCCAAATTATGTCATAAAACACGAATATGGAAGATAATCAAGATAATCTTGTATGTACGCCCCCTGAAATACGTGAACTTTCCAAAAATACGGTCGCAAATTCACTTCGTGATAAATCCCCTGCAGAATATTGTTGACACATTTTGTAATTTAAAGTAAGGCTTGACAAGTGATTTCGCATCAAAAGCATTGCCAACCTAAAAATTTTCGTAAAATGTTCCGTGAGTCAATGACCATAAGAACATCGCAGATGATGACGTCGCGTTCGTTAATATATCTAAAGAAACAAAATGGAAGCAAATTACAAAAAAGTTACATGAGGTAACATTATAAATATTCTGAAATTGATTGATAAGTATTACCACAGAAAATTCGTTTGCTATCGGAGCACATATTTGAAAACATTAGCAATAAATAATTGGTATAAAATTATGTTGTTTATGTGGCTATGGTTAAAAGCGTTCGATGGCTGTAGTAACGTAAAGTTGACCAATTTCACTTGATTTTCTTAATTCATCGCTTCTTATAAAAGCACAAAAGTTATAAAAATCGGCAATAAATAGCACAAAAGTGGCACAAAAATTGTAAAATTTATAAATAGCACATAGTTAGCACAACATTATTAAGTATTTTGAAATGTTTGATAGGGTACCGCAACGTGTTGTAGTGAGTGGTCGTTTAACGTATTTTGATTTTCATGGACCGTATTAAAATCCCTCGATGAGGATTGCTTCATCAAACGTATCCAAATTGCGTTTCATGGTTGTAGGGCACAAGATGCCCATCTCATACGACCTAATGCCTATATTATGGTTAAATTTCTTCATAGTGACAACAATAGTATAAAAATATAAATGCCTGGGTGTCAGTGTATTTTCTAAATTGTATTGAAAAGGATAGATATGAACTTCGGTAATTTCATGGAGTGGTGAGTGGTGACACCGCTACCTATATCTACTGCCAACGACAGATGAGACACAAAGTGAGTGGTCCACTAGTCAGACCATGGGTCAATTTCATGAAGTGATATGAAAGTAATCTGAATCTACATTTAAGTTTCACACATTCACACTCATAATGCATATGAATAGGCATTAAATGTGAAAATAAAAAGACCCACATCCCCTATAAATTACCATAGACAGTCAAGTCAATCAAGTATATTGAAGAGAGCATGGAATATGTGACACTTTTTGACTTCAGGACCTTGTTAGGAGTAGTTAGGAGGTAAACATACTAAAAGAACCCGGCCCTGAGAGGTGCGCTTAAGATGAGAAGAGTAGGAGAGGCCATTGTTCGATTTTTCGATTATATCTCGGAAACGGTGGACTCTAGAAGAATTCGCGATTAAACCATAAAGTGTGATACATGCTTGAATGCAGAATAAAAAGCTCTTCTTTTATTATGTATAAAAAAATCAGGACCGTGTTTAAAAATACAAAGTTGATGATGGTTACTTGAAAACGAAACGTCGGATTCCAATTTGCTGTATGCCATGTTAAAGAACGTTAAAAAGTACCTGTAAAAGCTTCTTTTACTTTTTATTTAACATCAACGACAAAGTAACAATTTGTCATAAACGAAATCCTGAAAATTCGCTTTTTGTCGCATAACATCGGAACGGTTCGGAATTTCGTCAGTTTAAAAATGTCATTTTACTAAACTCCAAATTGCCAAACTTTTCTCCCATTTAACCGAAACTCCATCTCTTACCGTTTCCGAAATCCCCATAGTGGCCCTCCTTATCTTGGACACAGTGTATAGTATAAGTGTACTCGGGATGATTATCCTGAGGCTGAGCTCTGTGACACTATTTTTCCAAACAATGACGCTATCGTTGTTGCAAAATGTGCATTTAATGTCTTGAAACATGCACAATTGGCTATAATCCTCGCCAGGAGTGTTTACCGCTACGTCATCACATACAATCATATGGTGTAATATGAAAAACACGAATCAAAATTGTACTATATTAGTCAAATGAGAATTAAATTCTTATGCATATAAAAGAAATTAAATTCGCGTTTATAGGTTTATTCTTTCTATAACATTTGCTTATTCAATACCGTATGTCGATTTCGTCAAATGCACTGCGAATGTTCACCATCCTTATTGAATTCACTGTTTTATATGAGATGACAGTATTAATAAATTGGATAGCTAGATTCATACATTAATGACGTAGCGGTAAACACTCCTGGCGAGGATATTATGTTACACAACGTGATTACTTTCCGGCAACGTGATAATGATACATCTTTTAAATTCTACTTTCCGCTTAAAACAACATTCTACATTATAGTAACATCAGTGAAGTAAATTTAAGACGGCACTTAAAACAATAGGTAGTGATAAATGAGGAAGATTGAGTACCTTATTAACATTTAATGTTTGATAACAACAAAGGACTCAAAGTTTTCTCAAAAAGTAGCATTTAACAAATGAATTTTAAGCTTCGTCTAAATTAATTTTAAAGATACACGCACGTACACAAATTTCCTTCTAAGAAGTTGACTGTGTTTGAAGCATAGAGCTTATGTGAGATTATTATCTTACGCAATTCTGCTAAATTGTTCACGCACGACATTCCTTTCTATTATTGCAATACCCCATCTATATGGAAATTGAAAATACCCTATGCAGAGAGATATTTCCCCTCTTTGTTGTAATTACCGTGACCGTAAAATAAACAAGACATTATCTGTTCGCCAATAAAATACAATTTAGTTAAGTAAGAACATGAATAATTAAGCTCTTGTTTTGCGTACTAAAAAGTTAGCTCATTATTGATGGTGGGAAGATTACACAAAAGTAGGTTGCAAGTATTTTTCGTACAATACACTACGGATATATATGTATATAGAAAACAGGAAAATTATAAATCACAACTGGAAGTTGTTAGAAAAAAGAAAACAATGCGATGACTTTTACGGGACATTTTCTTTGTAAATGGAACTTCATACTTGAAATGATCTATAAATATTCAGCTCTCGGCCATCAACATTATTATTATACTCGAATGGTAGAAATTATTTTCATGACCAGCGGCGACCCATTTCACACAATAGGATGGAATGATAGCTATGTTATATACCAATGAAATGACATTTTATTCTGTCGTAAAAGGATAGAGATAGAGAGAGAGATATCGTGGTAAATCCCAAATATAGAGTGTAAAGGATACGTAGTTATCTTGTTCACTATTTTGATTGACACATAAATTAAATTTGTACATTAATATATTATCGTTCAGAAGTAATTTAAAAAATCGCCATTTATTAAACCACCAATTATATTTCATTCTGCATCGCGCATTCACGAATCCCTTTTTTGTATACTCGGATTAGGAATACGTTTTAGCGTGAATAAGTCGTTACTATACAGCAGGAATGCGAGAGGAATTCTGTGGCAACAGTAACTGATAGTAATTTGTGCAGTTTTTTGTACAATTACTTTCCGAGATCGCCTCGCTCTGCTTATAATATTGTGGAAACTTTACAAAAGAAGAAATAAAAATTTAATAACATTATGAACTCAACTTTACTTTATATTAGCTATATATTAGCTGGTATGAGCGATTTGGACATTTCATACCTATATCGACTGGAAGCATACCTTTGAACTGTCATCACTAAATCTCTCAGGTTGCTTCATTTAGATGACCTCCTTTAGCTTTCCGTTGAGAAATGCCGTCTTTGCATCAAAATGATGAACTAGCATTTTTCTTCCTGCAGCAACTGACAATAATGTTCTGAATGTAGTATGCAGCACAATTGTTGCAAAGACCTCGTCATAGTATTCACCATACTTCTGTGAAAAACCTTGTGCAACAAATCGGGGCTCAAACCGCTGTATTTCACCAGCTGCATCTGACTTCAACTTGAACACCCATTTACTACCGATTGCCTTTCTGTCATTTGGCAAATTTACGGGTTTCATTGTGTTCATGTGACTCGATTTCTTCCTGCATTGCTTCTACCCAATGTTCCTTTTCATCACTTTGAATTGCCTGCTGATCAGAGATTCACCAAGCCAAGTAGCTTGACTTGAAATATAATAGCTTGGCTTGAGCTTGAGAGGCAAGCTTTGTAAGAAGAAAAGCTTGGCTTGGCTTGATGTTTGCGAATGCGGGCTTGGGTTGGTTACCAAGCTTTATCAAGTTTTTCAAACTTAGTCTTGCTCCTCCCGTAAGAGTAGTGAGGTTGGAACAAATTGCGCATTACGTCATACAAATATACTCATTGTCGGTATTACGCAACTGCTGGTTAGTGGGCGATTATTAAACTATGAGTTCTAACAAATTATCTGAAAATTCCAAAGAACCGTTATGTAGAACGTACATTTTCCAGAATATCTACATATTCACATTTTCTAATTTATAATTTTTATCATTTTTGACTTCGTACAAATCAAAAACCGTTGCAGGACATCACCTGATAGGCGTATCATTTTACAATTAGAAACTAGTGTTACAGCGTGACGTACGACAGATTTTGTACAAGGTACCGTTGCGCCCATTGCGATTTTGAGAAAAATATACATATCTATATATCAATTATAGTATTTTAATGCAAAACAGTCAATTATATAGAACTTTATTTATCAAAATGCACAAATATTTCGACAGCGGTTGCTGCCTTCGTCATATACAGGGTGACATTGAAAAAACTACAATGCATATTACCACGCGATAGAAGGCCATGAAATAATAAAAAAAATTCCTATACACTAATGTCCTATCGCCTTTTGTTTTTAAGATATAGGATCTTAAAGGTTTTTGTTTTTTTTTGTCGCTTTGAAATTTATTTTAACATTTTTTATTCGAAAATTTATTGCTCTTCAACATCATATAACAAAAAAAAATCTATGCACGTCAATAAATAACATGTCTTAATGGATATCTCTCTCGATAGATACGTTAAGCTTCGGAAGAATTTGATCGAGCTTCGCCATAACACATAATCATCATGATACAATGTATATTTGTATCATGCATAATCATGTCTCTGTAATCTTCAAACGTGTAGAGAACCATTTTTAAAAGCAATTTTAAAAAACGAGAAGCAAAATAATCAAACAAAAACGTAATCAGCAACAAGAGAAACTTGAATAAATTATTACAATATTAATTTGATAGGTGCCATAATTTCGTAGTCAAGATGCTCTATCTTAACAACAAAAGGTGATCGGACATTAGTGTATAGGAATTTTTTTTATTATTTCTTGGCCCGCTATCGCGTGGTAATATGCATTGTAGTTTTTTCAATGTCACCCTGTATATAGATATCTATATATCTACCGGTAATTTTTTTTACAATGATTTTAAGTAAAATAATCTTTTCTTACTAAATCGAATCAACATACCTACCTACTAATTGTATATTTTGTTTGAGTAGGAGTAGAGCACAGACTATCTCAAATATACCCTGAATTACACGTAGGTACTTACTTCTTTTATACCGAATTTTATTTTATTTTATTTTATGGTAGAATGCAAAATCATCAGCTGGATTTTCTAAGAATTATGTCCCATGGAATAGTAAAAAATGCTTAGAAGTATAAGCTTGAGATAACTCAAGCTTTTAAAAATTCAAGCCATGCCCGTGAATCCCTACTGCTGATAGCTTCTTGGTTCACTGATTGCCTTAACCATGTAATCCCTTCAATCAACCGCTTTGGTGGAATATCCTTCTTTGTTCTCTGTGAAACACACCGTACGTGGTGAACTTGATCATCTGGTTGCTCCTCCTGAACGGGTGAATTTTCAATTCGATTGGAATTTCGAATCGGACCCACATCCCCCCTTACACCTGATTTATAGTGCCATCAAGTAAACAAAAGCCCTGAGAAGGCGTGATCGAGGGAGCTACATGTTTACGAAGTACATTCAAATGCAAAATAAATTTGTTCTATATATAAACTATCAAAATATTCTAGAGCTGAATGTACCACGCCCATTCCAACACTTTTTATTGACCAGTTTGAATTACCTCTTTAGTTCACATATTTTCAGGTGTTTTTGTTTACTAGGTGGCACTATACCAAAACGAACATTCCGACTGACCACCACGTCTTCTTTGTCTCAGCATTGTAGCATCGATAAGCCTTTGAATTTTCGTCGTATCCTAAAAACATCATTTCGACTGCTACATTATCCAATTTTCCTCTTTTTGCTGATGAAACAAAACATTTAGAACCAAATATTCGAAAACTGTTAATATATGGTTTAATGCCACTCCAACGCTCATATGGTGTCATGTCCGTTGTTCTGGAAATCACATGCTTTTGAATGAAATTTGCTGTTGCAATAGCCTCACCCCAAAAACTATGCAATAAATTTGCATCGATGAGCATGCAACGAGCCATTTCAATTAGTATTTCTGCCTTGCCATTCTGCTATGGATAATCTGCTGCTGTAAGCTGAATCTGCATTCCATTTGACTTCAAATACTTGACTCGATCAGATCGCATAATTTTTGGCTTTCGACCAAATTTATTTTCACATAATGCGACGAATTCCTTCATGGTTTCCTCATCTTCCGACTTTTGCGCTAACAAGATGACAAATGTAAATCGCGAATAAGCATCAATGAACGTAAACAAATAACGTTTTCCTCTTGGAGTAACTGTACGCATAGGTCCACACACAACCGTATGTACCAAGTCGAACACCGCTGATGATTCACTCATTGAATTCTTTGGAAACGGTATTCTCGTCATTTTTCCCTTCTTTGATGTCACATTCAACAATCTCCAAGCCTGTTATTGAACCATTTGATGCCATCTTCCGAATGGCTCCTGGATCACAATGTCCCAATCTCCGATGTAATTCATGTATGCATTTCTCATTATGTGTAAGCACTGCACAAACTGTATCTGGCTGACGCAACACATACAATTCACCAACCGTATCAGCTACACCTATCTGATGACCCTTGATTTGACAAATTCGATCGTTGAATTCCGCACTGAAACCATTTTCCGTTAACCGTTGAACGGAAAGTACATTCCCAACCAATTTTAGTGCATACAAAATTTCTGTTGCCTTAACCTCACGAATGTGCCCACTTTCATCGAATAACTTTTAAACGCTTGAGCCGATGCCGTAAATAGTTGCCGATTCACCGTATGTATGATTCATCAATTTCGTTAAAGAATCCTTTGCTGTATGCAACATATCGAGTAGGGCCTGAATCGATGAGCCAACCATTCCTTCGTGCATTGCCACCAATCAAGAACAAGAAATTCGATTCATCCTTTACAGAATTCACTTTTTCTGTTGATTTTCCGTGTTATTTCCTTGTATTTTGGACAATCTTTCTTCTAATGATTTGGCTTGTTGCAGAAAAAACATACATCAACCTTTGCAGCAGCCTTCAGAACCGAATCACCCGAACCCCTTACTGCATTTGTATGTCGCTCATATTCAGCATTTCACCACATGGAACGTAACCTAACTTTCATTGCGAGCACCAAGCCCCGATACCAATGTATCATAACTGTCACTTATTTCAGTCACTGGTAATCACCATTTGTCCAACTCTTTATAGACACTTTTGAAACAATTTTAAGTAGGTTAAATCTACGCACTTTAGTAGGAATCGTGCTTGAACTTTCTCAAATTTGGGTTCCTTAATAATCCAATTTAAGAATATTAAATCCGTAAACCACAATAGTAATTTATTAAATCGGACGCGTTTCAATAGCAAAGCTGTCATCATCAGTGTACAACTAGATGTTTTGGTTAAAAGCTACACACTTTGCCATCAAAGAAATCTATAAGTGGCTTACACTATTCTCCCTTCACACATCCGTGATTAAAATTTACTGTTTGTAACTCCTCTAGGTTTTTAAATTGCACATGTTTATTGTAAGGGAAATTGAGATGACATGGAAATATCTTTTATCACCATTAAAACGGGAATGGGTTCCGTGTTGTATTTTTAGCAACTCTTTAGTAAGCTAATGTATCATTTATGTACATAGTAAAAATGTGGCTTTTATTCTTATTCTTTTCAAGAAGGTTGTGGATATAACATTTCCAGCAGCATTATAGGGATCATCATTGATATAAAAAAATTCACGATATAGTAATAGGAAAAACAATAAAACTTTCTTTTTTTTGGACACATACACCAACGTGAACCCTTTCGTTTATTTTAACCATCGAATCTACTTCTTTGTAAGAAAAGTAAAAGCATACGTTCAGAAATAAACAGAGAAAAGGTACCTAAATTTATTAAACATATTCCTTAGTGGTTAACTTTTCTTTAATTTGATAACAATATTGTTTTGTAGCTTAGGGGCAACTCCAAAAAACCAGAGATAAAATATATCTTAACTACACTAGGCCGAATAAATGTTATTGTTATCAGAGTGTTATAAAACTTATTTCCATTGAGATTTGTAGGGCGAAATTGCAGCACGCAATTTTTATTGGCCTCTTCCTTTTACTTTATTACTTTCGCAATTAATATAAAATGCTTCTAACTATAAAAATTAGTCACTACTTTTCTTTTTTTTTCAAGATGTCGTAAAAGCGGAACGGAAGAAAATAATTCACTTAGAGAAAACCCAAACGTAGAAATTCATTACCGTAACTACAGATAAAATACACCCGTAACATACCTAAATAATTCTCAATACAAGCATTTTATGTGTCGTATTCATAAAAACATTTATTTATTTCATCGAATGTGTTAATGGTTTGTGGTTTTTGTTTGACGAACGTGATCTTTGAGATTGAATTTGGGATCATTTTAACATATTAGGAACAATTACAAGGGGTTAAAATAATACAAGAAATGAAAAAAAGGCTTACATGAACTCTGAATTTCCAAAGAATTAGGAAACCGAAATCTCTCTTTGTAGATATGTGTTTTTTATTAGAAAAATACAGTTTTCCCTTTCCAATCCGAGGTATTTTACTAGCTTTACATCAATTTATTCAAAAGATATATACCATTAGGTTGCCCTTTTCCACAAATTGGTGGTACCACTAGTGTGCACTCCAAGTTAGTGCCAGTAATTATAAACATATTATTCCGTAATGTAATAAATATGCGACAACTTTCCAAATTATACCATTTTTTTGTAACATAAACACTTTCTGACCATTACTTCTATGGTCTTGTTAAGTGTTTCGTTGACCTGAAGGCTAGAACCATTGGTTCCCGAGGACCATCTGTCCTTATTATGACATTATTTTAGTTTGCAGCATTATCCGATGTCGGAAGTGTAGCTTGAAGATCAATTTTGATGTTAAATTCGTTAATACTACGACATGTTTCGACACTTGTTAGAGTGTCATCATCAGGTATAAATAACATTTAAGGAAACGTTCAAACATGAAAATGACAGTGAAAATTTTTTTTTTAATCAGAGCAGATCAACGGGTTAAAAATATTAAGGAGTCACGCTAATCATCACTAAGAGCAAGCGTGACAAACCATCGATCCACAAGAATTGAGTGATTAGATTAGCGTGACTCCTTATAATTTTTAACCCTTTGACTGATTCTGATTCAAAAAAACAAATTTTCACTGTCATTTTCATGTTTAAACGTTTTACTTCAAACGTCCCTTTAAATATTATTTATAACTGATGATGACACTCTAATTAGTGACGAAACATGTCGTATTATTAACGAATTTAATTTAGTAATTTTATCCATATCGATTCCTCAATTGGATCTTTATTCAATAAATTTGTGCATGGGGAGGGTTTTGTGATTACTGATTATTCATCCTTCTGCAATTGCCTCATATTGGTCTATTATCCGACAACACCACAGTGGGAAGGGGGGTGGGGGATTCGTGCGATGTACAAACAACAATATTGTCGTTATTCCATAGCATTTCTATGACGGATCATTGTGTATAAGTCTAAAATGTTCAGTAACATTTTTATAATTTTGGCTTACTTTAGCCGTAATCAGCCATTTTGTATTTTCTTCAAAATAATTATTGTTTCAAGATATTTTTATGAAATTTGACATAGGTATCTCTTCCTTTCTCAGAAGTCTAAAATTTCCAAAAATATTTTTCTTCAAAAATTATCAAATTTCAACATGACCGACATTCAACCATTTTACAGAAAAATTCCATGAAACCTACTAAGTAAAATTATGTATTAACAATAAAAGCATTAAAAATGGGGTTTCTGCACAATTTTTTTTTATTTAGTAGTTTTCATGGAATTTTACTTTAAAATGTTTGAATGTTCGCCATTTTGAAAATTGATAATGTTGAAACAAAAATTATTATGGAAATAGACTTCTGAGAAATGAAGACATGTGCCAAATTTTATAAAAATATGTTGAAGGGTTTTTGAAATAAGAATTATTTACGGCTTCACTAAGCCGAAATCATAACAATGTTACAGAATATTTTAGACTTATTTTCATTATGTAGAATCCGGATATGCATAGCCCGATACACTTTTTTGTAACACCCTGTATACATAGTAGACTTTACCGCCATGCTTCCCACAGATTACCTACTTATTTTATAGTTAAGAGCTTTAATCAAGTTCTCTATCAAAAGCACTGTAACCGTTCTCTTTCTAATTCTAAATCCGTAAGATACGGAAGATACTCCCCTATCTCAATGTTCTTCTGCCATCTTCTTGGTAACTTGAAAATGCCGTTATTATAAAAACTATTTCGCGTGACCAACCAGTTTCGCAAAAATATTTGCACCACGTCGTTGTTTGCCAATTTTGTGCCCCTTAAACATCCTTTAAGTGGTCCTGTCTTAGAAGGAATAGGCGTGTCGTCATTCCGTGCTTTTCCTTCGTAGCGGAGAAAAAGCGGCACCCATATTGAACAAACTTTACAGAACTTTAACTCTTGACATTTCCCACACCCATCTTAAGAGATCTTTCCATTTCTAGTTCAGAAATCCTACGATCATTACGAATCTACTCATCAATTCTCTCAATGTTTTCCAGGGTTACAGATATTCGAGCACGTCCAATGTGGAGAAGGCTTGAGTCTTTGAAGGAGTGTTTTCTCCAAGCTGTACAGAAAGTCTCCGCAAGGTTGCACTTGGATTCATACTTCTTTTACTACATAATAGGTATGAAACAGTTGTTTTCTATTTCATCAACTAATTCGGCGTCGGGAGTAAAATTTCGGTTTAAATTGAACCCTTCTCTCCATTTTCATTTTTCTCTGCTAACATTATTTGGACACCTTATCAAGGTCTTAAAAATGCAGAAAATGTAGTGGTATCAAATACTTATACTTTTGCTAATAAATATGGTAGTTTCTTCGTATATTTGAAAAACCTATAAAGCCTAAAACTTAACTTATGGGAGCTTTTTAGAGATTCTACCCCACGATTTTGATTAAAGCTACAAACTGTATTTATTGTAGCAGTATATGAGCTTTTGATCAACTACTCAGAATAGATTCCAATGTAGTCAGTGGTTTTTTTATTTCATCAACTAATACGGCGTAGGGGGCTATATTTCGGTTTAAACTGAACCCTTCTCTCCATTCTGATTTTTCTTTCCTAACATTATTTGGACACACTAGTACCTTTAGAATACAAATGAACTACAGAAACGTTTGTGTACATTGGTTTGTGAAGCCAGGACAAGGATAACCTAATTCAGTCTTATTTATTGCACGTTGTAATGCAGTGTTGTCCAATTATCAACATCACAACCAAAATAATAATTAAAATCTATAAATATCTATAATGTGTTATTGAAAATAATAAAGTAAAACATTAAACGACTGTTAAATGTGTACAAATATGAAAGCCGTTTTTGTTATACAGTGGCTTTACAATAAATTATTAATGTATTTGGGAATGTAATTTCAGTTGAAAATAAATAAATAAATAAACCTATATTAATTTACGTTCTTAAATCAAATGTTCCGTAGGTTCAAAATGAATCTGATTTGACAACACAGTAGTAATTGTGCGTGCTGTTAATTATTATAAATTGCTTGTTTAAATACAAGAAGGATTATTTTGTTCTACATTTAGTTATTAAAACGGAAAAGACAATAATGCCGCGATGGTGCTTTGTGTGCAAAAGAAGCCTTTTACGGACGTTCAAGGGCAAATAGAAAATATATCCTTACATATATAGTAACGTTCACAGACGTCGAAAGAAATTTTAATTGGGGAAGTGATTATTTACTTAAAATTTGAAGGAGAAGCTTAGGTTATTTCCTATTTTAAGGAGAGAAGTGTGTACCTGAAAATACACATGTCTACCTTGCATATCCCGTATTCATATTATACAGTATTTGTACAATGTTTAAGGTGTACAATAATGTATTTAATATTGTTATAATTTATATTACCCTTAAATACAGTACGCCACTGAACATATAGTCTTGTTGTTTTTTCTTCTCTCTTTTTTCCTGCGCACTCTCTGGTCAGTGTTGGCTACATGTTTTAATAACGTTCGTTTATGGAAAGACGTATCTGTACTTTTCTATAATCTAAGTTAGTTCCTTATCAAGGTCTTTAAAAATGCAGAAAATGCAGTGGTATCAAATACTTATACTTTTCCTAATAAATATGAGTAGAAGTGAGACACCTTCCCCACCACTTTTCCTGACGTCACAAGCCCCGCCCCTTTTTACCGGCCACGTGGGCGCCTCTATTTTTGGTTCTGAACTTTGCTAGCCATCTAGCGGCCAATCTTGGAAGTTCGATTTTACCGCGCCACCTATCGGCCAATCTTGGAAGTTCGATTTTACCGCGCCACCTACCGGCCAATCTTGGAAGTTCGATTTTACCGCGCCACCTAATGGCCAATCTTGGAAGTTCGATTTTACTGCGCCACCTACCGGCCAATCTTGGAAGTTCGATTTTACCGCGCCACCTATCGGCCAATCTTGGAAGTTCGATTTTACCGCGCCACCTACCGGTCAATCCTGGAAGTTCGATTTTACCGCGCCACCTAATGGCCAATCTTGGAAGTTCGATTTTACTGCGCCACCTACCGGCCAATCTTTGAAGTTCGATTTTACCGCGCCACCTAGCGGCCAATCTTGGAAGTTCGATTTTACCGCGCCACCTAACGGCCAATCTTGGAAGTTCGATTTTACTGCGCCGCCTACCGGCCAATCTTGGCTGAACTTTGCTAGCCACCTAGCGGCCAATCTTGGAAGTTCGATTTTACCGCGCCACCTAGCGGCCAATCTTGGAAGTTCGATTTTACCGCGCCACCTAGCGGCCAATCTTGGAAGTTCGATTTTACTGCGCCGCCTACCGGCCAATCTTGGCTGAACTTTGCTAGCCACCTAGCGGCCAATCTTGGAAGTTCGATTTTACCGCGCCACCTAGCGGCCAATCTTGGAAGTTCGATTTTACTGCGCCGCCTACCGGCCAATCTTGGCTGAACTTTGCTAGCCACCTAGCGGCCAATCTTGGAAGTTCGATTTTACCGCGCCACCTAGCGGCCAATCTTGGAAGTTCGATTTTACCGCGCCACCTAGCGGCCAATCTTGGAAGTTCGATTTTACCGCGCCACCTAGCGGCCAATCTTGGAAGTTCGTTTTTACCGCGCCACCTAGTGGCCAATCTTGGAAGTTCGATTTTACGGACCACGTGGGCGCCTCTTTTTTGGTTCTGAATCCAAAAAGGCATTCAGGAAATCATCCAGAAAAAACCAAAAGAGCATTCAGAAGACCAACCATCCAGGGTGGCACCCGGGATGTCATCCAGAAAAGCCAAAGAACATTGAGGAAGTCATCCAAAAAGGCATTCAGGAAATCATCCGGAAAAACCCAAATAGCATCCAGAAGACCGTCCAGGGTGGCACCCGGGATGTCATCCAGAAAAGCCAAAAGGACATTGAGGAAGTTATCCAGAAAGCCAAAAAGGTATTCAGGAAATCATCCAGAAAAAAACCAAAAGAGCATTCAGAAGACCATCCATCCGTCCATCCAGGGTGGCACTCGGGGTGTCATCCAGAAAAGTCAAAAGGGCACTGAGGAAGTCATCCAGAAAGCCAAAAGGGCATTCATCATCCAGTAATTGGTAGTTTTTCCAACATTTCCTAAACTACATAAATAAACACCTCTTTCTTCTTCTTCAAAGACTCGTTGAACTCTTCTATGCGATTGCCTCCATTAAAATAATTGTAAAAACGCAGGGGCAGCACCGCTTTAAAGCTGTCTGTTTCAGTCACAATTCGGTCACCGTATTTTGTGATAATTGTGTCAACACTTAGAACTTTGTGTTTTTCACCAACGCACAGGTCTTTAACATGTTGAAATGGTTTACAATAAGTGGCTTCGTTTAATGCGTCAAGATTCATCGTGACCGATTATTATAGTTTTACAATTTTTAAATCCTTTTTCTTCTTCATCGGCACCGTTATCAGATAATAATAATAATGACGATTGCTGTACAAACCGATCTAAGTGTCGCGTCCTAAAATACAAGACAATGTAGTAGTAATTTGTACCAAGGAAAACTTCTTAGTGTACTTACTCTGGCGAAGAAGATGATTATGAGGGGTCAGTTTTGCTTTTCTAAGATTCTTGTTGACGATGTTGTTTCTTATTTGGGCTTTTGAACAGTGATTTTGATTGATTGACAAAACATAATTTCAGAACACTTATTTACACCGTAACACGATATGTTAAAAGTAGAAACCAATTAATATGATAATGACCCCGTGTAATTAGATAAATAAGAAAAAGGAATTAGTTAATCTGTTGTCTTATAATTATAGGAAAAGTTTCGCATTTGTAAATATGAAAACTGTATAAGGATTGTTGCTTTTTGTGAAGTACACTTAATTGTAGTAAAATAAGTTAAACAAACAAACAAACAAACCTAATATTTCATCTTCTTTTTATTATTATTATTATTTTACCCATTCAAACTCCACCATTAATAATTTCTTAGACATTTATATAAAAATTACAATATCGTACAAACTATTTGATAACAACAGTTAAATGTCAATTAACAAGGTGCGATAACGACTGTGTGTAATTAGACAAGCTCATTTGATGTAATTTCCCGAGTTATAAATAAATAAAGAAGCGTATTCGAATTTAGATAAGTTGGCTAGTTCTGTTACCGCATTCACCACGGGTGTTTAAGTGCAATATAGAATCAGATATCGGTAAGATTTTTTATTTGTAAATAATTGTTTTAAAACGTACACTTATTTATTGCGCAGATTTTAATGTTACGTTTTCACTGCGGCTATAATAGTAAAAAAAAGAATAATGGACGCTTTTGTTGACATACAAGGATTTAGAGGCCGCCTTAAGGAGTTCATTCCTAAAGAAATATCTATCCATCGTCTCGCCATATGAGCTCAGATGTACAACCCTATTACTGAAACCGCCCGAGGGATATGCAATAACAGCTGCTATGAAAAAAGAGATTAAATATTTGGAAGATTATCATCATGGGCTAAAGTGGAATGACGGCCACATCAGATTTGAAGGCTTTGAAGAAGAATTACGCACTTTGCTACAGCCATTCGGCAGAATTTACGTGAAAGGATATGAAAAACAATACGTGTTAAAGTTTCTTAACAAAGTGGTAACTAATTTAGAAGAAGTTGGTTGCCCATCGCTGAAGAATTTGAAAAAGGAATATTTTGCATACAAATGTTTGTATCATGGTAGCGACACGTTGATGTGTGCTCAAGAAAACGCCTTAATATTGCACGAATGGGTAAAAGAGAATTCAAGAGACGAAGGTGATTACCCTTCAATTAAGGGGAGCATTGAGTTAGATAATTGTACGTGGATGTGAAGATATAGCTTTGTAAATATTGTAATGTAAATACCTATATAAATGTATCAAGGATTGTTGCTTTTTGTGAAGTACACTTAATTGTAGTAAAAATGCAACAAGGATTTCATCTTCTTTTTATTATTTTACCCATTCAAACTCTAAAATTTACAAATAATTTCTTAGACGTTTATATAAAAATTACAATATCGCACGCAATATTTGATAACAATAGCTATATGTCAATTAACAAGACTCGATAATGACTGTGTGTAATTAGACAAACTCATTTGATTCTCATTCAGGGAATCATCCAGAAAAAATAATAAATTTATGGTGCGCACAATACTATTTACGGTGCGCACAATGCTATTTACGGTGCACAATACCAAATTTTCGGTGCGCACTCAAAGTATATAACGCAAAATGGACAAAAATTTATCATTTCTTATATCATAAAACAGTTCTAAGGAATCTGGCCGAACACGACGAACCTATAGAAGAGAAGAAACAGATATTATTGCAAAATGGCGGTGCATTTCTACCATTTCTACTAGCTCCTCTACTTAGTGGTGTGCTAGAAGATGTTTTTCAATAGGCATGGAGCACACAGCGATAGATGTAAAAGAAATCATAGTTTATGGTCTTGAAAACGGTATTTGCAAACTTGAAGCGAAAAATGGAATGGAAGTTTATCTGAGTTTGAATGCTCTGGAGACCTTAAACCAGATGCAACATGATCTAGAACTCAAAATGTACCAACCACATCTACCGGGGCCGATTACGTCGTACGTGAATACAGAAACAAACATCAGATTTAATTTGTTTTTTCATGTTGTATATTAAAACTCTCACACTATATTTTTGTAAAAATGTTTAATCGAAAGCGATATTAAATAGCTTAACTGTTATTGTTTGTGTCAGTCCGGCCAGCATGCGTAAGGTATGGTTTAACGATTCACGTAATTCTGTGCATTATATGACTGTCTGGCAATATGCTTATAAGCCCGTAAAGGGGAGTGGGAACAACATGCTAGAGATTCTGTTCGTTTCGCAAGACGAATTGAAATCGTCAGCAAAGTTATTTCACCAATATTAGAAAACGAACATCGGACATTTGTATTGGCCACACGCTCTTATCATAATGTGCCTCCTTCAATTGATTGATACGACAATTGTTTAATAATTGAAACTTGTTGATCCGCAATATTTTTGTACACAAAGTACGGTGAGCAAGCAAGACAAAATTTATAATTTTATAGTGCGCACCACAACATTTATGGTGCGCAAGGGAAAAAATGTACCCTGCGCGTTGCGCAAGGCTCATATTGCTGTGAAATGTACTTAACATGCTTCAAATCTATGATATAGCTTAAATTTTTCATATTGTACTTATCAAAAAAGCAATAACATAAAGAATTTAAACACCTACAAACCTTTAGCTTTCATATTTCATAAAAGATAGCAATATTGCTTCACATTCCGGTTTTTGTTGTACCTAGTACAATAAGTTGCATATTTTCGTACGAAATTTTACGAAATTCATAAGGAAGTCATTCGGAAAAGTCACAAAGGGATTAAGGAAGTCATCCAGAAAGTCGTCCGGGAAATACCTAGGGATAAATCACGTCCCCCACGTGGGCCCTGCACTGAATAAAGCAAAACAGCTACGAGTCCATCACTAACTGAAACAGTAATTGCATCTACTTTACGACTGAGTGAAGTCAATCTAGAAAAGGGAAGTGAACATGAAGTAGCTGTTTTGCTTTATTCAGTGCAGGGCCCACGTGGGGGACGTGATTTATCCCTAGGTATTTCCCGGACGACTTTCTGGATGACTTCCTTAATCCCTTTGTGACTTTTCCGAATGACTTCCTTATGAATTTCGTAAAATTTCGTACGAAAATATGCAACTTATTGTACTAGGTACAACAAAAACCGGAATGTGAAGCAATATTGCTATCTTTTATGAAATATGAAAGCTAAAGGTTTGTAGGTGTTTAAATTCTTTATGTTATTGCTTTTTTGATAAGTACAATATGAAAAATTTAAGCTATATCATAGATTTGAAGCATGTTAAGTACATTTCACAGCAATATGAGCCTTGCGCAACGCGCAGGGTACATTTTTTCCCTTGCGCACCATAAATGTTGTGGTGCGCACTATAAAATTATAAATTTTGTCTTGCTTGCTCACCGTACTTTGTGTACAAAAATATTGCGGATCAACAAGTTTCAATTATTAAACAATTGTCGTATCAATCAATTGAAGGAGGCACATTATGATAAGAGCGTGTGGCCAATACAAATGTCCGATGTTCGTTTTCTAATATTGGTGAAATAACTTTGCTGACGATTTCAATTCGTCTTGCGAAACGAACAGAATCTCTAGCATGTTGTTCCCACTCCCCTTTACGGGCTTATAAGCATATTGCCAGACAGTCATATAATGCACAGAATTACGTGAATCGTTAAACCATACCTTACGCATGCTGGCCGGACTGACACAAACAATAACAGTTAAGCTATTTAATATCGCTTTCGATTAAACATTTTTACAAAAATATAGTGTGAGAGTTTTAATATACAACATGAAAAAACAAATTAAATCTGATGTTTGTTTCTGTATTCACGTACGACGTAATCGGCCCCGGTAGATGTGGTTGGTACATTTTGAGTTCTAGATCATGTTGCATCTGGTTTAAGGTCTCCAGAGCATTCAAACTCAGATAAACTTCCATTCCATTTTTCGCTTCAAGTTTGCAAATACCGTTTTCAAGACCATAAACTATGATTTCTTTTACATCTATCGCTGTGTGCTCCATGCCTATTGAAAAACATCTTCTAGCACACCACTAAGTAGAGGAGCTAGTAGAAATGGTAGAAATGCACCGCCATTTTGCAATAATATCTGTTTCTTCTCTTCTATAGGTTCGTCGTGTTCGGCCAGATTCCTTAGAACTGTTTTATGATATAAGAAATGATAAATTTTTGTCCATTTTGCGTTATATACTTTGAGTGCGCACCGAAAATTTGGTATTGCGCACCGTAAATAGTATTGTGCGCACCGTAAATAGTATTGTGCGCACCATAAATTTATTATTTTTTCTGGATGATTCCCTGAATGAGAATCAAATGAGTTTGTCTAATTACACACAGTCATTATCGAGTCTTGTTAATTGACATATAGCTATTGTTATCAAATATTGCGTGCGATATTGTAATTTTTATATAAACGTCTAAGAAATTATTTGTAAATTTTAGAGTTTGAATGGGTAAAATAATAAAAAGAAGATGAAATCCTTGTTGCATTTTTACTACAATTAAGTGTACTTCACAAAAAGCAACAATCCTTGATACATTTATATAGGTATTTACATTACAATATTTACAAAGCTATATCTTCACATCCACGTACAATTATCTAACTCAATGCTCCCCTTAATTGAAGGGTAATCACCTTCGTCTCTTGAATTCTCTTTTACCCACTCGTGCAATATTAAGGCGTTTTCTTGAGCACACATCAACGTGTCGCTACCATGATACAAACATTTGTATGCAAAATATTCCTTTTTCAAATTCTTCAGCGATGGGCAACCAACTTCTTCTAAATTAGTTACCACTTTGTTAAGAAACTTTAACACGTATTGTTTTTCATATCCTTTCACGTAAATTCTGCCGAATGGCTGTAGCAAAGTGCGTAATTCTTCTTCAAAGCCTTCAAATCTGATGTGGCCGTCATTCCACTTTAGCCCATGATGATAATCTTCCAAATATTTAATCTCTTTTTTCATAGCAGCTGTTATTGCATATCCCTCGGGCGGTTTCAGTAATAGGGTTGTACATCTGAGCTCATATGGCGAGACGATGGATAGATATTTCTTTAGGAATGAACTCCTTAAGGCGGCCTCTAAATCCTTGTATGTCAACAAAAGCGTCCATTATTCTTTTTTTTACTATTATAGCCGCAGTGAAAACGTAACATTAAAATCTGCGCAATAAATAAGTGTACGTTTTAAAACAATTATTTACAAATAAAAAATCTTACCGATATCTGATTCTATATTGCACTTAAACACCCGTGGTGAATGCGGTAACAGAACTAGCCAACTTATCTAAATTCGAATACGCTTCTTTATTTATTTATAACTCGGGAAATTACATCAAATGAGCTTGTCTAATTACACACAGTCGTTATCGCACCTTGTTAATTGACATTTAACTGTTGTTATCAAATAGTTTGTACGATATTGTAATTTTTATATAAATGTCTAAGAAATTATTAATGGTGGAGTTTGAATGGGTAAAATAATAATAATAATAAAAAGAAGATGAAATATTAGGTTTGTTTGTTTGTTTGTTTAACTTATTTTACTACAATTAAGTGTACTTCACAAAAAGCAACAATCCTTATACAGTTTCATATTTACAAATGCGAAACTTTTCCTATAATTATAAGACAACAGATTAACTAATTCCTTTTTCTTATTTATCTAATTACACGGGGTCATTATCATATTAATTGGTTTCTACTTTTAACATATCGTGTTACGGTGTAAATAAGTGTTCTGAAATTATGTTTTGTCAATCAATCAAAATCACTGTTCAAAAGCCCAAATAAGAAACAACATCGTCAACAAGAATCTTAGAAAAGCAAAACTGACCCCTCATAATCATCTTCTTCGCCAGAGTAAGTACACTAAGAAGTTTTCCTTGGTACAAATTACTACTACATTGTCTTGTATTTTAGGACGCGACACTTAGATCGGTTTGTACAGCAATCGTCATTATTATTATTATTATCTGATAACGGTGCCGATGAAGAAGAAAAAGGATTTAAAAATTGTAAAACTATAATAATCGGTCACGATGAATCTTGACGCATTAAACGAAGCCACTTATTGTAAACCATTTCAACATGTTAAAGACCTGTGCGTTGGTGAAAAACACAAAGTTCTAAGTGTTGACACAATTATCACAAAATACGGTGACCGAATTGTGACTGAAACAGACAGCTTTAAAGCGGTGCTGCCCCTGCGTTTTTACAATTATTTTAATGGAGGCAATCGCATAGAAGAGTTCAACGAGTCTTTGAAGAAGAAGAAAGAGGTGTTTATTTATGTAGTTTAGGAAATGTTGGAAAAACTACCAATTACTGGATGATGAATGCCCTTTTGGCTTTCTGGATGACTTCCTCAGTGCCCTTTGACTTTTCTGGATGACACCCCGAGTGCCACCCTGGATGGACGGATGGATGGTCTTCTGAATGCTCTTTTGGTTTTTTCTGGATGATTTCCTGAATACCTTTTTGGCTTTCTGGATAACTTCCTCAATGTCCTTTTGGCTTTTCTGGATGACATCCCGGGTGCCACCCTGGACGGTCTTCTGGATGCTATTTGGGTTTTTCCGGATGATTTCCTGAATGCCTTTTGGATGACTTCCTCAATGTTCTTTGGCTTTTCTGGATGACATCCCGGGTGCCACCCTGGATGGTTGGTCTTCTGAATGCTCTTTTGGTTTTTTCTGGATGATTTCCTGAATGCCTTTTTGGATTCAGAACCAAAAAAGAGGCGCCCACGTGGCCCGTAAAATCGAACTTCCAAGATTGGCCACTAGGTGGCGCGGTAAAAACGAACTTCCAAGATTGGCCGCTAGGTGGCGCGGTAAAATCGAACTTCCAAGATTGGCCGCTAGGTGGCGCGGTAAAATCGAACTTCCAAGATTGGCCGCTAGGTGGCGCGGTAAAATCGAACTTCCAAGATTGGCCGCTAGGTGGCTAGCAAAGTTCAGCCAAGATTGGCCGGTAGGCGGCGCAGTAAAATCGAACTTCCAAGATTGGCCGTTAGGTGGCGCGGTAAAATCGAACTTCAAAGATTGGCCGGTAGGTGGCGCAGTAAAATCGAACTTCCAAGATTGGCCATTAGGTGGCGCGGTAAAATCGAACTTCCAGGATTGGCCGCTAGGTGGCGCGGTAAAATCGAACTTCCAAGATTGGCCGATAGGTGGCGCGGTAAAATCGAACTTCCAAGATTGGCCGCTAGATGGCTAGCAAAGTTCAGAACCAAAAATAGAGGCGCCCACGTGGCCGGTAAAAAGGGGCGGGGCTTGTGACGTCAGGAAAAGTGGTGGGGAAGGTGTCTCACTTCTACTAATATGGCAGTTTCCTTAAATGTTTCATACATTTAAAAAACCTATAAAGCCTAAACCTTAAATTATGGGAGCTTTTTGGAGATTCTACCTCACCAGCCGATTTTTATTAAAGCTGTATATTGTAGCAGTATGTGAGCTTCTGATCAACTAGGTACTCAGAATAGATTCCAATGCCGTCTTTCGGTAATTTTAGAATTTATTGCAATTATTTGTAGTTTGAATTCATTTTCAAATTAATAAATTTATTCAACGGTGTGTGCTTTGCTAATTTAGGTGCCTAAGTGTAATACACACGCGTACGTTTCGTAAATCATCGATTGCTTTTGTGTACCAAACATGTTTGGAAACAGCTCATTTTTATTAATCTAAAAATGTAACAAACTACAGGGTGTTACCTTTAAACCAATTGCCGCTAGACAACAAGTATTTTTGATAATATTGTTAATTTAACTAATAAAGAATGTTATGTGTTACTTGAGCACACACAAAACTATTGTATTTTTGTCCACCCTGTACCAATTGGAATCAACATGCGATACATTTTTGGAATCAGCTCAGCTAGAGTAATCCGAAAATTGAAACAAAATGGGGATGTTCCATTAAAAAAAATGGCGGTCATTACTCGAAAGAAATTCACCCTGTATATTAGATTATTATTTTAAAATGCGGTAAATTAAAATCAAAAATCGACGTGTTTCAGGATTATTTCTTAAAATGGTCTGTTTAGCTAAAAATGAATTTGTTCCATACTTTACGGACACAGTGTATAAATACATTCTAATATAGATCGGAGAACAACATTTAAAATTATAATATAATCGGGAATCACTGAGACAAACGTGTAGAACGTTTGACTAATCGGGCAATGCGTTTGAGTTTCCAAAATAGTTTTTCAGAAAATAATGTGTTGGGAAAACCTTTACATAAGAACGTGAGGATGCAATAAGAATTATACAATATGGTGCAGCGAAATGTATTCCAGGAAAAAAATGCATTAAGTGTGGTAATATTCAACAGAAGCGAATATTTACCTATTTTTAGAAACAAGATATATCAAAACGAAAAAAACAATGAGGTTACGTTGTAATCTTATTCTAGATTCGTTTTAAGCTCATTTCTCTTGAGATAATATAAAGAAAAATTCATAAAACATACATGAAACATAATATTGCGTAATGGATGGAATCAGTCGCTTTTATTTAAATTTTGCTTATTTACCATCAATATTCTAGTACTTACGGTCTTCCCTTTTGAAATTACAATAACAAATTTACACCTAAAGGAAAACAATTTCTATATCGAATGTTTTCATCTTCTCAATTCGGAGTGTGATAAATCGCTTTGTTTTAGTGCAACCATTAACTTAAAAAACAAAATTTAGATTCATATCTAATTAGTTGATGACATCGACTTTTATACTCGTAGTTCATTTATAATGTCGGTGTAAAAATGTAATAATGAATCCCGAAAGGCAGAACCCATTTCTAAAGTCTCTGTATGCCTAAGGGGTTCGCTCTAGCTTGGCTGATATCCAGTATAATTAATAGCAATTAATCATATCCCAAAGTCCCGCAGCCATGTTTTTAGTAAAGGCCGCCCGTCGCATTATCAACCTAATATCTGCACAACGATTTTGCTGTGTCAGTAATTATAGCCAACTTCCTAATTTACAGCAGGTGAGTAATGGAAAAGTATCAAAGAAACTCCCACACGACGCTATTGATATAGCACTTTCAACGCTTTTATAGTTTAATATAATTAGAATTAAAAGGGGAAGAGTAATTTAATTAGCATCTTCCTGTAATGCATAAAATGGTTGATGTAAATAAATGAACGGCGCGGCGTGATAAATGATTCGTTTACAATTTTTTTCCGGTAAATCGTTTTACTTTTAAGGCAAAATGAAGGGAGGAAAATCCAATTAGATTATAGCACAAAAACTATTCAAATGGAACAAAATTGAGTGGTCCTTTCGCTCTAACTTGAAATTCATCAATTTTAAGAACTATCGTGACTACATAAGCAAGCATTTAATTTTAATTGTCATACAATTCATTTAAGGAGGGGTTCAATATTGTCCTAAGTAATAAAAATTTCATAATCGCACTCCCATATAAAAGCCATGATAAAATTGGACTTTGGCATGTATTTCTGGACAACTCGCTCTGATCATAGATTTGCTCCGATCATGGAGTTTTATGTCTCAAAATGACCCTAAGAACATGCCACGACTCATATGCCTAGTTTTAGCAAAAAGTATAATGTTTCAAGCTGTCTAGGATGTGTCAAAGTGAGACAGATACTGTTTTCTTGCGATATTTTGCGATTCTTTCAAAATTACAATGGAAATAGCACACCCCGATGCGATATCGATAGGCATAACTGCCGTGAGGGTTCATTGGGGTCATTTTCAGATATAAAAGTCAACAATCCGACCAATACAGTGGTCACAGCGAGTTTTCCAAAAAATGAAGTCCGAGTATTTTCCAATGGCGAGTGAACTTTTGGCGTAGGTACTAGCAGGAAAAATTGTCGTTCCATCACAACTCTTTACCTCAGGCTAAATTTCCTCGTAAATTGCTCTCATTATTCGAAAATTTCGGAATTCGTCAAACAAATTCGTAGAGATTTCTTCAGTGGGCCAACGTAAACCAAGATCGGTGCGTGCAGGTGAAAGAAAGGTGGCTAAGAAGAACACCAAACTGGGCAGACGTAAGAGAGCTTTGGAGGCCTTCAACGCGACAGAAATCAGGGTCAATATTGGATCGAAAAAAGTTCTTGAACCCCCCCCCCCCTTAATATGGGAAAAACTTTTTCCTTTCATAATCAAAGAGGGGGGTTAATCAATCGTTTCTACTTCCTCACACACATCTGGCGTCCTTATAGGAAAGGAAGAATTCTTCGTACTTCCTAAAATGTTCCTCAATAGCCGTTATCGGCTATTGCAGTCTAAACGGTTTTACTAAATGTTGATATCTTAATGAACATTATAATATGAATAAGGCTTATGCAATCAAGTACACCAAGAAACGCTAGAAATGATGCGGCAAGCATACAGCAGTGAAAGTTTGTCACCAGCTCAAGTTTTTAGGTGGCACAAAATATTTAAAGAAAGGCGTGAGAGCGTGGAAGGTGAACCCTGCACAGTCGCCCGTCAATCTTAACAGCCGAAAACAACTAACAACGTGCTGAACACTGAACTCATACCGGCGTTTAAGGATTCATATGATCGCGGGAAACCTTGGAATAGATAAAATCGTTGTTCACATCAGTAAGGATCTTGGGATGGGGAAGATTTACGCAAAACTTGTCTCGAAAGTTTTGGGCCAGCAAAGGCCGTTTCAAACGATCTTTTGGAACACATTGAAGAAGATCCTCAGATTTTTGACAATGTCATTACTTGGGATGAAAGTTGGTTCTTCGAGTACCACCCCGAAACAAAACGGCAGAGCTACGAATGGCACATTCCGCAATCGCCTCGACAAAAGAAAGCTCGCAGGTCCAAGTCCAGAATGAAAGCAATGCTGATTGTGTTCTTTGACAAAAAGGGTGTAGTCCACTCCGAATGCGTGCCCGACGGACAGACAGTCACTGGTGCCTTCTACGTGGAAGTGTTAAACGTATTTCACCGACGGGTCAAACAAGTGCGACCAGAAATTGGCGCCAATTGGAAGCTTCATCACACCTCCTTTGTGGTTTCCGAGCACCTGGCAAAACACGGCATCGTAAAGATTCCCCAGTCTCCCTACAGCCCCGACTTTGCCCCAGCAGACTTGTTTCTCTTCCCCAAAGCGAAAACCACCCTCAATGAACGCCACGACTGCGGCCTTATTGCGTAATATTTAAATTATTGTACAGAAATGAATTTGTCGCTGTAAAGAGGTATTGCTGCTGTTCTAAAATCATTTTGCTTACACTCAGTATTTATATTATGAAGTGCAGCTCGAACAACAATAGGAGGTACGACTTTAAATTCAAAGATTGTTTTTCTAACTAAGTCGCATTTTTTTTAATTTAGCGACATTAGTATAAACATATGGGGCAAACAGTCCCCGAGTCCAGACGGCCACGGAGAAGCGGCCCTTCCAGAAAGTTGTTCTTTCTTTGTAGGTACAACAAAAATAATGTGAAGGTGAGTGGTGTGCAGTTACCACTTAGTTTTGAAGCATGTTCGTTTGGATAATCAAATTTAATTATTTAGTTGGCGTATTTATTAGTTGACAATTTAGTTTTAATTGTACAATTTGTCAGTTTTCTTTTCCACTGAAGAAGGCACCTGTAAGTGGTGTCCGAAACGTTTGGATTCTTTTATTAATAAATACAATTACCTACACAGTTTAACCCAAAATAAATAATTTTCTATTAGGATATTAACTGTTCAGTAGCATCTGTACCAAAGCAACGCTATAGAATATCAACTAAGTATTCTATACAACAATTTTCTTTGTATCCAATTATCGAACATACTCCACAACATTGAAAGGACCATAACTTTAGAATTTTTGTAAGTGACTAACTTTAATAATAAAACCTTTTTTGTCATACTATCTTATTATTTCACCATAACAACTGCTGAAACAAGAAACATTAATGACTAAATAACGGCTCTTTACATGACAACCGGATTTTAGGTAGCAACGGGCGTTATTTTTTATAACGCCCGCTTATAACGCTCGCAAATGTAAAATTATGCCTCATCACTATAGATATGGTCAAGGATGTTAAAAGTGAGTCTATACTGATTTTATTTTTATCATCTTTTTTAATCATCTTAATCAACTACTTGCAAGTATGACATAAGTTATGAAGGTACCACGGGCGTTATGAACATAACGCCCTAGATACCTACCTTAATTACTATAAAATTAATTTACAGTAAATATTTGAGGTAGATAATATTTGAATTTATATGTTTTATGTACATAATGTTTTAACAAAAGACTCGGTTCTAATATAACAAACAATTTATTTTCTCCCATACAACTCCCCTACCACCTTCCTTCTATCTAACACCTTCTTCATCTAGTCTTCTCCTTCCTTTTTCTCCCTTCCCACCGCAGCTTTTCACACTCCACCGCCATATGCTGCCAACTTACAAACTATTTGTGCAAATTGACAAATGGAAATGTTCTAATATCAATTCTAATATGTATCAACAGATGGAAATTGAGAAACAAACGTTTATTAACACCTACAGTAGGTACTGTTAATCATTACAAAGCAGAAGAAATAAAAAATTAAAGCAAAAACATGAGGAAACTCGTGGAAAAGTCCGACAAGCTCAGAGAAGTTACTTTATAAGATTCAAAAATCAATTTAGAACCGTAATTTCATTGTGTGAACTTATCGACAATGTTTCCTTTAACTATCATTATAATTACTGCTTGTGTTTTTACATTTGTATTTAGAAATAATATCAAATATCTCTTGGAAAAATCAAAAATTCAAAGAACGAAGACGTTCTTTCCCGAGGAAGAAGAATTATATTATGCCTATTTTTCCTAAATTAATATTAAGTAAATGTATGTTTCAAATATAAATTGTATTATTTATTTCTATTATCATTCTTTTTTAATGAAGGAATACACTTCAATACTAATTAATGAAGTTTCATATTAACTTATAAACGGGGGTACAAGCGATTCTCGCGTTTTGGTTGCTTTGGCGGGAGGGGGTATCTGTGATTGTAGGTTGTAATAGCTTTTGTTTTAAAATATCACACCTTGTTGAGCTGGCTTAGTTGCTTGAAAAAAGAAAAAAAAATTACGTTTTTGTACCTTTTCAGATTTTTGACCCTGTAGGTATCTGTAATTTAGCAAGTTATTAAAGTAACTAAAATAAAGGATTACATTTACTTACATTTGACGTAAAAATCACAAAAATGGGTTGATATTTGGTAAAGATATACGAATTCGTTCCTACCTACTTAAAGTAAATTTTTACCAATTATTAAAAAAAATGTAAAATGCAAACTTTTTGGAATAGATTTGAGACCAAAAATACATAATGGCCCTTTCACAATGTTAATTACGTCTTTGCACATAGTCTTTGCCCAAAAATTAACGAAAATATAACAAATTCCGTGTGGACTTCATAAGGATAGTTTAGAATGAATTTTGAATGTAAAAGAACTCAATTTGGACACTGGCAACTTTTTGGGAATACGAATGGCCTTAGGGAGAACGTTTTAACATGCATCTTTAACTATAGTAAAACTAAAAATACCATAAAACATAAAATGTACAAATAGAAGTTGGTGTAACGTTGCATAACATCTGTTTTATAGAAAGACCTTCTCTACTTTAAACAGTTTCAAATTTTTGTTTATTTCACTAACTAAAGGCCACCATTTACACGTATATCTACAGCAGTAAATATGGATTTTACTTCCTCTTAATTACAATATAAGTTGTATATTTAGAAGTATAGTCAAAGTATAGGTATTCTCTTTGGTATAGTGTAACGTAACAATACACTTGCCACCTACTTTCATCAATAGATATTAAGTTAAATATGTAGACAAAAACATTTTTCTCGGTGAAAACATACGACTATATAATATGTTACCTACGACATCGTTCATCGTTCAAAATCTCTAAATTCGAAATAAGCACACAAACATGTACATTTCGAAAGTTACCGAAAGAAGGTATCGGGACACATAAATTAGTCTACGATGAATGCTGTTACTACTTTTTACATCATTTTAACCATGATAATGTTAACGCGAGGCATAATAGAATCATTTTTCATCATTTTAATAACTTTTCAACTTGAAATAATTAAATTTCCATGTTATCGAGAAAAAGTTTCCGATACTTCTCATTTTGAAAATTTTCGCGAAAATACTTTCTGGCATTGTTTTAATATTCGAAATGGGTTAAGGACCTCCGACAGACAAACTTTGCATGTTTACACAAAATTTTTGCCCCAAAAATAACCACAAATAGCGAATTCTATTTTACACGTAAATCTCCATAAGGAAACTTTGAACGTATTTTCTAAGTAAAGAAAATATATTTAGACACAAATACCGCTTGAATAAGATGACGGACTTTTATACTAAAATGTTTAAAACTTACTTTGAAAAAAATTAGTGCAGATATTTACGTAGTTTGCGGGGTATCTATAATCACAGAAGAGGTGCTATAATTGTAGATTGTAGCATTAATTTGTAGGTTATAAATTTATAATAGCTTTGGTTTTAAAATATCACATCCGCATTCGTCGGGATTCGGCGACTGTCGGAAAAGTGCACAGCAACACAAACATATACACACGTCTCGGTTATTATATAGTGATTAGTTGGTGAACACCAAGTTTCTGTTCATTGTCGTTTGTTTTATTTTTGAAATAAACTTATACTTAGAAGAACACTTAATATTATAATATTGTACAATGACACATCTAATAATATGAGAAAGAGCAATTTCTAGTCTTCATTTGCATTCGAGTGCATTTTTCATAATTTACGTCGCTGACAACTTGATTCTACCTATTTATATGCAATGTGTGCCACCATAAATCATTGTTTGAAATAGCTTTGAGGCATAACCCTTGTCATAGTGTTATAAAGAAAAGGTACACTTTAACGTGCCTCACTATTCCTACATATGTTCCTTGAATTATTTTCTCCTGTATGAAAATGAATGTTTGTTATACCATTGTGAACAATTTATTACGTTGCCTTATTTTTAGGCAAAGTATAGTTCAATTACCTAAATGTAATTAAACAAATAACCAATACAGTTGTCCTTATTTATTACATTTCTAAAAACCTTTGTTGTTTCCAGAATAAATCAACGAACCTCCATTCATCCGTAAAAGGGTCTATCTGCTACATCATTGAAGGTAAGAAAATTTTCCGGTTTAACGCATTTCCCAAATGCTACTCACTCAGTAAACTTTATACGCACAAAGACCACCTTTTAGAGAGATAGTTTGATTTAAATTTACTTTACTTACAACCTTATTGTCAATGTCCGTAAGTGTAAGTTTCGTGTCCGGGGTATTTGCGAAGGTACCGAATAGTAATCAAAATCTGTGAGTCAGTTAATTAACTAGATCCCCCGGATCATCTAATTAAATTAACTCTTTGATGTTCGATCATATATACAGACATCGCTTCGAGTTCAAACAAAACCAGACACAATATATATGACATGGTCAATCGAAATTTCCTTCGAGCGATACAAGCGAAACAGATTTAGATTGAATTTGTTCCTTTAGTGAAAAATCGAGGATATTCTTTTTTAGTACGAATCGATTCGTATCGTAATTGTTTTCCGTTTTTTTTTGGCGTAATAGTTCTGTAATTGTCGTTTCGAGTACTGTCATTTAATTTTAAATAAAGCGCTTTGCGAGATCGACGAATTCAATTCGCTTGAATAACACTTTATAGCGCGATTTGTGTACATTGTTTTCGGTATTTAAATACACCCCCATTATTGAAAACTTTCTACATTTAGTACAAGAGCAAAATTAATGTAAGCGTATAACTAAATTTGGCGTTAGTCAGTCTTAAATTTATTATGAGGAGAAGTTCAACATAATAGTAATGAGAGTGACTATATTAATGTAAATATATTTGGAAAGTGTCAACTATTAATTAAGATATAACTTTCACTGTTAAATTACAGTTGCTAAACTTTCAACAGTATATGAACTCGAAACTTTAGCGAGAATTGAATGGATAATTTCTTTTAACACATATTTGAAAACAACATTACACTTCATTTTAAAGCTTTTGATCTACCTCCCCCGATTTGACCTATTTTACACTCAAATTTTGTTCTTTATAGTGATATTCTATTAGAAAGTGATTTAAATAGTATTACCTACTATTCGCTTTGCGTTTCTATGTATTGAATTAGGGTCAGCATACCTTCCCCTTTTACAATTATAACTTTCCTTTGTTGTCATAATTAGTTACAAATACCGCAATGCTGGGAACCACTTTCATTTCATGTTGGGATATTGGGGTAATCATTTCAACAGCGTTGAAACAATTAGTTTATTTCCTGTAGTTGTAAGTTTACACTACATTTTACGTCCTTCTAATACAAGCACTACTATCTTTCGTAAATTGAACATTTTTAATTAATCCAGATCACTAATGCAATTACAATTAACGGTGTGCGTTTCTTGATACTTTCAATTTACATTTGTTTTTTTGCGGATCACTTAATTTTTTGAAAACCTCACTTATTACGGCCCAATAGTCCTCAAAGCATTCCTTACTTTGATGTTAGTCTTACCTTTACGTAGCTGTAATCGAAAAAAATTCGTCCGTTCGAAAGGTAACCGCATCCCCCAAATTACTAGAAGAAGCAACAAATAAAGCTGATCGAATGAGTATGGTAGGTCCAATCAAGGTTTATAAAATATAAAATAACAAGTTATTACTTGGTAACTTTCTGGATCAATCAGCTGTCTGGATTACTTACTGCTCCCAATTACGTCATTATAAATATGTGAATAACAATTTGGGAAACTTGGTTACTTTTAAATAGAGAATTGTGATTGAGGAAAACGTGTGTATATGATTTGTAAGAGATTTATGATCATATCTATTTTTCAAAATTTTTTTGCTGTTTTCCATATACGAATTTTACTGAAGCTGTGAGTGTAACTTGTTGCGTCCACTCCTCAGAAATACAAAAACGCAACCAAGGCCATGCTATAAACGTTGCAGCGACTGATAATGTCCACCTTCACAAACGTTACCTTGTAATGTCCCAACAATGACATCTATTTAGCATCGAAAATAATTAACGATATAATGTAACCTCACAAAGTTAATTTGATCTTCTCAAAAAGTCATTAAACCAACGTTTGATACTAATGCTGTGAAAACGTGTTATGAACACGTCCACCAAACGATACTAAAACTAAAAAAAAGCAATGAAAATAATCCATCCCCTATAATCAGTGCCGGATTTACCACTAGGCCGACTAGGCCGCGGCCTAGGGCCGCAAGCAGAAAGGGGCCGCAGCGTTTTGTAAAAACAACATTTTTTTAGTAAAAAAATTGAATTTTTATTTTCTAAAATTAATAATTACCGCAACTGAAAATCGAATACATTACTTTTGTATATAAACAATACAATCTAATTAAAATAACCAACGTACATATCAAAAATAAATATTAACGCTTGCCAGGGTATAGGAGGCTACAGAGTGCAGGTGGATTGTGGAAAGAAATATGAAATGTGCTTTATGCTTAACCCAACTCACTTATTTTAACGTGAGATTGAAATAAGGTACATTTCAATTTTCCACATAAGGGGCGGCCGGGGAGGGGGCCGCTCGGGTTAATTTGGCCTAGGGCCGTAAGTACCCTAAATCCGGCACTGCCTATAATACCCAAAGGTGGAAATTGTGTAATGTAAGGAGTTATCAGACACACAGAGTGCGTGTATTACGGGCGATCTGAGGTAGTAGAGAGATGTAGACAAGAACACTTCGTGCGCTCCCACCGTTCTAATGAATGTGTTGCCCATCCAAGCACTGACCAGAGAACTGTATTGATTGTGTAAGTCCAACTCTGCCGTACGGGTACATAAGTATACTCTTATAATGCAATCCTGACAGCGGCTGCTCAACTATTAAAAGAGAACCTTATCAAAAGGAAAATATTTATAGTGACAGACGCACTAGCTAAGTGCAACTCAGTCACACTAGTGTGGGCACCTGGGCATGCGGGAATCGCAGGTAACCAGGTTGGTGACGAGCTTGCGAGAATGGCAAGCGCAAAACCATTCATAGGACCCGAACCGGCTTGTGGGATTACTTATAACACAGCCAAAAAGGAGATTCAAGCAATACTCACGAAAGAGCATTGCAGACATTGGTCGAAAATTCCAGGACAGACTCATTCCAAGATCTTCCTGGAAACACCCCAAACGGGGACCTAGCTACGTCCATCTTAAAGCTAAGCAGGACGAAGATAAAACTTGCGACAGAAATGGTCACGGGCCACTGTCGCACGAACAAACACCTGCACAACATGGGACTGACTGAAAGCCCAACATGCAGGGGTTGTGGTGAGGCAGATGAAACGCCCTATCACGTCATTTGCCAATGTGAGGCATTCATAAAGGCAAGGGAACCCCTACTTGGAAATGAAAATATTGCACAAGAGGAAGTAACGAAGATTCGCCCTACAAAAATCCTGGACTTTGTGAAAGATACAGGTATTCTTGAAGGGTAGACAACACCGGGGAGCACAATAGACCAAAAGGTCGCAGTGCGGGAACCTATTGGGACCACCCCTAGAAATAATAATAATAAATAATAGTACTCTTATAATCCGTAAATTGTACTTTCATTTGACATCGCCGATGTTATTTCCAAAATATTGTTCATAAAGTACAAAGAATTATTGTACAGGGTGTACAACTAAGAAAGGAGGCCGGCCATAACACGGAAACAGTTAGAGATAGAACAGTGAAATAAAAAATCTTATAATAAATGTGCCTAAGAGAAAATGCTGGAAATTATTTTCAATTTACTACCATTGCCACCAAAGGGCGTTTCACTGATTTCAATTTGAAATTCCCATTTTTTGGGCAATTTTCCTCAGTAAGGTATTTAAAAAATATATTCATTGTAAACTAGTGATCAATATGTAAAACTTTGTTTAATGAATTTTTACGATTGCTGTCAAAATAAAGGGAGGGGGAACTAAATTACGTGTTACTAGAAAAAATCGTGTAACTTCGAAACGGGTTGCTTGAATTTTTCAAGATTGGTCTCGATGTAAATTCATATTACCAAAGAGTATCAAATCTTTGATATTAATACTATTTGATATTACCAAAAAAATTCAAAACCACAACAATTTCTTATCTCCGTCTACCAATAGAGGGCGCAACTTGTTGAAGGAACATAAGGAACAAAAGGGTCGACTTTTCTAAAGAAATTCAAATGGTACCAACTATTTTTTTCACTGCTATTGGAAGGAAAATTAATAAGTGAACACACAGAGATTTACGATATACTTAGATCGGTTCCTTCTATGAGCTCGTCAACCTCTCTCTATAATACATACCTACGTGACTATTTTCGTACTTAGGAAATGTACGGATCAAGCGCTATAAAGTTTATGGTGGTTGAATTAAGCCACCCCTAATTTTTGAATTAATTGTAATGACAAATATACAGGGTGTTTAAAAAGATGCGGCAATATTAAAGGGGGTGATTGCCCAGGTCATTTTATACAAAAAAGTTCCTATAAACGCTTTCCGAAAACGCTTCGTAACCGAAGTTTAATTGAAAAAAAGAGTAAAAATTAGATTTTTCCAAAACGGCTTGAGATATAATAAAATTTTAGGCGTGTTAATATCATCTGTGCACATACTTACAACAGCCGGCTATTTTTCAAGAAAAAAACCGGACTGTTTAAAAATATTTTTGTACGCATGACAAATGGATATGCACTAAAATGTTTTTTTTTTACTAAAAAACGGTACGTCGTACGAGAAAAAGTTAAGAGAGCTTTTTTCTTCACAATTGAACAAAGAATAAAAACGTATTTTTATTTTTAGAGAAATCAACGGCGTCCTATTTTTTTCTTGAAAAATAACCTGTGACGTGGTAATACGCGCGCAACTGGTACGGCTGAAACATCGTGTTGTATTCCAAAGTATGTGTCTCCCACAGCTATTAACACGCCTAAAATTTCATTATAATATCTCTTAATTAACCTTCAACACGCTGTAGATCGGTAACGAAGCGTTTTCGGAAAGCGTTTATAGGAACTTTTTTGTATAAAATGACCTGGGCAATCACCCCCTTTAATATTGCCGCATCTTTTTTAAACACCCTGTATAATTAGTTTAAAACAATTCTCCATCTTCAATTGACAGTGAAACAATCTGGCTCAACCATATTGTGGGGTCAAATAATTATTAAATGTGTCTTATAACGTTAACGTTACAATAATATGAATTATCGATCAGTAGGTAAACACGTCTGTAACGTTGTTTTAGTGCTTGGATTTTACATAATCGCAGCTACAATGTAGAGTGTTCGCAGTGAGTAGAGCGAAAGTGTGGGTAAAACTGAGAGCGCTAGACATTGGGGAGGAGATTGTTGGAATGTTGGAGGATATGTATAGAGAGACTAGATATGGCGAGGGTTGGAATGTTGGAGGATATGTATAGAGAGACTAGATATGGCGAGGGTGGGGAAGGAGGTTAGTGAACCCTTCTGGACTGGGAACGGATTGCGGCAGAGCTGCCCTCTGAGTCCAAGTCTCTTTTCAATTTTGATTGGGGACCTTGAGGAGGTTCTACGAGGGAACCAAAGTGGCGGGGTGGTGATTGGAAGGAGGGAAGAAAGTATGGGTGCTGGGATATGCCTATGACCTGGTACTAGTGGTGTCTATAGAGGGAGATATGAGGGAGATGATGCGGACGACAAGAAAGTATGGGTGCTGGGACGTGCCGATGACCTCATACTAGTGGCGTCTAGAGAGGGAGATATGAGGGACGCGATGTGGACGACAAAGAGATTCATGGACAAAAGAGACTATAGGAGGTGAATACATGAAAGTCAAAAATGGTGGTGTTCCAAAAAGGAGAGGAAGAGGTGAGAAGTCAGAATGGTGGTGGAGAGCGGAGACAATAGAAATTGTGGATGAAGTAACATATCTAGGATATAAGATAAGATATGATTACAAGGATCATGGGCAAATTAGGGAGCTGGCAAAGAAAGGAAATGCCAGAGGGTGGGGCAAATGTGGGGTCTGGGGGAAATGTGGTTGAGGGGAGGATATACAAAAAAGGTGGTGGATATTTGAGAAACTAGTAAAAGAGTGATGCTATATGGGGAGGAGGTGTGGGGATGGGAGAAAATGGAACAGTTAGAAAGGTACAGCGTAAATAATTAAGGCTGGATAGAGAAACCCCGGAGCATGTGCTAGAGGAAGAGCTAAATCTGAATAGGATAAGAATAGAAACAGGAAGAAGAGCAATGGCCTATGAAGAAAAGATGAAAAGTAGAGAGGAAGGGGGAATTCTGAGATGCTGTTACGAAAATATTTCTGTTCGAAACATCTTTCAAAGGTGCAGCGTGAAAAAAGCTCCCTTTTTTGAAATCGCAGGTGGTGTAATTTTAGGGTTGTCTAAGTGTTTATCGGGAGCTCATTTTTGAATGCTTAAAACAATTTAGATGTAAAATTTTGAATTATGCGCCCTCTACTCATGGAACTGCGGAGTTGAATAGAAATGGACGCCGCAATAATCAACAAATTTACACAGAAACATTACACACAAACGTTCCATTCATAAAGTAATACACCGCATTACCGCAATTGATATTGTGATTCACGTTCTTGGGGTTTTCGTAAATGGAATGAAGTATATCGAGTGTAAACATAGTGATTGAAGGGCAACTGAGACCCTCGTCAATCGCTTGAAATACAACATGACATTTTCTAAAGTTTGCAAAGGAATGTAATGCCACATTTATTGTAAGGTTGTGATTTGTTCTTTTATGAAAGAAAATTCCCTTATTTTTTACGAAACGAAAATTCGCACAAATGTACGATATTACTTGTAAGTGCACCCTCGGTGTGAGATTAATATGTTAGTGAGATTCTTATTTCAACTAATGAGAGAAACCTTCATCAACTTTTGTCCCCTCGGTGTGTGGTTGGAAGCCAAATCTGTCACTCGCAAAAGGTCTTTTGATAAATGTACGTACGTAACCGAAATTAGTAATCGCAGTTTTTCACGTAATCTCTGTATCAGCGTTTAGTACATTAGGAAACGTCAATAGATGTAATCTGCGCTTTACATTTATGCTTATGTTGAATACATGAATATGATGCCTTATATTATAGGAGAAGAGGTTTATTTGGAGTAGCTTACTCAGGTGGCTGCTTTTAACAGAGGATACGATGAGATGATTGTATAGCGTTTGAAAATTCAGCTGAAGTCGCCAAACTCTCCTATTTCTCTATTTACAACCTTGTTACAAAACCTCTCCAAATATTTAAGAGTCAAAAAGGATCAGAATCACGTACTCAAGATAAACATAAAAAAAACTTCCTTTATTAAATAAATTGAATATTCTCAATATCGAATGCATTCTACGCTTTTATTTAAACTGTGCTAGATGTACCTCTCTAGAGCTATTTTAGAGCAAATGAAATAGAATGAACTACGCCTAAAACGCCCTTATAGTCATTTAGTCGTTATCACGTTCACAACCCAAGCTCTAGGAAACATTAACACGTTGAAACCTCTGCTTTCATTATTTAAAGGCAGCGACCCAAATATCTTTTATTGTGGGAAGGATGATAATGTTCTATTAAATTATAAATCTCCATTAAGAGTATACTTTGATATTTTTTTATGTCATTCATTTACACTTTCCGCTGCTTAACTAATTTCAGTTTTCTCAGTATTCAGTTAGGTGCTTAAATTTTCTCTTTAACTTTACCTCCATTAAAGTTTACATTTACAAAAAAACCCGTGGAGATATTAGATTGTCAGTTGTAAGGAAACATTGCATCAGATACAAATTGTTACAAACGTCTTAATTTCACAAATTGACTTCATCTTTCTTCGAAGAAGACACTTGCGGATGACAGTGAAACGTTGCTCATTTCACCCTGAAGTGGGAAGAAGATTCGCTTTTTTAGTTTCTTGTCTAACTGTTTTTGATAAACATGGAAATGTGCTTATGATTGTGGTTTGTCCATCTAATCCATGCCCTGTTGGATGAATTCTGAGCAACATCCTAGGGACAATTACATGTTACGTCAGACAAACCTTTTTTAAAGATTTGTATAGATAGAAATTTAAACGTGAGGAGCTAAGACACGTAATAATGACTGTGGACGATCGATGATTTTGATTTCCAATCACCGTTTGCTTTTTACTTTTTGTATTCTTTAATAGACATATTAACGAACGCGACGTCATGATCTGCGATGCCTTATTAATTCACGCAACATTTTTCGAAAATTTTTAGGTTGGCAATGCTTTTGATGCGGAATTATCTTGTCAGGCATGATAGTTTAAAATACAAGATTTTTCAAGATCGCTCTGCAGAGGATTTATCAGGAATCACATTTGCGACCGTATTTTTGGCAAGTTCACGTATTTCAGGGGGCGTACGACCATACGTACAAGATTATCTTCCATATTCATGTTTTGTGACCTTATAGATAAAGTAAAAGGCGACTACATGAAATTTTTAATTTTAAAATGAAGAAATTACCAACCACCACAAAAATCACTAAATCGACTAAAGTAAGACATTTTGTTTAAAAGTGGCATAAAAAGGGAAAATTCCAAAGAATAATATAAAAACCACGTTTCATAAGAACTTGAAGCACTCCACTCGTTTTTTAAACTTCAATTAGTGCTTCAAGATTGGTCTTATTAAGCTTGTTTTTTAATACACTAAAAGGTGATTTTTTAAGCGTTTGGTAAGAAGAGAAAATGGAAGAAAACACAGAAAAAAGTGAATGAAATATTTATTTGAATCGATAAATCAATGGCTGCTATTTACTTTTTAACAATTATTTTATGCAAATGTTGCCCGCGGCTGCGCATCGGGTGGTCAATTCTGAAAGCCAATTTGGCACACTTTTTCAACATTTCGGCCGGTATCCACCAATGACACATGTAATGTTGTATTCCAAGGCAGCAATCGTGGTTGGCTTGTCCTATAGCCGAGAGATTTCACGTGAGATTAATTGCTCACCAACTTGCCTCTCAATTGGTTCATGGTATCGCGTGCAGTGTGACATGTGACACCGTCCTGTTGAAACCACATGCCTACCATGCCCAATTCTTCCATTATGGACAAAAAAATCCGAGATCGTCCAACCGTACCTTGCTCCATTGATGTTGTAATAGCGTTATTAAATTTAGAGTGTATTGATGCTTAATCTGGCGTGTCTTTAAACCTTCTATTAACGTATTCTTATCTAGGTCGACCAAGTTTCTTCCATTCTAATGATCTTTTTACCCTCCTAGTTAACAGATTTTTTCGTGTAAACTGGAAATGTTGGGATGCGTAAAGTATGATTCTCATCTCTTACACCAGTACTAGATTGAATTCTTACAGTAACCGAACAATCCCAGCATAAAATTGAGAAGCAAATATTACTGTTATTTAGATACTGAGGATGATGAAAAACTGAATTACGGTCAGCTTTAAACAATTGTCAGTTATTATTTTATAATAATCCCTGGCTAAAGCCCTTATTCAAAAACGAGAATTTCGTTTATATCTTCATAAATACAGACACCATTCGAAACGCGTTGCGTTCTATTTAAAATAAAACATTTAAATGGAATTACTTGTTATTATAATATTTACTTACTAGTTCCGTACTCGCAGCTTCGCCGGCGGTCTTTCTCCTTTTTTTTAGGTAGGTAGTAGTTTTTACGTGATTCTGGAATATGCAAACAGAAAAATTTAATTTTTGTTGTCTATATCGCTTTTGTAGTAGCCAGCAATAATTATTAACCAAAAATATTCAATGTACAGAATTAAACCCTGTTAGAGTTTTATTATATGTACAGATGGAACTCCACAGCGTAAGTCAACAGAAAATTAATCGGAATACAGAATCGAGACGTAATGTTCTCAGTCATTAATGCCACAAGCAATGAAGTATCGATACTCTTGCCCCTTGAGATATACGTAGCAGGTGATATATCGGCCAGTGCATGCTAAACAACAACGACAAGCCGCATTGATTGAGTGATACATACCTAATTGCTTATTTACAAAAATTATGCTGGCTATTTCCGTAGGGATGAATCTAAAGATACTTTATGATTCCTCTAAAACTATTAATAGCATAAACCAAACCTTACTCCTCGCTAAACATAAATTTTGTACTAGAACTAGTGTTGCAGTATAGTCGTTCTATTTATTTAAGTAACGGGTCAGTTAAATTATACATGGTGTCCCGAAAAGATTGGTCATAAACTCATAAATTATACCACGTATTATTGGACCAAAAATAGGTTGATTGAAGCTCACTTACTAGTTACTATATACCAAATTGCAGACAAAAAAGTTTCTGGGTGATTTAGTTAAAAATTTAATAAAAAATTTTTTTCATTTTCAGAGGGAATCATCGCCCCTTTTACCCCCCAATTTTTTTTAGAGTTATACTTTAACAAAATATGGAACGCCAATGGAATTAAACATCTATTCTTAAACTTTGACGTCTCTTTGTATTTCTTTGTAAAGATTTTAGTTTGGAAGATACAGCCACCCTGTAAAATGTCAATTTCAAAATATTGAATATTTAAAAAAATATTAAACATTTCCTTATCATTGAATTAGAATTTATAAACAAACAAGATAATAATAATAATAATAACCATTTATTGTCAATCTGATCTTGATGACACTAATAAATTGCGTAATTGTACAATAAATGTTTCAGATACTAATAAACATATACTATTTTAGATGATTGATGATTATGAACGTGCATTGTACAAACTGTGAAACTAAGTCATAAATTGATTTGTTGTTTCACAGTTTGTGCTGTTGTTCTGTTTGAGTGGACAATGCACGTAAGAAGTTCGGGGTAGGTACATGAATTAGTGTCTAAGTGTCAACCGAAAGTGTCGCGTCGATATCATCTGGTGATAGCGTTGAGGTAATTTTTTTTATACTAGCCATGAATGACCGTATGTTGTTAAACTGAAAAATATCGATGTTATGAGTATTGAGCAGAAAATTATAGACTAAATGTAGATGGTATCCAAAGTATGACTGAGTTGCACTTTTAGATGTATCGGGTTTGTACATACATCCAGATATTTTGATTCTCGTGCTGTATTCGTGCTGAGGATAGTGAAGATTTAGATTGTATCTATTTTTAAACATATAGCGACCAATAGAGACTAAGTACAGTTGTAATACGGTGTGTACACCGGACTGACGATAAACTAATTCGCTACAGTATCTCCTGGGTTTATGCAACATTGTTTTTAATAGTAATTTTTGAGCGATTATTAATTTATTTAAATGTTTTTTTGCAGCACCACCCCACACCAAGATGCCGTATTGGAAGTATTGATTGAACAAATCCAAAATAGATAGTTTTTAGTGATTTAAAGTGCATGTAGTTCTTCAAGTTGTTGAATAGGTAGGTCAACGATCTAATTTTGTTGGTTGTGTAATTAATGTGTTCGTGCCACCTAAGATGAGAATCGATGATCACACCCAGATAGTTTATTTTGTTGACTCGATCTATGCTTGTATTGCAATCACAAATTCACAAGGTGCCATGTTGCAGCCAATGTCATGAATTAGTATGTTGTTTACTGTTGAATGCTTGCTGTCGTAAAGTGAGAAATGCATGAAGTGAGTTTTGTTAACGTTGAGTGACAAGGTGTTACAATCTAACCAGTGTTTAATGTAGGACATATTTTGCTGAATTTTGTTAAATAAAGCGAGATGTATCTGTGGCAACTAGTACCCTATCGTCAGCAAATGAAATAATTGTGGAGTAGTGGCCCTAAGACAGTGCCTGCCTCAACAAGTCTTCAATATGGCATCTCCTTCCTGTATACAAGTTCTACATCGTTTCAACAAGGAATACCGAAAGTTTTGAAAAATTAAATGTTTTTTTCGAAGCTCGTTAGCAATTTGTAAAATTCGGTCCTCAATTGATCCTCACTGGTTATTTCCATTTTTAATTAAATCACCCAGTAACCTTTTTTGTGTGCACTTTTGTATCTAGGTAAGTGAGGTTCAATCAACCTATTTCTGACTCCAGAATATGTGGTATAATTTATGATCAGTCTTTTTGGGACACCCTGTATATAAATAATAAAATACTATTTCCTGTTTATTTATGTATGACAGGCCTATTTAATCTTTATAATATGTTAAGTCTCATTTATTTGCTGAGGATACTCAATCTTGTTTCAAATTTATTGTGCAATTGTGCATACTGTAATGTTTGTAGCACATAATATGAATTTCGACTTAGAAAGCATAAAAGCTGTAATACCTTTTAAGGAAAATGTAACCTTGCTGAGTAATTATACTCAACCTTGCAAAGTCTTTGCTCAAATTCTACAGGGTGTCCCGCCAGGTTTAATGACCAGGACATTTTGTAGAAAAACACGTTTTAAGGTGGGCTCCTAAAATTCTTTGTTTCTGAGATACAGGACGTTAAAATTTTCTAAAAAATAAAGTTTTTATTTATTTATTTCCGAACTGTGGGGAATATTCAAACCAAAATTGGCACACAAAATACATGGACAGAGGGTCATAAGATTGAATAATATGAATTTTTTTAATCAACCAGTGGCGGAGATATGGGTAATCCGTTCTACTAATTTGTTCAATTTTGAACAAAAAATGTCTCTTGATTTTTTTCGGTTCTGTTACCGTCCGGTCGCAAACTAGATTTGTGTCATTTATTTCACGAAAAATGTATTTTGGCTGTGTACAAAAATTATTGTTGCCATGGATATTATGACCCTCTGTCCGTATCTTGTGTGGCAATTTTGGTTTGAATATTTCCCACAGTTCGGAAATAAATAAATAAAAACTTTATTTTTTAGAAAATTTTAACGCCCTGTATCTCAGAAACAAAGAATTTTAAGAGCCCACCTTAAAATGTGTTATAACTTTTAAAATGATAAACCGAACTGTGAGAGTAATTTTACAACTTATTTTCATGTTGAAAATATTATTCAAATAGTTAAATTTCAACTACATATTTAAGTGGAATTACTTGTTATTATTATAATTCTTCTGTATTCTTGTATTCTAATTGACTTTTCTCTTAATAGGATGGACTTGACGACAACAATGCCGATATTAGTTACTTACTGCTTGTGAACTTTAGAGAACATAGCATTGTATGTACGATGTTGAACGCATAATTTCGAGTGACAGCGTTACTTATGTGTCTCTACAACTATCGGATGAACCAAACCATTCATATAAAATGATAGAAACAAGCTTTATAACTTTTATTTCTGACAGTGATATTATAAGCTTATATCAAAGAGTATATTCTCTTTGCTTATATTGTCATAGTTACGATACCAATAAAGAGTGTCACAACTCCCTTGGGATATAAAGACGCTATAATTCCCTCTACGGCTCTTTTATGAACCAGTAACCTAGCAACAACCAAGACTGCAATCGACGATACCTGAATCAAATATACCGGAAATGAACAAACTTTATTAAACTCGGTCAGAAATAAAATTATCTATGTATCACGGGAATTAATAGGTCTTATAATTCCCTTGATACATAAATAACTATTATGCAGTCAAATTATGATTTCATAATTCCCTTATTGGCTTAAAGTAGTTCGGCTGTTTCGTTTTTGACGTTAGGATTTGTCGAGAGTAGGCTCAAATTAAAGCTAGAAGCGTCCTGAACACGATGCCGTTCAGAAAAAGTGCCCTTACCGGACTCGTTTTTCGGCTTTTTAACATGGGCTCTTATGGGAGAATTTGTTTTATCGTGATTAAAGCCAAATGTTACGGCCAATAAGCACCCTAAGAAAGGGTCAACTTTAAGGGTAAAGGCGTAAGTTACTTTACACCCGTTAGGTGTAACGGTATTTTGCAACGGTACAATTTGTATACATATAAATAGAAAATGTTTCGACTCCAGTAGAAGCTAATGTACAACAGAATGTAACAGAATGTAAGAGAATGTAAAATAATGTATAAATAAATAAACAAAAAAAGCATACAGTCCACTTTAATAACAAAGAAAGAATTAACCATTAAACATGGTCTTTCGAGCCGAATATTAAAACAATAAGAAGAAGAGAACGTGTGTGTGTGCAATTGTGTGACTTGTGACAATCATCAATCATCAGTAAAATTCGACGACCACCTTGGGGCGAAGAAATTTACAGAAGAAGCCTGAAACAATAAGGCGCCTGAAACAATAAGGCAGTAACAACGAAATCCAACAGTAAAAGCGTGAGTCATTTCCATTTTATTCCAATATTTGCATGCTTCAATTTGGTAATCTTATTTTACAATTTATTTGATTACATTGGCACTCGTTTTACTTTGGTACTTTGTTCGATTTACATACAATTTACAATTAAGACAATTTTACAATGGCGGATCTAGCTAAATTGAAATCTCAACGTAGTAATGTAAAGGCTTCAATTACTAGAGCCACACAATATTTCAATAAAATAGGTCAAGGGGAGGTTGATTCAAAGGTAGTAGCCGAACTAAATATTAGAATAGAAAAAATTGAAGGCACGTTTGATAAATTCGAAACAATTCAAGAAGAGATTGAAAGTTTAAGTGACCCACCAGGCGTTATTGATGAAATTGAACGCGATCAATTTGAAACAAATTATTATTCAATATTGAGGGACATTAAACATCTAATTTCTTCTTACAATGAGTCATTGCGTCAACAAAATGAAAGTGTAAGGGATTCTATGCGTTCAGATACCCCTGCTGCGTCCTCAATCGGTTTAAATCAAACATTGCAACAAATTAAACTTCCTACCATAAATCTTCCAAAGTTTACAGGAAAATATGAGGAATGGGTTGAATTTAGAGATTGCTTCAAGGCTTTAATAAATGATAATGACGGTATTTCGGCTATACAAAAATTCTATTACTTAAAGTCGTGTTTACAAAAAGATGCATTGCATATCATTGAATCAATGCAAATATCCGCGGAAAACTATGAAATCGCGTGGAAAATGCTTAGTGAAAGGTACGAGCAAAAATCATTGATAATTCATAGCCATGTTCGATCAATTTGTGAATATTCGTCCTTAACAAAGGAGTCTCATGCCGATTTAAGAAACATGTTCGATACTTTCACAAAGCATTTGCGTTGTTTAAAAAGCTTAGGGCAACCGGTAGAAACTTGGGACACGTTAATCATTTATATGTTGACATCCAAATTAGACCAATCTACGCGGCGAGAGTGGGAATTGTTTGAAAAGGAAGGTGAAATTGCGTCCATTAACGATATCAATAAATTTTTAAAGCAGAGATGTGAGGTGTTAGAAAAAATTTGTTTAAATCAAATAGAGAAACCTAATCTTGAAAAGAAGGGTAAGGGTAAGGCGAACAGTTACGTGTCGAACGTTAACCCCAATGAAGCATCCAATTCTAATTCCTCAACTTCCATAACTTGCTACCTGTGCAAAAAGGGGCACACAGTATTTCAATGCAATTCATTTCTTAGAAGTTCGCCCAAGGAAAGGATGAACTTGGTAAAGGCGAACCGGCTCTGTTATAATTGTTTACGACCCAATCACGGGATGCAAAGTTGCACCGCGTCCGGTTGTCGTAAATGCCATCGACGCCATAATACCTTATTACACTTAGACAATTCAAACACTTCTCATAATATTCACAATGAAGGCGTTGCAAATAATAGCGATCCCGGTAGTAACAATGCTGAAGGTATAATCAATAACATAGACAATGCACAATCAAATCAAGTGAGCGTTTTACATACTTCTGATAATTCGTTCAAATCACAGGTTCTATTATCAACGGCAGTAGTTAACGTACAAGACTCCTGTGGGAATCTACATCAATGTCGCGCGCTTCTTGACAACGGTTCAATGAAAAATTTTATGACGGAAGCATTATCGAAAAAATTAGGTCTAACACTTAATAAAACCCATTTTACAATTTCCGGAGTAGGTCAATCAAAAATTAATGCTCAATCATACGTAAATTTAAAATTGTTGTCTCTTAATAAAACCTACAAGAATACGATTTCATGTTTGATTTTATCGAAAATTGCTGACGAATTGCCCATAATCAGCTTCAATAAAAATAATTTAAAAATCCCAAACAATCTAAACTTAGCGGATCCTAATTTTCATAAAACTGGACCTATCGATCTACGATTGGGTGCGGAAATATTTTGGCAATTGATGTGCGTGGGTCAGGTACAAGTAGGTGCACTAACTATGCAAAAGACGCGATTAGGATGGGTGATTGGTGGGAAATTCGGAGATTTAGAGGAATCAATAGAATCAATCAGTTGTTGTGCAATCGGAGGTTATGATAATGAAACGCTTGAAACAACACTAACCAATTTTTGGAAAATTGAAGAAATCAATGCCCATTCACATTTATCTGATACAGAACAGTTTTGCGAAAACCATTTTGTAAATAATTTAAAACGTAACAGCGATAACAGATTTATTGTAAAAATCCCACTAAAAGAGAATTTTAACGATTTAGGTAATTCTAAAGACCTCGCATTAAATAGATTTTACTCTTTAGAACGACGATTAATAAAAAATAAACAATTACGAGCAGATTATTGCAAATTCATGCACGAATATCTGGTATTAGGTCACATGACAGAAATTTCCGATAATGATGACAATAAAATTAGCTATTGGTTACCACATCATGCAGTTATTCGCGAGTCTAGTCTCACCACTAAGCTTCGCGTGGTATTCGATGCTAGCATGAAAACTGACAGCGGTTTAAGCTTAAATGATGTTCAATATGTAGGACCGACAATTCAAAATGATCTTTTTTCAATAATACTACGATTTCGAAAATATAAGTATGTAATGACCGCAGACATTTCCAAAATGTACCGTATGATCCTGGTAGATAAATCACAGAGGTCTTTGCAAAAAATCTTTTGGCGTGCAGACCCCGAGGAAGAACTTAAATGCTACCAATTAAATACAATTACATACGGGACAGCGTCAGCACCATATCTTGCGGTACGATGTTTACATCAGTTAGCAATCGAAAATCAGAACAAATTTCCCGTGGCAAGTAGTGTAATAAAGTCGGACTTCTATATGGACGACCTAATCACTGGAAGCGATTCGGGATGCAAAATGTTGCAGTTGCAAAACGATTTAACAAAAATACTATCTTCCGGGGGGTTTGAGTTACGAAAATGGCAATCAAATAGCACACAATTAAGTAGGCAATTTCGCGTTAAAGACAGCTTGGATGCAAGCATGCTCCCAATAGGTGACAATGACATGAACAAGGCATTGGGCGTATTTTGGAATGCAAGACAAGATTTCATTCAGTACGGCATTTCCAAGTATGCTAACAATAATATAATTACAAAACGCACCATACTATCAATGGTTTCGCAAATTTACGATCCACTCGGCCTTTTGGGACCAGTAATAATAAGAGCGAAAATATTAATTCAGAAATTATGGCAGGCGAATCTTTCTTGGGATGAGGCAATTCCTCAAAATTTGTACACAATGTGGGAAAGGTTTAGGAAAAAATTACATATATTAGAGTCAATCAAAATTCCACGATGCGTTCTAATTTCAGAATATAAGTATGTCGAGCTGCACGCATTTAGCGATGCCAGCGAGAGAGCGTTTGGAGCCTGCGTATATTTACGTACTAAGAACAATTTAAATGAAATTCAGCGCAGATTGTTGACTGCAAAATCACGCGTAGCACCAGTTAAGCAGTTAACACTTCCGAGGTTAGAACTATGCGCAGCGCTATTAGCGGCACAATTAACGGGAAAGGTAAAATCCGCTATGCATTTGACATTTGATCAGGTCTATTTCTGGACGGACTCGGAAGTGACGCTCTGTTGGATACAAGGGCCCCCAAATAAATGGAAAACCTTTGTAGCCAATAGAGTGAGCGAAATTCAAGGTTTGACTGACATAAGTGAGTGGCGCCATGTGAGCTCTAAAAACAATCCAGCCGACCTAATTTCACGAGGGATAGATGTTGAAGAGCTGGAAAACTGTACTCTGTGGTGGTCCGGGCCAATATGGCTGCAAAACCATACAGACTTACCGTTAGAAAAAAAAAATGTAACTCCTCAAAATATTCCAGAGCAACGCGTTATAACAAATTTAGTAATTTACAATAATGTTGTTAACTTTGAGCGTTTTTCATCAATGGCAAAACTTCAAAGAACATTTGCGTATGTTCTACGGTTCATCTTTAACCTACGATCAAAGGCTAATCAATTAGGGAAGAAGACAGGAATTTTGACGTGTGATGAACTACAAAACTCCTTAAAGGGTCTAGTTAAATTATGCCAAAAGGAAGCGTTTCCACAAGATTATGAGCAATTACTAATTGAAAAACGATTACATAAAAAGAGTCAATTATTAACCTTAAATCCGTTTATAGATGAAAATCAATTAGTTCGGGTAGGGGGTAGAATACAATTGGCAAACTGTAAAGACGATAAAAGACATCCGATGATTCTGCCTCGAAAGCATCACTTAACCATTTTAGCATTGCAACAGGAACACGTCAGGTTATTGCATTGCGGTCCAACAATGTTGCTCGCATCAATTCGCGAAAAAGTCTGGCCGTTAAACGGACGTAATGCATGCCGCGCTGTGGTGCAAAAATGCGTAAAATGTTTTAGAGTAAACCCGCCTAATCTAGCTAACAATCTTATGGGTAATTTGCCCGCGTATCGAGTAAGTCAATATTTCCCATTTTTCAATACCGGGTGCGATTATATAGGACCATTTCAATTGAGAGATAGAAACACTAGAGCTTCAAGGGGTGCAAAATTAATTAAGGGGTATGTGTGTCTGTTCATATGTCTTTCTACAAAGGCGATACACCTTGAAGCAGTCTCAGATCTAACCACAGATTGTTTTATTGCTACGCTAAAAAGGTTTATTGGTAGGAGGGGTAAACCCGCAAATATATTCTGTGACAATGGCACGAATTTTGTTGGCGCAAGTGCCGAGTTAAAGAGAGTTGAACAATTGTTACGAAAGGATTCACATTTAATTTACAATTATTTGGCTACAGAAAACATTATGTGGCATTTTATTCCTCCCAGGGCACCTCATTTTGGAGGTATCTGGGAAGCCAATGTAAAACGAACAAAATACCATTTAAAGCGGGTCATGGGCGAATCACATTTAAATTTCGAAGAGTTTGCAACCATATTAATTCAAATTGAAGCAGTGCTAAACTCCAGACCCCTATGTCCTCTCTCCTCTACACCCGATGAACTAACTCCTCTAACACCCGCACATTTCCTGTTGGGACGCCCATTAACTGCGTTACCGGAAAGGTGTTACATTGATACAAAGGAAAATCGATTAAAAAGGTATGAACGGCTGCAAAAAATTGTTCAGCACTTCTGGGTACGATGGCACCGAGAATATCTAGGGGAACTTCAAACCCGAAGCAAATGGAAGCAAAGTGCCCAACAACAAGTAAAGGTCGGGACCATCGTTCTCATCAAAGAAGACAATACACCACCATTACAATGGCACATGGGACGCATCACAAGGCTGCATCCAGGAAGTGATAAAATTGTGCGCGTTGTATCGGTGCTAGTGAACAAAAGAGTAGTAAAAAGACCGGTAGCGAAACTATGTGTTTTTCCAGGTGAAGACAATTAGAGTAGTACCTAGTAGTAGAATGTAATTAGTTTCATTTCTTAGATTAATATTTATTATTATTGTAATAGCGTTATCATATTATGTATTTTTATTCCACTTAGTAGTATTTTATGTTTCAATTAGGTGTAGTTTATAATTGAAAATGTATTCACATTGTTCAAGGCGGCCGGTATGTTACGGCCAATAAGCACCCTAAGAAAGGGTCAACTTTAAGGGTAAAGGCGTAAGTTACTTTACACCCGTTAGGTGTAACGGTATTTTGCAACGGTACAATTTGTATACATATAAATAGAAAATGTTTCGACTCCAGTAGAAGCTAATGTACAACAGAATGTAACAGAATGTAAGAGAATGTAAAATAATGTATAAATAAATAAACAAAAAAAGCATACAGTCCACTTTAATAACAAAGAAAGAATTAACCATTAAACACCAAAATAAACGTTAAATCCCAAAACGGGCTCGGTAGAAATATCGATAGGTATAAAGAAAAGTACCTCTTACCGGTACCAAAAAAGAGAAAACGGGAAAAAAGACCCAAAAAGAGGCCCGTCGGCTGCTGCCGTTTCAGGCCGGGCACGGCAGCCAACATCCCGGCAGTGAACGAAGCATTAGCGGCGCTCATTTTATGATTCCGCGAACGTTCGGGACCCATAAATTCAATATTTAGATGTCAAATTATACCTAGCCGATTTATTTATAAAGAAATACTAGCGTTTGTAGGCGTTTTTACGCAATGTGTCAGTTGTAGTACTTCATCGCCGAGAATTGGTATGAGACCCAAAAATAGTCCAGTGTAGCACTAAATAACATCTTAAAAAAAATTAAATAGCATTTAAGAACAAAAATAGCATGTTTAGAGAGAATAACACATAACTAAACCCTCAAAATACTGCTGAGTATTTTATAGACGTTAATTAGTCCTTAAAAAAATTGTTGGCAGTCACTCATTTGACTTCGCTAGAAACCAGCCGAACTACTTTAAATCATTAAAATGGTCGATTGTATTTCTTCCTTTGTAATTACTTTACAATACATATCGTATATACATAGATAGTTGTAAAGGTTACAATCTAGTTGTATAATAAAGTTCTGCAAAAGAGTGATGTATATACCTTGGACTACCTAATTGGAAACAATGTGAAATGTTTTTGACCCCCCCCCCCCCCCCCAGTGTATAGGATGTACGATAGTGTTGTAGTCATAAAATGCATGTGAGCTTCCATTGGTATTTCAGAATGATGAAGAGCTAACCCACTATTAGTGGAGTAAATAATGGATAAAATTGTGTCGTTTTTTTTATGAGCTTAGAACAAGATCACACCTATTGGATATTGTCAACAATAACATTCTACACATGAAACCTCAAAATATGACCTTTTTTTGTGGTCACGACGTTTTGTATTTTCAAAAAACTGCGAAAACTTTCATTTTCTTAAAATTACGTTTTTTTATATTTGTCCTCTAATATCTACTTACCTAATTGAGCTATAGGCGATTTACATTAACTGAAGCGCCAGTCAGTGGCAGCATATGCAACTACTGCAAGTAGTATACCCTCGCTTCGCATTGCCTTCGATAGTTAAATATCACGCTAAAACGTTAATGTAAACGTTAGTTTGTGTTTCTTACATTGACATTTCTTTTATTTTGTACCTATTATGAGTAGTAATAAGTCTAATGTGAATTTTTGGGTGTATGGATGTCATACAAACAAAGGAAGAGAGCGTCATTTAATAAACACGTTTAATATTAAATGATAGTAATGAACTTGTATTTAACATAAAGACAGACTGTAAAACTAACCGCAAGTCCTACTCTTCATGTGTAATTACATAAACACCATAACTAACTACATAAACACCATAACTAACTACATAAACACCTCATGGGTATACTACTCTGGGCCGCCACATTGTTGACCACAGTGGCGCCACCAACGGTAATGTAAATCGCCTATTGACATGATTTTTTTTTTTATTTTAAAACAGACACTTTAGCGCTTCTTTCCAAGTATAAAATAGTTGATATTTTTTATTTTAAATGCACCCAACATATCGATGACCTTGGCAGTTCAGAAATTATGCAGGCAAATTTTGACTAATCGAAAAAAAAATTTGTTTTTAAGAATTTCATATAACATGCTGCGAAGAAAATGGAGACAAATGACCAAAAAAGTTTTTAGTAACATAATCGTTGTTGTCACTTTTATAGTTTAGGCGCTATGATTTTATTAAAACGCGCGGAATTTAAAATGCGGTTATACTCAACGACGAATATGGAGCTGTCGGTCTAGTCGCGTTGTTTGTAGGTACATTATTATTGTGATAATAATAACAAGTAAGTGTGAATTAATTGTGTATAGGTACTGCTAAACAATATTTTAGTAAATTGTAGTAAACCATTAACATGGAGTGTTTATTATGTGATGTAGTTGTAAACGAAAAAGATAAACTTGTGGTGCAGAAACCTTTGAAGCAGGGTTTCGAGACAATAATAAAATTATTAGTACCGCGGAAATAATAAGCGATTATTTTGGACAGGAAAGTTTTAAAATTAAGGATGATATTTTAATCGGAAAAAAAAGGTGAAATAAAGACTGCAGGAAATGTACACCTGTAAACACAATATATTGAGGTACTTCACCGAACTACAGTAATAACTAATAACTCAAACGGAGACAGAAACATTCCCGCTTCTTCAAAAACTAGGAGTACTATGGAATCTTTTAACATACGTGAAGTGTGTCTTATTTGTAATGAAAAAGGGACAAAGAAAAAATTGACATCTAGACAAACAGGTTTGTAGATTAGTATCTATTTATTTTAGGTATTACCCCACTCAGGTATTGCAATAATTAATAGAATAATTGGTTTACCTCTTTTAGGAATAGGAAAAGGTACTTACGAAAAAATAATTCAAGCTGCTAAAAACGAGACGATATTGGAATGGTTATAATGATTTGTTTGCGCACGATGCAAAATATCATAGGTTGTATTATAGCCATTACCAAAGAGTAATACTCTTTGCCATTACATTTCAAAATAACAAGCCTTCTGTAATAAATCAAAAATTAACAAAAAACCCACAGCCCCTAAGGACCCAACTTTTTTATCAAAGTCTGATAAAGTTGAGACCAAAAAGAAAATCGCAGTCAAATTCAGAATCAGTCAGATTCAAATTATTCCTTTGGATCTGAAACTAGTAAGGGTAATGTCTGTAAAGAACAAATTGCTCAAAACGAGTATCAAATTTTACACCAAGCAGCTGGGATATTGAAAAAACAGACGCAAAATTTTAAGTCTGCGCGAAAAGAATTTCCTGCTCCCCATGATATTAATCAGGATGAGTTTTTAAAGCAAGTACCAAACATATTACTGGAATTTATTTCTTTGCTCCTATTTCTCGCAATATTATTATGGCCCAGTTCGACAAGTCATATAAGAAAAACTTTCTTCTAATGATATCAGGCAATTAACAACCAATATTGCCAAACAAAGAATTAATCTGACACAATTTATGTACCTCCCTCCAGGTGTACAGGTTGTTGATAATAAAATCAAACATTTCGATTTAAATGAAGACACCTATTGATGGAAAAAATACTACTCATTGTATGGGTATGGTAGATACTATTTTAGCAACGTTCAGAAAATATTGACATTTTTGAACCCTCCAACCCTACCAGAACCTGTACCCTTTAAGTCGTTTAAATTTAAGAAAGAAAAGTATGAGAGGTTTTCAAAAATAAACTTGGCATGGAAACTTTTTCAACATTTTAAAGGCATAGTCCATTTTTAACATGGTCAGGCTTCAATAAGATGATATCCGAAAATATGTTGTCTTTATGTTATTTCACCTTTTTTTTCCGCGTAAAATATCATCCTTAATTTTAAAACTTTCCTGTCCAAAATAATCGCTTATTATTTATATAAAGACAACATATTTTCGGATATCATCTTATTGAAGCCTGATTAATATCATGGGGAGCAGGAAATTCTTTTCGCGCAGACTTAAAATTTTGCGTCTGTTTTTTCAATATCCCAGCTGCTTGGTGTAAAATTTGATACTCGTTTTGAGCAATTTGTTCTTTACAGACATTACCCTTACTAGTTTCAGATCCAAAGGAATAATTTGAATCTGACTGATTCTGAATTTGACTGCGATTTTCTTTTTGGTCTCAACTTTATCAGACTTTGATAAAAAAGTTGGGTCCTTAGGGGCTGTGGGTTTTTTGTTAATTTTTGATTTATTACAGAAGGCTTGTTATTTTGAAATGTAATGGCTATAATACAACCTATGATATTTTGCATCGTGCGCAAACAAATCATTATAACCATTCCAATATCGTCTCGTTTTTAGCAGCTTGAATTATTTTTTCGTAAGTACCTTTTCCTATTCCTAAAAGAGGTAAACCAATTATTCTATTAATTATTGCAATACCTGAGTGGGGTAATACCTAAAATAAATAGATACTAATCTACAAACCTGTTTGTCTAGATGTCAATTTTTTCTTTGTCCCTTTTTCATTACAAATAAGACACACTTCACGTATGTTAAAAGATTCCATAGTACTCCTAGTTTTTGAAGAAGCGGGAATGTTTCTGTCTCCGTTTGAGTTATTAGTTATTACTGTAGTTCGGTGAAGTACCTCAATATTATTGTGTTTACAGGTGTACATTTCCTGCAGTCTTTATTTCACCTTTTTTTTCCGATTAAAATATCATCCTTAATTTTAAAACTTTCCTGTCCAAAATAATCGCTTATTATTTCCGCGGTACTAATAATTTTATTATTGTCTCGAAACCCTGCTTCAAAGGTTTCTGCACCACAAGTTTATCTTTTTCGTTTACAACTACATCACATAATAAACACTCCATGTTAATGGTTTACTACAATTTACTAAAATATTGTTTAGCAGTACCTATACACAATTAATTCACACTTACTTGTTATTATTATCACAATAATAATGTACCTACAAACAACGCGACTAGACCGACAGCTCCATATTCGTCGTTGAGTATAACCGCATTTTAAATTCCGCGCGTTTTAATAAAATCATAGCGCCTAAACTATAAAAGTGACAACAACGATTATGTTACTAAAAACTTTTTTGGTCATTTGTCTCCATTTTCTTCGCAGCATGTTATATGAAATTCTTAAACACAAAATTTTTTTTCGATTAGTCAAAATTTGCCTGCATAATTTCTGAACTGCCAAGGTCATCGATATGTTGGGTGCATTTAAAATAAAAAATATCAACTATTTTATACTTGGAAAGAAGCGCTAAAGTGTCTGTTTTAAAATAAAAAAAAAATCATGTCGATAGTTCAATTAGGTAAGTAGATATTAGAGGACAAATATAAAAAAACGTAATTTTAAGAAAATGGAAGTTTTCGCAGTTTTTTGAAAATACAAAGCGTCGTGACCACAAAAAAAGGTCATATTTTGTAATTTCTAATAAACAATGATCTCTCTAATAAAATGAGATATAAATATCACTTTGTTCTAACGTAAAAAAAAAATAATCGAGAAGGAAGCGACTTTTGCCTTGTTTTTTACTCCACTATATGCAAAAATTCATCGCAGTAACAGCTCGTAGTAACGTCACCCAGTTACACTGCGACGTTAGCATTGATGTACTTATAGCCCCTAGAAACACATAGTACCGACAAGCTGGAGCAAACCTGACATCAACATTGAAATACGAAAACTCCCTAAGGCAATCGACGCTAATTTCAAATGTTATGATTTATTATTTGAGGTTAAATTTTCATAACTAATGTGATTAATTGAACCATTCATGGAATGTTAATTCAATAATTAAACCTAGAAAATTTATGAAAAATGTCTTAACAGCCGTTTTCAGACTAATCGGGCCCTCTCATTACCTTTTGTTACAGCCTCAATAGTTCAGCTTCACGGCCTGTCGTTACACAAATAACTTATAAATTGCAAATTATACAATTTCAATGCGAGCAATTCACATTACTTTAAAGGATGCATTTAATTTAATTACCTAAATTACTGTAAGTATATTTTTGTTTATAAGGGGAAAGTGAGGTTAACCATGTTTTTGTCCTACTAAGGCACAAACCACTACTAAGGTTCGCAGGGATTCTAAATAAACTTTGCCCGTTTTTGCCACTGCTGGTGCAACCTCTTGTAAAGCAACCTCGCACTTATAATAATTTACAATTTACATGTTATTTACGGAAATTTTCAGGTGGAAAGATTGCAATGTAAACAAATAGAGAAAACAATAAAAGCGAAAAAACACATGTGGCGCTTGCGCTGTTGCGCTTTCTCATCGCTTTCTATTCACGCACTTCATCCGCTTAGGGAATTTTTTAGTGTTACCATTGTTACCAACCAATTTTGCTCCAGTCGGCAAGATCAAACGTTGTCGGTACTATGTGTTTCTAGGGGCTATAGATGTACTATTAACATCGTGTTACCGTCGCAGAGTCATTACATGTTCGCGCCAATAACGTCAGCACTATAACATCGCAACCATTACATTCACGCGATATTGCGTAAACGTCTACATTTCTTGTTTATTCAATGTCGACGTTAATACGATGTATACCTATTGCTTGTTTATTCAATGCTGTTTGTGAACGTCCTGACCATATTCTGTCAAATATTCACCCAGAATATTCATTAAACACCAAAGAAATGGTAGAAAACTACATTTGTACGTTCAACTGTACTTAATTATTTTAACTTAATCATTACACAATCCGGATTTTTACCTGAACTTCAAAAGGCGACCACTTTATTATGTTACCTTACTTATTCTGGTCTTGTTTGAAAGTTTCCTTTAAACAGCTTCGAACCTGTGGAAGTAGGGTCTTCAAAATCCTAAATACGATATTACCGCTGAGTTAATCTGAAACATACCTACTGGTTGACTTTTCGTACTTTGCTTTGTATTCGTGTTAATAGTTTAAATTTTTTAAATTTTTCTTAGAAGTTGATAACCTAAACGTCCCAGAACTTTATATCAAATAGACTTTATATAAATATCAGTAAAAAAAGATTTCACTTACAACGTCCTTGAGACATCTCTATGATTTGTTCAAAATTCGCTTGAGCGAAAGTATGTTGACATCGATGAAACGTTATTATGTTTTGTTGTTTTCCTATACATTAAATCAATGTTGGCTAACGTTGATGTTCACAAACATTTCACTTATAACGTCATTGAGACATCTACTTCGTCAAAGTAACGGTGCTTGAGCGAAAGTATGTTGACATCGATGAAACGTTAAATGCTTTGTTTGATAACAACGTTGTTTTTTACACACTAACGTTGGCTAACGTTAATGTAACATCTCTTGCTTAGTGGGAAGTGACGCTTTTGGTTTTCATTTATTATTTCTAAATTATATCCTAATGTATTTAATTCTTCAATGCCCTTAGTTATATGAATAAGTTATGGATTTTTGATTGTTTAGATTGCTGCTTTGTTACAAGTTGGAGCTTACACCATAGATCGGTAATCTTACGTCAAGTTAGGTAGACGTCATTGTCAGCTGTGTAGAGTCATTATTTACCTATACAAAAGTACTATGCAATATTAACAAAAATTGCTGTAATGTTGTTAAATTTACTTGAAACTGGCTACATTTAAAATAATTAACTCAACATCATAAACACGCAAAATGTTATCACAAAATTAAATTTACTCGCAGTTACAACCGTAAATGCGGTTTAATTCAGTTTCTTTGCGTCTATACACCTTTTGGGACATATCATAAAGAACTCAGTAGCGAAATATAAGGTTTGACCTACATTTTATAATATATAACAAAAGAGCGAGGCGCTACCGTCATTTCTGTATAAGTTTAAACTTCACATAAAATGTTTCCTGTACCGTAAAATCTTTTGAAAGATTGTAGAAGTAACCATCTTTCTAAAATAAAATTGAGTAAGTGAGGGAGAGAAAATAAAGGAATAACCAATTTTCTCCTTACTGAACCAAGTGAAAAATATTTGACACAACTTGTTCCTTTACTTATTGAAACTTGTAAGAATTATGCGAAATCGTAAAAAATTATATGCGAGAGAATTGAAATTTATCACACTATCTCTAAAAAATCTTTTGAATACCTATCGCAATATTCTTAAATTACACCTTGTAAAAAGAATTTCGGTTTTATTCAATATAGTGACTGAGATTTATCTACTTTACTGTCTTCGTTATACTTTATTGCTTTTTCAGTACTATAAAAATAGGAAAATCGCAGGAACATCTAAACGTAATTTTAAATTATAAATAAGCTCTCCTCCACAAGGATTGTCCGAACAAAGTCAACAAGGGTAAAATACAGTGAAAAGTTCATATTTGATTTTTCCCTCGCTAACTAGGGTCGTAATTTGCATTTTTATTGTATTGGCTCTTCAAGAATCTCTTCTCGTTTGTTTTCTACTCTTTTGTGTGTTTACTCAGCAATTGACAGTCGCCTTACTTCTTCACTTCATTGTGATCTCGCACTACACGGTATTCATTTCAGAGGTCGCCGATGCGAAAAGTGACTCGGTATCATTAGTATGTGCATTTTAAGGAAACTTTATTCTACACAAAAAGGATTTCTTTTTCTTAAATAGCTCATTCGTAATCATCAATAATCGCAGATGTTTAGGTACAAGAACACTGTATATAAATTTCACCCACAAGATGGTGGATATCGACTTAATATTTTCGTCACAAAAATGAACGGGGGTATAAATTAAGAAGAACACAAAAAAGTTGTATCCCAACACCACGTTATACAGGGTGCTTCGAAGTTGTTATACGCATTATTTTAGGTACTTATTAGTTCTCTCGCAGAGGAAAAAAGAAAAATTTTCTTATAGACATATGTTTTAAATTAGAGTAATTGTTTAAAGTGGCCTCGGCATTTACTACGAAGAATCTGTGTCCGATAAAACCATCATAGTTACCAATATGTTACCTGTTCATTAAATGTCTGGTGCAATCTTTTTGGGGACAACCTTTTCGGCTCCTCTCCATTTTTACCACCTCGGCTTCCAGCATTTTTTGTAAAATAATCTCGATGAGTATCTAAATGATATTTTGATTGCGAACAAGTAGAGAATGTGGGTTGCACATGACGGTGCTCCACCTCATCATTTTTATACCTATTCCCCTCGATTACTGAAACATAACATTACGGTAACCGAAAAAAACCGATTAAATGGTCATAACTCATAACGCAAAAATTAAAATAATTAAGAAAACTAAATGTTTCATGGGGGGTCCTACTTGCCCATAAAATGTTTTTAAGCAAATGAAAAACTTCTTGAAATATTTCGCTTATTTTCTCCCATCAGACATACTAAGTTTACATGATTTATAGTCTACTGATGGTCCGAGAATGTTTATCCTATAAACAACGCTGTAATCACTCATTGTTGGTATTATTATTATTACTATTTATAACGTTTTACGACGTAAGTTTACAGAAAATTGATGAAAGTCCATAGCAGAAGGTCTACAAACTGCCAGTCACGAACTTGAAAGCGTTGAGCTGCGTAGTTTTTACTTGTATTTTCTTTACTTTTAGCTCAATTATTATAGCTCACTACCAAAGTGGGCAAACGGGAGTAAAAAGTAAAAACCCAACCACAATAATATTCCTCGCAGCCGTGCATAACTGTGACCTTATAAAACGAATTCCTTGGAATATTTGAAAGAGTAGTAATTTCGCGAGACATTAATAAAGGTACTAGAGTACCTTTTCAAAACATCATGAAGATAATTTTATTTCCGTAAAAATACGAGCCACGTTGTATGGAAATCGTCAATATTTTTAAAATGCACAAACATACAGTAAAATCACAGATAATAGTCATATATCGAATAAAAAAATTAAACTATCTAAATACGAATCACAGACCATAAGACTTCTACAGGGTGGTCCACTAAGGCCGGTGACTGAGGAAGTAATAGTCATAGAGGTTTGAATTTTGAAAAGAAAGGTAGCCAAAAGAAATTGCTGTAAATCATTTTGAAGTTTCTAATTCTATCGCTAGTGAGCGTAATTGCTAAGGTCATCTAAAGGAAGGTAATTTTCTAGACAACATTCCCATATAACTGAAATACTACAATGTAGGACGTAATGTAAGAGGAGGAAGATCTAGCGATTAAGGGCGCTATAGTTTAGGTTTGACTTAATCGAATTTGGTAACCTAGGTCACGTTCAAGGATCCCGATTCACGATAAACATCGCTGGTTGAGGGTGGTGTTCCCTCAATCAGGCAAAATTCTAGCAAGACTAGTGCTAATGACCAAAGTAGTTGATGCTTGGGAATCCAATGTTCCTACATCTCATCCCAAAATATAAATACAAATGCAAACGCATTAGTGTGTCGGTGATCCATGCTCGATGAAATATTTGGAAATAGTAATCACAAAACCTTCCCCATATGAAATTTATTAAATCGTAGAATAGAAACGTGCGTTAAGTTAAGTTATCCCATATTTCTCATTATATCTTCCATCCTTGCCTTTCCTGGACCTTCACCTCTCTATCCCTCACTAATATCTCTTCCCTCATGATATCACCAAACCCTCCCTCCCTTCTCCTCTGCACCTCCTTCGTCTCATATCCGCCCCGTTCGTAATAGTTGTCCCTATCATCCTGACCATACTTTAGCTTGCCCTTCTTCACCTCTTCCCAACAACATTGCAACAGATCCCCCCTCTACCCCTCTCTAGGCCGACCTCGTACCTCATCGCCATTTTGGTATTATATCTCATTAGGTACCCCACATATTTAACTTCCCCCACACCTTCTATCTCCTCCTCACTCACTTCCATCCCACGTACATCGCGCCGCCCCTGCTTTTATGAGGAGGGAAAAGGTGGAAAGTAGGGAGAAGGACAGGCGGGAGTAGTTGTAAGAGGGGGAATAGAATCTTGTATTTATTTGATTATTATGTAACAAAAAATACAATAAACCCTGCTTTTTTGAAAAATTACGATCTTGGTTTTATCCCCCCTTACCTCCAGTCCTCTTTTGTCTGAAAACCTCTTGACAATCCTCATCATCCCCCTCATCTCATTTCCCGTTTTAGCAATCAATACGATGTCATCGGCATACGCCAAGGCCCACACCTTTCCTCTTCCAATTACAACTCCGCCACACTGCACGTCTCCACCTCCCCACCAACCCCTCTATATATAAGGAGAACAACCTTGTGCTTAGCGCTTTAACCATTACAAACGCCTTCTCGCACTTTTCCCCCACTTCTCCCTTGCACCTTGCCACATCATACAGCTCTTGCGTCCTCACCACTAATTCTTGACTAATACCCTATTTCTCATTATTCCTCATAGTTTATCCCTACACACTGTCGAACGCCCTTTTAATGTCTAAAGTTGAAAGTTGAAAGTCCGCCTGGCAATCCCCAATTAGATTTTTCTCCCCTATTTCCGTCTCTAAGCGTTCTTGTAGGATCATGGCATACACCCTATACCCCACGTTTGTTATACTAATATCCCTATAGTTTCTAACCTCCTTTCTGTCTCCTCCCTTATACACCGGGCAAACTACCACCTCCCCCATCCTTCCGGTACCTCTTCTCCCGCCCATATCCGGTTCACAATCCTTCTGAAATTGCTCATCGCCCTGTTTCCCATGTATTTTCCAGTGATGAGTTTTTTGGTTTTCTCCAAAAAAGTCATCACCCTAATGCTCAAAATCTTCGAAGCATCTGTGCTGACGAACTTAATAAAATTAACATACCCACCGGCAGATTTAATAGTAAAATCCTTAACAGCTTATCCTCCAAGTTCAAGAAGTTCGACTTCGTCTGTATTTTCCTTTCCTCGCCTTTATGCTCTCCTCAAAATACACAAAAATAACATCCCCATGCGTTCCATTGTCTCATTTACTAACACACCTGTTTCTAAACTGTCTGATTGACTGAATTGTATGTTACGGACTCGTTTCAATTTTTCTCTCTCTTACTCAATCAATGCTACTGATTTGTCCAAAGAACTTTCCGATTTCCAAGTCAAAAATCATCATCAACTCTTTTTTTTTGATATTGTCAATCTATCTCCCAGTGTTCCCTTCGATGAATGTCTGAATATTGTCAACACTTACCTTGTCTCTTCAAATCTCCCAGACCACGTGTGCTGATTTCTCAGCGATAGTCTAAAATTATGTTATGTTATAACCAAAACTTTTTCAAATTTAATGGTAACACTTATGTTCAACTTTCTGGTTTACCTATAGGTACCAATTTGTCCGCTCTTCTTGCGGAATTATTTTTGACCTCCCTCGAAGTGAATAAGATTTTCAACAACAATAGTTTTATTACTGAACGAAAAGATTTGTCGACCACATTTTCGTCATTTTCAAGGGGAGTGATCAGGATAATGACCACTGTTTCCGTTTCCTCAATAGTTTATTTACTTTAGAAAAGAACATAATAGAGCCCTTTAGTTCCTACCACCCTCTATCTCACAAACTGGCGGCCTTTAGGTTTTATTTCAACAGACTCCACCACTTACCTTTAAGTCAGTCTAATTATATCTAAGAATACAACCTAATCTTGGACTTAGCTGATCGAAATGGATACTCGAAGCCTTTGATCCTTAAACTTTATAATAACCTAACTCGCAAATTGAACAAAAAAAAGTATACTTCCCTGCAGCCCATCACTGATCACGACTCTCAAAATTACTATTCCTTGCCATTCATCGGTCCCTCATCCTACTTTTTCAAAAAATTGTTCAAACAGTATGATATTAAAATTTCTTTTTCCTCGAAACATAATCTTAAGAATGTCCTTGTCCACACCAAAGATAGAATTGAGAATTTGGATAAATCAGGTGTTTATAAGCTTATTTCTGGTACTTGCGGCTCCTTTTATATGGGCCAAACAGGGAGAAAGTTCAAAAATAGAGTTAAAGGACACTTTTCGTGTATAAAGAACAATAATGTCGGCTCCTCCAAATCCTCATTCGTCAATCACATTCTAGACTCCGGACATACCTTCGATCCACAAATTAATTTTGAAATCCTTCATTGCTGCAATAAAGGCATTGAGACCAAAGAAATCATTACAAATTTCAATAACAATTCCTTTTCATCGCTTAACGAGCTTCTGAATTTGAATAAAAATAATCTACTATTCCTTGAATTTGCGCGACGGTTATTCTTGATTTTGTCCTTACAGGTTTCTTCTAGCCCCACTCCTCTCGTTGCAACAGTCGCCATGTCTCTTTCAAATTTGTTCACTTTCAGTGTCCGTTGTGGCCGGTGGCCGGTGGCCATTTTCCTTTTTGCACCATGTGCTTTCTTTTCAACAGCAGCCGCTGTCAGGATCTAGGTACGTACTTATTGGGAAACGAGACATCTTGGATTATTTCGAACACCTCCCACTTGTCAATTCCAATGCGAATCAAAATAATTTTGTAAAGCGAAATAAGAGCATTACATACTAAGGTGATCCAATGATCCAAAACTTGTATAAGTAAGTTAGAGTTCGCCTTAATTACGAAATGATTATTGGAATAAGAATTATGGCATGAATAAACTATTGAATTATCAATTCTTTACGTAAAATGTTCTGTGCACGCTGAGTTTGTAGATTTATAAAGTTAGTAAAGATTTATAGAGACGATTAGGTTGTCAAATATACTCTAGAGTAAGGGGAAAAGGATTAACTTGATTATAAAGTCGCGAGACGCGTTTAAAACTGAAAACGACGTATAATTAATTTAAAATTTCGAAACGCTTCCAAAATATTACTAAACTTTCGGTGTTTTATTTTGTGACTTTATGATGGAAAAGTTAAGATTATACGATGTAGCGGGCAATGTTCGTGACCTAACGATCTTAAAGGTCACAAATACTTTGGCCCAGTTCAAAAGGGTGCACAAGCTCGAGAAAACGACCGGATCAAAGCTATTTCTCTGTGATGTATTGTTTTCTTGTCTTAAGCTTTTATAGTTTATCATGATCTGGCCTTTTTTGGGATATATCGTAAACTTCTGTACCATAAAATTTCTCGGTAATGTTCGCTAAATCCGATTTGATTCAAGGAACGTCAAATACTACTCACGCGTTATCACCTCATTCTATTCTTTATACTGATTGGTGCAACGTAATTTTATTACTCCGCTCTTTACCTTATTAAATTACGTACCAAGAACAATGCGAAGAGGAAAGTACATTTTTGTTACTTTCACTTTTAAACCTTTCGTATTTTCGGATGCGGTAAATTTCGAACTTAACCACGATAATGTTTACAATCATTAAAAAAACTGGATAATGGAAGGTCGTTACAATAAATTCGTACCAACCATTTACATAAGCCTAACTATATTTGCATATTAACAATAAGTAAAATTTATGTTTTTTTTTAAGCAAAATTTATTCCTATTAATAAACTTAAATGTTATCTTTTCGCCCTTACTTGTCGCATATTTACATCCCCAAATTTAAATTTACCTCTCAATTATATGATAGTAACCTAATCGAAAACTTCAGATCAAATAAAGATTTCGTTCTGTTTCGAACAACAACCTCGACAGTTAGGTCTGCAAATTTACAGGATCGATATTTTCTAACAATTTTGTTCGGTTTGACAAAACTAACTAATCCAGTGTTACATTTGATCCCTCGTTTGATTCTAATTAGTGGAGAAATTTTCATGAGAAAATTCTCCATCACATAACCAATCATATATCTTAACACGTGGAATAAATGTAACACTGGATCAATAAATTTTGTGAAACCTACTCTTTGTCGTTTCAAAATAAAACCAAAATACAAAACGAAATTGTGAGGAAATAAGGAAATATGTAGCTAAAATAATCTTGTATAGTTCTCTAAAAAAAATCGATAGAAAGAGCAGAGGATGGTTGTTACGGAACAGGCCCCACTGATTTGGCGATAATTTGGTAACCGCAGGTTACAAACCATTCCCTTTCCTCTTATCGTTGAATCTACTTGTACAATCAGTGTTATCAAAATTTTTTAAATTTGAAATGGTACGGTCTGGATCGACGGAAGGAAAAAATTTCTATTTTCCTACTAATCTTTATCCTTGAGGGAATATCAAATTACACGCTCATTAGAACCCACTCGAATTTATTAACTAACCTATTCAGAAAAGTTATAACGTCGTATATTTATTTTGGGATCGTTCTTAAAGTCTAATACACCCTGGTTAGCTTAACAATAAGGGCGCACACACAACAAAAAACAAAGCAGCTTGGTTGAACGCAAGATACTTTTTTTATTGATTTAGGGGACTTCCTTTGACCAAACGTGCAGGAAAAATTTCCCTTTTTAACCTTTTTTTAAAATCTGTCCTGTCCGCCGGGAACTCAATATGAAGATCTTGAAATTGAAACCTTTGCAGTTATTGATCGAACTTCGCCCTTTTCGATAATGAGAATTTTCTTTATAACTGCTCCCGAAAATACTAAGGTTCCCCGCTAACTATGTTAGGACTTATAGTTCTCATTCTGGTACACAACAGTTTATTGATTTCCCGAATGTAATTGGTAAATAAGGGAAATAAAGGTATGGTAATTGATTGAGACTGCAATGTAGATACTTTAAATGTTTTCTTAATAATTGACTATGCAAGCATATTATTAGCCCTGCATACTGGGTTTGATCCTCTGGGATTAGTACCTAACATATTCATAATTAACATAAAAGCTTTCTATTAACGTTTATGGTTACTTCATTTATTTTTATTTAAGTATATATTTATTATTACAATTAATTACTCAAAGTCAGAGAAGACAGATCGGTAACCATTTACTTAGAAAGAATTTTCGTTATAATTGAATAAAGTGAAACATAGAATGGAATAAAACTCAGTGTGGAAAGCACTTTAAGAGTGGGTGGCCCGTGGTTTCAGAAAAAAAGAATTAATTATAATTAATGGCAGAAATACAACAAGTACGAGCAAAGTTTTTCTAAATATTCTTTACTTACCTATACATATACCTTGTGAACAATTACTAATGATACTGACTGAAAATTAAAAAAATGATGAAAGTATTAAGAATTATGGTTTTGAACAAAAAAATACTTTTAGTTTAAGTACAAATTTTATTTACAAGATTTCATGTCGTTTAGGTAACACTTCTGTGGATAATTTGTCCAATAAATTTTTGAATTAAATACCTTAAGAAACATTGTATTTTGATTGCATTACGTTGATGATATTTTAGCTTGTTTTGAATAGTTTATTCATAGCTATTGATAATTAATATAATTACATAGTAATTAATAATAATAATTACGAGCGGAATAGATTTAAGGTGAATCATGCAGTTTTTGTTTTACGAATATCTATGCTTAAAAAGAGCAAATTTAATGGATTCTCAAGTTAGAAGAGTAAGCTCTAAGCTATATAGTAGGTACATATTAAATAGTACCTACTCATTACTGTACGTAAATTTGTATATCTGATGTTTTAAAAAGTCATTCAGGAAAGTGGTCCCATCGATCCTTATTACGCTAAAGTTTGCGTCATAAAGAAAGATTTTTGAAAGAAATTAATGATGTGAACTGAAGAAACTACCACTGATTGGACCTTATTGCATGGAAAATATAAAAATAGGTACCAAGAAGAGAATTAGTCAAGTTGTTGTCAAATATTTTGCTTCACTTGGGAAGGTCTGAAAACCTGGTAAACCCCACATCCAACTTACTCATATCATGTTAAACAAAATAATGGAAACACCTAACATTTTTGCATCAAAATCTTTGAACATGATTTAAACAATCAAAACTTGATATATTTTATTGTTTGTTTGTTTATTATTTTTGTTATTTGATATGTTTATTTAAAATTACTGTTGTTTAAAGATATTTAAAAAGAAATTGGTTATAATTTATAAAAATGGCAGATCTCTCGGACTTTCAAAGAGGCCAAATTGTTGGTGCTCGTATGACAGGCCCTACTGTAACAGAAACCGCCCGAATGCTTGACGTTTCAAGAAGTAATGACTGTCTTTGAAAGAGAAGGAAAATGGTCCTCAGCAAAGCACAGTTCCGGCCGAAAGTCAAAGCTGTCAGAGAGACCGTTCGAGTCTAAATGAAGGATCGCAAGATCACGGCTCCTAAAATCACTGCAGAGCTCAATGAACACCTACAGAACCCAGTTTCCATAAAAACTGTCGGGAGCTGCACAATTCTGGATTCTACGATCTACGATCTCAAAGACAAATGTTTCAAAGCGTGGTGTAGAAAACTCCAGAATTGGTCCCTTGAGCAGCGGAAAAATGTGATTTTCTCTGATGAATCATCGTTTACTTTATTTCCAACCACCGACCGAATGTACGTTTGGAGACGGCCGAAAGAAACATTTAATCCAGACTGCTTTCTCCCAAATGTCAAACATGGCGGGGGTTCTGTGATGATCTGGGGTGCTATTTCTTGGAAATCCGGCAGGCTAATGATTTCCCTTCATGGAAGAATTAACAGCCGACATTATTTAGGAATGTTGGGGGACCAAGTTCATCCTATGGTTCAAGAACTGTTTCCGGAGGGGGATGCCATCTTTACAAGATGATAATGCTCCAATCCATACAGCTAGAATTGTTAAAGAATGGCACGAGAAACATTCTAATGAAGTTAAGCATCTCATCTGGCAAAATCTCCAGACCTCAACATTATTGAGCATTTATGGTCGATTTTAGAGCGTCACTGAAGAAGTCGATTTCCGCCGCCATCGTCTCTAAAAGAACTGGAGGGTATTTTAACTGAAGAATGAGCTAAAATTACTTTGGAAACAATTCACAATTTGTATGAATCAATACTTCGGAGAATTGAGGCTGTAATTGCTGCAAAAGGTGGACCTACACCATATTAACATATATTGTTGATTTTTAAGGTGTTTCCATTATTTTGTCCAACCCCAGTAAATCAGCATCACTATTATTAAACTAGAAGACTAATGGGGGCCTTTCTCTACCTTCTTTTCAGAATACAGTACTACAAAAATAACTCAAAGGTTCCAAAATAAAGTACTAAGGAGTATGATGGTAGATTCGTCCTAGTACAGGGTGTTTCAGACCACCCGTACCGCCCAAATATCTCGCGAAATACAAAACGCATTGAAAAAAGAAAAAATACGTCTAAATTTTTTAAGACTCTATTCTTTGATAGTAATAGGATGTCCCCATTCCCACCCCCGGGGGTGGAGAGGGGGTAACTTCGTAATCTTAAATACCACCCCCCAGTTTATTATGCAGATTTGAATTCTGCGTTAACAAATAGGAACTTTTTGTTTGAAACATTTTTTGAAGTTCGTAACAGATGGCGCTATGATCGCCGAAAGAAGTTTACCGATTACCTATGCTAATTTGATGTCAGTTTTGTTAAGTGAGAATCAAAAATGTTAATGCTTTGTAAAAGGGAAGAGGGGAGCTTTATTAACCCCCCCCCCCATCCCCCACACCGCCACTTCACCCCTAATTTTGGATTTAAACGTATCTCGAATGTCAATGTGTTCTTTACTGGTGAAATCAAAACATTTCAAATTTTTTTTTCTATTTTCCATCAAAAATTTACAAAATTTAACTTCTTCAATCGTGGTATTGAACAGTTGTTTAAATCTAAAATGGTTGCGTTTTCCCATCCTAGGTTATGGGCAGTAGGAGTGAAGTGGCGGTGTGGGAAAGAGGGCGGGGGGGGGGGGTAATAAAGCTCCTCCTCTTCCCTATTACAAAGCATTAACATTTTTGATTGTCACTTAAAACTGACATCAAATTAGCATAGGTAATCGGTAAACTTCTTTCGGCGATCATAGCGCCATCTGTCACGAAGTTCAAAAAATGTTTCAAACAAAAAGTTCCTATTTGTTAACGCAGAATTCAAATCTACATAATAAACTGGGGGGTGCTATTTAAGATTACGAAGTTACCCCCTCCCCTACCCTTTCTGGACAACCGTTATAACAACGATTTTGTCAGGAAGTGATGAATGTTATCAAGCTTTAACTTTGCTACATTTCAGATAAGGGATGAAGGTACAAACGGCATTATACGGTAACGGCGGTAGTGGATCGACTGTTAATTTTGCGTACTTGATGAATAAATCTGGAACAGTATGAGCAACAACAAGTACGCTATCACTAAACAAAATTTAATTTCTATTGGGCAACGCAGCCGATTAGATTAAATTATTTTGATTCCCGAATTACCGCTCCCTATTCTTCTGTGAAAATCTGGACAAAAAAACACATCTCTTGTGTCAACGCAAGATGTTACAAAAAATCTGCCGCTATGCTTATCTGTAATATCAGAAGAGACTCAATCTTTCCTGGCTTTTTGTCATTTTTCTCTAATACTGGAGCGTTAATAAAACGAAAATTTTAATCTATTCCTTCTATCCTTCCGTAATCTCCTTATGAGTACATGTTACGTAACTCAGTGGAGAAAATGATACGATCGAGGATATATCGTGGAAAATTTTGTCCCCATTTCAATATTTGAAAATGTATATATGGCGTCATTTATTTTCGAACTTGTCATCCGTTTGATATATGTTTTATTTTGTTCTCCTTTTAACCTACTGACATTTTTGCGTATATCTGGTGCAACGACCTGTCATACAATACAAAACTAAAATCATTAATCAACTTAGTTTGAAATGTTAACACATCGCAAACTCGCCGCCGTACCGTCACCGTTTCTTTGCTCGTTATCGTTAGGGACGTAGATACGATAAATTATAGTGTAAAGAGATTAACATTAGAAACGATAAAATCGAAAATTGAAGAATCAAGTTAGAAAAGTAAGAGTAAGTAGTATAAAGCAGTATTTGTAATGCAACCCGCCCTTTTTAATATAGTTTCTAAAGAGCGGATTGTGGGATTGTGCGCCCGTTGGGATTTCGAAGGGCGACATTTTCACTGAAATCCAATAACACGCAAATCGTAAATGTCCCCTTCAAGAGGCTGCTACATAACACGTCCTCACCCAATACTTTGACACTTTTCATCTTCTTTCGTCTTTTTTTTTAACGTATCAGTTAGTTTATCATGTGTAAAGACGTAAAAGTCTGCTTAACTTGATTTTCTGTATCTTTATCCTTAGAAACTTGGAGTTAAAATTGCACAGCAGTCAATGTCCTGGATTGTGTGCATTTTACCCTTAGAATATAAAAGAACTATTCACCACAATACTATCAGATATAGATGCAGTGCAAGTAAAAATAAATTTAATAAATATTGTCATAATTCGTTCACACGCTTTCCAATTATGACTCTGCATTGCACCGTTTGCTTCTATGCATTTTATTCACAGTCCATAGAGAATAATTACAATGTATAAGTTTGCCAAGGAATTTCATGTCACTTTATACCTGGCGATTAACATTACGACCTGTTCAATGGAACGACGATTAGTCTAATAAATTCTTACTATATAAATACCCTTTTTAATAATTAACTGAACTGTATTTTATCTTGTAAGAAGGGTAATCCAGTATCGCATCTGTGAAAAATGTAGAAAATCCAACTTTGTGAAGAATTAAATATTATAAGAGTCGTTAAAAGTAAGCGACATTTTTCTGTTTAAAATAACATTTTTGACAATGACAGTAAGAGTAAAAAAAGCTTACTTTTACTGTCATTGCCAAAAAAGTTATTTTAAATAGAAAAATGTCGTTTATGCGCTACAAGCCATTGAATCCCATATCCCCACAAAATGAAATCTAATGGGGAAAGTTCCGTGAAACGAGCAGGCCAAAGATATGGGCCGCGGTTTCCGATCCAATTCCCTGGAAAAGTGGCATCTAAAAGAAATAATTCCTGCATTATGTGCAGGGGACCATCTTGTTGGTAATTCATAGCACCATATTCCTGCAGAGGCAGATCTTTTTGAAAGTGTACATTTCGTTTCAAACAAGGATTGTGATCGCACCAGTAATGCGAGTTATGGCGATTAAACATGCCATTCTTGCTAAATTTGTCTTCGTCTGACAAAATAATGTTCCCCAAAAAATCATCATCTTCCTGGTCCCTTAACATTTGCCATTCACAAAACTCAATTCGTCTTGGAACATCACCTGGTTGCATCGAATGTACATTATGGAAAGACAGCGGAAAGGAAATATTTTTTCTATGGGTACCGAGTCACAGTGACATACCCGGAAATGAGAAGGCAGACGAAGCGGTGCACGAAGCTGCATACCAAGATACTGTCGACGCCGACATCCAATTATCTCGTACTTTGAAGAACTCTCTAAAAGGGATGTCATACCAGAAATGGCAGGATGAGTGGAGAGATACCAAAAACCACCTGGGTAAGATCAAAAAAGACGTAAGGCTTTGGAATTGGCCCGATAACCTGAGCAGACGGAATCGGGTTCAAATGACACGCATGATGAGGATAGGTCACACTGCACTCACCCAAGCATTTATATACTTACAGCGTCGGATCGACCATCTTCTCAGTTCTACAACGGCAATGTACAGACGGTCCTATGTGAGTGCCCTGCAACAAAAAACATTAGAAACTCCTATGGACTAAAAAACAGAAATAGAGAGATACTTACCACCAAAGAAGGCATCCATGACGCTATAAAATATTTAAAGAACATTGGAGTGTTTAACAGGTTATAAGGAAGGTGGAAGCGCTAAGATCCAACAAAAAGAAAACCTTAACGTTTTGAAATTGGTTATCAAAATTTTCTTCTTTCACTTTTTCATAATTGAAGTTTAATTTTGTTGGAAAATGGAATAAATTAACCACATTTTTGTTATCTACATTAACAGGTGTTTTTTTTAATTCATCGTTAAATATCCAAATAATGTTGTTATCTACACGTGTTCTCTGACGTCAACCTTAAAAACTATCTAAATGGTTACCGCAAAATGCGGACCACCTCATTGGCTAAGATTTTCAACACGCCTTACAATAAAATCATATTTCTGGATTTATTACTAAAATCGCCAGTTTAGTCCGCGTCCGTGTCGTAGATAAATGTGAAAGTGTAAAAAATAAAATGCCGGGCCGTTTTTTTTTTTTAAATAAAAAGTGCGGAACTATGGTACCTATTGGTCAATGCTGCTATCAGGGTAAGTTTATACCTAACGACTATTTTCTTCCTTTAGGGAAAAATTTACTTGAATGAGTTGCGTTACAGAAAAATTGTCATTAGAGTTGCTGAAGTATTTAGGTGTTAGGCACCCGTATGGCCATATTTACCCAAAATGCAAACATGTGCAAATATCAGTGCACTTAAATTAATAGTTTTAATCCCCAGTATTTATTAGTAAAGTCAGATGTACAGTATTATTATGAAGTCCTCCTCAAGGAATACTTGTACGTACCTACATAGTTGCAACTACCATTGAATGTAAATTAATGTAGGTAATATTTACATAAACGATTCCACGAAAATTTTCTTAGTGTCTTAAGAACCCAAAGTAAAATATTTCAGTACTTTTAGTTTAATAAATAATGAGGTATGTGTACATGTGCCATTTGAGTCTTTTTAAACGGCGCGATTGCAATGGAATGCACTGTACGGTACCTACTAATAGTTACTTCTATTGCATTGGTATAAAAAGGCAATTTATGTTGCCAGATGATAATAAGAAGTACGTTTGTTTAACAGTGAAATCATAAATTTCTTACGCAAAGGCGCCAATTTTTACACACTTTCTTTTAACTTCTTCACATGAATTCTTGTTTTCTTGTTGCACGTCTTCGGAGGTCTGTATCTCTGGTCCTATACGGACTAGAAGGCTGAAACCGGTCTAGAGATTAGAACTCGGTGTACATTTAAATGTATTAAATTTTGGTGGCGATCACCTGGGTCAAACCCCAAATTTGCGTGCATTGCAATCGTCACTGGATCTCCGGTCCTATAAGTACTAGAAGGCTGAACCCGGGCTAGATATTAGAACTTGGTGTAAATTTGAATGTATTAAATTTTGGTGGTGATCACCCGGGCTAAACCTCAAATTTGCGGGTATTGCAATCGTCACTACGCGTCGCCGTCGTATAAAAGTTAATAATATTTCTTCGGTTTTATGCGGTTTCCATTTATTATTTGCGCATGTACTTCTTCGATTTTTTAGATTAATATATGAATTATTTCGCTAGTATTGACATAAATTATTACTTCATATTGTTGAAGACAAAAAATAAATATTTTTAAAAAACAAGTTTTCTAATCTTACACACTTTCTCATGCACTAAGAAGTATAACATAATTTTTTGTCTCATTGAAATAAATAATATGTTTAAACAATTCTACGAAAGAACGTTTGTGACCAATGACTAATTCAGCCCGCGGAAGTATCTAATTTAATACACACTATTTACTTAATAAATCACTCTTCACTATACATTCACTCTACACTATTTACTTTCCTATTATGAGTAGGTATTCAGAATAATAATGATATGTTATCAATATTATGGTCAACCACTATATCTGCATTAAGGACCACACACTTTTTATTTCGCGTATTGCTCCGTATGTAAAATTCCAGTCTATTAATAGATGAAATTGTCAAATTGTGCCTAGTAATTTCTTTAATTAGTTTCTCTGTCTTCATTTGACCATATTTATTCGAAAATTTGGAACGTTTAGCAAATATTTGGGTTTTTTCGGGGTTCTGTTTTGTTTTGTAGCACATGCACATTGACGTGTTAAGGTAGGTAAATACTTGATTTATATACCTACCGCAATTAGATGCAAATTCTACATTCTTTGTCCTACTGTCCATTCAGCGGTGAAAAAACATGAACCTTTTCGTTTTAACGTGGATAATGATCTCTCATCAGAATAGTGCATTTTTATTTCGTTAAAAGACTAAATCCCCTTTGCATATTTTTCCAACAGACCCCTAGAAGCACTAAGTCGTCTAAAATTAAATCCAAATGTACAGTTTATTTAGAACTTGTCTGATGATGGTAGTAATCACAAATCTGATTATGTCTGATAATGGTGGTAGTAATCGCAATTTTTTAAATTTTTATCAAAATTTGATTGAAATTAATTTTCATTATTCATAAAGAAATTAATTGAAGTTCTATAAAAGTCTAAATTAAATCCCACTACACTAATTCTGTGTCAGCTAGGCAAGGTTTAGCTGCATAATATTTGCCTTCCAAAATTTAATGGGTGGTGACTTTTTGTAGCTACAGATAAATCAGGTATCCTCGCCCAGTTTAAATCGCTGCAATAGTTATTTTTGTATCTAGTGCGCGAAATGCCATTTTGGTGATGGAGAATTGAATTTTTTAACGAGGCGCAGACGAGTTAAAAAAATAGTCGAGATCACCAAAATATTTCGCGCACGAGTTGCAAACAACATTTTTCTACGAACGTGAAAAAGTTGACAATTATTTTAACGTTAAAATACAAAACTCTCATATAGTTTACATGCAGTGCTGGAAGTAAGAATTTCGCGCACGGCGTCGTCAATTCGCGCACGGTGTCATGGTAACGTAGAAAAGTGAAAAAACTTCACGTATTGTTATCAATGCGCAAACCTTGTCATTTTTTGACGTTTCTAGAAAAAAGTATTTCATGCGTTTGTGAAATTTTTTGGGCTACATGTATGTTAATTGGCGTTGACACTTTTTCAATACTACTACTCTCTTGTAAATGGAACTATGAATGAAAAGGCTCACCTATGAACGCTTTGCATTGGAAAAATGTACATACCAAACGGCTATGTTATGTTTGCGTATACTTACACTACCTTTTTTATTAATGAGAAGCCTTGTAAAGAATGAAACAGTTTATTGGCACCCATGTAAAAAATTTGTTGTTATAGCATTTATAATCTTCATGAACTTTCCGTTAACATTTTTTTTCTCTTGTAACTATCTTTTTAAATTCGGGAACGGTGTGGTACATCAAATCCAATATTGATGTTAATATTAAGCTCGATAAAGCTTAATATTAACATCAATATTGGATATCGTACATTTCGCTATGCCATTTTTTAATAATAATATTTATTCCACAAGGGGTATTTTAAGGATCCAATTATAGGGCAATGCCTAGAAAATCTACATCTATAGCATTAACTTATTAATCTAACATAATAAAAGGTTATTACCTAATTGCCGAATATGTACCACAATTCTTAAAAACATTGTAGAAGGGGATTTTATAAGCAAAACCATGACGAAGGGCGTAAATTTGAAGTTGTATATAATGGTTCAGGGAAATCTTTCTTGTTATGAATCAGGTTGTAAAGCAATGACATTCCCATTCTCATTCTTATTCGGCAATAGGACAAAGAAGACGTGTTTGTCGCTAATAACAGATTAGTATGGTCGCAATGTCTAATACGGTAGCATCATATATTTTTGAATAAGTATATTTGCAAAATTTTCTTTGTATTGTTTGCTTATGTTATAGGGCTTCATATTAACAAAGTATACTCAAGTTTATATCGTATTGATGCAAAGTTCTGTGGTATAATGATTGTACAGCAACTATACGTGTAAAACTCTTCAATTTCATTTTAATTATACATCTTTCGAATTCTTAAATCTCCGTCCTTTTGTTTTCTATGAAACCAGCGATCACCACCTTTTCTTTTTCTTGAAATTTTTTTACCACACTTTCCACTCTATGCTTTCTTATATTTAGGTATGGCTAAAAAAAGCCGAAATGCATATGCAAATGAAAAGTTTGAATTTAAATGTTTTTTTTTGAGTTGGGCATAATAAGAAAGGATGTTAATAATGACTGCCAATAGCAGAATTCTAAAATATAACCTTTCTTGCTTGACTACATTTTTTCAATCTTCAGAGCCGTTTTTCTCTTCATACCAAATATTTTAATGCCTTTCTCAACGGTTAATCGTAACTGTTGAATCTAATAAACGTTTCTCAAGTGGAAGTACTCCTAATATTCAAACGGTGCATTTCCTTCTTTTGGTAAAAACTGCATTCTGCCCTTGAAACGTAAGGTGTGCTGTGTATCAGTACGAAGAAAAGTAGGGTAGTAAAAAAATAAGAAAACCCTGCTATTTCATCTGAGAGATTAAAATTAGAAAGCTCATTGTGTCCGTTGATAAGTAGAATATTACTTAGTAGAGAAATATTACATCTTTATCTTTGAAAAGTTCAAACTCTTTTCTGTAGTCATTCAACTGCAAATGTCTTGATTTTTGATATATAACCAGTTGAAAATGCGCAAGCTTGCATTGCCATGCTGAACAATATTTTCGACGGCCATTTTGGAAATGTCCACAACTAATTATTTATTATTACAATTAATTAATCTAATTTGTCAAAAAATAAAAACAAAATTTTTGTTCCAACATTTTAAATTGTCAAATGAAAAATTGCTTTCCTTCAGTTTTAGACCAATATCTGAAAAAACCACTGTGTGGTACAGCGATTTAATGGAAATTATAAACGTAGGGGTTTGGAGAGGTTACGTCTCGGAATTTTTGTGAAACAATGTTCTTCCATGAATAACTCATTCTTCATTTGACGGGATTTGTATTATTGTACCTAGCTTCAGTTACCTGAAGTGAAAATACATATTATATAGTACAGTGTTTCGAAATTGAAAATGCAATGATTTAATATGTACACTATTGATAAATAACAATTTGACAGCGTTATATTCTATATCAAAATGTAAACATAACTGTGTAATTAATAGAAGATTATTTTAAACTTTTATTAATTACTCACGCCCATATATATTTTCGTGCAAATGAATTTAAAGGCAAAATCGTAAAAACATTTTCATGTTAAAGTGAAAATACAAAATTCTGCATATTTTGCATTATAGAACCTCATAAAACTAAATAAATAATTCAGCTTTATTAATTTCGTGATTTATACGTTTTCATTCAGCAACCGTAACAATACCTCAAACCCCATTATTTACAATGAGCTGACCTTTTCAACTAATTTACACGTAAAACAAACGATAAAACTTAGTTAAGAATTCAATTGAGATTTAATCTAATTGCGTCATCGTAGAGGTATAAGATGATATAATGCGTTCCATGAATGGGTTCGTCTTTTCCGGATAATATTTATCTATCCCGCATTCACAAAAAGCTCGCCGGTGTTATCCCAAAGCGTGCCTTTGACGCGTGATAGCATTCACGAAACCTCCCATGTCCATCTATTTTCCATGTTATTGGTTTGATTCTGTAGGGTGTCAATATAATATGTACGAGATCTGCTTTGACCGATACGTTATACAAAGGAATCAAGTACATGTGATTTTTTTGTCAGGGATATATATATTTTTCTCTATTATCTTTTCCCTGACAATCCGCATTATATCAAGCTGTAACAGAATAGCATCAAATCGATTTATTTTTTTTTTATTCTACCATGTTAACCTGACGTTTTTACCAAAATTAATTTAATTCAATACGGTGTAAATACCGTAAGAGGTATTGTGTAATTAAATTTGAAGCGGTGCGGCAGTAGTAGTATCAGCCAGTGGCAGTGTGATTAAAATTTCATTTTATTTTAGTTTCGGTAACAGGATAACTATAGTGGAAATTTAATTTTCCACGCTACTTCACTACATTAAAAAATTTAATAGCATAATTCAGAAATTCGTGTTATAATTAATGCGAGAGATGTTTGTGTTCGAGCAATTTGCACTTGGTTTTTGTAATTCTAAGCCAGAGAATGTTAAGTCTACCGTATGAATTCAAAAACAATCTACAATAGTTTAACATAAAGGTAAATAATATATGCATCAATTCGGTAATTTCTTGCAAATTAAGTCAACTACAATGTTTTTATATGCTGATCTTATAAAAACTACATACACAGACGAGAGGACCTGTAGGTATTTAAAACTGCATTAAATATACAAAGACATCTGTATCAAAGACATAAATAGCATTTCATTTATTCTATTATTTTACTATTTACGTAATTTGAAAACTATTCCTTTGGGGTTCATAAATAATTCAGTGCCGCAGAAGTTATTTCCACATAATGTTGTAAGCAAGGGTATGCTTTGTAACTGGCACATAAACCTTTGGCAAATGGCAATAATTTATTAGGGTTTGAACAGTCTCCATTATATCCAATTCGAAAGGGGCGTGGGTTCCTATTTCTAAAAGAGGGGCAATAGTTCAAAATCGATATCGAAAGAGAGGTGTAAAACAATGGCTTATGGTTGATTGTACAAGCCATTGAAACTCCGGAAAATACTCAGAGAATCAATGAGTTGAAACGCAGTGATCGGCTGGAAATGGCAAGATCTCTTGAGAAGGGTGGAACGTTTGGACCACACTGTTCATAAGGGTTTCTCTCCTTGCGATTTCCATTTATTTTTTATGACTTAAAAAATCCTTTAAGTTGCATAAAATTTGGCATAAAGTGACGGTGGGGTGCAAATATTTGTGTGACACTGGTTAAACACGTGACCAAAAAGGTTGTAAAAAACGGCGTCTTGAAGTTAAAAAAAATAGATGGATAAGGTGCATTGATACGTGTGGGGGTGGGGGGGGGGGGGGGGGGGGGGGGGTGGGGGGTATATGACGAAATGTAACATAATATTGTTCACAATTATTAGTTGGAGAATGTTATTGTGAGATTAATACACAGAAAAATAAAATTTATAAAATGTTATACAGGGTGATTCACCTAGCGCTCGGCGGAAGATTACGTCTGAACGACGAGAAATAAAGATAAAAGTTATGCCATAACAAATTAGTTTCACTTATACAAGGTGTTCCAGTAAAGCGCCACAAACATAATTGAATTTTTTTTTAATGGAACACCCTATATTTAATAACTTTTTTTTGAATTTCTCGCTGAAAATAAAGTTAATGTTGTTATGATTTTTTTGTAATGTTACAGCGAGAATAGTTGAACCCTCTCCTCGAGTTAAGCACAGATGAAAGAGTAATATTTATTATCATTACGTAAAAAAGAAATTTATTCTTAATATACCTACAGGACTAAAATATGTAGCCTTTAAAATTGAGGGAAGTAAATCTTTCCTAGTAAAAACGGCGCATGAATACTTTTTCAACGATTTTTGTTACATGTTACTACCGTTAAGGATAGTAAGGAGAATAAATGATAAAAAGAGAGAATGTGTTGATTTGGCCCATGTACCTACTGCTCAAATGGGGTCATACGAGAATCGATGAAGTAAGTATCACAAAACCCTCCCCATGTACTTGTTTATTATGATATGAAAGACGAGATTATAAAATTTTGAGAAATTGATAGTTTAAGATACTAGTTAACAACGACATGTTTTGATAATGCGTGTGATTATCATCATGAGGTGATATTTGGTTTAAAGGTGAACATCATTGTAGGGGTAGACGTCTCTGCCCCAAATCATAAATTAATAATTGATTATCATGAATATGTTAATGAAGCATGGGGAAAAATCGGGGATGATTTGGGGCAGAAACGTCTACCCCTACAATGATGTTTATCTATCAATTTTAAGCCACCAATTTAAACCAAATATCACCTGATGATAATCACACGCATTATCGAAACATGTCGTTGTTAATTAGTATCTTAATTGAATGAAAGACTCTCAGCCATTGTACCCATCAATGCCAGCCACCATCTTAATTTTAATTCGGTTTTACTATTATACTAATGGCCCTGTTTGGCCTGTTATTTCGCCCCCGTTTGGGGATATAAAATGTTACAATTTACATATAATGTTTTAATGTTACCATTTATTTAACCATCCATTTCCCTTAGCCATCTGTTTTCATAATTTTATAATCATCGCTTGATAATGGAACTTGTTTAGTTCCGAAACATGTCGCGCTAAACAATACAGAGTGATTCATTAAGAATATCGAATCTCTGAATTATAGATTCCAGACCTCAAAATATGGTGATTCTACCCAACATGCCTTATACAAATATTGCTAGTTTCCGAGATACCGGGTGTTTAAAGTTTAAATATGAATTTTGATTTTCGCAATAACTTTCTATTTTTTCACAATTTCCTTTTGAAAATTGGCAGTTTTACCTTTTTTTGCATGAGGATTGCCAATTAATTAAAAAACAAAAATAAAAAACTTCAAAGTAAATGTTCAAAATGTCCACCATTTACTTCAATACACTTTATGATCCGTTTTCGCAAAGATCTCTTCATATCAAATAACCCTTGTCTATTATTTTTAATCACATTAATTAACTAATTGTTATTGCGAAAATCAAAATTCATATTTAAACTTTAAACACCCGGTATCTCGGAAACTAGCAATATTTGTATAAGGCATGTTGGGGAGAATCATCATATTTTGAGGTCTGGAATCTACAATTCAGAGATTGCACATTCTTAATGAATCGCCCTGTATAACTGTCCACATTTTTCTACTGCTACTTTTCGTTAGCAGCTTAAATACTATAAATAATTTAATTATTATTCATCATTACATTGGATTAAGGGGGTGGCTGAGAGTCTTTTATTCAATTCCTTTGAACCCCTTTACGAGTTAAGAATCCCTCAATATGGCGTTTTCAAAATTTTATAATCTCATCTTTCATATCATAATAAATAAGTACATGGAGAAGGTTTTGTAATACTTACTTCATCGATAAGAGAGAATGTGCCAAGTTTCCTTCTCTTTAAATAAAGAAATAAGGTACTTACAGTTAAAGGAGAACAAAAACGGTGGTGTATAACAAACACCGCGAATTAAGGTTCTTTTCGTTTTATTGTGTAAATGAATGACACAAAAGTTTAGAAAACATCTTTCATTTGCAGCACAATCGAAAATAAAGCGCTTAAATGTCACTTTTGATACAGCAAAGTTAAAATGGCTTAAATTGAAAAACTAATATTAAAAATATCACTTTATGTGTCTTGTTAAATCTAACAGCGGTAGAGTTGAAACTGTATTGGAATTACTGCTCCCATAACGAAAAATAAAGGAAAAGCAATTGTGGTCATCTATCGTATTTTGACGGTTTCGTATAAATAAAACAGCAGTCACAAATCTGTTGAAAATAATATAAAATTCTCGTTAATCTTCAACAACAAAAGCAAGTGATATAAATCAAGTATTTGACAAGGGGGAAGAAATTCTTAACAACATGTTATAAAGTTTTCTTGAAAATAAACAAGTAAAAGAACAAACTGATAAATATTTATTTGTAGAAAAACATTTATTATACACAGTCACGGTGGAAAACCGCCCCATTAAAATAACAATAAGCCCTCTCGTATTTATTCTGTAAAATATTTACTTTGTGATATAATCCCTTTAATAAGATAAATTAATTTTCAACAATGAATTTATTAAGGCCACAGTTTTACTTGCATTCGCGAGTTGGTCCTTTTGTTACAAGAAGGGAAAGTGGGAACGTTTTACATCTTTCAATTTGATGTTACGGAAGTATTCCCAAGTTGTGTTATCTCATTACCAAGCAGGACGAAACTGAACAAACAACACACGCGAGTTTGCATTTCATCTGTGAAATTGAAAATAAACAAAACATTCTCTTTATTTTTAACGCTAACATTGTTTTCCTACATCTCTTATACATACATATACATATAAATCCTTGAGTATGATATTGTGTTATTTCCTCTTCAGGACCACTATACTGAACAAAAGATTGAACGATTGTTATTAATTATCTAAATAGAAGATAACAGTTTAAGCTTCTTCCATAAATTTACCAAGGTATTCCGCTCTTTATCCATTTTTGGCGTTATTTAAAAATGTTTCGTAAAATGTACGCCATTTAAAATTCATAATTTTTTCTCACAACCTATTGCCCTCTCAGTTATTCATTATTAAGTTTTTGCAATACCGTCATTCTTTACCAACTTTAAAAGACCCTTGAATTTCGGTGTCCATTGCACCATATACAAAGACATAATATCAAAAGTATAACAAGTCGAGATTAAATTTAAAAACGGCGGTACTATAACGAAATTTTTATCATCACTACTTACTGTAAACTGTAAAGGTTGGAGTTCCACAAGGATCTGTTTTTGGACCAATCCTTTTCATATTATTTATAAACGATATCGTGACTTTTCTCAACTGTCTAGTCTTATATGCAGACGATACCACTGCTTTGATCTCTGGTAAAATCTTGGATGATATTCAAAGATGGGCTTGTGACAATACTTGTAAACTCAGTTACTGGTTCAACCTGAACCGATTGTTTTTAAATTGCGATAAGACGTTTTTTGCTCCATTCTCATATCGTAATAGTAAAATATTCGAAGAATTAACTATCCTTTTCAAACCGAAGGGAAGTTCTTAGGAATGTTGATAGATCGACACCTTAATTAAAAATCCCATTGTGAGTATCTTATAGAAAAGCTGAACACCTACTGCTATCAAATTCGTAATATTAAAGATCTTACAGCACACCTTGTCTTATTACTTTGAAACTTACTACATTATTATGGACTCATTATGATTCCTTCATAAACATAATGACTTGACCTCACGGAAATCAAGTAGAAGTAGCTTGAATGATTGTTTTTATGTACTAATGGGGATTTTGGTATTCAACCAAACTTGGGCTATTTGAGATTTATCGAGAACAGTCAGATGCTGACATAAATGGGCCAAGGTCTACGATACGCGTTCTTATTCAATCTACAATTATTGCTCACTGTAAAGTGGAACTTTATACAGGGTGTTTCATAAATGTCCGGCAGAAATTCTAGGGCGTGTTCTAGAGCCCAAAATAAGAAAAAAACGTCCCTATAAAGATGTGTCCGAAAACGATTCCTAACTGAGGTACAGCCCTTAAAAGTGGGTGGCCTCACAACATTTTTGCTAATATTTCAGATCTGAAATATTAGAGATTTGTGTGTTTTTATCACAATATCATTCCCAAAAAAATACGTTTTTTTTTTAATTTTTTCTCGAAAACTGTTATCCTGAGCGACAAAAACAAAGAGCATCTTTTCAGTGTAGTTTTTGATTGCGAACAAGTTCATCTAGTCGAGCATTTCCCAAATGTGCAGATGGAAAAAATATTTGCAAAAATACAAAGGTCGTTCACCGTATGTACCGCCACTGGTTGGCTATCAAGACGAAAACAAGCACAAACGGTAGATCGGCACCAGAATAAATTATCATTAATTACATCTGACATATTAGCAAAAATGTTGTGTAAGGCCACCCCCTTTTAAGGGCTGTACCTCAAATAGGAAGCATTTTCGGACACCTTATAGGGACTTTTTTTAATTTTGGGCTCTAGAACACGACGTAGAATTTCTGCCGGACATTTATGAAACACACTGTATATTTATATAAAAAAAAACGCACAGGTAGTTTTTTTGCATCACATTATTTGTTACCTTGCTGAACTTTGCCATTCTTTTCATATACGTACTACTTACACGGTCGTTTCATTATCTTTTCTCTTGTTCGTCCATTTTATTACATAGATCCGATGCCTGCGGCGCTTTGCCTTTCAATGTCACCTCCTGTATTTTCCCCAAGATTTAAATATCTATTGCACGTATCTTTTGCTTTGCTGCGTATTTTGCAAATTTTGTTTCGTGTGCACATATGTATTGCTGCTTAGTACATTCATGATTTCTTCTTTCTTGGTCATGTACCTGTTGTGTCATATTGGGCCACTTTTCAAATTATTTCGTCTAATTCTAATTTGCACTGGTCCGTGTGAGTCTTGCTCTGAGACCTGAGCCATTCCTTCCAATTATTTTCTTTCGACTATCGTGTGGGTGAAAACTTTCTATGTCCTAATTGCACGGAATTCGTTATTTGCTTTAGTTTTAAGTCAACCTGACACGATGATAAGTTCAGTTCCGTTGTTTAGTGGGTTAGTGTTTTTATTATTGATCGATTTGTCCTTTTGGGTGAACTCTAAAGATTTTTATTTCTTTAAAAAACTCTCGGATGTACCTTACTTGGAGGGATCTCGTCGTGAGCAACAATTTCAAACTAATTTTGACTAAAAAACCTTTCTTTATTCAACAAAAACCTCTTTTTATTTTACAAAACGTCAAAACCTCAAAATTTCAATTTTTCTCTTTCCAATTCTCATTTTTTCAAAACAAAAAACCAAAACACCTACCTTTTTTCTAATTTCCGTCCGAAACAAGAGTATTTTCTACAAACTTTTTTTAGACACACAATTTTGTCCTTTAGTCGGTGCGGTACACGACATAAAATGGCAAAATACTGCACTTCAATTGCACAGGACGCCATTTGGCACGATTATTCCTTATGTCAAGGACTTTCATTTTCGATTAGGACGCGTCGACATTTCATACGCGTATCCAAGATGGCGGCCGTTTTCGAAAAAGCTGAATTTTGTTGAAAATATACATGTGGGGTATGATTTCCAGCTAATTTTAACCTCCTCATTACGAAAACAATGTTTATTTTTTACTGGGAACCAATATAGACGCACATCCATATACAAAATACTGGCAAATATTAAAGAAACACAATTATTTTAACTTTAAAAGTATTTTGTATGGTTGTTAGCTTTTTATGAACTTTTTATGCGGCCTGTTGGTTAGTGATGGAACATGTTGAAAGTTATTTTTGGCCAATACAGTTTTGAATCGCCCCTAATGTTCGAAGTTGGCAGTTGAAATAGGCGCTGAATTCAAATTTAATTTGAAATAAATCATGAGCAAGTTATTTTAAAATATAATTGGACCACAAGGGTAGATTTAATCATTAATTTTCTTCCAATTAGTCACTAGAAATAAAAAAAAACTGGATTATTACCACCTAAAAATTACCAATATGGAGGGCGTTTTTGAAAAAAAAAATGATTAAAAATACACATGTGGGGTATGGTTTCCAATCATCACGAAAATAAAGTGTAATTTCATTAGGAATCAATATTTACCCATATCTTATTTTGAAATCCTGTAAAAATTGAAAAACATCGAATAATTTCAAATTAGACGTAACTTTAGCTTGTTTAATTCAGTCATATAGGTGTGTAGTTGAATGTTTACTCTAAAAGGTGTCGTCAAGAAAAATTCGACAGCTAATTCTTCCCTGGAAGACCAAGTGTGCGTAGTGACAAATGTTGACACTGTAATTACTGAATCAAAATCAGAACAAAGTGGTCTTGATACAGCCGAATGTGCAATAGATGAAGCCGACGCCAGAATTTTGCTACATGTTCGAGACATGGTAACTTTTGGTGCCAAGAAAATTCTTGTACAAACGTGTGACACAGATGTAGTAATACTTGCCATTTCATGCATGGGCATTTTAAAGGAATCGGGGGTTGGAAGAATTATGGTTGTACTTCACTGCGTCGAAAAACCAAAGGTACCTAGCAGTACATGAGTTCGCTGAAGTCTTGGGTCCTGAGAAGGTGCTAGCAATTCGCGGATTCCATGCCTTTACATGTTGTGATTGTACGTCCTCGTTTGCTACCAAAAAGAAAAAAAGTGCATGGAAGACATGGAAATCTTACGATAGAGCAACAAACGCGTTTCAAACTATTTCCAAGCCAGTCGAGTTCATTTCTGATGAAGTTTTCGAAATTCTCCAAAACTATGTTGTACTTCTGTATGGCGGAGATCTCGAAATGGGGACAACAAATGAGGCGCGTAAAGTACTTTTTTTTTAAATCGGCCAGAAAGTAGTACTTTCCGGTTTATTTTTAGGTTAGAAAATCTTATTTTGTCGGACCGAGTCTGTAATTTGCCTACTTGTCCAGTAAAAGATCACTTTCGGGACTTCTTGTTACGTAATAGTAGTTTACGTAACAAGTTCCGAAAATGATCTTTTACTGGACAAGTAGGCAAATTACAGGGCGAGCCGCAGGCGAGTCCTGCAAGCCTGCGAGTCCAGTAAAAGCACTTTTGGGACGTATTACGTACAATATTTTTTTTTAAAACGGGCAGAACAATTGACCGTTCTAGGCCGGAAAGTAAAAATGAGTCCGGTAAAACCTTTTATCGGACTATCACAATAACTTTCTGGCTCGGTCCGACAAAATGAGATTTTCTGACCTAAAAATAAACCGGAAAGTACTACTTTCTGGCCGATTTTTAAAAAACTACTATTATTTCATCCTGTGTCATTTTCTTTCACTTTCCGGACTCATTTCAGTCCGGAAAGTTAAACTTTACCGTACTAGAAATTTTGTAGCCGAATACAAAGGTTTCCATAGTAACATAAAGTGAAATGACTTTGGAAACGTCAAATTTTATATAAAGTTAATAGGAAATTTGCTCACAGGATGAAATAAAACGTTATACGATATTCGTCCGGGAAATATTTATACAGTACTCGTTTCGAAATTCTTGACTCGGCTCCTTCGTCACCTCGTCCAGACACATCTCACTTGTTACTGTAAAATATTATTTCCCGGACTTGTAACGTAAACTACTATTAACTGGTAGAAGAAAACTTTGGAAAGTCGCCTACCTCAGATACGCTCTTCCAGCATACTTTGCGGGCTACCTACCAATCTGGTCATGTATGGGGACAAGCTACCGATATTACAGTTCACCTACCGTCACCTCGGGTTTGTTTTCTTCTTAAATATAACTAAACAGAAATATAACTATTGTGTTCCCTTGTGTTAGGACTGGGGATGGAATTGGGTTTGCGAAAAGTTGTTCTAAAATGTGGGTGTAGGAACGGTTGCAAAAATAAAATGTGCAGCTGTGTCGCAAGCGAAGCTCCCTGTGCCCTAATATGTACTAATTGTATGGGAAAATGCCATAACTCCAGGTAATTGAATGAGACAATTTTTAGGTGGTAATAATCCAGTTTTTTTATTTCTAGTGACTAATTGGAAGAAAATTAATGATTAAATCTACCCTTGTGGTCCAATTATATTTTAAAATAATTTGCTCATGATTTATTTCAATTTAACTTTCAATTCAGCGCCTATTCCAACTGCCAATTTCGAACATTAGGGGCGATTCAAAACTGTATTGGCCAAAAATAACTGTCAACATGTTCCATCACTAACCAACAGGCCCCATAAAAAGTTCAGGGTGCATAACAAGCTAACAACCATACCAAATACTTTTAAAGTTAAAATAATTGTGTTTCTTTAATATTTGCCAGTATTTTGTATCGCCATCTTGGATACGCACATGAAATGTCGACGCGTCCTAATCGAAAATGAAAGTCCTTGACATAAGGAACAATCGTACCAAATGGCGTCCTGTACAGTTAAGATGCCGAAAAAAAAATCGTACCGCACCAACTACTTTGATATCCTGCATCTACTTTTGATTATTGATTGTTTTAGATAAAGGTGCTAAGCTAGTCACCCCATACGTAGCATAAATGTTCCGCAGTTATCGCCAATAGGTTTTTTTGATAACTTTACATATAATATTGATGAATTTTTAACTCCTTTTTTTCGTATTACTTGTAAACGTGTCTAATGCGCACTTAGGGATGTCCAGCAAATCCCATATGCCAGATTTTAACATTATTGTAACCGAGGGGGAGAGCATGTTTGATGCTTTAGTACAAGTACCGGAAACTCAAACTCAGACCGTAGGACAGAACATGAAACTATCAAATTTATAATAAGAAGAGGAGGTAATCAGTGTAGGAAAAAATGCGCAAATTAGAAATAAGTTTGTGGTGTGTTGAAATGGACTGTACCTACCTGTGAGGAATATCACTACATTAAAATGATGAAGCAAGAACAAACTAGTTGAAATCCCTGGATTACAAAACGAATAAGGCCAATAATTGTGAACTCACAACCTCCCCTTAGAATTATATTTAATGACAACAGTAAGTTTATTAAATTGTTGTTAAATTGCTACATGTTTCGAAACATGTAGCAATTTAACAACAATTTAATAAACTTACTGTTGTCATTAAATATAATTCTAAGGGGAGGTTGTGAGTTCACAATTGGCCTTATCTGTCTAACCCCTTTGTGAGAAATGGACCACACCACTGTTACAAAACGAACTTCGAATACCGCAGTAACGAAAGTATAAAAAATCTGGCCTTATCAAAAAGACAAAATTTTGATAATTTCGGAATTTCAACTTTAAAGTCGAATATTTCGAAAAATATTTGAGATATCAAAAAATTGGGACCGGATCTTGAATCAGCATAAAATTTCACATAAGATCCATACCTTAACTCGGTTGTAGACAATACGCATCTCTTGCAACGCACGGACGCACGGACGGAATATTGATTCTAGTAACGAACGAAGTTCGTTGAAAATGCTTGGTCTTGGTCACTAATCAGTCCATCGGCAAGAGAGCGCAAGGTCTCTTGAGAAGCGCATCGTTGTTCTTATTTACATGGGGAAAAAGGGTGAAGTTATGGTATTGGTAAATGGAACAATCGGACTACAGCGACTTATCCTGGCGCTTATGCCTAACACAAAAGAATCTCTCCCAGTAAAGAAATAACAATGGTTCGGTTAACAATAGCAACTATAATACCTAACAGAATTCTGTATTGTAATCGAGACGGAAAAATTAATGTAGTACCTACCAAAGACTATCCTTCAGGACTTCAGTACTTAATAGGTGGACATAAATGCCTGAAGGTAATGAAATGAGAATGTTGAGCGTGTCCACCCTTTAATTACTATAAGCGATAGCATAAAGAATTAACACCTAGAAACCCCTTTGTATGTCGATAACACTTACTTTCCATTCACTTTCTCCATTCTTTAAGTTTAAGGGTGTACAAACTTGATAACAAAAAATAAGGGTGGACAAAATGTTCGCCAACTACTACATAAACCCGCTAAAATGACAATGAGATTTCACGTGCGGAACTTAATTAACTAATTTAATTAGAGGAGAACGGCTTTGATCTGCGTAAAATCTAATATAGTTAATTACCCATTAATATCTGTTCGAACTTATATTGATTTAAAATATCAAAACTTTGGCATGTCTGCAATAAAAAAAGGTAAAAGAGAGTGAAAACCTAAATTTTTATTTAAGTAATTTAAGTCGGTTGTAAAAGCTAAACCCGTCATTAGCTGATTACTCTCATTTAAAGGAACCTTATAAGCAGGTGCGGAACTTCATCTCACGATTCACCTGTCCGTTGCGCTGGACCACTCCACCTGTCTACCTATTATAATAATAATAATAAAGAAACGACATTTTCTTTAATTTTTGTCTACCCTTCAGTGCCCAGTCCGGCAGGTGGATGTTTTAAATATAGCCATATCATTAGGGCGCATCTCAAGGATAAACGAGGTCAAAATTATACACCTACCCATTTGTATGCATGAAATGTTTAGTTCGTATAAACGTAGGAATTTCTTGTTAGCGACCAAAAATACCTTATCTTACCCTAATGATCAAAGAGCGAAATTTGTTTATAAATAGTTTTGGAGGGTGTAGAAAAATTGGGTCAGTTACATCATCATATTTTTGTTTGCATATAAGTACAATTCGTAATAAATGAAAATTTTCCTCAAAAACTTTATAATTCGCTTTTAATTAAATAAAATGGCGTCTGTTGGCGAAAATCTGAATTACAGTTACTTTGATAACTTCGTAATTTTCAAAGTTGTAGCCAACCTCCCTCATTTGAATTAAAATTTAATATTCACTTTTAAAAGAATTAAATATACATTTCATTTGACATTTTCATACTAAAACATTTTTCTGTTGATTTTCAGAAATTGTAACTGAAATAATTTTTCTTGTTTATCTTTTATTCGTTCTCGTTTCTTATAGACGAACTGCTACTTCTATGACTTTGATAGTGATAAGCCAATAAAATGAATACGTCAAAGTATCTTAAATTGCTTTTATCCCTAAAGTAATCAGCTGTAATATATTTTTCTTTTATAAAAGGTAACCTCAAGAATCATCAGAGAAATTGACAATGATAAAAAATACGTAGGTACAGTACAGTAATGAAATATTACCAATTCCAATTAGGATAAAATCACACAACCATACCCCATGTATAAGTTTATTAACGTTGATATTAAAGTGATAGTTGATAGATTACAATAAGTTGATAACAAACAGCGACATGTTTCGATAAATTAACATTTTATCATCTTCAGGCTTATCCTATAATTAAAGGTAGTAATAAAACTAATAGCATAAATTGATTACTTACTTACATATTCGTTATCGTAACGAGGTAAAAACAACTAATTAGTTGCGATATAAAATTAGATGTATGATTAAACGGGAATAAAACGTCAAGAGGTGCAATGACTACAATAGGTCATTCACCACAACGAAGTTGAGACATAATTAATGTAAAATTATAACAATATAACAAGCATCGAGCAACCGAAAAACAAAGCTTAAGCCATGCTGTAAAAAGTAAGGTTAAACAAATTTTGAGCATAACCAGAGATTCAAAAATACTTACGGGAAAACTTAGAAATTTAGAACATAATTAAGCTTAAAGGGGTCCCAGAAGGGGAACACCCAAACCACAAACGATGAAAAACAATTACTTATTAAAATGAAGTAACTAAGTTAAAAAGACCAACAGGAAATGACATGGTCACAAGTCAAATAGTAAGGAAACTGACTATAGAAGGAAGAAATCTGTAAAATCGGCCAAGTGGAAATATACAAGGTGGAAGGAAATCTCAAAGGTTATAGAAGTACGTTCTGGTTAATATTCAGGATTTCGTTAAGGGATCCAGAGGGGTTATTGGAGTGATGGGTGATAATTTCTTTATTTTCTAGTAAATTTAGCCGGATGCCTTTATCGCAAACGTGTAGTATTTGAAAATTGGTTTTAGGATCGAAAGCATGACCTGAGTTTAATATGTGGTTCGCAAAGGACGATTTGGAATAACAGTGGTTGTTGTTTTTTATGCAAGAATAATGTTCAGCTATTCTCGTTTTGAGTTTTCTGCCAGTTTGGCCAATATAAAATGAGTCACAAGTGCCACAATTGAGCTTGTATACGCCGGATTTTTCCAATAAATCGATTTTGTCCTTTGTGTGAACAATTAAACTGTTTAGATTAAATTTGGAGGAGAATGAAATGTTTATGTCGTGTTTTTGGAAGAGGTTCTTAAAAAAATAGGAAGATGATCCTATAAAAGGTAAAGAAAAGTACTTGAGGGATTGAGTATCCGCTATAGGTTGTAAGGTAGTGCGATTTTTATGGGCAAAGGAACGACGAAGTTGGGTGTAAAGTTTTGTGATCATGCGTTCAGGGTAACCATTGCGGGCAGCTATTTGAAAGATGGTAGTTAATTCGAAATTATAATTACGAGGATTGAGTGGTAGGTTCAGGAGTCTAGTAAAGTGGGAGCGAAAAGCCGCCAATTTGTGGGCGAGGGGGTGGAAGGAGCAAAAAGGAATGACGTGGTCCGTAGTGGTGGGTTTCCTAAAAACCGAGATCTCGAGGGAGTGGTCAAGTCTAGCAATAGTGACATCTAAAAAATTCAGGGATTTATTCTCTTCGATTTCCATAGTGAAGCTGATGTTGGGGTGAAGGCCGTTCAAAAGGTTGAAACAATCTTCAATCTCTTGAGCGGTACCGTTAAATATAACGAAGATGTCGTCAACATATCTTTTGTAAAAAATGAATTTATTAATGAAATTTTGATTTTGGAAGATATTATTAATTTCTAAAGAAGTCATGAAAACTTCAGCTAACAGCGGGGACAAATTGCTGCCCATAGGTAAACCGGAAACCTGGCGGTAAGTAACTTGGTTAAATTTGAAAAAATTTTGACTGTGACAAAGTTGTAAACAATTACTGAGGAAGGAAGCCACATCATCCGGAAGGTCTGAAGTAGTGAGGAAAGAATTAATAATGTTCAGGCAATCTAGGAAGGGGATGCTGGGGAAAAGGTTGACTACGTCAAAGGAAACCAAAACGTATTCAGGCTTCATCGGGAAATTGGCCAACTCCACAGCGAGATCTTTGGAATTTTTAATAGCATAAGGGAATTGAAAGTGTAGAAGGTTTCTTAGGGCTTGGTTTAACCAATCGGATAATCTGGAAACAGGAGTTTTGAAGAAGGAAACAATAGGCCGCATAGGGACATTAGCTTTGTGAATCTTTGGTAATGCGTAAAGACGAGGGAAAACAGGGTTCATTAGTATTAACTTATAATAATTGTAGTTGAAGTGGCCATCGAGCAAGTCTTTGTTTTTGGTAATAAAATCTTTGACATTCTTCATAAAAGAATTGAAATTAATATTAGTGATGGCGAAACTAGTGGAGTTTAGAAATTCTTTAACTTTAGAGATGTATTTAGATTTCTCGAGGATGACAATTGCATTGCCTTTGTCCGCCTTGGTGCAAACCAGATCATGTTGTTTGAGTTTGGCAATAACATTCTTTATGGCTTTATTATTGAATTTGCCATGTTCAATTTTAATATTCTTAATCTTATTGGCACAAATAGCTCGTATGTTCTGAAATTGGGGAGTGTCAGGATTCATTTGTAATATAAACTCAAGGTCAAGTTTGAATTGGTTGAGCAAGCCTTTATCCAGGGTATGGGGATTGTGTTTCAAACCCATATTCAGCAACTCAGTCTCGTTTGCACCAAAGGGTACTTGACTCAGATTGATGACTCTATCGTGAAATCGAAAATTGAAGCCATTAGGGTAGTTATTATTGTCTTTAAAATCGTGGTTGTTGCCATGAGTGTAAAGCCCCTCATGATCTTTGGCTCTTTTACCCTTGAGATTGGCAATTTTATTGTCAAGTTTTTTGTACAAAATCGCCCCAATAGCTTCAACTGTATCTTTGGTTTTAGATAGTAGCAGGTCTAGTTCTATGTTATGATAAAATTTACTTAATAATAAATGGGTGTCATATAGTTGAAAATTTAAATGATCTCTTATCTTATACCAATGGTTGATTTCTTTCTTCAGCCAATGTCGTCTACCCAACTCTAATGCATGAAGGGCTCTCTCCGATGTGTTCTTTGTTTTGAGGTCAATGTAGTTGGGAGTTAATTGATTTCTTAAACAAGTACTGTTAAACCAGATCTTCAATGATGTGTTCTTCAATTTGATGCTAAGTTTTTTGTAATAATGGGCCAGGGATGCTCGGTTAGCGTGTTGTAAATGAACTTGGTCCACGTATGGATGTTGATTGTTAGAACTCGAAATGGGGTGATTATAACAATTCCAATTAGGATAAAATCACACAACCATACCCCATGTATAAGTTTATTAACGTTGATATTAAAGTGATAGTTGATAGATTACAATAAGTTGATAACAAACAGCGACATGTTTCGATAAATTAACATTTTATCATCTTCAGGCTTATCCTATAATTAAAGGTAGTAATAAAACTAATAGCATAAATTGATTACTTACATATTCGTTATCGTAACGAGGTAAAAACAACTAATTAGTTGCGATATAAAATTAGATGTATGATTAAACGGGAAAACGTCAAGAGGTGCAATGACTACAATAGGTCATTCACCACAACGAAGTTGGGACATAATTAATGTAAAATTATAACAATATAACAAGCATCGAGCAACCGAAAAACAAAGCTTAAGCCATGCTGTAAAAAGTAAGGTTAAACAAATTTTGAGCATAACCAGAGATTCAAAAATACTTACGGGAAAACTTAGAAATTTAGAACATAATTAAGCTTAAAGGGGTCCCAGAAGGGGAACACCCAAATATTAGTAAATTTTGTGAATTGTAATGACATAACGACATCGCTGTATTAAAAAAGCGATTTAATTTGTAAATTAAATTAGAAAATATATGAAAAGTAAATAAAAAATACGTTGATATTCCACCGAAAATGCATTAATTTAATTAAATTTGAAATATTATTTTTTATCAGTGCACAAAGGATGTAAAGTTTATACTATTTCGTAAATTGTAATCTAAATAACCTGAAATGCGCTTATATACAAAATAACAATGAGCAAACACTCAATTTTCAAAAACGGAATTCGATGTTCTTAACCAAGATTCTTTGTGTTCATAATGGTGGATTAAATTCTTCTTTTTACTCAAATTGGGGTAAACATATAACGTTTACTGGAGATAATTTAACTCTAAACCTTCCCCATGTGTTGTTTATTAATTCACATCCCTTAACTCCATCTCCAGATCCCATAATGCCCTTGATATTTCGATCTACAGGAAACCACTGACCATGTAATACCTTTCGAGTCGTTTCACCCCCTCTCTCATAAATTAGCTGCATTCCGTTTTTATCTCAACAGACATCTGATTTGCCGTTGAACCTCCATAACTTCAAAATTGAACTTGACAGAATTTATCAACTAGCGTCCTGCAAAGTCCCGAAAAGTTAATTCACAACCTCTACCCTCATCTCCGACGTAATTATATCCAAAAGACAGGACTACCCTTAATCCCACGAAGACTTTCTCCGCGCTGAATTACTTCCCCTTGCCCTCCATAGGTCCCTCATCATATTTTTTCAAAAAACTTGACGTCAACATTTCCTTCAATTCTAAATCCAACCTCAATAGCCTTGGTTATAGCTAATACTAAAGACAAAATTGATCTCTTTGAGAAATCCGGGGTCTACAAGTTGAATTGTGGCACCTGCCACGCTCATTATATTATGGACAAACGGGTAGGAAATTCAGAAAGAGAATCTCCGAACACTATACTAGCATTAAAAATAACAATTTATTTTCGAAATCAACATTTGCTAACCATATCTTAGACTCATTCGACTCTAAACTTAACTACCGTATATTACACGTTTGTAATAAAGGTATCCGTCTGAACGTCCTGGAGAACAAGGAGATCATTAGCCCTTATACAAAAAAACCCATGACTTCGCTTAACTAAATGATAAACATTAACCACAATACCCTAATTTCCTTACAATTTTTGCTATTTCCCCTGTAAATATTTTCTGGTGCAGTTATTACAGGTTCCTTTTTCCTCTGGTATTAATCTCGGTTGTTCAACAGGTGGTTGTTTTCTATCACCTTTCAATTTCATTGTGGCCGCTTTGCCTTCATTTTGTTTTATGATCGTTTAATTTTATGGAGTGCCATCATGCCTCCTATATTGTAATTATTACTTAATCCATCGCCATCGACTTATTCCCCGTAAGTAATTGTTGGGACTCTATAATGTTTTACCCTTACGTCTCTTTACAGTTTATCTCCCTTTTAATATTTATTTAATTAGTTAATTATATTATCATCATGTTTGTAGCTCCTGTTATCATTATTGTGTAATTTATCATCTTTCAATCTTCACTCTCCATCAATCAATTATTTGTACTTAAGTATCAATTTGTGCGAACTTCGATCACTTAAGTTTCGTTTAGTTTTAGTACTCATAGCCTGAAGATGATTTTTATCGAAACTGGTCGCTGCTATTAACTTATGAATTAATAAACAACACGTAGGGAAGGTTTAGAGTTTATTTATCTTCAATACCCCATGTAGCGCCGTTTATTGGCGTTAGTTTGGCGGAATATTGGGGCAATTTTGTCGAACTGCAGCCAATATTGGTTGAATATGTTTTTGTAATATTATACAAATATTGGAAATACAATATTTAGTGAATATAAGAACAATATTTGCAATATTTAGTAAATATTGCTATTTAATGTAAATTTAAATATTGTACATAAAATAATGTACCAATATTGTGTGTACAATATTACTAAATATTAAAAATCTATATAATATACATATTTATAATATTAAGTAAATATTGATACATATTTAATGTAAATTCAAATATTGTACATACAATAATGTACCAATATTGCGTGTACAATATTACTAAATATTGAAAATCGATATTTGAACAATATAGCATACATATTTACAATATTTAGTAAATATTACTATACACTATAAAGTCAATATTTATTTATACATGTGACTATGTCATTACAAAATTTACAAAATATTTAAAATGATATTATTTACGCTACATTTATAAATAATAACGTTATGATACTTTTTCAAAATCCGCCAAATGTTAATTTTCGCCGGTAGATATCAAAGAGATATCAAAATACTCAAAACATAATATGCACCCCCTCCTCAATATTATATAGTGTTCAACTTTAAATTCCAAAATTTTATAAGTTTCCCTAGCTCAGTTTTTTCATGGTTGACCTCTTAACCGAGTGATCGATGGTTCGTGTCCTACTTGAAGCAGAAGGTTTTGTCAGCGTCACCGATCTCCTCCGAGTCAACACGAAGTGAATGGGGTTCCTGAGGAAGCAACCGCCGGAGCACATGGAGCCCTGCAGCGCTGCGCACCGGGAAATAGTCCCTCGGAGTAGTTAGGGGTCTGGGGTGGCGTAGGTCACCCCTTTCCTACTATTTTGGGACACATCAAAACAATAATGGGTCAATACTGTATAAATATTTTCCTCAATATTGAAATAATATCGATTAGTAATATTTAGCTAATATGTAAAATTGTTCACATTTCAAAGTTGGGACAATATTGTACAGTAATATTCTACCAATATATTTACAATCAAATGCCAATATTACACCAATATTAAATGCTACATGGGTTACTTCTGAGTCAAAGAATGTAAAATATGTTTCGTCATCTATAATCACGCTTTTGATAACTGAAAAATTGTTGTGGCATAAAATGTGGAGAACATCTCAATTTTCACGACCACTGACCATATCATCCCTTTCAGTTCTCACCACCCCCTTTCTCACGGACTTGCTGCCTTCAGGTTTCTTTTTAACAGATTATTGTACTTACCCCTTAACCGTGGTAATTTTGTTAAGGAATTTTACCTCATTTTTGATACCGCTTCGTAATGATTACCCTAGATCGCTGATCTTTAAGCTCTACCCACCACCTTCCCGTAAATTCAATGTTCAAACTCATACAACCTTGCTCCCCTATACACAATTACTATTCCTTACTTGATATTGACTCCTCTTCCTATGCATTCAAAAAATTATTTAATCAATTTGAGATCAACATTTCATTCTCTTCCAAATATAACCTTAAACATGCTTTAGTTAATACGAAGGATAATATTTATATCCTGGATAAATCAGGTGTCTACAAGCTCTCTTGTAACACTTGTGGTGCTGCTTACATCGGTCAGACTGGCAGGAAGCTTAAGATTAGATTTAGGTACTGAACATTTTTCGTGCATTAAAAATAATTACATTTCCGCTAAATCATCCTTTGCTAAACATATCCTAGTACCAATTATGACATCCTAGATGCGTGTGATAAAGGTACGAAGCTTAATCTTTTGGAAACTTATGAAATTATTAACTCCTTGAATCTTAATCCGTCGTTATTTCTCAAATAGCAATAATAATTTACTTATCTTCAATACTTAGCCCCTTGATACCTTTGGTTTGCCCCTTGTACTTTGTTTTCCTCGTATTTTCACTTCGGTTGTGGTTTTCTGTTTGTCCCCCACATTTCTCCCACCTCCTTCCGTTTAATTCATATTTCTAGTGGATTGGCGACCATTTGCCAATTCGTTCTTGTTTATCATTTCTATTTGACATCTTTACGATGTGTGTAGTGGTTCACATTTTCTTTGCCCATTTCGGGGTTCTTTGGATCTTGGTTTAATACGAGGGGTATTTCGCAGGGGAATTTTGGTGTACACTCGTAAGGAATTAGTAAGGAATTAGAGGAATTAGTGGGGAATTAGAGGAATTAGTGGGGAATTAGAGGAATTAGTGGGGAATTAGAGGAATTGGTGGGGAATTAGAGGAATTAGTGGGGAATTAGAGGAATTAGTGGGGAAATACTTGAGAAATTCTAGGAGAATAGTGGAATTAGTGGGGAATTATGGGGAATTAACATTAAATTTGTAGATTGCGCAACGTCGCGTCACATAAAACTGCCAAAACATGATCGCAGATCGCTGTCACGCACCGCCGTCTTTGATTTTGTTTCCTGAAATGCTTCGTATAGTAATTTTGCTGTTTGCATAAATAAATCGAGAACAATTAATAATACCCTCAGTGCGTGTAAATTTCACAAGTGACCAGTGTGGTGATTTATCGATTTGTATGTTCATTATACAGTAAGTAAATGAAGACATTGTGGTTGGTTCTGACTCTCAAAGGGGGTAGAAGCAATAGTAAATAAAACTCTCAACCTCCCCTTACCGATGATTTAATGATGACGAGGAATTGTTATGTTTTTTGGTTAAGTACGAAGTACTGGAACTGCTCCGATGCAAAAAAGCAGGTATAAAATGTTGAAATTTGGTGGGTTCCGTCACAGCTTATCCATTGATAGCCTACTCCCTACTGTGACGGATTACCTCAATCGTTAAGTGTAATTAAATTATGAAATTGAAAAAATTGAAGATTTTACATGGGGGGTATACCTACTGGCGACATGTTTCGAAACCGTTACAGGTTTCGTTTTCAAGCATAAAATTTTTGACAAAAGAGATGAATGAAGGCTACAATACAAGTATTAATTAAAACTAACCTTAAGTAACTAATTACACTCACCTTAGGGAAAAAACATGATGATTTGAAAAACTCAATAAAAGTAAAACATCTTAAATAAAAATACTAATAATCCATAGGATTAATAATAAAAAAAAGTACTTCAGTACTTTGTACTTAACCAAAAAACATTACAATTCATCGTCATCATTAAATCATCGGTAAGGGGAGGTTGACAGTTTTATTTACTATTCAGTAAGTAAATATTTTTTACGATGTTGCACGAAAATAAATAAACGTTGTAACCTTAAAAGCAGAATAAGGTTGAAAAAGGGATCAAATTAAATCTGTGTACAATGTTGTCACAGTTAAGATTTTTTAAAACACACTAAAAAACGCCTTTTATTAATATCTATATAGGTAAAAAAATTTATGTTTTCTTACCGGAAATGGTAATATGAAAAAGTGAAGAGAGAATTATCAGGATAAGAACAAACATTATTAAAATCTCCATCTTTGCTTCTCTCCTATAAGTTGAAGTATGGTAATCGACTAAAAATATGACACTTGGGGTGAAAAAGAGTTAATATCTTCAATTTCCGTAAAAATGAAACATTACCTGCATCTTCAATCGTCACTTTCTCGTCGCTGTTTACAGAAAAACATACACGACAAACTGTTTTTTATAGGAAATTTTGTAAGCTTTCAATTAGTTTATATAAAAGGTTGCCGTAAAATAAATGGAAACGAAGTATTTAAGAAAAACTGAATACAAATATACATTTTAGTTAAATTCTGTGAAAATAATATAGTTTTCAAAGATGTATTTTTACAATAAAGTGCAACTTGCGAACGATTTATTGTATTGTATTACCTTTGTATATACAGGGTTATTAGAAAGTATGGAGACGGCGATTTATTGTCGTTAATATTCATTTTAGGAAAAATTGTTCAATACAAAAGTTGTTTATGTAATTTTTATCTATACTTGGGAATACTTCAATTTTTGTGATCTGCAATTGTTTCTGAGTTACCCCGTTCCGCATAATTTTTTTAAATGAGAACATATTACTTTTACCTCACCATTCGATAGAGCATTTTTTGCTCTTTAAAACAGCACTAAATAAAATTTTTTAAAATTTATTTTAATAACATTTTTTTCAAAAATACGCCGATTCAAGTATTTACATGAAGTAGGTATATGGAAGACAAAAAAAAAGTTATGAATCAAAATCTTATCACTAAAAATAAATTAATAACTAAGTAATTTAAAGTAAGTGTTCAAATTGTCCCCCATTTGTCATTTGACAATGGCTCAGTCGATTTATAAAACCACGTACCTACTTGATGTAAAATGTTATTAAAATAAATTTAAAAAAATTTTTTTTCAAAAATACGCCGATTCAAGTATTTACATCAAGTAGGTACGTGGTTTTATAAATCGACTGAGCCATTGTCAAATGACAAATGGGGGACAATTTGAACACTTACTTTAAATTACTTAGTTATTAATTTATTTTTAGTGATAAGATTTTGATTCATAACTTTTTTTTTGTCTTCCATATACCTACTTCATGTAAATACTTGAATCGGCGTATTTTTGAAAAAAATGTTATTAAAATAAATTTTAAAAAATTTTATTTAGTGCTGTTTTAAAGAGCAAAAAATGCTCTATCGAATGGTGAGGTAAAAGTAATATGTTCTCATTTAAAAAAATTATGCGGAACGGGGTAACTCAGAAACAATTGCAGATCACAAAAATTGAAGTATTCCCAAGTATAGATAAAAATTACATAAACAACTTTTGTATTGAACAATTTTTCCTAAAATGAATATTAACGACAATAAATCGCCGTCTCCATACTTTCTAATAACCCTGTATATAAAGTACTGAAAATAGGATAAAACCAATTTTTAACAAAAATTTAACGGCCATTTTTTAGCGAAAATCGGGATTCTTAATAAAATGTCAATTTTTGAGTAGGTATACCTTCAAACAGCTGTAACTAGCGAACTATTTGTCGTACCAACTTCTGCCGACGCTTATTTTACAGGTACATTAATTATCTTTAAAAAACTGTAAGACACATTACTGTCTACAAGTAGTGAAAGCGTAGTTACTTCCAAAGATACGCTTGAAAATGAGTATTTTTCATTATTTCTTCCTCCATCCATCGCCTTATAAAGATTACCAAAATGATATTTGGTGTAGGTATACATATAGATTCAAAATTTAATTCTCTACAATTTTCATTATATGCACTAAGGACGTAAAATCAATAGTTTTCGACTTACTTATTATTGATTTTATTATGCAAAACGAGCAGTGATTGTGTCTTAAAAATAGGTTTAAATGATTATATCTCTGTCAATATTAATCGTATGGAAATGTTTAAAAAGAAAATTATTCGCAGTTAAATTCTCTACAACTTTTATTTGAAACATTTTGCGATACGGATGGGCATTCTCGAGATATAAGGGAAATACGCGCACGTGTTACCGTTTCGCCGCAAAACAGTCGACATTTAAAAAAAATCTATCCCCGCTCTTATTGGTCGTAGAGACAAAAATAAAACATCAAAATGTGCGGAATTTTGTCAGCTATAACTTTCTTAACGTTTTTGTTTTTGATAAAATTGATACTTTTTCGGTTATTTACGAAAACCTATTTTTTGACACTTTTTCGCCCCCATTTCTCTCGGAGGGGGGCATACGAATGGGGACTTTTGAACACTTCAAAGGGAGCACAAAACAAACCTGTTCCCAAATTTTCAAAGCTGTAACCATTATTTCATCCAAATCGTTAAATTTCGTCTCATTTTACTGGGCTATAAAGTTATACCTCGTGTTATATTAGAACAAATATGTTTAGTTTTATACTAGGTTTTATAATACATAATACATAAAAATTATAAGGGTGAGGAATTAGTGAGAAATTACAGGAATTAGTAAGAAATTAGAGGAATTAGTGGGGAATTAGAGGAATTAGTGGGGAATTAGAGGAATTAGTGGGGAATTAGAGGAATTAGTGGGGAATTAGAGGAATTAGTAACAATCCTGGGAATTAGTGTACACATTTTTTCTTGCGGTTTACCCCTCGGTTTAATACTTTCATCATTCAATTTCCCGTAAGTATGGTTTCCTTTGGCGCTATAGTTTGCCTAACCTGCCTTTTTCAGCATGGTTGTTTAATTTTAATTGACCGATTTATAGATTGATTAACATGCAGCTTTGGTTTACCTATTAATTTTTTAGTGATGCTCAATAATGAATTTCATGTAATTTTATCATTCGCTCCATTTCATACATTTTAATATTTCAACTTCAATATTACCAACCAATCCCAATAAATATTTGTATTAAGGTAGCTTTATGCGCATAGACTTAATTTTTAGCCTGATGATGACCTTTCGGTCGAAATATGTTGTAGTTATGTAATTTGATCCTTGTATTCGTTAAATTTTGTATAATCCATCAACGTCAATTTTTTCACCCTTTTCAATTAGTTTTAATTTGTATATTTCAATAGGCGATACTTTTCAAAATTTCTAAATTTAACATTACTTGCTTTTATTTGCTGTTTTTCGATGTTTTTTTGTGAGAATAAGGACATTCTACTGCCTAAATCCAAAAACTATTAGTAATACTAAAGCTCCCTAATCTGTATTACTTATCATACAATGAAATACTGAGCCCGAATTGTTTAATGCACTTGTTGATAAAACTCGATTTACAAATCCTTGCATGTATAGCATTAAGGAAGTGAATTGCACGGTAATAACTTTACCGTCACAATGAATGTAAGCACAAGATGAAAATCGTTAGCGTTCTGTATAAATCAGCTTACTATGTATATAATGTTCTTATCACTGAATCTGGTACCCAAAACTTCGAACTTATCTATCTGTCAAATAGCCGAATCTAGAACTAATATAACTGAAGACCTCCCCCCTCCCCCGCCGGTAGCGTGTTCATTACTAAGCCTGCCAACCTCAAGATGTATTGCTTGAGAAACTTACCATTAGTCAACGTGAAAAAGATTTCCAATTTGCAAGCTAAGCCAATTTTTCACGCAATTAAAATAATACATCACCATTATATTTAGACGTATGATAAATAATTATGTACTTTTTTCTTGTTTCAGAGTTTCCCATAAAGCCGAAAAGGTAAGCCATTATATAATATATATATCGTGATAAGAGTAATTTGTATACAGGGCCGAAATTTGCAATTAACCTGAAAAATAACGCACATTAATTTCTGCACCATTTACTCTGAATGGTACACCGCAAATAAATCTAACGTTTAACGCAATTAAATCAATTAAACTTCTATTTGGAGATAACTTTTAGCAGCGTGTTAATAAACATTTATATGTGCAAGTTAAAAGTTCGCAAACACGCGAGCTTGTCACGCACAATCTAGATAATTTGAAAGCACGCATACCGGTTACAATTTTTTGAGATTGTTTTGTTGCGAATGATTGATCTAAATATACCGTGCGCGTTGTGACGTTATATCAATCTCATGAAGGTGTGATACCGCCCACAAATATCTTAGTCTCTCATCCACAAATAAAACTCATATTACTTAACGTTATTTATTGCTACTTGCCATGAGATACAACCTGATATATGTTACTTTCACAGCGGGTATTTATTAAAATTTCTCGTATTTCCAAAAAAGTGTTCCTATATTGTACCAGGCGCTTTCATTTCCAGTTTGTTAAGACAAAAGAAAACACGAAGTGTGGAGTAAAAAGAAAAGTAAGCTGTAAGTGCTAATGAAATTAGAAAGAAAAAGATCAGAAAGAAAGGGAGTTAAAAAATTCAATCTATCATAAGCGGCTTAACTGTGATACATCTTAAAGACGATTACGTTGCGACAACGTCCATCTATTATTCAGTAAGACAAGGTATCTAACTGTTATAAAAGTTTTCACGTTGGTGTAAAGCTTAAGCGAGGAACTTTTAGTGGAATATTTCAGTGGTTAACTATTGTTCTGTAGTCGTTCAAATTTTTCTCGACTACAATTTGTTCCCTGAATAATATATTCGGTTTATAAATGTACTTTCGATTTAAACTCAGTAGAAGTTGATACGATCCCCAAGTGGTATGTTTCCCCCTTACTAAATTTACAACGGAATTGCCTTGAAATACTGCTATTCTTAGTTAGAAATCCTTAAAGTAGAATTGACATTCTAAGGTTGGTTCAAAATCCTTGTTTTTGGTGCGTTACGTGAATTAGTTTCCTATGTGTTGCAACGTCGCCTTACATCGATCAATTTTACTTATACAATTTAACTGCTTTTCTTTGAGTAATCGAATGCAACTCAATTTCAAACAGTTCCTAACAAAGGGTAACATGGACTACTTCTGAGACAAATGACAGTTTCGACGTGATAACATTAATGTACCTAGTTTTCATTTATCTTAAGTCACCGTACTAAAAATGATGCAAATAGTAGTAATTAAACACATTTAGTTATCTTGGATGACCATGTTTTCTATTGCTTAATATATTTTCTAATTATTTTCTTGAAACGTGTTTGTCGTCAGGTTAGAATATTTTAACTTAACATTATATTGGTTTGTAATCTCAGAAAGGGGTTTAACGGTAAATAAGAGAGAAAAACTCAAAAACTCCCCTTAAAAACAGTATATTGAGGTGAAATTGATCGAGGTGAAGGATGAAGATATTTTTCTATATGAATAAGTACCGAAGTGGTGCTAACACTAGCGACGATGCAAATCGCCAGGATAAAATGTTGAACTATGTGGACGCTGTCACAGCTTATCCAATGATAGCCTACTGTGACAAGCAGTTTCAATCAAAGAAAAATATAAGTGAAAAAAGTGAATTTAAATTTATAATAATGTGGAGGGTACTGGCAACATGTTTCGATGCCTTACAAGCCGACTGTCGATTACAAAGTTAATGAGGGCTAAAAAGAATAAATTAATATCACACAACTCACATGAGTCAAATATTGGAATAAGTGAAGATGAATGAAACATTTGAATTTGTGAAGATAAAATTTACATAGTTCTAAAAATAATAATTTAAGGTTGTAAAACTTTCTCGACTTACCTGAAGGGGAAAAAAAGTTTGGCAACATTTGAATAAAAATTTTGTGAACATTTTCAAAGCCAACCATATTTTGTAAAGTATGTACTTGTAAATTTAATTAGAAAAATGTAAATAACTCTGTAATCATTGATTTTAGGTATAGGAACATGGTATATCAATTTAAAGTAAATTTATTTCTGCATCGAATGGGCCGATAATTAAATAGGCATTCCATTTAAAAAAAGAGACTTTTTAAAGTTTTTCTTAAGTCTGGAAATAACGTCAAATAGATACGTAACCGCGAGCAATTTTTTATAATCCATGACAGACAATTGTGTCTCAATCTTTTGACATTGAGAACCTAAAATCCCATTCCCCTAACTTTTACCACTTTCGACTTTCAATTTTATTACCTAACAAGATTTTGACATTTTTCAGTGAAAAAAATTTTTTTTCTCAACAATGAAAATTGATACGCCGATTATTTTAAGCATACTTACTAAACATTTTATGACACATCAGAATGTGAAAAAAAATTGCCTGGTTTGTATTTAAAATAAAGATGTTGATGCTCACTTCCGGTATTTCCGGAAGTGCTGCCATTTGGAAAATATTTTTATTTAATAGATTAAACACTCCATGTCGCATATGCAAAATTTCAAATTTCTAGCTTTTACAGTTCTTGATATGGTTGCACCCCGATTCAGCGGTTTCCGATTCGACGGTCCCCGTTTCAGCGGTCCCGTTTCAGCAGCCCCCGTTTCAGCGGCCACCCGTTACAGCGGTTCCCATTTTAGCGGTCACCCGTTTCAGCGGTCCCCGTTTCGGCGGTATATCTTTTTCGGAGCCCCTTTGCACTGTTTCGTAGTAACTTATGATTAACGAGAAAGTATAACTTTGAAAAAAATAATTTTAAACGATGAGCTCCCATCCTTTTACCCTTACGAAATTGATTGTAATTACTTTACTATTAATATTTCTTTTATCTCAAAAGGTATTTTTTGCCAAAAAGCAGTAACTTTCTGATTAAAAAATTCTTGTAGGTACCTTTTACAATAAATCAAATAACTATTCAAAAATGAATTTTTCGGTTTCCTTCGTTTGTCTTCAAAAGCGGTTGGAATTTTTGATTTTTAAGCACCATTTGAATCGGTATGCACTGCACGAAACGAATATACGACAAAAAGGCAAACAGGTCGTCAAAAGGACGCCGCGAAAAAAGGACGCGGTTTACTCCATCAAAGAGTTGATTAACATGTGAACTATTAATTAAAATTAACTTATTCATATAGAATATAACCAATGATTACATGTTGTGACAACCATTATTCTTTTTCTGATTAACCAAAGTACTTGCTGAAACGGGGGCACCGCCGAAATGGGAACCGCTGAAACGGGGCACCGCGGAAACGGGGAGCGCTGAAACGGAGACCGCTGAATAGGCGGCCGCTGAATCGAGGTTATGCCACTTCTAACCGACGGTCACCGTGAGACACCCTGTATATACATATTATGTAATTTTTTTACAATGATTTTAAGTAAAATATTCTTTTCTTACTAAATCGAATCAACATACCTACCTACTAATGGTATATTTTGTTTGAGTAGAGCATACACTATCTCAAATATGCTCTGAATTACACGTGAGTACTTCTTTTATACCGAATGAATATATTTTATGGTAGAATGCAAAATCATCAGCTGGATCTTCTAAGAATTATGTTTCATGGAATAGTAAAAAAATGCTTAGAAGTATAAGCTTGAAAGCTTGGGAAAAGCTTGAAAGCTTGACTTGGAAAAGCTTGAAAACTCAAGCCTCTCCACAAATAAGCTTGGCTTGGATAATACTTAAGCTTGGTTTGGTTTTTTGTAGGCTTGACTTGATTTTATGTCAAGCTTTAAAAATTCAAGCCAAGCCCGTGAATCCCTACTAAAGATGGTGCTTAAAATTTAGTGAAACATACAAGGTAAATCAGAATTTAGATAGAAATTGAAAAAATGTAGTGCTGACGAAAGTCAATGATTTCATTAAGTAAATTCGGGTCGTTTTTAGATTTAGTAATTTCGAAATTTTCTAAAACATTACGTAAAAAGCCTTTTTTTCCCATATGAATAGTTTTGAAGTTAATGGAGGGATCAAAGGAGTGACCAGTATTGAGGATGTGTTCCGCAAAGGTAGATTTATGGGTAACGTTGTTATTTTTAATAGCTGGAAAATGTTCTTTAAAACGAGTTTGAAAAGATCTCCCGGTTTGGGCAAGATAAAATGCAGGACACGAATGGCAGAAAAGTTTATAAATACCGGACTTGTCGATACGACCTTTGTTAAACACATCGGTGGTTCTGAGGGTATTTTTGGAAGAAAAGGAAATACCAATATGATCTATTTTGACGATGTTTTTAAGAGTGTGGGAAATCTGAGGGTAACAAGTCAATGATCTATAACGTAAGTTATCATTGGGAGAGTCAAATGAGATGAGGTGGGGAGAGGATAGTGGAGCGTTTGATCCTATGAAACAATTTATCAACCATACTAATGGGGTAGCCATTGTTGGAAACAACTTGTTTTATAATATTGAATTCTTTCTGGAAATTGGTAGGAGACATAGGGATCAAGCACATTCTCCTAAGAAGAGTATGGAGGCTCGCCTGTTTGTGTGAAATAGGGTGGTTCGAATCGAAAGGAATGACGTTGAATGTTTGTCTGTGGATGCCTAGGTGCGTGGGTACGTGGGTGGGTGGATGTGTATGTAATGGCTGTGGAGCCTAAACTATTAGGCCGATTTTGATGAAATGTAAAACTAAGACCTATAAAAAAACTTCATCGGTAATACAAGCTTCTCATCAATATCGGCCCAAAGGGACCCAAACTAGGGGCGCTATTTTGGGAGCAAACATTCAAATTTTAACCCAAACTAATTTCCTTTGGTGAAAAGTTAGTAGACATGGTAACAAGTAAAACGTCGCTTTTCGTTTGTTTCAAATTCAAAGTGGCGGCCAATGTAGCAATTCTCGACGTTTTTACTTTTTAGGGTGTAGCTCAAGAACCATTTAACTTAATTAAAATTTTAAAATTGAAAATTGTAACCATAGGATGGGCAGAACTTTTACTTACAACTGATAAAGAACAAATATTTAACGTGAGCAATTTTTTTTCAAGGTCCGATTGGTCACAAAATTAAAACGACAGTGAAAATAAATTTTTTTTTAATTTGTAACAAGTACTTACATAGTTACGCTATTTCTCTACATAGTCGCCAGTCCGATTTAGACATTAGTCGTAGCGTGGTACCAACTTTCCAATACCTTTGGCATAGATCGTAGCCGCCTGTGTTTTCAGCCATTTTCCTACACTGGTCTGCAACTCGAAGCCTGTACCAAAATGTTGTCCTCCCAGCCAGAGTTTCATGTGAGCAAAGAGGTGAAAATCGGATGGAGCCAAGTCTGGGCTGTATGGTGGATCCCAACGAAAACGCTGCAGGAGCACCTTTGTTACAGCTGCAGTGTGCGGCCGAGTATTGTCGTGGAGAAGGACAATGCCTGATTTTGCAGGTGTTTGTTCATGCGACAGTGGCCCGTGACCATTTCTGTCGCAGGTTGTATCTTCGTCTTGCTTAACTTTAAGATGGACGTAGCTAGGTCCCCGTTTGGGGTTTCCAGGATGATCTTGGAATGACTCTGTCCTGGAATTTTTGACCAATGTCTGCAATGCTCTTTCGTGAGTAACACGTTTAACTAATAGTTCAAATATTGTAAGAATGAAATTTATATCTTATATTCCAAATTTCATAAAGTTTCTAAAATTCAAATACTCTATGTTTAATGAAGACAAACTTTCAAACACGGCTTACAAAATAGTTATTGCACCTTCCATGATGACGTTTTCCTTTATAACACGGAAACTTCCATTCATTTTCTGGAAACACTACTGAAATAAAAGCAATAATGTAACCATAATTCAATTGAATTTTTTACAGTTAGGTGCCAGCTTATTATATTTAGAAGATTTATTTCTTTAGATTATAGACAAAAGTGTTCGATTATTACTCCTAAATACTTTCTATTCCTATTTATCCAACTACATATTTTATATGAATATGCACTTAATTTAAATTGTAAATGGTTCACTTTAAAAAGCTGCTTACAACCACCCTTCTCAATTACCTAATTTAATTATTTGTTTATACATGTTGATTGGATGAAATCCTTCAGTTTTATGATTTTGGCCACTTCATGCAATATACTACGAGTGGGTAGGTACTTTTAAGGAATTAGTGCTTTTCCAGTTATCAACTAGATGGATGTTTAGTGTATTATTTATACCTAGTAGTCTTTTGTTTTGTTACTTCATGAATTCTTTTAATTCTTCGCGATCCAAAAGCTGAAATTTACACATAATATTTAATAACTGTTATTAGTTAAGAATTATCTCATTCTTTCGTATAGTTTGCATAATATTTGTGATACCGGTCACGAAAAACTTTCATTGGAAAACCTACGTTTTCCACATTCATAAAAAATGTTTGCCATTGTATTTTTTTAAATTTATTTTGGGTTACTGTCAAATGCATTACTTTTTTCTTGGATTTTACACTTGTCAATTTTAATATTATCTAACTCGTTTTTCCAGTCTCCTTATAAATCACTAAATGATGTGGGGTTATTTTTTATCAGTTGTAGGATTGATATCTTCTTGCGTAGCCACTTATAAAATCTTTATCTTCAACCAGCCCCTATATTTGCTATAGACCAACACCTTTTCACAATTTGGTTCCCATCCCATAACTTGTTTCTTAGACTAGTACTAGTACTACTATTTCAAGTACTTGCACCAGTCTATAGCTTTCTGATTCAGAGTTTCTTCAGCAAAGGGGTTTCTTAAGATTAAAGAGTAATTAAAAGTCGCACATCGCCTGATCAGCTTAACAAGATGGATTTTCTTTCCCATATGCACGTTGCATTATCATGCTACAATAAACGGCTGAATTTCGACAAAGCACATAGTTGGCACGTTGCTGTGTTCATTTTCATGAATGCCTACTATGACAGTAATGAAAATTGTGACGATTTACACAGCTTTGGACACACTAACAGGGTCAATAAACCTGTGCAGTAATCGTCTGAAACACTTCATCAGAATGTCTTCTATCGGGATAATGCACAGCGTAAACCCTACTAGCCAAAATGCAATTTTGCTCCATTTCCCCTAGCACCCCATCACGAATATCATGTCAGCAAGTTCACTTTTTTTCAAAATTTATAGTTACATTGGTAGAAGTTCCAAAAGGGCTTTCAGGCTACCAAAAACTATGCAATTTGAGTGAATTGACGGATTGAAAACCATAAATGATATTTTGTTCCAAAGCCTACTGATTGATTTATAATAAAACTTCCGTTCTCCTATGTATGAAACAATTTTATAAATTAATTCGGAAACCCTTAGACACTTGCACGTAATTACAAAAAATGTTCATATTTTAATTCTTTATCAATCAAGCAGAAGACATACAGGGTATTCCATTTAAAAAAGTTGAGAAAAGTTGATTTGAATTTTCTAAAAATTGTACATTAAATTTGAACATCCTGTATGAGATGAAACATCATAAACGAAATCAGAACATCTGATAACCTTCTACAACAAGAATCGAATCCAACTTTGACATGAAAGTTATACATATGGTAATGCCACGCCTTTAGAGGAAGTAATGAAAATTAATTTTTTTTAAGAAATAATTTATTGCTGCTAAACTATTCATTTAAAAGCCATAATATTTTAGGAATAAATAAAGGAGGTTCTCAACATGTAAAGTTATACAGAGGGTTCCATTAAAGAAAGCTTTGTTTGTTTGCCACAGTTTCTTGAAGCACCCTGAAATGTGTCCTTAACAATAATTAACAACTGCTTTTAAATGAAACTTCTGTAAATCATATTTTTTTTAATTGTAAGAAATATGAGAACACAAGAGGAAAATTCATAGATTTACTAAGAGGTGAAAATATCATATTCCCGTGTAATATAACACATTTATTAAGTTTGGAAAACATTAACATTTATAACATCCTAACGAGATTTATAATAGAGAACGACGTTCAAATATGAGAAAAAAAAAAGTCAACAACAACTGTGGTTAAAGGACACAGCATCGATATCAAACGTTGGTTTGATGACTTTTTGAGAACATCAATTTAACTTTATGTGGTCGACGTTAAATTAACGTAATTGTTAGGACGTTATAAGGTAACGTTTGTGAATTAGCAGTCGCTGCAACGTTTATAGCACTCCTTGGTACTTATTTGCTAACGTTAGGAGTCAAAATAAAACGTTTATTTAACGCCTATGTTGCATAATTTTGTCATGTGGGATCGCTATTTAACATGTCCAGATTTCCTTACTGATTCTTACTCGTTAATGACCATTTTCATCAATAGTTTCTATTTTCAGTAGTAACCACACTTCTTGGTTCAGTTCGGGTGTATCCCCACAAATTTTGGTTTTGACGGGTCAAAATCGCAAAAAAAATTAAGTGCAATTGTTTTAAAAAACATACAATTTTCTTGTTTTTGTTTCAACGACGTTATTTAACGGGTAATTTTCCTTTATGAAGTAATAAAGACGTATCATGTTAAACACGACAATAAACAGTACAAATGTCAATTCAAGACAGAAAGACTTACGTCTTGAGATTAATGTTTGGTGATGAAATAGAGTGATATAGGTGTTAAGATAACTGCAATTGATGAAATAGTTTTTATTCAGACTCGAACAAAATTTTGTAAAAGTAACTACATATGTGTTTTGTGGACGTTTCAATTATGGAAAAACGTTCAAAGTTTCTATTTTATGGTAGAACGGCTTTTCCCAATTTGGGCCTTTTTAATTTGGTCAAAATAATCGTCCATGGTATTTTAGTTTTATCATCAAATGTTAGCTCATCCTCCTCCAAAGTCTAGTAGGTATGCCACACTGCCTCCAACGTATAATAGAAAGTGTACGTATTGACTTCGAACTTTTTCATGATACAACGAAAATGTTACTACATCATGAAATGGTTGTTGCGCTTTATTTATGTCTCCGTTAATGATTGGCAAAGTGCGGTTACTGTTAATTAATAGGTATATGAGGTAATATACATAACAAAGAGCCCAGGTCTATTACTTGTTAATGAGTCTAAAGCAAATTTACTTACTTGTTCGATGTTCTATAAATGCGAAATATTTTTATAAAGCAAAAGCAACGCTTTACATTTAGTAAATGTGAAAATCTTGGCAAGAGCAAGTTTTTTTATACACTTCAGTAAATAAATTCCAGCGCGTACTTTTCAACTGGAAATAAACGGACCTTATTGAATAAATTACATAAATACGCGTTCTAATGGGGGTAAATTTTTGTTAAATTTATTATTTTTTGCTGTTAAACCCGAAACGCTTACTCGACCGCTAACGCGGTTTATTATTTTAATAATAAGTAATTTAATCTAACGTCCGGTAAATTTTGGCCAATATAAAATAACACGTACAAAAAAAATACTAAAAGTTCTTATTGGATGTTTTACTATTAAACTTATCTTAGTGGTTAAAACGTAAAATCTCACTTCCGATCGCTCAGTCAGCGCACAAGCTGGGATCATGAACGTGTACATTAGCTTTATCCTTAAAGTTACGATCTCCCGGTGAACTTACACTTAGTTTAGTAGACCAGAGATTTCTTCAACTTTTCTACGATAAATTTGGTTTTCGTTTTGGAACGCCATTTAATTTGATAGCTACAGTTTCAGCTAAACGTCGGTCATTTAACCCCTATGGAGGGAATTAAAGGAACTAAATCGGTGTCGAGATGCGAACGCTACACTGCTGGTCTTTACTTGTCCTAATCTTCTAAAACCGCTGGAAAGGATACGAAGATATCGAATTAATTACGTCGAGGACGTTTTATTCTTAGCAATCAGTTCTTTGTTACCTTTCATTTTGAATCCGTTTAATGCATTTATGGATGAACGCTAAATGGTATAAGTGTAAATGGAGCATTATTTGTGATATTCGTGAACATATATTACAATTTAGAGAAATAGGGTTTAGTTACAGGAAGTTAATGCAATTAGTAGTATCCTACCTAGTAAAAGCGTGGTTGTTAAATGGAACAGGCAGCAGCATGAGTCCGGGATGAGATAATGAGTCCGAACCGCAGTGTAGCCCGGGTCCTTCGGGAACTAAGCGTGAAGACCCGACTACCGACAATTAGCATACAATACCTGGAGACTTCCCCACACGCATGAACGAGCATATATTGCAAGGGACTTTTGAATAATTAACTTGGGAAGAGTCTGTTGATTCTTTAAACTGAACGATACTCGTAATTGACACATTCTACAATTTTAACTTTTAAAGGGCTCTGTCGTTTGTTCCCTTTGTAAATTAATAAGCTTAAAGTAGCAAAAAAATTACTCTTTCCTTTTCATCTCGTTTTATATAAAGTGATTGGTTAAAAGGGATTTAGAAAACGTAATGCGGTATTAAATATTATTTCCATTTATTACGAAACCCTCCCAGCTTTCCCGTCGCACTTGACACTATACAGATAAAATGAGGGAATCATTTTCAATAATACAGCAAGGGGATGTGTCAAGACGGCTGGATTAAATGTTTTGAAGGATATGTGTGGCAACGGCAGTCGCTTTTAAGAGTAATTCATGGGGCGAGGGTGAAGATATGAATATTAGGGATTACACGTGCAAATGGAAATTTACATTACGACGAGTGTAAATTCTCATTAATGCAAATACGTGCATTACGCTCCTCATGTTAAACCAATTAGCATTAATTTATTATTTTAAAGCAATTCCTCGAACTTTCTCGTTAATAACTTTAGATAAATTTTCGGATCATCCCTGTCGACGCTGGATTTTGAAAGTTTATCGATAGTGTGTAAACAGATTTGAGACGTAATAACTACTTGATAGTTATTTGAACGTTTCAAGTACGAACGAGAAGATAGATTTGCCGAAGTTGTAATTTTGACATCGCAATCCTAATATAAGTTCCATCCAGCATCTTAGACGATCAATCATTAGTTTAGAACTGACACTGCGGTTTAGCTGGGGTTAAACTCGACTCGAATATTGGTGGCATGTTTTTATGGTAGTTTCGGTGTCGTTTATTTTGTGATATCACAATTTATAGATATGATAACGGGCTCTTGTTCCTCTTTTCCCAATTCCGTTCTCTATAAAAACTCTAATAATACTTAGAAATTCTCATGGAACATTTCGCTTCTAAAGTACTTTTTAGTTTATTTACATTTCTGTAAACGCTTGTTTTCCTACATACTGCGATGTTTATTTTGCTCAATTTATCTTTGCTACATTCTATCTTAAAAAACTTCAGAAATAAACTTGATTTAACAAGTATATAGGTGTGTTGAAATTTACAGCTTATAGTAATTTAATAAAAGTACATAGGTATATAGTGTGCTCATTTTAAAACGAGGCACCCTTAATAACTTCGAAATAATGTAAAATATAAAAATTTCCTGAAACCGGTCAATTTCTGTTTGGAGGGGGATACTTTATGACGTGAAGCGACATTCGTACTACTCACCCCCTCGGCTACAGCCATCCCAACTTTAAAATCTTAAATCGCACCCCCAGCTTGTGATACATCATTTCAAAGAGGATAAAAAACACTTTGGCATGTTCAAATTTAAAATTCAAACATTCCTCGGACGAGTCTGCACTAAAGCATCTTACTACTTACTAAAGCACGAAAAACAGCATATTTTCAAAAATAAAATAAATAAACGTCCGTCCTATTGACAATTAATAAAGTAAATGCTCTTTCTCTAGAACTGCTCAAAATGTCCACCATTTTCCTCCAGACAACGGAATGGCCTATTTTCAAATTCCGCCCTTACTTTTCTGAAAGTCTAAGTAAGAGACCTACAGGTTTGCCTAATGCGGTTTTTTAACTCTTCCATATCCTCAGGTTGAATTTTAAAAACTTTGGATTTTAAAAATTCCCACAAAAAAAGTCTAGGGGTATTAAATCCGGAGAACGTGCTGGCCATTAAATTGGACCTTTTCTCCCGATCCACTTTCCTGGAAACCTTGCATTTAGCCATTGTCTGACCGTCAGAGCGTAATGTGGAGGCGCGCCATCTTGTTGAAAATGCAAATTTTCTTCAGAAAGAAGCAAATTTCCGTCTTCATCTTCTTGGTTTTCAAGATCTTCTGTTATGAGAGGATCAATAATATTCTCCAACATATCCAAATACCGTTCACCATTTAAATTTTCTTCAATAAATATTGAACCTATTATGGTATCACCAAGAATTCCAACCCACACATTCATCTTTTGCGGATGTTGAGTGTGAACTTCTCTTGTAAGATGAGGATTTTCGTTGTCCCAGTAGCGAGTATTATGTCTATTAACAAATCCATTGAGATAAAATGTACTTTCATCACTGAAACAAATGTTTTGAGTCAGGTTTGGATTCTGCTCAACCCTTTCTATCAGTTGTTCACAAAATTCGATTCTTCTATCGAAATCATCTTCGTTTAATTCGTGAACAAGATGCATTTTGAAGGGATGAAATTTATGAAACTTCAGTACCTACATAAATAGAAAAAAATATCAAATCATCCAAAAACAAAAAAAATGACATGTCATACCTTATGAACTGAACCGACTGAAACTCCTGTCTCATTAGAAACTTTGCGAATTGAAGTCATCGGATTTATCCCAAAATTTCCCAGTTATTTCAATTTGTTTCGGTTCATTCAAAACCCTTGGAGCTTGCCTCTTCTTATTCAATACCGACCCAGTTTGAACGAATTTACTGACCAGTTCAAGAATGTATTTGTGATTCACATGTTTTTCTGGATGTCTTTCATTGAAAACTCGGACAGTCGAGCACATTCGTTTTGGCGTCCATAAATAAATATAATTTCTGTTTTTTCTGCCAAACTGTAAGTCATTTTGAATTCTTTCGACTAACTAACGTAAATGAAGGAAGTAACCTAAAACATTAGTGGCCATCCACTTTTTCATGTAAAAATGAACTCGTCCAAGGAATGGTTGATTTTTAAATTTGAACATGCCAAAGTGTTCCTTTTTTTATCCTTTGAAATGATGTATCACATGCTGGGGGGCGCCATTTAATTATTTAAGATTTTAAAGTTGGGGTGGCTGTAGCCGAGAGGGTGAGTAGTACGAATGTCGCTTCCACGTCATAAAGTGTACCCCTCCAAACAGAAATTGACCGGTTTCAGGAAATTTTTATATTTTACATTAGTTCGAAGTTATTGAGGGTGGCTCGTTTTAAAATGAACACACTATAAAAAAACAGTATCATACGTACATTTTTATTTAATTAAAGACTTTCATACTATTTTCTAGCAAACTTACTCCTTACCAAGAACAAGATTTTATATCACAAGTATTCCTTAATCCACTCATGCCTAAACTTGAACATCTTTAACTTTTATTAATTACATTTCCAAAACGTTAGCATGTTGTGTAGTAGCATTCATACTTATAAACTGCATCAGCAAAATTCCTTCTTTTTATATTTTTAGGTACATTTTGCTAATTATAATGAAACGTAGAAGACAATAAGAACCAAATATTTTAAAGCGCATCCCTGAACTCATTCAAACTATAGATGTTATAATTGCATGAGTTTTGCTCTTAAACATGCCATAGATTAATTCTCAAGAGCGTTTATCGTAATGTTTATTTTACTAAATGGTAGCTTATTAATCTCTAGGATTATACAGGGTGATTTATTAGCTCACCAACACACTTTGTCAGATGGAAGTTGATGAATTTTAAGGAAAAAAATGTTTAAATAACATTTTTTTCCTTAAAATTCTAAAATCTAAAATTAAATTTCTATATTGAATTATTAAATGGCCTTGAATTATTTCATAAAAGTAAAAATAATCCACAAAATCAAGTATAACACAGATTTAATGAACAATAAATAATTATAATAGATGCTCAAAATGTCCTGCTCTCGCTTCACAACGACGAACTAAAGAGTTTTTCAATCGAACTATAATGGTTGATTGATTTCTAATTTCAGTAGCAGCATTCTGAATTCTCTGCAACAACTGTGGTCGTACTGGTCGTGTATTAATTTCCTCTTGATAAACAATTTGCTTCATACGTCCCCAAAAATACAAAAAACCATATCGCAAAATATTTTAAATAACATTTTCTCCTTAAAATTACATCAACTTTCACCTGACAAAGTTTGTCGGTGAGCTAATAAATCACCCCGTATTTATGAAAAATTTGATTTTATGTTTACATTACGACTGCCAAAAGTGACTCAAAAAACGAGTGCATTTGACAGAATTGTTGAAAATATTAAAAGAAAAAGTTATTTCTTTTAACCTTCCTAACACCGGGTGGGGTTCGCGCGGACCCCAAGAGTTGTATTTTTGTTATTACATGTACTTACATTTTTTCAAAATCATGAGACTCATTTACATTTGTCCTTACAGTTCTATGTACCAGATAATTAACTAACAACACAAAAATGTTGAGTATATAGCCGAATATTTTAGAAAATCTCCCCAAAAATGCGGTTGGGGTCCGATTGGACCCCACCCGGTAACAGGTGTAAGCAAAATTTTTATGTCGAATATTGTTGAAGTTATGTATTCAATACGTTTTGGTTAATGTTTTCTTTACAATCTTTAAATATTATTTTATAATCTCATCATCATAAACTATAATATTTATCAAAGTATGCAATTATAAATGATTTTGCTAATTGGCTCTCTCTTTTGCAATTTGGTATTAGATAAAGATTACTGAAAATCACAATCATTAGCTTTAATTTATTTATTTTTCGAACGATTTCTAATAATTCTGGGTATTTACAGTTACTAAAACAGTTACTGTGTGCAATCTTTTTAATAGCCAAGTAGCCTGAGTTTTTCCCTTTATTTTGTGACATACCCCGTATTGGTTGAACTAGCTGCTGCATATATATTTTTTCTTTTTATTTTATTTTTTCTTCTAGTTTAAGATTTATAGTTTTAAGATTTTGATTCCATCTTGCTCCGTGTTGAGATTTTGTTTTAAGCACTAATGTAAGAAGTTAAGGTTAAGTTGTAAAACAGTTCCATCAAGCGAACTGAACTTCGTCTTTTGTGGATATTTTTATATTTTCCTTTATTTTATTATTAATATTATTATTATTTTTTTATTTATCTGCAATAAAGTCCTATTATTTATTATAAAGTCCTATTATTATAATTGCGAAAATTAAATGTAAATATGTATAATTGTATATACCTACTCCAATTTCCTTACTTTTTTCATTAATATACGCTTATTAAACAATTTACAACCTTTTTTCATGCAAAAAGCCATTGATATCAGTTCTACTAAATAACAAAACACACAAGGAAGTGTAATTTCCAGGAGAATGTTTGATTTGAATGAAAAAAACACTGGGGTCCGCGCGGACCCCACCCGGTATTTAGTGTAATAAAAAAAAATTGAAACAAAAACAATAAGATCACACAAAACGGCGTATGAGAGTTAAAAGAAATTCCAAGCTAAGCGTAGATCGTCACTAAAGCCCTTAGGTTAAAGGTTAGTTAAATATATTTCTTTTAAATTGAAACAAAAGCAAAATTTTTTTTTATTTCTTTTCTCTTACATTTTCATAAACACTATAGTGTGAATTTAAAATTATAATACACTAGAGCGCAAATCGGTCGATCGAAGATAATAAGGTAGATTTATGGTGTTAAATTTCTATAATAAAAATTGAAGAGCGCAAACTAATCGATTTCGGGTAAGAGCGCAAAACGGTCGAGCGCAAATCGGCCGTATTCCATAATTTCAAAGTATTTAGTTTTCATGAGACATACTTACAAACATTCGGCGGACAATAGTCGGTGCCCAAGCGACCGGCGGTAAATAATCTAGCGCCCAAACAGCGGCGCCCAAACGGCAGCGCCCCAATTGTCGCGTACCGCTCGATTTATTATAATTGTTTTTTTTATAGCTAAAGCATTAGCATTACTATTGGAGATCGAAACTAGTCGCTTTACTTGCAAAATTGTAATATAATCATTATATGGGGAAGATTGTAATCTTTTATAATTATTCGTACACTGTTTGGTTTCATTGTACCTCATTTCGAGCATCATTTGATCACGGCGCCCAATTTTAATCCCCCCCCCTCCCAACTTAATGCTACACTTAACGTCGAAACTTCGAAAATGATCATAACCCTAAACTTAACCAGGTTCCCATTTTCGGAAAGGCCATAACCCCAAACAACGCCTGTCGAAACATTCAAATATGACATTATTTATACTGTTTATCCCACAAAAAATTTCAAAAAAGTAAAAGAATGGTAACAAAAATCCAAAAGCTAATGTCTGTACGAAATTTGAATTAACCATCGTAGAAAATATAGGAAAAAAGAAGTTCTATACTGTGTACCAATCTTGCCTTACTTGGATTTCACATCAAATCCTATAAATAAAATTTCAACCTTTGTGGCATTAAGTGAAGTCGATTGCAAGTCGCGCAACAACACTGTGCGTCTAATTCAATTTCATTGATATAACGAACCAAATTTTAAATTAGATTTGTGGCGCTCTTCGCTCATGTTAATAATACCGAGTGTTGCGCAATACAAAATTGAAAGATTTTTGAAAGCGCTGTCCATTACCCAAATAGATTCTTGCAATAATCGTTGGATATTCTGTTATGTATTCTAGAGTAGTGAATTTTGGCATCACTCACTAACAGCAAATCTCAATACAAAATTATTCTTTTAGTTGTTCTTAAAAAACATGGCAGTTGCGCTTGTAATTCTGAGAAATTGTATTTAGAAGGTCTAATTGTTGGGGAAAAATGCCAAATGTAGAGGAAGGGAAAGAACAGACTTTTAAGATTTTGTTACGTTAGCCATAAGGAGTGTTCAAAATTTTGGGGAACATTCATTTATATATCAAATTTAATGAAAAAACTACCCACTGTGCCCGATCCATTAGAAATAAATAAAATTGATGGTTTGCATCGTTGGAAATCTTCCAGATAGCTAACTCCAAAAAGCCTCTGTTGTTTTAAAATCATTTTAATATAGGAATTCATATTTTATGTGGATGTGTACAATCCTGATTGTCTTTAAATTGTATAGTTTTTTGTACCGAGGGCTATAACATATAATTTCTGTTTCTTCCTCAAAGTTGGGTTCAAGAGAAAGCTTTCTTCAAAATTAGGTTTTTAAGGAGTTTACTTGACAAAAGAATTTTTTTTCAGTCGAATTACATATGTTGGATTTCATTAATTAGAAGTAGAACTTTACTTGCCACCATAATGTGCAACTTACCCAAATTTTTAAATTCTACGCAAAAAGCCACTAAATTATGATTGAATATGAACAAATTCAAATATAAATGTCACCAAAATGTCTAAAAACAGTCTTCTTGGCTAATACTCATATTTTGGATAAAATAATAAAATATATAGCACAGGACCTACATCTAATTATTTATTAATATTACCATCCATCTCAGAAGTTTCCAACAGTGAGGCTAGGGAAGAGTTGAGGGGGATTATATTAAAAAAAATTTGTCAAAGTTCTTTTGCTTTGGAGCTATGTAAGATTTTCGTTATAAATTACTAGAAGAATAATCATTAACTTCATTTTATTTTAAACTCTTTACCTAATCTCCCGTCAATATTTACCCCAACCCATATTACTTAAATAATATTGAAGTCGATTAATTTCGTTGAAGATGCAAATGTGGAATAAATTTTATTGCCGCGTGTAGCTACTTTTCCACATGAACCGTTACATTCGGAATAATATTGGCAGTTATACCATTTATTGATCCTGAATTCATTTTTAATCTTTCTTTAAGAATTTAGAAAACCGGAAAAGTGCCCTAATAAAAGTAACATATTAAGACGTCAAAATTTGATTGCTCACGAAATGGAAATCCAATAGCATTCTTAAATTTTATAGCAAAAGTATAAAATGGGCCAAATGAAAAATTACATTTATTGATCACGTATAGATATTATTTTATACCACGTACCTACTTTTAAAGGGCATAAAATTTTAAAACGAGTATTTTCGAGTGGCTTTGTTGCTTCAAGCGAATGTTGATGATAGCTCCTTATGAGGTGTTATTTATTACGTTTACATTACGTGCCAATTCCGACGTCTTCTTCTAGTTTATGTGCACCTACAGTCTACATGTATTTAAAGATAACTTTCAAATTTACCAACTCACTTCGGAAGTTCTTAGGCTGTATCGCCGCTATTCACCCCTATAATTCGTTTAGGAGGTAGCTAATAGATTTCTGACCCTCTATCGGCTTTATAATGTAAGGTTCTGAAAGGAACGGGTGCGGTAGGTTTCTTGTACCTTCAAGTCAATCGTTAGGTTAAAATGGTTGGGGAACGCTACAAAATTATTGAACAGTTCCATCTAGCTTCTCAACATCTCAGCAGGGTCGTTTCTAGTGGTCAAAGCGCCTTCGTGCAAAGTTGATTTTGGCGCCCCTCTTCAACTTAAAGTTGAGTCGATTCCCAAGTTTGAAAATTCTTTAAATGGGTTGCGGATGTTCGTGTTTTGAAAGTGTCAGAAATATGTCTTCCATTCAGAAAATTCATTTAGTTCAAGCGTAGGTATAGGTTTTTCCCCAGGAAAAAAATTATGAATTTTTTCTCAACTGTTTTATATGTATTTTTGATTGCTGAATCCGATTATCAACTTTACCACTTCGCCAGAGGTGAGCTAACTTCGGGTATCAGGAAACATTCACAAATTTTTGCATTTATTATCTTTATTTGCTTATATACCTACGTGTTGCAAAGCATTCGTGATTTATACAACTATTTCACTATTTACATTTATACATATCTGCATCTTCCTCACTTAATACTATATCTCCTTCCCTTTTGTCTCATCCCTCATTATCTGTTTTCTCCTTTTACAAGTTTCTTCTATCCACTTCGCTCCTCATCCCTTTTCACCTAATATTTCTTCCACTCTCCTGTTATCCTCCTTTAACTCACTACACTCTTTTAACATATCCCTCATATTCCCCATCCCTTCCTCACATAGTCCGCAATTCCTTTCATCCTCTTTTCTCCAATACTTATTACCCAACTCTTCATTACAGCATCTGAACCATGCCATCTTTTTTTCCTTTCCCTTTCAGATATTCTGGCATTCCTTCTCCCTTAATAATCCTACAGCTTACATTGTATTTATTTTTGTCCATCTCTCTTGCCATTGTATGTCTTTGTCTCTTCTTTTACACTCACTCTCTCTTCTCTTAATCTCTCTACTTCTTCCTTCAAGTACCCATTCTTTTGTAATATTCCTCTTTACTATTTTGTCCGTAATTAACTCTCCCTATTTTATCCCCTTACAGCATTCCTGTAATATTTTGCATTCCGTTCTTTCTCTCATTTCTTCCTCATACTTTATTGGCGTAAAGAGAGGCGTCAAATGCAAAAATATGTATTTTTTGAGACATGGTATAAAAATAAGTACCTACATGGTACATTATAAATAAATTGTAACCCAAAAAATTTATTAAAACACTTTTTTCCCTGATTTACCTTTGGCAAATGTATCGATTATTGGGTTTAGATCAATTTTATTTAAAACGTCACTTTCAATATTAAGATGTTCTTCTGTCATTCTTCTTAAATGGTTTTTAACTCGTTTCAAAATTGAAAAACTTCTTTCACTTGAAGCATTCGATATGGGAAATGTTAAAACTATCTTCAAAATTGTCTCCATATTGAGAAAAGTAGATGACATTTGCTTTGCTGCAGTTTTTAAATCCAATAAATTTTACTTATTTTCCTTTAAAAACAATAAAAATTGATCTAATTCATAACGAAAAATATCAATGGCAATGTCATCTTTATAAGTTTATTAAACTTTGCACACATTTTTCTTTGTCTTGCGCTGATAATTCTACAAAAAAAAACACGTTGAAGTATTCACACGTATTTTAGTATACTTCGATGATTCTGTTAATAAGCTCACTTGTTAAATTATCACAGATAAGGTAGTGTACATTAACGACAAATTGTTCTTTCTGATTCTGATCTCTTCATTGTCATTGCCGTTTTCTTCATCATCAAAGAATCTTTTCGCTTGCGTGTTTGAATGGGTTCATATTCAAATTTTGTACTTGTTAAAGATCTTGCTTCTTCTTCTACTTTATCAAATTCATCCCGATATTTTATTATAAATTGTTTTAGTGATGTTAGTAGATAACTGTAGTAGTAGGCACATTTGATTGTTTGCAATGATTTGCTGGTAGTGTTAATTCTTTGTAATGCAGTATCCCACCAGACAGTCATTAAAATATTTTCATATTTATTCATCGATTTTAATAATGAAGTAACTTCATTGACGGTCAACTTTTTTTCTGTGGCAGAATTTTTGATATCTTCTAAAGCTTCCTGAATATGTTTATACCAATTTTTCAATGACATTGTGGCATCAGCTCTTGCTGACTACCTGGTATCCAATAGCTTTTTAAGAGAAATATTTTTGTCGCATTTTTCTAATTTATCTGCCATAATTTTCCATCTATACGTTGATGAAGAGGAGAAGTTGAACAATTTTGGAATTAACATAAAATAGCGGATAGCTCCACTAAAATTTTCAGCAGCAAAATTTTCAACCAAATTCAAGGAATGAGTCGCGCATGGTATAAATAAAGCAGTTGCACAGTGCTCACTGCTCCCTAATTAAGGCTTGCACACCAGCGTATTTTCCTGCCATATTGACAGCGTTATCATATGTTTGTCCACGACATAACTCTTAGCATGGGTATTGGCTTACTAACAAAGGTCAGAGGTACCTTTTATAGGGGCCCCGAAGGCTACACGGATCCAGGCCTGTTATGCTACTGCGCGCAGACCTTCATTTACTGTTAGCCTTATCCACCACATTACTATTTTCTAACCAATAGGTTCGCAAGCAGCGGCGTAACTACAAAAGTTTGGCCCCCACGCAACATCTTTCAAAGCCCCCCCCCCATACATTTTTATATTTTTCTCCATAATCATTTATTTCAAATTAAATATAATTAATTAAGTTAAAAAGGGTGATTTTTGCCAATTTCTTCATTTTATTAGGTATATCATTTACATTACGCCGTTTCGCCACATTGTGGCTTTTTCAAGTATTTTCACAATAAAAACAAACAAGTATATTTTAATTAAATTCAATTTCGAATTGGAAATCTTTAAACGTGCAAACCTCACTTTTATCAAACGAATAATTGCACGTTTAAAGATTTCCAATTCGAAATTGAATTTAATTAAAATATACTTGTTTGTTTTTATTGTGAAAATACTTGAAAAGGCCACAATGTGGCGAAACATCGTAATGTAAATGATATACCTAATAAAATGAAGAAATTGGCAAAAATCACCCTTTTTAACTTAATTAAGAATAAACAAATGCCGTGATCAAATCAAAGTAAATTAAATATAATGTTAGGTACTCAATTTCTGCCTAGGAAAAATATTTTTTATAAGTAATAATTAATCGATTCAGGTATTAAAAAAATTAATCCAAAGTTACTCGGTTTGAAAAAAATCGAGACAAACTTTTTGAAAAAATACAGGTGGTATACCCAACATAGCAGGTATAAAACTTGTAACGGAGAACAATGAAGTGAAATTTAGGTATAATTTCCAAGTAAATAATATATAAGATATTAGTACCAAATAAGTATTTGATATTCATTTTAGAATAATAATTTAGGCAATTAAGGCATTTTACCGGTAATCATTTTCTTACGAACAAAATTACATTCAATTTTATTTAAAAAAATTTTAAAATTTAAAATTGAAAACTTCAATATTTCTATTAAAAAATACAATTTAACCTAAGGGTTTCCAGAATTCCTCATTGTTCATTACTTATTAAGAAACCGTGCAGTTTGTTCTCCTAATATTAATTTTGTCGACTAATTTCAATTATATTAATTATATTAACGGGTAAGTGGAACTTTACATTCTTAACAACAATATAATAAAATTGCTTTTGTTTATCTAATGACGTATCGACATATTTATAAAGTTCTTTGTGTAAAGGTATTCAGAGAGCCTTTACAATAAAAGAAAACTTATATGTAATAAACTTTGTTATTTTAAATGAAACACCCTGTATATTATTATGTAGCTCGATAAAGCTTTTCAATCTTTCCAATTCAGGTCTGTACTATGTTTTTTTCTAAAACTAGTAGTCAATTTAAAATAACAAAGCCTTTCCTATTCGAAATTTACAAAACTTTACAAATTATTGCAAACACCTTGTATAATTAAATCGATAAATATTTGTATATTCACTAAGGAACAACCATTACTAATTTATGTACCAAAAATTGACTCAAAATTTGAAAAATGAACAGACTTAAGCATTTTATAATCAGACCATGTTTTTTCAAAAAAATCATGAAAAAAATTCATAACTTGAGAACGCTGCATTTAAACCAAAAACAAAAATATAGACGTAGAGTATTTTAAGAGAGCAATCGGAATATGACATCAAATATAGGGGGTTCCATTTAAAAAAAAAACCGGTCGACACGGAGCCACTATTATTCGAAGTACCCTGTACGTTTAAAAATATTTTAAAAATATTCAATGGTTCGTATCCTACACCTTTTATTTGAAACATTATTTAATCCGTTTGATATTGAATAAAATATCAGAATTCCTCGCACTAATAGGCTACCCTGGAGAAAATATTATAGAAAATGTTTAAGGAATTTATTTTTTCCCTTTTCATAATTTCACTTCATTGTTCTCGGTTACAGGTTTTATACCTGCTGTGTTGGGTACACCACCTGTAGTGTTCTTGCACTGGAACCTTACTCACGCCACTCGTTTCAAAAAGTTTCTCTCGATTTTTTCAAACCGATTGTACATAAAATCTGAATTTGTGCACTTGCCTCTACAGAAGATCGGAAAATAGTGAAATAATTTTGATGGTGCATTTATTTCATTTATAATTCTTGGTATAGAGAGCATATACAGCGGCAAAAGCTGCCGGGCCCTTTGAGACCTTTCCGATAAGGAACAGACGACCTATACATATTTTTAAATTTGGGTGAAAATGGGGCACAAAAGTGAGAACTATTATCAGTTTATTTTAAACCCAACCTTGCAGGACAGCGCTTTTTGAAAACCTCGTCCCCTCTATAAATTCTATAGCAAGTAGCGTGTTACCTAATGCTGGCTATGCAATGTAAGCGTTTGTATGTCTTACCTTTCTCAAGTGCGGTTTATATCAAATCGTTTGCCACAAAATAAAACACAACCTACTTGCTGCTTTGATGACAAACCCTATTGCATTTAAAGGTAACATTAACGAATGCCATCTGCTGAGTAACGGGATTAAACGTGAAAAACCATCCAACTCATATATCAAAATTAATGTCCCGAACCGCGGAAGATTTATAAGATACTGGAACTACGGTTACTTGTAACCAATAAAAATCCGCCAAACTCTCAGAGATCTGTAAAGGCACCTTTCTTTTTCGGATCGATTTTTTTTTAAATTCTATTAATCACAAAAAGATTGATGAAGTGGATAATTTTATTTTCTTTTTAGTAATATATCAAGAAGGTTTTTGGGTTTAAATTAGGTAATTTCAATTTATACAATTTTCTGGGGGTTTCGAGCCGTTTTATTTAAATGAAAAGTTTCGTACTTTCTCTGGCTCGAACGCTTCATTACGCTCAAATGTAAGAAAGTATCACTTATAATGTATTTCACAAGTGTAAAATCTCGGTAGTTGTAAGCTCTTACATCCATTATCAAGTAATTACAAAGCGACAAACATTGTGTCACGGTGTGTGATGACGTACTATCATCATTAGCGCTTCTTCCAAGAGCTTTAAGGGGTTGAAAGTGAGGAATTGCGGATAAGGTTAGGGTGCGATGTTATTATAACAGTCGCGAGAAAATACACTTTTTTTGTGAGAATTGTAAACGCCATTTGACATTATCGTTGAAACATCTCTTCGATAATTAACCTACATTGTTTGTAAATAGAGTTTAATGTTATCGTCGACATTTTGGGCCGATTATAATGAATGGAACAAGCACTAAAAACCCTATTTGAAAAATTAATGTATAAAAGCGTCAAAGTGCAATTGTAACGAATGGTGCATTGATTATACAATTTAATTATTTTATGCGTTCTATTTGTATAATTGCCAATTGTATTATTTATTGTGTACTTTATTAATAATTAAGTGCATGTTTGTTAAACAAATATTGTATATGTAAAACAGAAGTTTTAAGTGCATTTAGGTTGAATACAGATTTGCTCTGCACATAAATTAGATTTTCGTGGTACAATTAGATGTTTTGAATAAACTGCTGGGAAGCTACATTTTTGTTTTGCTCTAGGTTTCATTAAGATGACATTTTCAATTCAACATCTGTAAGACAGAACAGCACAAATCTTGTTAAAAAACTCATTTCATGTGTAATTTTTCTCACTGAATCCATTGAGCATGTCAAAATGACAGTAATAGTTATAATATGTTTCATATTATAATACGTCAAAATGAGTAACAAAACTTATTTACAACAAACAAAGATACAACGTAACCATTATATTACTTTACACTATAGTAACATGTCTAAATTTAAGAAAAAAGTGACTGTAACACTCGTTGGAGTAAATTTAGAAACAAAGGTAGGTTGACTTAAATGTAATTCTATTCTTTTTATGCCGCCTTCCTTGACTGATTTTTTACACACAAAAATTCGATTTTTAATCATTCCACTGCAGCGTCAAATAAAGTTTTATACTCTAAATATTTTTGATAGCTCGGTGACAACTTTGGACAATATTTGCCAGATAAACCCTGGAAATAGTCATAAAGATTTATACATTACTTTATCTTAACGTCAACTTTCTGATTGTTACTGCTCTGAACAAAATCGTGAAAATCGTTTTCCCTTTCCGTTTTATAGACAGCTTCGTCTAATGGGGAAAATAAACAAGGAAAGCTTATTTTACAACTGTTTGGTGTTTACTTTTTGGCGTTCAGGTGTATCCGCTGCTCCTTCGTTACTTATCATAGCGCAATCCTGTGTCTTCTTTTACATTCTGTATATCCATAGGCACTAAATTAATAACAATAATCGTCGTATGTTTTGATTGTAAATGATGTATTTAATAAATCCTTGTTGTGTAGTTATATCTTTTACGGCGAACTATTGCATTATCTTTGAATAGGTTGAAGGGCGGTAAATGAAGTGGAAATCTTATCTGGTAGGTTGAGATTTTCCGCTCGGTAGTCTATTTCCAAAATTTTCTTCCCTCTTTTTGGCATAATTTCTAGAACTGTAAGGGATTTAAAATCCCAAAATGGATTAGTACTTCCACATCAGATTAAATAAAGCCAGCTAAAATGCAACTTCCTAAAAAACTTGCACATACCACTGCTCAAATGAAATGTGCACAAGGAAGAACATTCCCGAAATTTTTCTTTTGCATATAGCCAATTCTTCCTAACTTGGTATGGTTATGTCTAACAATAATTTATAACCATGTAAGCAATTTTGAAGCAAGAGTTTGTATTATTAATATCTTTTTCAGAGAAATATTGCAGCTTTTCAAAATGAAATTCTTTTGAAGCTGCAACGACCGAAATAATCTCATGGTGTTCTATCCATTTCTAATAATACAATATCAACTGTTTCGTAACAGCAGCTTCTAAGATTAGAATCGATGGCCATTGAATTTAAGTTTTTAAGTCGAAATTCGTGTTTTTCCCTTTCTTTTGAAGTTTCAGTATTTGCATCGGGTAGAATTTTCTTCGGTTTTTTTCGCAGACGTATTTCTGAAATAGTAAACTCAACAATGGATGCCGCTTCTTTTATTTCAATGCTTCTGCTCTTTAAAACAACATATTAGGTATGCGATAATGGAGGCGCACTTATACTGCTTTATTTTGTCAAATTTTGAAATGCCATGCATTTAATATGAATGTGGTTGTTATGTGCTACGTGTTTACTGTAAATAAATCGATTAAAAAGCGGGACTGGAGAAACGTTCAGTCCCACTTTTTTACTAATTCACTATTTTTTTACTATTTTATTATATATCTACTTTTTATAATATTCTTTGTATCTTCAGTGAATCCACAACCGTAGTTTTATATCCTTTAATGGTACATTGAGTGTATCAAATACATAAACTTTGTTCAAAATTGGAAAATTCTTGTCAATTAGGCAATCATTTTCCAACATTCTACATAGTGCTTTAGTCCAACTGTTAGTGCGAAGTTCTCATGCTTCTACTTGATATTTATGAAAGCTAGTTACAAAAAGTAAAAGCAATTTATCAATAAGTAGTTACAAAAAGTTACAAAAAAAAGCAACAAAATGCAAAAAAAGCGTTTTTACATGCTTATTTATTTTTAAATATTGAATTGATTGTTAAGGAAAGTGTTACAACTTTCTTCGGCACCAGGATTAGGTTTTGAAAACTTTCATTTGCCAACAACAAAAAAACCTAAATATGTTCTTTCCCCTAATGATTGGATGATTATTATTTAAAGTATTAGATAGCATAACCAACTGCCAATAAAATTTCAAAAACTGTAACCTAATGTTTCCTTCACAAAAATTTTTTGCAAAAACACGAGGCTGAACGTTTCCCCAGTTTCATCCAAACTTGCTATTTTAAAGGACTGATTATAATAACAAAACAAAATATAAAAATCTTTTTTCACCACGTACCTATTTATTATATTTTATTTATATATGTTATGTTATATTCCGCTTATTTAAAGGGTTAACTAATCTAAATGTAAACCGTCACAAAAAATTCTTTGTGCAGCACATTCAAATGCAGCAGCTGAAACTGCAAAATTTGACCAAATCGAGATCGCGCTTTTCCCCAAAAATCACAATAAATTTAAAACAAATCCCCTTCACCTCTTCAATTTGTAATGTTTTTCGAATAACTCCCATATTGTTTTGGAACATCGTAGTAAAAATGCTTTTTTGATCAGAATAATTAAAAATTATGTATACACCACAGATTTTCATAACGCTGCACCTTAGCAACCCTTCTTAAATTTTTTATTTTACACTCTACATCCCTTGGTCATACGAGCATCATAGTATTGAAACATTGATCATTATTTTTAAAACAACGAATTTACCGCAATTGATTTCTTATTGTTATTAGTATATTAGCTACTAAGGGAACTAAGTGATAATAAAATTAGTTGGTAGAAGTTCAAGGATTCAAATAAAACTTAAATCATGTGTAGATTGTGATACATTCATTTATGATAATTAAATGCAAAATTATTGCTTTACACGGTGCGTTAGTCGTGTTCATTTTTCTCTTCCATTTTTTCGAAGTGGTTGGAATATGTGGGTATCAAAAAATGTGTATTCTTTCTTTTTGAATTTTGGCGCCTATCCTGACGCTCGTGGAGAGTTGATCCTGCTTTGCTCACTGTCATTGGTGAACGTTTTTTCATCTCTTTATATGGTGGTAATAAAAATGATAATTCTCTCAACAGCTAACGATATAAACGATTCGCCAAGTCAGTGACAAAGAGTACATTTAATTTATCCTCACTTCCTCCAACACAAGATACAGCCCGCTTCCACAGCTTCTGAATCTACCATCAGGTCCAGTCATGGCTCGGTAATTACCACGGCCCTGAAAACTGGGGCTGGAAAAAAAATGGACATATATTGCTGCCAGTACAAAGCACAAAACCTCCAGCACTAAAGTTGATATTCTGCAGATGCAAAGGAACGTGTGGAGCGATGTCTAGATGTAAAGCTGGCCCCAAATGTTTTGCAGTGTGCCTCCATTATTCTGGGGAGACTTGCAGCAACATAATGGAAATCTCAAAATTAATTGAGTAAAATGATTTTGATGATGAACCGCTGACAATGACGCCACTTCCCGCCCTGGTTCTCCCCCAAGTATTTGATGTAGGAATTTTTCCCGAAAATTCTGTTCTTAGTGTACCGCTATGTGCACTTATTCTTCAGTTTTCATTAGCGCGAGAGGTAGTAAGAAGGAAAATTAGTAAATAATAGCAAAATGCAAGAATTTTAGTTCCTAAATACAAAAACAAATTTGTCCAGAAATCCAGAAAAAAAGCTGCAAAATGATTGAATAAAAGTAGGGTTCCGTTTCCTAATAAGAAAAAACTTCAGAACAAGTTTTACTAAATTGCAAAAAGAAATACCGCAGCGACTGTCTCTTTAGCTAAATGAATGTTAAAAAATAATGCGATAAAATTAATTGTACTAAAATAAAAATGGTTTAACAACGTTGTTAGCTTGACAGTTTAACTGTATTAAGCTATTTAATTTAATGACTTCTAGAAGCTTTAATGTTATACAACAATATATTACCTCAGCTATCAACGTTGCCAACCGTTTTCAGCGATGACAATTAAGAAGTTACGGAACGTGTCTCTTGTTTATAAGTTGTGATGTTAATATGAAAGATACGCAAGTGTAATTTATGGAAATTTTAGCAATTATCTTATATTGAGGAAAAGTTTGTATGTCTCAGTAAGTTACGTTATATTGTAGATGTTTAGAAGATCCTGTATAAATATTTCTTGTATTGCTCTTAATTGCTGCCATGTTTCGAGTACTTCAACTAAACGTCTTATTCCCGTTTGTTTTTGTACTTACTTCTAAATGTATATACGCCTTGTATTTTCTAATTTAAGTAGAGGTTTATTTAATCCCTTCTTCTGATGTATGTTTCTAATGAAATACGCATACACTAAAAATAACAATATTAGTCGAAAGTCTACAGATCTAGAGAAATGGATTTGAAATGACCTCCCACCCCTATTCATATAATTAATGGTAGTATCCTGTTAACTACTTTTAGGCAAGGGCAACAAGGGTTTATTGCTATACTCTGGAAACAAAACTGCAGTCTAAAGCAGTGGACTGAATCAAGTTATTTGGCCCCAAAGAAAAAGCTTGACTTGAAATATAATAACTCGGCTTAAGTCTGAGAGGCAAGCTTTTTAAGAAGAAAAGCTTGGCTTGGCTTGATGTTTGCGAATGCAGGCTTAGCTTGGTTACCAAGCTTTCCCAAGCTTTATCAAGCTTTTTTAAACTTAGTCTTGCTCCTCCCGTAAGAGTAGTGAGGTTGGAACGCATTGCGCATTACGTCATACATATATAGCTCATTTACTCAACTGCTGGTTACTGGGGATTAAACTATGAGTTCTAACAAATTATCTGAAAATTCCGAAGGACCGTTATGTAGATCGTAGGTACATTTTCCAGAATATCTACACATTCACATTTTCTAATTTATAATTTTTATCATTTTTGACTTCGTACAAATCAAAAACCGTTGCAGGACATCACATGATAGCCTTATCATTTTACAATTAAAAACTAGTATTACAGCGTGACGTGCAACAGATTTTGTACAAGGTACCGTTGCGTCCATTGCGATTTTGAGAAATACATATTCTTAGACTATATTAATAAGGTCGATGATTTCATTAACACTCCAGGTTTCCTTAAATTACACTCTAATCCTACCAACAATTTTAACCTCAAACTTCGTCAACAAGTTTTTTCTCATCGAGACACCCTATTGACTCTTAACACGAATGATACATCCATCCTTGTTGTGAACCCTAGACCTCCACTCTCTTATGGGCTGCCAAAAATTCATAAACCTAACATCCCCATTCGCCCAGTTGTTAGTTTTCTCAATACTCCCGCGTCGAAACTTACTTCATGGCTTAACAACTTTCTCACAACCCCTATCACTCTTCAACCTAGCTTTTCGATTAAAAATTCAGTTGACCTTACCACTAAACTTAACTCTCTCCCTAAACATTTCTCTTTGGTGTCGTTCGATGTGACTTATTTGTTCCCAAGTATCCCCCCCCCCCCAAGATTGCATCAATAATTGTCTCTGATCACCTTCATTCTTCAAATTTGCCCGACTCTCAAGTCAATTGCGTCCTTAGTTTACTTAATCTCAGTGTCAAACAAAATTTCTTCAAGTTCACCAATACTTTATTATTATTCTCAATTGGAAGGTCTGGCCATGGGGTCTAATCTTTCCCCCATACTTTCGGAAATTTTTATAAATTACTTAGAAACTACCCACATTACTACCAATAAATTTTCCAAAGACCACATTATACTTTGGGGGGATATGTTGATGATATTATATGTGTCCACACGGCGGATGACCTCAACCTTAATGATTTCTTTCATTTTTTGAATCAGATCCATCAGAATATTAAGTTTACCGTTGAAATTGATATTAATAGTAGTTCTCCCTTCCTCGACGTCCTTTTAACTAGAAATAGCCGCCACATAGATTTCAGCATTTATTGTAAATCACGGACTCTTTAATTCCTCTGGACTCTATTCACCCTTTCTCTAATAAAATACCTGGTCTTAACTCCCTCATTAGGAGAATGGTCACCCACTAAATTTTCGTAATGAATTTAACATCATTTGTCAAATTGCCTTTAACAACGGTTTTTCCATAGATTAATTCCAGACCCTTCTTACCAAAATTAAGAGATCCTTCAATCCTACCAACCTTACTCCGCAATCAAGATTTCCCGAAAATTTAGTTTACCGTTCCCTTCCCTTTGTCTCTCATCTTTCGTATAAATGAAAGAACATTTTCAACAGTTATAACATATCTATCTCTTTTTCCACCACTCACACTCTCAGCGCCATGTTGGTTCACAATAAAGATCCTAGTCAATTATTAGAAAAATCCGGTATCTATCAATTATCTTTCCAATCTTGCCCGTCCATCTACATTGGCCAAACTGGTTCAAGGAACATGTTAAGGCCATCAAATCTAATAATATTTGCCATAAACCAACCTTTGCAGAACACATCTTGTCCACTGGTCACGACTTCAATCCTCTCCTGGACTATCAAATTCTTCACCTGTGTAACAAAGGCTTCCTTCTGAACGTTCTAGAATTATTAGAAATTACTAAACACAAACAGAATAATAATTTACTGAATGAGATCACCGAGCTTGGTAGGGACTTGATTAGCTATAAGTTCATTAATGTTTGATTTTTCACTTTTTGACTTTTCCTCGTATTTGTTTTGTAATTTCTCTTTTTGTCATTGCTTTGCGCCATGTTTAGTTTACTATACTATTCAGTTACAAAATGGCTTCAAGCCTACTAGCTTATTATAATGTATTTGTATTTTGTGCAAACTCTAGCCCTTCAGGCCTTTGTTTTGTTTAATTTAAGTAGTTCATTATGGCTTAAGTAGTTTTCATCGTTTATTGTTATTCATCTTACATAGTTTCCCCTTCAGGTGAGTGGTTTGAACCACATGTTGGTTTAATTAATTTTTGTTAATTTTAGACATTCATTCACATTGGATTACGCCGCACTGCGACCTTTTCGTCTATTGTGCTCCCCGCTATTGTCCACCCTTCAAAAATACCTCTACCTTTCACAAAGTCCAGGATTTTAATAGGGCGAATCTTCGTTACTGCCTCTTGTGTAATCTTTTCATTTCAAAATAGGTGTTCCCTTCCCCTTGTGAATGCCTCACATTGGCAAATAACGTGATAAGGCGTTTCATCTGTCTCACCAAAACCCCTGCATGTGGGGCTATCGGTCAGTCCCATGGTATGCCTAGGTGTTTGTTCAGGTGACAGTGGTCCGTGACCATTTCTGTCGCAAATTTTATCTTCGTCCTGCTTAACTTTAAGATGGACGTAACTAGGTCCCCGTTTGGGTTTCCAGGGAGATCTTGGAATGACTCTGTCCCAGGATTTTCGACCAATGTCTGCAATGCTCTTTCGTGAGTATTGCCTGAATCTCCTTTTTGGCTGTGTTCTTATAAGTAATCCCACAAGCCAGTTCGGGTCCTATGAATGGTTTTACGCTTGCCATGTCTCGAAAGCTCGTCAGCAACCTGGTTGGTGCCCACACTAGTGTGACTGTGTTGCACTTACCTAGTGCGTTTAGCATTTGTGTGAATTCAAGGACTAGCCCTGAATTTACCACATATGAGTCTATGCAGCAATCGCTGCTTTCCTGTCTGTAACTATAAAGAATAAGCATAAGCAGTAAATGATGATGAAACTATAATTACTGCAACATACTGAAGCGGTAGAAATGCTCTTGTAATTGCACAATAATATCCCTTTTATATTTTACGATTCTTGGTGCATTATTTCTATATTACGTAAAGCATTAGACACAATATTGCAAATAGCTGATCGTGAAACTTGTAAACTATAAAATAAGATTTAGCTTCGGCTTATGGCACTTCAAGACCAAGTGACTGACAAGATCAGCATCATGCACTGGTCGTGAAAGGCTAAAATTGTTATTATTTTCATTATAAACGTACGTTAAAATTGAGAGAAATGACAGAAAAATGTATACAGCGCTAGCGCAGCGGTAAGATTTTGAGTATATGTATACAAGGTGTCCGCGCGAAAACTTTAAATGGAATTAATAACGACTTGAAATTTTGGAACGTCATTAAGGAAGTAGAGGGAAAATTAATAGTGTATGAGATACCACCCCAACGTGATATTCGCCACCCCCAGCCACACCCGCTCCAAAAATTTAAATGACACCCTGTATTTTTTTCGACATATTCTAAAAGGGTGTAGTTTTTTTAGTATCTTTATGTGATAATTAACCTCATAGTGTTGTAGACCAATCAGACATTAAGAACAGTGTCACATGCACCAATCACAAGTTTCTTACACTGAAAAGAATGCATGGTACTTTTCTTGCCGCTACCTCATTGTTTTAGCAACCTATATTTAAAAAAATCAAATGTCATTTTGACAAAAGTAAAAAATTTGACGTATTTAACGCTTCATTCAGTTAATTCTCCAACCGAAGATCATTCGTTCTCAACTCTTGTCAGGCAAGATTTTTTTGTATGAGCATTGATTGCTAAAAGGTAATTAAACTCGATCAAATTCTTGGGAAAAGAACCCTCGCGCTTCGCGCTCGGGTCTTTTCGTCAATTTGATCTCGTTTAATTGCCAAGCAACCAGTGCTCATACAAAAAAATCTTTCCGACAATAGTTGAGCACTTATGATCTTACTGTTGAAAAAATTACTTAATTACATAATAAACTTTGTAAGATATTTACAGTTAAAGGTTTTGATACCCAGATGTTAAAAAAAAAGAAGTTGCAACCTTTGATCGTAGACTAATGTAGAAATAATTAAAGCACATAGTAACAAAAAATCTAATTATCCAAATAAATACAACTTATCACAAAACAGAATGTTTTTATAAGCCAACCAAATTTCGCTTTCAAACTAAAACAAACATTATTTTAATTAAATCAAATGTTCAAAATGTTTAACTGTAAATATCTTACAAAGTTTATCATGTAATTAATTAATTTTTTCACATAGAGATACTAAAAAAACTACGCCCTTTTAGAATATGTCAAAATAAAGAAAGGGTGTTATCTATATTTTTGGACAGGAGGTGGCTGGACTCTGCGAATATCACGTTGTGGGGTGGTATCTCATACAGTATTAATGACGCACCAAAATTTCAAGTTGTTATCTTTTAAAACACCAGATATAATTCCACTTAAAGTTTTCGCGCGGACACCTTGTATAACGCCGGAACTGTTGCGTTACCTTAAATTTAGGAAAAATCAGAACGTATAATATTTTTCTTCTGTAGATACTATCCCATCGTAAATTGTGTACGTCTGTCAACTGTAACAAGGTTTATATTGGACAAATTATGCTAAACTAAAATACAGGATGGCCCATTAAAAAGGTAACACGCCTGTTTTAAAGACCAGTTTCTTAAAAAAACGCTCGGACACGTCGATTTTCTATTTATGGGGGACAACTTTTGATGTCAAATTTGACTTTGTCAGGTCAACCCCCTAGCCCCAGCAACCCTTAACTCAAGAATTTAAATAGGGAAAAGGAGTCGAGCGACCCCTCATTTGAAGCGGACCTCATTGCGTTAGCATAAAAATGAATGAACTTATCAAGTACTTTGGTTGTTCAGAAAAAAGAATAATGGTTGTCACAACATGTAATTATTGGTTATATTCTATATGAATAAATTAATTTTAATTAATAATTCATATGTTAATACTTTCACATCAACTTTTTGATGGAGTAAACCGCGTCCTTTTTTCGCGGCGTCCTTTTGACGACCTGTTTTCCTTTTTGTCGTAGATTTGTTTTGTGCAGTGCACACCGATTCAAATGGTGCTTAAAAATCAAAGATTCCAAGCGCTTTTGAAGACAAACGAAGGAAACCGTAAAATTCATTTTTGAATAGTTATTTGATTTATTGTAAAAGGTACAAGAATTTTTTAATCAGAAAGTTACTGCTTTTTGGCAAAAAATACCTTTTGAGATAAAAGAAATATTTATAGTAAAGTAATTACAAATAATTTCGTAAGGGTAAATGGATGGGAGCTCATCGTTTAAAATTATTTTTTTCAACATTATGTTTTCTCGTTAATCATAAGTTACTACGAAACAGTGCAAAGGGCTCCGAAAAAGATATACCGCCGAAATGCGGACCGCTGAAGCGGGTGGCCGCTAAAAAGGGCACCGCTGTAACGGGTGGCCGCTGAAACGGGTGCTGCTGAATCGGAACCGCTGAATCGGGGTGCAACCCAAACTTTGTTATAAATTCACATTTGAAAGTGCACAACGTAATAGAGGTTGTAGAACTCGAACTAACACTTTTTTTTAAGTAATTTTTTTCATTTTGGCGTTTGTGTTTTCGATTTATGGACCATTTTTTTGTTTTTTTACAAATCTCTCCTATTTCTGTTATTTGTAGTCGGATTCCAAAAAATTAAAGTTTTTTGGAATCAACAGTTTAATATCTGCAACGTTTGTTCAAAACTTTTTACAAAAAATTTAGAACAGCAAAATGGTGATCATTTTAGTAATAGAGTAGATTTTGTGTTGTTCAATTTTCAAAATTTACAATGACCGTCATTTTGCTGTTCTAAATTTGTTGTAAAAAAGTTTTCAACAAACGTTGTAGATATTAAACTGTTGATTCCAAAGAACTTTGATTTTTTGAAATCTGACTACAAATAATGGAGATATTATAGGGATGTGTAAAAAAACAAAAAAAGGTCCATAATTCGAAAACAAAAACCAAATTGAAAAAAATTATTTTAAAAAACGTGTTAGTTTTGACGAGTTCTACAACCTCTATTGCGTTGTCCACTTTGAGTAGAAACACTCTGTATAAGTATTATAATCATAAACACAAGTAAATACTCGAGTTTGAAGCTGAATAAAAAAATAACCATTGGGCTGATTCGAATGAGCTTGGTATTAAATTAAAGCCTATTTATTTCTGCGTTACTTAGAAGTAACAACATTTTTTAAAATGCACTTTAAGGGCCATTTCTACGGCCGAACGATGCAAAGTGCCCGTTTTCTGGGTTTGCGACACGCTAGCTAAGTTTAGAGTTACATAAAAACAAAACTACTCGCTCAAATGGAACGAAATTTTAGTATGTTGTAGATTCAACCTTTGTTAATATGATTGTAAAATTTTATTATCAAAATTTGATTTGTATAGACGCTACAGACGATATTGTAGCACATTGCATTCTCGGGAATGGTAGGTCGTAGGAGCATTAGACTTACACGAACGTCTTCGTTTTAATATGAATAATAAAATGAGACTCATTTAGAAATCAAAATTGTTTCACGTTTTTGGAAAACAATTTTTAATTAATTGAAGTTTTTACACCATCGCTTCGGCTACAAACAGCGAGCGTGTGGCGTGCTAGTTCATTGGAATGTTACGCTTCTCTCTCTAAGCGCCGGTGTATGCATGTATATCTAATTTTATCAGGGAAGAGAGTTTGTTGAATGGATTATGGAACATCAACAAGTGGATGCTGATTTTTCGAGCAAAATCATCCTAAGCGATGTAGTACATTTTCACTTTGATGGCTTTGTTAATCGTCAAAATTGCCCCATTTGGAGGTTCGTCCAATGTGATTGTCGAAAAACAAATTCATCCACAACGTGTTACTGTTTGGTGTGGATTTTGCGCTGGAGCTATCATTAGACTATACTTCTTCGAAAATGTCCGTGACTGCATGAGACACTTCCTGGTCGTGTACTCTCTCGTTTCGGTGATCAGATCGTGTGATTGTTGGAGTTCTTGTTATGCGGTTATTTGAAGTCAAAGGTCTATGCAAACAAACTCACAACCATCCGAGCATTAAAGAAGGAATTCAACGCTGTATCAACGAAATTCGGCCACATTTATGCAAAATGGTCTTGGAAATTTTCGACAAGAGCACGTTGGTGCAGCAAAGCCGTGGAGGCTTTTCCCGATGTGCTACTCCTGTGTACTTCTGATGCAATAAAAATATAACTATCGAAAGAAAAAAAAACTGGGTTTTCTATTCAATTCAATTCAATTCTTACCTAAATTTTGGGACATCCGTTGTAAACAGTGTTTCAACTTATCATGAGTAGGTAATAATATCATACCCAATTCTCTTATTTTCTTATTCTTATTCTCTTATTGATACAATTAAGTACGTAACATTTTTTAGCGTTTTCGGACTTACCTTTATTTAACACACGTTTATGTTCGTCTTGACACGTTCTGCGCCAGTCAAAAGTGGTTCTTTCTAAATGATAAATAACGGCCATCTTTAATCTGACTTGAAGTTTAATGAATCTCCATCGACTTTACACCTTTAGTACAAAGTAAAATAGAAATTGTAGTGCTCCTTTTTAAAGTGGTAAAAGCAATTATGTTGACTACTCTAAAAGTTGTCTTTATTTTCTCCTTTCGTGTAGATAAAGAACTCTAGTAACAGAGTTTAGAAAATAATAAGACTTTAGTATTAATTTCGTATTGCAAAATTACTTAAAATGTACAAAACAAAGGTTTATAAGAAGTAGGTACATATTATTTACCCACACAAGCAATTTTGCCAACGTTTATTTCCCAGGGCGGAATGTCAGAAAATAACATTGTGGTCTTTTACTTTAATATGCTTTTAAATGTACTTTGGTAAACTATAATACATAGGGATGTATTTCAAATCCAGACATAAGTAAAGATTCAACTGGAACTGAGAGCAGATGGTATTAAGCTTTCACTATATAGAATGTTTGTCTCATTACAAAATCAAACAACGTTCCGGATTTATAGATTCTTGTTAATTGGAGATAAGTTGCTGATTTTCAAAGGACTTGATTCATACTATAATTCCGCTCAGACTAATTCCAATTTTCTTTAGTACAAACACTAAAGTGGAAACCGTACAACATTTAAGTTAATGTTTCACCTTATACAAGCATTAACACGAAGTACACCATCACTGCGTTTCGTAGATATCGTTCATACGCTTATACATATCCTCGTTTACGTTTTAACCTATTCGCATCGCAACGTACAAGATGCGTCCAAAACAAACAATAATTAGCGTGAACATTATGCAAATCTGTTTGTAAAATAATAATTAACACAAGGCAAACAGTTACAAAATATTATGAAAATTGAGTTGGTGTTATTCTTATAATTTCTATAAATTTAAGAAGTAACTTTGAACTGTTTGATAAAATTTAATATAAAATGACATACGCCTCATCCGGTTAATGTTCTTTGATAAACCTCTCACGTTCACTTTTGTATTACAGTTACTAGATTACCCACGTATATGTAAATTATAAAGGTAGTGACAAAATTCCAAACTTTATCCCACTTCGTAAATTGTTAGAAGCATACAAAACCAAATTACCTCAATATTAACAATCCCATTTATACTTACACAGAGGAAAAGTTGTTTAAATTTTAAATTATCTTTATCTTCTCATACCCACTTTGTTAAAGTTGCCTCTTCACACACGATCTAATTAGTCTCTAGTTTCGTTGAAGGGATTGTAAAATTAATTTGTTAATATTACGAAATTCGCACCACACAGTCGCATCTAAGGGATGATTTTATGATTTATGAATTTACGTACAAAGTCGTGTTTATTATTTGTATTTGTCCTAAGTAATTAATCATTCTGAATTGCAATAATACAGAAAAACAATAGTGCGCAGATATAGTGTTTTCTTATTATATCTCACAAGTCATTTAAAGAAGGAAAAGGACGCATTTTAAGGTCCGTGAAGTTGGAGGTACACCATCACCAAAATCAAAATGCAGTATTGCCATAATTTTGTGCTCATTTTGTGCTAATTTGTGCCGTATAAAACAAATTTTGTGCTCAAACCCTAACGGAGTTATTCAACATTTTGTATCTGTACCTCCAACTTCACGCTGGAGGTACACCATCACCAAAATGAAAATGCAGCATAGCCATAATTTTGTGCTCATTTTGTGCTAATTTGTGCCGTATAATACAAATTTTGTGCTCAAGTCCTAAGGGAGTTATTCAACATTTTATATGTGTACCTCCAACTTCACGCTGGAGGTACACCATCACCAAAATGAAAATACAGCATAGCCATAATTTTGTGCTCATTTTGTGCTAATTTGTGCCGTATAATACAAATTTTGTGCTCAAGTCCTAAGGGAGTTATTCAACATTTTATATGTGTACCTCCAACTTCACGCTGGAGGTACACCATCATCAAAATGAAAATACAGCATAGCCATAATTTTGTGCTCATTTTGTGCTAATTTGTGCCGTATAATACAAATTTTGTGCTCAAGTCCTAAGGGAGTTATTCAAGATTTCATATCTGTACCTCCAACTTCACGCTGGAGGTACACCATCACCAAAATGAAAATACAGCATAGCCATAATTTTGTGCTCATTTTGTGCTAATTTGTGCCGTATAATACAAATTTTGTGCTCAAGTCCTAAGGGAGTTATTCAACATTTTATATGTGCACCTCCAACTTCACGCTGGAGGTACACCATCACCAAAATGAAAATACAGCATAGCCATAATTTTGTGCTCATTTTGTGCTAATTTGTGCCGTATAATACAAATTTTGTGCTCAAGTCCTAAGGGAGTTATTCAAGATTTCATATCTGTACCTCCAACTTCACGCTGGAGGTACACCATCACGAAAATGAAAATGCAGCATAGCCATAATTTTGTGCTCATTTTGTGCTAATTTGTGCCGTATAATACAAATTTTGTGCTCAAGTCCTAACGGAGTTATCCAAGGCCACCTAAGGCCTTGAGTTATCCAAAATTTTATATCTGTACCTCCAACTTCAGGCTGGAGGAAGGTAGCTACACCATCACCATAACATAGCATTGATTTAAACATTATTTGGCGATAAATCCTAAGAAAAGTGTTTCTGACTGAGACCGAGAGAAAATAGGATATACTTTTTTTCTTGGGATTGTTCCATATGCATTATAAGAGCAAATTTTATCAACAGCTTTGTTGGCCATTTCTAGATGTTGTAAACTTTAACTAACTAAGTATATTGGAAAAAAACTGAATTTAAATATAAAAAAATACAACATAAGTAAGTATAATTATTCTGTTTTAACATCAAGCGAGAAAGTCAAATGTATGCATTGAAGTAAGAAACTCATATTAAGTAAATACGTGGATGAAATGGATGGTGTAGGTCGTAACATGCAAGATCCTGCAATATGTTTTCAAATAAATAACAATTAAACCTGTTTCGACTGAAAGTTTGTATGAAAATCACTACTTCCACTTTTCATAATTCAAGTAAGGATATTTATTCACAGCCATCATTAAGTCATTAACGGTTAACGATTGATTAAAATATAAATGAATGTTAAATATCAGGTAAGTATATTATTGATTGTTTATTAACGCTATCATTATCGATTTAAAGCTCTGTAAAGCTGATTATCAATTGATTAAGATTTAAGGGAATGTTGATGTCATATGTTAATGTAATATCTTGATGTTCGGTATCGGTATTTATACTAGCAAGTAAAAGGGGATAGGTAAGAATGTGCTGAATTTATCGGAAACAAAATCGGCGATGAGTTGGCCGGCGTTAAGATGGCTCGACGATGAGATGGCCGCGATGAATCGGCCGCGATGAGTCGGCGACGCTGACTTGTCCCATTCCGGCCGAGGGAATGTGTAGTATGATAGCAGAAGTCTTTTAGTTTTAGAAAATCTTCTTTTGTGCAATGCGTCTCTGATCTTTGTGTGAATAGAGTTGCTTGGAGTTCGTCCAAATGATGTTTCAACCCATTGGCATTCCACGTCATTATGCGCAAGTTAGCCATTTTGAATTTTTGAGTTAGCCCCTTGCCTAATTGGTTTCTCTAAGTTTTCCAGCCTTTGGTTGATAGCTTTGTTTTCCTTTTCTTGGCGATTTAGTTTTTCCAATACTATCTCAGAATTTTGACTCAATGGTGGTGGCATTATCGGTTTTGGTATATTATAATCATCGCGGCGATCTCAGATAGCGGCTCGCCGCTTACCGATTATATGACCCCTCGGTCCCTGCTATAAAAATGTTAAATGTACGTACGTGATAATAATTACACTTATCGCACTTATCACACTCTGCGCTTGCACCGGTGATACACAACTTTACTCAATGAAAGTCAAACCACTTATAATTTACTAATAAGTTTACGATAACCTCTAATAGTTTCATACACTTTTGTGCAATTAAAACAATTAAGAACAAAATTGGCACCTTCATAAAAGACATGGTTTGGTAAAAAAAAGCATTAATAAAGGCAGCAATAAAACACAATGAACAGATTATTTTATCCTTAAAAAATAAAACTAAGACCATATTTCGTATATTCAATGACAATAAAAACAAAACTGTGAGTGACGATAATATCTCAATCAAACATGAAGGAAAATTAGTCACCGATGCAAATTGTCGGTTAAATTTATTTAGCAATCATTTCCGATTAGACATAGTTAACAATCAGAGTAAGGAAGAGTATACAAAAACTACAAGGTGTATTATAGGTAAATCACTTTTTCATTATCCCCCCCATGAAAGTGTCCATTTCAATTCTGATCGTAGATAGCGAAACCGAAAGTGAAACTGTCGTGGTGATCCGGTTGCTAGGTCTGAAAAACTTTCGGTACCTGGACGACGAAAATGTCAAAATGACATTTGAATTAATAACACAGAAGTTTATTTTTTATTTGGTTAAATTACATCTTCACGTATCGTTTCCATTTCTTTTACTTTGCACCAATTTGCAAAATTTCTCGTAGGTCTAGGTACATTTGCTAGTATAGGTCCTTTGACTTTTTTGGTAACCTCGGCTCCACTACGCTACGCCTCGCCCATTTACAAACACCTCGCAATGAAAAGTACGCTTTCGTAGCTTGTAATGCAAATAACTATTTCTCAAACCAACAGATTCCTTGGAAATCGTCGATATAATCAGAAACCTAAACAACAAAAACTCGGTGAGCATTGATGAGGTACAATTGCAATTGTTAAGAAGGTTGCTTACCTCATAGCAAATCCTCTTTCGCATATAGTAAATACAATTATTACAAGTGGTGTTTTTCCAGGTAAATCAAAAATAGCTATATAACTATTCCCGTTTTAAAAAGGGTAATAGAGAACACATCGGAAACTACCGTCAAGTGTCTATATTACCTGCTTTTTCAAAAATTGTAGAGAGGGTTATCTTTAATCAAATCACTGGTCATCTACTAAAAAATACTATTTTAAACGTTAGCCAATATGGCTTCTTAAAAAGCAAGTCGACTGAAATGGTAATCTTCAACTCCTTGTCAGCTGTTCTGGATCAACTAGACCAAAGGAACTATGTTGGAGGTGTATACTTCGACTTAACGAAAGCGTTTGACAAAATAGACCATCAGATACTTTTAGAAAAGTTACAACAGTATGGCATACGTGGTATACCCCTCAATCTCATACAGTCTTACCTTACTAATCGGTACCAAGTAGTCTGTTTGAATTCAAAATATAACGGAGTAAATAGAACTATTCCATCTTCACCATCAAAAATCCTGACTGGAGTTCCACAGGGGTCCATACTGGAACCTCTAATATTTATACTATACGTAAACGATCTGGCGAACATACAAAAAATGTAAATCAAGTGTGTCAATTTGCGGATGATACTTCTTGTATAGTCTCGCAAGACAGTAAAGAAAACCTGTACACGAATATTGCGGATACGGTTTTAGTTATGGATGACTGGTGTAATAAAAACTTACTATCTTTAAATAAAAATAAAACCGCTTGCTTATTATTCAAGAACGTTGAAAATTTAAATGTAATTAACCTAAATATATCAGTTAGTAATAGCACGAAATTTGTGGGAGTAATTATACAGGAGGACCTGGGCTGGAAAGATCATATATCATCAATTACAGTAAAACCTCGATATAACGGACCTCTATTTAACGGACTTCGGATATAACGGACAAAAAATCCGGTAAAAAATTTAAAAAGCCCTGTTGATATTATACATAAAAGAACAAATTTTACTACAAAAACACAAATTTATTTCAAGAAAATAAAAAGAAAAATACGTCATGTAATTAAGCGTGCGTTTCATTCCTCAGTTCAAACGGATTACCTTCCTTTTATTGTACATTGACCTACATTTCTTGCGATTTCAACGTTTTCAGTACGGCCGGTTGATAACGCGGAGAATAATGCTTACTTACTTGCTTAGCGTAGGTTTTTTGATTTATTTTAAACTTATTTTTATATAACGGACTTTCGGCTTTTACGGACACCCCCTCCCCCCAATTAGTCCATTATATCGAGGTTTTACTGTATATCTAAATTAAGTCTAGATTGCTTTGTGATCCGTAATCTAAGAAATCAACTGAACGTTGAATGTCTGAGATTGTTTTATTTCGCCTATGTTGAAAGTGTTTTGACATATGGCATATTGTTCTGGCATTCATCAACGGATAGCAAAAAGGTTGTTCTTATGCAAAAAAGAATTTTAAGAAATATGCCACAGCTACCCTGCCAAGAAACATGTCGACCTCATTTAAAAAAATTACATTTATTAACGGTTCCATCTTTATACAGGGTGAGTTTTTTTTCATTATTTGTATGGGGATTTCGGAAACCATAAGAGTTACACATTTGCTTAAATGGGGAAAGATTTGCTTCTTTGGAAGACTAATCCAGATATGCTTTTGTTGATTTAAGAAAATGCATGGCTTACTAGATATTTGTAAAAAAGTAAAATTCTCCAAAATCGTTTCAGCCCTTTAGTTCGTTTATTTCTAAAGATAGATCAAAATTGTTTAAATACAATTTGTAGATAATTTTGTGCCGAATAACGTCAGCGTATTGGTTTTTTAATTTTGCTTAGCATTTTGAGGTTATGAAGCAAAGTTGAATTTTTTTAAATGGAAACAATAGTTGGCTATGAAGTATTTTAATAGCGCATTTTTTTCTGATTGTAATGATGTAAGAGTTGTATCACTTATTTTAATAAATAAAGGCACAATACACGTTTTCCTATTATTAGGTGTACCAAAAATCACATCCTGCCATGAAAAACAAAAGAAATTTACAGTAAGTGTTCGAAATGTACACAATTATTATCGACACACCCTTAGACTTTTTTGTATTTGGAGGAATAAAAGATGCAGGAGCTGCAGGAAGTTGTTATTAATGCGTTTAGCAGATTAGATGTAAATGGGGGTAAAATTGGGAAAGCTGTTAACTTCATGTTGAAAAGGTGTCACAATGTGTGTCGATAATAATTTCTTTTGTTTTTCATGGCAGGATATGATTTTTTGCAAACCTAAATAATAGGAAAACGTGTATTGTGCCTTTATTTATCAAAATAAGTGATACAACCCTTACATCATTACAATCAGAAAAAAATGCAGTATTAAAATGCGTCATAGCCAACCATGGTTTCCATTTAAAAAAATTCAACTTTGCTTCATAACCTCAAAATGCTAAGCAAAATTAAAAGACTAGTACGGTGACGTTATTCGGCACAAAATTATCTACAAATTGTATTTGAACAATTTTTATCTATCTTTAGAAATAAACGAATTAAATGGCTGAAACGATTTTGGAGAATTTTACTTTTTTACAAATATCTAGTAAACCATGCACTTTCTTTAATCAACAAAAGCGTATCTGGATTAGTCTTCCAAAGAAGCAAATCTTTCCCCATTTAAGCAAATGTGTAACTCTTATGGTTTCCGAGATCCCCATATAAATAATGAAAAAAAACTCACCCTGTATAAATACAAATTAGCAGTTTATGTCAAAACTAATAGTGCCACATTCCAAAGGAATTCGGACTGCAATAACCACAAGATGAATCTTCGCGGGAAAAATAATGTAAGTATACCTAAATACAATTTTTCATTGGTCCTGAGGGGCCCAAAATTTAAAGCGATAAAGGTATTTAATGCACTACCGCATAAAATAAAAGAAGTAAACAATATAAATAAATTTAAATATAATTTAAAAACATTTTTGTTGGAGAAGTGTTATTATTCCTACAGAGAATTTTGCGATGAATTTATAGTTTAGAAAGTATCGTAAATTTTCCGATATGTACACATTTATATAATTTTTTGTCTTTATGTAATGGCACACTAATTACTATTAGTATGTGTCTTGATTTGACACTGTCTTTGTCTTCTGTTGAAGAATTTACAGCAATAAATTATTATTATTATTAAATGACTTGCTAAATGAATGCTTCCCTTTGAAATAATAATATACATATTATGTAGTTTCATTTCTATAAACTGCATATAATTATAAAGTAAAATAAATAATGTTATAGTTAAACAATAATAAATAACGAACAGGATAATACAAAAAACAATAAAATCGCGAACACTTGAGCTTGTTATACAGTAAGATACCGTACCTATACAAAATTTACAAACTGCCCAGCCAACACAGTTGCTATTTTCTATCAATACAAAACCTAAAACAAACAAGATCACTATTAGGGTGTGACGAGAGTGGTATAAGTCCAGCTCAGGTTCACAAGTCAATATTGAAACAATAGTGAATTAATTGTTAGTCTCACTTATATTTCAAATCGCGCTGTCGATGATCTATTGAAAAGTAAATAATATCTTTTCAATTAGGATTTGTTTAATGATTAAAATGTATCACTCCTGCATTGTTTATGACTTAATGCTTCAAATATGAATGTAACACTATTATAGTTCCATTTATGATTGAAATGATTTTGAAATTGAATTTATTGTAAGCACGTGTGGACTGTGGACCTCAATTAATGAAGGCCATATTGAGTTTACTTTCCACAAACTTAGACATTATATATTTAATTGTTTTTAATTGTCCACAATATTGTTTTATACTTATTAGTTTTTGTTTAAGTCGATTACATAACCTTAACTTGTTCCCCATGTGATAATCTTCCTTAGCGCCCATTTCACTACACATTTTAACAATGTATTGACGTCTTTCATTACTTATAAAAAACATTTTGCTTGATAATGTTAATGGTCATTACCGAAACATGTCGCAACCATAACTAATGTTATAATTTATACCTTCGACGAATAATTTTAATTGCACTCACTCAGCAATTAATTTATTTAAATTTTCATATTTCACATTAAGAAAAGGTAAGGGGAGGCTTAGAGTTTCTATTACTATTCCATTTACCCCCTTTGGAGAACCCGAACTATTCCATAGATGTATTTATAATTATATGTAGGTAGTTTATAGAAATGAAACTATATGTATATTATTATTTAAAAGGGAAGCATTCATTTAGCAAGTCATTTAATAAGACATCTTGAAGAATCCATGCCTTTTATGACGGTGCCAATTTTGTTCTTAATTGTTTTAATTGCACAAAAGTGTATGAAACTTTTAGAGGTTATCGTAAACTTATTAGTAAATTATAAGTGGTTTGACTTTCATTGAGTAAAGTTGTGTATCACCGGTGCAAGCGCAGAGTGTGATAAGTGCGATAAGTGTAATTATTATCACGTACGTACATTTAACATTTTTATAGCAGGGACTGAGGGGTCATATAATCGGTAAGCGGCGAGCCGCTATCTGAGATCGCCGCGATGATTATAATATACCAAAACCGATAATCCCACCACCATTGAGTCAAAATTCTGAGATAGTATTGGAGAAACTAAATCGCCAAGAAAAGGAAAACAAAGCTATCAACCAAAGGCTGGAAAACTTAGAGAAACCAATTAGGCAAGGGGCTAACTCAAAAATTCAAAATGGCTAACTTGCGCATAATGACGTGGAATGCCAATGGGTTGAAACATCATTTGGACGAACTCCAAGCAACTCTATTCACACAAAGATCAGAGACGCATTGCACAAAAGAAGATTTTCTAAAACTAAAAGACTTCTCCTGCTATCATACTACACATTCTCTCGGCCGGAATGGGACAAGTCAGCGTCGCCGACTCATCGCGGCCATCTTATCGTCGAGCCATCTCAACGCCGGCCAACTCATCGCCGATTTTGTTTTCGATAAGTTCAGCACATTCTTACCTATCCCCTTTTACTTGCTTGTATAAATACCGATACCGAACATCAAGATATTACATTAACATATGACATTAACATTCCCTTAAATCTTAATCAATTGATAATCAGCTTTACAGAGCTTTAAATCGATAATGATAGCGTTAATAAACAATCAATCATACTTACCTGATATTAACATTCATTTATATTTTAATCAATCGTTAATGACTTATTGATGGCTGTGAATAAATATATAAAAAGTTTGGAAATAAAAATAATCCTAAACTTAAACGTAGATTGCCATTAAAGCGCCTAGGTTATTTGCAGGTGTAGTATATTTTTTTTAATTGATACAAAATGGCAACATGACCCTAAACAAAGTTTGGAAGTAAAAAAAATGCTTTGTTCGATACCTCCTTAGAAAGTGGCCCGTAACTATGGTTACGAGTGAGAGAAAGTTGTACTTTCGCTCACGCATTTTTCGCTCACGCATTTTTCACTCACGCATATTTGACAGTATTCACGTCACTTGTAATTACATTTGTTTCATAGCAACGGATCGTCACGACTGTGTGATTTTTTTAAATAAAATAATTCCAATTGTAATACAAAGTTACGGAGTCACTTTCTAAAGAAGTATCGAACAAAATCTAATACAAAACTCGTGAGTAAGGTCACATTCGTTCACTTGAATTGCATCGTCCACTCGCTGCGCTCGTGGACGAACACGCAATTCGCGTGAACGAAAGTTGTACCTTCCTCACTCGTGTATAAATAACTAAAACTTAAACGTAGATTGCCACTACGCGGTACTTTTGTATCGTATATGATTATTAGTTATAAGTAATTAACGGATACTGATGGCTTTTTGTATGCTATGTTGTTCCATTACTAACAATTTTTAATTTTAACGAGATGGCTCGGCGATGAGTTGGCCGGCGATGAGACCTTCCTCCAGCCTGAAGTTGGAGGTACACATATAAAATGTTGAATAACTCCCTTAGGACTTGAGCACAAAATGTGTATTATACGGCACAAATTAACACAAAATGAGCACAAAATTATGGCTATGCTGTATTTTCATTTTGGTGATGGTGTACCTCCAGCGTGAAGTTGGAGGTACAGATATAAAATGTTGAATAACTCCCTTAGGACTTGAGCACAAAATTTGTATTATACGGCACAAATTAGCACAAAATGAGCACAAAATTATGGCTATGCTGTATTTTCATTTTGGTGATGGTGTACCTCCAGCGTGAAGTTGGAGGTACACATATAAAATGTTGAATAACTCCCTTAGGACTTGAGCACAAAATTTGTATTATACGGCACAAATTAGCACAAAATGAGCACAAAATTATGGCTATGCTGCATTTTCATTTTCGTAATGGTGTTCCTCCAGCGTGAAGTTGGAGGTACAGATATGAAATCTTGAATAACTCCCTTAGGACTTGAGCACAAAATTTGTATTATACGGCACAAATTAGCACAAAATGAGCACAAAATTATGGCTATGCTGTATTTTCATTTTGGTGATGGTGTACCTCCAGCGTGAAGTTGGAGGTGCACATATAAAATGTTGAATAACTCCCTTAGGACTTGAGCACAAAATTTGTATTATACGGCACAAATTAGCACAAAATGAGCACAAAATTATGGCTATGCTGTATTTTCATTTTGGTGATGGTGTACCTCCAGCGTGAAGTTGGAGGTACACATATAAAATGTTGAATAACTCCGTTAGGGCTTGAGCACAAAATTTGTTTTATACGGCACAAATTAGCACAAAATGAGAACAAAATTATGGCTATGCTGTATTTTCATTTTGGTGATGGTGTACCTCCAGCGTGAAGTTGGAGGTACACATATAAAATGTTGAATAACTCCGTTAGGGCTTGAGCACAAAATTTGTTTTATACGGCACAAATTAGCACAAAATGAGCACAAAATTATGGCTATGCTGCATTTTGATTTTGGTGATGGTGTACCTCCAACTTCACGGACCTCGCATTTTAAGTAATTTTACGGTTAAACAATGCATTGTAGTGCCGAAAGCTTATTTTTCTTTCTTAGAAATTTTAAAAATAGGCAACCTAACCAGCGATGCTTTGAAAAACTGCTAAAACAAAGCTTATGCTTATGCTTATGAAAACGAGTATTATTTATAAAATCGAATGCTCCCCTTCAATGTACTCCCCCCCCCCCCACGCCACTCATAGTTCCATTCGTTTTTTCCACTGGTCAAAGCAATGCTGGAAGTCTTCTCTTGTAAGAGCATTTAAGAGCTCTACCGATTTTCGCTTCACTTCTTCTATCGGCTCGAACCGGGTTCCTTTTAAGGCAGACTTGATCTTGGGAAACAAAAAAAAGTCACAGGGTGCTAAATCAGGCGAGTACGGCGCGTGATCGAGCACTGGAGTGCCTCTAGCGACACAGACAGCGCGTTATGGGCAGGTACATTGTCCGGGAGCAAGATCCACGGCTTGTTCTTCAACAATTCCGACCGTTTCTTACGAACTCGCCCTCGCAGTGTTGCCAAAACTTTTAAATAGTAGGTTTGGTTTACAGTTTCACCCACTGGAACCCATTTAGTCATCAAGATGCCGTTGACAAAAACGATTAGCATGTCTTTAAATTTTGATTTCGACATTTTTGTTTTTTTCATTCTTGGCGATACGATGGAGGAGTTTTCCAATGCATGGATTGCCACTTTGTTTCAACTTTGGGATATCCTGGTTTCATCGCAAGTGATGATGTTCTCCATTACATCAGGCTCTTCATCTAACCTGAAGAGAATCTGAGCAGATCTGTTGACGGACAAGCTTTTGGACGCGGGTCAAATTTTTTGGGATCAACTTCGCATGTTCAGTTCGTCATGTATAATTTTTCTGGCCGTTTCGTTATCGGCGTTTACAGTCTTAGCAATCATCCGAATGCTCAAACGATGATCTCCGCTCACAATTTCATTGATTTTGGTCATTGTTTCCGAAGTTGAAACAGACACAGGTCGACCTGGACGTTGGTCATCTTCGGTGCTCTCTCGGCTACCAGAAAACCTTTTGTGCCATGAGAAAACACGTGCACGAGATAGAGAATTTTCATCATAGGGCTTTTTCAACAGTCGGAGTTTTTTTTAATTTAACGTGAAATTTCACATTGATCCGTTTCTCTTGTTTTTCGTCACACATTGTTAACGGCACGAGAAAGAAACACGCTCGTTTCTACTGGAATAGAAGACACTTCCAGCTACCCAACGCTGCATTCGTTTCCCCCTTCCCCTTTAGGACGCCTTTTGCAGGCGCAGTCTCGTTATTTAAAAGCCAGATACGATGCTCCAAGATAGGTACCAGTCCAAACATTTAATTTTTGAAGATATTGAGTTCTTGTTTTTAGATTATTATGAGGATTTTATGTAGCCCAAATCCTGCAGTTTTGCGCATTTGGCTCATTGTTAAGTCGATGATTGAAATTGAATTAAAAACTCTCACACAACCTTCCCATAAATATTTAATTCCTGAAATTTAATAGTTACATGTCTCGGCTATAAAGTCAACTCACATTCAACACAACGATATCACCTTCATTGTTAAGCGTAAACGTGCACTCATCTGTGAAACACACATTCCTTAAAAAATTTCTGTCGGCGTTTGCTTTTTCCATCATGGTGTAGTAAAACTCGCCCCTTCTCTCCGTATCATCTGGAAGCAATTCTTGATGAAGAATTAGAGCCTGCCGATGATCGGGTACGTTGTGAGTTTGCCGTTTGGGCTTTGGAGCAAATCGAAGCCGATGAATATTTTTCGAAGAAAATCATCTTCAGCGACGAAGCCCATTTCTGGCTCAATGGGTACGTCAACAAACCAAATATGCGCTATTGGGAAGAAAACAATCCCCTAGAGCAGTGGTTCCCAACCAGTGGTCCGCGGACCACCAGTGGTGCGTCAGAACTAAAATATGGTCCGCGAAAGAGAAGTTGAGTTGTTTCTAGGTGAGAAAAAAATAAAAGACTTACTGGAGCAGTTTTCTGATAGAACATCCCAGATGCATTTGGCTTATCTTGTAGATATCTTCACACACTTAAATAAGTTGAACTTACAATTGCAAGGTTCAGGAAACAGGCATTTAGAAGGCGTTGCAAATATATTTATCTTTGAAGATAAACTTCGTGCTTTTATTTGCAAACTTCAATTATGGATTAGTCAAGTTTGCGAGGACAATTATAGTGCATTCTCAACTTTAAAAGCACTCCTTGACGATGAAAAATATGACACGTTTAAGAAAAGCATTCAAGAAAACATTAAATGTCATCTTCAAATGTTGGCTGATGACTTCAATCATTACTTCCCAGAATATAGCAATACATTAGAAGCTGAAATTCACCAAAAACTGATACGCAACCCTTTTGGCACTAATATTAGAGAAGTTGCAGAAGAAATAAAAGAAGAACTTCTTGAATTACAAAATGATAGAAACTGTAAAGACGCATTTGAATCAGATTCATTGGAGCAATTTTGGTGTAAAAAAGCAATTTCATACACTAAAATTCGAGAAATAGCTTTGCGTTATCTTATGCTTTTCTCCATGCGAGCAAGGATTTTCTGCTTTGCTCATTATTAAAAACAAGTCTAGGAATCGATTGAAAGTAAGTGATGATATGTGTGTAGCTTTGAGCAAAAATATTACTCCAAGAATTCAAAAACTTATACAGAATATGCAAGCTCAAAAATCTCATTGATGGAAACTGAATTTTCACCTAAAAATCATATGTACGTATTCAATAAATTATAACAGTGTGAAATAATATTACTTTTGAATTTTATTATTACTTATGATAAACGTTTCAATTAAAGATTATTTTTAGATTGATACAGTTTATTTTTGAGCCTTGTGGTCCCTGCTGATAATAACGAAATCAAAGTGATCCCTTGGCAAAAAAAGGTTGGGAACCGCTGCCCTAGAGAAACAATTATACCCCCAAAAAGTTACTGTTTGGTGTGGTTTGTGGGCTGGCGGCATGCAAGAATTAAAGCCTGTCGATCATCGGGCGCGTCGTCAGTTTGCCGATTGGGCTCTGGAGCAAATCGAAGCCGACGAAGATTTTTCGAAGAAAATCATCTTCAGCGACGAAGCCCATTTCTAATTTTATTTTTTTACAACTTAAAATTGAGTTAGAAAAATAAACGTTTGTATGAAAGTTAACTTAAAAAATTCCCTCTTTTCATTGATATAAAAATTGGCATAGGGTTCCATTTTAAAATCGAAAGTTTAATGGATTATCTCAGAAACAGTAAATGGGAAAATATTTTTCCTGATATTTTCAAATTATAAACCAAAAATTAAGGTAATTTTGTTTGAACAATTTTTTAATAGGTATCTCTTTTAATAAAAAAAGTGACAGCAATTTAAAAATTTTTCAATTTTTTGGTTTTTCGGCCATATTGGAAAAACTGAACGTCGCACCAAAAATCTGAAACCACAGATGAATTACTCTTGTAAAACTGCACTACTTTCCTCATTTAACCGTTCTTCTAACTCTTATAATAAGCGAGATCCCCATACAAAAAATTAAAAATATTACACCCTGTATAAAAAAAACAGATTGCAATTTATTTTTAAGTACTTAATTTGTATTTTAGATTTTAGATTACAGAGATTATAATTTACTATAAGGCGTAAATGTCAAAATAGTTGTTTTTAAATTGTTAGATTTCATTTTTTAAATGGTTACTCTGTTATACATATAAGCTGCTTGCTAATCAGAACATTGAATTGTTTTGTAAAAGTCATCCAAAGCGAACAAGTATTTCCGTTACAAACATTAAATGTCTACAAAATTTCGTAACTTCCTTTTTCGTATATTATCCTAACGTGCACATTAATTGCACATTTTGGAATGAGTTTAATGGCAAATTATCTAATTATGTCTTCAAATAGAGCCATAAAGGTTTATATGCAATGTAAAATTTGACTAAACACTCACTTTAATTGAAAACAGATTTATATACCTACATAATTAAATTTTTATCCACAGTAAAAGAAAAATATTGCAATATGAACACTGTGTAAGATTCGTAAATTTAATTACATTAAAAGCTTTTCACTTTGTTTTATATATTTACCTTAAGATGGCGAATTTTTATAATGGGCTCCTTGTGTTAGCACATAATTAAGTATCGTTGCTTGAAGAAGCTATAAATCTTTTTACTCCACCAACTTCATTACTTGAAGTGAGAATGGGGAGAAATTTCATTACATCAGTTGTAGACTTGAGGTTTCAATTAATATCGATTTACAACATAATTCTATTATTTAAAGGGCGAATTGAGTTTAAGGAGAGGTTTTTCTTGTAATCCCGTCGAATTTCTGTGCACTACGTTCATTATGCTATAAATTTGGCATTTTTTTATGTACCTACAAACTTTTAATGAAGGCTATCGAATTAAAGTTATTTAGTTTGATTTCTTCTGTAGATTTATTACTCAGAATTAAAATTTAATTGCTGTTGTCGTTTTGTACATGTTTTATATCTAACTTTAATTACTTACTCTCTAATGGTATAATAGTATAATTTTTTATGTTAATAAAAGTTTGAGGGGGTGGCATAATCTAAAACAGTTTCCGAGTTGCAGGTAGGCGTAGCAACATTGGGAAATGTTGACAAAGTGACCATTTAAAAATGGCAATTCTACCCTTTGACACCCAAAACAAAATCAAGAACACAAAAGCGGTACAATAAAGATCAAGGTAGTGATGTGTGCCACTCTAGTAAGTGTGAGTCTAGCAATAAGTTGAAGTAAAATTGTCCAGTTACCCATTGGAGTATTTAATATGAGTCACAATTCTGCATATCACATTGTACTCGACACCCTCTAGCTCCATAAAGTATCAGAAAGGGGGGGTGCGAAAGCATATAATTACAAAGCCGAAAAAAGGTGTTGATGGTTGTGATTGCCTTTAACGAACATATAAAACAGAAAGAGATGAGTTTGTGACACACATACTTGCTGAGGATGAGTATCATCAGCCCGAAACCAAGAAAGTAAAGAGTGACAACATATATGTATTCAAAAAAACCCGCGATTACTACATGTTCAGTGGTGTGTCAGTGGTTTTAGGTATGAAGGAGAGGCGATCCAGGAACTGGGTATTCAGAATGGTTAGGTATTTATGAGGATTATGATGAATGATTTGACCAAGACAAGCTCCTCGAAACTCCAAGTAAATTTCTTGATGTTCTCTTACTCGGTTTGATGTTTTTAGATTAGATGTATTCATTTGTCTTATTACTTAACAAATGATTCTTATTTTCTAACAAAAAACAAACTTGGTACATTTACAAAAAAAAAAAATTAAACACTTCCTACACTTGCCCCTTTCCCTACTCTTCAGCACCCCCTTCATGATTTTGATTTTGATGTTTTTAGCAGGTATCATAATAATAATATTTATTTTTTTTTACAAGTTTATAACAAAGAATTCGATTTTACATAATACAGGTACATATTCATTAAGGTGGATGAATGGAGATACCTAGGGTATACGCTGAAATATAACAATAAAGATGACAATCATATAAGAGAACTGGCGAAGAAAGCGAATAAAATGTTAGGGCAGGTATGGGGAATAGGAGAAAGGGTATTCGGAAAGGATATGCAGAAAAGAAAATGGCTATTCGAAAAATTAGTTAAAAGTGTGATGGTGTTTGGTGCAGAGATATGGGGTTGGAAAGAATGGCAAGGATTAGAGAGAATATTGGAAATGAACAATGGGCGTCGACAGAGAGGCACCGGGATATATAGTGGAGGAAGAGATGAAATTAGAGAAAATAAGGATTCAGACAGGAAGAGGGCCAGTGAGGTATGAAGAAGGAATGGAATTAAGAGTAGATAACAAAGTACTGCAAGAATGTTGGAGGGAAGTGAAGAACAATAGGGCGATGTAAGGTCAAGAAGAAAGGAAAAAATACTACGATAGAGGTGGTATGGCGAGGGAGGAGGTGGAAAGGAGAAGGGCGGAGAGAAGGAGCGTTGAGGGGGTGTTGGTAACGAGGGATAAAAACGTACAGGGACAGGAGAGGAGAACAAAAGTAAGAGAAAGGAAATATAATGAACAATATGAAGGAATTATGGTACACGGGACACCAAGATATTTCAAGGAAGGAATGGGAATGAAAGAAAAAAATAGTAGCGAAGTTTAGGTGTGGAAATGAAGAGAGAGTAAATAGGTATTGGAGGGAGGACGAAAGTAGAATGTAGACTATGTGGGGAAGGGTGGGAGACCTTGGAACATATGATGAGGGAATGTAAGGAGTTGAGAGAGGACCATGGAGGTAGAATGGAGATATTAGGCGATGGGGGGGAAGGAGTGATGTGGACGAAGGAAGTGTTAGAGAGAAGGAAGAAGTTAATGAATATAAAATCGAATTCTTTGTTGTAAACTTGTAAAAAAACAAATAAATATTATTATTATTATATTTTAACAGGTATCATTTTGTATCTTCTCAAACTCTCCTCATCGGCATCTATAATTCCTCGTGACTGATACTCGTAAAATATCCAAAATGATGATTTCCACCATTATCTGCTCCATATGGCACAATTATACCTGTACATGACTTCTTCGTATTTAACCTTCTCTTTTAGCTACCAATATTCACACAAATTTTATAACTAAATCTGGCACGAAAAATTCAATATTATTTTTAAAGTATATAAACAACCGCAAGAGGGCGTAATGGTTACAACAAACACTGAAAATTGATTTTTTCAGTGGAAATGCCCTACTAAGCTACAATTTAAAATAAGTTTCTTTAAAGCTTGGTTCATTGCAAACAACTTTTGTTTAAAACATTTTTTCATATTTCCAATAATAAAGCCATGGGGCGCAGACAACAAACCTTACGAAACAAAAACCACTGTAACTTCTAGCATTTTTGCCCGATTTGAATGAATTTTTGCTTATTTGAAAGGGCATTTCACGCAGATTTTGGGCTTATAATCATAATTGAAAATAATCGTTGAATACATTTTCTAGAGGTGGTTATCCCCAAGTGAAGTTGTTTTTCACATATTCTCTAAAATTTTAAATGGAAAAAAACTTTTAAATTGCAGCTTAGTAGGGCATTTCCACTGAAGAAATTGATTTTTAAGGTTTGTCGTAGCAATTACGCCCTCTTGCGGTTGTTTTTATAGTTTAAAAATATTTTCATTGAATTTCTCATGCCTGATTTAGTCATAAAATTTGGTTTTGAAGATATTGCCGGTGACCATCCATAATGAAACGGCCTCTATATTATATTTAAAAGTTAGGGGTATCATTATTTTGAGAAATTTAGATAGTTTTTATTCTAAAAAGCGTGAGAAAAATCTACTATTTTCACATTTGGAGAAACATAGAGAAGGTAAAATCGATCGCAATGAACCTATTAGAGCATTCCATGAGTTTGGGGTATCGTTAAAACGTTAAGAAGCAACTGGAAGTAGATGATAACCTTAACATCAACTACAATGAGTGGAGACATTTTCTGCTTTTGGCACCGAGCAGCGACCCTAAACTCGAGGAGGGTATGAATGTCCTTGATGGCACCAAACCAACACTATTTGCCGAATGGATATAACAAGAGTATAAGCACATTGGCGTTTATATTTTAATGCAGCATTGTTTGAAGATACCGTAACGTAATAATTAATATTACGTTACGGAATTTTTAATTCTTTGATCACCTTTGATTGGATTTTAATTATTTAATGATATATTAAAAACTGAGACGACGACGGTACAAAGTTTGCACTTTAGTTAAACACATGCTTACAGAATTTAAACCTCGTTTTATATTATCAAAGTAGTTTTGATTAGGAGGGAAAACTTTAACAAACGGGAACAAAGGTATTATATATGAGTAGCAAAACTCTGTAAAGTTCATTGCTGTTACTAATTGCAGTTCTGAAAACTATGCAATTAAAGCAAGGGTACAAATTAAACTTTGTAGAAAGCAAATTACACAGACTATTTATTTTCATTTCAAAGGAAATTTAGGTCTATTAATTTTTGTCATGTTACTAATCGATAACATTTCCACGATATTTGCCAAAGAGTCTTGTGGTAGTTTAAAGATTTCAATGTGTCGTAGAATAAAATAATTGAAACTGTAATGTAAGTATTACAACTCTGTAATGGTACCTCGTATTCTTTTAGCAAATACTACCGTAAATTGGAAACTCCAGAGAGTCGACGAATTGTTTAATAAAATCCCAGTCATAAATAATTTATCGCCGTTATATCAAATTAACAAGTTACGAATTTAGCGAAAGGAAGCTTAGAAATGGAAAGCTCTGTTTTTGAATCTCCGTAGAACGGGTTAATTCGAGTGAATAAAAGCTCACTGAAAGATATAATAATAATGAAACGAGTACGGGCTGTTACCTTTCTTACCTTGTAACACTGTTAAAATTTCATCTTTTGTCCGTAATTCAAAGAGACAGTTTTAGAATTTGTCGGTATGAATTTCATAATAATGATGTTTACTAGAGTGTAAATAGATTTCGTAAGAACGACCATTATTTCACTTGGATCTTTGTAAACTTTATAAATGATTCTCTTTGCAAGTATGTCACAATTATCTTACAAATAATTACTTCTACCCTAAGAAATGCTTTATTAGTTTAAGGAAATAGGTACCATAAAATGCATTTTAATGTTCTTTAAATAGAAATGAAGGGAAGCAAATTAATCTTTCGAGTTCTTAATTCTTTGTGTTAAGTTCAACAAGAGTGCAGTGAATTAATCAAAAATCACACACAATAAGAAATGAGGCATTACGATTTTGATTGATTGCCTTTAGCAAACACTTTGAAAATTTCGTAAATATGTAACAACTAATAGGTACCTACCTTTAAAAAAAAAAGGAAAATCTAAAATTACAATTCTCCCTTATTCATTTGATTCCGAACTGTCCCATTCTTCATCTGCTTATTGCGTTCTTTTATAAAAATAGCTACCTATACAGGGTGTTTTTTTCGGAGCTTTAGTTAGACGTTTCTGGGAAAGTTTTATAGGTAGATTTTTGAAAATTTGTACTTAGGGGTTACTCAAAAAGCCGAATCGATGTAAAACATTTTCAAAATGGCAGCACTTCCGGAAATGACGGAAGTAGCTACCAACTTTGTTATTTTAAATAGCAACCCCTATTTTTTATTGCATTTTTGGATTCTACGTGAAATTTCATAAATTTTGATACAAGTTATGGTTTTTAAGTTATTTTCATTTATTTAAAAAAAATGGCGGATGCAGACAGTACGGTTGTAGCTATGGCAACCGAGTTTTCACCAGCGCATAGAGGAAGAAAACGGCTTTCTTTTGGTGTACTTAAAAGAAAGTTACGTTGCGTACGACGTCACCTATGAGGCTCAAAATTTAAGAAAATTCAAAGACTGAAAACTCAGTTTTTTTAAATGAAATGACCATTTTCTTACTATTGCATTTGATAGAGAATCAAAATGGGCATATTTTGGTATTACATGTTCCTATCCCTATCTTTAATAGTTTCTGACTTATTCTCATTTCATTGCAATGATACCATTTTTTTCGGATTTTTTAATAGTTGGCCATGAATGTATGACCTTATGGCAAACGAATTTTGAACAAATCAAGTGATACTAAACCGTCACCTGTTATAGGTTATCATAAGTTTTTCATTAATGAAAAAAAATGGCGCGCAATGGTTTTACATATTAAGATTTTTGGAATCTAATTGTTATTTATGGTGAAATGGACAGAATCGCGTCACATGCATACATTCATTGAGAGATATCCAGAAACACCGCGTCCTAGTGAACGTACTATCCGAACACTGGAATGAAATTGTTTGAATTTTGGAAGCCACCTTACCTACAGTAAGAGTTTTACGAATAGCTAATGTTAAGGAACCAGGAATATTTTTTGGGGAACATTACTTGGTCAGACGAGGCCAAATTTAGTAAAATATTGCTGTTCCCGCAGAAGAGCTGCCTCTGCAAGAATATGCTCAATATTGAATCACAAGTCATACAATTCTCTATCAAATGCAATAGTAAGAAAATGGTCATTTCATTTAAAAAAACGGAGTTTTCAGTCTTTGAATTTTCTTACATTTGGAGCCTCATAGGTGACGTCGTGCACAACATAACTTTTTTTTAAGTACACCAAAAGAAAGACCTTTTCTTCCTCTATGCGCTGGTGAAAACTCGGTTGCCATAGCTACAACCGTTTTCAAGTAATGAATTCTTAAAGTACTGTCTGCATCCGCCATTTTTTTTAAATAAATGAAAATAACTTAAAAACCATAACTTGTAGATATTGACATGTTATATCAAACTTTATGAAATTTCACGTAGAATCATAAAAATGCAATAAAAAATAGGGGTTGCTATTTAAAATAACGAAGTTGGTAGCTACTTCCGGCATTTCCGGAAGTGCAGCCACTTTGAAAATATTTTACGTCGATTCGGCTTTTTGAGTAACCCCTAAGTACAAATTTTCAAAAATCTACCTATAAAACTTTCCCAGAAACGTCTAACTAAAGCTCCCAAAAAAACACCCTGTATTTAATCCAAAAATTACAAAGTTTATAGATGCTAACTTCATCTCATAAGATATGGTTACGTGATTGAACATAAAACTCTTGCCTGCTCCTTTATTTTTACCATTTCCAATTTTAAGCTATAGTGGAGCTTGTGGAGCAGTACATAAAAGGACTCATCTCTGAAATTTTGACTGTAAAGAGTTGCACCTACATGTTTCATACTTTTAAGAATTGTGTTTGGTGTTAATATTTACTGAACGAAAATGATCAACAATCATTTATTTTTAGTAACAGAACCGAGAAAAATATTGAAAATAATTTAATTATTTGATAGTTTTATATTACGAACATAATCACACTTGCCCTTAAATTTTTTTCTTCTCCACTCGTTCCGGAGAAAAACTATTTTTTTCGGCAAACATGGAAAAATTATACCCCTCTTTAAGAATTCGCCACCGTCTCAGATTAATGGTGGAATTTTGAAATTTACAAATTTAGAAAGCTAAAGGGCTTGACTTTTTTTACCAAGTTTTGAATTATTATATTGTATAGAGTGGTCAAAAAATAAATTTACATTCACAATCTTTTCGAATCGTTTTTTTCAAATGGGACACCCTGTATATTTCTTCACCACTGGACGAGCAATTGCATCCTCTTCAATCCGAAACGATAGAAGGCGACATTTATGCTTACTGTAGGGTGGGTCCCGTGAAACGTTCGGTTTACAACAGTTTATTTTAAAGTTTCTATTTTAAAATTTAAATTTTGTATAAGATGCTCAAAATAGTGGCCATTTTCCCTAATGTACGAATTTATTCTTTTACTGAATTGATTGAATCCATCAAAGGTGTTAACTCGAATCTCTAAATGGGATGGAACGCAGATTGTAGGAATAAAATGTCACTAAACCATCCCCATAGATATACAGGGTGAATGAGACCACCCGAATCAGGCTTTTATTTAAAAAACGGTGAGTCGTAGAGAGGTGGTGTAAAAAAATGGATTATAAAAGAATCGAATGGTGATATCATTATTTCTCGGACAAGTCAGCATTCCTCCAGAAGGCCCCCAACTCCAAAATTTTAAATGGCACCATAAGTCCAAAAAGGTATTTTTTGAAAGATTGTTAAAAAAGAAGAAAGTTTTATAGGAAAAATTATTTTATTACTGCCACCCCTTTTAAGTTATATTCGACTAGATTTGTTAAATTTGAAATTCATTGTTAACAAGAAACATTGAAAAGTCGACTTTTAAAATCTAGTTACCAATGTTACATGTGTTCAAAATATCTTCCATTTACTGCTAAGCACTGTTGAGCTCTTCTAGGTACACTATCAGTGGCTTTAATAAGTACTTCTTGAAAGGGAAGAACACATGTAACATTGGTAACTAGATTTTAAAAGTCGACTTTTCAATCACACGATCCTTCATCCTATTATGGAGGATACCTCTCATAAATATTATTCTTTACCCTACATCGGTCCCGCGTCTCACTATTTCAAAAATTATTTAAACGATTTGATATTTTAATATCTCCTTTTCCTCCAAGCGTAATCTTCGTAACATGTTAGTTGATACTAAAGACAAAATTGATGTGTTTGATAAATCGTGTGTAGGTATATAAACTAACCTGTGCCACGTGTGGCGCTATGTATATTGGTCAGACGGGGAGGAGAATTAAAACAAGAATTTCGGAACATTTCTCATGCATTAAAAATAATAATTTAGGTGCGAATTCGGCTTTTGCTAATCACATTTTAGACTGAGGTCATGCTTTCGACCCTAAAGTTAATTAAGATATTCTACATGTTTGTGATAAAGGCACCAAGTTAAATCTCTTAGAAACTAAAGAAATTATCACTAATTTCAATCTCAATCCCTCCCTAGCTCTGAATGAAATTCTTAACATTAACAAAAATTTATTTATTTTATAAATTTACCTCATATTCTATATATCTTTTCTAGTTTCACCTCGTAAATTTCAAAATTCCAGCATTAAATCTGAGACGGCGGTGAATTCTTAAAGAGGGGTATGATTTTTCCAAATTTGCCGAAAAAAATAGTTTTTCTCCGCAACGATTGGAGGAGTAAAAAAATATTTAACGGCAATATAACAGTGACTACAGAGGTTCTTAAAATGTAAAGAAATTTAGGTCATTTCATTTGGAAAAATGTAAGTCGTTTGTCTACCTTAATGTTGGACCACCCTGTATATAATATGAAAATAATCTTAAAATATTTCTTTTTGACCGCCATTAATAGATACCTTTCAAATAAACCTGTAAGTATTATACAATAAGAGGTTTACCCCACCCTGTATGTGTTATTTATTTTATATTTTCTGAATTACTTATACGATTCTCCAGAGATGTAGAACTGCATCAAAATGTTCATCTGGATATTCACAATATTCAATACAATATCAACAATTTTATTTCTTAATAAGACCATTATAATAACTATTATTAGAAAACTTTTGGTTATTAAACGTAACACTACACAAATTTTGAAATTAGAAATTGGAATAAATTTGATGAAACATTTTTGATTTATTAATACGATATATTATAACCGATTTAATGTAAATCTTTAATGAAACACTCACAACCGTGTGCATTTGCTTCAGCACACTTAAATATTCTGGTTATTACTGGTTTGATCTTTGCCTTTTCAGCTTTATAGTTTAAGCCCTATAAACCGTAACTTTACATCTCGTTATAATGATAATTATGATATAACGTTTGAAAATGAAAGTACGTAAATTAATTATTAAGGAAATTGTTCATTTCTTATTATGCTTGAAAAACAATTTTTTGTCATAGATTTTGCTTGATGCTGCCAACTCCCGTTCCCGTCACGTTATTAGGCGAATAATAATTGTAATAAAATTACTGTCAGATGACAAGCTATTTATCTCGAACGCTCTAAAATGTTTACTGAGCCTTTTCTAGCAAAAAATTATATTTTCCATTTTTTTTCCGTATTTTTACACTGTCTGAACCAGAAAGTAGCCGTATAATTAGATTGCTGTCAACATCGCGGTCGTATTAGAACGTTGACAGAGCTAATGCTGCGAGACGTTGTCAGAGCTCGCTGACTATGACGTCACATCAACGCCAGAAATAAGAAAATTAAACGCCATCGCAGTTTTCTCATATAAATGGAAACAAGAAAACTGCTTTCTTTCTAGTTCTTATCGTAATATTTGTAGAAAGTTTTTATTGGTAATTTGCTTTCTAGTTTCAGATTTTTCATTACTATCACTGTAATGGGAAACGTTTTTTAATTTAAAATTTTAGATATAAACAATACAAAGGGGAAAATGTGTGCGAATCTATTGTTAAGTTTTCGCATTTATGACGACATTGTTTTCATATTTTCAATGGTATCACTATATGGTTTATTTATAATGAGAGTATTATTAAACACCGCAATAACCACAAAATGTTTGTTAACGAAACCACAAAGCCAGCAACTATACTGAACAAACATAGATGTTAATGTAATCGAGAATATTGCCAAAGGTAAATTCTAATGCAGTACATTATCATTTAATTTCCAATTCCGTTTCTATTTTCAATCGCTTGCGACAATTTGCAATAATATAATTATTGTTACACTAACAAAAGATAAATACGCCACAGATTATCGTTATTAGGCTTCGTATGTATCAAATCCTATACAAGCTGTAGTCGTTGAACGTAATTTTTGTCGATTGATTTTTATTTTTATTTCCACTTCATTTGCTGCGGTTAACTAATCATTTTTCGTTACACATAGCAAAATAATTAGCAGAGCTGTACAGTCTGTTATGAGATGAAAGAGAAATAGATATGTTGGTAAACAAAAATGACCACATAGTGGTGAACTTATGTTATGTAACGAACCTAACCAGATTATACTTGGCGCCACTACTTCGATTAAATTTTTTTATTTAGACAATTTAAACCTTTTTCTTCATTTTTGCCCATTACTTCATGTTTCTTTACCTTAATTCTTTAATTCTATGGTATTCTATTCTATTTAGTTATAGGTTTTCACAGAGCTTTTGCAATTGTTTAATTTGAACAAATGCTTTTTAAACAATCCCATTCTGGTACCATCCCGTTGCTTAACAAATTTTACCATTTTCGCCCATTCGGTAACTTATTATTACTATTATTCCTCTAGGAGTGGTCCCGAATGGTATTGGTCTGAATTCAGTAATATACAGGGTGTCCCGGTCGAATGATCAGGACTTTGACATTTTGTAGAAAAACACATTTTAAGGTGGATTGCTCCTATAAACATAGGTCCTAAAAGTCTCTTTTTCTGAGATACAGGGTGTTAAAATTTTCTAAAAAATAAAGTTTTTACTTATTTATTTTCGAATTTATTTCCAAACTGTGAAAAATATTCAAACCAAAATTGGCACACAAGATACGGACAGAGGGTCATAAGATCCATGGCAACCATCATTTTTGAACACAGCCAAAATACGTTTTTCGTGAAATGAATGACAAAAATCTAGTTTGCGGTCGGACGGTAACAGAACCGAAAAAAAGTCAAGAGACATTTTTTGTTCAAAATTGAATGCTCTATCGAAAAAGATATTGAGAATGTTTAATTCAGAGCCGTACCTACTCTTTTTATTTATCAAATTAGGAGAACGGATTATCCATATCTCCGCCACTGGTGAATTTAAAAAATTCATATTATTCAATCTTATGACGCTTTGTCCATGTATCTTGTGTGCCAATTTTGGTTTGAATATTCTCCACAGTTCGGAAATAAATAAATAAAAACTTTATTTTTTAGACAATTTTATCGCCCTATATCACAGAAACAAAGAATTTTAGGACCTGTGTTTATAGAAGCAAAATAAGTTTTCTACAAAAGTCAAAGTCCTGATCATTAAACCTGGTACACCCTGTATAGTACGGTAAAAATGACTTTTGACCCGGACATTCAAAAGAACAAAACGATCTATGTTGGGAAATTGTTCGGTACCCTCCCCCCTTCACACCGTGTAAAATTCCCACAGTTTCGGCGTCGGGTTTGGGGGGGGGGGTGCAGGGGTTAAATTTTACCTTTTCTGAGTTTTTCGCAAATATCTCGAAAACTATGAAGTTAAAAAAAAGTTTCGTCTCAAATCAATAAATTTAAGGTAGTATTATAGTAGCGGAAAAAAGAGCAAACAAATCCAATGTATGTACTTAAAGACAAAAACTTTTATTCTACACAACCCTACGAGTTCATAAAGAAAAGGTTGGCTTGCAAGAGATACTACGTACAAATGAAAAAAAAACACGAATGATATAGCATAAGCACTCATATGAATCACATAATTAAATATATATAGGATGTAAAATCTAAGACGTATCTTCTTCTTCATCCTCCACTCCAAGTACTTCTACATCGGCCTCTATACCTGCAGACTCAGAAGAATCCTCTTGGGGATCATCCACTGGCTCGCTATTGCTGCACCCGTTTCCAGCGCAGTAAACACAAATAGATTTTTGTGACACTCACGGGTTGCTCTGCAGTCTCCAGTGTACGAGCAGAATATGAGACACATTAGCTCTTCTGGTGCAGGCGGTCTGTTTGTGTAATGAGGCCAAGAAATCCAGTTGCCTCTTTCCACCCCCACTTTAGCGGATCAATCTTTCTGCCATTCTACTGTTGCACTTGATGGTAAATTCTTTTGGAGTGTTCTCCAATTGCAGCAGCGGTTGGAGGAAGAGTAGCCAACATAAATTGGAAATTAAACTGGCTGTTTGGTAACTGTTTTCACATACAAATAATGTCGTAAATTGTTCAACTTATGTGCATATTTTCATGCGCAGATACTCAAGAAAAAGTATCGCCGGCATTAACAATAGCTTGAACTTCTGCCTTGGGGTCGTTGAACACTTGCCTGTCAGCTCTGATCTTTTTAAATGGAAACACTTTCCCTTTTTTATATACAGAAGAGACAGGGTCATATCCTATAAAAACGTACACGGTGAGTAGGAGATCCTTCATGTCGCCAATTTCTTGCTGGATGGTGTCAACATCGTGAATTTTGTGAGGTTGATAGCTTCTTCCTGGCATTATCATTTTCATCTTGGCATTTGGCGGTGCAAAAACAATCAACAGGATCAACAAATCAGTGTAAATATTGCCTCTCTTCCTTTCTCGGCCTCGGTAATTGTTGAGAACCCCGTAAGGACATCGGCGTCTCCCTCAGCCTGATGAACTGTGCATCCTGCTCCCTGGCAGATGAGTTGTTAAAAGAGAAATCAACTGCATTTTGTTTCTGCTGTTGGAGAGATATTCCCCTTGATTTAGGGTAACAGTTATGACGTCTTCTACTTTGACATCTACATGATAACGTGAAGCTGATCTCCGCAGGTGGTTTCCCTTTATACCCATCAAAAACCACTACAGCTTTCCCGTAGTGAGCCAGCACGTAGGAAATGTACTGCTGACATCGTTTTAAATGTAATAGGGCGTTTCCACACAACACGGTGGAGGAGATGCTCTCCGTCAACTATATACTAGTGCTCCGTTAGGTAGTGCAGTACTGGAAGATGGCGCAACTCCTTCGAACACAATAGCCATTGACGGTTTTTTTCCCTTCCTCATTAATCCAACTTCATCAAAGAGGGAAGGAGGATAAGCGCAAAGCTCATACTCAAAGATTTGAGCTAGTTGTGAATCGGTTCTCACTGAGCACACCATTCGGCGATGTAACTGATTGGGGGTTTACACATACAGAGTCGTTTCTGACAGTGGAGAGAAAGAGACGAAAGCTCAGTCGACTTTGTGAAAGGATTGCCAGGTTACAAAACTCTCTAAGTCTTTGACATTTCGTTTTTGATTCGACTCTCGTAATTCGATATACTGTTCTGAAGTAACGCCTGCAATACTGGAGTACGCCTCCAGCGCTTCAACGATTCAGGAACAAGCAGGCATAGATTTTACCCAAGTCGCAATAGTTGATGGTGAAATAAGTCATAAGCGTGCGATTCTTAAAAACTGTACAATAGCGTTCGGTATAGTGATTAGGAATCGAGTAGTTGGTTAATTTGAGGTGAAACTTCTACATATTTTTGAGTAATTTTCACGTTACTTTACCCCTCCTTATCTCCAAAAGTATGGGGTTTAGGGTTTAGATTTAGAGGAAACATTCACAGAACAGAATTTAACACAAATTACTTTTGTATACTATGGTCTTTTATCTAAACTCCATAGTTTTCGAGATATTTGCGAAAAACTCAGAAAAGGTACAATTTAATCCCTGTCACTCCACCTGCCCCCCAAACCCGACTTCGAAACCGTGGGGATTTTACACGATGTGAAAGGGGGAGGGTACCAAACAATTTCCAACATAAATCGTTTTGTTCTTTTGGATGTCCGTGTATAAGGATTTTTTTGGTCTAGTTTTACCATATTAATAAAAGTTCTATGAAAACACGTAATTCCACACATTTTTATTTCAAATGTGACACAGTGTCGAAAGTGGACATTATTAGTGGAATTATTATTATGACCATAGGTATAAATGAGAAACAACTTCATCTTAACACTCGTTCATGGAAATTAGTGCAACAGCCTCCTGATAACATTTTCTTGTGAGTTTACGTGCTTATAATTTATTATTTGGGTATAATCCTCTTGACGTCTTGACGATACTAGTGCCACGTTCACAGTTTTTCCGCTTAAGTGCTATCTTATACTTAACCTGAAGGTGTGTTATTGTATAACATCAAAAACATTAATTAGAACACTTCTTCTTTGAGAACAACGTCCATCTTTGTAGATAAACTAACGTTAATTTAACACAGATGAAATATTGATTGTGTAAGATTGAACGTTGCACCATAAAAATTAGACCGATTACTCTTACATTGTCACAACTCTCCATTTGAATTGTACAAATTACTGCCACTGAAAATATTATCGACAATTGACTAATTTTCAATCGAATTTCCATTACAAACGGACGTTTAATAGAATTAACCCAATCATTTATTTTTATTATGAATCTTTTCAAAATGTAAATCGTGCTTTGTAAAGCAAGTTATTTACTGCACAACCTAATGGACGTAGGTATGTCTTTCGATTGACACCGCAATGAAAATAGTTATAGATTACTGATGTAATGAAAAATGGTCTTAAATGGACGAAATAATGAGAGAGCCAGACGTTCTTTGAATATGGTTTTATTGACGTTACTATAATAGCAGTACAAAGTCTTGTCTATGGTGTTACCTGCAAGTAGAAGCTTGCAAACATTATGGAGTCATTCGATAACGAATATAACACGTTACCAGTGCACGTATATTCTGATTTAGTTTACTACATTCGATCTGAATGTCCAGCTCGCATCAGTCGAATTATGAATATTGTGCTCCGCCTTGAGATGTTCTTCCAAATCTTTCGACACTTTTTCATCGGTCTTGTAAATCATTGATTGTGTACGACGTTAATTTTATGGACATTTTTCTTTACTAAAATTGGTTTTACTATCACCAACGTGAAAGGAAAAGGAATTTCGTCGTTTAAGTAGAAAAACCATTGAGATTGAGGAATCGACGAAAGGTTACGTCAATATTATGGTTTACGTTCTTCAAAAGTGATTGCAACACAAAGGCGTCTAAAATATCTGTGAATGTATACGTAAATGATTGTAGTAATATTGTTAGTAATGAAGACTTAATTAAAAAGTCTGAGGTTGTTGATGTTCATGAGTTTCATCTTTTCAAAATTTTGATCTTCAATTATTTGATAAACATGTGGATTCAGACCCATGGGATTTAATTTACGATACAATTGAATCTGAGGGTAAGGTTGAAGTATTGACAATGCTGATAAACCAGTTATTAAAAACGGTTAAGTTCTTCAAAACACTTGGGTTACGGATTCAACGCCATTCAACCTAATCAGACATTAATTGATTCTTACAGTCGCAACGTAATAGATATTTCAACGGATAAATTTAACTTTACTGAAATATCTGAATCAGAAATGTTTGAGATACTTAAAAAAAATTAAAACCGGTACCAAAACCTCTCCCAAAAGTGAAGTTTCCCGGCGAGCTGCGACCAATTAGCATCCTCACAATCTTTTCTAAAATACCTACTTGATAAAGTTATGGAATGTCACATGAGAAAATATTTTAACCAAAACAACATTGTGGCTATACTTCAATCACTGAAATATAAGCAACCTGGAACGCTTACGCTTAACTTACAGCCGAGCCGACAGAAAGGGAATTACTGTAGGGTCATTCGGTCTCTGTCTTGCTGATTATGTTATTGTATCGTATAAGTAATTTTCTGACAAACGCGAAACTCGTAAAACAATCAAAATGCTTCAACAGCTTAACTGTGAATGAGTACAACAAGGACAAAATGACCCTTCGTTATTGCTATCGCACGCTCGGTTTATTTCCTACAGGTTAAATGCACCGTGCGCGTTCCAGGTTGCTTATATTTCAGTGACTTCAATCAGGTTTTAGATCGGGTTATGGTTGCACTATAGCTATGCTGAATATTGTCGACGACATATGTAGATCTTACGATGAAAGTAAATGTACTGCTTTGGTGTTGGTGGACTTTACCAAAGCCATCGACACCTTAAATCATTCGGTATTACTAGCCAAGCTACATTATTGCAGTTTCAATTCCTCTTCATTGTTGCTTATAAAAAATTACTTAAGTCTATAAGATCGCAGATTGTTTTTATTGGTGATTCCTCTTCTAGACCTCAGCTGTTAACCAATGGTGTACCACAGGGTTCAATTCTTGACCCTTTGTTATATATTTTGTATACTTTTCATTTTGATAACTTTATTAAACATTGCAACTGGCACTTTTATGCAGATGATACACAACTAATAGTACTCTTTTCTACCTAAAGACATACATAATCCAACACAATTATAAATAGCGACTTGGCTAGTATTTAATCATTTGCCAAAAAGCATTCCTTAATTTTAAATGCATCTAAGTCTACGGTCATAACAGCTCCATTTAAACGTTGGCTGTTTGCATGTCTCCTTGTTGTCGCAAAAATAGCCTCCGCGCACCCCTTTGAACTACAATCTGTGTCAATCTGTCCGCTGCAACGTTATCCTCACCTTTAATGTAATGTATCGTAAAAATGTATTTCTCTAAAGTTAATCTAAACTTTGTTAAGATGGATGATAGATCGTTTAACACGAATAAATATGGACGATGATCGGTAAAAGTTTTAAATTCTGTTCCGTTCAAATACGGTCTAAAATGCGTTTCACTGCCTAAACAATGGGTAATGGTTCCTTTCCGATCGTAGCATAATTAATTTCTGCTTTGTTTAATGACCTATTCGCGTACGTAATTGGCTTGTCATTTCCGTTGCAAAGAATTGCTCCCATTGCATAACCACCTGCGTCCGTTTTTAATATAAATTTGTTTTTCAGAGAAAAATTTTAAAATTCTAAAATTGGTGGATTTACTAATGCTTGTTTTAATCTTTCAAATGACTCCTGACACGAAGTATCCCAAATAAACTATTGACCTTTTCTTGCTAAGTTATTTAAAGGATATGCAATTTCAGCAAATCTTTTTTGGATAGAGTGCTCCACCTTTTGATGAAATAATGTGTCCTAAATATAAAATCTCCTTTAAAAACTTGCATTTTATTGGATTTGACTTTAAGTTGACCTCCCTTAACATATTCAACAATTTGACTAGATTTATATTATCTTTCCTCACATTATGTTTGAAATAATCAACTTTTTTATACAACCCTTTTACCTTTTCAAAAGCGAACATAATAATACTACTTATTACACTACAACTGTCGGCGCAAAAAGTATAATATATACTCGAGTTTGAAGCCGAATAAAAAAATAACCATTGGACTGATTCGAACGAGCTTGGTATCAAATTAAAGCTTATTTATTTCCACGATCTTTAGAAGTAACAACTTTTTTTAAAAATTCCGACGCCAAAATTATTTTGTAATTTGTTATTAGTTTTCACTTTTTATCATGGTTCACCGTTAATTAGTAAAATTTAACTTATATTTGCCCCTTCAGACTTATCATTTTTGGATCATCTTACCCATCTAGTTTCTTTTATTAAGCTTGAGAATGAGACCTGTAGGCCTCGAAACATGTCGCTTTTAATTATTTTTATATTGTTTAATTAAGTCAAATTTTAAATGTTGCTCTTTGCACACCTTAGTTAAAGGTTAAATAACTAGGTGATTGCCCCCTACTGATTAATTCAGGTTTCTCCTACGTTAATGAAAAAACGAGGTTTGAATCCAGATTAGTCATTTCACTCACTTTCGGCCAGTATTGCCATTAATGGGGCTGGTCCTTCAGTACTTTGGTACTTATCTACAAAAAATATAAACCATCATCCTTCGCTTCATTAAAAATTTTGATTTTATCAAATATTCATTGTCTAAGGGGAGGTTTTAAGTTGTTTTATTAATCCTTTGTAAGAAATAAAGACCACACTAACAATCTGGAAAAATCCGGCATTTACAAATTACAGTGTCATTCGTGTCCATTTTTCTACATAGGCCAAACCGGTAGATCTTTCAACCCTAACATAGATTTTGATATTTTACATTATTGCAACAAAGACCACCTTCTCAATGTTCTTGAATCAGTTGAAATTACCAAGCCAAAAAATAACCCGGATTTAGTTAAAGAAATCACTGACTTGCATAATGACCTCATTAGTTATACGTTCATTTAGTGTTTCCATCCTGTATTAATTTTGTCAAGGTTCTTTATCTTTTCATGTCAACGCCATCTCTTATTATTCACCGTTTGTAAGACCATCTGTTTTTGCTCACGTTTAATTTCAATGTTTATTAAAATGTTTAATCTAAATCATCACTGGCCCTTTAGGCCTTATTTTGTTGTTTTTTTCTAAATTTTTACAATGTGCTCTTAATGTTAATTCATTCATATTTAAGTCGTTCCCCTTAGGTAAGTGGTTGTTTAAGATATAAGTGGACTAGATTTACTAATTGTTGTTTTTTAGCTATTTGATGTACCCTTATTATTAATTTTTTCCGCGTTATAATGGAACCTGGTTGTTCCGAAACATGTTGCAACTTAGTCACCCTCAAAAATTCTTCATTATTAATTTAATCATAAAAAAATTGTCTCCTACGTTTAAGGTTAGATAACGAGGTTGTTTACAATTTTTTAACCGTCAAAATGTTTTTCCTGTAGTTAGCATTGCTGCAGTTTCAGTACCTTTGGGTACTTATCTTAACAAACATAACGTCACCCATTATTCCATTAAAGTAAGGGGAGGTTGTGAGTTTGATTTATTTAATTTTCACCTTCACCCCTTTGTGAGATTCTTACCAACCACAATGGATTTATATTAAACAACAAGTCTTAGAAAGAACGTTGTTCATATTTTAACTTTTCATACAAATATATGCCAAATTAATTATTGAGGAGTAGTTATACAAATGGTCGTCGGCCCTTAGAGCAAATTCATCTAACTACTATTCCGAAATAATGCTAGACATTACGTTGTCTCTCGGTAAACCCTCCCTTTTAATCCCCACTACATTTTCTACTGCAGTAGAATTAAGCACAGTCTTTATCCAAATTTTCGTCAAAGCTAATTTTGAGCAAAACTCCACTATCCAATGCGTTCTTGGTAACTTTGATCTAATTCGAACTGAAATACGTATATTATGCAAGTTTCGGTCGATCGTTAATAATATACATCTCGATGTGTTCGACTTTTTCCACTATTTTCATAATCCCACCAATCTCACTAATGGAAGGGAGACATCCACTTTAAAAGTCGACAATTTCGTTTAAGTGATGTAGCTTGTTGATGACGTAATGCAAGTTTCGAGGTTGAAGTTAAAGTGATACGCAAAATGAAAATTTTAATCCCATTTACTTTAACAGCCAATAAGGTTGTGAAATAAAATTTATTTATTATTCGATATTGATATTTTGCGGAAATTTAATCAGTTGTCGATTTACGTGTCCACCTTTATCGATGCTTTTTACTTAGCGGTGTTACAAATTCGAATTAATATCAGCTTATATTCAAACAAGAACCTGTTACTGTCAGGCTTCGATCAGTGAGAGAGTAATTATTATTTTCGCGTGTGTATTCCGAATATGAAATTTTTTAGTTGGCGGATAATGTAATTACTGCAGCATGCAGGATTACAATTGGAAATGTTATCAAATAACTTCATTTGGGAATTCCTTTGCCATAACATCACAAATAGCGCGGGTTTTAAAGCGATGCTCTTTTAATATAACCAAGGAAACCTTTTTTGTAATGATTTTATAGGTTTATGAGTCAGTGAATGAGTTACGTTTCCGCAATCCTTTAGTTGCGTTCTTACTTCCCTCGTTTCTACCGTAGACGCTACTATTTATTATAAGTAATAATAATAAAAAAATAATAGATTAAAATACTGTGCTATTTCTTCCAAAGCGATTGCTTTACATAATTATGCTACGCATTCGAACAAAATAAGAATGAAGGGGACAAATTTTTTAAAGCCGTATATCGAGAATTGGAATAAAGTTGGTAGAACAGTGCATGGAAAGTCAAGTACGAATTTACCTTGTAACACAAAATACAGATTTGTAACTTTATCTGCTTGCAAGATGCAAGTTCAACCGAATATCAAGTTGTCATCACATTAGATGCAGTAGTACGGGTTGTCAAATTTGAAGTGCAAAGTCCACCTTGCAAACGTGGTCAAAAATGAGATTCTGCACTTATATCTCCGCATGAAGAAGATGCTGCCACTTCAAATTTCCTGGGAAAACATTCCATCGTATGCAATGGTAAAAAGTTGTGTGAGAAATTCAAAGGCTTCCGCAAAAGAGACGATGTTCGGCTTGAGTTTCCAAAACTGCATTGACAAATGCAAAACAAGTGAAATGATGGAGAAAGTGGAGCAAATTGTGCTTTCTGATCGGCATTTAACAGTTGATCAGGTTGGATGCAAAGATATATCAAATGAGTACTTACCAACAAAATGGTATTAGGTACATGACTTAAGGATAAAAGAAAATCAGCGCGCTGGGTTCTAGAAATACTTTAAGTCAAGAATAAACAAATACGCTTAAACTAATAACTCTCTTTTTCCCCCATGTTCTTTTCCATAAGAATATTTTATATTTATACGAAAGACAACCCTCAAACATACTCACTGCGAGATTTAAGTCTGACTTTTTGCGGTCATTTTCACACTTCACTCACAATCTTCCATCCACTGGTTCCAGAGTAATCTTCAAGTGAATTTTCATCAGAGACTCTCAAAGACTTGAACATTACTCTGGAGCCACTGAATGGAAAATTGTAAGTGAAGTGGAAGAATGACCCCAAAAGGTTGTCAGACAGTCTCACGGTGAGTTTGTTTGAGATTTGTCTTTCGTTTTCTCAGAATCTATAAAAGATTCATATGGAAAATAACATGGGGGAAAAAGAGAGTTATTATCCAGATAAAGCTGAACTTTTTTCGTTTGAAAATTTTAATCAAATGTGTATTTATTGTGACAATTAGACATGAAAAATCATATTTAAAAAAATCAAAAAATTTCAACAGTATCACGTTTTTGTAAAAAAGGAGGTACTTTTAAACGTACTTTAGCTTCATACATGGCAGTGTTAATTGTAAGTAAAACAACTATTAAACATTTGGAAATATTTTATTTGAAATTTGTTGGTATAAAAACAAAATGTACAGGGTGTCCTAGGTTTAATGATCAGGACTTTGACATTCTGTAGAAAAACACATTTTAATGTGGGCTGCTTCTAAAAACATAGGTCCTAAAGTTATTTATTTCTGAGATACAGCCCGTTAAAATTGTTTAAAAAATAAAGTTTTTATTTATTTATTTCCGAACTGTGGAGAATATTCAAACCAAAATTGACACACAAGATACATATACAGAGGGGTCATAAGATTGAATAATATGAACTTTTTAAATCAACTAGTGGCGAAGATATGGGTTATCCGTTCTACTAAATTGATAAATAAAAAGAGTACAGCTCTGAATTAAATATTCTCAATACATTTTTCGATAGAGCATTCAATTCTGAATAAAAAATGTGTCTTGACTTTTTTCGGTTCTGTTACCGTCCGGCCGCAAACTAGATTTTTGCAATTTATTTCACGAAAAATGTAGCTTGGCCGTGTACAAAAATGATGATTGCCATGGATATTATGACCCTCTGTCCGTATCTTGTGTGCCAATTTTGATTTGAATATTTTCCACAGCTCGGAAATAAATAAATAAAAATTTTATTTTTTAGAAAATTTTAACACCCTGTATCTCAGAGTTTTAGGACCTATGTTTATAGGAGCAACTCACCTTAAAATGGGTTTTTCTACAAAATGTCAAAGTTCTGATCATTCAACCTGGGACACCCTGTATATGTATAATGCAAATTAATGCCGAAAGTGATATTGATAAAACCAGTCTTTAGGGTGATGGCCAACATTGCATTTCACACACATAAAATTTACTTTTTTTGTAAATAATTGGTATTTCTGTTTTTCTTTGTACGCTATGATGTGATCTAAACGATCATATCGTGAAGATTCGTGCAGGTTTGCAGTACTTTTTCCTGTTTGGTAACAACTTGGTTTGTTTTATGTTTCTAAGATCGCTGGTGCTATAGATCTTCTAAAATAAAACTGGTTCATTTTCCCCTCCATATTTTCAATGCAACTGCCATGCGTCTTAAACTACGATATCAAACAAATGACAACAAACTGGAAAGTACCATTTTTTACCTCTAATAGACACACGATGTTATGATGAGATCGATCTACGCCTCCCATAGACTCGTTAAATCGCTTCACAATATTTTGTTGCTGAACCATGATAGCTTTTTTTTCCTTTTAAGAAAATCTTTTTTCGAAACCAAATGGATGGACAGTACTACCGCGATCCTTTTTCTTGTGCTGGTGTGAAGGGCTCAAGACAGAACCAATGGATAAGATTTTCTCGTATAGTTTCTGTACCTTTGATATTTCTCAAACTCAGCTGATGTAGCAAAGTCGAAACACTCGAGCCCAGTTCTACATTTTTGTATGTGCAGTGAATTATAATGCAGGAGCACAAACCATTCAATATACCCTAGCCATGTGGTGCCTGCCCAACATTTATAACCCCATCTTATCGGTTTTCCTCTAATGAACTGGTTGCATCCATATCGGCCGAAAAATGGCAACTCATCTACACTGTGCGATTCTTCAAGTGGTGCATGTTCGATGAATTTATTATTTAGAGTATCCATGAGTGGTCATAATTTAGAAAATATATCGTTTTTGTTTAGACGATTGTTGTAACAACAGTGAATATTCTGTATGACATGTCTAAATCTATCTCGTGACATAGCATTCGTATTGTGCATCGTTCGAATTTTCCCAATACATACGTTTTCGTGGTAATGGGCTGTACCCAGTTATAATACGGACACCGATAAATTACCGAGTTTCAGAGTGAGACACATTTCGTGCTCGGTTATTGTGAGAAGCATACAAGTTCGTAAGCTGGCATAGATCAATAATAACGGAATCACAAAAAAATAAATTAAACGATTCATAGAGGCTTAAACACCGTATGTGGCTCATTCCACAATATAACTGACCTCGGTATGTCTTCACCTAGGCTCCAATGAAGAATTTCCAGCTTTTTGAGAGGAGCGAAGTGAGATAGAGTCTTCCTCGTCCCAAGATTCGTTTTCTTGACCGCGATTATTATCCGTGTCCGAGTAATTTTTCAAATTTACCTCTCCAGGAACTCTTAGTTGAGTACCTGGCAAATTGTCTATAACTACGTCGTCTTCGTCCCCAGAATCTTCATCTGTTGCCTCGTCGTTGGCATTTTTCGGTGGAAAAATTGTAATAGAAGTTGTTCTATGAACATCATCCGTGTTCTCAATTTCTTCGAGAAGTTCATGAAGTTTCAGTGGGCGGTGATAATAACTGAAAATTTATTTTGATGTAGCTAAAGTCCTTTATAAAGAACGCTGCCATTTGTGTGATATATGATACTTACAAGAAAATAATTATTAGTTTATGTGCAAATACTGTTTTAAATACGTATCTACAGGGTTACCCACTTGCCCTTCGTTCTTCGATAGTACCTTTAATATTAATTTCAGGAGAAAAGGTCAACAGACATTTCTTATTCAGATGTTCCTTGTTTACAACCTAAAAATATTTTCAGGCCCGCACTGCTCTTTGAAATCCATATTCGATTCTAGACCAAGTTTGTTTGGCCTTTTACCTACTTAAGTCAACTCATTTAGGAGAAAATAAAGGTTTTTTTTATAAATTGTCGCCGAAATCAACAATCAGTAAAAAAATCTATAACTATTCAATCATTGGCAACAGAGCAACAAAATTATCATAAACAAAAGACCGTTTTATTTCTCGATATGCTGATTCTGAACGAAATTTGTTGCAAAAGGGGCGTACTGAATTTTTTCTAACGACCACAGAAGGACTGCCAAAAGTCGACTACCTATTTTAAATAAAACACCCTATATATTTTTTCATTTATTTTTCGTTTAACTACAACAGATGAAACACAACTCGACACGTTTCGGTGCTACCATAAACTAGCATCACGAGTTTCCGACGACGCGTAAAAATGTGCCGGAAATTAAGTTAAATTGCACTAAGGAAGAGGACACGGTTCCACCAACATGGTATTTTGTATGTGAATTTGTGTTACGGACCGAGATCTAGGAACAGAGAATTTCCCAACATGTCTACGCGCATCAGCTGCTTTGATTATTTAGTACTACCCGTACTAGAATTTTTCCAGAAAGAATTTCTCCCTCAACCAGGGATCTTTAGCGTGCCGAACTTCGCATTAAAGGACTTGTGATTTGAGTTCCTATAGGAGCGAAAGGCATGTTTCACAAATATTGAACGTTAGATACAAACACGTTGTTTTGGAAAATCTGTACCATGAAACGTAGTTGTCAAGCTCAAATTAATGCAAAACTATGGTTTAAATGAGAAGAACATGTTTTTTTCTGAAAAATAAGCAGTTTAGGACTTATTGTAAATATATGTGAAGGATATTGATTAAATTTGCGTTTTTTCGCAACATAATAGTCGACGAAAACTTTATTGGGTCCCATATACGAATATGATCCCCAAAAATTAGAATTAACGTATCTTTTGCACAAAAACCTACAATATTAATAATAATGTCATTATAGTGAGTTGGCTATAATCATATTTTGCATGTAACCTAATCGCAAATTTGAAAAATTCATTAAGGATTGTCGATGTTCAGAGTACTTTAGACTTACAAAGAGTGATATGTACCTACGTGAGTACAAAAATTAAAGCTTTACTTCAGTTTTATTCTGTTGGTAAAATTGTGTCAAAAAGAATTAAGTGCAATTGTACAGCGAAGTAGTTACACGTTCAATGAAATTGGAAAGTTAATGAAAGAAGCATTTATTCGAAGTACCGAACTAGAAGTTAGTACAAGTTACTGCGGTAATTGTATAAGGGTAGCGAACCGAACGGCAGATGGTAGTATTCTGGAAGAGCAATCCCGACCGCGGTTTAGAAAATTAAAAATTTTCTACACTTCTTAATAAAGCCAATGTAACTTTTTTTCATTTCCTTTTATTGAGACTCGTGTAAAATGTAAGTAGTCGTTGCAATAAAGTTTCAAAAATAAATTTATTTTATAAAAATGGCTTTCGTACAGGTATTACTGAACTTTTTTTAAATTTCCAGCAGACTGTTCAGATTATGTCCACATCGTTTCACACTTATTTAATAACAATGGTGGAAAAAGTTTCCGACAGTTTTAAAATCGGGTTTCTTTCACTGCAAGAAATGCGCATCACAGCTAGCTAAATAACCCTAAAAAAAGGACAAAAATTTTCTTTTATACTTCAACAAATACGAACGATATTACGAATGACATTTTAATAAGAAAAATTGTGTTAATTAAATGCTGTATCTACTCGAGACATCTTCCAGTGGAAAATCGATATCGTTTCACAATTAAACCAATGTCAAATCCGACAATTCTAAAGCTCGTGGATTATGTCGGATTAGGATAAAAATGAATGCAATGTTAAGTAGGCGGCGACAATAGGAAACGCTAGGATTAAACTTGGAAAAGCGAATACGAAAAGCTGTATCGTTAAAATGTATTTGCAGCAGGAAAAATGTGAGAGGGATACGATTTATATTATTCTATAATTTATCTTGCTCTATATTTTTCCTACACGAAATATCCTAAATTTATTATACGTTTTCGAACTAAAAGTTTGCGTTTTCACAACCATCTTAAACTAAAAATCAGTCAATAAATTACATTGTCAGTTTTGATATGTCAGTATTTTCTTATGTTAATGTTGTATACCTGTTGTTCCTATTTATTGTAATCGAATGTATATGGAGCTGAATACAAGTGTAAATGTATAGACGCGAAAATGCGATTTACATCATGTACATTAAAATGAAATTAGTTATATCTTCAACGTAACCGACAGGCGTCACACGCTGTTATTTCTTAACAAGGGTAGCCTCATAGCAACTTGGGGACCCACCCTACCCATGCTTGCGTTGATCAATCCGTATCAGCAACCCTTAAGCTTATTTATGTCGTTTATTCTGATTTGCTTCTATAAGCTACCGTAAGACAAAATAGCTTGAATACCACGCAATTACAATACAAGTCTGCAATAAGTTCTTGATATCTAAATAACTAGCTACTTATTAATGCTAAAGCTCACGCGACGGCGAGCTTTCCCCTATTTTAAAGATTCAGCATAAATCTATTATTAGAACTTCTAATAGTTTATCATTTTTGGAAATTCTCAGTTATCAGTGATGTTCAAATCCCATGTAGACGCATTTGTTAATTGTTAGCTTACTTGGGTGTGTCGGTAATTCCTTTCCGGTTTTTCCGCTAAAGAAAACACGTTACTTACAATGGATAGTTAAAATTTATTTATTCATAGTATTGGCCATTTGATTCTATATACTTTGCCCATCTCTCAAGCAATTTATGGATGCCATTCCAAAAGAACAGTTTCTCCTTTGAGCTAAACCATTCATCGAGTCATTTTACAACTTCTTCGAAATCGGCGAAGTGGTGCTATACAAGTGCGTGCCCCATCGATACGAAAAGGTGGTAGTCGGATGGAACCAGGTCTGGAGAATTCGGTGGGTGCGATAAAACTTCCCATCCAAGTCATTTCAATATTTCTTTGGCTTTTGCTGTATGATACGGCGCGTTGTCATGCTGCAAAATTACCTTATCGTGTCTTTGGGCGTATTGTGGACGTTTTTCGATCAATGCACAGTTCAAATTGATCATTAGTTGTCGATACTGGTCAGTATTAATTGTTTCTCCAGATTTCAACAGTTCGACACCAACCTGAACCCACTAGACACAGAGCATGGTCTTGCGACCAAAGCGATTTGGCCTTGCAGTCGATGGGCCGGCTTCCCCAGGTGATAACCATGATTTTTTTCGCTTAGGATTTTCGATGCAAATCCATTTTTCATCCCCGGTTACTATTCGATGCAGAAATGACTTGCTTTCATACCTTTGAAGCAGCATTTCACTGACGATTTTCCGATTTTCCTATTACTTGTCATTCAATTCATGTGGCATCTATCTTCCCTTCTTGTGGATCTTTCCCATCGCTTGTAATCGTTCACAAATTGCTACTCGGCTCACATTCAACTTTTCTACCAATTGTTTTTGAGTTTGCGTTGGGTCTTCATCCAATAACTCCTGAAATTCCGTATCTTCAAACGTTGTCGGCCTACCAGGACGTTCTTTATCTTGAACGTTGAAATCACCCCATTTGAATTGTCGAAACCACGGTTATGGTTGGAGCATGCTCACCGTAAGTCTCTACCAGAAAACGATGACTTTTAGCGGCTTTTTCTTTTCATGAAACAAGAAAAGTAATGCGTGCCGCAAATTCACGTTTTTAGGCACAAAACTCGACATTTTCAAAAAATTATAAATCTATAACGCTGTTATTTTGGCGGAACGTAACTTGTGTAGTTTTGAGGTTAATGTCAGTGGAATAAAATGACATATACATCAAATCATAACAATTCATACTAGAGTTCAGGGGGACTCTATTTCATGCTTATGGCTAGTGACATCTGTTGCAAAAACCGGAAAGGAATTACCGACACAACTGGTAGATTCTCTAGTGTTTCTATATTAAATTTTTGTTTAAAAGTACATATAAAGTCGAAATAGAGTGCATCAGCCGATGCTTGGTATGATGTGCCCCTCTGTCCTCCACTGTTGACTTGCGCGCGCCACACAGCCAGATTGATGACTGATCAGTGTCAGTGCAGTAATATTGCCCGTTATTACAAGCTCGCGCATAGTATTGTGTTGTGGTTATGTTGCTCTGCGGACACTCAATCCTGTTCAAACAATAATTGTTCAGGCCTCTCGACTCCCTTTACTGCCAACTGCTTGAAAACTGGGAACGGTACTTAAGTGAATCACTATATAATAACCGAAAGATGTGTATATGTATGTGTTACTGTGCACTTTTCCGACAGTCGTCGAATCCTGACGAATGCGAATGTGATATTTTAAAACCAAAGCTATTATAAATTTATAACCTACAAATTAATGCTACAATTATAGATACCCCCGCAAACCACGTAAATATCTGCACTAATTTTTTTCAAAGTAAGTTTTAAACATTTTAGTATAAAAGTCCGTCATCTTATTCAAGCGGTATTTGTGTCTAAATATATTTTCTTTACTTAGAAAATACGTTCAAAGTTTCCTTATGGAGATTACGTGTAAAATAGAATTCGCTATTTGTGCTTATTTTTGGGTGAAAATTTTATGTAAACATGCAAAGTTTGTCTGTCCGAGGTCCTTAACCCATTTCGAACATTAAAACAATGCCAGAAAGTATTTTCGCGAAAATTTTCAAAATGACAAGTATCGGAAGCTTTTTCTCGGTAACATTGAAATTTAATTATTTCAAGTTAAAAAGTTATTCAAATGATGAAAAATGATTCTATTATGCCTCGCGTTAACATTTTCATGGTTAAAATGATGTAAAAAGTAGTAACAGCATTCATCGTAGACTAATTTATGTGTCCCGATGCCTTCTTTCGGTAACTTTCGAAATGTCCATGTTTGTGTGCCTATTTCCAATTTAGAGATTTTGAACGATGGACAATGTCGTAGGTAACATATATAGTCGAATGTTTTCACCGAGAAAAATGTTTTTGTCTACATATTTATGTTTTTGTCTACATATTTAACTTAATATCTATTGATGAACGTAGGTGGCAAGTGTATTGTTACGTTACAGTCGTTACACTATACCAAAGAGAATCACTATACTTTGACTATACTTCTAAATATATAACGTATATTGTAATTACTGCTGTACTGCTATACATATACGTGTAAATTTTGCCTTTATTTAGTGAAACAAATAAAAATTTGAAACTGTGGTCTTTCTATAAATCAGATGTTGTGCAACGTTAGACCAGCTTCTAATTGTACATTTTATGTTTTATGGTATTTTTAGTTTTACTATAGTTAAAGATGAATGTTAAAACGTTCTCCCTAAGGCCATTCGTATTCCCAAAATGTTGCCAGTGTCCAAATTGAGTTCTTTTACATTCAAAATTCATTCTAAACTATCCTTATGAAGTTCACACGGAATTTGTTATATTTTCGTTAATTTTTGGCCAAAGACTATGTGCAAAGACGTAATTAACATTGTGAAAGGGCCATTATGTATTTTTGGTCTCAAATCTATTCCAAAAAGTTTGCATTTTACATTTTTTTAAATAAATGGTAAAAATTTACTATAGGTAAGAACGAATTCGTATATCTTTACCAAATATCAACCCATTTTTGTGATTTTTACGTCAAATGTAAGTAAATGTAATCCTTTATTTTAGTTACTTTAATAACTTGCTAAATTACAGATACCTACAGGGTCAAAAATGTAATTTTTTTTTCTTTTTTCAAGCAACTAAGCCAGCTCAACAAGGTGTGATATTTTAAAACAAAAGCTATTACAACCTACAATCTCACAGATACCCCCCCCCCCAAAGCACGCAAAACGCGAGAATCGGGTGTACCCCCGTTTATGTTACAATAAAAATTAACAATGAATAAAGAAAAGGCTTCATGAAGATCTGAATCACAATCCTGAGCCATCAACTTCACGAACTATGAGTGAATGTCTTGATAGAAATGGAAGACGTTAAAAGTAGGAAAAACACCATAAAACAGTTTTCTAATGCAGAACAAAATGAAAATGCTCCAAAAGCTACTTTCAAAGTTAGTCATTTGATCGCAAAGTCTACGAAAAACTATTCTATTGGCGAAAACCTAGTCCTCCCTATCACAGTAACAATTGTTTCTTGCATGTTTGGAGAAAAAGAATTAACAAAATTCCAATATCAAATGATATAAAAGGGTAGCCCGATGTTTCGCGGAAAACAAGGTACGAAAGCGCGTCTTCAATGAGTTGTATAACCGACCTGATCACTCGGGCGGTGGCAAAAAATGAAGGATCCAATGATACAGTTTCAAGGAGAATCAATAATATGGCGTATGACACAAAAGAACAACTTGTTCGAGCAATCCGAGGTAGCCTTTGCTTTGAAAACTCAATGAAACGACGGATATTACTGGCCTAGCCCAAGGTTTAATAAGGGCCTAGCCCAACCGATCGTTTTTGTTCGTGGCATATTTCATGATAAAGATCTTTTATTTTGTAAGACACTGAAAACATCTACACAAAGTAAGATATTTTCAAGTTGTTAGATTCTTTTCTTTCTGAAAACCAGCTCGAGTTGAAAAACATTTCCTCCTTTGAAACCATCTACAGCATGGAACAGGAGAAAGTTTTTTAAAATGGTGAGAGGAGTTGAATGATATCTACATGACCATGTTACATTATATTATACTTTAATACGATGGCACTAGGAAATCCCGGTCAAAACCAATGTTTATTAAACCTTGGGTCAAAACCAGAAGTTGGGGAATGTGTCAAAAATCTATTAAATATTAGGGTAGTAAGCATAAAAGTTTTTGTAAAGGTATTCCTTTAAAACTACTCTGAAGTACAACTATGCATATACATATGTATAATTTAAACAGCATTTTGCCTGAATTTAACCCCGTCTGTGTCCCACATGACCACAGTTTGGCACGCAAATTTATTTATTTTCAACACCTCTTTAGAAAATTCAAATTTCCTCCCTAACTTTCGTGACAAATACTGCTTTTCCTCCCTCATGAAATTTATTAAATCGATGTAATTATCCTTTTAACTTTCCTTTTTCTCATTCAACACAATAAAATATCGTAGTCCTTTTCACACCACAATCGTGAACAAACTTAAATTCATTAATTTGGCCTCTTCCGTAATATCTGCAGGAACTGAATTTGCACCATTTTCTTGAGGAGACGAAATTGCGAAACTTCAAAAAATTGTCAATTCTCAAATCGAATGTTTGTTATTCTGCAACCTTTGGTTACAATGATAAAAACCACTTACATGAGGTATGTGTGAGTTCTATTTGATAATGCATATTCCTCAAAATTAAATGATCACAACAACGGAACCATAAACAAAGATTAGTACGCCGAACCAGGTTACATCTTCCTAATTACTATGTTGCCCTTTAGGCCCATCTCCAGCACAACCCTCAACTTTTCTGACAGCACTCTACTGCACACAATCTGCCCAACTGAAATCTTAAATTGGTAATTCACTTGTAGTTTGGCTCTAATTTGATACCGTAATCAAGTTGAGAGTTTTGACCAAAATGAGAAGCGAAAGTTAGGACCAAATTGAGCATTGTACACAACATATTAATTTTAAAGTTATGCTCAAGTTCAGCGTTGTGCTCAGTAATGTAATAAGTTAAAAGTTCGACCAAAATGAACAATAGGGCATTACCAGCAAGGATTACTGATAAGCTCCAAAATGAACCACCACCTATTGGTTGTTTTGAAGCACCTCCTCGTACAGTAATTGGTGAGTGAACTCACTAGGTACTTGTAATGGTAGTCTAGTCGAAAACATAGCTACTGATACTGGAAAACTACGACTTATACTGTGGGAGATAATATGTAATTATTTCGAGTAAACCAAATTTTAAGGGACGAATTATCAAATTTTTTATGGAGACAGTGTGAGATATACCCCTAAAACGCACTTTTTGCATTCCTACGCTTCCACAATTCGTGATTAATTATTATGACGAGTGGAATTTACCAATACGTTAATAAATCAAGATCATAATGAAAGGGCGGTGGTTAATTTGTGCGTATAGCCAATCGTTCGCTAATTTCTTAGAAATCAATTTCCCACGTAATTTCAGTGTTGAATGATTCAATTTCCTACACTCTCCGTTTCTGGTTCAGAGCATGTAATTACGTTTGATAAAACAAATAATGAACGCACAAGTTTCTATTAGACGCCAAATTTAAATGAGAAAATATGAAATGTTTATAAGTACAAACACGAACGAAGTCTGTTGTGGGAACATCATAACATTTTCCCTAATCAAATACGAAGATATTGATTATTAAATTAATTTTATGTCTATATAAGTTTATGTCGGCGTATTTTCAAATAAATGTATGATGAAAATCAGAGGTGGCTCTGATTTCCCAGTGTTAATTAAATCAAGATTGTCGCGTCTACCTCTAGAATATAACACCCTTAAGCAACTCTTGTGGGGAACAATGGGTTATCCAATTAACTGAAATAACTTAATTTATACCTTGTTTTTCTCTTCCATTTTATTTTACTTCTTGAACTAATTTAGTCGTTCGTAGATTTTATTTTTAAAATCTGAGAAGATGCAAATTCCGGATTATAAACGAGCAGTCATTTTTCCACCCTAACGTATTATAAACGCGTATTAGTTAGAAATTGCAGCTCCGATGGATACAGCTTGCGTTTAATTAAATTTTGCCACTTTCCACTTTGAAAAACTTATAAAGGTGGCAACACTGCGAAACTCGTTAAGAAAATTTTGTATAATGGGGGAAAGATGTGCGCGTTGAATTTTTTTTATTGAAGTTTTATTCTCATTATGCGTTATGCAAATGCGCAGACATTTGAGCGAATACAAACTGAAAATCAGAGCGCTTTTTCTCTTATCTTGTACAAATTAGTTTATTGTTTGAAGACAAATTCAACTTTTTATTGCAGCTTTTGTAATTACGTTCGTAGAGCCACAAATAAAATAATTTAACTAACGAAACCAATCTTCGCGTTCTCTTATGTGAACTAGTAACATATATGTACACCGAGGTCGCTTCTTTTTCGAATTATTTGTTTATGTTTCTACCAAGAAAAGTTCTAAACTTTCAAAAGCTTCTCGTTAAAATACTTGACGGTTTGACGTTCGTTTTAGTGAAACTGCGAACTTGTCGATTTACTAAGTTGATTTAATATTGTAATTCAAAGATATTTTCAAAATCGTTTACATCTCATTCGTAGTAGCTTCGACAGTCAATTTTTTTAGCATTGAATTAAGGCGAACTGAATTGATGGAAAATTTTAATTGTAATATTTTGAAGAACAAAGAATCCCGGCTATTGTTTCATTTAAGCTATTGTTACTTTAAAAACGCTCCATATTGAATGTAATCAGATTTTATATTGACTTCAATTCGATTTTAATGAAGTTGGGTAGAGTTGGATTTTAATTATTAATGGTAGTTGGGATATGAGGTATAAATGACTTTTTGTTTCGTACGTAGCGTCGGAAAGGCTTTGATTAATTATTAATTATTAAATGAAGAAAATATTAATTATGATATGATTATGGTTTAAGTTCATGCCGGCTTTTATTATAGGTCTCATTATACGCACAGAATTTGTAACTGTTGCGCCTCTAGCTCCAACTTTTTTGATAGGGCTATAACTGGAGAAAAAAACAACGGAGAACTGAATGTACGTTTGAAACTTGTGAATTGAGGGCGATCAATTCTCTTAAGCTGCAATAAAAATGCAATCTACTTCTGTTGTAAACCAAAAAAATATAAGATCCACACATTTTTTTACCATAGATGTTTAAAACAGAAATGGAAGGTTACACTTATTTGTGAATCACTCTTGTTAGTAAGTACGCAGCGCGTACATGGTGTTGAAGAGTTAGCGGCTGTCTTATTAACAAGTATAGATCTCTGTTTGAAGTGACATTCATATTACAATTCGTATAATAGCGTATATTAATTCTTTTAATTTTAAGTTACTGTCTTTGACAAGAATAATTGACTTCTCCTGTATTGTTGCTTATGAAATATAAAGTGTTAAAGTAATTAACACAACCACTGTAGCGGGCACCTGTTGCTATAATTAATAACACAAATACATTGCGGTTTCGTTTACAAAACCAGAAAATGGTAACAAATATATGACGTGCTTTAATCGATTCTAAGCCCAAACTGGAAAACTACCTAACTGAAGCAAATCTAGAGAAAGATTAAAATGCTGGACGGAAGGTAATGGAGAATGAAGGAAAAACGGACAAGAACGAATAAGAAGAAAAGCATCGTAATAACTCACCGTAATAGCATCAACGCTGTTATAAATAAATACGATTATGAGTCAGGAACATAACGCCGAATGGACACAACGCCAAATGGACACAATGGCGAAACTTGGACACAACGTTGAAACGAACTGTTGGACACATCGCCGAAACTGGATACAACGCCAAAATCAGCCGTTGGACACAACACCGAAAAAGGGCACAACACCGAAATGAGTAGTTGGACATATTGCCGAATGTGGATACAACGTCGAAAAGCAAAAATCTCCTCTCTCAACTCCCCACATCCCTCATCACATGTTCCAAGCAGTCTACATATTCTACTTTCGTCCTTTCTCCAATACCTATTTACTCTCTCTCGCTCCTATTTTTTTTCTTTCATTCCCATCCCTCTCTTCAGAGATCTTTGTATCCCGTCTACCAATATTCCTTCATATTGTTCATTATATTTCCCTTCCTTTACTTTTGCTCTCCTCTCCTGTCCCTGTACGTCTCTATCCCTCATTACCCACTCCACCTCCTTCCCTCCGCCCTTCTCCTTTCCACCTCCTCCCTCGCCATACCACCTCTCTCGCAGTATTTTTTCCTTTCTCCTTGATCCCACTTCGCCCTATTCTCCTTCACTTCCCCCCAACATTCTTGCAGTATTTTTTTATCTACTCTTAATTCCATTCCTTCTTCATACCTCACTGCCTGCCTTCCTGTCTGAACCCTTATTCTCTCCAATTGCATCTCTTCCTCCACTGTACATATATGGCGGTGTCTCTCTATCTAAGCTCATTGTCCATTTCCAATATTTCCGAATACCCTTCCTCCTATTCCTCATACCTGCCTTAACACTTTGTTCCCTTTCTTCGCCAATTCTTTTATATGACTGTCATTCAGTATACTATACAGCGTGTCTCACGGTGACCACCCATTAGAATATTTCAGAAACTATTACGATTTGAATTTTGAAAATTTGGGTGATGGGGTTTTCGGGAGTGGCCTCCTCAAATAAAATAATGGCGTCTACGTAACACTTCCGGTTTTTCCGTAAATGACACCAACTATGTTATTTTAAATGTAACACCCTATATATTATTCCGATTTTGGATTCTACGTAAAATTTTAGGTGGACTTTCATTAAGTTTTTTTATTCCTAAAATTAACCGTTTCTGCGATATTTAATTTTTTAAATAAAAATTAAAATAAACACTATCTAGCTTAAAACCGTGTGAATTCTACAGCAAGAAAGATGAAGGAACCATATTGATACGAGAGATAGCTGGACCCCTAAGCTTCCCATCCGTACTTTCAAAGTGGCTTAATTGCATACAGGGTGATGGCAATTTAATGCCGAGTTTAGTTAACTTCAAATCATCATAAGTTGGTTTTTTCAAACGGAACGCCCTGTATGTTTCGTCGTAATCTGATGCAAAATTTCATTCTCTTTCGAACGGTACTATGGTTCCCTATACCTATCTCTTCTAGTTTTTGAGATATCTACTGTTTTTTGTGTAGTCAACTAAGGTCATTCAATTTCTTGCAAAAATAGCTTAGCAGAACTTCAAAACAAACCACCAGTTATTAGTTGTCAGTCTAACACCACTAGTGACAGTTAAATTGAATACTATTTATTAAAAAAATTGAAAACAACAAACGCAAGAAATTGAATGACCTTAGTTCACCGCACAAAAAAACAGTAGATATCCCAAAAACTAGAAGAGATAGGTATAGGGAACCATGGTACCGTTCGAAAGAGAATGAAATTTTGCATGAGATTACGACGAAACATGCAGGGCCTTCCATTTGAGAAAACCAACTTATGATGATTTGAAGTTAACTAAACTCGGCATTAAATTTCCATCACCCTGTATGCAATTAAGCCACTTTGAAAGTAGGGATGGGAAGCTTAGGGGTCCAGCTATCTCTCGTATCAATATGGTTCCTTCATCTTTCTTGCTGTAGAATTCACACGGTTTTAAGCTATATACTGTTTATTTTAATTTTTATTAAAAAAATTAAATATCTCGGAAACGGTTAATTTTAGGAATAAGAAAACTTGATGAAAGTCCACCTAAAATTTTACGTAGAATCCAAAATCGGAATAATATATAGGGTGTTACATTTAAAATAACAAAGTTGGTGTCATTTCCGGAAAAACCGGAAGTGTTACGTAGACGCCATTATTTTATTTGAGGAGGCCACGCCCGAAAACTCCATCACCCAAATTTTCAAAATTCAAATCGTAATAGTTTCTGAAATATTCTAATGGGTGGTCACCGTGAGACACGCTGTATAGTACCTACATTTTCGAACGTTAATTACCTTAATTATTATGATAAAAGTGATAGGTATTTTGGTCCATATTCGATGGAAGTAACGATGAACATTTTTCTTGTAATTTATGAATACCATGCGAGAAAAATGTCTTGCCTTTTGCGGCAAACCATTCTTCGAGCCATTTTCTAACTTCCTCGACAGTGTTGAAGTGCTGCTCTGCAAGCGCGTGCTCCATTGATGCAAAGAGATGATAGTCAGAAGGCGCCAGGTCTAGCGAATACAGCGAGTGCGGAAGGATGTCCCATCCAAGCGAATTCAAAGTTATTTCGATTAATGTGTGGTTTAAATTAATCATTTGTTGGCGATAGCGTTGTGTATTAACGGTTTCCCCGGGCTTCAAGAGTTCATAATACACAATACCGCTCTGGTCCCAACAGACACGGAGCATGGTCTTCTTGCCGAAGCCATTTGGCCTTGGCCAGGACCGGCTTCACCAGGTGAAAGCTACAATTTTTTCTGCTTGGGGTTTTCAAAATAAATTCATTTTTCGTCACCCGTAACAATTCGATGCAAAAATGATTTCCTTTCGTGGCGTTGAAGCAGTGACTTTGCGATTTTCCATTTGACGTTCATTTAAATCGTGTGAGACCCATTTACCGAGTTTATTGATCTTCCCAATTGCTCGTAAACGTCGGCTGATAGTTTCTTTGCCATGCCAGAGGAAAGTCACGATGTAAAATTCAAACCTGAAGTTACATTCAATTTGAACAAAACATTGGAGAGCTCAAGGTTGCGTGTGATAAAACCATAGAACAGAGCCTGTTTGATTCAACTTTTGATATAAAGAATGAACCAGAGAATAAAAGCTATGAGAAGAGAACAGAAGTTACCACTGAAAACAGAGACTCTGAAACAGCGCACAGTTTCGGAGGAAGTCCAACAGAAAGGGATGATGGGAAGCACAACCTATCATTAAAGACAAAGATCCATGTTCGTATTCTGAAGCATTGATGTCTAGCAACGAAGATCGGTGGCTGAAAGCTATACATGAAGAACTGGAGTCCTTAAAGCAGAATGACACTTGGGTATTAGTTGAGCGTCCAAGTAATGTGCATATTTTGCAGAAACGATGGGTTCTACGTAAGAAAGTCGCAGATGATGGGAAAGTTCGTTTCAAGGGTCGATTAGTGGCTAAAGGATATGTTCAAAGAAATGGAATCGACTATGGAGAAACATTAAGTCCTGTTGCACGTTATGATACTATACGAACCTTGCTTGCTGTAGCTGCTGCAGAGAAAATGAAGCTTGAAATTAAATAATTCATGGAAGTGTTAAAAATGGAATTTCATTATACAACTAGAGGGTCACTGAACAACTTCTTAGGTATGAAGATAGGTACGGCAAATGGAAAATGGGTCGATAGGAGTGAGTCAAGAAGACTACATAAGGAAAATTCTGGAAAGATTTGGAATGGCAGAATCTAATGGAGTTTTTACTCCAATTGGGTCCGAAGAAGATCCTAACATCAAGAATAAGATCATAACCAATATTCCTTATCGCGAGGCAGTGGGTTGCCTGCTTTACTTGACAACGGCCTCACATCCAGACATTGCTTTCGCAGTAAACAAGGCAGCTCGATGCATAGAAGATCTTACAACACAAGACTGTAATCGAGTAAAACGAATCTTTCGATACTTGAAGAATACAATGGATTATGGAATTATCTACAAGAAAAAAGAAAGTTTGATGGTCTACAGTGACGTTGATTAACAGGGTCATCATCCAATAACTCATGCAATTGCTCGTTTTCGCATTTTTGTGGTCTGCCAGGGCGCTCACCGTCTTCCACAAATCATTGTCGAAACCATGTCTCACATGTTCTAATCGATGGAGCATGTTCACCATATTATGTTTCTACCATCAAACGTTGACTTTCAGCAGCCTTTTTCTGTTGATTAAATAAGAAAAGCAATGCGTGCCGCAAAGGTTCTTTTTCAGGTACCAAACTCGACATGATCACTGAACGATAAAACAAAGGCGCTAGTTTTTGGCGGAGTCAACTTGTATGTGTGTTTGTAGTTTAATGTCAGACGAACAAAATGACGTATATGTCAAATTAATATGATGCGTTGCGTACTGTTCACTGCCGCCATCTCTTAGTTAAACCGGAAAACACTTATGCATTCATACGCCTGGTAAGTCGTCTTGCATGTTTGTGATAGTTAGTGGGTTAGGTGGGGCTACTACCCCCGTTACAACATGTCTAAATATTGAAGTCTGAATAATACAAATAACTACTAAACAAGCACATGCGACTTAGAAACTTCATTATATGTCATCGACAACGACAGGAAATAATAATAAAAGACAAAATTGCCAATCGCACAAATTTTCATAAATTTACACCCTCCATAACAGTAATAAAACGCAATGCTCGAGAGGTCAAACGTCACGATATCTAGTTAGATGCGACGGCTCCTTGATTAATATATTACCCCTCCGGAAGCCTAAGTAGACCAGATGTCCAAGCGATTTATGTGATCCCTATTGATATACACAGAGTTTCCCTAACCCTCTATCTTTCTATAAAAACTCGCACACGCACATATTTGTACTAAGTGTGCACTTCCTTATCAATATCGGCAATCGGCACTTTCGGATAAATTTTTTACGTTGATACTGAAAACGAGGGGACGAGAAACCGATACCGTTACGAAAGTATTTATTTTAATAATATTCGTATTCCTAATCGATTATCCTCGAGGACAAAATGATTTATCAGTATATGAAGACATAAATCGAGTATAAGATGAAACTTCGAACGGAAATAATCCAGGTTGGTGGTGAGTTATTGCAGTTGAACTGGCAATGGTTTTTTGAAGAGTCCTGAAACTTTTATTATAAGTAGATGTTTTGAAATATAGAGAAACCCACTCATGTGCGGAAGTTTTTTGTGCATTGAAGTACTTTGAAATGAGCTTCACGGTTAAGAACTTCAAGGAAAAGATTGCTTAAATGATAGCTTCTTTATTAAAGTTCAAAGTTATAAATTATCCTGTAATTTCTTTTAGTAATAGGCTCTGGTTCTTACCTTCATATGGTTCTTTCATTTTTTTTAGATGGAAGTAATAAATTTTCCATTCTTATCGCTATTCATTTTTAATCTTTCAGCAAAGACGAATGATATTACAAAATGTTAAGGGGGTTTCCTTTCTTTCAGGTTTTATTGTATAAAATTACTTTACGATTAAATTATTTTTCTTTCTTTATTCGCGTAAGTTTCCAATTTAACTATAACGCGATAGGAAAAAAAAATGAATTCCTAAATCGGATTTACTCAGCCTAAAGTGTAATTGTAAATTCAATATTTCTAATTAAATAACGACATAATGCGTTTAGCGATGAACAGATATGTACCCCTAACAACAAACACAAATCACGAAGTATATTTAATGCAATCAGTATAGCAAACGAATTTTGGGACGAATACCACCATCAAGTTTTGATGATATTGATAATTAAATTAGTAATTTAACAGTTTACTTTACTTCCCAGATTGGACGCTCCAAAATAAACAACTAATTTTAAATCGCGTCTGAAATGTTTGACTTGCATCCTGTTAACTAACTAATTTGGTTAATTTCATATGTGTAGTAACGTAAATGGCATTAATTCGGTAGCCAGATCTCATTTATATACACCGCCACTTACGAAAAATAATTTGCGTCCAAAAAATCAAATGTGTTTTAAATTCGGGCGAGCTGAATCCCTTTATTAAAAATGAGAGCGTATGGTGCCACCAAATTTAATGTAGCTGCTGCTTGAAAAATAACCGCAAACAAATAATTTATAAACATATTTCTATTAATTTCTTATCTAAAGCCTATAAAAAACCAATCACCCGTAAATTTTAATTAGATTTTTGTAAATTGAATTTACCTACATTATGACAAAACTTTTAATTAAAATTATAATGAAATTTTATTGACAATTTACGGTAAAGTTGTCTAATCTATATAAATTTGGTTAATAATTGAATTTTTAAATTGTTTTTTATGTAAAAATCGCAAACTACATACATATTTTGTAAAAAAACTTGTATTGACGTACCTACCTGTCCAGTTACATTTTTGTGTGTCGTATTTTGGATTATACAAGTAAACTCAACTTTCCGAATCATTTTCACAATACGTTCGTTAAATTATCTTATAAATTAAGAAAGGTTTTAGAATTCGCTGTGTTGTTTAATTGAAGTGAAATCGACCTTCAATAATAACTTCATTACTTGCGCTAAGGAATTACATTCCCACTCCAAAGGAATGGTAGGTACGTGTCTGTGACCGGTTGTAATGAACACAACAAGACGATAGGGCAATTTACCAACTTTAGTGTACCTAATATGTCAACACTACACTGTAGTTTCTTCCACATCAGTAACAGCGTAACTTAATGCTTAATGCAGAAAAAGAAATTGGTTAAGGATTTGAATACTACCCATATGGGAATGCAGATATAATATTTACATAAATGAAGCGTTAACTTTGGAGAGGCGCATTCTTCTTGCTAAAGCTCAAAAACTAAGAAGAGATCTTAAGTGGAAATTTGTGTGGGTGGAATCTTGAAAAATCTTCCTAAGAGAGATGGATAATTCGGAAATAAAAGTATGTACCCACCTACTAATTTAAGTGGACTTAAAGCAATTTTTTCTCAAGCTATTTAAATGATTATTAATAATAGTTTAAGTTGTAAATAAAGTTCCTGATATCCCTCATGATACCTCCCCTCACCTATCCTCGCTCTCATTTCTTGGCTTTGCACATCCTTATCTCTTCTTACCAACTCTTCTACCATATCAATTTCTTCCTCTCTTCTTCTTTCTATCTCCTCCCTTGCATAGCCCACTCTCTCATAAAACATTCTACTCTCCTCCTGCCCATACATTCTCCGTTTTTTCCTCATCTCTCTCATACACTCATTCACCATTACAATTTCATTCCTCTTCCTCATACCTCACCGCTCTCTTTCCGGTCTGAACTCTTATTTTCTCAAATTTTATTTCTTCCTCCACTATATACCCTGGTGTCTCTCTATCCAACTCCAACGTCCATCTCCAATATTTTTTCTGAACTCTCCAATTTTTCCAACTCCTTCCACCCCCATATCTCTGCTCCATACCCCATCACACTCCTTACTAGCTTGTCAAAAATCCACCTTCTCTTTCGCATATCCTTCCCAAAAACTCTTTCCCCCACTAATCTATTCCCCTTATTTGCCAGGTCTCTTATATGCGCCTCCTCCTTATTATCATACCTTAATACATAACCCATATATTTCTATTGATCTACACTCTCCACCTCCTCCTCCCCCACCCCCACTTTTCCTTTACCGCTTTCTCTTATCTCTTTTGAAAGTCCATTACTTTAGTCTTCCCCACATTTGCACTTAAGTCCTTTGTCCCTAAATATCCCTTCACTACTCCTCTTCTAAATCTCCAATTTATAACGAAAAAAGGCTATTATGTTAAAGTACAACCCTAAATAAAGTTGGGGGGTAAAAGAGGTGTTGATCCCCTCTGAAAATCCATAATTCCATAAACCGTTTTAGAGCAATGTTAAAACAATTTATTTAAATTTTTTACTAAATCACACAGTAACTTTTTTTGTGTGTACTTTTACATATAGGTAGGTAAGTGAGGTTCTATCAACTTATTTTTGACTCCAGAATATGTGGTATAATTTATGACCAATCTTTTCGGGACACCCTGTATACTTGGGAAGTTACCTTATCATGTATTTTTTCTATTTGTAGAATAAATTCGGTAGTCACAACAATACATCGTTTTGTATCATTAATTTACAATGGGCCGTACTTAACTAAACATGAAGGAATAATTGTTATCCAGATAATTGACTCTCAAAGGAAGTGAGATCTTCATATACGATTTTCCATAAATTTTTTGTATTCGTTGGGAGAAAATAGAATTTATTGGTATAAAAGTTTTTTAAAAAGACAAAAAGGTAATTTCAAATGGTTTGAACTTTATAAATAAGGGATTAGCTCGTGAACCAGGGTTACCTAAATCTTAAATGATCCGAGTAGGACATAGACTAATACTGGGATCCGTAACGTGAATTCCTGAGGTGCTTTATATAGTGAATTATGCTTTTATTATCATTATAAATATTATAGTTATAGTGTAATTATATTCGAACATAATTGTTATGGTAATAAAAAAGTTAATGAACTGAGAACCTCCATAAAGTTAGTGTTACGTCTATGACATTATTAAGGTTTAATTCATGATTCAAAGTAGACGTATTGTAGACATAATTACCATTTTCATTGGCTTTATAAAGAAAGTATTGAATTTATTTTATGGTTAGTAATTTAGTATTATGTATATACTACATCTCATTTTAATAATGTAAAAGCGATTTCCGTTGTGTACATTTTTTATTAGATACAAGTTTTCATTGCTCGAAGCTTACTATAATGGTCTGAATTTGTTTATTGAGCCTAATTTTTGAATCCATTCTTTGAGAAGAACAATGTTAATGTAGTAAAAAGGTAGTTTTAGAGGGTCACTGACTCAGTGGTGTATTGGTAAATTATAAAGCACCGGAACGCTCGAAAGAAAAATTTATTTCCCAAAATAATTGCCATTCTCAGTAAAAACAAAATATAAATTTTAAAACATATACATATAGTAGTAAAATATAAAATATTAACAAATATAGTTTATAAAAACTCCAAAATAAGGTCACAGACAGTTTCTTTATTTGCCTCTGCTTTGTTTGCTGGTCACTAGCGGATCTATGAGACCGCAACCAGGTTTTTACCTAAAATAATGGGTTTCATATTTCCAAAGGTGGCCCTTGAAGTTTCATAAATAATAAATGTGGAACATGATCACTTAGAATGCGTAATGTCTCCCAGTTATTCTTGCTACTGAAACTCGCGCCGCTCCACGCTCACATTCTGAAGAACTAGAAGCTATTATTTTGGAAAATTTTTTTTAACATTCCAAAGTTTGTGAAATGTTAGGTCCATCACGAGTCAAGTAGTAATCCCTAATTCCATTTATATTTTCCAATAAGGTAATAAAGTGTTGGCAGAGAGATTCTATTTCTTTATCGCCAAAAATGGTACCGGAACCCGTTCCGGCTGTGAAAAAAAGTCACGGAACGCCGTTCCGGTGCGTTCCGGCCCCAATACACCACTTCACTGTGCGGCAATCATACTTTCGAATTTTTATGCGTCTCCTCTTAAATTTAAGTCCCAACAAAATATCCCAATAAGACGTGCGCATAAGTTGTGTTTAATCACTGTGACACCGTGATTTTCAATTATTTGCTACGTTATGTCCACACTATAAAGACGAGAGTAATCATATTGAAGACTAACACTTGCATAATCACTTTTTTCCTCGTTGCGTACGAACCCACCTTGTAGTGCGGCAGTTAACGGCCATATTGAAGGTGAACCGTGCATTTTGTGATACAAGTATGAGATTTGGTACAGTTGTTCTCAAAACTCCATCTAATAATTCTAGATGTGGGGCACGGTTTCCACTCCTTGCGGAGACCCCTTATAGGGGTTTCAATCCCCTAAAATTCGGTTTTCTGGAAATATCTCTCGATAATGGAACTTTAGAGAAAAAAGTTTCAAATAAAAGTTGTTCTCCATCAAATTCTCTATAAAAATGATGTAACACATGCCGCTATAGGTCAGACAGGAGATCCAAAAACGTAATTTGAAAATGAGTGTTTTTTTTTTAATTTCAATTATACGTATTTTCTAACCACTATACTTTACGAAATTCGTTTCTTATGCAATTTTTAGTGAAATGGTGAACAGAGGTCTACATTTTGATTTTTGTAGATACCTGAAAATGAAAGAGCAAAGTAAAAATTATTGAACGATATTTTATTTATCAGCTGAGAAATTGTCAATATGACTTGGTCTTCATCTTTAGCCTCTTTCATGGAAGAAGGACTCGAAAGGAGTGCTTTGACGACTGTTTTCAATGAATTCGGAACGCTAGAAGATTGACTATGGTCCGACACATCCTCCCAGTCGCATGCTGCGTGATCAAATATGTCTCGTCTAACAGAGTGAGCACAACTGAATAGCTGATTGTACTCTTCGTGATAATCTCTGCTGATGCTTGACTTCACTGTTTCATCAATGTCTGTCTTGATAGAAAATAAACATGTTTGACAGGGGCCTCCAGAACATTCGATTCAGGGATTCGCCAAGCCAAGTAGCTTGACTTGAAATATAATAGCTTGGCTTGGGCTTGAAAGGCAAGCTTTTTAAGAAGAAAAGCTTGGTTTGGCTTGATGTTTACGAATGCAAACTTTTGGCTTGGTTATCAAGCTTTCCCAAGCTTTATCAAGCTTATTCAAGCTTGCTCCTCCCGTAAGAGTAGTGAGGTTGGAACACATTGCGCATTACGTCATACGTGTATAGCTCATTGTAGGACTGTCGCAGTATTATTCAACTGCTGGTTAGTGGTTAGTTTTAGCAAAGACCATTAATTGGTCTTTGGTTTTAGTCACCTTTGAGTGCTTAAGTAAGCGATTGTTAACTATGAGTTCTACCAAAATATCTGAAAATTCCGAAGAACCGTTATTTAGACCGTACATTTTCTAATTTATAATTTTTATCACTTCTGAGTTCGTACAAATCAAAAACCGGACACCTGATAGTCGTATCATTTTACAATTAAAAACGAGTGTTACAGCGTGACGTGCAACAGATTTTGTACAAGGCGCCGTTGCGCCCATTGCGATTTTGAGATTGAATATCAATATCTAATATACCCTGAATTAGACGTAGGTACTTCTTTTATACCGAATGAATATATTTTATGCTAGAATGATAATCATCAGCTGGATCTTCTAAGAATTATGTTCCATGGAATAGTAAAAAAGTGCTTAGAAGTATAAGCTTGAAAGCTTGGGAAAAGCTAGAAAGCTTGACTTGGAAAAACTCCAAGCTTGGCTTGGATAATACTTAAGCTTGACTTGGTTTTTTGTAGGCTTGGCTTGATTTTATGTCAGGCTTTAAAAATTCAAGCCAAGCCAAGCCCGTGAATCCCTAATTCGATTTCAGGACACATCATTAGTAGTCGTTCTTTCAGACGAGTTTTGTGCATGTCAGCTGCGTACCCCAACTTCTCCATCTGGTCAACGTACATCTTCCGGATATCCGGCAATGTGAAGACAACTTTATTGGAGCTATTTTCTTTCACTTCTTTCATGTGTGATACAATACTGGCAAGAGTGAAACCCGCTAATTGTCTGTAAGATTCTGTTGTATTACTAGCCGTCATCGCTGCTCTTTTGCGATTGTAAAACGATACAAGACATCGGGCATGATATTTAACTTCTAAGGCTATCAAATCAGCTTCGGGGCCACCAATTTTCGACAAAATTTTTCAGTTTTGTAAATAAGCTGCCGTTTCTCCAATCTTCAAACTTTTGGTGAATTTATTCCTCAGTGGATTACCTTCAGTTGCACCAATGTCGCAGAACAAGCACTTGTCCTGGACTAGTGGCGGATTGACCTTTCTCGTTTTAATAGGAGACACGCGGCCCAATTTATGGATTTAGTTAGGTACCGAATTACTTTTTCGAAGCGGCTGATCGGCAAAATTGAAAATGTGACATTTTGGGGAATAAGTAAAAATAACACGAAATACCCGAACAGTACACACAACTAATCAGAAACTGATAAAACAACGAAAGAGTAACTTTTAATGTGTAGGCATTGCAGTGGCCACATATTTCTAAATTGAAACTCTTTCTTTTTTATTGACCTGCCATGAAAAAACATATGTTAGTGAGCTAAAATCAATCACTGTTTGCTGATAATCTGCATCGTGAAATAAATGCCATTTAGGTGATTGATTTTAGCTCACTTTTCATGGCAGGTCTTATTCTCATTCATTTTTTCACTCATTTAGATTACTCGTAACAATTGGAAGAAGATATGCATAATATTATATCAAGTATAGGTACATCTACAATTCTACATTCCGCATAAAGATATGAGTTGTCTATTGGATGAACGCACTGTCCACGAAGCACATGCAGTCATTTATAATGATGTAAAAAAAAGCCTCTGTTTATCATTTTACTAAAAATTGCACAAGAAATGAGTTTCATAAAGTATAGAGCTTAGAAAATACGTAAATTTGAAATAAAAAAAAACACTCATTTTCAAATTACGTTTTTGGATCTCCTGTCTGGCCTATAGCGGCATGTGTATATACCATTTTTGTAGAGAATTTGATGGAGAACAACTTTTATTTGAAACTTTTTCCTCTAAAATTCCACTATCGAGAGATATTTCCAGAAAACCGAATTTTAGGGGGTTGAAACCCCATATAAGGGGTGTCCGCAAGGAGTGGAAACCGTGCCCCACATCTAGAATTATTAGATGGAGTTTTGAGAACAACTGTACCTAATCTCACACTTGTATCACAAAATGCACAGTACCGGTCCTTAACCGCCGCACTATTGTGCACACTTTATGAAATTAAGGTGGTACATCAATTTTCAAGCGACTTTTTTAAGTTCAATTCTCCTGTTTTTGTAAATCAATACTTTACCCACCACAATATTTTCTAGCATGGTTGCAAATTAATCTGTTACTGGTTCAATTTCATTCTTAAACTTATTGGATCGTGAAAAAGACACCTTAACGACTCTTTCATCATAGACTTTTAACATTATTTTACGCTCTTACTTGTATGTCACTGCAATCGTTATATGTCATTTTAATTTAAATCTATTTCCATGTTACTTGGTACAATGAAAATAACGCCATTTTCGTTAAGAAGAATGCAATTTTCATTCTTAATTAAAATTTAAATACAAAAATGATTTTAAATTAAAATGAAAATCATTGTTTTTCCTTTAAACTTAACATAAATTAAACATAAAACAAAAGTTTAGACACATATCTATTTTTTCCTCTCCAATGTACAGGGCGCTAGCTCATTTTTATTTACATTTCTTATGAGTGTGCTCAACACCTTCAAGTCAAATGAAAATGAAATTAGAATGGAAATAGATATCTAATTGAAATAAAAACACTAAACGAAAATCTCAAATGGCAATACGGATTCATAAAACTTTACAATAAATATATCGTTAGAACATTTTTACTTTTTAAATTAAAATGAAAATACACCAATGTCATTATAAATTCCAATAGAATTAAAATTGGAAGTTATAACAACAAGTCAAAAGACATAAAAATTCATGTTCAATAGAAATTAATATTACAACTGCAGGACATAAGAAAACATTTTAATTTTTAAATTAAAATGGAAATACACTGTATGTCATAAGAAACTAAATTAAAATTAAAATTGAATTGCAACGAACTCTAAGAATGCATTTCAATAAAAAATTGTTAGAAGGATATCACATCCCAAGAAAATGAATTTCTGTCATTAGATATGTCCTGAAAACTAATGTGATGTAAGACATGACATGTGCTACAAAGAAAGTCGTTAAAGGAATTTTCATTTTAATTTAAAATAATTTTTGTATTTAAATTTTAATTAAGAATGAACATTGCATTCTTCTTAACGAAAATAGCGTAATTTTCATTATCCCAAGTGACATGGAAATAGATTTGAATTAAAATGACATTATAACGACTGCAGTGAATAAATGGTAAAACGGCTTGCCATATAAACGTGTACCTATACTAAATACTTACCAGCAGCCAAAACAGTCTTAGAATTATGATTTTGCTTTTGGATAAAAAAAACTTTAAAAAGATTTACCCAGAACGTGGTTGTTTTGAAGTCGACCTTTTAAGTGTAAGAGGGGGGTTCCTCAGTGTGATTGGACAATGATGTTACAGACGATAATTCTTCTTATAGGTACAAAGTCAACACTACCAAGACAGTTGAGTTCATACAAATAACGGCTGCATTCTCTAAAATAAAAGAAACATTTGATACATTATTGCTAATTAATCGACGACAGGCATTCACTTCAATATAAGAATGAGACAAAGTTTCAAGACAACTCGTTATTTGAAATTATTCGATTTCCGCCTCTAATTAAAGAAAATTCTTTAGATTTTCATACATTTCAGTAGTCGAGTTAAATTTTGTCTACAAAAGTTGCTTACTTTGAATAGGTAACTGCATAAGTAGTTTCATACACAAATTAATATTATTAAATAATTAACACCGGCCTAAAATAATAATCCTTGTTACTTAAAAGTAAGAATTAGGCCCGATTTTATAAAGCATAGTTAACTACGTGATCAGCTGACAATGTGGTTAAGTGCGATAGGCTAATACGATCAACGACCACACCTATGTAACCCGTATTAGCAAATCATGTTGCATTATTCAAACTTAATCACGTCGTTAGCTGATCACGTATTTAAGTATGCTTTATAAAACCGGGTCTAAGACAAATTAATGTACTGAGCACGAAATCATTAAAAGTAACGCAACTGAAAATAATGGTAACATTACATTTCTCAATCTCCGTTAAATATAAATTTTGATACTAGCGTTGAATTTTGATTCAATTAGACAAAAAGTATTCGTAGAAAAAATCTGAATTACATTTTTTCAGTTACCCGCTCCTTTTGGGTGAAGGCTTTGTCATCACGTTTTATCGAATATGGGATTACAAACGATTCGTTCACAAGGATTATCATTTGCCGCTTCAGGCGCCTCGCAGGCTATGCATACTTCATAAGCTGCAATGTGATTAACATTTGGGTTGTACATAATACTTCAAGTTCATTTCATTCATAATAATTACTATTTATCTTTATTTGCGTATGTGGTACATTCCCGACATGATCCAACTTAAATTGGCGCTAGCCCTGTTCCTTCCTCAACAAGACAGCTTGCCTTTCAGGTATATCAGCACGCTCTTCAATATCGTTTTCACTGTTACTCTGACGACCACTGTCTGAAATGGTATAGTATTCATCGGAAGATAAACCTTCAAAGTCAGAATAATTTTGAACCTTTTCATTATTTTGCTTGAAGGTAGAAAGCTCGAACTGGCAAGAACATTGATTCATTGCTAAATAGCACTGCTCCTTCGACAACAAAGCATGTTGTCTACCACTCGGAACATAGAAGATACAAAGATACATTTTTCGCAGTATCTGCAGCTGCTAAATTTAAAAAAAAGCGGAAATTCAAAAAGAACTTCATTGCTTATTATGCATTTCAGTTTGAAAGATTTCCGTACTCGTAGTGGATTTCCCGAAATCACTTCCTTCAACTGCACCTTTTGGCGCTGTAGCTTTACATTCTGATGTGCACATACAGATGCAAAGTTTATGCCCACTTGTCATAGTAAATAAATTTAAGATTTTGTGCAATTAACCGTTACAGATCTTGCGATAACACACAAGAAAATAAAAAGGATCAAGGTAACAGAAGTATGACTTAACAGTACCAAAGACCAAATGTTTCATAGTCGTTCATGCTTTTGACACTGTAGCAAAACCAGATGTGCTCATTCGCTTATTTGACACTGCCATTACCATTCAGCATTTCTAGCTCATATTGGGCAAATTGAGCACATTTGCACATACTCACGAAAGAGCATTGGTCGAAAATCCCAGGACAGAGTAATTCCAAGATCTTCCTGGAAACCCCAAACGGAGGTCTATCAGGACACGAAGATAAAACTTGCGACAGAAATGGTCACAGGCCACTGTCGCCTCAACGAACACCTGCATAACATGGGGCTGACCGACAGCCCGACACGCAGGGGTTGTGGTGAGGCAGATGAAACGCCCTATCACGTTGTTTGTCAATGTAAGGCATTCATAAAGGCAAGGGAACACCTACTTGGAGATGAAAAGGTTACACAAGAGGAAGTAACGAAGATTGGCCCTACTAAAATCCTGGACTTTGTGAAAGATACAGGTATTTTTGAAGAGGGGAGCACAATAAACCAAAAGGTCGCAGTACGGGAACCTAATAGGACCAATAATAATAATAATAATATCGGTAAGGTTCCCCAAAAATGTGTTCGCGGGAGGGCTCCCCTATTATTTACCGCCCCACTAACAAATGAATAACAACGACGACTCTTTTTCATGAAAATACGTACTGCACGAACATCTGCAGCGTTAGTAACGTTTTCTGTTAAGTTAATTAATCATAAAAATTTAAGAAAATCTGTAAATTCGCCTTTACTTCCGAAATAAATTCAAAAATCTTACTAAAACTTTCATGTGATTAATGGTGGATAGTACAACGTGAAAAGATGCTTTTACAAAGGGTATAATATACGCTTTTCATTTCAACGTATCCTCTACATCAAGCTTTGATGTTTTATTATCTTCTTCAAACATAAATTTTACTTTGATTTTTGTCTTGGGGACTTCATTTCATTATCAGAGTTAACAAATTAAACACAATTTGAAATTATTTAATTATGTAATCCGTATTTCAAAGGCGTTTTTGCTCTTATACTTTAAATTCGCTTTCGTCCGTCTGTATAATTTTAATTTCATTATTTACCTTTCTTGTAAAAAAAAACACTTATTCCCTTACGGTTTTACCAACTTATTTATTTAGCTTTAATTTATGCCGATTGGCAACACGCCCTTTAAGATTAACTTTCCGTTTCTGTAGAATACGTTATGATATTTGGTTTAAATGTTAGTGATTTTCTCGAATGGAAACCCAACTTTGTATGTATTTATTATAATGTTGAAATTTTCTTTTTTAAAGTAGGTACCTACCTTAAATTTGCCATGCTCTGCGAAGTACCAGGACGAATAATGGGAAAAAATATTGAAACTATAAATTAAAATTAGTAAATTAGTAAAGGCGAAAACTGGAAGAGAAATAGTGACACACCTCGATGCAATCTTTTAAAAGATAATTTATTCCGTATAAATTATCTTTTAAAAAGGAGATATATGTGTTCATATGAAGATGGACATCGTCATCAGTGCACAGTGGTCAGGGCCGGCGCTAAGGTCTTTGGCGCCTGACTGTCATTTGTACTGAAGCGCGCCCCCCCCCCCCCCAATTCCCAAACTACACGCACATAAAATCATCAAAAAATTACTAAAAATTTCACCAAATTCTCACTGATCCAAATCAGGTCCCAAAATAATCACTTACAATTCAAATTCTCTTTTAGTAAAATAAAAATAAAGAAAATTTGAAAGTCCATAAGTAGAAAATGTAATTATAATCATAAGAATAGGTATGTTATAGACTCTTAATAGACATTGTTAATACATTTCCAAAAGTTTCAATATTTTTACTTAGGGGTTACTCTGAACGCCGAATCGATTTTCAAATGGCAGCACTTCAGTAAATGCCCCGGAAGTTTCGTTATTTTAAACGTCAACCCCCATTTTTTATTCCACTTTTGGATTCTACGTGAAATTTCAGTCTTTTTGATACCCAAATAAATATCCCTCATATCTACAGTTATTTTCACTTAAAAAAAAACGGCGGATGCAGACGGTACTTTCCAGAAATGCCTAACTAAAGCTCCCAAAACACCCTGTATAACCCTGTTAACGAGTACATTGCAACGTCTAGAAGTGTAAGTAGGTACCTATAAAATACGTTCACCCTAAACTTATCCTTTGGAGATTGTACCGTTTCACAAATTGGATAGTTTTTTAATTTTCATTTTTGAAATGTTTTTTTAAAATGAAATTATGAATGTAAAAGCCCTGGTGGCGGCTCATTTTCCATTTTTCCACAAAATTACGATTTAATACCTACTAAAAAGTTCACATTTTACGAATATAGTGATGACGCATTTGAATAGTGCCATCTAGCGATCAATTAAATTCATTTAATTTAAACAATTCTAGCTTAAAGCCCGTTTGTGCGGATATTTATATACTCCTCAATTCTACACTTTATCTCTCGATTTTTTGCCCAAAGCGACAGTCTCATTTAAAGATAAATTTTCAGCAATGACAACTAAAGGATCTTTCACTAGAAGTAACAATGCGATTATTTATCTTGAAGCCAAATTGTATCCACAATCGATTTAAAACCAAAAATGTTCAATATCAGTTGTGCCAAAACCTGTTGGACATCGATATATAAAAAATAATTTGGTCTTCGACCCACAAGACGTCGAGGTACTAACATTTTCGAAGCTCAGCGTAGCCCCGAATCTCTTTTACCATATGTATTACTTTGAGTCTTCGCTTTTGGCGTCCTTGTTTACGTCACGTACTCTACTAGATCCATAGAGTAGATCCATCTTTACTCATCCTCACTTTTCCAATTTATCCCATATTATTGTAATATTCTATGTAGGTTTTTTGAGGTTCAGATCGTTTTTCTTTTCGTTTTTCGGCAGAGAGATGAGCGTGACTCTCTCAGACCGCGAGACTTTACGTCCACAGACTTGTTCTCCCGCTCATCGATGGAAGATTTTAACAAATAGGGCACCGCTATCATTTACCATGTCATTAGAGCTTTTTTCTAAAGGCGTTTTTCGAAAATGATCCAGTTTGCACAACTATGCCGCTGTCGTTTTTCTTCCCAGATGAACTACTAACAGATCTACAATTCTTATCAAGATCTCTATTCTTAACAAGATAATGTTAAGAAAACACAAGAAGAAACATCTATGCGTCCATGGTGTTTAAATTCCTTACAAAAACATTCATCATTCCTTCCTTTGTGCATGCGTCGCAATTGAAGGTAACAGAAAGATCTAATTGTAACAAAAACAGCAGTACAAACAGACGGACGGACCAACGGACGGAAAAACATCCATCATGTCGTAAACTCAAAATTGGGTAAACAAATGTCATTGAAACTTTCTTCAAAATTGGTTTATGATTAAAAAATTTGAACATAGGGCACACCAAATAGTATTCATGAGCACATGGGGAAGATTTCAAGGTATTGCCTGAGACATAAAATGTACTTAGTAATTACACACTAATTACAAGGTCAAACTTTTGAACTCCTGACGAAGTTCAGAGTCTGCATCTACTGTAAATCTGTAAACCCTTCAATTTTAATAAATGGAGTACAGCCTTAAATGATAGTGAACCGTACTATATTTATAAATCGCCAATTTAGATTGCGAGTTGGCTTGAGTAGTATCTACAAATAGAAATATCGTATTTAAATTTGACCTAAAATGTACATCTATTTGTAAAATGTTTAGGGATATTTTCTCAAGTTGGCGGACGTGAACTGTTGAATACTACGCAAACTCGTCTTGGTAACAATCTGTCAACTGAAAAATGACAAAAAAACCATTAAGAGATTAGACAAGGGATCCTGCGCTTTATTTACGAGCGGATTACCGTCGCCAGGGTTGCTTTCCTTAGAAAAGGATAATACCAGTATTAGAACTATATAAAAAGAGAAAGTTCTTCAAGATTATAAACATTCAGGTAAAATGACGTGGCGGACATACAAATTGTTTAGAGGACGATGACAAATTTTTCCACTCGCTCGCTCGTTCGAATTTAACTTTAAGCATGAGATAATCCAAAAACAGCATTGGAACCGATTGGAATTAAACTTATTTTAGTAAATGAATTTTTTGCAAATTAGGGATTTCCAATTTTTTATTTTTGAATCCACGCCTTTTTTGATTTTAGATTATCTTGCGATAGAAAATCTTACCAGAAATAGGCCTAAACGTGTTCTTCATGGACGAATAGTCATTTTATTTTATTTACATGAACATCAGAAAAAGTGATAACAAACTGCTGAATACAAAATATTATTAAAGTTATTTATTTATCAAGGCCTTCATGGACGTCAATCAGATCATTCCCAGCAGAAATTTGCTACCGTCATTCATTTAGCCAAGCTGACAAGAATACGATAAACTGTAGCGGGTTAACATCAAGCAATAACCGGTGATGAAGAATATACGGAAATCAACAGTGCCAATGCAATGGATCAGGAATTGCGGTGAAGGCATTCTACGTATGTAATTAAATTGGAATGTGGCCATCTCATACTTTGATAGCATTAAAGATGCTGACTGAGCAAGTTTCTCTAATCGTAGCCAACTCAGGTCAGGATTTCGCCGACTGGATCCTTTTTAAGTAGCCCAACACCTCAACGGGGAGGGGATATTGCTCAGCTACAACCGTCAGACGTTGAAAGTAAACGGAAGTTTTCTTTTTTCCATGGTAACTCTATCAACATGTTACATTGGTTACCACGATTTCGTGTAGGTCGTTATATTGGGCAGAACTTCTCCTTCCACGAATCAGTTTCTTACTTGGTACTGACTTTAAATGTTTGATAATAATAATAGTAGTTGCTTTTACGACATCTGCTGATGTTATTGGAGTCCACGTAAAATCTCTACGATGTGTGGATGTGGAATATACTCCGCTCTTCAGCGTCCTATTATTACGCCAGAAATAACCCCTAGATACTCATTTTGTCTAGGTTGAGTTACTCGCAAGAACAAAAGATACCAAAGTTTTCCCGGTGGGCCTGGGAATGGAATTCAGGTCATCAGCATCGTAATCTAATGCTCTACCAACTTCATCTTTGATATCATGCACATATTCGCACGACGGGTTTGCAAAAAAAAAGCAAAAGAACCCCTCCATTACTTTCACCAAAGCCTGTTGGTGTGTGATACTTGCCACCAAAGCGCATTAATTTGCGAAATTAGTAAAGGAAAGGAAATTCGTATATTATGTGTCTATGTCCACGTTGTAAAATTTTGGGGTGGGCTGAAAAACTTCAAAAATATTTTTTCAAGTCGTAAAACCGTGAAAAAGTTGCGAATTTGGGAGACTAAAAAGGACAAAAAATTTTTTTAAATCGGTGTAAGTTTTCCGGTGGCGCATGAGCTCTAGAGTTTGGCGAAATTTGGAAAAATTCACATTTTTTACGATAATTTTTAACATATTTAATCGAATGTAATAGCTGAAATTCTTGTTTACTAGATCCACAGAAGATAAGGTTTAAATATTATTTAAAACCATCAACATCTTCCGGTCGCGGATTGCCTTGACAATTAATTGCAATTTTGAAAAAATGCAAATAAACGTTGATCAGCATCACAGATCAAGGAAAAAAAAATACCAACAACTTACATGTTTAATTTTTTATTGTTTGTTTCTTTTTTCACTCATTCTTAGCTGAAGGTACTTTGAGCTATGGTTTATGGTCGAAGTTAGGCATGGGTTAGGTATAGTCGTTCTGATGAAACCATCCCTAGACTCGGCTCTGCAAACTTTCCCTGAGGCTTCAGTCACGAGTTTCACACATTATTCAACTGCCTATGTGTGGACTGGGGCGGGGATAAATCACAGTCCATTCAGTTAATTACTTCCAAGTAGTCTTGAGCCTTGAAATTGAGTTTTGGCGGCATAAATGTTCTGATAGTTGATCTCTTTTGATCTAATTGTCTCGCCTTTAGAATTCGTCGAAGTACAAGTTCTCTTATGTGTCTTGCATTATCTTGTATAATGGCTAACATTAAATGTTTTGAATATGCGAAAAAGCCATTTCGTTCGCTCACATGGTTTTAATACTAAACCACATTGGCATGTATGACTTCAAAATAAAAACAACTATTTCTTGAAGTTCAGGTGTGGGACTTTCTTCACTTAAGTACAACCACCCCGAGTGTGACAAGGGACCAGGAACCGGTTTGAACCAATGTTTTTCTAATCATTATCGGTTCGAGTAAGAGACGACTAGAGCTATTACATTTAAATATTGAAAAGTTAGTAAAATAAAAAATTATCGCAAAAATGTGAATTTGTCCAAATTTCGGCAAACTTTAGAGGGAATGCGCGACCGGAAGATGTTGATGGATTTAAATAACATTTAAACCTTATTTTCTGTAGTTCTACAAAATAAGAATTTGAGCTATTACATTCGGAGAGAGGCTAATTTACATTATGTAAAAATTATGGTAAAAACGTGAATTTTTCCAAATTTCGTCAAACTTCAGAGCGCATGCGCAACCGGAAGATATAAACCGATTTTAAAATCTTTTTTGTCCTTTTTCAGTATCTCAAATTCGCAACTTTTCCGGGGTATTATGGCTAGAAAAAACATTTTTGAATTTTTTCGACCCACCCTAATATATGGTCGGAGATCCACTGTGGGTGTGAAGAACTCCATCGCTGGATTACCTCAGAAAATATTGATGGTTGTTAAGCAAACATCTGTGGAAGATCAGTTCTAAGTTCTATGATTTTAAATTTAAACACATTTTTAAAATTCAAGTAGATTTACTGAACACATCTTAATCTGAAAACATACTTCAACTATCTTGCCCACTTGTGAAATCAAAATACGTTCTAGTATTATACTATTGGAGGAGAAAGGAGGGTTGTTCTGTTTGTGTTGGATGAGGTAGTCTATTTTCTTAGATTTAGGGATCTTTAAAAAAATAAAATGGCCTTAAGATGATAAGCAGCTATATGAAGATTATGTCAAGGTGATTACAAGGGATACTATCCCGAAATATATGAAGTCTAGTTGGTCAACTAATGGAACCCGAGAAAACTCCTTCTGAATGTGATCAATGTGAATGTTCTTATCACAAGGTTGATGGTAAAGGTTTTTTACGATGTGGTTAACCGCACCCAATGAAAAAATACGGTCAGATGACGTTATGAGTGTAACTTACATTCTAGTTTATCTTATTACTATGGGAAGAAGAGTCATATCCGTTCGTGGGACTATTTGTACACTATTACACTACACCGCTGAAGAAATTTGGTATTAGCGAATATAGAAAATACCAGAAGGCTTCGCGCGCGAATGCGCGGCGGTGGTTCTTCGGCGTTTCGTTCCTTGGTATCAGTAAACATCTGCTATTGTAGTGACTGAGCTCCCTTTCCCGTTGTATTTAAAAAATTACACAATTTCGAAGTGCATGCATTAAAGTAGATATACAGTACATGTACCTATATCTACTTTAATCTAATGTCTACTTTAATGCATGAGATTAAAGCATATCTACTTTAATGCGAAATTCTTACGGACGAACAGCACACCCGTTCATTCGCAATTATCATATTGATATGATTTAAATTGTTTTCATTCCTTTTTTTCAACAGTAAGATCATAAGTGCTCAACTATTGTCGGAAAGATTTTTTTGTATGAGCACTGGTTGCTTGGCAATTAAACGAGATCAAATTGACGAAAAGACCCGAGCGCGAAGCGCGAGGGTTCTTTTCCCAAGAATTTGATCGAGTTTAATTACCTTTTAGCAATCAATGCTCATACAAAAAAATCTTGCCTGACAAGAGTTGAGAACGAATGATCTTCGGTTGGAGAATTAACTGAATGAAGCGTTAAATACGTCAAATTTTTTACTTTTGTCAAAATGACATTTGATTTTTTTAAATATAGGTTGCTAAAACAATGTGGTAGCGGCAAGAAAAGTACCATGCATTCTTTTCAGTGTAAGAAACTTGTGATTGGTGCATGTGACACTGTTCTTAATGTCTGATTGGTCTACAACACTATGAGGTTAATTATCAATTAAAATGTCTAGTTCCTCTATTTCCCTATGATTTACCACCAAAGATCTGAAAATATTAAAATGGAACATCATAAAAAGAATGACTTTAAGTAAATAGAAACATTAATCGGCCTCTCATTAAGCTATAATCTTGAAATTGAGTCCGAATGAAACCAAATATTTAATCACGATTACCATAATACATAGTAGCGATTATCACTAATTACAAGTTATTAGCATTAGAACATTCATTTCAGTAAAAGAAAGGACACAAGTATGTGTGTCCTTGAATATTTAGTTGTAAATGGTTTTGGTATTAATCCTTTCAATTCGAGCCATTCAATTCTAGGGGAACAAAGTTCATAAATTTCTATTTCCTTTTAAAGATTAACATCCAGAATTTCCAAAATTTTACTAAAACCTTTGTGAATCATTCCGTACATTTTAAAACGTTTGAGAATTTCTGGTACACTTGGTCCGGGTGGGACGGAAGATTATATGAAGGTCGGCTGCGTATCTGCCAACTTAATTTTGAAAAATCTCTAGGTATAGATTTCGATTGACAGTAACAACTAAGACTGGCCAAATTTTATGTGTATCAGCTGATTTTTTGTTAATTTGTAATTAATGTTGTCGATTGATAATAATTTTAGGTCTATTTCTAAAGGATTTAGGGATATTTTGTTGAAATTGGTAGACGTGAAAAGTTGAATAGCACGCAAACTCGAGCCGGCAACAATCTGTCAGCTGTAATCTGACAAAAATAACCGTTATTACATCTTTCAGAGGGTCTTTTTGTGTACCCATGCGCACATTGCTTTCGTCTACGTTATTATGTTCATTGAAAAAGGACAGTAGATAGTTAAACTCTAAAAAAAGAGGGAGAAGACTTAAATTTGAAAAAGTTAGGTAATCCACTCTATGTTTTTAGGAAAATATCATAAAACAATCATTAGAGTACTAAAAAATTGAAACGCGCAAGGTACCAAAAATCGACTATGTTGATTTGCTGGTAATAATATTATTTTGAAATATTGAGCTATTTCGACCCTGAAACTTTACACATTTTGAACATTTAAAAATATTACAAATTTACGCTTATCCCCACCGCTTTTACTACGTATACTACGTCTTTCATTTGAATTTTTGCGTTATTAAGAAGTGGTTGTTTTCTTATTCAAGTTAAAGTGCAATGAAGCAAAGAGTAACTTTAAAGTAAGTGAATGATTTCGCACAAACGTAATTGCGTTATTTTTTCGTATTTTTTTTCGCAGAAAAACGAAACCAAAGAATGACATTTTATACATCGATTTAATTTACAATAAACACTACGAAGGCAGTAAAACAAAACTGTATGAAGTTATCATTGATAATGTGGAATATCATCGACCCTCATCACACCGGCAAACAAGGGGTGACACATGGCCGCAAGACTTATATTTTTATACAAATAAATCAAAAAATATTTTACGAGTGACAGCTAATAATGCTTGTTCTTTGCAAGCCCTTCCTAGGTGTTACTTTAACATTTTTATTAACGACAAACTTCGGGTGGTAATTTGTGTTACAAACGTGGATCATTTTTATGTATCTTTAGATCCGATACGTTAGTTTTTTAGATCTAAATTGTGATTTTGTAAATATGTAGTTTAAAAGATTAGAATAGTGAACGATTAGGAAATTTTAAATATTTTCCTAATTTTACTGAGTCATTCGTCTATTATGTAATGGTAAACATTTAAGTTATCAGATAATCGTCGTATTATGGTGAAAGCTCCACATAATTTACTTGCTAATTAAGCAATTGAGTGCGGTAATCAAAAGAAAAGAAATGGGTGAAATGTCCACAGTAATCACTATCGATTTAGTTTGATTATGTCATTTCACGTAATATACTTTAAAATACCCACTATGTAAACAATAATAGCTGTGATCTTTAAAATTTAAAGCTCCAAAAACTGGTTGCCTTTCATTGTGTTAAAAACAACGTGAAATTTGACGAAACGTATACCTGAACATGTTTACTTGTAAATAAAATCAAAACTTTTTTAGTTTATGATAATGTACCCAATGGAAGACCGTCCATTAAACAATTAGAGGGAAGCCAAAATTTTTTAATATACTTTACATAAATTTTTATAATAAAATTGTCTTTTTTCTTTTTACTTTACGTTGCATTTGTAAATTTTTGTTCATTGATTATATACGTCTATAAATCAATAATTTTGTTTGAAGAACTTTGCAAACCGTTCATTAATGACAAAAATGTACATTTTGCTGCATGATCTGTATTTGCTCTGTATTCGCCTAGTGTCTTCCCGCCATCAACATGTTTGTTGTGATATACGTCATTATTTATTGTGTAAAAAATCCTAATTAATGAATATCCTTTCCTAAATGTGCAGGATCTTTCAGCTTACTTTGTGGAGTCAATATCTCTGGTAGTCTAACCTAAAATTGGACTCAGGGACGCCGCTACTAAAAAGTAAGCCCCCCGCCCCCGCCCCCTAAAAGATCATAAATCGCGTAAATCCATTTTAAAAAATCTAAGAAGCTCACAATGAAACCAGTAGATACACAGCCACTTTTGGAATATAATGTTCTATTCCGTCGGTGACTCTGAATAGCCTATTGATTTACTAATTTAAAAATAGGTAAAAATTTTCAAGTATTCTAATTTCGACTTAAAAAAGTGTAAGGACCCCCCTAACAACTTTTGCTCCGGCTTCCCTGTTGGCTGCTTTCTTTAATGAAATGGAGTGGTATACTATTTTCTCCCATTAAATAGAGAAGTTTTTTCTGATTCTGTGATGTCCTTCATATGTGGAGACGGATCCTTTCAACCGATTCTTTTTAATATGACAACTCGGCACATCTTTTTAACCTAATTTCATATATAGGTACATACAAGAGTCTTGAAGTGAGTCCAATATATGCTAAAGAGAAATACTTTGAAGGGGGAGGTTGATTGGTTTCCGTTACGGGAAGCTAAGTGGTAAATGATATCGAGTTCCTTTTTGAGATTGGAAGGTTGGAGGGGTAGGTAGAGGAGTCTGTTGAAGAAGAAACGAAAAGCGGCTAATTTGTGGGAGAGGGGAGTTAAAAGGTATGACGTAATCAGTGGTCGTGGGTTTCCTATAGATGGCAATGTCTAAGGAATTATGGACTCTGGAAATGGTTAGGTCTACGAACTGAAGGGATTGGTTGTGTTCCTTATCCAAAGTGAAAGTGATATTAGGATGGGCTTAGTCTAGTCAATTTAGACATTCACCCTTGCATAAATTCCCAACAAGCTGAAAATTTGCATGAACGTTAGACACCATTATAATGAAATTGTCAAAAGTCCCCATCGATCCCATGTGTGCAAAAATTTTTATTCAAGGTCAAAGTTCGCAAAAATGGGTTTTTTAGATTTTTCAGCGAATCGGTTAGTTTTATGATAAAAATATCTTAGACAAAAATTGTAGACCATGCAATTATCTACAAAAAATGCCCTTACACTTTTTTCATAACGTTAACCATTTCAGAGAAAAAGCGATTCTAAAATTTACTTTCGTTTTTTTAACGTGGTTTCCCTAGTAGGCCTACTCCACGGTCTATCTCAGTAAAATTTAGTGGAATGTCAGGTCATCTTATTCATCATCATCGTCATCATCTGTTTCTTCTTCTTCCTCATCTTCCTGAGTTGACATAAATTGTTCTAACAGCGATACATCAGTTGTTTCATCGTTGATTTAAGGATCTTCTTCTATTGGTGATTCAATATTTGAACACGACTTGCCTTGACAAGTGGTGCATGCTGATGAACAAGATAACTCTACTTTTCTGCAGCCGCATTTCGAATTACACCCCTTTTTACAGTTGCAAAAAATAGTATTAAGGAGGTTTCTGGTGCAGGTGGAAGTAGAGTGTGTATTGGTTCCAATACATTATTAATTAGCTACCAACTCCATTCTTCTGGGTCCAGTTGATCAATAAGCCACACTTGAACCTGTTGGTGAGTAGAAGCCGCGGTTGGAGGAAGGCAAGCTAATTGCACACGTTTTTTATTACGTGCATGTTTTGTAAAAGATGGTAACGTAACTTGTCTACCCAAGGAATTTTTTTTGAAGCTCCATATACAGAAAGAAAGCGAATTCCGTTGGTGATTAGAGTTTCTGGAGTTTCGAAAGCACATGTAATAAAATTTAGTTTTCAAACAATTTAAAAACTGTGGTTTTACCCCTCCGGAGCATTGCTGATGTTTGTGTCTGTGCGTTGGTTGATGTTACAGGGTTTAGAAAGCTGGAAGTGGTGTCAACTTATAGGAAATTCTTTACTGATTCCAAATCTCTGGTTAATTTATTCGTTGTCGGGACGCCATTAAAGTCAAAATATACACCCTTTAATATCTCGAGAACGACACATCCAAGTACAAAAAGAAAAAAAACGGGTTTCCTTTATTTTTTGAAACCTATTGAGTCATGATACGTAAACATCACCCTCACCCCCTGTGCGGTGGAGCGGGGGTGAGTTTTGAAAACTTAAATGGGAACGCCTATTTTTTATTGCACTTTTGGATTCTCCATAAAAAACTATTCGCAAATTGCAACCCCACCTGCAGCCCCTTTTTTGGGGGTGGAAAGGGGGAAAAATTGCACATGTCCGCAGAAAAACGATCTTTTTTTACTTTTTTTCCTCCCAACATTTTTTCGTGATTTACAAATTGTCCATCACCCTCTCCACTTACATCTTCCTTAAGGGCGAAAAGAAAAACAATGACTCATTTGTGCAGAATCTGGGGTGCTCATGTCTAGGGGGGGGGGGGTAGTTATAATACATATATATTGTATATAGTATATGCCATAATTAGTTACAGATTTGAAGTTGGTTGAAATTAGAATTCTATAAGAATTCGCGCCTTTTGATACTTGATTTTGTTTTCACATAAAATGAGGGACTCAGTTTCTTTTCAGTTCATATTTTCAAAATTATCATTTATTATTGATGTATTAGTCATGCAGACTAATAGTTTTACTGATATATGATGTACGATGTACGTAGCACAGTGTAGTCATGCTTATTATGGAGAATATACAACTAAAGTAAATTTTAGAACCGCTTTTTCTTTGAAATGGTTAATGTTATGATAAAAAGTGCAAGGTCAATTTTTGTAGATAATTGCATGGTCTACAATTTTTGTCTGAGATATTTTTATCATAAAACTAACCGTTTCGCTGGAAAATTCAAAAAACCCATTTTTGCGAACTTTGACTTTGAATAACATTTTTTGCACACATGGGATCGATGGGGACTTTTCACAATTTCATTATAATGGTGTCCCTAACATTCATGCAAATTTTCAGCTTGTTGGGAATTTATGTAAGGGTACCCCCATTTTTTCGGGACTGGACTATAAGGGATAGGAAGCAGTCATCAATGTCTTGATCAGATCCCCTAAAAACTACAAAAAAGGTCATCGACGTACCTTTTATAGTAGACGATTTGGTCTTTGATTTGGACTTTGATTGAATTTTGACTATAGCAAGTTTCTAGGCTGTTACTAAGGTAAGTCTGATGAAGAAAGGTGGGTGTTAATGATATTCAAGCAGTCGGAGAAGAACACGCTAGGGAACAAGTTGATGATGTCGAAGGAAATTAATTGGCAATTAGGGTAAACATGGAGTAGAGAGAGTTCGGTGGAAAGGTTCTTGGAATTTTTGATCGAATAGAGGAATTGTAAATTTAGCAAGTTTTTAAGGGCGTGGTTAAGCCAGTAGCAGAGATTGGAAACTGGGGTGTTGAATAAGGAAACAATGGGGGGAACGGGAACATCTGTTTTATGTATTTTAGGTAACGCGTAAAGTCGGAGCAAAACCAGATTCATAAGTATGAAATTATTACTTAGCAAATCCTTATTAACTGTGATGAAGTCTCTGACGTGTTTGGAAAAGGTATTAAAATTGATAGGGGAGGGTGTAAAGTTAAGTTTTGGAAATTTTGGGGATGTATTTCGAGGATAACTATGGCATTGCCTTTATCGACTTTAGTGCAAACGAGTTGGTGTTTGTTGGGCTTGGATGCGATATTCTTAATGACTTTATTGTTAAATCTCCCAAATTTTTTTGATTTTTTCGGCACAAATGGGCCTAATATTTTGAAAATTGGGGTTCTCTTGATTTTTGTAAATTACGTACTGTAAGTTTAATTTAAATATTGATTAGGTTTCCTTACATAGAAGGCCTTCTGTAGGAGTGAGGATATGTAACCAAAGAACAGCTTATTCCAGTAGTCGACGTTTCGGCAACTTTGTTGTGTTGCCTTCATCAGGACGTAAAATAAAGGTTCTTTTTTAGTTATGTTTTTGTAGGAAACCAACGACATCATCTACGCAAAACCAAAAAAGCGTCACAATTTAAATTAACAATAAATTACGTTAAACTAACAGTTGTACACGAACAAAACAAATTGTGTTAGTCAGGCTAACCTAAAAATGCAACTGTAACGTAATTTATTGTTAATAAAGAAAAAAAGAACCTTTATTTTACGTCCTGATGCAGTCAACACAACAAAGTTGCCCAAACATCGACTAAGGCGTTATCTAAACTAGAGGGGTTATGTTTCAGACCTTTCTACGCGATAGCTTCAAGTACTGGCCCACAATGATGATGGTATTATTTAAGCAACCGTAAATCAAACATTTTCTATGTTTTACCTTAACAAATGCAGATCGAATAATAACTGAACTATAGTATATTCAAACGTTTTTATATAAAGCGCTTTTCTCGGATATGTTGATATTAAACGACAAAAAGGTGTTAGCCCTTTACCTCGAAATGCGCAAAAGGTGTAGAACAGAAACACAAGAAACCTTTCCACGCACACATACATTTAAAAGAGTTTTCATATACCTGCTGGAGTATGCCTTTCTCCCTTATCTTCATTAATCATTGTTTAGTTAAAAAAAAATGCCAAGGCTATTTAAAAGAAATGCTCCCGGTACCTTATTACCTGAAAGAATTAACAAACAATAATGCAAAAGAAAGTAACTTTTACTACTAATTTCATTAACCCTGTGTATTTCTAACGATTAACATTAATCGTTAACTTAATCTATATTAAATGTTTGTGTCGAATTAGCGATAAATAGTTGACGACGTCGTTTAATAAGCAATTTCGTATTCGCAGTGTTTGAAAAAATGATTGCTTTCTTCTGTTTATATGTATAGTAAGGATAAAGCTAATTGTTTGATTATCTAATTACTAATGAATCATGACCATTATTGTACCTACAATGGAGGTGATTAACATACCTTTAAACAAAAAAAATCTTTTCTTTGCAATTTATAATTTCTTGTAAAAGGTATTGCACGTAATTTAAATTTTGAAACGTCAAATTTAGCACACGAACTAAGTTTCAGAGTGTTCGTATTTTATTTTTTAATACATTTTATTAAAAATGTTTCTTTTGCTGTTTTGAATTACTCTTCGGGGAAATGTTCTATAGAGCTGAAACTTCTTGTTGTAGATGCCTAACCTTGGATGAAGCATGAAACACTTGAAAATATCAACAGTATTGGCTCAATATAGGTAGTAACGTTTTTTATGGTTTCACTATTATTGTTTGCATATAGGGATGCACGAAATCTTTATTTATTTCTAAGAGAAACCAACATAACGTATCGTAGTGATGAGAACCAAGTAAATTGTTGGCTTTGCGTCCCCGGAAATCTTTGTTTCAACTGGGTTCACCCCATTGTATCACAACACGTTTTATAGAATTACAATTTTTGTCCCGAAAATCCTTTTTTGTGATTAACTTTTAGGAAAATTAAAACAAAATGTGCTATTTCTCGTACAGGAATTCGTCTTTCCGTCAGGAGACATTTCTACGGTTTTCAACTAAACTTTAGGAATTTTCTCTACAAGGCGAAACCTTAGGTATATTCCTGTATGTGTCTTTAAAAAGATGCGATGTCGTTCAAAACCCAAAATCGATATTTGGTACAGTGAAAAGAATGAGTGAATACCTTACCTACATTCTCCATATAGTTTATGAATGATCTTAAAAAAAATAAGAACAATTTTTCAAAAAATAAGCATTGGATCCTATTGCGTCATATACCTGTTTCAATATAACATATCTACTTCATTTTTATTTATATATAATATAATATTAAAGTACAAATAATATGTTCTTTTCAACAGCGCTATACATGCTTTGGGCTCACAGTTTCCAAAAGACACCCATATCAACGTCCGTATCTCGATCTTCATCGTCATTTGATTCTTTTGGCGAAGTGGATCGTTCTTGGTATCTCGACGTCCAGCAAATTGTAGGTAACGTTGCTCTCTTTTCATTAGCAACACACCTTGGACCTACATCTTCAGATAAGGGGTTTTTCTTAGCTATTTCTACCTTCCTTGCCGTTTGGTTCTTTGCTTGCCTTTTCTCTGCTTTTTTTGGACGTATTTGTTACTATTTGGAACGTTTACTTAGTTTACTGTTTCCTTTTAACGCATTGTTCTGTAGGTTTTGATGCACCTGCTTCTTCGAAAGATGTGTCCATACTTCGTGCACCTGAAGGCACGCCCGTTTCTATTCCCACTAGTGATGGCCAAACGCAAGACAAGACCACATAGGTCTTGGTTTGGTCTTGTCTTGCACCAATTGGTCTTGCTGTTGGTCTTGCATTGATATCCTTAATCTTGGTCTTGGTCTTGGTCTTGCACCAATTGGTCTTGTTCTTGGTCTTGCACGCAAGACTCTTACAGTTTTGCATTTTTACACCGTACTTATGAAAGATATCAAATTAATCGACATTTTGTGTCACTAAATGCTACTAAATTAGATTATTGCAGAGAATAAGAATTGGTATTGGGTTTAATGATCAAAGTAAATTATAATAACTTAATTTATTTTAAAATTAAATACCAATTAATTATTTAATTTACGATCAAGAATACTTTTTTACTATCTTATGTATTGCGATGACAATTAAAAAAATATGTTTATGTTGAAACTTCACATTGAAGTCAATGTCTTGTTAAGAAAAAAAGTAAAAAAATCTGTCTAACCTACATAAATTATAATAGACACGGCATGTTTCGGCTTTTTTAATGCTTAAGTCATCTACAACTGCATCTGTAGATGGCGATAATTCACAAATATTAAAGAATATGCACTAGATATTGCATTTGCAAACAAATGTTTTTTTGTGTGTAGTATAAAAAACAATCGTTCGTAATAAGAAAAAAACTGCAAGAGTCTTGCGAGATAATCTTGTTATTTCCGATGTCTTGCAGAGCGGGTCTTGCATCCAGTCTTGGTCTTGCAACTTTGAGTCTTGGTCTTGGTCTTGCTATTGGTGTTGCTCTCTTGGTCTTGGTCTTGGCCTTGGTCTCACAAGTCTTGCGAGAGCAAGACAAGACTGCAAGACCAAGACCGATTTTGGCCATGACTAATTCCCACAGATTGAAATTGATAAGATGGTCAGTATTTGGTTAGAACCCGAAATTTCTCGAGGTTCTGGGCGTAATTCTGTTGATGTAAAATCTTCTCCAAAAGAAATATCGAGATTAAATACCAGTTATCTCGAACCATTTCATAGCTTTTTCTAAAGTCGCAACCCTTATGCATGCATTGTTAAATAGTTCTTCTATCAGTTGAGGAAAAAATCTCACAACCTCCCCTTGGCAAAATTGTTTATTCAAAGATTGATGATTAGATTAGTGGCGACATGTTTCGGGACAACCCTATACCATTATCAAACCCAGTATCTTTTATAAGAGTCTTGACTTGCTGTCACCTCGTTTTCCATAATTTAAATCATTATTTTCATCTTTTTACATCACGGCCCTTCTGGCGTATCTCGGGTTCCCTTTGTATAGGGAGCCCTGATACTTTAATAATCAAAACTTTGATTTTTTAACATATGTTAACCTAATTAATAAAGTTCTTCAAACACCTTTTCTTTCCCTTCAGACAATACTTTGTTAATGTAACGACATAATCTTCTCACAAAAGTTACTGGACTTAATAATGGGATGCGTTTGTCCCGAAACATGTCGCCATAATCTAATCATGAGTAATGCATTCAAATCGAGCTACAAATCAGATTGTGTCTTTTTGGAAATTCAATCGGTTTACTTACGGCTTCAATTACTGCAATTACCTATGGCAATTTAACTGAGGGGTTTAATTTAGTTGAATTTTCGAAAAATCCCTGCGACATGGTGCATCGTGCATTGCGTTAACAGGCAATTATAGAAGATTGTGAAACATCAATCAGAGATTTTCAGAAAATGTGGGAGTAAGTGTAAGATCTACCCATAAAATGATATTGTACGAAAACAATGGATCCTCGTTTTTTGTCAGCGGACCAAAAATGCTTGCAAATAAGCTTATAAGTACAATTTTATTTGTGGTACTTAATTTGTCAGAATAATTTTCATTCGAGCCGTTTATTGGCTTTCATACGTAATTTCAACTATAATTTTCCATAATAGTTTACCTGTGATCTCCCACGTTTTTGTTTTTATAATTCCCGTAAGTTTTCTTAAATAATAATTTTTACATATGGTTCTTCAACCTCAACCTTTTACAGTATGGCCATCACCTGTTTTATTTAATTATAAACGGGGGTACACGCGATTCTCGCATTTTGCGTGCTTTGGGGGAGGGGGGGGGTATCTGTGATTGTAGGTTGTAATAGCTTTTGTTTTAAAATATCACACCTTGTTGAGTTGGCTTAGCTGCTTGAAAAAAGAAAAAAAATTTACATTTTTGTACCTTTTCAGATTTGTGACCCTGTAGGTATCTGTAATTTAGCAAGTTATTGAAGTAACTAAAATAAAGGATTAAATTTACTTACATTTGACGTAAAAATCACAAAAATGGGTTGATATTTGGTAAAGATATACGAATTCGTTTCTACCTATAGTAAATTTTTACCAATTATTTTTTTATAAATTTATAAAGAAAATGTAAAATTCAAACTTTTTGGAATAGATTTGAGACCAAAAATACATAATGGCCCTTTCACAATGTTAATTACGTCTTTGCACATAGTCTTTGTCCAAAAATTAACGAAAATATAACAAATTCCGTGTGAACTTCATAAGGATAGTTTAGAATGAATTTTGAATGTAAAAGAACTCATTTTGGACACTGGCAGCTTTTTGGGAATACGAATGGCCTTAGGGAGAACGTTTTAACATTCATCTTTAACTATAGTAAAACTAAAAATACCATAAAACATAAAATGTACAAATAGAAGCTGGTCTAACGTTGCATAACATCTGTTTTATAGAAAGACCTTCTCTACCTTAAACAGTTTCAAATTTTTGTTTATTTCACTCACTAAAGGCATCATTTACATGTATATGTACAGCAGTAAATATGGATTTTACTTCCCCTTAATTACAATATAAGTGTATATTTAGAAGTATAGTCAAAGTATAGGTATTCTCTTTGGTATAGTGTAACGTAACAATACACTTGCCACCTACTTTCATTAATAGATATTAGGTTAAATATGTAGACAAAAACATCTTTCTCGGTGAAAACATTCGACTATATATGTTACCTACAACATCGTCCATCGTTCAAAATCTCTAAATTAGAAATAAGCACACAAACATGTGCATTTCGAAAGTTACCGAAAGAAGGTATCGGGACACATAAATTAGACTACGATGAATGCTGTTACTAGTTTTTACATCATTTTAACCATGAAAATGTTAACGCGAGGCATAATAGAATCATTTTTCATCACTTGAATAACTTTTCAACTTGAAATAATTAAATTTCCATCTTACCGAGAAAAAGTTTCCGATACTTGTCAATTTTGAAAATTTTCGCGAAAATATTTTCTGGCATTGTTTTAATGTTCGAAATGGGTTAAGGACCTCGGACAGACAAACTTTGCATGTTTACACAAAATTTTCACCCAGAAATAAGCACAAATAGCGAATTCTATTTTACACGTAATCTCCATAAGCAAACTTTGAACGTATTTTCTATGTAAAGAAAATATATTTATAGTCGTAGCGGTACATCGAGAAAATCGCAAATGTCTGTCAAATTGTGCGGGAAGTGTGAAATTAGGTACACTTATTAATTAGATCAAAATAAACGATTTGACCCGCAGCACCCCTATTTTCAACCCTTAGTTTTCAAAAGTGCCCCGTATTTATTTTTTTCCATCCCCTAACGATAACTCCTTAGTTTACAACTTTTAGAAAAAAATTTATTAATAAAAGTTTTAGGAATTCTTATAAGGAACATTTTATATAAGGATAATATTTTCACAAATATCAACCCTTATCGAGATATGTGGAAAAAAATGATTTTTGCAGTTTCATTACAAAATCGGTCATAGTTTTCTTGTTTATCGTTTCTCAGAAAAATTATTCAAGTAAAAGATGTAGATATTAATATGATTAATATTTTAGGTATATATAATATTTTCACAGAAAGCAACCCTTAACAAGTTATTTCGATATTTCTGAAAGTAAGCAACCCTTAAGTATGAAATCGCCCATATCTTTTTTATTTGTAACTTATGAGGAAAAACATGTGAATAAATATTATAGAAAATTATCATTTGGGCATTTTATGTCGGTATGAAGATTTCTCAAAAGTCAACCCTTAACGAGATATATCGAAAAAACCAGAAACTGTCAATTTTCACATAAAATCGAGCATAACTTTTCTATATTTCACTACAGTGACATTATTGTTATATAATTCGGTAGGTATATGGATGTAAAAAATATAAGTAAGGGGTAATTTTTTTACAAAAACTCACCCTTAGCGAGATATTTTGACAAAAACAAACTTTAGGTACTTTTTAGAAATGTTTTCGTAACTTTTTCAATTACAATGGTTAATATTATTTCTTCGCGGTTAATAATAGCCAATTACAGTGTGTTTCATGAAATCATAGTGATTTTGCACCATATCACACTGGTGCGGGAATTTTCAACGTACAAAGTGTAAGGTTTATTCGCGGTAATATAATTAAAAAGAAACAATCTAATTGTAACCAAAATGCAAACATAGGTTGATTTTTATATCAAGGAAGACATATTTGGATGTTATTTTCTTGGGGGTGGTTCTCACCTCCAGCGCTTCACTGGGGGTGACATTGAAATTTCAAATAGGAAGGCGGGTCATGTGATACATCATTGGAAAGCTAATTCCTTGGCCTTTTCATTTTTGCATTTTTTTCACTTTATTCCTATCAGTAGCTAAGTACAGCACGTACGGAGAAAGATTGCCCCAAGGTCGGATGCGCACTCGTATAATTGTAAAATTTTCCAAGATTAGCAATCATGTGATACCAGTGGTGCGCCGCTAAATTCCGTTTAATTGGTAACATCTGGCTTGAATATTAAAAAAAATGATTTTTGTCTTAAATGAGTATATGTGATTTAATTTTACACGTACACGTATTTTTTCTTACTTGTTACTAAAATATAAATTTAAAAACACTGCGAGTGTTATTTCATCATAAAAATCGATGCCACTGTTAAACGTGGAAAAAGCAGTTTACATGACGATTGCTTCCGAATACACGAAGTTCACCTGCGCACCCGAAGCAATCTTTCTCCGTACGTGCTGTAAAATACTGAAATATTTATTTAAACACATTTGGCTTAAGTGCGCGAGCTCGTTACGTCGCGGGTGTCGCGGCGTATGGTTTCGCTGGGGTATCGCATCTCCTTTAGACATTTTACATGCGAAAATAAGAGGTAAGCACTTCAACAGCAAGTTAGTATTATCTCACCGACTCGTATTTCAGTAAGAACAACTAAATAGAAGATCTCATCCCCTGTGAAGCGCTGGAGGTGAGAACCACCCCCAAGAAAATAACATCCAAATATGTCTTCCTTGATATAAAATCAACCTATGTTTGCATTTTGGTTACAATTAGATTGTTTCTTTTTAATTATATTACCGCGAATAAACCTTACACTTTGTACGTTGAAAATTCCCGCACCAGTGTGATATGGTGCAAAATCACTATGATTTCATGAAACACACTGTAATTGGCTATTATTAACCGCGAAGAAATAATATTAACCATTGTAATTGAAAAAGTTACGAAAACATTTCTAAAAAGTACCTAAAGTTTGTTTTTGTCAAAATATCTCGCTAAGGGTGAGTTTTTGTAAAAAAATTACCCCTTACTTATATTTTTTACATCCATATACCTACCGAATTATATAACAATAATGTCACTGTAGTGAAATATAGAAAAGTTATGCTCGATTTTATGTGAAAATTGACAGTTTCTGGTTTTTTCGATATATCTCGTTAAGGGTTGACTTTTGAGAAATTTTCATACCGACATAAAATGCCCAAATGATAATTTTCTATAATATTTATTCACATGTTTTTCCTCATAAGTTACAAATAAAAAAGATATGAGCGATTTCATACTTAAGGGTTGCTTACTTTCAGAAATATCGAAATAACTTGTTAAGGGTTGCTTTCTGTGAAAATATTATATATACCTAAAATATTAATCATATTAATATCTACATCTTTTACTTGAATAATTTTTCTGAGAAACGATAAACAAGAAAACTATGACCGATTTTGTAATGAAACTGCAAAAATCAGTTTTTTCCACATATCTCGATAAGGGTTGATATTTGTGAAAATGTTATCCTTATATAAAATGTTCCTTATAAGAATTCCTAAAACTTTTATTAATATAATTTTTTCTAAAAGTTGTAAACAAAGAAGTTATCGTTAGGGGATGGAAAAAACTAAATACGGGGCACTTTTGAAAACTAAGGGTTGAAAATAGGGGTGCTGCGGGTCAAATCGTTTATTTTGATCTAATTAATAAGTGTACCTAATTTCACACTTCCCGCACAATTTGACAGACATTTAGATGTACCGCTACGACTATTAGACACAAATACCGCTTGAATAAGATGACGGACTTTCATACTAAAATATTTAAAACTTACTTTGAAAAAAATAAGTGCCGATATTTACGTGGTTTGCGGGAGTATCTATAATTGTAGCATTAATTTGTAGGTTATAAATTTATAATAGCTTTGGTTTTAACATATCACATCCGCATTCGTCAGGATTCGGCGACTGTCGGATAAGTGCACAGCAACACACACATACACATCTTTCGGTTATATTGTTGTTTAGGCTTCCACGAGTTGAATTATTTAAATTATTATTCATGTCTGGATTTTCTCGTGTAATATTTTTAAATAACGTTCTACGTTTCGGGAACTACTTCGTTCTCATTTTCAAGATAAATGTCAGTAATGAAACATGCCATCTAATTTTTAATAATTGATGTATCGATGCGTGTTCTACTTCGTGTCATGGGTCCCTTAAATGTTGGTGTTTGAATATTTTGGACACTACTTGTAGTTGGATGGTCGTTCGAATTTGTGTTAGTGGTAATTCTTTGTAAAGGTGCATTTTGTTTTTTTATGACGATTTTCCAAATGGGTGAAATTCTCGAAGTATCGTCCCTTTTGTTAAGTGATAAAGGTCTTTTTTCTATTTCTATGGCTTCTCGTATGATACGTTCATTCAATGTGTTAATAGCAGCGAGTAATTTAATATTGCTTGTATCTATTTTGTGACCAGTATCCATGTAAGGGCAAGCCAAGGAAGAAGATGTATTGAACTGTTTAACCGCTAAATTATGTTCTTGTGCTCTTACATTTAGTCTACGATTTGTTTGTCCTATATAGGAGCGACAACATCCAGAACAAGGAATCTCATATACTTACTCCCTGGTTCTCACCAGGTATGTGGTCTTTAGCGTTCCTTAACAATTGTTGTAGAGTTGTAAACGGCTTAAAAAATTTTCGGAATTTATCTTTGGGAAATTTGTTTGCAATTGAATCAGTTACACCTTTTATGTACGGTAGAATTAATGGTTTCTTAAGTTCATTCTCAGTGTGGTTGGTTTTTTAGTAAAATTGTTGCAATCTTTTATGACTCTGTTAATTTGTTTAGAAGAGTATCCATTTTGATGTAATGCTGTTTTTATATTAGTTAGTTCATCTTCTCTGGATTCGTCAACAGTTAAACGTAATGATCTTATTATTAGAGACTTAATGACAGCGTTTTGTTGACTTGGATGATGATGAGAGGAAGCATTCAAGTATCGATTGGAATGTGTTGGTTTTCTATATAATGTAAAATTAAATTTACCATCAACACGTTTCTTTATTAATGTATCCAGAAAAGGTAGTTCATTGTTGTTTTCAGTCTCCATTGTAAATTTGATATTTGGGTGTATATTGTTCAAATGTTGTAAAAAATCGTCTAAAGTATGTGAACCATGTGGCCAAATAACAAAAGTATCATCAACATATCGAAACCAGCATTTTGGTTTAAGGATAGCTGTATTAATCGCGTTTTGTTCGAATTCTTCCATAAAAATGTTTGCGATTGCTGGGGAAAGTGGAGAACCCATAGGTGCACCTTGAACTTGTTTGTAGAACTGACCATTATAAGTAAAGTATGTAGTGGACATACAATGTTCTATTAATCTTATTAGGTTGGTATCAATTTTATGTTTTACTTTCAAGATATTAATAGTTTCTTGAATTGGAACTTTGGTGAATAACGAAACAATGTCAAAACTAACTAAAACGTCACTAACACTTAGGTCTATATTTTTAAGTTTATCTAAAAAGTCAAGTGAGTTTTTAATGTAAGAATGAGCACTTTCGTAAAACGGTTTAAGTTGTTTGGCTAGATAGCCTGCAAGTTTGTGTGTAGGAGAGTTGAAAGCACTTACTATAGGTCTAAGTGGCCAGTTGTTACCTTTATGTATCTTGGGTAAACCATAAATTTTAGGAACGCGCGAACTCTTCTCTCTAGGAATCAGTTCTCTTTTGATTTCGTCAGACAAATTTGTTGAATTGATCAGAGTTTTTGTTTTTTTCTCCAAATATGTGGTAGGATTTGAATTGCTCTTCTTGTAATCATTAGAATTGAGTAAATCCATCATCTTTTCATTGTAATCCGAAGTGTTAACAATTACTGTGGAATTGCCTTTGTCAGAATGAAGTATGAGGATGTCCTTATTATTTTTCAATTCTTTTAACTGACTTTTTTGAGATTTTGTAATGTTTTGTTTTGGAAGATGTGCGTTTTTTAGAATGTGGGCAACTTCTAATCGAATTTTATCTGCTGTATGAAGCCATAGAAATAGAAAAAAGACCTTTATCACTTAACAAAAGGGACGATACTTCGAGAATTTCACCCATTTGGAAAATCGTCATAAAAAAACAAAATGCACCTTTACAAAGAATTACCACTAACACAAATTCGAACGACCATCCAACTACAAGTAGTGTCCAAAATATTCAAACACCAACATTTAAGGGACCCATGACACGAAGTAGAACACGCATCGATACATCAATTATTAAAAATTAGATGGCATGTTTCATTACTGACATTTATCTTGAAAAAGAGAACGAAGTAGTTCCCGAAACGTACTATCCTCGCCAGGAGTGTTTACCGCTACGTCATCACATACAATCATATGGTGTAATATGAAAAACACGAATCAAAATTGTACTATATTAGTCAAATGAGAATTAAATTCTTATGCATATAAAAGAAATTAAATTCGCGTTTATAGGTTTATTCTTTCTATAACATTTGCTTATTCAATACCGTATGTCGATTTCGTCAAATGCACTGCGAATGTTCACCATCCTTATTGAATTCACTGTTTTATATGAGATGACAGTATTAATAAATTGGATAGCTAGATTCATACATTAATGACGTAGCGGTAAACACTCCTGGCGAGGATATTAGAACGTTATTTAAAAATATTACACGAGAAAATCCAGACATGAATAATAATTTAAATCTTTCGGTTATTATATAGTGATTTCACGCTAATTTCTTTAATTTATACCATTTCCTTTGATGAACTGAACTGTTCAACACTTATCAAGTACCTAAGTTCAAATTTTTTGCTAACCTGTTCATTTAATTTATTAGATTATATTATAGACCTAGCCTGATGATAATATTTTTATATCGAAACTAATCGCTTCTTCCAATTCATTATTATAATTATATTAAACGATACATGGGGAAGGTTTTGTGAATTTTTTATCTTATAACTTTATCTTGTAAGATCATTTCATAGTTTTGAAAGCACCAATCGGCGCTAAAAAGGTTTTCCTACATCCTGAAAATTTAAAATTCTCGCCAAACATTTATCTACTTCACAACAAGGATATCTACTAAGATTTTAAAAATGACGTTCATTGTTCACTATAAGTAATTAGTGTTTTTGGTTATCTTATATTATATACACAAGTCTCTTTTTATTAAATGTTTGTTAGAGGTTAGAGGTTACTTTTCGATACACAGTATACAAATTTTATTGGGTTTCAAGTCAAACAATTACTTGTTTATTTTACACAATACCGGTGTAATCGAAATAATGATATTTGTTTGATACCGAAGCTGACAAAATTCACGGAGTGCAAAATACCTCATAAAATGCTATTACGTAATGGGTGCGAATTCGAACCAGACAACAACAATTTGTAACACCTTTCCACACTGTAAACCAACCTATCCTTTGTTACTCATAATTCTTTATTGCCTTATAAAAGGGTGTTTTATATAAACTTCATTAATTACAGTTTATGTAGAATAAACAAAACGGGAACGCAAAAACAATCTTGTAGCAAAAGTTCATTTTTAAAAATGAACACAAATTTAATTTAATGTCAGTTTGTGGTAACAAGAAAATGATAAATATCGTATTATTTGGGTTAGCTAAAAATCTACAAATTAAATCAATTACCTTTTATCCTTATTTCCCTTATTTATCTCTTAGTAAAGGGAGTTTGTTAAATAAGAAAGGATCCATTAGAAAAACGAGTTATATCGATTTTCGCAAATGTATTTTTATTTATTGCTCTAAAACAATTTCCCATCTCGTGCTTTGCGATAGAAATTTAACAAATGTATTTTTAATAGAACGAGTAAACAAGTGCGACTGAATTTGCTGATATATAAGTACAAGGGAAATAGGAAAACAAGGTTGAGTGATTTTAAGGCATTCCCAAGCGAATTCTGAATTATGTTATAGCATAGCTGAGTTTCGAAATTGCATCATCGTGACGCATCTACCATTAATGACGTCACCACGGAGGGTTAATAAAAGAAGGTCGATGTAATTGAATTGCTAAAGCGTGTGCCGAGGTGACTGACAGAAAAAAATTTGTTCCAATTTTTCTCTTTTTTTTCTTTTGTTGTTGCTACGTCTTCAAATTGAGCAATTGTACACCTTCTTATATGACGAAATTAATAATATTCTTAGTCACGTCATGTCATTACTTTAGTAATAGACATTAAGTGTATTCACGTACTACACATCTCTCAAAACATTTTCGGATGCACGTCATTAATGAAATGTAACGATTTTCTTAATGACGTGCATCGGAAAAAGGGAAATGGATCTACAAGGTTCAGTAGTCCCGTTAAATTGTTAGTATTTGAGCGGATATTGACAAATGAAAGCAGTAGCAAAATTATTATTTATTAACGTACGTCGAAGGTTTGCTTGAATGACCTACAGTCCTACACATATGACTTGATATCTGCGAAACATTCTGTATACAAATCTTGAAATCCAATTCTTGTGGGAATCCCTGAAAAAAACTACTCAAAACTGGAAGGTTAAAAAAAGATTTTTAATGACTACGAATTAATAACTTTTAGAATTTACTTCACTAAAAACATTTCGCTATGGAAAAATTTGATTGAAATCAATGAAATTAAATGAAACATGAAAACTGTACCTCACTTATGTTCATTTGCTTTATCTGCCAGAGGCGGATTTATGCTTCTGCCACATAGGGGCACAAGAAAAGTGGCGCCCTATCACATTCCTCCTTATTTATGCAAGTCTGAAGTCGAGAAAACAAAATAGAATTTATTTTATTTTTGTGTACCTAGGCATTGCAAATCAATAAAACATACCTCATCCGGACGACATCCGAGAAGCGGCAACGGCAATGGCATTTTTGGTTATTGGTAACCCAAATTCTTAAAAACTCTATAGCTAAATAGATGATCCCTCTGAAAAATAGGGCCATTAATAAATGAGCCCAACCGTTGAGTCATAAATCCATAAATTCCTTCAATCAACGGCCCAACTGAATAAACTGAAAGCTCAGCACAAACGACATTTGGGATTATTCGAGTACCTACTTATTTTTATCACGTAAAATAATAGCTCGTATTGACGTATTTTTATTTCAATTTTTTTCCAATTTCGGCAATTAAATTTTGTCGCCCATAATTTTGCCCCCCCCCCCCCCTAAATGCGCTCCTGGCGAAGGCGATACAAATTATCGGGGAACGGGCTTATTTCTGTAGGCGTTAGGTTTTCCAAGTGACATTGAATGAATTTATTCTTGAGTTTGGGCGTAGCACGATTTAAATTAGTTTTATCACTCGAATGGCTTGTATTTTGCCATACTTTTCGTAACTTACGCTAACCAAAAAATTAAGGAAGGCAGCCTCTTTCTTGCCAGCAGTCAAAAAATCAAATGGGGATTGGATAACAATCGATGAGGAAAAGGCAAACACCTTCGTCGGTGTATCGCAACCTTTTCTCTCAGCAATCAGAGAAAATCAAGAGACACATCTAGAAGAGTTCATACGAACACACTTTACGCAACCAATGCCAATTCAACCATTCAAAGTGAAGGAAGTGCAGAAAATAATATGAATTCCAAAAAAGCTCCAGTATACAAGTTCATCACGGGAAAAATATTAAAAGAACTGCCCGACCAAGAAATGGCCCAAATCATTCTCATCCCTAAGCCAGGAACACCACCTGAGGACGTCGCATCCTATAGACCAATCAGCCTACTGCCGATAATATCTGTGGTATTCGGAAGCAACTCGGAAAGAGAAATGTATTCATCGTTGGTAGATTCCACTGAAAAATTGAAGCTAATAAGTGAAGGTTAGACCTGAACTTTCTACATGTAAGCTAATGCAAATATTTTCGGACATCAAATTTAAAAAGAAATCCTATTTATTCTTCATTCGTTTTTCAGTAGCATGAGCTCAAGTAGGTAGTGCATCTTATGCATTTAAAATACCCATACTTCTCATTGAACTTTCCCTCCCTAATCTTCTCCCTTCTTTCGTATTTCTGCGAATCCCTATCACTTTCTCTCTGGTAATCTCTCCCAATCCGCTCTCCCTTCTGCGCTGCATATCCACCTTTTCCATAATATCTCGTCCTATCCTCCTGCCCATATTTTTTTCTTTCCATCTAACCTCTTTTCAATAGCTTTGAAAGATAGACCTTCATCTCCCCCTCTCCATTCCATCCTTCAAACAGTTCAACATCAACATATCTTTCTCTTCCAAGCACAATCTTCAACGCCTTTTGATACATAAAAAGACAAAATTAATATCCTCGAAAAATCCGGCGTCTATAAACTTTCTTGCGGTAAGCACCTGTGGAGCCTCCTATATTGGTCAAACTGGAAAGAGGATCAAAACCAGATTCGCCGAACATTTCTTCAGTATAAAACACAACAATTTAGGTACAAAATCTTCGTTTTTCCATCACATCTTAGACCGTGGCCACTCCTTCGACCCTAACTCCAATTACGAGATTACTACATGTGTGCGATAAGGGGATTAAGTTTGACCTTCTTGAAACGAAATAAATAATTACGAATTACAACAATAACCCTTCATTATTCTTGAATGAAACCCTCAACATCAATAAAAATCTCCTCATTCCTCAACTACCATTTTTTGATCTTACCCCGTATTCTGGTTTCAACTTCATTTACAGTTCCCTAACTCTTCCACGCATTCCTGCTTTATGTGTTAGTTTGTAACCACCGCGTGTAGCGTCCATATTATTTATCTCAATTTATTCTCAATCTCCAAATTGTCAATTAACTTTTCCGTCTGGGAGGCCTTCTCTCCCCTTATTTGTTAACCCGCTAGTTTTCTCTTTTTCCCGTAAGTATTTTCAATTTGTGGCTCCTTCTAACCCTACTTCTTTTTCAGGGTGGGATTTCCTACTTATCAACTATGAACCTTAATTTTATAAATTTAAACCAATTTAATTAATTTTTTCTACCAATGTATTTATTGTACTCGTCTATCTTTGCCTGTAAGCATCCTTTTTACTCATTCACCTTTGTGATACTCGGTTTTCAGAGATGTTGCTGTTATTTTAAATTTTCAATTGGAAAATTTTTTGAAATGTATTGAATTATTAACGATCTAGTAAGTATTGTATAACCTTTAGTTTTATTGATTAATTGTACTCTTGTAGCCTGATGATGACAAACCAGTTTTGTCGAAACATGTAGTATATTTAAACACATTTTCCTTTCAACGTAAGTATGTAAGAATATCAATTTAAGCCAAAGAAGGAGTCTCACACCCTTCAACTTCTGTTAACTTCACAATCATCAATCTATTGAATTCCAATTATTAAAGAAATTTCATGGGGAAGGTTTTGAGTTTTTATTAATCATAATACTTTGATCTATTAAAGGCTGCAACTTAAGCTCTAGAGAAAATCTCTACTGTGCTATAGACACTGTAGTAAGATACAATGCAACCATATGTGGACCATGATTTCAAGAAGGTTTTACTACATACGATTTATGCCACATCATTGTTTCTTGTTTCCTTTGATTAATACCTAAACTCGGAAATATATTAAATTTGGAGGAAATTAACTAATGAAAAAACAGAGAAATAGTGATTTATTCAATGTATAGTATTGAGCTATGGGTAATAGTGTTGTTCGTGAATGGCGCGGAAAGTTTAAAGATGGCCGAACTGATGTGCATGATGAAGGGAGTCGAGTCAAGGACGCAAGTCTGTCGCTACAGACGACTTTGTTCGACAACTTGACTAGGTTCACCATAAGTGAATTGTCGATCAAATTTCCGGAACCTTCAAGATCTTTCTCGCACTTCATTGTTACTGAACAGTTGGGCTACAGAAAATGTTGTGCTCGCTGGATCCCAAAGATGTAGGCTGACAATCACGAAACTCTCCGAATGGCTGCAGCTTTAGCGTTTCTTTCCGGTTGGAGAAGTTTTGCAACGCGTTGTGACAGGTGATGAGACCTGGGTGCAATATGACACGATCGAAACCATACGACAGTCACAACAATGGATGCACACAAATTTTCCAAACAAACCCAAAAAATTTAAACAAACGTTAAACAACCGTAAGGTTACAGCAACTGTTTTTTGGAATGAGAAAGGTGTGTTGCTCTTAGGTTTTAACCTAAGGTGTTGCTTTTGGAGTTTATGCAACCGGGGACAACAATTACTGCAGCTTATTACTGTGAAACTTTGAGACGCTTACGGAGAGCTATTCAAAACACAAGAAGAGGCATGCTGACTTCTGGAATTGTTCTGATTCATGACAATGCCCGTCCTCACAGAGCTCGGGTAACCAAACAGCTCCCTGAGCAATTTAAATGGCACCTATTCGAACACCCTTCCATCTTTTCTTTTCCCTGAATTGAAGAAATGGCTTGGGAGCAGCGCTTCCAAACTGACGAGGAGCTCAAAGAAACCGCTACAACTCGCTTCAAATCATTGGCGGAAACATTTTATACCGTGACCTTCACCTATCCAGCGATGCAACGTTTTTCAAAATCGGTTCGAAAATGACTGCACAATTCATCTTTAAAATGAGAGATGAAAGATCACGTAAGGGAACATGTATCGCTGGATAGGTTCTTAAAAACGTCAGAAAAAAACTAACTGGGTGTTCCATTAAAAGTCGACAAAAAAAATTATCAAAAATCCACCAATTTTTTTGTGACATAATCGAAATCGATAGAAAAAATTCAAGCCATTCAAACAAAACTTGTACTAAAATGAAACATTTCAGTGAAAACCGCATATTTCTGTCCTGAACCGTTTAGGCAGTTAAGCTGGGGGAAAATATAAGTGGACACCCTGTATAGTATTTGACAAAAGACTAGTGAGGGAACAACTGAATTCTTTGTATTGACCACACATCCAAACGCATCTTCCCGAAAGGAGATTATCAACAGCAGGATGAGGGGTAAAAACAAAAGTTGAAATTTGACTTGACTGTGGATAATTCGCGACATACTGATTACATATCATTCTATGGAAGTATGAGATCGAATTTTCTATATCTGCCGGATGTCTCGCATTTGATACATACCTATTTAAATAAATACAGAATCAGTAGATTAATAGAGTACCGCAACCTCCGCCATTTTTAGTCCTTTCCGCGCTTCAGTCACTACACGCTCAGTAAAGTAAATGATGTTTTGACTAAATTTTTCGGAATATAATAAAACAAATACACTTAACGGCACAACAACACGGCATTTTATTAAAAATTACGCACTTCGTATGTATATTTTATGTATATGGACTAAAAATGGCCGCCAGGGCGGCATTTGTCGCGTCAAAGGCTTGCGGTACTCCTGACTCTGAATAAATAGATTGGTTTGCGCCATCTGTAACTTTCAATTCCAACTGAAACTGTAGTGTTTTACGGGAAAAAAAATTCTGCGCAAACTAAAAGCATACCAGAAGACAGTGAAGATAGTTGTCTTAGTGACACTGATGATGACGTTGATTATGAGCCCCCATCTTCTTCTCTGAACGTTTCTGAGGACGTTTCAAGCGAAGATGAAGCACCACATGATACAGATACGCAAAGAGATTCTCCTGGAGAATCATCTGAAAGCGAAGACATAAATGCTAAACCAAGTAGCTCTAAGGCTAAAAGTAAAGTAAAAGTTTCAAAATATGTTTGGCAATCTGTACGCGGTAATAGTGTCAGCTAGGCTCCATTCCTATTTCACAAGAATTGAAATCACCAATTATATATTTTAGAGAATTTTTTGACAACGAGCTTTTCGGTAATATTGTGGAACAAAGCAATGTATTTTCAATTCAACAGAATCCTAACAAGCCACTATGCTTAGAACAAAGTGAGTTGGAACAGTTTCTTGGATGTGTACTGTACATATCTATCTTTGGTCTTCCTAGATCACGTATATATTGGGCAACACAAAGTCGTGTAGCGCACGTGGCAGACATAATGAGCAGAGATAGGTGGGAGCAAATCAAGAAAAACTTGCATTTGAATGATAATTCGAAGGCACCGGAACGCACTGATCCAAATCGAGACAAATTATATAAAATAAGACCGTACATCAATAAATTGCGTTCAATATTTCTAGAAATTCCCCAGGAGCAAATGCTCAGTGTTGATGAGCAAATGGTACCGTTTTAGGGCAAATCAGGATTAAAACAGTACCTTCCGAATAAACCTTACAAATGGGGGTATAAAATCTTTATCATATGTGATACCAAAGGGTTAGTTCATAGTTTCGACATATTTACTGGCAAAATTGAGCAAATTGAAGGCCATCCTGATTTGACTGCAAGTTCAAATATTGTCTTGAAACTGGTACAAAATTTGCAGAGCGATGTCAACCATTTGATATATTTTGATAACTGGTTTTCTTCACTAAAGCTATTCTTGGAACTAGCAAAAATGGGTTTCCTTGCACTGGGTACAATTCGTGTCAATAGATTTGCTGGATTAGAATTTTCAACAGATACAGCTTTGAAAAAGAAAGGTAGAGGAAGCTTCGAAGAAAAACAAGTCGTTCTTGAAAACATTGAGGTACAATGTCTGAAATGGTTTGATAACCGAGGTGTTGTGCTGGCAAGCACTTTCTCTAGTGCCCAACCAACATCTACTATTCAAAGATGGGATAGAAAAGCGAAACAACATTTAGAGATTCAGTATCCACAGATGGTAAGAACTTATAATTCGTTTATGGGTGGGGTGGACACCTTAGACGCCATGATCGCGTATTACCGCATACATATTCGGTCAAGAAAATGGTACCACCGATTGGTTTTCCATTTTGTAGATTTGGTGATTGTAAATTGCTGGTTGCTGTATCGCCGAGATTGTCAATTTTTAGGAGTAGCAAAAAGGTTACAAATGGATCTCCTATCATTTAAAACAAAAATTGCAAATTCTTTGTGTAAAGAAGGAAAATGCCTAAATGTTCGCAAACGAGGAAGGCCTTCAACATCGTCAATACAGCAGGAATATGAAAAAAAGAAGAAAAGGGGGCCAACTGCACCAATTCCTTCCACAAATGTAAGGGTAGATGGACTTCATCATTGGCCTATCATAAGAAAGGAACGACAACGATGTAAGAAATCTAAGTGTAAAGGACAAACTAATGTTTTTTGTGTTAAATGTCAAGTTAATCTGTGTCTTAACAAACATTCAAATTGTTTTTCAGAATTTCACGGAGCGTAACAGAATGTTAAAATAAATAGACTATTGCTTATAGGATCAAATTTAATACATTCCCCCCAAAAACAGTCCCCTATAATAAAAAAAAATATTATTGTTATTAAGGGCCTTATAGGTGACTATAGAAACAGTTAAAGTGCACAAAACATTTTTTTGAAAAAAAGAATAATAATTCAGGCCTTAAGGGGTTAAATATTACTTCATATAACGTTAGGTTAGAAGCACTAATTTGTGCACATTGCTCGAATAAGTTACGAAATAAAAGTTTTCAAAGAACAATTCCTCGAATCCAGAAACTCATAAAGTAATTCGAAAAATCATATAGAAACAGAACGAACCTTATTGGTTATATTTCTAGCAAATAAAACTTGAGGCAAAGTTTACATTGTAAATCGATAGTTGCAAAATTCATTAATTTTCAATAGAGTGAAATAGGAAAGTTAGTGTATCAACATAATCAACTACGTCATTAATATTGAACTATTTCATAACACTTCCCTAAGTTTCAGTCAACTATTACGAAAGCTTTAGTTATCAATCATTAGATTTATAGTTGTATATTTCCTACTTCTAGCAATGCAAAGCTTAAATGTCAGTTCTCATTTAATCTAGGTTATATTTCTGCCCTCTTCAGTGTAATAAGATTTTTCCGCATAAAATTTCCGATGATACTATTTGAATATTATTAGCACTTTCAGAGTTCTGAAAACTAATTTATTCTTTATATGCAAGAGAGTGACAGTAATAAAAGTTTACCGTCCACTTCAAATTGTATATCTGTGTAATAGAGAGAAAACTGTTCATATGAGGGACATTTATCCCTTATTTTTTTTGGGCAAACAATTTTCTAAGGTAAAATTATGGAACGCGAAAGTAATAACTACAACAATAAAAATGTTATTAAGACCCTGTGGCGTATTTCATCACAAGGAATTTTACAAGCAATGTCCAATGTTCATCGTAAATTACGGTATTGAGGAAAATCCTTAGAGTGATATCAATGCTATTGAGTTTTTATTAAAGAATTTGAGTGACGCACGTTTGAGAATTTTTTAAAGAAATAAATTTTGGAAAGAATTTTCATATTATGTAGAATATAAAGGCGTATATTACGTTTGGGTCACTTTTATTTTATCAAACTTGAACGAACTCGTTTTAAGATTTAAACTCAAATTTTAGCTAAAAGTATTATTTTAGGCGACATATCTTACAATCCAACGATAAGCCTCGACTGGCTTAAAGCGTAAGCCAACATAATTTTAAACACAGATTACGGGAAGAAATAACAATTTCTTTTGCTAATACAACTAGTCTCTGTTTATACTTCCTCATTATGTAGGATCTTGAGGCTTTAGGTTTGTCTTCTACTTGGATCCATCTCAGCAAAAATTTCTGTCTGGCGTAATTTCATTTAATTGAAAATCTGCTAAATCCGCCTCCAGGAAGACAATATTTATTAAATATACTTTCATCTAAAATACAAAAGTAACAACAAAAGTGTAACGTAGGAAACGAAGTTGAAAAATTCACATAACAATTAGCAATCAACCTTGCGTCCTTGAGTATGATTATAAATAACTATTAAAGTTACAAAATTAACTTGTTAATTTTAACAATTGTGGAGTTCTAAGGAAACGATGGGTATAATATTCAAATAAATGTGTTCACCAGAGCATGAACATCTGCACTGGCCAGTCAAAAGTTCAAACGGAAGAACGGTCACTGATAAACTTCTACCTCGTAGCTGTTTTTTGTGCAATAGATCAAAGGAGAGTAGCATTTTAATTTATATAATTTGTCAAAATGTTCACGTACGGAAGACCCACTTCTTAGGCGCAAGAACGAAAGATGTACCTAGTCTAAACTTTGCTATGCAAGAGCATCCTGATGTATTTAAACTATATTTCACATTATTGGCGAATAGAAATGTCATTATTATTATTACAGAGACTACAATGGATTCAATTTCGTTTTTACACCTTAAAAATGAAAAATCAGTGTTGCTCTTCTACTAAATATTCATAAAAATAAATCACTGGTGTTTCAAATTATTTAGGTACGAGTATATTTCTTTTATATCTTCTACTCTTGGGTGTATACTTGGATATCTTCATGGTATTCAACCCACGCCCGCCCTTTGTTTCATTTCATCTATTTATATTTCTTAACGTTAGTGATTTCCCCTTAAAGCTTTGTTTTTCTGGGTTAAGTTTTTATTTAGTACGTTATTCTTCTATATCCTAAATTTACTTTTCATAAAACTCTTCTTTCTCATTTATACATAGATTTATTTCTACCTTTTTTATACCAATCTTCTTGGTTTTATGTGGGAATTGTGTAATAGGTCGCCCTTTTTTGTACGTCCTTTTCGTTATTTGTAACTTTTATATTATCTCTGACAATTATTTATCTTTTTCCTTTCAAATATCGTACTTTTAATTAATCATACTTCTGGATGCTGCCAAAGCTTTGCCCATTTACGATAGTTGCGCAAGTTTTTTCTTTATGTTAATTTTTTGGTTTCCCTTTTCTTTGTCTATTTTTGCATTGAGGTTTCCTACTATCATCCTCATCAAAACTCGATATATCAATTGTTCTAGACTCTCATAGAATTAATCGTTTTTTCACTATCAATGTATTCTATTTTGGTTACCATCCCTTTCTGCCTTTATTTTGTTCTGTATCTCACTTTTTCCTATTGTATGATGACCACTATAACAAATTTTGTTTTTTTTAAGTTACTCTTCTTCTTCATAACCTCCACCTTATGTTCCCATTTACCCATCTTTACCACTATTATTTTTTCTTCGGTTTCTTTTCATTTTAAACTAATTTTTTGTCACACTCCCATACACTTTCTTTCAAACGTTTCTTCTGATTTCCCTTTTCTTTTTGCTCAATTTTTTTTTCTAAGGTTTAAATTCTATTTGTTATTTACCTTTCTCTGTTTGTCATTGCTTTTCTCTATTCTGAATCTCTTCTCTTAAATGTTTGGTAACTCTGAAACTTTCCTAGTGCCTACTTTCTTTTTGATATAACACTTCTTGTAGCTCCTTTTTCATGTGGGTGATTAATTTAGCTAGTGTTTCTATCTCTTCTATCCCATTTCCTTTCCTTGCGTACACGTTTTTATTCATTGTTGACGCTCGCGATATTTTATGACTTTTAATGAAAGTTCAATCAGTTTCACATTTTTATGGAGAAGTTTTGTGTTTTTAAAATTGTCATTTTCACTCTCAACACAGCAGCAACAATGATATTGTACATCACAAAACTGGGACTTCGACTATGTATATAATTATTGTTGGTTGTTTGCTTCCAAACCGTTCTATAAAAAAGGAAAAGAATAAAGTAGGTATGTAGGTGCAAAAACAAGTTTTACCCACCGGTGAAAATGCAAAAGAGTAACAGATGCGTTAGTATTATTGGGTATAATCTAATATTGAAATTTTGAATTGTTTGACCAATATACATCGAATCGCAAAATGTACATTTTAATTTATAAATATCATACCTTATAATTTCTTGTTTTTCTTTGCCATTAAAAAGAACTACGTTCGTTCAACCTTAGTCATATAATAATCGGAAATAACAAAAGACACAGACCCTAATCACGTAATTAGAATGCACGCACGCTAGTAGTTGAGAATGAAGTTACTTGATTACAGGCAACTAACATTGCACTGTCGTAGTCGCAGTATATCCTCTTCCTTTCGACACAAAACGATTGGGATTTTTAGGAAAAACGTAATGGTTACTTTATAAAAATTGGAACTTCAAACGTAAAAGATATTAGAGGTTCACGTACACACATTATCCTTCCTTTGACTTTTAACATAAAAGCCGTTTGTAAGGTATGAGACGAAAAACTTGTAAACCAAGCAAAGTATCCTAAACGACAAGTTTTTATCTTTATTTTTGTCAGCAACTTTTAAAGACGTAAGAAAATCAATGACTACATAAAAACGTGACCTCTTCCTTTTAGTTTTACCGCGATGGATGAAGGAAAGTGATCTGCATATCTAAGATTCTCGTGTGTAAACTTAAAACCTGGCCGATTTACTTCAAATTCAAACGTTTATTATTGTTAGACCGTGTACGAATGTAGGTAAGTGTTTATTAATCCTTCAGGAGACATTTTCAAATCAAGAAGAACACATAAGAAATTGTACAATTTTAACATCTCGCTCCTACCGAAAGAGGTTGTCGACTTGAAACGTCACGTTTGGGAAACATCTTTTTTAGTGTTATTTGGCATTTCACACGAGGAATATATTGAAAGATCATTTTTAGAGAGTTAATTATTTCACTGATGCGGAATAACACATAATGCGACCAGGTGCGGTTAAGGGTAAATATCTCTGAGAATAGGCTGTTTGCTTTCTTATCCCCTATTCTATTGTTTAGATTCTCAGGTAAATCCAGTAAGGGCATTGAATTGCTTTACGGGAGCTTAATACGAACTGGCATTATTTGATATCTTAACATCTGCCGTTTTGTTAAAACTCAATATTGATATTACAAATAAAAATGCTTTTAAAAGTTTAATTACCGTAAAATATTGGTATACATTGACATCCTTCTTATATATTATGATGGAAGCGAAAAGAAAGTTTATTTATTCATAATTTTTGTAGACGCATTAAAAACTTTATGTATCCTATTTAGATTTTTATATTTTTATTTAACTGGTGGGGAAATTTTATAGTATTTTCACAAACCATTAAAGTACTTTGAATGGATGGGGTAAGAATTTTATTATCTAAACCGTCATAAAAATTCTGGCATTGATTATTAGCAAGTTTTTATGAGAGAAATGAATGAAATTGTAGAAAGGATTATACGCGATCGACACTTTAAATAACTTCAGTGTAACTTTTTCCTTTTATTGTAGCTCATAAATAATTTTAGGTGTATATTCTTAAATAAAAATATGCTTCAACATTTCAAAATCCTTTTATTAGTTTCACTATTGCAACAATATATTGATTTTTGTCTATCATTTTTACTCTGTAGAATACTTTCTTTGTTCCTTTTACTTTATTTACTAACATTATCTGTCTTTTTCAACGCAAGCAAATTAAAAGGCCAAAAACGCGTTATTTTCCACTAAAATTCGAATTGCAGGCCATTTATCGTAACTAAAAATGTCTTCCGTACAAAGGTAAAACCATAATGTACGTGATACAGTGTCCGTGAGGTTGGCCCACAGACCCGAATTCATATTTAATTTGTTCCTTGCCAATTAGTAAGTTATTAGTGATAAAATCTAAATTTGTAAGTGAATTATCCCATTTATTTTAACGAAAATGGTTTTTGGAGTTAAATTCTCGGTAGTACCGACGGTATTCTTAATTTTAAAAAACAAACGTAGTGCCCCTAATTTCTCGGGATCGGGGATCCTCAGTCCTCACCTTCCAGAACATTATTACGTTACGGTTTTTTTTAAATATAACACCCTGTCAATTTAAACATGACCTAAAAACACGGAACCACTAGTAACACAAATTTATATCGATTTATTTTGACGTTTAAGGCTTTCATTTGCACTATGTAGGATTTCGATTCTTTGCACAGGGTATTTAAAAAAATTATGAGTAATACATACAAGAAACAGGGTAAAGCAAAACCGGACAGAGCATGGAGCAGTTTCGGACACAAAGTAATAGATGAATTGTAATTTGTGTTCTTGATGTGCCTGCCATATCTATCGGTTTTGGCAGTTTCTAACACAGTTTCTAACCATTCTGAAAATGAAAATGGATTTTATTAAGGGTGGTGGTGGTTATATCAAAATTACACACATCGGTCAAATCCGGACACTGCGAATGTGTCCCACCATTCACTGTCCGAACCTGCCCCACATGTACAAAATATGTTCCAAGGGATGTAATCGATCTTTTAGATTTTCAAGCTTCTGAAAAGTTAGGTTTAGAGGTGCACAAAAACGTACTCTTTCACATGTAATACTTAATATGTTTAACAGGTTGGCGTTAAAAACTGTACAATGTCATGCAAACTTACTTTGGCTGATGATTTTAATTATTTTAAAATTTCTTGGACAACACTTAATGCTTTTACTTGAACTTTTGGCTGCGGCGCTGCGGCCATTATTTTATCACAACTACCATCACAGTGAACAGTAAGTTCCTGCGTCTGTAGGAAGGTGGAAAATTTAAGACATCCGGAGGTGCCCCATGTCCGAACCTGCCTCACTCTGCCCTATATACTCTACACTTTTAAATTCCCTCACATTATACCTTTAAAATGTTCAGAATCTTCTTGGGGAAGGCCTTTTGTAATGTTCTTCGTTGTAATTTTCTTTCTCTAAAGAACCAATATCGTAAGCTCTTGGAGCAGATCTTGAGAAAATCGATTTTTTTTTGACAAATTTTGGGCACCAATAAATTGGCCACCTTAACTGTTCTTTATTAATTATAAGTAAAAGTTCTGGCCATCTCTTGGCTATAATTTCCAATTTTCAAATTTTAATTAAGTTAAACTGTTCCTAAAAAGTAAAAACTTGGAGAATTGCTATATTGGCCATCATTTTGAATTTAGAAACAAATGAGAAACGGTGTTTTACTTTTTACCATGTCTACTAACTTTTCACCAAGGGAAATTAGTTTAGGTTAAAATTTGAATGTTTTTCCACATTAAACATTACAAATGACGTACAACGATAAATAATACATAAATTGAAAAGGCAACTCAAACAGTTTTCTTCGCAAGGTACTCATCCAATCGCTAGTGAATTCTTCTCATGCCTAGGTCATCATGTCTGGAGTCATTGATGCAACAACAGCTTCAGCCCCGTGTCTCAACTGGGGTACATAAGGTGGCGGAAGAGACACAAAGTACACAAGCCCTTTTAAACCTCCAATCATACAAATGCATAAAATAGGTCAGATTCCGCGAGCGTAGGACTCATGGGAAACAAACCATGTTTTGGGATTCTTTCTAACTCATTCAGCACGTTCTGCATATGCTGGAGGTCGTCTAGCACTCCTCCTTTTACAAAAACTGTCATCTACAGATGTTGTTGGGGGTATTATAATTGAACATAATAGGGAACGCTCGTTGAACTGTAATTGCACATTCAGTCCTTACATTTGATTGTACTTATAATACTATTTGTCATTATGCGCCAAACGTCATAAATGCTACGCTACTTATTATTTTTGAAATACACTGAACGTCAATAATTCTTTTTACGTAAATTCAAAAAGTTAGGTGCCTAAGAACATGTTGTTAGAAGAAAAATAAGCGAATAAAGCTTGACGTGAAGTGAAAAGTTTTATATTAAAACTTACTGAATTCCTAAATGTGTACTGATTTATAAATTAGTTTAAAGCCACACGGGAGTAAATTACTTTTGTACAAGTTTCCGTATGAAACCTCAATGTTTCGCCTTCACTCGTAATCACTGCTTAATAAACAATGTACAATTTTAATGCCTAGTTCATAAGGGATCGAAATAGTCAACGAGAAGGAAAACTTCCCTGTTTTTAAAATAATAATTCAAAAGCAGAACAAGGAAATTGCTTACTTATATTTAAGAGGTCAACGATTTCATTTCTAACCCTAGCTTTTTAAAATTAAGTTCCAACCCCATGAATAATTTTATCAAAAAAGTTCGCCACACCATTTATCATTTAAGAACCTTACTTAACTCTTTTAATGTCTACTATAAACCCAGGAAATGAAACAATTCAAAACCTCCCCTTAACCATTTTTAATGAAGACGATGAAACTGTGAAGATGATGGTGGCTATTTTTGTAAATTGTACTTAAACTACTCATAGGTGAGTGGGTTTGTCTCCTAGTATTAGTTTTACTTATTCTAATGTATTTTTAGCTTTCATTCTTCATTTAATTTTATTGGCTTGAAAATGGGATCAGTAGATCAGTAAGATGTTTGTATTAACGATTATCCTTTGAGCTTAGATGGTATTTTCATTGTACCTTTTTTTTGTTTCAGAATATACACCAAGAAACGTTTTATGGAATGCCCTATTGCCAGAGGTAAGTGTTTTTAGTGCTATTTCTTACCTATAACTTGTACCTTAAATAAATGTTTTTTGTCGAATGAAAGATCACAACGTTGACAAGCAAACATAATTAAATAATAATAATCTCATTAATATGGTAACAGTATGCGGAGCATTCACAGAAAGAGCACATGTGAATGAATAGAAAGACGAGATTTTTTTCATTATTAGGCATCCGACAGGAATTTAATCAGTGCACAATAAATACACGCTGAGATTTGTTTGTGCCTAGATAGATCATCAACGTTCGATAATCATTTTTAGTTATTGTGGCCTCTGTCCCTCTCGTACTGCCTTTGCCTAGGTTTAGAATGGTTGTTTCAAATCCTCAATCGATCCCTTTCTGTTGTTAAGATACTTGAGTACTATGTAATAATAATAAATATAAGCTTTGTTTAATTTGCCAATATAAAACATACAGTGATGGTAAAAATACGAAACCAGAAAAGAATGTCATATGCACTTTTCTTCCACTAAGCGTTATTCCTACCAGTTCTGCCTTAAAGACAGTCGGCCTAGTAGTTCAATTACTTTTAGAGGATCATGTACTACCTACCTTCCAATCTGGTTTCCGTTCCAAATTTTCCCTCTTCCTTCCATGGTTTTAGATTCATTTGTGAAGATAGTATATCAGGATGGAATGACACTTCTGCACCAAGAAAGATGTGGCAGTTCCTCCCTATTACAAATTGAGGAATCATCTCCCTCTCCAGAGGATAGGCAATCGCTTGATTACCTCGCCGAGAATTCGGGAGTATTCTAGTTCTATATCTCTGCTATTCAAGAACTCCTTTGTTTTCGGACGCAAGAGTGCCAGAATTGTCTGCTCTCGTACGTTGACGCAGACCTAGAAGGCGTATATAACGGTTATGGGACTTGTTAGCATTGTGCGCCATGCTATTCTTTTTACATGATTGAAATGTACTAATTAAATAGCATGGAGGATATATTATCAAACTGAGAAGATCGAATTTTAAAGAGCTGCAAATAAAAGAGCAGAGAAATATAGTGTGTAATAATGAGTACATACGGTCGCAAATGTGGGACCTTTCTCTCACTGGATAAGTGTAGATTAGAACGTTTTGCAGAGTGTAATGAGCTCATGGAGAAATATGTCCTTCGTTTCGAGAACCAAGAGTCTGAGGGTACCGATTTGTTGGCTGAAAGAAGCTGAAGCTGAAACCATCAAACATGGTAGAAAAATAAGTAGATTGCGGGCTTCCAATCCATCGTGTACGTCAATTGACAATGAATAAGGAGATGAACCTTGCATAAACCATTGGCGAATGCTGAGATGTCAACGTTTTGGGGAGGTGTTGAAAGAGAACGTTTGTAGATTACTTCTTCAAGAAGAATTCTCACACACAAGACAAAAAGTTATATACCGAAAAACGCTGATTATGTGAGACTTACTGCTGAATTACACCCATCATAAATGGAGTAACACTTTGGCGGTTGAATCGGATCATCAGCTATTTGGTGGTCATGCCAAATAAACAATAAAGTTGTGAAAACAATTAACATTTCTATTTACAAATTATGTACAAGTTTTAACAGCGGGGGAAGCGGTTAATAATGGAGGTACTGTCAGCAGGTAGGTTGGTCGGTCGCCGGAGGGTAGACTGGCTCTGGAATGCAGGCTGACGGGTCGATATAGACGGACTGCTCGGTGTTGGCTGCCTCGGTGTTGGCTGCTTTCGTTGGCGGCTATGACTTCTGTGGGTAACAGCGTTCGCTTATATAGGATTCTGGCCGATGTCGCCGCGTTGTCATTACTCGGCCAATGGGAATCAATCGTTGCTCTTTAGTACGTAAGCGACTGTGTACCGGGATCATGTGGTCGCACCAAACACCAAACGTGCTATAGGAAAGATACGAGGAAATCCATTAACAAGGTAGGTAAAACTCATATCCAAACTTTAGAACATAGAACACCGGAATCTAATGAATTAATTACGTGGTGTATTGTTATGCTACTTGTTCACTACACATTAGAAGTAGAATGCACTGCGCAGAACACTAGGACTAAGAAAAATAGAATCCAATGCCACGTGACTGATGTGTCCCATCTTTATTTACATGTAAATTGCCTTGTTATATCCTGAAAAACAGTATCTATGTTTATTTAATTTGGGTAGATTTGAGTTCGCACCCTTTTTATTCTAATATGGAAGGTATTTTCTTTCACTCTTGAGGAATTTTCAGCAAGATTGTATTGCAGTTTGAAATTGGCCACATGTGGGTTCAGTCCACCCAATTTCGTATATCACGTAAGTAAAAGGCAACCTGATGAACAACTCATTTCACTTAACTGCCTTGGCAAAGTTGTTTCAAAAATGTGTAGCCCCTTCGCTATTTAAATATTTATACGCACGATTTTATTTATAAACTGCGCGATTTATAAGCCAATGAGAAAATGAGCTTATCGAGTATTAAAAAGTGGAAATAACAGAATAAAAAAAAACAAAACGCAAAAAAGCTCGAACGGGAGTTTTATTTAATTTTTTTTTGCGTTTACAGTCACCGCAACCTCGTAAATTTTCCAAAAGCCATTGAATCCTAACCGAATTCAACAACACACATTTAATTTTCGGTAATAAATTTCTGGTTAAATAGAGAACCACAGAAGCAGTAATTCTCTCACAGGCACAGACTGCTTGATTTCCTGAATTAAAACTCCCCAAGTTGCATCATTAGAGGTCACTTGTTCTTGTTATTCTAAACCCCATTTCAGTTGCTTCAACTTAGTTTCACTTTTTGTTACGATACAAACTGTAGTTTCGAGTTTTTCAAACCAATTTTCTTATACAAGTTTCCATCCATAGTTTAATATAATATAGAACCGCTTTTTTTTACAGGATTTAAGTAAATTCTAACCCGCATCTAAATAATGGAGTAGAATTGTTTAAACTGCAGTTCTCCTCTTCGGACTATATTCAAAGCTATAGTAAAGTTGAAGTCGTTACGTAGTCTTATAAATTCGTAAATTCTTTTGTGACAAAATGGGTTGTAAAGTAGCAGTTTAAACTTTCTCTGTAGTTGTGTAGTTAAGTGCTTTCCATCTTACATCTTCTCAGTTCTAAATTTTATGAAGTAATTTTTTCCGCGACGTATTTTTTGAGAAGTTCGTCTAATGTTCTCGCTTTAATACACTCTAAACAAAGTATGCGTAACACAATTATTGTTTGTATATGGAAATAAAGTTTCTAAACACTTGATGAACGGAATGAGTCCAAACCTCTGCGACTACTCAAGAATTCATTTTCTACCCATTTTCCCAAAATAATGTAACACTAGAGCAATTGAATTTCATGTTTACTACTTTTATGCCCAAACAATCCCTGTGTAATGATCAGGACTTATTTCGGTTGCAACCCAGAACTAATCTCAGTAATATTTCTGTATCGAACGCACGTCAAATAAACTCAAAGGAGTTACGTATTTTTTCCACCCTTAAATTGCGATTTACAGTAACTTCCCTCAAAACCGATTTTTTTCAAGAAACAGTAAAGGATAATGGAGGAGCACAATAGATCAAAAGGTCAAAGTGCGGGAACTAATCGGGACCACCCCTTGAATTGTCACTCTAAGCCCAAAAATTATTATTTTTACTCCAAGAATTATTTTTCCAACCCCAGCTTTTTAATTATTCTGATCCCAAGAATGATTATATTAGCCCCCAAAATTATTATTTTAACCCACAGAATCATTCTTTTGCCCCCAAGATTTTATTCATTTTACCCCATGATTTTATTCATTTTACCCCAAGATTTTACTAATTTTACTCCAAGGTTTTGACATTTTTATCTAAGATTTCCATTTTCACACTAGCCTTAAGTTGTATGCCGAAGGTTTTAGAGAAAGTATACGCAAGGAGTTTGTAGGTATGAGCTTCTATGTAGCCATTGTACATTTTTTTTTAGTTTCAAATACTATTTAGTATCATATTCCTGTTTCTGTATCAATTGAAAAAAAATATACTAAACCTACATCTAACCTAAGCGCCTGAGTGACAATATACGTTTAATAAAATCTTGGGGTCAAATAAAAAAAATCTTGGAGTGAAATGAATAAAACCTTAGGATAAAATGAATAAAATAATGAGGTAAAATGAATAAAATCTTGGGGCCAAAAGAATAATTATGTGGGTTAAATTAATAATTTTGGGGGCTAATATAATAATTTTTGGGAACAAAAATCTTGAGACCAAAATAAGTAAAAAGCTAAGGTAGAAAAAATAATTCTTGGGGTAAAAATAATAATTCTTATCGTGAGAATGACAATTCCTAGGATGCACTACATAATATCTCATTGAGAAATTGAGTATTTTTTTTGTTTTTTCTAGGTATAATTATAATTGTATAATACAAATACCAAATACCATCTAACTAAAGTATTTACAGCTTCAAATACCAAATACTAGGAAAAGAAAGGATGTGAAGTACCAAATACTTGAACAATTGCACAAATAAGGTAGTTCAAATATTATCTAGTATTTGAAGTACCGCGTGTTGTATTTGAAATACCGAATCCAAATACAACGAGCAAGTATTTCAAATACCAAGTACCAAATACTAAGATTAAAAAGGATTTCAAATAAACTGAAAAGTATTTGAAATCATTTTCAATTACTTTTATTTCAAATACTTGCAGCTCTGCTCGTGAACAATTTTAGTCATGGCAGACACAGACAAATATTTTTGCAATTAACATGGGCGGTCGTAAGTATTTGTCTACAGCATAGATTAAACAAAATCCCTTAACAAGATTAGCAGCATGGGTGCGTAGCGAAACTATCACAAAAATATCACTCAAATCAAGAAGCAGTTTTCAAAAAACTGTACATGCTATGTGTATTATAGGTCACTATAATAGGAAGTAAAATATTCAAAAATATGGAAATAAAATACCAGAAACACAAACACTGTATGACAACACTCAAGCAAAAATTAAGGCAGTTGCTTGTTCTGCTTAGACGAGTAAAAAATGTTTTCGGATTCCATTGATTGGAAAAATATATACTTATAGCGTGTTCAGTTTAAAATGACCTACCTACATAAAGATATTAAAATAGTAAAAGATACAAGAAAATGAATATTACATTTTCGAAAAACTACTCCGTTTGAAAGATACCTACAGGGTGAATACTGAAAAAGTAAATTTTTCAAAAAGGAAAGGAAGTGACTCCGAAAACGATAGATCCTGTTATTGGGGGAAAACTAAAAAAGTAGGTAAAGGTTTAACCGGTACATACCATGAAATTCAGTTTAGTAATGGGTAGGGGGTTGGGCCTTGAAGGATACGAATCGTAGTAGATGCTATCCCCTATTAGACAGTTAGGTAACGAAATAAAAAAGGTGCTGATTATGTGAAACGTGAATATCAATGGTTTTTCTAGCGATTGAACTATGTTTGTAGAAGAAATCGAAATTGTTTCAAAGTGAACGTTTATTCATAGTTGACAGAGAAGGGTGTAGTGTAGTTAAACCATTATTATAGTGCATTTGGGAAAGAACCGGAGTAATAAATCAGCCTGTGAGGCAACTTTCAGTGTAGTAGATGAGAAAACTATATATTGTAAATAAATTCTAATTTATTAATCGTATGAAGTGTTATTGTTCACTCTTTTACAAATTACCCACTTTCTACCCCTATGGCCCCTTTGCCGGAGGATTTAGCTGGGAGGTTTACTATTGTTAACGCGGTCATTTTTAAAGGGTCTTCTATTGTTTGGTGACCTTAGTACGAAAGAAGCGTCATTTTCATTTTATGTTTCCGATATTTGCAAAATTTATTATTGAAAACTGATGTGCCGCTCGTATAGCAAAAATACCATACTATGTATGTATTGTCCTAAATGATTATATATCTAGAGTACTAGCCAAATCTCATGATCCTGCGCGACAGACCATAATATGCTTCTGACGTCACCAACTATAATCACGTGACTATAATACATTGAGTTGTATGTTTGGTCGTCCTTTTCTACAACTTTCTCACTCCCGGCGGTGCGCAATTCGCGGATCATGAGATTTGGCAAGCACTCTAACAAAGATTCTTAATCCTAACATTTCCCCCATTCCTATTTACAGTTCACCCTCCTCTCCCCTCTCACTCCTGCCATTACTCTATCTCACTAAATAAAACAAAACATAATCCCTCAAACCACACTCTCCCCATATGTACCCTAACTGTCTCCCTCGACACCCTCCCTTCCCAATTTCTTCTTTCTTCCACCTTCTCCATCCATCCTATTTCTTCTCCTCTCTCTCCTAAAATCTCTCTCCATCCTCTTTCCTCAGCTCTTCACATTCTCGTAATATATTGCTAAATTATTTGAGCTTTATAAGAAGGGGATAAAGTTGAAAGTCATTTGATATTTTTTACTGTTATAAACATATAGGTACATATTTTTCAAAATTATTCAAAACTTTCTTCCTTACTTTCTTTTCTTAATAAACTTGATAAATTAACTGATATTATCTACGGCAACATGTGCAAATTTATAGACAAAGTGTGTAATAAATAGGGAAATACCTGTTACCAACACGTGTTCATTGTTGTCCGATAACCTGATTGACTGTAATTTTTCAAGACAAGTTTATATAAAATTGTATTTGATTTCTTAACAAATTTTACAGTTTAAATGAACGCGTCGTTGCCGTAGCATTAAGTGTCGAAGTTTAAAAAATTCGGTGTGTTGTTTTTAAATTGAAGTGTTCTGTGTTTGTTGGAGAATGGTGGCAAAGACTGACTGCTCAAGGGTAAGTTTTAACCTTCTTTCTTTGAACCAATTGGAATTTTCTAAAATTATTTACGTAAAATAAACGTTGAGCGTTATTTAAAACTTATTTATTTAAAACGGCGGCAGTGGTAAAAGGTAAGCCAATTTTGCTATTGCGGTAGACGGTAATTAATTTTGCTAATTATTGTAAGGATACCTAATCGTATGAACCAACCATCATTGCGTCGTAGGTATTGACCTAATGGTAATAAAACGCACATAATGTTCATTTCGTAAAAGGTACTCATCAAAGTGTAAATGTTGCATATAGAATACTTTTTTGCATCATAAAGAAAACTCAAGATGATTTCCTGGAAAGTGTAAATTATAAAAGGGCAATTTTTGAATAGTTCAAAAGGTTAGGTGAATTAACTTACTGTCTTTTTCGTAATGATCTACCAAAAGTATTCCAATCTGCAAAGTTTAAACATTTTTCGAATAGCCTATGTATAGCGTTCATGGAAATATAAACCTCAAACATTTAAATGTACATGTGTCTTGAAATTAACGTAGTTATTGCACTTTTTAGATAGATTCGAAATCGTTTAAAAATCCAGGCAATTGCCTATATCTTGAAGAACACGTTATTACCTTACCTATCTTACATTATTTATGGACGTACAATGCAAAATGGTAATTATTTAGAATCCGCGGCCATGCGTCAAGCCGTTTCAACTTTTCCCCTACACCAGACAATAAACTAAGAAAAGCAATACCATAATGACCGCGTTTAAGTAAGAACTTGTACCTAAAATAAAGGTTTTTTGAAAATTTTTATTCATCCTGCTGTACCACAAATAAATTTACACTTATGGCCACGGATTTGATTTGATTTTGATACCACCTTCAGTACCAAAAAAAGTTATGCAATTTAATCCTTTTTCATACAAAAGAAAATAATTTTCTTATGGGATAAAATGTACAGGGTGGGCGATTGAAAAGGAAACACGTCTGTTTTGGGACACACCAGTTTCATAAAAAAACGCTCGGACACGTCGATTTTTTATTTTTGGGGGACAACTTTTGATATTAAATTTGACTTTTGTCAGGTCAACCCCCTAGCCCCCGCAACCCCTAACTCAAGAATTTAAATAGGAAAAGGGAGTCGAGCGACCCCTCATTTGAAGCGTCTTTCAATTCTCTATGAGAGAGCATGGCCGAAATTAGTTTTATTCAATTTTTAGAGACTCAAGAGACCTTTAAAATGATGGTCTCTCGGCCACCTTAGCGTAATTTATGTTTTCGTTGGGGGTTGCTGGGGCTAGGGGATTGACCTGACAAAGTCAAATTTGACATCAAAATGTGCCGTTCAAAAGGTTAAAGGTGGCGTGTTTCAGGATTTTTCCTAAACAACACCGCCACGTTAGTTAATCTGGAAGGTGCTTTTCATGGGGGCGAAAAAAATTGAATAAAACTAATTTTCATTCATACTGTCGAATAGAGAATAAAAAGGCGCTTCAAATGAGGGGTCGCTCGACTCCCTTTCCCTATTTAAATTCTTGAGTTAGGGGTTGCTGGGGGTTGATATGTCAATGTTAAGTTTGACATCAAAAGTTGTCCGCCAAAAATAAAAAATCGCGTGTCCGAGCGTTTTTTTAAGAAACTGATCTAAGTGTCCCAAAACAGGCGTGTTTGCTTTTCAATGGCCCACCCAGTATTATAATGTTATTCACCTTGAGGCTTTTTGTGCATTTTCTTTTGTCCTTGTAATACCTGTTGTAGTAGCTTTTTCAATAGACCTTGCGGTTTTCTCTTCGATCAGTAATCTGGAGGTTAACTCTTCCACGTTAATACATTTATGTAGCGGTACTATGACCTTAGTTTCAATAGCTATTGCTTAACTGGTAAATGTAAGTAAAAGCTTTTCGTGGGAAAAGTATCGCAACCAATATTAATTACTAGGACCTTTATTCGATTCTTATAACTATGTACGTCTGGGATTTTGCACGGCACCTCTACCGCTTACTCATTGGTGTATTCCCGTAACAATTCAGAAAGGTCCTTGTTCTTCCGCATAACCGAATTTTAAAGTTTTCTATTACTTTTTTATTTTCAAGTACAAATAGGGTGTAATTTGAAATGAAAAATATATACAGGATGGCCATGATATTTCTAATATGAAAATACGGAGGAAGTTTGGAAGAACTCCATGATTGAAATGTTTGAGGAGAGTTCTGATACCGGAAAACCTAAAACTGTTGGGCGTTCGAGAGGATTATGTTTCCTTTATAATGTTTGGCAATGTCATAATGGAAGATCGCTGATTGCACAGTTCAATGTTTGTGAAAAATATCGATTTAAAGCATCTTCTAAGGAATTTCGTTCTGTTACTATCTATACCAGCTTCCATGCTGCAATTTATTATCCAAATTTGCAGCAATGGTTGGACGCTATAAGCGAGAAGGTCTATGTAATAATGCCTATTGGGTTTAATAAAGTAGATGATTTTTTTCCGTAGTTCCTTCCCGTGCTTCACCCTTATCAAAAATTCAGGGTAATGAAATATGAGTATAAGCGTCACACCAATGCTCTAGTTACTTTATCATCATTATCTACATAATGTTTATTATAATTAATGTGCGAAATGTGTTCCATTATCACTATAAACTCCAAGATTGCACTGTTAGTAGATATTATTACGACAACAATAACGAACTTAATTTATGTTACTTAAATGGAACGAGCGAAACGAAAGATTAATATTTACACATAAATAACCAAATTAATTAAATCTAATTAGAATTACAAATGCATCGAGATAACTTCTGAGATTAAACGGCAAAATCCAGTTATATGGGAAGCGAAATGGAAAGGCTTTGAATTTCTATCTAGGGCCGCAATAAGATTATTATTAGAATATACTCCGCGTGTCAATATTACAGAAAGTCGAATTTCTTCATTTTCTCCGTTAAACCCTATTTACATTATTATCCTACTTCCTACTTAGTACAATAAGTTCTGTAAAGTCGGATTCACCGGTTTTTAGGTATGACTCATCGCTACAAATCGTATGCATCAATGCAGACGCTCGGTATGTCGTAACTAATAAATAATTCCTACTGTCAATTTTTGTGTAATCTGTCAATCCAGTTCGATCAGCTGTTTCAACGCACGGACATACGTTTCATTGCTTGCACATAAAATAAACGGAACGACATACGTTTCTCAATTGCATTTTACTGATACTTTTATTTACAGAAACAGAAAACAATGTCACGTCGATTATCATACTGTACTGCAATGAGTCATACCTAAAACCCGGTGAATCCAACTACAAACGAACAGTAACATTATCCACTGTATTTCTAACCTACTAATGTTTGCATCTGAAAACAATCAACATCCCCCACTGATTGTTAATCCTTTATTACTTTGTAGGTGTAAATAACATTACTGGTTGTGTTACATTTACCTTTTATCTTTACTAGTTTTTCTTATCAGAATTTTCGCGAACTTTGGAAAGGCAACTCGATACAACTAAGTTCCCAGGTACCAAAAAATCGCTCCTGGAAACACCTTGGTTGGGTCAAACTTTCCATTCCATTTTTGTGTGTAGCTGTGTATTTGCGGTACACGTAATACGAAACGTTGACAATATTTGAAATTTTGCGCTTTTCAGAGTTTCACATTACAGTATTTACCTGTGAAAGGGGATACGTCAATCGTTATCCTTGTGATATAACTGGATCAGTCATTAGAAGAACTTATGTAGCAATGTAACCCTTGTGGCCGTTTAATTACACAAGTGGTTCTTCGGTTTGTTTAAATGTGAATGGCATGTAACACCGAATATTCTATATATGTACTAATTATAGGCAAAATGTGTGGTATGGTAAATACTATTAAGAACGTAACGCTGTTTACATGTAGTTGTGGACCACTATCGGAGTAAAAATGCAAGTCCTATGAATTTAGAAGCTTGTATCTCAGTAATTAGCAATTATAATTTAATGAAATAATTTAAAAGATCATTTATTCCTACAAAACGGTGTACAGTTTTAGATTTTTGCAATACATCGTTAATTTTCCGTATCAGTGTATGTGCAAAAAAGCGCTAATTATGACTCAAATCGTACAAGCGATCGACTTTAAAAATTAATTACGGGTGTATTATTGAAACTGAGTGGTAGATACTTATATATTTGAAAAATGTATACTTATTTGTCGATGTGAGATGCTTTTGAAGCCAATTGGTTTATTAATCTTAAAGCTATAATTTAAAACAGGACATCTTGTGTAACTGAGTATCTGATAGTTCGATATTAATAATGTTAACAGTAACATGAAAAGTTAAACCAATTATGTTGTGATCTAATACGATTCAAAAAAATAATGTGTTGTATGCAATCTATTGTTAAAAGAAATTTGGAAAGAGGATGGATGCTTCGGTCCGCGCGGTGAAGTGCAGTTGCGCGGGGAAGCTGTTGTCGTCCACTATTGCTATGAAGCTATGGTTTTCTACAATCCAAAAGAATAATCACATTGTTGTGGTTTGCCGCTCGCTGTTTACAATGTGGTAGATTACCTCTCGCGGGAATATGTGCGTCTTTCTTTCGCGATAATCATAACATTTACTTTGAATTACAAGAAGAAAAAATTTGTTTTCAATAAAGGAATAATGCAGCTTGATTTCAGTAATACAAATTTACCATTTAAAACAAGAATTTTTTCTTTAGTTTCCGTATATTGGAAAATAGTAAATTTTCGATTATAGCTCATAAAACCAGTTAATTATATCAATAATCAACATTTATGGGCATTCGACTTTTGAGAAGTATGTGTGCTACAACATTTTTAAATTTGGTAACAATTTATGGAACAATAACAATTTTATGATAAGTTAAAACCGACCGTCAGCCAGGAAAATGCTAAATACAGTGTTTTTATTTGTTAATTAAAATAACTGTTAAACAAGTAATTCTCCCATTTTGATTTTTACACATGTTAAACATAAATAAATGATTAATGTACTGCCCAAAAATAACGAAAAATCCCCCCCCCCCCAGTTTTTTTTAGTATGACCACTCAAAGTCAGGGGCCTTGCATTTCTACTCCGATAGTAGAATAAATTAAACTACGTACAATTAATGTTACGATGGAAATGAGGAAAATAAAATTATATTGAAAAGTAATGCAGCTTGTGATGAAAATTGGGTATAACTTTAGAATTTTAATTATTATGGAGAAAATATTTCAGTAAGATAGTAAGGAACTTCGTTCGTTACTGTATTCAATTTTCCGTCGGTGTGTCCGTGCGTTGCAAGACATGCGTATGTATAATCTTTGCTATCCGGGGATTTCAACTAGTTATACCTATATGAAGATCACGTTTATTGGGAATAAATTGACTTTCAAGTATTAAGAAGAAGCCCCACATATACAAAAATCTTAATCCATGAAGTCTTAAACTAGCTTCACCGCCATACTTCCTCAAATTTTTTCCTCGGCTCCTATTGGGCTGCTTTCTGGGAAGTCAATGGTGTTCAACAAATTTAAGGAACCCAAAAAACAATAGCCCGTATATGCTGTATTATACACCTTATTCTTCCCTTTTTCCCTTTTCCACCCTTATGTGCGGTATTCTCTTCCAATTTTACCGTTTTTTCGTCCCTATTTTTTTACTTGCTTCACCTTAACACCCCTGTAACTTTTTTTCACTCCCATACTTCGCATTTGATCCCCTCATTCCGACTGGGATTGCCTTTCACAGCGAGTCGATGTTGCTCAACAAAAGCAAATTTAAGAAAGATCCTCAAAAAGAAACAATAGCCCGCCCACTATACAAACATTCATCCAGTAACATCACCCACTTACACTGCGACGCCGACGTAAGTATTGATGTACTATTAATATCGTGTTAATATCGCAGAGACATTACATGTTCGCGCCAATAACGTCAGCACTGTAACATCGCAAACGCTACATTCACGCGATATTGTATAAACGTCTACTTTCTTCTTTATTCAATGTTGTTTGTGAACGTTAATAGGATATATTGTATATCTACTAACATTTATGCAATGTTTGTGGATTACAATCGCATTAACATCTATAAATCAAATCAAAGCGATATTAATAAATACACAAAAGAATGTCAAAAATATTTATTGTAACAGAGTAAACTAGTGTACGTATAATTCAAAAATAGAAACGTAAAAAATAACATGTTTCAATGGTCGTTCGTATTTCCTCTTCTTTCCCTTTGCTTGTGAGTTGCGCTGCTTTCCGTGGCGTAACCAATTCATCACTCGTTCTTCAAAATCGCACCCCCCCCCCCCCCCTTGACCCCCCTCGCCCCGCCATTTGCAAACGTCTTATGTACACTAATTTCAGCTGCTTAGTTAACTTTGTTACCTTGGAAAAAATTTTTTCTTATACCATTCAATTTTTATTTTCCCTACTTTAATCTAACCTAATTATGTTTACATCGCCTCAGATATCTACTACATAACACTCTGTGACTTAATTTGAATTTCGCACCAACTTGCAAAACCACAAGCGTCCATGTCTTAGTCGCGCGTAAGTGATCTTATTATCAGTTAAATGTACAACTTCAATATGTAAATTTAAATCTTAATTTATTTTCACCACTCAACTGGCTCAAAATTATTTCAGTCCATCATTAGAGCACATATCCTGAGTATATTAAGAAATATCAATATCCAATTTTTTAAATCAGTATTTTATCCTGTAGTTGTAATAAATTATAAGTGGGAATTTCATATTTTAATTAAAGCTAAACCAATTATTAAAATAAAATTCTGAATTAATCACCATTAAGTACTTAAAAAAATCATTGTATAACAAATTTGTTTCTGTGACAGTAATGTTAAAAACCGCCCTGGAATCTCCTTAGCGTTCCTAACTTAAGTAGGTAGGCTTAAGTACCCCTAATTAAGCTTAATTAACACTCTAAATCTGATTAAATAAAATAAATGGGAGTCACCAATCCACCACACACGAAATTTATTGATCTTAGTAGATACAGATAGTGATGGCCAACCGCAAGACCAAGACAAGACCACATAGGGTTTGGTCTTGTCTTGCACCAATTGGTCTTACATTGATATCCTTAATATCGATCTTGGTCTTGGTGTTGGTCTTGTACCAAATGGTCTTGTGCTTGGTCTTGCATGCAAGACTCTTGCAGTCTTGCATTTTTACACCGTACTATGAATGGTATCAAATTAATCGAAATTTTGTGTCGCTGGATGCTATTAAATTAGATTATTGCAGAGAATAATAATTTGGCTACATAGATATGTAGTGGATGTTTATGTAATTAATTGGTATTGGGTTTAATGATCAAAGTAAATTATAATAACTTAAATTATTTTAAAATTAAATACCAATTAATTATTTAATTCACGATCAAGAATACTTTTTTACTAACTTATGTTCCAGTATTGCGATGATAACTAAAAAAATATATTTATATTGAAGTTTCACAATAAAAGCCAATGTCTTGTTCAGAAAAAAATTTTGGTCTCAAGACCAAGACCGATTTTGGCCATGACTAGATACAGATTGAGCTAAGGATTAGCGATTAATTGATATTTTAATCACGACACGTTTCGACAATAATTATAATTGTCATCATCAGGTAATGCTAATAATGTGTGAAACGGTGTGAGTTCTTCTTCTTCTTCCGTCTTCAAAATATGCATCTTGTCTGTTCTTTCTTCGTCACCTAGGCCTCTCTCTCCTTTGCGTTGAGATTATCACTTCATATCTTTCGCGGTCTTTCAATACTTCTTCTGCCCACTGATGATTTGTTTCTTGTCGCTTTGATGATTCGTTGTTCATCTATCCGGTTAATGTGTTCGTTCCATTTGTGTTTTCTGTGTAATACCCATTCATTAATATTTTCCACTTTACACGTCCTTCTTGTATCTTCACTCCTTTCTCTGTCCCATAATATCTTTTCAGTCATTCTTCGTAGCACCTTAATTTCGCCTGTTCCTAGTATTCTGTTTCTTTTTGATGTGTTCGCACGGATTTCGGCGGGATATGTTATAAACATAAACTTACTCCTAGAACGGTGTGTCATCAAGGAAATCAAAGCCACGGGGAATATAATATTATTTGTAAATAAATTATGAACTTATTGTAAAAATTGAAAAGGGTCCCATTGTAGAATGCCTTCTACTTACATCAAACACATTAGGTGGTCAACTTCATTTTTCTTAATCTCTTATAGCAATTGGATAAGGCTATAAAGTTTAATCCAACCAAACGTCGCGTCGCAACAGAAAGCTTATAAATTATTCATTGGAAAAATGAAATATCTTTCTATTATTATTATTTCAAGAATGTACACTTAATGAGAGAAAAATCATTTCAAAACTAGCTTCATTTCATATTATGAGCTTTTCAGTCTTGACCAATCCATAAACTGTTTACGTTAAAAGTATACCGCGAGTTCAAAATGAATCAATAATAATAATACTAAAACTTTTTTACTCTAATTCGAAAATCCCTTACATAAAATTCGTTTAGTATAAGTAACTATTTAACTTTTATTATTCGCAAATTATAAAGTTCTCGGAATAATACAACAGAAATTTGTTGTACCAACTTTTAACAGCTTTGATCTCGTAAGCCCATTATACACTTCCCTTAACTTAAAATTACGAACTTTTTAAGTAACTCAATTTTAATTACTTACATCATGTTATGTGACTAATAATAATAATCAGTGATGGACTTTCGATTTTCAAACAAGAAAATATCTATCGTAATTGATTTTTAAAAAGAACTAGTGCCATTAAGTATGATAAATCGCGGGAGTTTGCCCGGCTTGGCCGGGAATTATTTTTCTGTAAGGAGAAATCAAACTGCAGGAAATGAAACACTCCTGCAAAAGCAGGAAATGGACTAAAAATCTCTCACCTCGACTTTTATCTTGAGCTCAACTTGAAAATGTATCTTCCATTTTCATTCGACACGTTTTTTTATTGTTATAAAATCAATTTTTGGCAGAAAATTTCAACGCTCAAACACTTGATGAAAATTTCCAGTTATAATGCTGAAATTTATAAAACTATAAATGGAGTTTTAACGAGTTTTAATGCAGCTTATCTAAACCGCTTTAACGAAAGAGATTAACATTTATAACTAACCGTATCCAACTTTTATAAGACTAATTAAATTGTACTGGATTGTATGGAAACTGGTTTACTGAAAGCTATTTCCGTATTCCAATTATGAATTTCAGAACACCCCCTAATAACCCTTTTTAGACAAATCCACTTTATACTACCTCACTCACAATACTCATTATTACCGCCCGATAATTTCGTTACTTTAATTAGCGATACTACACGAAATAATTTCGATTGCAAATTAATTACACTTAAAGTAAATTAAGCTTTTTTTTCTCTCTCTCTCGATAGGCATCTTAATTTCTTACCAGTAAATTTTAGAAGACAAATTAATGGGATACCTTTTAATGAAGTGATAGCTTAACGTGCTTGGATTAATTAAGTTGAGGAGGACGTATTTGAAAGGTTAAATTAAAGCTCGAGATAATTTATAACTTTTTGTTTACGTAATTTCGCGACGACGACGCGCGACGTTTCTGTAGTACGTATTGTGGATTATTTATAATTTTCTAAGTTAAAGGTTTGGAACTCCGTGACCCGCATTCAGTAAATATACGGTAACCTCCTGTTCCTGGTTATAAATTTTATAATAAATTCTGATATTGCCAGACACTGACACTAATTCGACTTTAGTGTCAAGACATCCCGCATTTGAAGAAATCAATAAGTCTAGATATTTATTATTATTTCTTTCGAAAAACTTGGTGACGTGATACATATACCCGCATACAATATTTTTATTTCTCTTTGGCGTTTTCCGCTTCTGCTGGTACTTTTATAAGTCTATGACGTCGTGAGTTCTTTACTGTTTTTCGTAGATCATTAATTTAGTAATTGCCTTCAACACACTATTACGATACTTCACCTCTCATCGAGTTAACGTTAATAAAATTATGACTGATTAAGAAACCGTTAAATGATTATGTTCGCATTACGGCCATCTATTAACATCGTTTTCGTACATTCGCACCCCCTAATGAATTTAGAGGAGAGAAATAATCTACCAAAGCGTAACCCTATTTCTAATGCAGCTGCAGTGTGAAAAATTACAAGCATTTTTATTTACCCTGTACGTTAGGTTGTCAAACATTTAACCAATTTGGTTTTGATCTAGAACCTAATCTATGATGCGCTGCTGATTAAATTGGTTCCTGTTTTTACTTCCCGAGTAAAGGGAAGTATTGTATTAGTGTTCAAAAAAAATTGACCTATACCAATTTTGACATATCTGCGTTTCTGAATATGTAGATACAAAAAATGAAAAAAAAATTCCGTCTGTCCTCTGTAGCCTGTAGTCTGTCCGTACACATTTCCTTTCAACGCGCTATACTCAGAAACTATTCAAGTTATCGAAATGCAGTTTTCGCCAATCGACTGCATTCGGGCCAAGAATGAAAATGACATTGATGACGTCACTTCCGGTATAAGATAAAATGGCGGCACTCATTTTTTATAAGATAAAGTTGCAGTTTTTTATGTAGTTCAAGAGTATTTTTTCTGAATTCAGCTATACTTATTTTTTGAAAAAAGTGTTAATACGAGGGAAGTCTCGTGGCAATACATGCCACAGTGCAAAAAAACGTTCCTGAAATGTTTTAGAAACGTATCTCTGAAACATGAAAAATCTCCAAAGCAGCGACAGAAACGTATCATACACATAATAGATGTTTAATGTCCACATTCAGAAACCTAGATTTGAAACAACACAAAAACGTTACATCGAAACATTTTATATCTTTCTTGAAACATATCAGAGAGTCATCTATTGATATGTAGGAGATATGTGTCCTTATAAATGTTTCATACGTGAATATTTGAAATGTCTCATATATGTTTCACATGAAACACACCTGAGTATAAAAAATTGAGATGTGTTTGAAACTACGGTACCGAGAGGCGTAACTGCTTTGAGGGGCTCTTTTCCCAGTGCGCAGACCCTACAGGGCTCCATGTACCCCGGTGGCTCGTGTACCAAGGGTCAAATTCTCTTCGTGTAGTCTGGGAGGAGATCGGTCATGCTGAAACCTTTTGCTTCAAGTGGAATTCGAACATCGGTCGCTTGTTTAGGAACTCGTCCAAAAGCCACGCAAACCCCCTGAGCTACCGACTCTTTGGTAAATAAGCCATTTAAACGTGCAATATCACACATCTATTTATAGTAGCACACGAATAAATCTATTTTTCGAAACGGAAATTTTTCGTTCCAATTCAACACTAAATTGTAATTTTGTATAAATATGTATAACATTCACATTGAAACGTGTATTTTTAGTTTCTTACGATATAGGCGAGGAAATAAAGCACTAAAATAAGCCAAACCTACCAAATCTTTGTAGTAAGACGGATTGAAATTATTATTATTATTATTATTATTAAATGGGGTTTTTGGGTTTTTGCATTCGCTTCCTAAATTCAATAGGAAACTTTGTACCTACTTTTGATCATGTTTTTTTTCGAAATTGCATTTGTGCAATGGAAAATGCATCCTGAAAAATGCATTTTCAGAGAAAAAATTCATAACTTGGTTATAAACTTCTAGAATCGACACAATTCGGGTTCACGGGGGTTTTCGAGGTCGCTGATTTCGAATATGACCTACAAATTGGCTCATCGCCCACATGGAGCTCATGATGGCTGAGCAACGTCATCTCCGAAGCTTTTTCTGAAATTTACTCTCAACTTATTCTAAACATCTCATTCGGGGCTTTTTCGGGTTGCTGATTCCAGATAAGGCATCGGCAACCGTCCCCCGCGTACCTGGTGCCTCGCACATCCGGAGATCAACGTCATCCCCTGGAGTTTCATTGAAGTTTCATTCCTATAGGGAACCGAAAATTGTTTCCGGAGATTTTTGGGTCGCTCAGATCGAATCTGGCACTGGATACTTTCTAACGAATACTTGGTGCACCACACCGGGGCAACAACGTCATCCTCTAGAGTTTCGCTTGAATTTTCACCGGAAAACAATTTTCGGTTCCTTATAGACTTCAAACGTCAGAGGATGATGTTGATACCCAGATGCAGAACAGCAGGTGCGAGGAGGGGGCGGTTGCCGGTGCCTGATTTGGAACCAAAAAAAAACCGGATGAGATGTCTAGAATCAGTTGAACGTGAATTTCAGAAAAAGCTTCGGAGATGACGTTGCTCAGCCATCCTGAGATCCAGGTGGATGATGAGCCAATTTAGAGGTCATATTCGGAATCAGCGACCTCGAAAACCCCCGTGAACCCGAATTGTGTCGATTCTAGAAGTTTGTAACAAAGATGAATTTTTTCTATGAAAATGCATTTTTCAGGATACATTTTCGACTGCACAAATGCAATTTCGAAAAAACATAATCAAAAGTAGGTACAAAGTTTCCTATTGAATTTAGGAAGCGAATGCAAAAAACCCCATCTCAATCCGTCTTACTACAAAAATTTGGTAGGTTCAGTACTTTATTTCCTCGCCTAATATGTTTCAAGTGATTAGGTTTCTGGTACAACGCTACTTCTGTAACATTAACATTGAAAGATGACTATTTTGTTTCAAACGAAACATCACATTTTTAATGTTTCTAAAATGTTATACGTTATCATTAAAGCTAGGATAGTTAGGCAAAAGGAAAGTTCAAAAAGGCAGGCAAAAGGCATGAAAAATCATCTAAAAAGGCAAAAAGGGACAAAAAGGGCACGGAAAAGCAAAAACTGTCGAGAAAAAAGCGTTAAAATCAACACACACATATTCAATTTAGGTCTAGACAATCAAACATTTATTTGAAAAAGTAAATACAGTTGATAGATGCGAATCCAACTTTATTCACTGGTTATACTTTTTGATTGCCTATCTGCTGGCATTCTTTTTCAACAAAATTTTCTGGCTAATTTGCACAAAGTCTGTATGCAGGTGCAGACTGCAGGTAGAAATAATACAATGGGAAATATTTCAAAGTAAGGAAAATGACTCATCCGAGTTATTACCTATAAGAGGCTAAAATATTAAAGAGAAAGGTTATCTTCAGTTTGTACACCAAATTCCTTTCCCTTTCAAACAATGTGCTTTCTCAGAAATTACCCAGAAAAAATGTTGCTGGACCACCTTTTATCTACCTATCCTGAATTCCTGACTGCTTCTTCTCTTACGTAAGTAATTATCCTCGCTTAGTCCTATAACTTTAACGTCAGAATTGAATAAATTGTTATTCTAGAAATTATCTAAAAATCTTGCAGGTTAGATAAAGATATAGCAGCTCGTTGTTATAAAGGAATAGCGTTACAGCGTTGACTGAATTATTCACTCAACGGTTACAGTTGAATACTATAAGTATTTTTTTTGTATTCTGTCTCCAAAGTAACCATTTTGCGGAGTGAAAACAATCCGGTAAATTCATCTTTAAAGGACAAGTACGCTAAAGTCGCTATGACAACCTTAATGCTGGATTTTCATTCGTTTTGACGTATTTACGATATCTTTATTTTGACTTTTTACGAATTTACTTGTTGTTGCTATAACAACGATGTCAAAGCTAAATATGACGTTTACAACTGTTCTGTACGTACCAAATTAAATTTTTATGAAATTAATTTGATAATTTAGAGAATTCATGCAAAAAAATGTTGTATGCATCACGTACGCAAAGCGTTTTAGTGGATTCGCTTCGCTTCGCCTCGTTCGACAAACTCGACTCATCCACTAAAACATCATTTTGCGTACTTGATACATAAATAACTATTTCCGTTGACTTCCCCATAAAATGAATTTTTAAGGACTCATTTGCAGACAAAAAACGTCATGTATTTGGACGCCATTATTTCTTTGTTCGCAAACCTTTTTCGTCCGTGCTGTAACAAGTGGTTCCTACGACATTAAGATGATTTTTTTTTTCAATGAAGTGTAATTAGCGGCAAGTACTAACGTTGGCTTTGATAGGTCGCCTACAAACAATTAAAATGTCAGTCGACGGGAAAATTCATTTTATGGGGAAGTCTACGGAAAAATTTAATATGCACCTCGTACAAAAACTGCTTTTTATGGCCTTGCCTGCTTGCTTGCCTTGGCATTCGCCTCGGCCAGCAATTGCAGGCTCGTCCATAAAATAGCATGTGAAATGCGATTGAAGGTGACTTTTTCATAACACTGGAAACATCTTTTGACTGTCGATATATTCAAATCCATTACCGTGGAAACAGTTATGTACATTCTTAGACGGCTTGGAAAACCACCTTTTCGCGATGGGAGGTCTCCTGCTTTAGTTCTATTTGCCAGTTTCATTACCTACTATTTCGTGACTGTTGCTGAAAATCTATCGGTTGGGCTGATTGTATCTACAGAATCTTAAATTAGAGTACCAGCCCTTAGGCGTAGTTATCTCATAAGAAGTCACCAAAATGTGCAGCTTTCGTCGACTTCCCTCTTATTTCTATGTACTTAACCCTTACTCTCTTCCAAGCGGTTCATTTCTTATGGCAGAACCTGTGCTGCTCTTTTCTAATGTCCATTATATCACTTGGATTCTATTCTTTTTGTAACATAATCAATTGTCTTGTTAATGTCATCATTTGTCGTTAGCGCCATCCATGTGTGAAACCCGGAAACTTAGTTACGCACCTAGGTAAAGGGTGTAGTAGTGAAAATACCAAATAAATACCTTAAGTATTCAGTCTAAGGATAAGGCTTGCGAATTTCATTAGCGGACATCATCTGCATTATGCGAGTTGTACACGTAGAGTGAAATAAAAAATTTGCACTTTTTGTAAACCTAATAATAACAATAACGTAATATAAAATGCACGTGCATTAGACGTAGCTTGAAATATGAAGTTAATAAACTACTATTTGCACACAGTTGCAATATCAAGTATCAGAAATATAAGTAAGAAACGTAAAACGCCCTTGATTCAATATTTAGGTAGACATATATGTAAATATCAGTGAACTGTTATTAGGTTCATACTGCAAAAGTACTTACTAACTTTGAAAATTACTTCTCTTAATGGAACGATAATCATGCTATTGAAGCTAAAAGCAGTAGTTAGTAGTTTCATCGTACGTAGAATCATCATCATCATCAATTAAGCCAACCGTGTTCTATTGCAATTAGTACATTCGATTAAGGAAGGATATCAACAATATCCCTACGTCGAGCCACTTAAGCCATTAGGGATTTAACAATTGTAGTGATATGAAATTTGTAAGAATTAAAAGAAAATCTTGTAAACTAGAAAGTTAGAATACCTACAGTTTGCTTGCACTTCTTTTTCATGAATAAGTTCAATGAGAAATAATTAATCATAAATAAGTACAATGTGTATCATAAAATCGTCGTAACTCAGTTTTCATCAATTTTACAGGGAACTACAGAAAAGGGAATATACACAGTATCAATTGAAAATTAAATGAAGACTGCATAATGCCATTACATTACATTACAATAGGGAGAAATGTCATTTTCTGGAGATAAACTTAGGAATTGTTACAGAAAGGCTTACCTAGTGAGTTTGGATAAAATAGAACCGACAAATATTCGAAGGTAATTTAATTTAAAACACCTACTCATTTTTGACAATACAACGATTTAGGAAACCTAACTGGCATGATAGGGATGGTTACCAATTGCATGTGTGATAGTTTACTTGTTCTTCTTACTGCACCCTCAACGGTACTTGTTCACGTTAAGATGCGTAGGTTATTAATTATTTCCCTTAACTTCATTGTTATCTTTTGTGTCTATTGTATATTCTGCATTCTGCATCTGGGTTAGAAAGTAAAGCAAGCTATTCTTCAAGTATGTCCTCTTCTTCATCACTATTAGTATAAGAAATAAAACTTCCAACCTTCCCTTGAAACTTTAATAAATCGGGAACCAATTGATGAAAGATTCGAATAGCTTTTGCACGATGGTGATGTACAATTAATATAAGTTGTGCGACATGTTTCGAGAACTGACTGTTCTCATTATCAAGCGAAATTATATAAATGTCATTAATAAATTAAAAGGTTGATAACTAGAAACTAATCTAGCATAAAATAGGTTAGGTTAACATAATATACTTAAAATTCTTAAAGTCTTCAAAAATCGTCAATAAAATTATAAAATTAAAGGGGCCTCGCAACGAGGAACCCAGGATGGCCTGAAGGGCAATGGAAAATGAGGGATGAATAAAATTATGGAGAAAAAGAGGGTGAACGCAAGTGAAAGGAATGAATGACCTTTGTTTGCTTCTTCATTGAAAAGTAATCAGTTTCATTTAATGTTTCATAAATACTTTTCATCGCCAAAGAAAGCATAGACCCAATTCTCGGCGGGAGAAGTGATAGACATAGTTTGCTCCAACGCTGAAGATATTTTCTTAACTAAGGGTATGCCGAAAGGGTAAAAGTGCTTACGAAGAAACTATGCACTACTAACAACCCCACAATAATGGCCAGAAAGCTCTGGTTCTGCCTGATAATTATAGGATAATTACCTCTAGATCTCATCCTTTGCGATTATTATTTCTTTCCAAAACTCAAAAAACACTTGACAGAGTGTCTCTTCTATCGACACACCACAAACATTTATAATAAAGCAATGGCAAATAGGGTAAATGTAACATGTAGCATTAAAAAAGTGTAAAAATAATTGTGAACTTAGTTGAGTGAATCAAAGACTAATTATGTCTATGCGCGTACGTAACAGACCAAATAAAGGTTTAACAAAGGGGATGGTTTCATCTAATCTTGACCACGTTTCCTAAGAAATACTGAACGATCACGGGGATAATTACGCAGTTTGTAAAGGTAAGAACTTCTGGGGGAGAAATGATACGAACAGCGGCATTTTTTTGTCTATTTTGTAAGGAACTGATTGGATAATATTATTACCGTTACTGTTGTTTTTGACAAAAAAAAATTTAAAAGGAAAAGTAAAAGGAATTATTATATTTTAGACATAACTTTTTAAGTAAAGTGTAAGGGTAATTCTTCTGTTCTATTTGGTATCCATCAGCTGTCAATATTTTCATTACCCTAGTAAAAATTGTCACCAATAAATTCTTTAATCTGCTTCCAATGAAAGCTCACTTAAGTTTGAAATGAAATTACATTTTTTGCTTAAATTACTCCAGATTTATTGCATTCAACTCCAATGAATTGAACGACGACGCCGACGCACATAGAGCAATATGTTAAGAGCCACTTTCGCAAGGCGTGTATAAATGACAAAAATGTACCTCATTCCTAGTATAAGATCTTGAAAGCAATAAATGATCAAAACTTTATCAACACGTCTGCAGTGACAGCTAACACAAGTCAATAAATAAGCTTTGTTTGAGTACGTAGCATAAATCTTTGTCAAATTCTTATTCATTAATCTCGTTTAATCCCTCTTTTTATTGCCGAAGGACAATTAAATATGGAGCACTTCAATCAAAAATTGCACATTAATAATTTATCTTGAGCTCTTTCGGTAAATACGAGAAATCTACTTCTTCATTTCCTTTGCAATAAAAGCGGTTTAAAACGGAATGGGGTTACATTATGCATAAATTTTAATGTACCCCCTTTATTGTCTTAGCGATGAAGCTTAAATCAACTGTAAAAGATACTTCCTCGGTATTTCTTTGTTGGAATCAAACCTATGGTTAGACCTTTCTCGACAGAAGTCTTTGATGGATTATTATTAAATGTTTGCGGTTACGCAGAAAAGTTCATAAACAATAATTTTTGAGAATACGTTCTATCGCAAAAACAGATAATACGCAATTGGTGGTAAATGGATGGCAGTGTCTCCCTTAATTGAAAACAAACAGGCCTGCGGTGGCTTTCCAAATCTACATATGTAAATTAGAGGACGACTACATTATCGTGTCAGAGTTTGCCAGCATGGCTGAGTGCGATAATGCATGCATGTTGCGATTGATTAATGATCTCTAGATTTGCTACTCCTCTCCAAAGTACTTCAGTCGAGTTCCATTCTACTCAAATTTAATTTAGGACAGTATTTTACCACCTACCTGTGAATTGTTATGTTTATTTATCGGTTTATTGTATTATCACCGTGTGAATAAAGTGTCGTGAAGCAAAGGCATTTATATAACGTTATGTCCTTTGGTTTAAAGGGAAATTGGAAAAGCTTGTTTTTTAAAATGGCTTTGGGCGACTTTTTATTTTAAAACCCTGTTATCGAACTTTGCGTTTTGTTTTGTCCTGCAAATACTATCTTTGTAGCTTTGTTATTTATAATTCATTCTCTAAGGGCATCGTAAACGTTGTATCAACTTTGTCGTTGTTGAATTACTGTTGTAACTACTGATAAGGAACATGTAACTTCCTGCTAAGTCCTCTAAACCGTTTTGTTTTCATTGTTTCTATAGTGACAAACGGTTGCACTGAGAATTATTTATATCTATGTATAATAATTTTCAACCCAGTTATCATCTTTAGTGTACATATTTTTCGTGTATCTCTTGAAGTATTCTGAAAAGGACACATTTTTGCGTTCCAAAACCCGAAACGGTCCCTTAACTTCCTACTTAAAATTTGTAAAGGTTATTAATAGCTGTTTATTTAATATATACGTAAGTTTTAGAGTTTTTATATTCAAATTGGAAATTTTTTAAGCGAAAATTCATCTCTATACCTTTCGGTTTCAAATTTGAAACAGATGTTCTGAAATTAAAAACTCATTTATTTGCTTGAAATAGCTTATAATATAACATTTTTGAAGTTATTTCGTTTAATTTTACTCTTACATCACATCCGACTTCTTGAATCCTGCCTTGTTGATGTTTGTAAATTAACGCTATTAATATATTTTTTACGTTAACATAATATTGTAATTTGCGTGCTTTTGACAGACAAACTTGCAGTCTCCTTATACCTAATAATGAGAAATAATATTGTGATCATTCAAGTGTCCCTAAGTTGTAAACGGTAAAGGAATTTTCTTTTTTTTTTACTTTCTCGCACTGGAAGTGGGTCAACATTTGAAACCCCTACAGAAGGCAATTCGTTATCGATACAAGTTTGGACGTTGAGTGACTGCGTGGAAAGCCATCAGATAAATGACTTGCTCAGCTGTAAGATTCCTGCAAGTGTCATGCACCGTAATATCTTTGATATCCCATGCATTGCCACTCACAACCCACATATTATGGGAGCACTTCATTTTGGCAAGTGGTGAGCAAGGTCAGCATCGGTGCCTCTGGTCATTACGACGATATTGGCTGCTGTATTGTGCACGGCATGAAGTGAATACGAGTATCTGCTTCTTCGTGTAACGCTCTAAGGCAATCCACATTGCGAGTTGTATCGGTAGAGTGAGCATGTGACTCTTCTTTAAATCCATCCTAGAGCACCACCTCCAGATCACCAAAGTCATGTTCTAGGATTCGTTTAGACAAAAACCTGCAATTATCAGCTTTATTCTCTGAGAGGAATATAAAGTTACTCCAGTTCTTTGGCAACGGTACATTGCAGTCATAGTTTTCTCTGCGTACTGGTGCTCTTTTCGAGATTGAGAAAGGTACCGATCAAACACAATGTGAACTTCTTGGTACTTAAATCCATGACTCGATATTCTTTTAATGAAGCAGTCAGCGGTCTAAAGACAAGACAAACGCCTTCCCATCGATTATGAGAATGGAGTCAGATTTCTGATTTACAGGGAGATGTTTGGGAACTCTGATCCCTGTACAATTTCTTTTACCAATGAAACCTTTTCCGTTGATCGGAACTCGCCGTTCACCGAGGCCAACGAAATAGGAACCACGCAGAACTCATGCTTCAGAATCTTTTTTAGATCAACATTCCTTCCTTCTTCACATGCAGCGATCAATACAGGCAAGAAGTCTCTGTCAATCTTCATTACTCGCTTTTTATTAGATTCTTCGGATCTCCTTATAAAGACCGCCTAAAGTGAGTGCCTTGTTTTTGTGTAACGTTGCGTGGTAGCTAACTGCAGACGCGTCAGTTTCTTGACTTCTGACAAACCTTCGACGCACAAAATCTGGAACTAATTCCACGCTGCGTTGTTTTGCTGACAGAAGGGCGTCAGAAATCTTTGGTGTGCCTATATTGCCTATATCTTTAGTGACTACATCTCACTTCCGGTCGGGATTTCGCTTGGGAGACCGGTATTTTCGGATTCAGCAGGGTCGAAATAGGGGAAAAAGGCAGTTTGCCCAAAAGTAATATGAAATGCTTCTAAAATTAAAACGGAGAGCTTTTTTCAATATTTTGTCTAGACTATGTAGGAGGAAAAAAAATCGCGGGGTGTGAAATGCATCATGTTCAATATATCAAGCAAACGGGAACACAGAAAATCATTTACCATCACAGTTTGTTAATTCTCGTCGTTCATCGGTTTCAAAAATCCATTTTTTTGGACGCTCCAAGAGCTCTACTTGTGAATTTTGGTCAACACATGTGCAGCAATTGTGCTTGTTACCAAACTCAGGAGCTTCACTACTAAAAATAAATTTCTGTCCGAAATTTGAGTGAATTCCTGGCTGAACATAGAAATTTTTGTGCAGAATTCTCCAAGCTGAAACTACTAAAAGTTGCACTTCTTGTGCACGACAAGAATCGATAGGTTTGGTCACGTAAACTATCTTGCGCTGATGTCATATTTGTTTGATTCAGACCCTGTAACTGTGCACAGCGATTAGTTGGTTGAATACGATGGTTTTTTATACAGGGCATAGCAATTGCGTAATAATTTTCAACCGTGATTGAAAAGTTAATAATTGATGTTATATAAATATACTTTTTTATGTACAATGTATGATATCGATTTTTCAAATTGGGTAGAATGTGCGTACTGATGTTATAATGGCCAGTGGGGAAATACGATCAACGAATTCTACAAAGAATTATTGAACCGTCTACAAGGGAACCTAAACGATGCAGACGGTGAAAAGTAATGGAAAAACCATATGCTTTTTGAATCCCATTATGAGCCTGGTCGTATGAAGAAGCTACATAATCATTAATTCATTACTTAACAATTTTGTCTCCTGGTAAGAAAACTAAACATGGCGCTCATCACCGATTAGGTTGGTATATACCATTTGCATGTAGAATGGTAGATTATGCTTTTCTACTATTCTTTTAGTTTCATTTACATTTAACTTTTGGGGATCAATAATTCAAAAATCGTCCCCTTTCTATTAGATAATCATAAGCAAACCTAATAAAGTTCAGGGTAGTGTTGGGTACTTGAGCCATTTCAAAGGACTCCGGCCCCTATGGTTATGAGGGTGATAATTAAATCGGTGTTTCCATTTGGGGTAAAGCCGAAACAACTTTTTTTGTAGTTTGTGTCTGTCGCTCTAAATCTAAATGGAAGTGGTTATAATAGATAAATAGATAACTTCTTGCTTACCACCCACACGACACTCTACGTACAATGGACATCCGTTTATAGTCCACAATAAATCATAAATCCATACGTCCATGTACTAAACATGGACGTACATTGAACGTTCATATGTGTGCCTTACATGGACATATTCTAACAATTGTACAATGGACGTCCCATGGACGTACATAACTTTGTTACAAAATTTTGGATTCGTTGTGAAATTATATATACGTCAATATATAGATAATTGGTTGAAAAAATTTTTTTTAACGAATACCTAACGAGAAAGTGTATAATTTTCTACAATATGTTTCCAGCAATAAAAAATTAAAGTTTCCAGCACTGTTTAGTGATAGTGACAAATAGAAAGCAACTAAAAATTGCCGGTTTTATACCATATCAGGGGCGTTTCGTCGGTGCTCGGTAGCGCTTCATCGTGGTTCGGTAGCGATGTTACACGAACGCGCATTCGTGTCTGTCATGTGGGGGTTTGACGTCACGTGTGGGCGCGACTACCGAGATCGGGGTTCGGCGCGTCATCGTGCGGACTCGTTTTTGCCGCCATGTTCCCACACTATAACCTAACTTTATTCTGTTTTTGAAGTGTGCTTGTTGAACGTTTTTAATAGATAAACAAAACGTTTTTTAGTGTAGTAATAGTTAATGAATATTCGTACTTATAATTCTGGTGAGTACAAGTATATGTATGTTAATAAACATGAATTCTAAAAAATTAAAAATATGCTCTTCAATATATCGACCTGCTATTTTCTGCTATTTTCCTTTCAAATGACATAAAATGCAATATTATTATAGGAAGAACTGGTGTAGATGTACAAGTGAAAACTAAAATTTCTCAATTACATGGATCGGTTATCGCTCAACGGCCCATTCATAATAATGATAAACGTAACCCATCTGTGAGGTCTACTGATGTGCCCGAGGATGTGGCCAAAGAACCGGAGCCCTTAGAAACAAATAGCAATCAAGGAAATTTTCCATTATCCCATTTAACTGAAAAGAGGTATTATATAATGATGTTGGATGGGATAATAAGATATTAATGGTTGGATTTTAGAATTATTAACAAAAGTATTACAAAAACAAAATATAATGTCAGGAATCTTAAGTACTATTAATGAAAAACTAAAAAAGCTGGAAGACAATAATATTCCTGCAACGTCTACGATTAAAGAATTTCAATCGGTTTTTACAAAATTCGATTTTTCTATAAACGCTGAGATGATATTAAACAATTTTGAAAATTTTTTAAAGAATGAGGATGAATTTGATGCTGTTGTAAGTATTTCTTTTATAATTAATATTTTGAGACATTCTTCTTATTTTATTGTACCATTTAAATCTTTTTTGACTGTATTTAGATCAAAATAATGCATCTCTTAGAATTCATCGAAGCAAACATGAAAACGGGAAAAGTGAGAACTAAATTATTTATGTACTTTAACTTAGCAGAGCCACTAAATCGTTAGACTACAGGAATCATGTTTGCTTCGGTGTACTGTATGTAACAGAAACATTATTTAACTAAATAAGTTTTTGTTGCAGGTGAGAGAGTTTTCAAGATTGGGTGGAACCAATGAATATAATCTGATTACACGTATATTGGAAAAAGTTATTACAAATAAACTTGCTTCAACATTCAGCTACCTTGGGAAAAAACAGAAAAAACCATTTAAAAATCTTCTTTTAAATAAAGTGATAATAAGTAAGTATATGCATTGTTATAATAATTTTCCTTCAACATTGGTATAAATTTTAGAAGTTGGTACGACAGTCTTTTCAGCGAAGACGGAACTTCCTTTCGAAAAAGCTGTGGCAAAATGGCTAAGGAGAGCCAAAGAAAGAAAGGATAAAAGTACTGTAGCAGATTGAGTTATGATTTTACACACTTATTTTTGAATTAATAAATCATATTAATTAAGAGAATTTATTTATTAATTATGTCTAAAAATGTACGTCCGCTGGATGTCAGAAATGGACATCCACTGAACGTCCACTGGATGCCGGAAATCGACATTCAGTTAACGTCCATTTTGGTATCATCTGGACATCCTATGTATGTCCATCGAATCTACACGTACGTACAGTGGACATTCAATGGATTTTGAACTTAACGTACCATGGACGTCCACTGTATGTACCAGTGTTAATTGGGCAATTACAATTTATTGGCCGATTGTCTTCTATATACTGAGCAGGCATTCCTTCCATTAACTCATGATAACTAACGTTATTAATTTGTCACTGATATTGAGAATTTCTCACCGTAACATCATTTTCTTCCTGTAAGCTGCACGTAAAGTCGTTTCCAAAATGTGCAAAAATCGTACCCATCATATCTACCACATACGGTTCACTCAGAGTGCTATTAGTCGCTCAGCAGCAGACAAAAGAGATTATATTAAAATAAGGCCTGACATCGCTAGTTCTTTCTTACCCAATACCTTGCATTGTATGCCAGAAAAGCCTGTACTTCTGAAAAATATGGGTCCGTAGCCATTATTGCATGATAAGGTCTCCAGGCACCCTTTCACTAACCCTTTCGTTCATCCTTTCCTTTGTGTCAACGTTGTTAGTAATGGGTGCAACTTATTATTTTTTCCCTGATACTAAATTTAATCAAGAGAAGCACCCTTACGTGTTTTTCCGTCATTTAATTTTATTAATCCTATAAGTTTTCTGAAACCACTGGTCACCCACCCTTAAAGTGGACTTATACTCTGGTATACATTTCTATATATCAATTTGCTCAAAAATGCATGAGGAATACTTTTATGTGAATGAAGAGTAGATAGTGAATGTAAATAGAGCTAAAGAGACAAAGAAGTATACGTGACAGTTAAGTTAGTAATTTCTTTTTGTATAAATGTAAGCTGGTAATCCTTTGTTGAAATTGTACTCTGATTTTACAAAGGGTGGCCCAAGACCTCAGAGTCCTTAACCTTCAACTACTACTCAGTGAGAAGTCGATAACACCGGTTGTTACCATAATTTCAGTACGGAATAGTCTGCACAGGGTTCTGTTATAAAGTGGTACCGAAAAGAAGGAAACAGGGAAATAGTAGGATTTATATTTGGTTATGGGGTTCATATAGTTCACTGGTGGAGGATATGTAAAAACAATTTTCTCAGCGTACCAAGTTCAAACAGGAAGCTTCATTCAGACTATTTCAAGAAACAAAGAAACGAACTTCATGAATTTTAAACAAAATTTGAACCACATGCTGGTAAAAGTCACACCTCCGTTGAAACCTGTTGGAACAGGCTGTATCCACAGATGTTGCAGGGTTATCAGTGTTAATGTGCGGTATGAATTCTTATAGACTTTGTAGTGTAACTTAATGCGAACGGAAGATTCTTCACTTTTAAATAACCAAAACAGTTTGTTAGCGAACTGTTTGAGTGATAAAGGGATTAGCTTCCTTGGCAGAACTTTTTTTGAATATCGGTACATCATCAAACGAACGGAAGAGAAATGTTCAATACAAATGACAACATTTCAGAGAAGCGTTGTAAGGAATCATCTAGTGAACTATATTCTAAGCATTTGCTATAAATTTACACGTTGATGTTCCTTCTTTACTGTTCAGCAGTTGACACAACCTTCTTTGATACCCTCACCTAATGCTTTAAGCTTTCATTTGGTTACACAATTTGGTAAATACTATAATGAGATGAAGTAGTATCCTTTCTCCAAACTTATTGGAGACACTTCAGTTAAATCATAGGCATCCTCGCTTAGTCCAAAAAAAAACTTTGACAAGTGGAAATGCGACCATGAAGACAATATTTATATTTATATAATTTCCTGGAGTGAACGGTGGGAAAGTGATCCTTTTAAGACATTACTGAACATCATTTACCATCTGCCCTCCGTAAATCTAATTTCTAGAGAAATAGACTCGTTGAACCATCTCTTGTAAAGCTTGTTTTCATGTGAGACTACGTAGGTAGAGGTCGATTGAAATGTAAAGAACCTGTCACGTGATCTCTACAAGGAATGAAAATTGAAATAGTCAGCTTATTATTTCCGCTCAAAGGTCCAATTGCACTTAATTGCATTTAGAACTATTCAATCTTTATGTTTGTACAATTTTTAATGATATTTTAAGTTGTACAGCTACATATTTATTAGTTTCTTATAGAGTAAAGATCACGTGACAGGTTCTTTACATTTCAATTTACCTCTAATACGTGTTAAAGGATATAAAAAAAAAGTGAAGATACGTTTATAGAAGGTAGCCTTACAAAAAGTCCACAATAATTTATCATTAAGTATGAAAGGACCGGAAAAGTAACAAAGAAGTGTAAACTTCTAAAAATCCTTTATTAAAATATTTTTCTAAACAGAACCTACATCCTGGAAAGTTTATGAACTTTTTTTTGGATCATTCATTACATTTTTATAGATAAGTCTAGCGTAAGAAACTAGGACAAAATAATAAAGCACAAAATACTATTTCCGTGTTGTGAAAAATAATCTCTTCGTGACTAGAAACAATTTATTTTACGAGATTATTCTACACAATTAACTGTGACTAATAAAATTCAAATCCTTTGTAAAGAAATATGTTGATAACGATAACTTGTGTCACTTACATCGCGGAATGACGACGATTTGTCGGAAAAATTATGAAATTTTCAATTCTGTGACAAAGACCTGGATTACCGCACTTATACACAAAGAAAAGCAGCTTATTTGTATTTGAGTTCAAAGCATTAGAAACAGTGACTTCTAAAGTCGATCGAAGGAAGGGTAATTTACGAAAATAATACTCGAAAAGTAGGTATTTGAAAGAGATTTTTGGTGAAGATGGAAAACGATATTAAAAGGGGGAGATTAAGCTAAAAAAAATTCCCCCTTACCTGCTAAACTTTTCCTTTTAATATAGTAAAGGATTATTTTGTCATTTAAATATTCGTTTTTAGAAATTTTATCTCAGTCAAAGGGAGCTTTCGGTAATTAAGTTAAATTATCACGCTTTTAATTACACTCATATGAGTTTACTTTACCTTCCTTTTAAGTTCAATATTGCCTTCCTACTTCAAACTTTCCTGTTATTGTTATTTACTCAACCTCACGCACAGGAAACTTCAAGATTCTGACGTATCGACCTGAATCGTTAGTTCCAACCTTCTTGTTAATACACACAATTTGGTATACGTGCGCTTTCATACCGGCACGTGTATTTAAACCTATTTTCGAGATTAAGAAGGCCGGCGTAAATGCGTTAGCTTCATCGATGGAAAAAGAGGTAGGAAGAAAAAATGAAATTTGCGGTTGCTAGGATAACACTCTTGACTTCCCATAAAACGAACTCAAAATTAGAACGCTTTTTAGGTGTTGGTTTTCTAATATTTTCTCACACGTAATTTAATTAGGGTAAGTGCTCCTTTTTTTTCCAACGTATATTGTAATCGAATCGGGGACGTGTTATAAAGATTACGGCTATTATAAGCTCGAAACTTTGATGATCGCTTAACTTGAAAAATTAATTTTCTTGCGTAATCGATTAAGATTGATGGATTTAAAGACGCCATTAAGTTAATTGTAAAAAAAAATGCAACTTCTCTCTAGTGCTTTTGACGGAACTTTTAAAAAGTGATTGATTATTTTCTTGCTTTGTGACCATTTTCTATAAAAGGGTTTTGGGCTGTTTTCATTAAATTCGGATTAAAAGATATTCTACACTGTTTAAAAACAGATTAATCACAAATGCTTTTAGAGATATCCAAATTGATTTTTTCTAGCATGTCTATTCTTTCTTTTGAGTCGTATTTAGAAAAATTCTTTAAAATTTTCACATTCCTTCGGGTGAGGCTACACGAAATCTTGATTGAACCTTGAATTACAACCTTTATCGTGCTATACATTTCACAACAATTTGGGGGGGGGGGGAGGGGGGAATGAAAGACCTTCATAAGTGTGTTCGCGTATATAAACTTCAGTGCTAAACAATTCACATCACACCTGCAATGTTATTTTATATCTTACAAGTGGGGGATTCGCACTATCTTTTGGGCAAGGACAGCATCAACAGCATAATTGTGTGGTATTATTATTATTATTGATACTAGGGGTGGTCCCAATAGGTTCCCGCACTGCGACCTTTTGGTCTATTGTGCTCCGCGGTGTTGTTTAGCCTTCAAGAATACCTGTATCTTTCACAAAATCCAGGATTTTAGTAGGGCGAATCTTCGTTACTTCCTCTTGTGTAATTTTTTCATTGCCAAGTAAATGTCTTTATAAATGCCTTACATTGGCAAATGACGTGATAGGGCGTTTCATCTGCCTCACCACAACCCCTGCATGTCGGGCTTTCGGTCAGTCCCATGTTGTGCAGGCGACAGTGGCCCGAAACCATTTCTGTCGCAAGTTTTATCTTCATCCTGCTTACCTTTAATTAAGATGGACGTAGCTAGGTCGCCGTTTGGGGTTTCCAGGAAAATCTTGGAATGACTCTGTCCTGGGATTTTCGACCAATGTCTGCAATCCACTTTCGTGAGTATTGCCTGAATCTCCTTTTTGGCTGTGTTATAAGTAATCCAACAAGCCGGTTCGATTCCTCTGTGTTTTTCTGTGACGTCCTCATGGATAAATCTGTTAAAAAAGAATATTATTTTTGAAATACTGCGATTTCAGGAAAGGTGTTTATGAAAATCGTTCATCAAATAATGTATTTGCACCCACTGACGTGAATTCAATGTGCACTCTTCACTGCGATAAAGTAAGAAGTAAAATCTATCCCTTTATATTTTTCTTAAAGTTTTTTGTTAGTGTTCTGCATTTATGAATATGTGCCACCAAAACAAAACAGATAATTTATAAAAAAATGCAAAAAGAAAAACTCCTGTGGCCAAATATCGGATCAAAATAAAAACACGCAAACAATCAATAAATAATTCCATAACATTGTCGTACATTTTTGAAATTATTATGGTCTCTCTTTCGGTTTGGGATTAACTTATTTGACATAATTCCCCTTATAATAAAAGTTAATTGTGTCACTATATTTTTTTGACATAAAATTAGTGTCCGACCGAAGGTCGATTTCTGGCCGAAGCCGAAGCCGAAGCCGATTAATCGGCTTTTGCAACAACCTTCGGCCGAAGCCGAAGCCGAAGGTTTAATAACCCCAAGAAATTCAGTTCAAGATTGACTAGAAGTAAAGAATTAATGATGAAATTCATAGTTTTTAAGTTTTTAATGCTAAACAATGCTGAATAACTAATGTGGACTGTAAATAATAATTACTATCACATTAAAAAAAACTTGAAATTAATAATAATTACTAACCAAAGTTAAGTAGTCGTACGTACCAAAGTACTTAACCAAATGCGTGTGCTAACTGCTAATTTGTTTTGTTTTGATTTAGTTACCGGCGATGCAGGGTGATCCCGGTCAATCCCCGCCCGCCGCGCGACTACTTTTCATCGCAATCCCGCGCATTTCGAAATAGTTCGTTGATTTCCGGTATTAGCTAGAAACCGTCGGCTTCGGCCAAAACTTCGGCTTATTTTAGCCGATGCCGAAGGTTTGGCCGAAGGTGGTATTTTTGGCCGAAGGTGGCCGAAGCCGAAGCCGAAGCTTCGGTCGGACACTACATAAAATATACTAAATTTAAGAGGCTTTTGTGTGTATATTTACTGGTACATGTATGTAGCTAAAAAAAGGCTAAATAAAGATTATTATTATTATTATATTATTTGTTATAGGTTGAACCACTGATCGTAGCACCGCAGCACTCACTGGTGAGTACATTGTCTCGTTTCATTTCAAATTTCGGTTTTAGTTTAACCTTCATTAAAATGAATTACATTGTATCTTAATGACTTCATATAATTTGCGAATATCGGAATTTCAAAGTTCCGCTTTTGCCATTAATGATATTGTAGGCAAGCGTGAATTTCGTTGCTAGCATTTTGTGCGCCTAAAGGTCTGAACTATGACATTTTAGCGTCCTTTTAGACTAGTTTGATTTTTTTCAATGCTTATTTATTTATGATGCCGTTAAGCAGCATAAATTCTATTCTCTTTATGAGTTTTACTTACACACAACGTTACATTTAGTGCAGAACCACTGAGTATAAAAGCACCGTTATCATCTTAACCTAAAACGTCTTACATTTCATATTTGTGTCGCAATGGGTGCCTCGTATTTAGAAAGTACATTTAAAACAGGAACAGCATAAAACTAAAAAGGTAATGGTGATATTATATTCAATTGACTCATTTCGACGCATGACATTGCAATTCTTCTTGTTATTACCATTACCATCAGTTTGAGAAACAATGAATGTATAGTACAAATACGTTGGAAAAATAAAATTAGCATTTGATCCAAATTTAAGAGAAGAAAAAATTCAAAAATTATAACAAAATTTAGCAAAACGAAAACTAAATACAATGGCAAAATGCAAAAAAAGAATCTATAAAACCGCATAGAGAAGAAAGACAGAAAGATTACGAAAGAAAATCAGAACGAACCACCACTGAAATAGGAAAGAGTCTGGTATCCAAAAAGGGAAAATGCAAATGGAAGAGCCTTAATTGAGGAAATGTCCGAAGCGGAGAAGTGGGAGAAAATGGAAAAGTACTGGAGGTGGACGTTGGGGTTAGATAGAGAGACGCTAGGGTATATCGTGGGGGAGGAGACGAAAGCGGTAAAAATAAGTATCCAGGCAGGAAAGAGCGCAGTGAAATATGAGGAGGTGATCCGGAAAAGGGAGGAAATTATTAGGATAAATGAGTGTATGAGAGAAATCAGAAAAGAACGGATACGGTGGGGGCAAAAGGAGAGGAGGTTGTTTTATGAGAGAGTGGGATATGCGAGGGAGGAGATAGAAAAGAGAAGAGAGGAAGGAAGGGATATGGTAGGGGAATTAGTAACAAGAGATAAAGATGTCCTAGGTCAGGAAAGGAGAGAAAGAATAGCAGAGGGAAGATATAATGAGAGATATATGGAGATAATGGTGGAAGGCATATAGTGAGTGATATAGGGTTAACGGAGAAAAGAATGGTGGCAAGGTTCAGGTGCGGGAACGAGGAAAACGAAAACAAATACTGGTGGGACGATGAGATGTGTAGGGAAGGGAGGGAAAATATATGGCATATTATGAGGAAATGTGAAGAGCTAAGAGAAGAGGAGAGAGAAACAAAGGTGATTTTTGGAGGGAAGGGGTGAAGTGAATGAAGGGGGTGATGGAGAGAAGGGAAAGGGTAGAGAGAAGGGGACAAGAATAGAAAGTTTTTAATTTATCGGGGGTAGGGGAAAGAAAGAAAGGAGTGGTAGAAATAGGGTTTTTGTTTTTTATGTTAAGGTACATGAGTTACAATCGAATATTTTGTTAAAACATAATATGTATATAACAAATAACAAATAAATAGAAATAGAGTTAGAAAACAATGACGAAGTATGATGCGAGGTTTTTGGGTGCTTGATTAGATTAAAAATACAAAATACGTACACTATGGGGGTGGAAACTTTTACTTCATTTAACTCCCATTTAAAAAAATGACCGAAATCTCTAAAGTGGCGCTATCTACAATTAAATTGATAATGTCATCATCTTTCAGCCATAAAACTTTTGTCTGAAACATTTTTTGGAAAAATTGTCCTTTTTGAGATATTCGCGTGTATTGATTAAAATGGTCTACCGTCTACCCTATACAGGGTGTTTCAGAATAAGATGCTGATCCTTAAGGGTGTGAATCCTTATGTGATTTTAGGAAGAAAAGTTCAAATAAACCTATGTCCTAAACCTCTTAAGTTTTGAGCTACAAGGTGTTAAAGTTTTAAGAAAAAAAGTGTTTTTTTATCGTATCCTTAATAATATCCTAGATATTTTTATTAAATTTGGCACACGCCCTCTAAGCATCAACAGCCATTTTTTGATAAAAAAGATTTTTTAATTTTTTAACCAGTGGCGCCGGTACAGGATGTGAACTAGATATTTTTGGAAAAATATTATGCACGCCACTGATTTTTGTTAAAATAAAAATTATTTTTAAAATTTCCATTCATTTTAGGGTAAATTTGATTTTTTGACCTTTTTTCGTCCGACGAACGGTTTCCGATAAAAAAAATAAAAAGCATTTAATGCGCATGCCGCTATGTGCCTATGATTTCTGAAAAGGAGGCTAGAAACTTTGTTGTCGAGGAAATAATTGCAATGACAAAATAATATGTTTATTTAATAAATTTTTCCATGAAATTAAAAAAAACTAGCATTAGATAACCTGAACAAAAACGAAAATAATTTAGAGGAGCTGTTGAAACTTTAAAACCTTGTAGCTCAAAAGTTAAGAGGTTTAGGACATAGGTTTATTTGAACTTTTCTTCCTAAAATCACATAAGGATTCACACCCTTAAGGATCAGCATCTTATTCTGAAACACCCTGTATAGGTGCGTTAAATTAATGAGGAATAACACTAACAGGCAATTAATTAAAATCGACTTTTTAAATATTTACTTCCAATTCAATAAATTAAATGGTGCACAACTTACGTACAATTAATTTATGTCAATGCCTTACAAATTGATTTTAATTTATTTTCATATAAACGAATCTACGCTTAATTTCATTTTGATTAAAACGACTTTAGCAAATTGTTTTTTATTAAAAAAAAATGTTTCATTTGATTTTATAAAGGCAAATCAAATATAAGATGTTTAATTAATGTTACTTTTAATAAGTGAAATGTCGAAAATAAATGTTAAAGGTTTACTTATGAAATTTGTGTTTAAAATGAAGAGTTTGGTTTTTGTTTGGTAATAAAAATAATTGGATTTATTTTTATTACTTTTGTTTGTTAGCTTTGGCAATGATAAGCAATTAACTTTACTTTCGGGGCGTGTGAAATGTTTTTATTTGTTATGCGAATTTGAAAACTTTGTGGTTGTTAGTAATTCAATGAAGGAACTTTACTTGAATAAATAAAACATTAAAAAAACAAACTGTTTTTCTGTTATCTTATATTCGGTTCACAATTTCTATGAATTTTTATTTTCTTTACCATCTTCCACTATTTCTATTATTATTTTGACTTTTTTTTTTCAACAAAATTCCTTTTTTCAATTCCCCCTCTTATGTATACTGTTTCTTCACTGTTTTCTATTTCTCGTTTCTGGCTTTCCCTGCACACCATCTGTTATTATTTTCTTCTCCCCTATTGTTCATCGTCTTTTTGCATTTTTGTCGAGAGGAATGCCCACCTACGTAAAGTGGCTTACCCTGTTCATTTAATTTTGACTGTATCATCCGATGAAATGAAGATTTTGACAGCTTTGTTTTGCAGTAGGTACTTTATGTACTCTCTTTCGTTGCCTATTTTGACTCACTGTATTGTGAGCGGTATGACAACACTGGTACGTTAGTTGCGGTGGCGCTGAGTGCGTATATGCCGCACGCTGTCCTTCAATCATTATCACTTCCAGACAATATAGTGTTGCCTACATCTATGCTTTAATTCACATAACGTTATCATGAAACTCTTTGTGAAAGCGAGCAGAGCGATCTCGGAAATTGTACCCGTCACCACCGCCACCATTTTTTTACTGCTTCACCACGCGACCTTTTTGGCATTCGTAGACATCCAAAATTTAGACAAAGTCTTTCTGCAGGAAAGAGACCATTGCATTTTGGCAATGAAAAGTAAGTAAATTTGATGGTTTTGCTTCATTGGAAAATCATTTCGATAACCCGCTCCAGAACTCCTTTTGCTTCATGGTAGGTACGTGTAATCACAAATATTATTTTCAAAACTGTTGGGTTGTTTTGAAAACCACTTTTTGTAATTGTCTTATAGCGAAATTAAAACAGAATGTACCTTTGCTGTCCGTCAGGATTATTTCTTATGGTTTCTGGAGGCTTTTTAAAAGTATTTGGAAAGTAGTAAATGTTGCACCGTATCCCTTTCTTGTTTATAAACTTTTGCATCTAAAATCTGCCGGCATGTTTCGACTTATAGTCATCCTCAGGCTAAGAGTATAATATGTGAGCACTAAGACTAAATTAGAATAACATACTTACTTAAAAAGTAGTGTAAATTGTAGATGAATGAAATGAGGGCGAGTGAAATGTAGTTAAATTGGACGAATTGAACAGGTCAAACCGCCATCGCTAAAACCGACAACCAATTAACCCTTGAAAAAAGAGGGACTACGTTACAAACCAATTTTATTGAAATCGAAGTAAAACGGGTAAGACATCGAACCACGCTGTAAAAAGGAAGGTTAGGAAATAAAACCTCTAAAAACAATACTTACGGGAACCACCAAACAAATACAAAATAAAATTTTTTAACAAAAGATCGACGACATCGCACAAGGGGGGATGTCGACGTCCCAAAAGAATTAGAAAAATTGATCAAAAATTAAACACCGATCACGAATGAAGACAAAAGTTAAAATGGCCAAAATAAAAGTGGGAAAAGGGGTAACCTATAACCAAAATAAATATACAGGGCAAAATAATATTACAAGGTAAACGGAAATAAATGGGGTTAATAATTGAACAAAAGTAAATTTTGGTTAATTTTAAGCGTCTCATTTAAAGAAAGAGACGGGTTTTGGTTATAATAATTGACAATTTCTTTTGATTCTAACAAGTTGAGTTTAATTCCTTTCTCACAGACGTGCAAAATTCCGTAGTTAGAGTTAGGGTCAAAGGAATGGTCGTGGTCTAGTATATGATTCGCAAGTGATAATTTGGTAAAAATGTTGTTATTCTTAATGCATGAGAAGTGTTCCTTGAATCTGATTTTAAATTTTCTGCCGGTTTGGCCGATATAGACCGCACCGAAAGTACCACAATTTAACTTATAAACCCCCGATTTCTCGAGGATATCGGTGTTGTCTTTAATATGAACTAAGGACTTCTTCAAATTGTGTTTGGGGGAGAAAGAAACATTGATACCAAATTGTTTGAATAATTTTTTGAAACAATAAGAAGCGAGGCCGATAAACGGTAAGGAGTGGAAATTATGTTGGGAGTCACCATAAGGGGATTGTAGAGTGGTATGAAATTTTATTTTGGATTTCCGTAAGTATTGCTGGAACACCTTTTGGACAATGGGATAACCATTTCTGGAGGCGACGTCTAAAATTATGTCCGTGAAGTTAGCGGCCTCATCAGAAGCACAAACGAAAATTTTGGTATCATTCGTTAGTGCTTCGTTTGTGCCTGTTTGTGCTCCAACAAAATCGATTGCGACCCCCATACGTTTTCGAGAAAACGGTATTTTCCAGGAGGCTGATAACTTCACGCCTCGTTGGAAGCACAAACGAAAAGTTAGGTGTCATTCGTTAGTGCTTCGTTTGTGCCTGTTTGTGCTCCAACAAAATCGATTGCAACCCCCATACGTTTTCGAGAAAACGGCATTTTCCAGGAGGCTGATAACTTCACGCCTCGTTGGAAGCACAAACGAAAAGTTAGGTGTCATTGGTTAGTGCTTCGTTTGTGCCTATTTGCGCTCCAACAAAATCGATTGCGACCTCATACGTTTTCGAGAAAACGGCATTTTCCAGGATTTTGATTTCGTTATTTTTTCTCTGTGTTTCAAGCATCGAGTCTTTATTATGCTATAATTTTTGTAGCCGTCGTCTCTTTTTATTTTCCAAAGTCCTTTGATATACTTACTGACTCATAGTCATGTATCTATTTCATTCTCAAAGATTTTCTTAGTAAATTGAGTATCTTCTGGTGAATCTAATATTACTGCATAACATGGTCGCCATTCTGTAACTTAGGGTGGCAAAGGGTGCATTTTCAAAAAATTTCTAGTAAAGGAATAAATATACTAATATGTTCAATAGTAGAAAATTGTTATTATTAATTGTCAAACGAAGGTTTTCATACGAGACTGATCAAATGTGCAATCAGACGTCACATCCTTAGCAAATCTTGAGATAGTTCCTGTAGACAGCACCTGTAAGGCGTGCCAGGAGAGCGAATAGTTCCACTAGGAGTTAATCTTAAAATAATTCTTGTGTCAATTTTAATTGTACCATTAGGGTTTTCATACAACCACAATCACAATCGCTAAGGAAAAGATCCAATACCCATGATGATAAAGCTCCTCGTGGAGAACTAACAGTGGTTTACATGACAGTATCGTGTAAATGAAATGTAACTAAAGTGCAAAATGAATTATTTAACTATTAGTGAATTGTTGCTGAATAATTGTACCTAGAAACGTTTTAAATGGAAGCTTCATTAACAACTCAATAGGGGAGCATTTTATTGTTATCAGGCTATCGAATAAATCTCCCAGAAAGTATTTTCCTTTGTATTTTACAAAAAATAATACAACACCAGTAATATAAATTAGAGCTTTTTATTTGAATAGGTATATACAAATTCACATTTCTTTGCAATTTGCGTAGGTACAAGTTGCTCAAGCAATTAAAATATGGAAATTACCTCGAAAATTCGCGTAATACGGGTATGTCCTACTTGCTCTTTTATTCTATTCCGTGTAACACCGAAAGAGGTCAAAGAGAAAAGAAAAACCGATCTATTGATGTAACTGCCAATGACAGGTAATCTCGAGATCTTTATTAATCAATTCCTTTTCAAAAATAATTGAAACGAAAATTAAAAGTAAGGATTGTACAGTTTTAATAGCGGTTTTGAAATTAATTAGAGTTTCTTAATTTAACACATCTGATTAGTAATGATAAAATTTTAAAACGTTTTATTAATTGTTGTCAAGTTTGAAATATTAATTTGGCAACCGAAAGTTTTATAACGCTCAATTGCAACTGTTAGATAATTACAGGGTTGTTGGCCACGTATATGTACTTTTAATGGTGGTCTAATTTTGGTTTCTGCTTTAAAATATATTTAAGTCGGCTATTTCTGTAATAACTTAAAATTGTTCTCCCTCTTGTTTAATCGTGGGGGCCTTCATTTCTTACCACTTATTGATTAAATTCGGGGAAAACGAGGACAAAGTTTGTATAACAAAATTCGGCATAAATTTATTCGAAAACTTTTTAGAATACAAAAACAATACGCAATGTAACACCGGACCAGCAATAAAGTTATCAAAATTTAATTATCCTCAGGAGCCAATAAAGCTAACCTCGGCAAATAGCAGGGTTGTAAATGTAGGAAATATAATTCAAGGCAATTTACACGAAACCAAGAATGCAGAATGAAATGCTGATCCTATTATGCGATTCTACAATATCTCTTAATGGCCCCTGTAACACAAGCCACTATCAGTAATTAAGGTCATCTTTTATGCTCTCTTAGTAAAATTGCGCTTTAACCCATTTACCAATTAACAAACTCGTTTAGTACGTTGTAAATTAATTATTGCGACCTCGAATTTTTTTTAAAGGAAATTCCTTAACTAAAGTATCATCCGTAACCGCAATGTAATACTTGTAACGCAGATGAGTTTGCTATAAAAGCTATTAACAGCAGGTGACTTCTAAAGTTCTATTTGCGGTTTCTACATTGCTGTATTTAGTACAAGTAAATTTACAAACTGAGTAATGGGGGTTAAAGCTTAAATTAGAAAGGTATGAATCAATTTGGTGTTATAAATTAGAATTAAATTTAATAGAGGAATTTCATTTGCTATTGTTAGAACACCCTCTTTATTAACATGGAAAAGGTATCATTTTAAGAACACACTTAATGAGTTTTTTTTTACATTACGTTTAAATAGGGGGAGCTGTGATCAAAAATAGATGTCAAAACATATTTGACATTGTTGTATCAAAAAAAGCTTAAGTGGCGGTATTTCGAGAATTCAAAGTGAAAAAACACTCTTAGGTCAGATGAAGAAGAAATATTATGAGTTTAAATTTAGAGGTTATTTAAAAAAAGGATTGTAAGTGCTCCTTCGCTTACCTACGCCTCATGTGAACACTTTTGTAACCAAATCCATATATTTTGTAGCTGACGTTTACTACCCCAAAAACAAGATTTTGATGTATTGGTTAAAAATAGCGGAAAATATTATTTTTATTTACTCGGAAACGATACGAAAATTGTATTAAAATTTATTTATTAGTTTATTTGCATTTTTATTCTTAAATAATGCATAGATATCGAGTTATTTCTCGCCAAAATGTCAGAAAAATGTCTTTACATTCTTGATTAATTACATGTAAAGAAGTTATAACAAGTATGTACATATTGCAAATGAGGCATAACTACCTATATTATTTAATCAAAATATGGAACATGAAATTTCGCATTAATCTCCAATTTGTCTAAATTTTTTCAATCAAAACAAATTAGGAAATGTAATTTGATAGCTAACACGAACACTTAGAAAATTACAATGACGTAATAAGGGAGGGCTTTAGGGGGTTTGAACCCTCCCCGAAATAAGTTTACATTCTGCACTAAATCCTAAATCATATGACGAACTCTCATGCTGAACCCCCTCCGAAAATTATCGATAGCTACGCTCCTGGCAAATCACATACAGATATACTCTGTAAAATTTAACATTTTCTGTTTCGGATTAGCGCTTTATTTATCACCGACATATAATACACTATTGCCGTTTCCTTCCTACATGTACGAAATGTAGGAAACGGCAATAGTGTATATTATATGTCGGTGTTAAATAAAGCGCTAAGCCGAAATAGAAAATCTTTATTTTTACAGACTATAGCTACAAGCTCTTATTGTAATTACATCACGTCTTATATTTATAACCTGTATAATAATTAATATAAATATAAATAAACAATAATGATTTGAGCGTAAACACCAAATTTTCCCATACGAAAGCTTAATATTAAAAGTCAGTGGCGTACCTAAGGGTGCGGTCCGCACCGTGCGGAGAGCGCCCAACTCTCGCCGCGTGAACAGCATTTAAATATGGTATCCAATGGTAAAAAAGTTCCCCACTTATAATTTGTCTCAATTGTAATTATTTATTTATGTTTATTAATTTATAAAAACCACCATCTGATTGACTTAAAAAGGGCGAGCAATTGGAGACCGCCCGGGTGGCAAAAGCTCTAGGTACGCCACTGTTAAAAGTTAAACAATACGTGTTTTCTTTTTGCACCGCCACAGGGTTAGGTAAAGTCATATAATTATCACATGATTGAAGTGCCTTGCGTCATAAGACATTTTTTCCTCAGGTTAATATACAACTTAAATAAAGCTTTTAAAATGAATAGGGTTATTGAGAACTGAGCCAAATTACTTTTATAAAACGAATGGTGTATTATTAAAAGGTCAACTACAACGTGCAAAAAGAAAACACCTATTGACTGTAATTCCAAGTTTTTCTATTGATACGAAATTATACGAGGCGTATTCTATAAGTAAGTACCGTTTTGATATTCCGCCGTTGCCGCTCTGCTGTCGACCTTCCGCGCATGCGCGCTGTGTACCTGCATCTATTGGCAAGGTCGAGGCGCCTACGGCAACACTTGCCCGTGATTACGTGTGTTACCAAGCATTGAAAATGGCAATGCCGGCTGTGAAGTTCGGTCTATTATTCGTTTTCTGAGTGCAAAAAGCTTAAAAGCTATCGATATCTGTGTAGTTTACGGAAAAAACATTATGAGCGATGGATCGAGCATTCAAAGATGGCCGCACAACTATGCATGATGGCAAACGAAGTGGGCGACCTTCAGTCATTACTGACGAATTGGTGCAGGAAGTTGACTGAAGAGTGAGATAAAACAGACGCTTTACGATTACGTCGTTATCTGATGACTTTTCTCAAATTACTCGAAGTGTGCTTTATGCAATATTGACTGAACGATTAAAATACCGAAATCGGTGTTCACCCTGGGTACCGAAAATGTTGACGGAGGTGACGAGGTGTACAAAAACCAACGTTTGGACAGTGCCTTAACTTTCCTTGAGCGTTACCACGAAGAATGATGATTTCTTAAGCCGATTTGTTATGGGCCATGAAACCTGGGTGACCTACAGTACACCTGAATCAAAACACAAATCAATGGAATGCCGCCATTGAAATTCACCCAATAAAGTGAAGTTTAAGCGAACAAAGTCGTCTCAAAAGTGTACTGTGTTTTGGGACAGAAGGGGAGTGTCGCGCAATTTAGAACAAAAGGCATGGCAGGCTGAGTAAGGGCGTCCCTTTGCTTCACGACAACGCCCGTCTACGGCTAATCGAACACAAGAGCTTATCACATCATTTCGATGGGAACACGTTGATCACCTTCCATACAGTCCAGTGCCCAGTGACTACCACTTGTTCCTGCATTTGAAGAAACATCGGGCAGGCGAGCACCACGACGACGACGATGATCTCAAAATGGCCGTGTTGCAGTGGCTGACAAATCAAGCCGCAGACTTCTATGAAAAAGCTCGTTGTGCGACATAAGTGCCTCAATATTGGTGGCAATTATGTTGGAAAGTAGATTAAAGTACAGGCCTTCATATAAAATACAATTCTTAAACAACTGTCCATTTGTTTTTTATTTATTTCAAAATGATATTTAATTAAAAAACGCGCCTCGTATAATAAAATAAGTAAGTAGCTTTCAGAGCTTCCGCGTCAATGTTGAAAAAGTTAACGTTTCGCCCACTATCGTTAGGGGCTTCATCAGGACAAGCAAAACATAAACAAAAATAAAATATATTTTAAAAAATCTTACCAAATGAACCAACGGGAACAATGCACACTACTACACGCTGGAACACTGGAAATCGCCCTTTATCTTACCATTAACTTATCTGTTTGAATTGGTTTTTGGAAAGGGAACTAGATAACATATCATCTCTTATGTGGTTTAAATTAAACCTTTCCAAGGTCCATTTTTATTATTATAATTACATTGCAGTATTTTAATTGCTCTTTGATTCAAATCAAGCAAGGGTCATTAAAAAAACACAATTAGTATTACCTTAACACCAACTTAATTTACGATTAACATAATTCCACTTTGGTCTAATATTAAATATAAACTACAATATAAAAAATATGAATATGAAAAAGTACGACTGAAAGTTACTAGTTTCAATTGCACACTTCTAGGTTGTGCAATCTTCATGCCAAACTGAGCTGATGGGTATGTTAAATGGATAAAACCATATATTCTTTTGGATCGATGTCATTTTAACTTGTCAGTCAAGATAATATGAATTTCTAGGTTCATAATTGCTTAGAAATTCTCACATAATTTTTGATCATGTTCATTTTTTCCAATACAAAATGTAGGAGTAACCCTCTAATAATTTCTTTGTGTTCCCAGATATTTTCGTACTGAATGTTCCGGTAATAAAACTTGCTTTGACTTTTGGTCATAGGTTAGAGTAGATTTTTGATTTAATCTAAAATTTTCCAAGTTCGTGTTTTGACTAGGTATTAGGCATTTGCACCGTATCCATTTGCGCCGAATCTTTAATTTTGGCCAAATGCGCCGCTGATATTTTTGTTGTTGATGAAGATTGTCATTTGCGCCAAATCAAACATAAACGGTGAACAAATGATATAATAAGACACATATATTTTAGATTTACACTGCATTATATTTTACATCAATATTACACAAGAATTCTGTGTGCCGTGTCACTATTTTAGTATCAATTGAAAAAAAATATACTAAACCTGCAAATAACCTAGGCGCTTTAGTGGCAATCTACGTTTAAGTTTAGCATTTTTTTACTTCCAAACTTTGCTTAGTGTCATGTTGCCGTTTTGTATCAATTTATAAAAAATATGTTACACCTGCAAGTAACCTATGGGCTTTAGTGGCAATCTAGGTTTAAGTTTACCATTACTTTTATTTCCAAACTTTGTTTAGTGTCTCAACCCCCTTTATTTACACACAGTAGGTACATCATTTCCAACAATGTAACACCAAAAAATACTTCACTTAAAAAAACTCATATGTAGCTAGGTATTTTAAATATTTACATGAATATTTTAAAGCGGGCTGGATTGGCCACTCTGACGGAGCGATTTCGACTTTGGCGCAAATGGCAATATCTACTAAAATCAAAAATTTATGTGGCGCAACTGGGAAGACAGATAACATTTCTGAATGGAATTGCCTACTTATTCATTTTTCAAATAGACATTTACGAGGCTGTAATTTATTATACTTATACTTATTTCATTGAAAATTTAGCAATCTTCACACCGCTTTCTACGTACCCATTGGCTTATTAATACTGTGGGGTCGTGTATTGGGGTCGCAAATTTGCAACAGACAGACAATGTAGTTAAATGCAATATTATTGCACATCGATTTTTAATCTTTTTATTTCAATCCACTTTGATAAGCAATTTGATATACCCTGTTCAAGTCACCAGCCGTTGCACGTCATAGCTTAAAACTTACTAAATCAATGACGTGTAATCAGCGTTGTCAAATGTACGTGTTGTCAGACTGACGTTTTTAGGTTAGGAACAAATAGATACTGTATACCTATGTAATAATAAAATACAACAACTAATGTAGACATAAACAATATAAGAGTACTGATAAGTACTGTTTTTAGTAAGGCAATTTAAAAAAAAAATAGCTTAAGTGCGTACCGGTGAATTTAACAAAGTAAACAAAACTTGACGTGACAACATCGAGATATTTTATGAGTTTATATTCGCACTACGTTTTAAGTTGTAAGTACGAACTGCAAAGTATGCGACAAGGATAAAATATGGTCGCTAACCCTACACGATTAATGACTTTTAATACCAACTGTACTTACGATGACATTTTGGCTTTAATGCAAATTTTATTAAAGTTGCTTAGTAAATTATAATTATAGCATTGGTACACGAATAATGACGTGCAACGGCTGGTCACTTGAACAGGGTATACTTATATTTTTGACATTCTTAGTGTATTAATTTTAAGGTGTCATTGATTAATCTACTAGGGACAATAAAAAGATTAAGCATTTGTTAAAAATATAATACTGTGTATTGAAATATATAAATATGTAAATTTTGGTTTTCAATGAGGAATGTAGCTTTTGATACCTTTGTTTGTAGGTAGGTACCTATAAACTCAGGTTTTATGTTAAATTTTGAAAGGTGTTTAACAGATAAACTGCTTTTATTTATGTAAGGGATGGGAATATCATGAATTTCAGATTTTTTCCATCCTTTATACTTTTTGTCTTTAGTTAGAATGTCTTTTATGTAAAAACTTCATTACACTATATTTGTCACAGTTGCCGAAATTGTATTTCACATTCGAAACTTGAAATATTTTGTTTCATTTTGAAAATATATTGTATTGTGCTCCTAGAGACTATTCCTTTCTTAATTGTACCTTTAAATCAACCCACTGTTCATTCAAAATTCGAGTAACCAGCTCAGTTGTAATATTTGTAAATAAGGAGCACACATCCAGTGAGATTAATTTGTTATCTTTCAAAATTTGTTTACCGTGAATTTTGTTGAATTTTTAATAGTGTTCTTTTGTCTTAAAAGTTGGTTAATTGTCATCGATAGTGCTTTTGATACAAAATAGGTGGGAGAATATATAAAATTACTGGACGGAGGGATCTATTTTTTTGTGAATCTTTGAAATGAAATAAATCTTAGGACAATTAACTTTCATACTCGTACACTCTTTTTCTGTGATGTTTCCCTCATCATAGCAATTGTACGACATCATATCACATTTTGTACTATTTAAAGTCTTTGTTCTTCAGTAATATCCTTTCCACCTGGAAAACTGTCTCAACCGAAATGTAACGTTACAAAATATTAACTTAGGTATAAAAAGAAATCTGTTATAATTTACAATTAGACCATTAAGAATGTCAGTGTCAATAAATAAGGATGCAAATGGAAAATGGTAAACTGACACAATTGCCACCTATTAGTATTCAAAAATGTAAGTAGACATTTTTCATGCAACGTGTGATATATTATTGTTCCCACAAATTAACTTTTCGCCATCCAACAAAGAAACATTTATACAAAAGCTTTTAAAGTTAAATCTTTAGAAACAATTTCATATCGCAATGTCTTGCACAAAGAGCTTTGTGGAGATGATAGGTTGATTGCCTTGCCATATTTTAATTTCATTTTCAATGGACAACAATATTATGATTATTAAACTTGTAACATTTTCCTCATTTAAGTTTAAAAACAAGGTATATTCTCAAATTTATCATTAGTGTCACATTTCTAATAACTAGTGGGCAATGTCCATACTTGTTTGGTTATACTTTTCACTCCAGCATTTGATTTGCCATTGACACTACTTTTTCATACTATAATGCATCATTCATTATGATTTATTATTTATTAACTTACAACTTGAAATAATTTCTTTACGCATTTCACAACTTCATTTCTACTTAAGACAGGGTAGAATTGTGACTTTTAAGAATCAATTTTTATTCGCAAACTTTGTTTATTTCAAGTCCAATGCATGTGCTACAAATTTTTCACTACACAGCCTTATGGCCGGTTTCACAAAGGCTCGTTAAATATTTAATCACGATTAAAATCCTTAACGATGATTAAAAGTAAAATTTTGTTTCAGAAACGTCGATTAAGCTAATCATGATTAAAGTTAATCATCGTTAAGTAGTCGTCGTTAAATAATTGAAAATCAATGCTTAAATGTTTCACAAACATCGATTAAGAGATAATCGTCGTTAAAATTGTCTTTAAAGTTAATCGCCATAAAAGGCTCGATTATAGTGTTGTTAATTTTATGTTAGGCCAATTATTTGACATTTATTACAGTATTATTACGTATTAAAGTAAATTAATTAATAAAAAGTGTTTTTCAACAACCATTAAAACAATATTATTGTTTCTTTTTTATTAATATTTTTAACCTTTACAAGAAACATGTAAGTTCAAACTTGTTACATTATAAATAATTTATAAACAAAATTCAGTACATATGAAAATAATTTGATGATCTTTTTCAAAGATGTCTGATTCATCACTCTCTTCCTGGTCAGAAGATGATGCTCCTCTTCGACGAATTCGATTTATTAGGGACAGAAATAATCCTTTTGAAAATCTGGATGATCATGATTTTAAATTCCGATTTCGGTTTTCGAAAGAAACTGTCATGGAACTAATGCATATAATAGCTCCAGTAATTGAACCAGCTACAAAAAGAATAAGGCCATCACTGCACTTAATCAGTTGCTAATCACTCTACGATTTTATGCAACTGGTTCATTTCAGCAAACAATTGGTGACTTATTTCGGTAAACCTTCTGTGTGTAGAATTGTACACCGGGTCACCCCTTTAATTGCTGGACAAAGTCAGCGCTACATTATAATGCCCACTGAGCAACAAGTAATTAATGATACTGTGATGGATTTCTTCAGAATAGCTGCTTTCCCTGCGTCGTTGGTGCAATTGATTGCACACACGTCAGGATTAATTCACCTGGAGGGAATAATGCTGAATTATTTAGAAACCGCAAAGGTTTCTGTGCAGGTTTTTGTAAAGAATTTTCTTTTTTTTGTTTTCTTTTTTGGAACTGGGGTAGGTTCAGGAAAAGGGTGAGGTATTGCTGGTTCAGGCAAAGAGCGAGGTATTGCAGGTTCAGGCAAAGGGAGATTAAGTTCGAGGTTCACACAGGCATCGTCTAAAATGAATAAAAAAAGTATATAACAAAAAAGATTTGTTGTAGAAAATATTTTCAAATTTATTGCAAGGACCTGATTAAATAAATCTTACCAAAATACAGGGTGTCCCACTGCTCCGTAATCGGTCGATAATTCAATGTGGGTTGAAGATACAGAAAAAAGTTTCAAATAAAGGTTGCTTTGATTTGAATTGCGCATCTTTTAAAAATATTCTTATATCTACAGTATGTTGCATTTTCACGTGGCAGGAAAATGTCACTTTTTTTTAAATGGCACACCCTGTATTTTTTTCTCTTAATGTATCGACTAACCATATTTATATCACGCCTGAAATTTTTTTTGATATTGGATGTGCGGTTGCCAAGTTATTAATTATTTTGTCAAAATTTGGTGCAATTCAAGGTCGGACTATAATATTCATAACTAAGTTATTCTTCAAAAAAGGAAAAATTTATTATAATTTCACATTGTTTAAAGTAATCGGTTGAAACGCCTCTCGAATTCAAATTTTCATGTCATCTCATGTTGTGGCAGCTGTTGATATATTTGAGATTTAATAGTTCCCCAAAGATAGTAATCCATAATGGTAAGGTCCGGTGACCTTGACGACCAAGGAACAGGGCCTCCTCTACTTTATTAGGGTACAGTAAATCCAATTCTCGCGCGCACCTCTGACTGTTGTTTTGCTTTAATTATTTAGAACTTAAAATAGTCACAGGACTTGAGTTTTGTTCTTTTGTGTTGATAACAACTATTTAAACGGTATTTTGTAATAATAATTAAATAAAAATTACTTTTAACAAATTTTTTTACATGAAATTTTAAAAATCGTAAATATTAACAAAAGTATAAAAATAATACCAGGAAATAATACACCGTTGAATAGGGTTTTTTTTCGAGAATTTGATGGTAAATAAAAATACAGGGTGTTCCATTTAAAATATTCGTATAAATTCTATTTAAAGTTCACAAAGTTTGAATTCTCATTTTAAACACTCGGTATAAAATTAAACACTTAGTTTTTTTTGTAGAGTAACACGACATTAGGGTAATATTATTCGTCAAATAAATTTTTCCATTTTTGAAGAATAACTTAGTTATGAATATTATAGTCCGACCTTGAATTGTACCAAATTTTGACAAAATAATTAATAACTTGGCAAACACACATCCAATATTTAAAAAAATTTCAGGCGTGTTATAAATATGGTTGGTCGATACATTAAGTGAAAAAAATACAGGGTGTGCCATTTAAAAAAAAGTGACATTTTCCTGCCACGTGAAAATGCAACATACTGTAGATGTAAGAATATTTTTAAAAGATGCGCAATTCAAATCAAAGCAACCTTTATTTGAAACTTTTTTCTGTATCTTCAACCCATATTGAGTTATCGACCGATTACGGAGCAGTGGGACACCCTGTATATTGCGGAACTATCATACAAATTTGCCAGTGGCTCAACCTGATCCCTTAAAATTGCCAGTACTTGTGCTCCTACGTCGTTCAAAGATGTAGAGCACGTACCTCCTTCAGTTCTTTTCCGTTCGGTCTAAAGTTTTACAAAAATATTCTATCGTTAAATTTGCGACGTTACCAGCTATATTCTCTGATTAGTTAATCGACGTTAAAATACGAACGCATTTGTTTTGTGAAACGCATTCCAATATTTAATCAATGTTAAAATTTAATCAATGTTAGTTAACAGATGATTTAATGGAGCTTTGTGAAACCGGTCACTAGTGAATTAATTATAATGGTTGCAATTACCACAATACCTATGTATTCCTTTTTATTACTAATCGAGTTGTTTACATATTAATTGTTATTTATTTAGGCATCTACGGCACACCGTACACCGTTGACTTTCATTTTTCGCCCTCCTATCTTGTCGTTATCGCTCTATGCAATCATAGGTACATTTTGTGTTAGGCGATGAATCGATGGCCTCAAAATCTGGGGATACTTTCTTAATCGCTCCCCCAAAGCAGGTATAAGCATTGAAAGGATTGCTAGGTTCCATTCAAAACAGTTATACTTAATTGTTTTATTTAATTATTATTAATTGTAGCGTCGGTTTTATCAAGTGAAATAAAAGAGTAAACATCATTACTTAATTAATACTAATTAATACACTCTAAGCACAATAAATATGTAAATGTTATTTATGAGGGAAATTACGAGGGGAAAATTACCTAGGTATTCCGAAAGAAATTATGCACAGTATGGTATTAAATGTAAAACGATTATTATAATTACTCTAGTCCTCTACGTTTATGATGGGAAGGAACTATTTTCCTTTTGAAGTAGGTAATAACAGCCCCCTGTCGCTTTCATTTATGTTCCCATCTTCCACATTATTAATTTACGTGCAGGATATGAGTAATCGATTTATCAAAGAAATGTCTGAAAAATTTAATAAAATACGGAAGTTACGTTGAACACAACCTCAAAACATTAATTTCATGTCGTTCTTAGCCTCATTTCCTCACGCACATTAAAATAATAGAAAAAGTAGAAATACAGGGTGATTCATGAAGAAACGGAAAAACTTCTGTAGGCGAAAAATAAGACGAATAAAATTCATTCCCTACCATGTAGGTGGGGTTATTGTGTGTCAAAGACAGTACGAATTGCTATTTGGCGAATTTCATTTTGCACCTTTTGGCGCACAGATTAATCAATTTTCGTCTTTCAAAGCAAAACTATGTCATGGAACTACGTACAGTGAAAGAAATTGCTGTATATGATGGTTTTTCCGAAGAAAATCTTTTCAAAATTAAATTTTCGAACGGTTATTTCAGCTTATAAAAGCTTCTAGTTAACTCCAAAGACCCTGTAGATATGAACGATAAATCGGGAATATATAAAATCAACTGTAAAGACTTTCACAATTGGGTAATCTGAGAGGTAAACTAAAAAATCACCAAAAATTCGTTTTAAAAAGCACTCGACTCACCTCAAATACAATCGATGGGATCAATCAGTCGTTGTCCTGCAAAAGAAAATATTACTAGGTATATTAATTCAACGTTAAGAACTTGTCGAATTATATTGATATCTACGGGGTCCTCCCACTATCCGAGAAAGGCGATGATAGCAATTCTGTATTATACTCGTATTCTACACATATTTCCCACATAATCAACTTTAAAACAAGTCTTCCAATTCCCTTCTTGGAGGTCTGACCATCTAAAGTTATTTTTACATCGATAATTAACCTCATAGTGTTGTAGACCAATCAGACATTAAGAAGAGTGTCACATGCACCAATCACAAGTTTTTTTAACTGAAAAGAATGCATGGTACTTTTCTTGCCGCTACCTCATTGTTTTAGCAACCTATATTTAAAAAAATCAAATGTCATTTTGACAAAAGTAAAAAATTTGACGTATTTAACGCTTCATTCAGTTAATTCTCCAACCGAAGATCATTCGTTCTCAACTCTTGTCAGGCAAGATTTTTTTGTATGAGCATTGATTGCTAAAAGGTAATTAAACTCGATCAAATTCTTGGGAAAAGAACCCTCGCGCTTCGCGCTCGGGTCTTTTCGTCAATTTGATCTCGTTTAATTGCCAAGCAACCAGTGCTCATACAAAAAAATCTTTCCGACAATAGTTGAGCACTTATGATCTTACTGTTGACAAATATTTATAATTTCAGGTTTAGGTAAGCATTCAATGAAGATGTAGATACTTTTTCAAATTTCTAACACATAGGTACGCCACAGTAGCGTAATTATACAGGGTGTCTCACGGTGACCGTCGGTTAGAAGTATATCAAGAACTGTAAAAGTTAGAAATTTGAAATTTTGCACATGCGACATGGAGTGTTTAACCTATTAAATAAAAATATTTTCCAAATGGCAGCACTTCCGGAAATACCGGAAGTGAGCATCAACTTCTTTATTTTAAATACAAACCAGGCAATTTTTTTCACATTCTGATGTGTTATAAAATGTTTAGTAAGTATGCTTAAAATAATCGGCGTATCAATTTTTATTGTTGAGAAAAAAAATTTTTTTCACTGAAAAATGTCAAAATCTTGTTTAGGAAATAAAATTGAAAGTCGAAAGTGGTAAAAGTTAGGGAAATGGGATTTTAGCTTCTCAATGTCAAAAGATTGAGACACAATTGTCTGTAACGGATAATAAAAAATTTCCCCGCGGTTACGTATCTATTTGACGTTATTTCCAGACTTAAGAAAAACTTTAAAAAGTCTCTTTTTTAAATGGAATGCCTATTTAATTATCGGCCCATTCGATGCAGAAATAAATTTCCTTTAAATTGATATACCATGTTCCTATACCTAAAATCAATGATTACAGAGTTATTTACATTTTTCTAATTAAATTTATAATTACATACTTTACAAACCATGGTTGGCTTTGAAAATTTTCAAAAAATTTTTATTCAATTGTTTCTTATGATGACGGTTGTCAGTTAGCTATCAGTTTGAAAGTTTACGCTACATTTACGTTTGTTATCAGCGTTATCTGTTTGAATTTTAATTTTTGCGCTTAATATTTGTTTTTAATTGGGAAATATGGAATACACAAACGCGGATATTCTCAATTTGTTTTATATTCATGGCGAGTCTGCTCGTATTACTTTTCGGACCTGCAGAACCTTTAACTATTGAATAAAGAATCACTCAACACTTTAACGAAAGATATCCGCATTTACCTACAATGACAGAAAACAAAATCAGGATGATTGAAAAGAATTTTCTAAATTTGGGCGAAGTAAATGCGCCACGAAATTTGGCAAAGCCAATTGTTCTCAATGACGCTGCAGAAACCAATGTATTGGGATATTTTAATGTTTTCCCTGAAAGCCCTGTTCGTCCGGCGGAAAGAGACCTTGGATAGTCAAGAAGTTGCATAGATAGAATTTTAAATAATCATAAAGCATAAGAAACATTTGAATGAAAATTTTTTGAAAATTTTCAAAGCCAACCATGTTTTGTAAAGTATGTAATTATAAATTTAATTAGAAAAATGTAAATAACTCTGTAACCATTGATTTTAGGTATAGGAACATGGTATATCAATTTAAAGGAAATTTATTTCTGCATCGAATGGGCCGATAATTAAATCGGCATTCCATTTAAAAAAAGAGACTTTTTAAAGTTTTTCTTAAGTCTGGAAATAACGTCAAATAGATACGTAACCGGGGGCAATTTTTTATTATCCATTACAGACAATTGTGTCTCAATCTTTTGACATTGAGAAGCTAAAATCCCATTTCCCTAACTTTTACCACTTTCGACTTTCAATTTTATTTCCTAAGCAAGATTTTGACATTTTTCAGTGAAAAAAATTTTTTTTCTCAACAATCAAAATTGATACGCCGATTATTTTAAGCATACTTACTAAACATTTTATAACACATCAGAATGTGAAAAAAAATTGCCTGGTTTGTATTTAAAATAAAGAAGTTGATACTCCATGTCGCATGTGCAAAATTTCAAATTTCTAACTTTTACAGTTCTTGATATATTTCTAACCGACGGTCACCATGAGACACCCTGTATATAAATGAACATTTTTCCAATATTACAACCGGATTGTAGGTTAATTTTAATCGATAATCGTTTTATAACATCCTGTACTATCTATTAGTTTTAGCAGCCAGAATAATCCGATATTTTGTTAAAAATTTTATATTTCCGCAGCACTAAATTTATACATTCATTGTTATATATTTATCCTCCTAGGAAAAGAACAAAGAATTGTTATTGTTGAGTATCTCAGCTTTCGGCGTCATTTACAGTAATTTCAATACACATTAAATATTTCATAACTACATAGTTAGATCGAGACATGCAAAAATAACCTACTTACATACATCACAAACTTCCGACGCTCTCGCTCTTCAATTTTGTTTTATTAAAGCATTCCATTTACCTATATTTCCTAAAGTCACTTTTTGCTTATAAAACGAACTCGCCTCCTACAGGAAATTAACGATATAAAGTAAAATCAGGTACGTGTCTTATACTCATTTAACAGTAAAGATAACGTAAATAAATTTGAAACCTTTATGTACTTTTTAACATTTAAACTGACTTAATTCACATAAAAAGGGTTTCCAAAAATGGTCAATAATAATAAATAAGTTTACTTTCAGATTTTGATATGATATTACTAATTGAGTGAAGGAAGTAATAGTTATTTGAGACACGTTGAAATTTCAAAATAAAGGAGTGGATTATGTAGTATGTTCGTATATAGTAAAAAATAATCATTTTGATATCTGAATGATTGAATTTATTAAGGGTTTTTGGTTGTTTGTATTTAATTTAGTCCCCTTGGTTATTGCCATTATAATTCGTACGTAATTTAAATGTTAGTTTATTATATATTATGTAAAAAGTTACACAGGGCACGGTACCATGTTTGGAGCATAAGTACCAGACTGAAAAGGAAAAGAGAATTGAAAAAGTTCTGTAGAGCCTAACTAGAATTTTAATGGAGATGGAACCAATTTTTGGTATTATCACTCAAACTTACCTACAGGAAAGGTTATTGGCCACAAGGGACCAAAAATGTTTATGGAAGTGTTCAGGGGGAAGCCAAGCAATATTAGACGCAAATCCAAGTGGGCTATACCAAAACGAATTTAACTTCAGCCGGTTGACTTTTAAAAGCTTGACGGATTAAGGGTGTCGATTGTCGAAGACAGCACCGATAAACAAGACTAGGCAAGGCAAATCTTGTTCCTATTTTTAAAAAAGCTGTTATAAAACAGAGAAGTCAATTTCCCAGGTTTAGGCATTATTTCTGTACAATCCTGATGCTCTTAAATAGACGAAATGCATTCGTTCCATAGTTGAAAGCGCAACACCACTTACTTAAGCTGCAATAAAACTATAAGAATTTTACAAACTTAATGCACAGAAATGGAAAGCTGTGATCTTACTATGGATATAAATTTAAAATTTACGGAAAATTAAAAAAATTATCTTTCAGGAAGATAATAATAAAAAATAACAAAACAAAAACAGAGACGCAAAGGGACGAAATGAAAGAAATAATAAGAACATACAAACTGCGCGAAGAGGACACGGCCATAAAGTACAATGGAAGGGTGGAGCAACAAATGAGCAAAATCAAAGTGGAACCTCGAAAAGCGTGGAAAAAAACAGAAACGGAAAAATTACTTAAATAGCAGAAGCAAAGAAAATTACCAGGAATACAAAGAACAAAAAGTAAAAATTAAAAAAATGGTGAACGAAGCGAAAACTCAAGAATGGGAAGATTTTGGAACAAAGATTGAACGGGACAACGGCGAGGACCAAAAACTATTCTATAAAGTATTAAAAATCTAAGAAAGGAGAAAGTGCTCAAAAGTGCACACATCAAGTCAAAGGATAACAAAATATTAACTGAAGACGAAGAAATAATGAAACGCTGCTTCGAGGAAATACTAAACATAAAGCAACGGCCAAGACTCCGCAGAGGAGAAGAAAGTGATTATACGGAAAGTGAAGACGCCACAGATCAAGAGGATGAGGTGAAAGTACAAGAGGGAGTAAAAATGCCAAAAAGGGGAAAAGCAGCTGGACATGATGGCATCACATCTCAAATGTTAAAAAAATTGGGAGAAAATGGGCTCGAAACACTAACACTCTTGTGCAATAAAGTGTGGAAGGAAGGAGAAATACCCAAATATTGGGAATTAGTAAAAATATTACCGGTATACAAGAACGGCGACAAAAAATAATGCACAAACTACAGACGGATCACACTATTAGGCATTGTAGCAAAATTATACGAAAGGGTGCTCGAGAAACGACTAAAAGTAACGATAGCAACACAATTAGAGGAACCCCCAAGTAGTTTTAGAAAGGGCAGGAGCACACAAAATCATATTTTTACAATAAAACAAGAAACAAGATGTATGGAGAAGCTTAATAAAAATAGGAATAAACGGAACATTGAGAAACAGTATAATTAACATCTACACCAACACAAGAAACTACGTCAGAGCAGCGAATTTGCAGTGAGATGAAATTAGTACCAATTAAGGCAAGGCGGAGTGTTAAGCCCAATCTTATTTAACGTACCTAGTAATTGATGATATCATGAAAGAAATCAAAAGAAAATGAAGAAAACTAGGAACTTGGAAAGAGTCTACATAGGTATCAGAATGTGCATTTGCTAACGATCTAGTAATTTTTGCAAGTAGTGAATATGAACGTGGAACAAGGCATTGGAAAAGAGAAATTTAAGGATAAACACAAACAAAACAAGAGTAATGGTAATAGGAATAATGGAAAGTAAGATGTCCATAAAACTGAATATATATGTATATAACGTATACAAGTACCTAGACGTCAAAATACATAGAAGCGGAGCTGGCAGACTGAAAACACAAACGAAACTGTACTGCATGTTATGTAATTCTTTTTTCAAAAAGAGACAAAATTGCTAATAAAATGGTGAGAGACGCTGGGGCCAATAATAAAACACATAGAAAGGCAACAGGTAAAATGGTTTGAACATCTGACAAGAATGGGAGAAGAAAGACAAGTGAAGAGAGTTTGGCAAGCAAGACCGCAAAAGATGAAAACGAGAGGAAGACCAAGGAAGACGTGGGACGATGCAGTGAGGGAAGGCTTAAAAAAAGAGGGTTTGACATGGAAGGAAGCAAGTGCAAAGGCAAAAAACAAGAAGGAATGGATAAAATTTAACACCTACGGCCTACAGATGTATAAGGATACAGATTATTTAAAAAAATCTTTCAGGACGGGACAAAAATGCCACCCGTTATTAAGGGACGACAGTAACATTACTTACAGAAGATATTGACAGTATTGGATGTAAAGTTACTATAAAAGAAATGAATGTCTTAGTACAGGTAAAGAAAGAGTAAATATGACAGTTTGGCGGCAAATTATGTATGTACATCAATGAAACTTGATTTATAACTTTATCTTGGCACTAGAAATGAGGAAATACAGAATTTTACAATATTATCATTATTTATGTCTATAGTCTATATAGTATAGGGGTTCATTCGACTTTAGGGGAAAAAAATTATGTGTGAAGGCCTGTTGTGATCGCGATTTGAAACATAGCGACGATCTATCTGTTGCGCAAATGTTTAGAATGTGCGAGGCATACCTTTATCCTAATTGTAAACTACTGTTACACATTTTCTTGAGTTTTCCAATTAGCTTGGTTTCTGCAGAAAGATGTTTTTCAGCTTTGCGTTGGCTGAAATCATCACTTAGCAACCACTGACCTAAAATCGCCTCGTGGGACTAGCGTTAATGCATTTCCATCAAGACATTCCAATGATACCCACAATGATATTAGATAAATTCGCGAAGTCAAAAAATCAACGTTGTTACATAATTATTTAAGTATTTATAAATATATCTAAAAATCTGATTCTTTTAACTCTCTTCTTTGCCCAGGTCGGTAGGTACTGAGACCAACCCATTACTCGGCATCATCGGTATTGGATACTGACCCTATTCAATTCAATAAACAATAATTTGGACATTTTTCAATATTTTTCAAAAACCAAACGATACTGAATTAAAAGAAATCCTCGGTACCGTGAGGGGGGTTCAAGTTTTGTTGACCCCCAAATTTTGGTATACTCGGCAGATCCTCATTTCTAGTGCCAAGATAAAGTTATAAACAAAGTTTCATTGATGTATATATTTTGCCTCCAAAATATCTATTTTTTCTGTATTATAATTTCCATAATAATGGGGGGGAAAACGGCATTAGTTAAAAAAAAGAACAGAAAGGGAAACCTTTTGAAACACCTTCCGGCTTGAAAATCGTAATAAAATAAAAATTGAATAAGAAGTAGAACTTGAAAAAGAAATAGAGAACGAAATAAAAAATTTGAAAAATAAAATAAGAAGGAGAAAATACTGGATCTGGAAAAAAACTGAAAATAGAAACACGAAAAATCAAAATAACGATATGGAAAAACAAAGAGAAACACGAAGACAAAGGAGAATAACAAGAGGAATTGCATTTTAAATTTAGTATTTATTCTTTGTGGTTATGTCACATATTCAGTATTACTTTCTGCTACTACTATCTTTAGATGACTATTTGAAAATAAAATGTCTGCGATATGAAGCTTTGAAAATATAGGAGACTTATATTAAAGTGCCAATAACAGTGTAATTTATTCTAGTTTTTATTTTGAAATTTGATCTCCAAATTCACATTTACATTGTTACTTCTTTAGATTGCTACCTACTTTATTGTCAAAGACTATCGATTTCAATTTATAATTGTCTTTTTTCATGTTCAATGAAACTGTATAATAATGCAAATACGTACGTGAAAAAAAACTGTTTAATTGGTAATTAACGTAAACTCACGCGCAAGTTTAAATCACTCTAATAGATATTAACTACTTAATTTATATTCTAATATGCTCGCTTGTAATGTACGAACCCCTTTTTAATGGAATTTATTAGATAACTTGAAACTAAATTTTTAAATTGCTAAAAAATTCAGAATTCAAATATGCTTGCTTGCCTACCCTATGAATGGGGGTCGAAATATAATGCTAACACAGCTGTTAGTAGTCCTACGCTGATTTATCAAAAAAATATTGTTGAAGTTTGCACAAAAATAATGATTAAGTAACGTAAATGTACATTGAACGTGTCCTTTAATGCATTTTAAACGGAATTTATCTCCTCAGTAAAACTGCGTTCTTTGGCAAGTAAGTGTATGAAATGTTCTATGAATATTTTATTTCGTCGGGTTTAACGTAGACATTTGTGTAAACTTTTGGTCTTATGAAATCATGTTAGTTCATCTATCTTTGTGTCTACGTCAAGGCTAACGCCCTAAATCATTATGGTCATCCAGGTAGGTATAGCGTGCAAGTACAGTAATAAATATAAGATATAAATCTTCTAACGACGGTGATTTAAACAAAAAAAGAAGTGGCTTAATCAAAAAGCCGATAGAAGTACACCTGCTCTACACCTGCCCATGATTTAAACTAATGCATTTCAAAGTGTAAATCTTAAAAAAAAAACGACGGCGACGAAACGAATGTTGGTATGCAATTTTAAAATTTTCCTTCCTTACTGGATGCAGTACAATCGCACTCTGAAAGTATTGCATAAAATTCGCATAAATCGTATCGAAAATTTAGATGGATGTTTTATTCCTGTTTACAATTTTACTGACGATTTGGCCTGGTCCAATCAGAATTCAGTCTAGTTGAAACGGATAGGTGACATGCCTATCACAGCCAGATAGGATTTTGAATGTAATCAAATGTCAAGTTAAGACTAGTTGAATAAAATCTCTTTGTGGTAGGGATAGATGGATGTCGCCGGGTGAACTTTATATTTTAATATTTAAGTAGGGGTTTTTTTAGGGAACCGCGAAATAAACTCCTCTTTAATGAGCCATTAAAGATTAGTAGCAACTTTTTGTTAATTTAAGAAACCGTCATTGTTATTTAGGGTTTAACCCCAATTCTGTACCTCATTAAGGCACCCTAAGCTAATATAATTTCCTTTATACGCACGCCAGTTTCAATAATTTTCAGGAGAAAACGTCGAAAAAAAGTAGCGCCTCCTTTATTTCGTAATAAAATCACTAGAAACAAAACGTGCTAGGTAATTCGATAATAGATTAAAAGGAATTTCGAATGAATATGCTGTTCGAGCAAAATTATTCTTTTTGTCCAGTAAAAAAAGGGGAAAGTCGTAAACATCCGGTTGACATAACATTTCGGTACTAAACATTTTATTGTACATAAACTTGGGGATAGGTCAATTTACGTTTTTACTTGGGTCAGTTTCTATTTACAGGTTTCACAAAAATTTTGATCGTAAAACATTTATTTAATAAAACATATGATACACAACCTACTCCATTACAAAACCGATAAGTAGAGTATTGATTTGGAAATGGTGTACCCAACGGCGTAATTTTTAGCAGCAACCATTTCCTTGCAGCAAAGTCTCCGTAAGTATGACTTTTTCCTTTATGAGCAGTGTAGTTTCTAAATGGAATACGTACCGAGTCACAAAATAAAATTTGACATTTTCGGTGTGGTTGAACCTTTCTTGAAGCTAAATTACATATATTGAAAAAGCTATCTATAACTTTCTATTAGGAATGGCGGAGAGAAAGTTTATGATAACTTTCAACCTTAACAATTTGTGCATCATAATTTTTAAATATGTATACCTACGCATGTCTTGGACCTATGTAACTAAACCCTTCGTAGCGGACTCATCCATACTGGGTCACCCACGACAGCGTCGCCTTTTCCACCATTTATACCGTGTGACAAGTTTCAAAGCGGGACATAGCCGAATAGCATGGGAAATCACATATTTGCAGTTTGTTGCTCACTAATTATATCTACAAGAATGGTAATGATGTCAATCGAAAGAGCATTATTTTGTGAGCCTGTTTATACCAAATTGTTTGGTATACTTACTAATTCACTGCTTTTTTAATTAAAAAATAATTTTCAAAAGTTAAAAAGTATGAGCAGCCAAATAATGTTTAACATTAATTTTTAGACCTGTTACCTATTTAAACACTCGTTCCTTGTTATAATAACTATTATTATCTATCATTATTCATGGTTAAATTTTTCAGGAAAATGCCATATTACATAATTGAAAATGTTTGATTTGATAATATGTATTCAATATTATTCGAATTTGACATGTCATGGCTACTCATATTTTTAACTTTTGAAAATTATATTTTCCTAATTAAAAAGTAGTGAATAGGTATAAGTACCAAATATTTGGTATAAACAGGCTCAGAAAATAATGCTCTTTCGATAGACATCATTATCATTCTTGTAGATATAATTGGTGAGCAGCAAACTGCAAATATGTGATTTCCCATGCTATTCGGCTATGTCCCGCTTTGAAACTTGTCACACGGTATAAACTATTCCAAATTGGTAATCCATTCCAATAAAGAGGAATCAAACTAAGAAAAGGTATTCCTACTAAAAGGAGTAACGTCTAGACGCGAGCATATTAATTAATGTATTATGGCTTCCACGTATAATGGTAACAAAGAAAATCAGAAAGGAAGCTAAAACCATTAGTTTCTCAGGCAGTGAGTGAACGCTTCTCTATAATTTATAGTATTGACATAAAAGGCTTTGATCTTATGAGGTGCTGGCTCGCCAAGTATTATAGTTGTAGACCCAAACCCATGTGAGGTTATCGTATTCTGTGATTTTTTTGGAGACTACTTGGGAGTTTACTTTTATGACACGTTCTCTTAAAAAGTCTTCCATTCCCAATGTGCAGGACTTTAGATGATAGTAGGTTAATGATATCTGCCAGAAAAAATTTCTAAACCAATTTTTGAAAGAAGTGTCTTTGTAAGATGATAGAATTTTACAAAATACCATCATATGATAAAGATGTGCGCGAGACCATGAGATTTATATTGAACCAGGATCTCAAAAGAGGTTGCTTTGGTAACATGTAGCCCAATGCAGATGCTGTGTGCCAGCGAGGATATAGGTAATATAAATACACAGGTTTTCCCAATTAGGCGCTGACCTTCCTTGACTTTAGTGATAGAGATTAACGTTGTAAACAGACTTTTGCATTTCCACCTCGGTACGGGATAAATTTTTACGGGAATGGTACTAGTTAAAAATAGAAAGGCGTTAACCAGCATGAGTGTAAAGAGTGCGTGATTATGAACACGACCTATGAGTGGAAGAAGGAATAGAGCATGTAGTTAGGGATCCCTCGATGATGTTGTAAAGAGTGGAGAGATAGAGAAGCCACAGGGGGAAATAGAGAAGAGGAATAGGGTCTTTAGGAGTGGCAAGGTGACCAAAAGATCCCCAATGAAGGGGGAAAAAGGAAAGAGTGACAATATAGAGGTGAAAGACGAAGAGATGGATAAGGTGCTAGAGAAACTGGATAATATGACGAAAGAAATAAGGTGCGAATTAGAAGGTGTGAAGAGAGACATTAAGGAGAACAACGAGGAAATTATAGGCCTCAGAAACGAGGTAAGAGTAATGAAGGAAGAGTGGGAGAAGAAAGATAGGGAATGGAACGAGGAGAGGAGGGAGCTAAAAGAAGAGATAGATAAAATAAAGAGGGAAATGGAAAGGGAGAAAGAATTAGAAAGAAAAATAACATAGTGGTGAGAGGTAGTAATCTGAGCGAACCAGATCAAGACATAGGAGTTTATATAGGGCAAATTGGGGGTGAGTGTAGTGATTAGGGCTGCGTGGATTATGAATAAGGGGACAGAAAATGAGTTAGTAGTGGCGGAGTTGGGTAGCTGGAGTGAGAAGATGGAAGTAATGCGGAGTAAAGGGGTCCTAAGAAATACAAATGTATACATCGATGATGATCTGACGAGGGAGGAAAGGAGCGTGCAAGAAGAGATTAGAAAGATTGCCAGGAAAGAAAGGGATAAAAGTACAAGAGTGAGGGTGGGTTATAGAAAAATGTGGATAGGAGAGATAAGATATGATTGGAATGAAGAGATAAGAGGGGCGAGAGCCGTGCAAGCGGAGAGTGGAGATAAAGGGTCAAAAAAGTAGGGGGTAACGGGGGAAATGGGGAGGGAAAATGGGCGGGGGAAATAAAGAGAAAAAGGAAATATGTAAGAGAAGGAAGACCATGTTCTAGCTTGGTGTAAAAAATAAAGGGGAAGATCTACGGGAGCTATCTGAAGAAATTTGAGGGTGGATGGAGGATGTAGTAGAGAGAAGAAAAAGGATGGCAAAAATAGTAGGAGAAAGGGAAGAGTATTGGAGAAGGGAGGTCATAGATAGTTTACACATTATGTTAAGGAAATGGGGGTGGTTCTTTTTTTGTTTGTAAAGGATATTCTGTGTTAAGATATGTTAATTATTGTACATACTGTTTGCTTTAGAGGGTTTCTTTTGTAAAAATTTTTTAATTTTTAAACAAAATAAATTTATTGATTGATTGAACTCACAGAGGCTCTACGTGGTACTAAAGCTCATTGGTAATATCAAGATTATGTTCATAAGAATTAATGTAATTCACAATTCAAGATGACAATATCACTAGAAAAGATTAAATGCATGTCAATACGAATAATACGATGTAAGCTGCAAGTGGGCGGAAATATAATTGAAGAGAAATTATCTAGCCATGGTTCACTAAAACTAAAGCCGAAGAATAAGTTATAAAGACAAATGGGAATTGCGGAATATCTAAATGTTGTTGTTCGGAGCAACAAATTTAGCACAAAAGATGCCAAGAATCGAAGACAGCAGGAAGCAAGACTTCAATATTCAACAGAAACTGCTTGTACATTATAAAAATTCTCAGTGCAATCTAATCATGGAGCATATAAATTTAAAGAGAATCAACGCCATTAGGAATCATCGTAACTGCTGTAGTGTTGGTTGCATACATAAATTTTGAGAAAAAATGTACTAAAACGCCGTAATGTTTGAATCAAGGAAACGATTGTTTGATAATGTTGCCGTCACACAGTACAGAGTATAAAGCTAAAAATATGGTAAATTCACAGCAGTTTGGCTTTGTTAACAAATTACTATTTTTTAAAGTAGATTTTTAAGAATATCTATACTCCGTTCCACACATCAGAGTCAGTGTGGCTATCATAGAGCTATGCAATCCTTACGAGAGATTTCTTGTCGACGTTGCCAGTTCTCGGCAACAAGCGATGTTCTAAGTTTATGTATTTTGGTGAAATCAGAGGTTCCCAACAAGTTTCTCAACCGATGGTCGATGCCCGCATTGTAAGATATCTACTTACAATAAATTACAAATTTTTATTATAAATACATGGATTTTTTGTTGTTATTATTATAATTAAAAAAAATAAACTACCACCCATCACCGAGGAATGCTTTTTAAAAAGGTAGAAACAAATTTAAGCTAATACGTAAATAATTTATTTGAATACCGCTGACAAAAATGTGGTTAGTCAAGGAAAAGGAGTCATTACTACCTGTTAAGCGCTCAGGAATACAAAAGAAGGATTTATTTATGATTGACAGGTGGTAGACATTTACAAATAGTTTTGTGCTGAAATATGGCTACATCGCTTTGCATTAAAGCCCATACTGACTCTGATGTATGGAATAGAGTATAGTTTATTGTATATTAATTCAAAAACAGCGACATTTAAAAAATGGTCTGATAACTTTGGCAACATGGCCATGCTTGACTTCAGGTAAAATTAAAGAAACCTGCAACATTTATCTCTGAAACGGGTAGTTTTAATTTCTTGCCCAATGCCCGGTCGATAGGTGTCCAAACTTCCGCCACCGTCGCGTCGGGCAACTTGAAACCTATCACACGTTTTTCCCCGGCATTGAACATCTTTACCTTATAATATGTTCTATGGTATAATGACCAAATAGATTGTTTTTCAATTTGCGAGAAAAGTAATTTTTTCCACAAAAAAAAATAGAAACACGAGTATTCAATTTAATAATTTTTTTTCTAGTTGTGCAATTTACGTAAATACCGAAAATACTATAATTATGTTTTAGAGAATTCCTTAGAAATAAAAACTGAGTTAGAGACAACAAAATTCTCATTATTTCCACTAATTGACATTCCTTTATGGCATTATCTACCTATTCAAGTAGAAATTGTTCATATTTTATCATATCTCTTACAAAATGACTTTAATAGGGATGTTTTGTTCATTTCATTTCAGTATTTTATATGAATTTAGTTTTAAAACAATACAGGCCGGCCGACAGTTCAACGTCCAACTTTACAAAAAAAAAGGAAATTCTTACTATGAATTTCTTATATTAAATTGATCATTTATTGTAAAAATGTAACATAACATGTACAAAAATGATAAGTTACTTATATTTTATAGGGTCAAAATTGCTTTTTAAAGGATTTGAATGGATGATTTTACAGCTACAAGATCATTTACAACCTTTGGCACTTTTACAGGAAATTTCAAAAAGAGCCTGTTCCTAATATACTTAAAAATTATTGTACACAAAAGGATTATTTTTGAGTTACTAACGCCCAAACATTTTTGAAATAGTGATTCTCAACTTTTCAGATGCATTCAATGATCATTGTCAAAATTATCTTAATATTTTTTTTAATTTACTTTGTGGAGCTCCATAAGTAATAATAATAGTAAAATTAAGTAATTCCACTAAAATAAAACGTATTATTGGAATTACTATTTATTATTACAAAATTATTTACTTACTTAAAAATTTCCGAGTTTTAATTCACTCTAAAATTTCAGAATAAATTTCCTTTCTAAATTTCTTCTGTTCAAAGGAAATATTTTTGCAAACATCTTCCTCGCACAGTTTTTCCAATTTCAATAAATTTTCTTAACGGTTTCCTTATCCCTGCACTGTTGCAGTTTTTAGAAGGCCGGCTCATTTATCATCGTCAACGTCTTCTTTGCTTTCAATGAACCGATTGTGTGTCGATTTAAACATTAATGTACCTACAAGAGATACACTTCGCACCGTAGACGTATTTTTGTGATGGAAATACTGGTGGCTTTTTTTTTTCATTTTTGTGAAAAATTTGATGTTAATCTATGAGGCGCCGTTTGTACCATAACTCTTTTTTACATATATATATTAAATAAAATCGATATATTAAAAATTAAAAAAAATAATATATATCATCCAAATATAAAAATATATCAGCAATGATGAGAGTACTGATATATAAAACTTGAACTTCCAACGTTGACCACTGATGGCACTCTTCGGGAAATTATGTTTGGCAAAGGAGCAACGACAAATTCAAATACTTGCAAAGGCGACGCGACCTACGTAAGGTTACATTTTCTACATTGTAAAGCTGTTTGATTTGATTTACACTACAATGCAGCGCATTACATATAACTTTCCACCTTGTATGATTGATTATATTAATCCATACAGATTTAGGTTGGTGTCATACACGTTTTTAGGAGTAATTGTAGTTGCTAAAGATCATTACATGCATTTCATATTAGGATTATTAAAGTATGGCAGTTACTTTCTAATGTATAAGCTTAAGCATATTATTCGGATAATACACGTCTGGCTAAGGTTGTCCATGTCGATAACTATATGGCACTTCATAACATCGAACCAATTCCAACATAAACTCTTCTAATTAAAAGGTAAATAATTAAGTGACAGATGTAGCAGCATCTACACGTTGCAAATTTTGTCTCTAGCTACAGCGTCACTAGTGGTGGATATTCGAAGCTGAAGTTTTATATATTTCGCCCTCAAATTTTCTATATATCTGTACTTTAACTACCAGATATATTTTTATATTTGGATGATATATATAAATATTTTTAATTTTTAATATATTGACTCTCTTTAATATATATATCTAAAGAATAGTTATGGTACAAACGGCGCCTCATATTAATCCGTCATCCAAATTTGTGAAAGTTCCCAATGTGTTGGTTTGATTTCAATAATGTTTGTCGATTATTCGTGTTAACGCCCGTTTATTTTCAAATTTCATTATTTTCCATTCACTTTAAATGACATTAAGCCGTTATGGTATACACTTTGATGTTTATATTTGATCCGGTAGTCAATATAACAGTTGAGTCATTTTAGTTATCAGGGTACGCTGAAATATTTCATAACACAATGATATTTTATATGAAACTGTTAGTAGTTCTTACACTCCACTGCCTTTATATATCAAACAAAATCGCAAGGATCTTGATAAGAACTTAGGGATTGTTATGCTTTTTAGTTTTTGATCATGTTTTATGAAAATTTGTTTTTCCAGCCGATTTGTCGATTTCTATCACTGATATCTAAAACGAAAGTATCTGCCTATCTATTACAAGCTTTTTATGTATTCTGTTCTCTGTGGACATTTCTGGTTTTCATCCAAGTCCAAAAATTACTTTACGAATGATACATTAAGGTTTCAACTTACCTCTTTTTATAAAGCGCCTCGTGTTACGTTTACGTTACGAATATCGCAGATTCAAATAAAAAGGTCGTAGCCCAAAGACACATAACGAAATTAAACGTAGTTGAAACTCAAAGGAGCTCTGAAATTGTAAATGACCAAACTAAACTTATTGCGGTTTTGGTCGACCGAGGTGAACTAATGTGCATGTGTTTGTATAATTTGTAAGCTTGTTAATCTCAGGCACGAACTTTAACATTCTCTAACTAATAGTAAAGAGCTTACTATAGATATCTCTTACCGTTAAATATATTTGCAAAGCTATTAACTTACACGTATCATCGCTGTTGCAGGGAGCAATTTTTTTCTTGAATCGATTTACAGTTTTATGTCCTAAACGATATGCGTTGTTTTTTTATAATCTTTTGACCTACTTTTTGGTGAAGGGTACGTGTGTGTTTATGCACATATTTTATATTTTCTACGTCGCTAGTGTTATGTATGCATAAGGAATTATTCGCCTCCAAAGTTAGTCGTATGAGCATGAAGATAAATAAAATATAGAAAGGTTTATAGCGAATTTAAGGAAATGTGCAATTCTTAGTGTACGTACATCTTTCTAGATCAAAACTAAGATTTCTTTGCGATTTTATTGGGGTTATAGGAGCGAATGTGCTTTCAAAAGATCTTACAGTGTAAAGTGTGTATGAAAGTTAACATTTACATAGTTCGAGCTTATAGCTGTGTTGTAAAAATAAAATATGCGATTTATTTTTTGATGGTATAAATTTAAAAATTGGTTCAATTTTTCTAAAGAGAACTGCCATCAAACATATTATAATAAAAAAAAATAGTTGTTAGACACTTAAATTGTTTCATTTTCGTCAAATCATTTCTAAGATTTTCACAATTTCGCCGAACGTTTCTAACATTGTCGACACAAATAATGCTGAACGCTAGCAGTTACTCCAGAAAAAACGAAAAAATTTGCTGAATTGTAAAAAATATCAATGAATCGTGTGGACCATATTTTGCACTAACATTCGGGCACGAGACTGCTCTATTCAAAGTTGGTACCGGATTTGCACACAGCAACGTGTTAATGATACAGAACGCTGCTTGGAGCTGATTAAACAATAGAAATGGATTTTTATGCGATTCATTTAATAAATATAACATGTTTTACATTTTTATATTGATGTAAACCTTCTAAAGTCGTTATATAACCTAAATAGCAGGGCTTACAATACCGGAAGAAATTTTGAATATGTACCGGTTTTCGGTATTCATTCAAGTGAATCCCGGGATACCGGTATATTGATTGTTTTACTGCTGAAACTATAAAGGAAAAATAAAAAAGGTATAGCTTGAAATTCAAAGTTCAAAATTCCAAATTCAAAATATTCAAGTTATTTAAAGACGTAAATATAGAATATAAATTTAAAAAATTCACATAAAATTCAAAAATTTCGTATTCAAAATGGAAATTTGAAATATAAAATTGAAACTTAAAATATTAATGCAAATGAATCCTAAACTATAATTTGAAAATTCAAATTTCAAAATTCGAAACGCAATATATTACTGCTACTTAAAGTTAAAAAGTTTAAATTAAATTCCATATTGAAATTGGAAATAATAAAACTCGCAATTATAATTTTGTAAATTCATAGTTCAAAAATTAAAACGTAATAAAGAAAAATTGGTAGTGCCATTTGAAAAATCAAGTTACCGTTTATAGAAATTTTGCCAATTGACAGTAATTTTTCCGAACACAAGAAAATTTCGGATTTGACCGTCCGCTTTAAGATAGTACATTTCATGTTTTAGTAATATCGCATCGTTACGGCCTTCTAACATTAGTGATCCATGCGATATTCAGTTTTTTGGACACATGCGGCCAAACCATTCGTTTTAAGTACTATGTGTGATAGATAAAGTCGCACTAGAATTGACCAAGGAATATTTAAATTTAAAAAAATGCAACTTTAATATAATCATCCTCTATAAACTTTGCGATTCAAGTGAAAATATTTTAGATTTGTAGCCTTACCATATTCCATGAACAAAATGTTCGTTAATAAACCCACAGTCTTCCACCCACACACTATTGGCTCACCCTGTATACATACAATATTTTGCGCTATAAATAAATATCATTAATCTAAAATATTTTCTACTAAAATAAAATTAAATTGATATCTACCGAAATACCGGTATTTACGTATGAATACCGGTTTTAAATACTGCATCAATTTTGTCCGGCATCCCGGTTTTCGAAAACCCGCAATTTCAACTCTAATCACAATGATCCTTGGACTAGGAAATATTTAATTTTTTGGCATTCACTAGTTATGAGTTTCCGTAAATATTAACCATTGCGGTCCGAGGTTCAGTAAAATGTTTAAATTTAAAATTCTTGGGAACTCGTAACTTTAATACAGGGTGTCTCACGCTGACCGTCGGTTAGAAGTATATCAAGAACTGTAAAACCTAGAAATTTGAAATTTTGCACATGCGACGTGGAGTGTTTAATCTATTAAATAAAGATATTTTCCAAATGGCAACACTTCCGGAAATACCGGAAGTGACCATCAACTTCTTTATTTTAAATACAAACCAGGCAATTTTTTTTCACATTCTGATGTGTCATAAAATGTTTAGTAAGTATGCTTAAAATAATCGGCATATTAATTTTGATTGTTGAGAAAAAAATTTTTTTTCGCTGAAAAATTTCAAAATCTTGTTTAGGAAATAACATTGAAAGTCAAAGGTGGTGAAAGTTAGGGAAATGGGATTTTAGGTTCTCAATGTCAAAAGATTGAGACACAATTGTCTGTCATTGATTATAAAAAATTGCCCGCGGTTACGTATCTATTTGACGTTATTTCCAGACTTAAGAAAAACTTTAAAAACTCTCTTTTTTTTAAATGGAATGCCTATTTAATTATCAGCCTATTCGATGCAGAAATAAATTTCCTTTAAATTCATATACCATGTTCCTATACCTAAAATCAATGATTACAGAGTTATTTACATTTTTCTAATTAAATTTATAATTACATATTTTACAAAAGATGTCTGGCTTTGAAAATTTTCAAAAAATTTTTATTCAATTGTTTCTTATGATGACAGTTGTCAGTTAGCTATCAGTTTGAAAGTTTACGCTTCATTTACGTTTGTTATCAGTGTTATTTGTTTGAATTTTGATTTTAGCGCTTAATATTTGTTTTTAATTGGGAAATATGGAATACACAAACGCTGATATTCTAAATTTGTTTTACATTCATGGCGAGTCTGCTCGTATTACTTTTCGGGCCTGCAGAACCTTTAACTATTGAATAAAGAATCACTCAACACTTTAACGAAAGATATCCGCATTTACCTACAATGACAGAACGAAAAATCAGGATGATTGAAAAGAATTTTCTAAACTTGGGCGAAGTAAATGCGCCACGAAATTTGGCAAAGCCAATTGTCCCCAATGACGCTGCAGAAACCAATGTTTTGGGATATTTTAATGTTTTCCCTGAAAGTTCTGTTCGTTCGGCGGAAAGAGACCTTGGATAGTCAAGAAGTTGCATAGATAGAATTTTAAATAATCATAAAAGCATAAGAAACATTTGAATAAAAATTTTTTGAAAATTTTCAAAGCCAACCATGTTTTGTAAAGTATGTAATTATAAATTTAATTAGAAAAATGTAAATAACTCTGTAATCATTGATTTTAGGTATAGGAACATGGTATATCAATTTAAAGGAAATTTATTTCTGCATCGAATGGGCCGATAGTTAAATAGGCATTCCATTTAAAAAAAGAGACTTTTTAAAGTTTTTCTTTAGTCTGGAAATAACGTCAAATAGATACTTAACCGCGGGCACTTTTTTATTATCCATTACAGACAATTATTGTGTCTCAATCTGTTGACATTGAGAACCTAAAATCCCATTTCCCTAACTTTTACCACTTTCGACTTTCAATTTTATTTCCTAAAACAAGATTTTGACATTTTTCAGTGAAAAATTTTTTTTCCTCAACAATTAAAATTATTATTGATACGCCGATTATTTTAAGCATACTTACTAAACATTTTATGACACATCAGAATGTGAAAAAAAATTGCCTGGTTAGTATTTAAAATAAAGAAGTTGATGCTCACTTCCGGTATTTCCGGAAGTGCTGCCATTTGGAAAATATTTTTATTTAATAGATTAAACACTCCATGTCGCATATGCAAAATTTCAGATTTCTAGCTTTTACAGTTCTTGATATACTTCTAACCGACGGTCACCGTGAGACACCCTGTATATAAAATGAGAAGGAGAGTCATTCTACCATAAGGTACCTATTCAAAACGTAGGGAACACTTCGACAGAGTTTGGCACGAATATAAAAATCTGGGAATTCGCAATGAAGAACAAAATAATGTGGGATAACATTATACTCCATTGTACATTCAAAATTGTGACATTCACAAGAATTTGAATATAAGTTCACTACAACACCGATATCATCTGATCTTCAAAAAAAGGAGCAAAGTGTTTGAAATTATAAGTGAAGTAAGGTTCTCAGCATCTATACTTACGGTAAACATTAGTGATAACATATGTTAGACTTTTTTAAGGTTCACAAGAATACTACGATTTGCATCTACTAGGTACTAGAGGTACAGAATAAGGATAAGAACTAAGAACAGCGCTACAGCGCATATTTTCTTTCATTCGCCCATTCCAGCTCAAAGCAGTTATCGATGAATGTTCCTCCTAAGGGATAACCTAGTTTCCACAACATTAATTATTCGAAATAGGTGCAAAAAAGACATCAGCGCAATTGAACATACAAATAAGCCAAAATAAATCAAAGATTGAAGAAAACGAGATAAATAACGTAAAAGCGAATTCCTTTTGCAATCTTTATAATGACACCATTTTTTATGACGATTTTTTGATTGGACATTTTATCTCGAATCATTTAACGTGATTGATGACAAAATCTATTTACGATCAATCTCCATGAAGTATTTGAGTTTCCAGTTAGGAAATCGGATATTGTAAGTAGAAAAAATACGGAGAGGGGAAAAAATGGGTAAGCCATGAAAAAGAAGCTGATAATGTCAAAGCCTGAATATTCGATTTACAAATACGTTGAGAAGATATAGAGTCAAATTTCTACTTTCTGTATTTCACTTTATGAAACTGTATCCTCGTCTTTATAAAAGACAACCTCTCTATTGCATTTCAACTCTCAACAACTGGGCTAAATTCCTATCCCCTTATAGCATAAAATTTTTACTTTGTGACTTTTTCTTTCATTCTCCTTTATTTATATTTTTCGCTATAATGCGTGTGTACGTATATCGGATGTCGAATATCGTACCAATTTTTCGTGTATTGGATGAAAAGTGACAGGTTATCGGTCGAAATCGTGCACTGAGGTTACGAAGCTGACGGGAATAAATAATACTATGAAAAGTTGTACAAGCGTACTATCCACATCTAAAATTGGAAATTTCGTAAAATGACCTAGTTAACAGTGTAATAAAACGTTTTTGTTTAGAATCAACGCTTTCCTGTGTAAAATTTAAATAGGTTACGTTGCTGATATCGCATCTTACAAATTTAAGGAGTTGCTCATAAAAAAATGTTATTGAAAGTATCTACGTATAACAACAAATTTACACTTTAAGTGTTTAGAGCTTACTAAATTTATTAAAAGTTTTATTGAAAAGCGCTTTCCAGAACAAGTATTTTATATAATGGCTATAAAACTGCTTTATTTCATCCACTATTTGCTCCCCCTGTTGTATTATTAGACGAAAATAAATTTTAGTACGTGCTGTATAACTTTGTAACATTCATTTAAAAAGATAGCACTAATGGAGCTATTTCCGCGCAGCAAAAATGAATAGTAAATCGAGGATTACGGAATACAATATGAACGACAAAGTGAAGTTGCCTTCAATTTTTATGAAAAATTAATGCATCTACATTCACATAACAATTAATTAGTAAACAGTGTGTCTAGTTACATACATACATAATATTTATTTGTCTTTCCACAAGTTTACAACAAAGAATTCGATTTCACATATTATTAACTTCCTTCTTCTCCCCAACCTTCATTCACATCACCCCTTCTTCTCCAACCCCTAATATCTCTATTCTACCTCTCAACTCTCCACATTCCCTCATCATATGTTCCTAGCTGTGGGCCTAGGTGGGCCCTTCCCCACACAGTCTACACATTCTATTTTCGTCCTCCCTTCAATACCTATTTACTCTCTCTTCATTTCCGCACATAAACCTCGCTACTATTTTTTTCTTTCATTCCCATCCCTCCCTTCAGATATCTTGGTATCCCGTTTACCATTATTCCTTCATATTGTTCATAATATTTCCCTTCCCTTACTTTTGTTCTCCACTCCTGTCCCTGTACGTCTTTATCCCTCAACGCTCCTTTCTTCTGGCCTTTTCCTTTCCACCTGCTCCCTCGCCATACCACCTCTCTCGTAGTATTTTGTCCTTTCTTCTTGATCCCACTTCGCCCTATTCTCCTTCACTTCCCTCCAACATTCTTGCAGTATTTTGTTATCTACTCTTAATTCCATTCCTTCTTCATACCTCACTGTCCGCCTTCCTGTCTGAACCCTTATTCTCTTAAATTTTATCTCTTCCTCCACTATATATCCCGATGTCTCTCTGTCTAAGCCCATTGTCCATTTCCAATATTTCCCCTGTATTCTCTCTAATCCTTCCCATTCCTTCTAACCCCATATCTCTCCACCATATACCATCACACTTTTAACTAATTTTTCGAATAGCCATTTTCTTTTCTGTGTATCCTTTTCGAATACCCTTTCTCCTATTCCCCATACCTGCCCTAACACTCTGTTCCCTTTCTTCGCCAGTTCTCTTATGACTGACGTCCCTATTGTTGTACTTCAGCATATACCCTAGGTATCTCCATTCATTCACCCTCTCTATCTCCTCTTCTCCCCACCACCACTTTCCACTTGATATTCTTCCTCTCCTTGTTTAAAGTACCAGTAGTTTTGTCTTTTTCACATTCGCCCTCTTTTTTTTTTATTTCTCACTCTATTTACTAGTTTCAATATTTCTCCCTCGTTTTTTAGTCTCTTTATTTCATCCTCCACTTCTTGCTTCCACTCTTCTTTTCATCTCTCACAAACTTCTTTAAATGTCGTTTTCAGCCTCTTATATTGCTGTATCTCCAGTTTCCTCACTTTCCATCTTCTCCTACCCCTTCGTACTTCTCTTTTTGCATTTTCACAAGCTTACGACAAAGTTTGGTATAGGTATGGCTTATTCCAAGAGATATCAAAAAATGTTGTTAATAAACATAATAGATGTCTTTAAGAACCATATTTTTAAATTATGTTGAACTATACAAGGTGTTGCATAACTCCGTTACAAACCAAACATTTGCTTTTTTAAATGGGAGCCCCTGCATATTATGCCAAATTCGGATTGCCCACATTTTTTCGAATATTTTGATATAAGGTTTTGCTACGTTATACAGAGTCCTTTAAACGTTATGGACACGTTTATGTTAAAATCGTAGCTAAATTAACGCCCTCTAGTTTACTGTACGTTACAGAAAATGACAATTGCTTGGCTAATCGAGTTTCGTAATATAATGTAATATCTCCTCATTCGATTACATTTCAATTATTTTCTCTCTTTGTGTACAGGGTGGATCGAAACTCGGACCTTTCATTTTCTTTCTTCTTTTAAATGAAACACCCTGTATTTAATTGCATAAATAGAATCATTCTTCAGCGTTTCGCGCCCTGGTATCAGTAAACATCTGCTTCTATAATGAGTGAGCTGTCTTTGCCGTACACAATTTCGAAGTGCATGCATTAAGTAGATATATAATATATGTACTACATGTATATCTACTTTAATCTCATATCTACTTTAAAGCATGAGATTAAAGTATATCTACTTTAATGCGAATTTGTTACGGACGGACAGGACACCCGTTCATTCGCATTATTATAATGAAAAAATTTCGCGAGTAGGTACCCCTGCTTGAAAAGGCCTAGATCGGCCATTTATCGACCTAGGGGGATGATCGATACCTTTTTGGAAAGAGGAAGGTTGGCGAAATCCAAAAAATGATTTACTGATAGTTGCAAGTAACATTAGAACATGAAGGATTTTATACCCTTATATGGCCCACCAGGCTTTTACAAACTAAAAATTCAAAATGTAATTTAATCCCATATAATTTCATGAAATATAAAAACATAAATCTGATTATTTGAGTACAATTGAATTATTGTTCAAAGTAATTATACATATATGCATTCACGTAGCCTTCACTACTGAAACTAAATGATACAGTTTCACCTAAAGAATAAAATAATCCAATATGTATATCCAAATGGAGTAAAACTTCAGTAACACGTCATCTGCTAACAAAAAGTTGATTATAACAAATTTGAAACTTGATGGAACATTCGTAACACGATATCGCTATAATGAAATTTGATTCAATAATCAGGAGAAGAGCACTCGAGTATAAGTTACCGACTAGCAAATTGATGCATCCACTTTATCCGGGAAACTACCAGAATGTATCTAGTGCAGATTTATTATGCAGAAGCAGAATGTACATGTAACAATATTAAATACGCCCTATGGTAATAATTAGGTTCACGCTAATTACTTCGTCACATAACTGAATCATTACTAATTACGTGTTAATTGTCATCGCCATTGTTTTAATTAACTTCCATTAAATAGCCTTTTCGTAATAGATTACAGAGCTCTTGTTATCTTTTCCACTTTGTACAATTAATATTAGTTCCGATTTAATTATAAACTGACAAAGTGACACGTCTCAAAAGAAAAATTAACCTCATTCGTATGCGCGCGAATGTACTCTTAGCGGAAAAAAAAATCAATGACGTATCAATGACCGTGTTTTAAGAGTTTTGGTCAGAATCGCTGAATTGTGGCGCCAGTATTCTTAGATTTAGGTTTCGAAAAGATATTATATACCTTATGCGTTACTAACGTCGTCTTCTAAAGAATTCAACAACATCGAGCCGAACTTCTCAGATTCCCCACAATATAAACAACATCTTACAGGTTTTGGGATGAAAGCGTAAAGGAAGGAATTTATCAAATAAATTGTGACCATACATTAACTTGTTCGTGTTTGAAATATTTAAGCTAACCACTTTTCTTACTAGTCCAACTCATTTTTTTACAAAGATATATTGAGATTTATATAATTTCGTTACGGTGTAAGTGAATCTTTCGGAAAAAAGGTTCGTTTATTCTCTAGGCAATAATTTCATGATAAAAACAAGATCCCTTTCTTGAGGTAGAAGTTAAAACTTAGTAGTGATTAATGTATTTTTTTCTCAAATTCATTGCAACTAGCTTTCGTGGCTGTCAAACTAAAAGTAAACTCAAACTAACATTCAAAAAAGGGAGCTAAAAACGCTTGATTACCAAATCACACCATAGATGGGTAACATGATGGCCCATGCGATAGGCAACCATCAAGGATTTACTTGCGCACGTCTAGTAAACAGAAAGAAAGCAACGGAATATCAGAGTCTTTATGAATTTTTAAATATAATTTAGAAGAACATTGAAAACTGGTTTACTGAAAGTGACAAAGGAAGAACTACAGATTCGACATCCATGGCAATTTCTGAAGCGTAACATGTGAAATGTTGTATCGTTAAAGGAAAGTTGAAATTGATATTGATGCACGTTAAAGCAACGTTAGAAAAGATTACTTTGAACTGGAAGGGTTGTTAAAAACAGAACAGTGCAACAGTGGCGTTCAAAAGAGGACGTAAATGGCTTGACTATCACTGTCTATATTTTTTAAGCGTGTGTACAGTTCCATGACCTGATAGAGTGCAAAGATATACCATCTCTACGCTTACTGTGACTGTCTGGGTGAAAAAGTAAGATGTGGCTTCAAATACACACCAGACAAATGAAATTCCGCAACCAGAAGAAATAATGGGTTCTCTAGGAAAAATAATATTAGGTTTATAATATAAACCTTCTGTAGGACGATGTATCCTCTCTAATATTAACTAGAGTTTCCGCGTCGAAAAACACAACCTTGGCCTATGTGTTAGATATTTCCCCAGCTAATTTGAATGGTTTTGCAATTTATTGAACATCGTAGCTGCCGTTTCTTGACCTAAGAATATATCTGCTTATTGCTGAAAATCCTGAGGGCTACCCTTAGCATGTTGTTCCGAATCACCTGCCGACTAGGAACATGAGATACCTCTTCGTGGCCCCACCCGAAGATTATTTAACGATTCCCCCATACTTGGTATTCCAAGCTGATTATGCTTCCGAAAACAACATCGAGGATAGCGTGAGACTATAGTATCTTTTAACGTAGAGTGTTTCTTACGGAATAATAACTAATATATTAGCAGTGCCGGTGAAAATGTTTACCATGTGTTGAAGGAGCTCCTTGAGTTCCCTATTTCCGTTACTGTCGGCGCCGGCGGTTCGTATTTGGGAGGGGCCGGTGACTTCTTCGAAGGTTCGTCTTCCCTTAATCCTATCGTTGATGGTACCGATCAACAAGCGCTGCCGCTGGAACCGCGTTTTGGACTCGTTCTTCTCTGTCATCAGGTCTCAAATCCTACACAGGATTATCTGCCTCTCGAAAGGCAGAGTAAATATAGAGTAACTCTAAACTTAATTTTTTATATTGGTCTATTCTGAAATGAACTAAGAAAACAAAATCTGCAAAATTGGAAAATAAACCATAGTTAAGTTGAATTGTCTTATGATCATCCTAAACATCAGCAGCTCATTGCGCGAAGTTATTAATCTTTGGTGCGAATTACAATACGTTAAACGGGGAAAGCGGAAATTAATTTCTGACTAGGAAAATTTACAATTTCGTTAGGAAAAAGGTTCGTTTATAGAATGAAAAGCGTGATACTTTTTTTAAATTGATGCAATACGGGAACATGGCACTAAACAAAATTTAGAAGTAAAAAAATGCTAAATTTAAACATAGATTGCCACTAAAGTGCCTAGGTTATGCGCAGATTTAGCATTTTTTTTTTCAATTTATACAAAAACAGGAACATAACACTAAACAAAGTTTGGAAGTAAAAAAAAAAGCTAAACTTAAACGTAGATTGCCATTAACGCGCCTAGGTTATTTGCGGATTTGGTTTTTTTCCAATTGATACTAAAACAGAATAGTTTGTAAAGCTGATGTTATTTTAAAAAGAACTATATTTTCATGCATATTTTAAAGCGGCTGTAGGCCACGTTAACGGAGCGATTTCAACGAGAGCTGTTTTGGATTTGGGCTCTTTTGTCGGTGCATCAATGAAAGTTATGTATCAATAGTCTCAAAAGGAATTGGTGTTACATTGCTTTTCTTTGCGTCAAGAAAGGAAAAAACAAGAAGCTGTGTTCTAATGCTCTTCTCGGCTTAGTAAGGCCACACAGGAATTGCAATGGGATATACCCAAGATCGACCACCGATAAAGGTTTGTCATGAGTCTCATGACATTCTGGTGAAGAGGGAAATGTAATTTAAAGCGAAGAGCGTAGACCAAGCATTTACTTTAGTCCAGGTTATGTAATGCTAGTTACTACTCTAACCGGCGCCGCGTGTGGACTTCACATGAAACGGTGAGGAGAAGAATAACAAGAGGAATACTTAAACGAGGACTCTACCATGTGTGCCCTCCAATAAAATCAGCTGAAATTCAGCAAAGGAAGTCTGAAAGGACTGTACAAAATGGGTCTTCAAGGCATAAGGTGTTGGGGAGAGAGGGTAACCACAAGGGGTAAATACCTTAAGACAGATACAAGTTGTATGGGGAAGGGAAATTGTATCCAATGACATTAGAAAAAGGCTCCCTCAGAACGATCCCAAACTGCAGTGACAGACATGCAGAACCCCGCCGTACAGGTACCTACATCTAAACAGTATGGCGTAAAACTACGACTGATTTGGGGAAGCAATATCGGAAGAAGAAGAGAGTAGGTACTTTAAAAGCCCATTCAAGCACGGTTACAATGTAAAATTAGGAATCACAAAAGTCAAGAGTAAGTCCTAGTATGGATGGTTTCGTTCTTGTGATTCCTCACAATGCATCAAAACAATGAATTATACTCACACATTTTCGTAGATATCTCTGTCTTCTATGTGCGAAAGGGCATAGAACTGCAAAACTCATCAAAACAAACTTAGCACCCTTTTCCTATATGTATACAGGGTATATCACAGTACCCGTTCATTAGATGTTTCTGGGGTCCCTTACTACTTATGAATTTGAAACTTTCAGGTTAAGGATAACCCATAGCCTTCTTTTGTTCTAAAATATTGTCGATGTTGTACAAGTTCCGGAAAGACCGGAAATCTCCATTCATCTTCTTATTTTAAATGGAACACCCTGTATATTTTGCATTTTTGGATTATACAATCATTCTGCGTTAATCTGTATTAGATTATCCTATACCTATCTTCAACTGTTTTTGAGATATTATGATTTTTTTTTAATTTGCGCGTTGCGGAGGGATGTTTAATAGCCCACCTTCTGCTCTTCTTTGAACGCAAAACATTCATACTTTACAAACACGAAGTAAAACCATAAGGGTTCACAAAATGCATTTGCAAACCTATCACAGATTATACAGGGCGTTCAAAATTAGTGGCAAAGTTAAAAAACTTCAAACACCAAAAAGTCATTTTTTTCAAATGGAACACCCCGTATATTTTTACATATTTGGAAGGCGATTTAATTTACGCATCGATAAACTATAGGTATCCCTATACCTATCTTTAGCGGTTTTGTGTTATTAACACTATTTATCTAATATTGATTAAAACAGCACTTAAAACCTATGCACATTTGAAAGTAGGCTGTGAGTATGCGAAAATAAAATACGGTAATGAACGTCTAACAGGGTTGAGTAGAAGAACAGGTCTCTACTTTTTTGTAGACACCTGAACTCACTCCTTTTGAGAACAAATGTGCAGTTTTAACGTATTTTGAACAATCTTAATCCATCCCAATCCTTCCCCCTTCTCTCCTAGTATCACCCTTCTTTCCCTTCTCTGTTGTCTCAACTCCTCGCATTCTCGCAACATATGCACCTTGCTTTCCCTCCCTTTCCTGCACATTCTACAAACCCTTTTCTCATTCTCCCACCAATACCTATTTTCATTCTCCTCATTTCCGCACCTAAATCTCGCCACAATTCTTTTCTTTCCCATCTCCCTCAAAGGTACTCGGCCTTGCCATCTACTACAATCTCCCCGCATCCCTCATTATACCTCCCTCCAGCTATCCTCTCTCTCCTTTCCTGACCTTGCACATCCTTATCCGTTCTAACCACCTTCTCTCTTCCTTCCTCTCTTCTTCTTTCCACCTCCTCCTTCGCATACCCCACCCTCTCATAATATAATCTCCTGTCCTCTTGTCCATACTTTATCCGTTTCCCCCTCATCTCCTTCATACATTTGTTCACCATTATTATTTCTGTCTTCTTCCTGATCTCCTCCTCGTACTTCACCGCTCTCTTTCCTGCCTGCGCCCTTACTTTTCCCACTTTCGCCTCTTCCCCCACTATGTACTCCGGCGTCTCTCTGTTCAGTCCCCGCGTCCATCTCCAATACTTCTCCTGAACCTTCTCCAAACTCTCCCACTCCCTCCACCCCATATCTCCGCCCCATATCCCATCATGCTCCTCGCCAACTTATCAAAAATCCATCTCCTCTTTTCCATATCCTTCCCGAACACTCTCCACTATCCTATTTCCTTTCTTAGCCAGTTCCCTTACGTCCTTATTGTCATACCTCTTTATATATTACAAATACTTTCACTCATTTCACTCATTTACACTTGTCCTCCCCCCACCACCATTTTTCCTTCCCCCCTCTCTCTTCTCTTCTGGAATACCATTATTTTCGTCTAAGCCACATTCACCCTTAGGTCCTTTTTCTCCAAATACGCCTTCACCACTCCCATTGCCCCCCTCATCTCTTTCTCATATTGCTCACATGAACTAGGGGTACCACTGCACTTTAAGCGAAAGAGAATAGTATGGGATATAGAATTTTACAATAAATGTCACACTAACGTCCCGAAGCTCTCACCAGTTGAATTTTGCTTCCTTTTGTTCTTTGGCCTTCTATGACGTTCTCTGAGAAGCAAGTTTGTTGGGGTTATGATTCTTGGTGTAATAATTAACACCACTTGAGTTCAGAGTCGGATTTACCATAAGGCTAGAAAGGCTATAGCCTAGGGCGGCAAATTTTAGGGGGCGGCAAATGTTGGAGTTCAAGAGATTAAATAATAAAATGACATCTATACAAATTCAAATCATATGAAAAAATTTTAGCAAACATTACTGTAGATGAGGGGGCGGCAAAATATTTCCAGCCTAGGGGTGGCAAATTCGTAAATCCGCCTCTGCTTGAGTTGAGTTGTTGACTGAAGTCGTATTTCTTGTAGATTACTGCGTTATCTACCGATTTGCACCATGAGCGTGAACTGGTTTCTTAGCGTTTCATGATTCCGTTTTCCTCTTGTGTGTAGTACAGCCTGTTGAACAAACAATACCTTACTCAGGTGCGACTCTACGAAAGCCATAGGATATGGAAAAAATATGCTGCGCAAGGGGCTAATGATCCTTAAAATTGAACGGTAGACAAGGGATAGATGTTAAAAAACAAGCTTATTAAAAGAAATTACTTTCCCTAATTTCATCAAATTCACAAACCCGCATCTTATACCACTTAGTGGTGCCAGTAGTGAATATAATACCAGTAGTAGGTATACTAAATTAGAAAAGTTAGTAATATATGTCGACTTGGGTATCCATAATGAAGAAATTACGAGAAACATACAGAAAAGTTTATTAATATCTACTCGCTTTTCATAGATGAAAAAATTTGAAGCGCTGTCATAAAGCTGCCTGTTCCAAAATAATAAATTTGTCACAGTAAAAACGAGATTACGCTTTCGCACATAATAGAATATTTGATATAATGGCAACAACGTCACAAACTTTAATCTTGTAGTTAGAAACATCAACTATCTGATTATTACTAAATAGGATATTATAGCGCAGTAACAAAGCCTTTAGTCATATATGTGTAACTGACACCCAATTTCGCTCACGTTTTCCACGTGCCTGACCACAGGATAATGTTTCCATTAGTTTCCTGCATCCGATTTACGTCACGATTTGCATATAACCATGTACAGCATATATTTAATTATAATCTTAACGATAATAGTATCGCTCCTCCTTTGATGTAAAAATGTTTTCCCGTATCAATTGGCTTACTGAAGGCAATGTTATGAATATTTATATAGTTTGAAGAGGTTACTGAAAGCAGAAACAATAAGTTAACGAAAGGCCATTCATGTATTCTATTCTGATTCTCAGGCTTAACTACTTCCAAACAAAGGATGGTAACATTAAGTAAGCAGCAACATTTAGTGAATCAGCAATTTCGACCCGTAATTACTATTCCTTTAGAGCAGTCATCCTGCCCTATTTAAAGGAAAACCCTCAGTTAACAACAATAATTTTGAAGTTAGGCATCCTAAAGATTTGCATAGCGTATACTAAACGTAAACATGACAAATTCAATTTTGTCTCTTAAATTTCAACTGCATAACTAACTTAACGTTAAGTTTTTAGTTAAATAAACCTCTCCCTTCTGAGATAAACACTGTAACAAACTTTGTGCAAGAGTTTACCTTCAATTAGTACGCGTTTCTCGTTAGGTGTGCAACATAAATTTTACAAAATATACACAAGCGGAAAAAAAAAATAATGTTACCTGTCGGCGTTCTAATGAGATTATCGCTTTATTTTGGTTATATTTTGCTACTATATAAGTTAATTAAAAACTAAATTGAAATCAAAATCCCAAGACGTTAACTTTTAATAAAATTGATAAAAACTTCCAAGTTCCAATTTTACTTATTACTTTAAGCTGCTTTGAAAGTTACTGATTTTCTGGTACTTAACTTTTTAATTTATCGCTTCATTTAAAATTTTCTTAATTGATCTATTGACCGCATTATAAAATTCATGCCGTAGTTTTCATTTCCATATTCAAGGAATTCAAGTTAAAGTTGAAATTTACGAATGTCTTTTATTAATTGCTTGGCATGGTTTGTGGTGGGGAGTTTTAGTACAAATTTGGAATCCTGGTTTGTGTTTATTTTCAATGAAGTTGTCGTTATGTACTGTATATACTATTGGCATTCTCTGTCTCTTTAGTTTTTTTTTAACAAATTCGAATTGATGGTGTTTATGTTTTTTGCTTTTGTGTAAATTTTCATAAGCTTTCCTGCTATGTGTTTTATAGACATTATCATAAAGTGTTGTGCTCATTGCTGAAACAGTAACAATGAATACACTATGATTATTAAACACACTCAAAAAATTGCGTCTAAAACAAGACTCCGAATGTACAAAAACCGAAGACTCGCTCGTTAAGGACTGTGTTCAAGATGAATTTCGAGAATATCTATTGTAGTTTCCGGACCTCAGAAATTATATACAAACGCAACTAAAATTAAACCTATAACCGAGCTATAAACCCTGAGGAATGCTTTTGCATACACATGTAAGAAAACAATAATGTGTTTTAGGCCGTAGGTACTATAAAAAGCAATACTGAATATACAGGATGTTGTTAATAATAACTTGTAACACTCAAAAACGGCAGTTAGATCTCATTGAAACAAATAACTTTTCTTAGTTGAAATTTTTGATTTGGACCCTACTTCATAGTGTTAGGCGTTTTTTTGTTTTTCGAAAAATCGTCATTACTTCCTCATTTTAGGGAATATTTGAAAATTACAAAAACTTTCAACATTTGCTTTCAGTTCTCTAAAACATTTGTAGTTACAATTATTTTCCATTTTATCAAATAACAAAATGTCGAAAGATCAAAGATTTCAAAAAAAGATATTTTGAAAACCACTCCACCGATTTTTGAAAATAAAACATTTATAAAATTCTTAAATTATCTACTATTGTCTGAAACATTCTTTTCAATGTGTCACAAAAAAGTTTTGTTTCAAATTGAAATACAAGGTTAATTTTAACAAACTGCAACAATCATTTAAAACCAAGTAGGCTTGCTGCCACTAGGGGATAACTCAAATTGCACAAAGTCACAAAAACTGGTGTTAATGCGGAAAGAGAGTGACCATTGTAGCACGAAAGCACGCTTAGGTAAATTAATTGGTTTTAGGGCTAACTTCGCACTGAACAACCACTGAAAAAACTGACAAACTGATGGGGGGAGTACTACTCCTATTGGACCTCTGACACAATCATCACGAATTTCTTGTACTGCTTTATTAATTGGTTCATAACTGAATTTGGTTGTATAATACAAGTACGTAATTTTCATGCCTACTTTGGGTCACTTAATTGATTGAGTTTTCTTGGAGTTTTGAAAAATTTTTCTTTTACAGTTTACGTTCACATGCCAGTTAACACCAAATTCGCTCAAGAGAGGATGGATATTTTCTTTCCCTTTGAATTGCAGGCCATACTGATTTAGTCACATGATTGACCTAAGACATTCTTTGGTTAAGAGTTCGTTTTGCACATTTTTTCCATAGAATGACTATGAAACCTAAGACGCGTTCTCTGTGCTTAACATGTCCATCTTTAAAACACCATTTTTCATCATTACACAATGTCGAAAACACTGCACCTTTAATCGCGTCTATTATTTTCTCTTTGGCTACTTTTAAGATCAAGTGAAATAGAGTTTTATAAGCTTACTCAACATAGTAAGTTTTACTTGGAAACTATTTTCGAACACTCACTGCTATCTTTTACTGAAAAAGAAAATTAGTTGCTAACATCAGCACCACTACATCCTTTTAACATCCAATCAACTGGCCTTCGTCACTTTCTTTGAGAAGATCGTAAAGAAGTAAATTGGTTTTAATTTGAACTGTTGCCTCTATTTTGATTGCATTCTGTAGATTTAACCCTTAATTTGAAGTTTTGGCGCGACTTTTTTAAAAAAGGACCTTTTTTTCATTCATTCTCTAAAATGAATGTTTTGCGAACTCTAAATAGTCCGCAAAATACATCTTTAGAGTACTAGTACGCTAAAACGTATTTATCTGTTGTTGCCATAGCAACTATGTCAAACCTAAATTTTTTGACGTTTACAACTGTTCTGTACGCGTCAAAATAAATGTTTATGAAATTAATTTGATAGTTTAGAGAATTCCTGCAAAAAAATATTGTATGCATCACGTACGCAAAATGCTCTAGCGGATTCGTCGAAACACGACTCATCCGCTAAAACATCATTTTGCGTACTTGATACATAAATAGCTATTTCCTACAGTACCTTAAAATAGTCGTTTTCTAAAAATGGAAATCCAGGATATAGCAAAAACCTTTGGTACTAAGTACGTTTATTTATCTACGCGTTTTCAGATATTCTCTTTGCTACTTTATTATTCATTAAGTAGTTTTTATTTTGCATATTTTGTAATGCACAAGATCTTTTGTAGTTTCTATGGAGATGCACCAGGGGGTTCTGTTTTGTGATCAGCAGTAATGATACTCACACGCTTTACTCTTCTCTTGCTCAATATTTCTTATTTCTAGCTGATCTTCTATTATTCTACTATAGTCCAGTAACCTTATACTTCAGACCTTGCGTCAAATCCGGTAGTTCTGATTTTTTGCTGACTTATTTATGATGTTGGCCCAATGAATAATCCAAGTTTGAGACCTCGAGCGCCGAACGCAACCTTGTCATAAATCGAAAAAACCGCAACATTTTCGACTTTATTTCAGTTTTTGGGGATTTTAAGCCTAAAGGACTAGTTTTTCGATAATACCTACGCAGTAAGTTTTTAAAGTAGACTAAATTGTCTACAATATGAGATGAAAACTGTCTCTGTAGACCCAATAGTTTCCGAGATCAAGCTTTTCAAAGTTTATCATTTTTGTTGAACTTCGCAATTTTTAGCAATAATTTGTTGTTCTGAACGAATTTTGACCCTATTTCTTCGGGCCCCCACCCTCGATTATATTGTAGTGTATTCTAAAGAGGTTTGAGGAGTACGCAGACTCCCCCCTCCCCATCTTTTACATTTTTCATATTTCTGAAATATACCCCTGTTATATTATCGAAGCTCTGTACGTTTTATGGTGGGATGTTAAAATTAAGTTAATTTTTCCTTCTTGGAAGGGCCCGGTTGAGGTTCGTCCATATGTGGATCATCGTATCGTGATGGCACGTCCCCATCAGGGGATTGCGATGTATCGTCGACGTCTTGTGCCCATAAGACATCCTCCATGTCGACATCGGACAGATCGACGCTTTCTGGGGAATCGAAGTCTATTTCTACTGCAATATCCGGTACGTTGTCAAGGAGGCCCCGCTGCAGTGCCTGCAGACTGATGAGAATGGGCGAAGTTAGGTGGACAGATGGGGGGGGGGGGGGGGCAAGCCCCACAGATAATATGAGAAGAAGTATGTATATGAGTATAACGTCTACAGTTTTTTAAGATGTCATGGTAAGTTAGAGGGGCTAAGTTGAAGTTTGGAAGGGCTTAGCCCCCAAGCCCCCCCCCACTTCTTTCATGCTGATAAGTTTGTTCCCTGTCTTCCTGCAGGTGTACGCGTTCGTAAGACCCCTCTTGCAACCGCAAGAAATCATCCACAACAGGTGTTGTGGGGCTGCGCCTCTGGACATCATTTTGGGGCAGAGGTCTTGTGACTTTGATATCCACCCCCAGGAAGAGGGTACAGTGTGACTCCCAACCACGCCTGTACCTGTGCAGTTCCAGGAACCTATGATAGAGCCCGCCTGTGTTGCTTGAGTGGCGTCTAAATTATTGCTAAAAATGGCGAAGTTCGACAAAAATGATAAACTTTGAAAAGCTTTATCTCGGAAACTATTAGGTCTACAGAGACAGTTTTCATCTCATATTGTAGACAATTTAGTCTACTTGAAAAACTTACTGCGTAGGTATTATCGAAAAACTAGTCCTTTAGGCTTAAAATCGGCAAAAACTGATATAAAGTCGAAAATGTTGCGGTTTTTTCGATTTATGACAAGGTTGCGTTCGGCGCTCGAGGTCTCAAACTTGGATTATTCATTGGGGTAACATCATAAATAAGTCAGCAAAAATCAGAACTACCGGATTTAACGCAAGGTACCACCCCTTTCAGGCGACAAGGTTACTGGACTACTATGAATACACCACATTGTTATAAAAAGAAGTGCTATTCCCTATTCCCATCGGATTTATTGAAACATTTCGGATATCGTCAGCTTTTTGCTCGTTTGCTCGTTTGCTCTATTCATTGAGAATCGTCTTTATATGTTTTCCATTTTCTATTTGTTCGTTCAATTTGAGTGGAACATTTTAAAAATTGAAGATTTTCCATATTAGATTTCATAAAAAATGTGGGAAAGAGAAAAATATCTATTAATTAATGTAATATATAATATATAATAAATTGGTTTAATTGGTCTTCTCAAATTTTATCTAAGATGCAACTAGCAATTTGATTTAATTTTTATGGAGTACAAGTACATGTTCGGATTTTCAGTTTTTGAAATAACTGTGTAAGTATATAATTCAGTATTTAGCAGGACAGAATTTAACCTTTAGAGGATCTAATGACAAATTGTTTTAGTCCAATAATGGAAACTTTTTAAAACTAGTAGAAGCCATTGAATTATTTGATAATGTGATGACAGAACATGCGCGCCTACTTAGGCCAGCAAATTCAAAATGAATTAATTGATCTATTAGGACGTTAAAAATGTCATTATCAACTAAATATTATTCAATAATATTAGATTGTACACCGGATTTAAATACACCATGAGGAACAGATTACAGTGGTGGTTCGCTTTGTTCATTTAAATAAGTTCACAAACCAATTGGAAATTAAAGAACATTTTTTTCCCAGCAACTGATACCACTGCACTGGTGTGAAGGGTTAACATTGTTCTTGTTAAAAGTTTTAAAAAATGAAACTACCTACCCCCCTAGTGATATGAGAGACCAAGGTTTATGACAATGGGATTAATATGAAAGGCAAAAATAATGGCCTACAAAGAAAAATTTTAGATTTAAATCCTATTAACTAAAATCAAATTTTTGAATTTATTTGTTCTGTTATTACGTGGTATGGCATTTTATTAAAAATTAATTTTATAAGTAAAATTATGCAAAGTACACAAGCAACAATTCCCAACATTGGAAACACGCTAAAACCTATTTTTTTGAATATCGCTCGAATGACCGTTTACATGAAATACTTGAAGAAGCGGTAAGATTGCCGATGAAGTAGCATGTGATGAACCAATACATTTTTAAGTCATCCAACTTCTAGAGCACGAAAAAGGAAGCGCCAATTCGATTACAAAGCTGAAGATGAGCCCAGCCCCATTCGGGGGGGCTTATGATCTTGGCACACGGGCGCTGATTACCCTAGAACCGGTCCTGGCAGACCCACTGGCCACCTTGTGCTTCATAACCATCTATAAATGCAGATCTCTTTCCCAAAAATTTTGTAAAATTTTACAATTACTACGCATGCCCTGCATAGCTGTCATTTGATCATTTATGATGGAAGTAGCTAATTCCCTCCTTTGTTCTTTACAACAACTATCAACGTCCGTTTTCCAAGAAATTTGACTTAAGTATCAACTATAAAATTAGTGACCTTCAGTTTGCATTTGTCATGATCCATTTTGATACATCACATGTTCACATAAAATCCATCCATAATTTAAAAATATTTTGTTGGTCATTACAACACTTGTTATAGATACCTAAATGTTATAATTATGAAAATGCCTGCATATTCTCCAGGTGAAACGTAAAAAAATTAAATTTTATGTAATTTCAACAATGGGCATATTTGGAAAAATGTTTCCTAAATAAATTTGACACATAAATTAATGCGATACAGCGGTAACACACTTATAATTCGATTAGGTTTTGTGATCAGGCCGTTTTAAATTTAATATGAAATACAAAACAAACGTAACCATATTATGATAATGATGGTCATAGTTTGACCGCACAATATGACCATTTCACAGAAATATATAACTAAATAATGCAGTTTTTCAAATACTGCCCGTTGTCTTCAACTAACACAACGCGATCTTGACAGCCATTGTATTATGAAGCCTTACTCTCATTAGTATTAATTTAATGATCATCATTCTTCACAAAATGAACTTTTTCATTTAGTTTGTTGGAAATAATAAAAATGAAAGTCTTGCAATCCGACGATATGTGGCAAGTTCTCACACACAAAGTTTTAATCCCACAGAAAATTCACGGATTTTGCTTTGTTTTTTACCGCAGAAGTTTTTTTCGTTTCCACAGTCTGAAAAGTCGTGGGCACATAAAGCATTATCAATTTGTTTTCTAAAACTGAATTCGTTACAGATGAATTAAAATCTATTTTTCATTTCCATTCAAGCAAAATTCATATATATAAGTTAAATAATTTTTGTAACCACATTTTAATGAAATTCGTTATTTAATATTCATTGCCTGATAAAATTAGCACAATTTCAAATTAAATGTCACTTAGATAATTATTTAGGAAACACTTCCGTTGGTTACAAATTAAATATTAAGTACACTCAGTTATAAATCAATAGTACTTTTAATACCATAGGTACTGGTTAAAATGTATCTAGTAAAAGTCAAAGCGTTCCAAATAATTTAACATCGCTTTGTACAGAAAAAATCTGTACGTTAATTCAATATTAAATTGTAATTAATTCTCAATTGACACACAAAATGAAAATCGAAAATGTTTTAATTTGTTTAGCTGTGAATTGGTTCGGAAAACAATGAGTGAATGCTGTACTTTATAATTGAATTACGCGAACGTAAATTGAAAATCGGTAATAAATTATTGTCAATAATTGCGCCGCATTAAAAGAATTGGTAACAAATGTGTAAACGATGCATACTTTTATAAGAAGTTTATTAAAGTTCCGGTGGCGCCCGATGTTGTCGACATGATGTTATAAATCATATCCGTAGAAAACTCTTGTGTTTGGAAACACGTGTTTTAGCTACCACATGATGTAATAAATTTGTATACCTAAAGACGTCTGTCTGCAAAATCGGCGGCGTTGGAAACTTGTGGCTTTGTAGGCTGTGTTATCTATTTAATTGCTACATAATGGCCTTTTCATGAAACACAAGACTTTGTAACTAAACTATCCAAGAGATCTTATTTATAACCATACAACAATTTAATGGAGTTTATACAGAGACGAAATGGGTACACGAAATTAACTTTATTACCGTTAATTGTTTATCTTCAACAAACTTGCCTAAACTTTTCATTAGATATTAAATATTAACGAACCGACCGACCGACGTTGCAATTTTTTCTTGTAAAATTGTCGCCTTGTATTGCACACAATTAACATACCAGCGTTTGAGTAATTGGTTCGAAGGACATCATATTTCAAAGTGTCTAATTTGAGGGTTCCGTAATTAACAAGCTGGAGATGTCGTCGGTTTGTCGAATGTAGGTTTGAAGGATATTTCATCAGGATTCCTCCCTATAAGGGGGTCTTTAGAGATAGTTAACAGGTATTAAATTACAAACGACGTTCAAGATGTTCAGTATTAGACGTTACATCGATAGCATTTGAAACTAAAATAGATCAATTTAGGATTATGTAATGGTATAATGTATTATTTTGTAAACGAGATCAAACAATGTTAATGGTTTGTTATCTTTCAGCACTATACTTTGATGTGTTCTAATTAAACTTTTAATTATTAAGATCTTTGCATTTATTAAGATCAAGTTGATGATCCTTTCCGAAGCAATCAAAATGTAGTTTTTTTGATAACGTAACCGTTCAAGCCATTTTTAAATAAAATGCACTTACAAGATTATTGCATGCTTCGGTTTCGATTTATTTTACTTTACACAGAGGGTGGGCGTTACTGCGGAAAAATTATAGTGTATTGTGATTATGAATATTCTTTTGTAATTAAATTACATACCTAATAATTTTCTTATTCGATCCTTCTTATTCGTAATGCAAGCCATTACGATAACTATAAAAACATACTGGCCAAATTGAGTAGATTCAAGAAGTAAATGTTGAATTATGAAGATTGGCTTGTAAACAGATGCATAATGTTAAATGTTAATAACAAACTATAGCAATACTGCAACTCTGGCAGCGTAGAGTATTCATGAAGTAAGAACACTCTACCACGTAATCTAAGCAACACGTGAACATTACGATACCTGCCATATAATACCATTCTTTTAAACAATTTTAATTGCATCAGCTTGCAATAATTGATAGACCTATATAAAACAGACTTCAGTGTGTTGTTTTCCATAGAATAATATTTATCTAATCAATTTGGGAACAGTCTTGTTCTGTGCTCCCTTTGAAGTGTTCAAAAGTCCCCACCCGTACACACCCTCCGAGAGAATTGAGGGGCGAAAGAGTGTCAAAAAAACAGGTTTTCGTAAATAACTGAAAAAGTATCAATTTTATCAAAACCAAAAACGTTAAGAAAGTTGTAGCTGATAAAATTTCACACATTTTCATGTTTTATTTTTGTCTCTATGACCAATAGGAGCCGTGATAGATTTTTTTAAATTTTCGACTGTTTTGTGGCGAAACAGTAACACGTGCGCGCATCTCGCGAATGGCCATTTGTATCGCAAAATGCTTCAAATATAAGTTGTAGTACGAACAATTTTCTTTTTTAAACATTTTAATACGATTAATATTGACAGAGATATGAATGTTTTTAACGTGCACTTGATTTATGGCTATGAAATTTACAAATAGTGACAAATGGAGAATATGCAGCAGATATGGAGTAGAAATTATGAAAATACATATATGTACACTGTATCAGCAAATTCACCAAATAATTGTACATACGTGAAATGAGATGTTCGTTAGAAATGGGAGATTGACACTGAACCGGCTCAGGCGGTCGCTAAACGCCTCCGCTTTCACCTACCGCACCCTTCTTTAGAATTAGAATGTACCACAAAACGTGATCCTATGATGAATTTACTCAGATATGATCAGAGAATAATTTCTGATACTTGGAAAAGTCAAAACAATTTTTTATACTACCATTTCTTCGTCTCAAAAGTAGCTACTACAATTTCTGTAAAAATTAAACATTACCTGCATTTTAAATCGTCAGTTTCTCGTCGCTGCCTACAGAAAAACATACGCGACAAGTGTTTTTTATAGGAAATTTTGTAAGCTTTCAATTAGTTTCTATAAAAGTTTGTCGTAAAATAAATGGAAACGAAGATATTTAAGAAAAACGGAATACAAATATACATTTTAGTTAAATTCTGTGAAAATATATAGTTTTCAAAGATGTATTTTTACTTGCGAACGATTTATTGTATTGTATTACCTTTGTATACAGGGTGTTTTTTTGGGAGCTTTAGTTAGACGTTTCCAGGAAAGTTCTATAGGTAGATTTTTAAAAATTTGTACTTAGGGGTTACTCAGAAAGCGGAATCGATCTAAAATATTTTCAAAATGGCAGCACTTCTAGAAATACTGGAAATAGCTACTAACTTCGTTATTTTAAATGGCAACCCTTATTTTTTATTGCATTTTTTTATTCTACGTGAAATTTCATAACCTTTAGTAGTTGGCCATGACCTTATGGCAAACGAATTTTAAACCAATGAAGTGATATCAGTCCGTCACCTGTTATAGGTTTCAAATCAATTTAAAACCTTGTCTTCTTCAACAAATACTCACAATGAGCGCCTTCATGTTCCAAACACAAACTCTTTTTCGTAAATGTTCTCGTGTGGAGTATCGTATGACTTGTGATTCAGTATTCAGCATATTCCTGCAGAGGCAGATCTTCTGTTGCAGGAACAACAATATTGCGTAAAATTTCCAAATAATGTTCTGCATTCAAATTTTCTGGATAAATGTGGAAACACAAAATCTTGTTATTTTTAAACGCACAAAGTACAATAAAACTCCAGCGCTCTTGAAAGTGTACATCTCCATTCAAACAAGAATTTTAATGGCACCAGCAATGCGAATTATGGCGATTAATTTTTTACTAAATTTGGCCTCGTCTGACTAAGTAATGTTCCCCAAAAAATCTTCTTGGTTCCTTAACAATAGCTATTCGTAAAACTCTTGCTCTAGGTCTAGGTAATTGTTTTGGTGGTAGAAAGCTTTCAAAATTGATGACCTTAGTTGACTACACAAAAAACAGTAGATATCTCAAAAACTAGAAGAGATAGGGATAGGGAACCATAGTACCGTTCGAAAGAGAATGAAATTTTGCATCAGACTACGACGAAACATACAGGGTGTTCCATTTGAAAAAACCTACTTATGAATATTTGAAGTTAACTAAGCTCGGCATTAAATTTCCACCACCCTGTATGCAATTAAGCCACTTTGAAAGTACGGCTGGGAAGCTTAGGAGTCCAGCTATCTCTCGTATCAATATGGTTCCTTCATCTTTCTTGCTGTAGAATTCACACGGTTTAAAGCTAGATAGCGTTTATTTTAATTTTTATTAAAAAAATTAAATATCTCGGAAACGGTTAATTTTAGGAATAAGAAAACTTGATGAAAGTCCACCTAAAATTTTACGTAGAATCCAAAATCGGAATAATATATAGGGTGTTACATTTAAAATAACAAAGTTGGTGTCATTTCCGGAAAAACCGGAAGTGTTACGTAGACGCCATTATTTTATTTGAAGAGGCCACGCCCGAAAACCCCATCACCCAAATTTTCAAAATTCAAATAGTAATAGTTTCTGAAATATTCTAATGGGTGGTCACCGTGAGACACGCTGTATATGTTAATAAATTTTTCAATAATTTCGTTTTTCTTAGATTTTTTGTATTTTTTCGGATTAAACAGCTTTAATTTAAGCCTTTTTGTTGTTTGAATGACTTTTGTATCGCTCTTTGTTGTCGAGAAAATAAAAATGAAATCATGGTCCTTTTCATTAGAGAAACACATGAGTTCGTTTATTATTTTTTATCTCGAAAACGGTTCATTTTATCCACAATAAACAAGAATACATTTTATTGAGTATAAGGTTCAAGCTACCCAAATTCATTTCTTTAAAGTTTTTATCATACAGGGTGTTAAAAATTTGAGGAATTTGTTGTTTTCATTATCCACTCACATCATTTTGTTGCACTGTATTACATGTTTTTCATATTTTCTGAAGACTGCCTTTCTGTTGAAATTTTGTATAGGTAGTCTGACTTTTTTTCCTTTCTTACACAAAGTTTTCCTTTTTCCTCGGCTTGTATTGTTTAATTTGTTTAAGCACTAGTGCATTGCGATGGAATCTATTATGTATATACAGTGCGGTCCAAAGGTATGGAATAAATTCATTTTTAGCGTTATTATGTACTTTTGGGAAAAAACCTGAAACACGTCGATTTTTATTTATAATTTACCATTTTCTCGTATGAAAGTCTTACCACCCTCTTGCACCCCCTCGGAAGTATGAGCAACCCTTAAAAAAATTTAAATACGAACAGGTGGCGTGTGGCACCTTGTTTGAAAGGGATTTTAAATCTCTATTCAGCAATATAAAAATTTTTAAATTTGGTACACTCGCAACTCAGAAATTGAATTTTGAAAAAGAAATAGTGTATTTTTAGATTAAATGTTCAAAGTGACCACCAGTCACTTCTTGAAAAATAACTAAAGGCGATCATTAAATTATCTGTTTAATTTGAAATAATAATCAGGTATTTTCTTATTTGTTCTGATTCTGTTGAGGAAAAAAGCGTTTAAGAAAAAATAACAAAAAATCTAACTAGTAGACTACTTCATATTTGTAGTTATTTGTAACAAACGCTTGTGTATTGCCAAATTTTCTTTGTGTGTGCATTTCAGTAAATAAATCATGGCTCAGTTAACAGAAACACAGAGAATAGACATTTTAATTATGATTGGATGTGGTAATAGAACAAGAACTCAAACGGAGGTTTATGAACTATTTCTTTTTCAAAATTCAATTTCTGAGTTACGAGTGTACCAAATTTAAAAATTTTTATATTGCTGAATAGAGAGTTAAAATCCCTTTCAAACAAGGTGCCACAATCCACCCGTTCGTATTTAAATTTTTTTAAGGGTTGCTCATACCTCCGAGGGGGTGCAAGAGGGTGGTAAGACTTTCATACGAGAAAATGGTAAATTATAAATAGAAATCGACGTTTTTCAGGTTTTTTCCCAAAATTACATAATAACGCTAAAAATGAATTTATTCCATACCTTTGGACCGCACTGTATATTTTATTGTAGAATACGGCTGCAAGAACTCGAAGCATTATCATATACGAAATCTTCCCTTTGCTTCATGTTTGTTTATATCTGAATCACAATTTTTTCTTGATGTGTTCTGTTTGGGTTAATCCTGTTGAAATGTTGCAGTATAAGTTTTTTGTCAATTGACTATCCATAATTGGAAGAACTGGAACTCTTGTGGCCATTGAACTGCACAACACTGAAAACAGGAAAAACCGAAATAGAAGTTTATTAAGTCAAACGCGTTTCAACAGCGTAATTGTTCGCTGCTCATGACAGCTTCGCTGTTGAGAGGGGTTCTATAATATCACTATGCATAACTACTGTACCTTTGCATTCTGCCACATCATGGGGTCTTTGACTGAAGTTTTGAAGTATTTATATGATTTTTCCTCACGCAGTCCGCCACCCAGATATATTTTCTGTCATTCAACCAGTCGATCTGACATTTTCATTGGTTCGCAAATAATTTGCAATCAGTCGCATCAAAAATGCTTGGTATTTTATTTTAGTAAGCATTTAATAACCAATTTTCCTATAAATTTTTCTTCCCGAAATGAAGCATGGCAAAAATATACATAGTGAATGGCTTAAATATAATTTCTCGCCGTTGGTCTACAATAAGCTATAAAGGCTTAACATTGCCGAACCTTCTTGTAATCATTTACTCTCGCGAGTATCTAATGTAGTTCAAATTGATAGGTATGAACTTCCGATATTATTATTCGAATTGTGCGCATCCTTCTGACTTCGCTGGATATGTAACAAATTATGAATCTGTAAAGACCTTTTGTCATCTGTTTGCAGTTTTTCTCGATTATTCTATTGAATAAACTTTCCTAAGTAGTCAACCCGTTGAACATAAGAGTGTCGTTGATAAAGAAGAATTGTTTGAAATAACCTCAACTTTATTTGAATATAGTTAGAAATTGTATGCATTTCACCAGAAATAACGTAAGCTTTTCTAAAATTCGTGAGAATTTTCATAAAGAATCCTATCTAAATCACCACAAATAAGTTATAATAAAGAATTTGAACTAAAAGTTTACGTAATTACCGTTCGTTATGTACCTACATAATTAAAATATAACATAAACCTAAAAAATTAGTGAAAAACTTCTACAGCGTATACCGTGTACGTTCCCTGTAAGTTTTTTTTATTTCCAGTTTGTTAAAGGAATTACACAACTTTTAATTACAATAGTTTTCATATTTCAGAGATTACATTTATCTTTCTAACTTCGAGTTTGTTAGCGTAGGATTATTTGCATGTAATAATTAACGTAATTACGTCTTTTCATAATAATATATCGGATGAAACTCGAACTTGTCAATTAATAAACTATATGGCTGAGTTAAGCCGCATCCTCCATATACACAGATAGCGTCTTGTTTGCTTACATCCAAGTGTCACCGTAATCGATTATGAAGCTACTGTTTACACGAGATATATGTATATACACGTGTAGCATATTAAATAAACAGGTAATTAATTTTAGTGATAAACAAGGGCTTTCTCTTGATCGAGTGTCCATGCATGGTAATAACTGAATACATTTCGATAAGCAACCGACCCATCTCCGTTAATGTTTTATATAGTCATTCCTCGTAATTATTTCGTTTTCCAATTTTTTTCCTTCCTAAGATTTGATTCAGATTTGCAGGTCCCTTCTCTCTGTAATAAATCAAATGTAATAATAAAAGCTGACTGGAAAAGTTCCTTTTTGCAGCGCAGATAGTATTCGGCGTTATGACTAATAAAATCATTCATAGGATTTCCTTTTAAGGCATTTCACTTCTATGTTATGTGGACACTGAACATGGTTCGCTCAACACTGATAGCAGACTGTTGTGACCATATGATATGAAATTTGCATCTAATCGTTCCAAATAGTTTTCCACACTTTCTGCATTCTAAAGTGTATCGCAAATCAAATATAAGGTAACCTTGTCTCATACATTTCGCGATTGATTGGTGTTGTGTTGACCTGTCCAACAGTAATGCTCAGTCGTAGGTCAATCGTTGTAACAACCTTCTCCAATCACTTTACTTTTTTACCATCAGTATGACGTTTACGACTGGTTATCTTTTTTGAAAGTAGGTCTTCCTATTATACATAACATAAGTATAACATACGCCTTTAGGACACTATGTTCTGTACTCGTCATTTTTTTGTAAATCTTTTGCTGTGCCTTTAGAGCTTCTTTAATCTCCTGAAAATTATGCCGCGAATTAAAAAACCTTCACTAAAACTGAAAATTTTCATCATACAACATTTTCCAATGACCAATGTGTTTCGTTACTGAGAGAGAAAGAAATGAGAATCGTCAACGAACTGAAGTCATTTTTAAATGCAGTTCAACAAAGTGCTACAAGTATTCTTAGAATATCCCAAAATGAATAGATTACCTTGCAATGACGTACCTATGGAGAATTCTTCATCACGATGGGCTTTATTTCTACATACAGGGTGTCTTACGGTGACCGTCGGTTAGAAGTAGGTATATCAAGAACTGTAAAAGCTAGAAATTTGAAATATTGCACATGCGACATGGAGATACTTAACCGCGGGTAATTTTTTATTATCCATTACAGACAATTGTGTCTCAATCTTTTGACATTGAGAACCTAAAATCCCATTTCCCTAACTTTTACCACTTTCGACTTTCAATTTTATTTCCTAAACACGATTTTGACATTTTTCAGTGAAAAAAATTTTTTTTCTCAACAATCATAATTGATACGCCGATTATTTTAAGCATACTTACTAAACATTTTATGACACATCAGAATGTGAAAAAAAATTGCCTGGTTTGTATTTAAAATAAAGAAGTTGATGCTCACTTCCGGTATTTCCAGAAGTGCTGCCATTTGGAAAATATTTTTATTTATTAGATTAAACACTCTATGTCGCATGTGCAAAATTTCAAATTTCTAGCTTTTACAGTTCTTGATATACTTCTAACCGAGGGTCACCGTGAGACACCCTGTATACAGAGATTACTTCACATATACCTTTTACGGATGAGGCACAATTTACAAGAAAGGGTATTTTTTTTAATTTCCGACTCACGAAGGGAGGTTGAGGGCATCATTAGCTCTATACGCTTATAGACATCCATGTCCGGAGATATTTTTATCACCAACCGGTCGGTGTTCGAACAAGAGACCACCAGGTGTACTTTATTGGTATGCTAACGGTACATCCACTACACTATGTACGGCCACAGAAAGGGTATTAACAATACATGCGATTCTCAAACTTGAGCGCATTCAAATGTACATGAGATATTTGTAAGAAATCAGCAACATCGTTTTTCCGTAAATGTATGATTCGGTTTGTTAAAATTATCTTTATTTTTTCGAGCAATTACTGCGAGATTATATGGATGATATTCCTCTGGAAGCTGAACGAAATATGTGATTCCAACAAAATGGAGCATCGCCACATTTTGGAAAGCTAGGTAGCCTCCCATTAATTAGAGGAATAGGAATAGAGAGAATAGATGAAATAGTTGCTTCGTAAGCATTGCGGTAATCGCTACATTATGGTTCGCTTAGATTGGCTTAGATTAAACATTTCTTGTTTCTTATCCTTATATGAGTACATATAAATTACAAGTAGATAATATTGGTACGTAATTTATAATTATTAAGTTGGCAGGTTCATTATACCTGATAAATAGGGTAAGTACACTTAAGTGTTGTAGATAACATAATTACATTGAGGAAAATGCATATCAGGTTTTGGTTGGGGCATATGAATGAAAATCAGCTCGTATTACCAACTGAAGTTTTCCTATTTCATCGTTTTGTATATTTGTAGTGATTAATTGGCCTTCTTGTATACCAATCCTTATCACTAATTTAGTTTAAAAATATTGTTTACTATACATTATTTTTGACACTACTTTGACAAATTACTATTATACGAGAAAGGTAAACACGCTAATGCTATATTAAGAGAAAATCTATTATTATTGTGCCGGAAAAATTGTTCTTTTTTGCATAATATGTAAATACCTACCTTTCTACAATATTCATTAATCTCCAAAGGGTTTTCATATAGGTACCTATTCCAACTGCGTGTTCTATGATTTTCTTGTTCAGAAGTTATCTATAATGTATTCCACACGTTTAGAATAGAAATAATGATTGCTCTAATGAAATACAGTACTCAAAGAAATAAAGATTTATTGTTATTATAATTATTTATAGTAGGGGTGGTCCCAATAGGTTCCCGGACTGCGACCTTTTGGTCTATTGTGCTCCCCGGTGTTGTCTACCCTTCAAGAATACCTGTATCTTTCACAAAGTCCAGAATTTTAGTGTAATCTTTTCATTTCCAAGTAGGTGTACCCTTGCCTTTATGATTGTCTCACATTTGCAAATGACGTGATAGGGCGTTTCATCTACCTCACCACAACCCCTGCATGTCGGGCTATGGGTCAGTCCCATGTTGTGCAGGTGTTTGTTCAGGCGACAGTGACCCGTGACCATTTCTGTCGCAAGTTTTATCTTCGTCCTGCTTAACTTTAAGATGGACGTAGTTAGGTTTCCGTTTGGGGTTTCCAGGAAGATTTTGGAATGACTCTATCCTGGGATTTTCGACTAATGTCTGCAATGCTCTTTCGTGAGTATTGCCTGAATCTCCTTTTTGGCTGTGTTATAAGTAATCCCACAAGCCGGTTCGGGTCCTATGAATGGTTTTGCGCTTGCCATTCTCGCAAGCTCGTCGGTAACCTGGTTACCTGCAATTCCCGCGTGCCCAGGTGCCCACACTAGTGTGACAGAGTTGCCCTTACCTAGTGCGTTTAGCGTTTGTGTGCATTCAAGGACTAGCCCTGAATTTACCACATATGAGTCTATTGCTGCAATCGCTGCTTTGCTGTCTGTCACTATAAAGATTTCCCTTTTGATAAGGTTCTGTTTTAATAGCTAAGCAGCCGCTGGATTGCGTGTACCTCGGCTTTGAACACGGTCGCTTGTTATCCTAGGCTTAGAGAAATTCTGCAGCCTCGTCTATTACTCCCGTATACTCCAAAGCCAGTGCCCTTAGAGGTTTTCGAGCCGTCACACACGATTCCATTCAGCTTCGCTTTACTGGAATTGTTCTCCCTGTCGTGCCGAGTGGGGATTGTTGTCTTAAACCGTTTGGTGATCTAAGATCTAAGTACTTCACTTATTCATTGTATTGTAAAAGAAGACAAACAGAAGTACTTGTCCCATTCTAATCGTTTTAGGTCAAATCACTTTTATAAGTGATTTGTAAATGATGTCCAAATATACCAAGCGTCAATTTAAAAACTTGCCAAACCTTATATCTTCGAAACTGTGACAGGTAAGTAAAATTTCTAGTTTCTAAAATATGGAGGGGGAACCAGTACGACACACAGGGCAATCTTCTGTAACCCACCTCTTAGGTTTCAGCCATCTCACCTCTATTTTTTTGTGGTGATTTGATTTGATATTAGTAGCGAAGTTAGTGAAACCCTTCTTTTTACTTTTGATTAATTCACAATCACATTTTGTTTAGTACGTACCGAATAGCATTTTTAAAGCGCTTTCCAATGGTATGTCACACATAGGGTAGTTCAATTTAAGAAATAGGGTTGAGACGGCTGAAACTTAAGGGGTGGATTGCAGAACATTGTCCTGCGGGTCATGGTGGTTTCTCCTCCATGTTCTAGATACAGTTTAGAGAAATTTTACTTTATCTGTTATAGTTTAGAAGATACGAGGTCTGGCAAGTTTCCAAATTGACACCTGTTATAATTAAAGCAATAATATTTTACACAGTGTAATAGTGCAGGTAACGACTCCTCCATTATAATAATCCAATTAAATCCAAAGATAGTAATCCAATTTTTACACATAAACTTACTTCAAGTTGTCAAAGTATAAATTATGTACTTAACTTAGATAATAAATGGTACACCCCATTGAGAAATGCATTAACTTTAGGAAGCATGTGTGTCTCTCGTGCATATGCGTACACGAAGGCGTTTTATTTAAATATATGTATAATATAAAACTGTAATGGAGAATGTATTTTCCGCCCGCTCACACTATTAATACGTATGGCATTATAAACATCGGCCATTTTAAACTCTATGAATAATTAAAAAGGGAACCGAATATTTAATTTAGCTTAAAACTAAAATATTAATGTGCTATACATTTGATGTTAAATTGCATGCGGGATTCTCGAAAACAAAAAGGATTGTATTTCGGCTTATCCCATCCTGTTCAAATAAAATGAACGCTCGAAATAATTAAGATTTTCTCCCGCAGTCAATCTATTTTTTGTTATATAAAAGAAATCGGCGATCCTATTTAGTAACATAATTGTAGGTACGTTTGAGTTGAATACAAAAATTTAAAATTCAAATAAATTACTCTACATAAAACGACAGAGTTTGACTGGAAATTTACGAAAAGCTTACGATTCATTCTCTATCCTTTCATTAACTTTCCCCCAATTCATTTCTCTATTTGTTACGATTTACTAAAAGTTTAACTTTTCAATATTTTCTTTTTCTTACTTATGAAAGTTTTTGTAAATGCAAAAACCTTTTGGCATATCGCTTTTATTAATATAAGTTAGATTATTTTGTAGAACTGTACAGGGGGTAATTATACACGTGCAAAGGTGACACGAAGAATCTTAAAGTGTAAGAACCGTAAATGAGTGCCGAACAGTGAGCAGGTAGGCACACTTTTTAGAGAAAAAAATCACATCACTGAATAAAATCACGTACAATGAGTACGAATATATGATTACGAGCAAATTCGTTAGGTTCGTTAAAAATTAAATTTACACTCTACTACATATTATCAATTTAACAAAATTTCGTACATGACGAAACAATTGTTCGCTATAATTGTAGGTGATGCATTATGTAATTAGAGATTAACGCTATAAATTCTATCTGAAATAAATTTACACGTTAACTTCGGTCACTTTAATCTAAATTAATGTATTTAAAACACCTGCCGACGTAAAATATGGCATTTAAACACCATTTACGTTTGGGAGAATTTGAAAATTGTTATTATGTCAAATAACACATGATTTAAGATATCCCGTAAACTACAAGACATCGAGACACTGTTGAGCTCTTACTCAAACAGCTTTTACGTGGGAAAATATCTCACATTGGGGCGCTCATATCATAGATATTAGTTTCTCTTTACCAATAGTGTTTGAAACTGAATAACCTTTAACGTTTCAAGTTTGAGCACCATTTCAGCGCCAAGAAAACTACAGGCAAACAATGAAATAAAGTACACTTACACTAACATTATTGTAGAGCAATGGTAAAATCCATTTAAAGTTGAAGCCGAAGCCATTCTGCACCGTAATTCTCATAACCCCAATATTCACAATTTTCGGGGAAGATAAATAAATTAAACGTCCCACCGGGTAATTGTAATAATAACATACTTAAGGGTTTATCGGCCAAACTTAGGAGGTCTGATCTTGTCGTCACCATAGCCGAGAAAGGCAACACGTTGTAATACTAGAAAAAGCGGACTATGTCAAAAAAGTTCTTGAATTTCTCGATTCCAACGGTTTCCATACTAATATTAACCTTAACCAATTTGTACATTCAGTTAAATACTTCATCACTGAGTACCGTGATTTGCTGAAAACTCAATTTGATTTTAACTTTAACCACTACAAACTTACCTTTATGAGCCCCTCGATCCCCCGCCTACACGCTCTTCCCAAAATACATAGATACTCCCATGTGTCCCATAGTTTCCTTTACTAATACTCCTGTCTCTAAGCTGTCAGAATGGTTAAACTACACTTTGAGAGCTAAGTTGAACTTTCATTCCATTAAAAACTCTTTTGAACTCTCTAAAGAACTATCCAAATTTAAAGACGACAAGGATCATCAGTTAATGTTAATATCCTTTGACATAGTGAACTTGTTCCCAAGTGTACCCTTTGACAAATGTTTAGAAATAGTCGACGATTACCTTTCAGCCTCCGTCCTTTCCTATAGCATAGTTTCCTTTCTTAGCGACAGTTTAGAATTGGTTCATAAATAACATTTCTTTAAATTTAACGGTATCACGACATAACGGCGCAGACAAAAACGGCGCCGATATAACGGCGCGGACAAAAGGGCGCGGACAAAAAGGGCGCTACGACAGAACAGCCCAGACAGAAACACCGCCGACAAAAAAGGCGCTGCGACAAAACAGCGCCGCGCTTTATACAGGGTGGCCCAACGAAAAGGTAACAGACGGGTTTCTGGCCAGAGCGAATTTTTTTTTGGGGAACGCAAAAACACGTCAATTTTTATATCAAGGGGGACAACTTTCGCCATGATTTTCAACCTGAAGTGATTTCATCCCTTAGCGCTGTGAGAACAACCCCTAAAATTTAAATAGGCATGATGGGGCAAGTGATACGTCATTTGAAAGGTCTTTCTTTTCTGATTTCAGTGCACTAGTTTTTTTTATTTTTTTTTTATTTTTAACCAAAAAAATTAAAGTTCCAAAATGGAAAATGAGGAAAGAGATTGAGGCATTTAAAAACTCAAAAAAGCTCGGACAGGTCAATTGTTTTTTTCTTAGAGAAGCTAGGTACTTTTACTGATATTTGACAACATTGTTTCACCCCTTGGATACAGGGTAAACAACCCTTAAATTTTTAAATAAAAACAAGGAGTAATTTTTTCTTGTGCTAATTAATAAAACCAGTTTATGCAAATTCAACCCTTATTTTAAGAAATGTTCGAAGTGCCTGCCTTCAGCTCCATGCAATAGTACAAATTTTCATTAAAGCGTTCCCGTACATTTTGCAACATTTCAGGAGTGATCAGGCGGCATTCATGTACTATACGGTCACGTAACTCCTCCAAAGATTCCGGACCAGTGGAAAAAACTTTACTCTTTACATGACCCCATAAAAAAAATCTAATGAGGTGAGATCAGGAGGAACGAGTTAATCAAAATCTGTATTATTACATGGAAGCTGAAGGCAGACACTTCGAAAATTTATTAAAATAAGGGTTGAATTTGCATAAACTGGTTTTATTAATTAGCACAAGAAAAAACTACCCCTTGTTTTTATTTAAAAATTTAAGGGTTGTTTACCCTGTATCCAAGGGATGAAACAATGTTGTCAAATATGAGTAAAAGTACCTAGCTTCTCTAAGAAAAAAACAATTGATCTGTCCGAGCTTTTTTGAGTTTTTAAATGCCTCAATCTCTTTCCTAATTTTCCATTTTGGAACTTCAATTTTTTTGGTTAAAAATAAAAAAAATATAGAAAAACTGAAATCAGAAAAGAAAGACCTTTCAAATGACGTATCACTTGCCCCATAATCCCTATTTAAATTTTAGGGGTTGTTCTCACAGCGCTAAGGGATGAAATCACTTCAGGTTGAAAATCATAGCGAAAGTTGTCCTCCTTCTTGATATAAAAATTGACGTGTTTTTGCGTTTCCCAAAAAAAAATTCCCTCTGGCCAGAAACCCGTCTGTTACCTTTTCGTTGGGCCACCCTGTATAAATGATATATGTTTACAAGATGGTATCACAAATGGACGCGGAAATTTGGACGCGCGACAAAAGGACGCGGACAATAGGTCGCAGCGACCGAGGCGTAAACTGTCACGAAAACGCTTAGGTTAAAGGTTTTCTTAATATATTTTTTTTCAAATTGAAAGAAAAACGGGTATGTAACACTAAACGACATTTGAAACTAGAAATAAAGCTAACCTAAGCGTAGACTGTCACGAAAACGCTTAGGTTAAAGGTTTTCTTAATAATTTTTTTTTAAATTGAAAGAAAAACGAGTATATTATTTATATAAAGCGCGGCGCTGTTTTGTCGCAGCGCCTTTTTTGTCGGCGCCGTTTCTGTCTGCGCTGTTCTGTCGTAGCGCCGTTTTGTCGTAGCGCAATTTTTGTCCACGCCCTATTGGCAGCGCCGTTATGTCGGCGCCGTTTTTGTCTGCGCCGTTATGTCGTGGAATCAAATTTAACAATTCAATCTGTTCACAATCCTTTGGTCTCCCCGCGGTTAAGTACTATCCATGGGGAGACCAAAGGGTTTAAAAATGTGGCATCGATATCTCCTTCTCCTCCAAACATAACTTAAACAATTCCTAAGTTCACACCAATGATAAAATTGACGTCCTTGAGAAATCAGTGGTTATAAGTTGTCTTGTGGTACGTCTGCGATAAAGGCACTAAGCTCCACTTATTAGAAACCAAAGAAATTGTTATAACTACAACCCTACGATATCTCTTAATGAAGTTCTTAACATCAATAAAAATCTACTCATTTTCAATTCTTAGTCAGTTTAAATTTAAATTTTGTTAACCCCGGCAATTTGGGTCTCCGTTTATACCGTTATTCGGTTTCCCTTTGGTTCCCCTCTTCGCTAATTCTTTACTTATAGTCCAGTCATTTTAGACAAAAAATTACATGTTTTCAAAAATTTGTCATACAAGCAAGGGAATTGGTACACATATTCATTGTTGCCGTCTCATTCAAATGTTATGAAGTCCCCAAAAAAAAAGTTGTGCTGAAACCGCCATCGTAGAAAATGGCGGCCAAAATACGTTTTTTTAGGTTTTATTACTTAACGGTTGAGTTTCGAAAACAATTTTTTAAACAAGAGTTGTTTGTTATGGAATTATCTACATATTTTATTATTACCATTTTTTTGTGTGAACGACGATACATGCACAAAATGGCGTCATTGTATAGTCCGTATAGCGTCATGAATACACAGCAACTTTTTAACAGAATTATTGTTGTTGTAACTCATCGAAAGGAGTTAAAATGATGTTTTCAGCATAAGCTTCCACCCAGACCCCCAGCATCGTTTGAGTCTTTTAGTAAAATTAAAAAATCATCACTTATCAGAGCTTTTAAATGTGAAGACTCTGCTTTTTTCTCAGTGACTGTGTTTACGTAATTGAAGGTGGCCACTTACTTCACAGTGTTATATGGGCACGCCCTGCAACTTATGAGGATGTACCTACTCAACAGCTATGTATCTTATATGAAATCACATGATGGAGACCAATGTAACATTGTATTTGATGGATATCCAAACCAGCCCACTATTAACAGTTGTGAACAAAGGAGAAGGGCTGCCAAAAGAACATCTGCAAATATGTATACAAATAAATAACAAATCAAACCAACATTGTTTAACATTTCCCGACAAAAAAATGTTGTGAGTGAAATCTGTGATGTTCTTTTTGCACATGCAGTGTCTGAATGTGACACCACACCAGGTGTGTACAATCAAGGCAAAATGAAAGCTATTACCACAGCTGTGCTATTACAATCCTACAGAAAAATCCAGACCTGAGGTGAAGTGCAAAAGTTTCAGTCCCTGGCCTCACGAGAAGACGTTGGTGCTGCAAGAGAGAAATTTTTAATGCACGGTTATACGAAAAGTACTTGTCTCAATGAAGTGAGATACTTCAGATACACCAATATTATATCGAAACAGCAAGTGAATAAGGCATTTGACGTGGCATTACTTCCTCCAACCTATGCAGCGGGAATGGCAATATGTTGGAGCCAACGTTATGGGAGTGGACAAGAAATAATGATATGTTAGTTCCCAACCAGTATCACCTAAATTATTAAAACTAGTATCTTGAAATTGTAAAAGATCATGCTCTACCAAGCACTGTGAGTGCGTAAAATCGGGGCTGCAATGTTCACCCATGTGCGCTACGTGGTAAGGCTCGACATGTGCAGATGTTAACGTTGATATTGAGGAAAATGATAATGACATTGTTTAAATAATAACTTTTATATTTCTTATGTTTGTTATTTGAGAACATTTTATGGATGTCAAGAACTATCACTAATTTCTTTTCCGTGTATTTCATTTCAATTTTGTTTAACATGAATTTTTATTTATCTTTGTAATAAGTATATATTAAACATTTGCCTATAACGCTTGGTATACTGTATTTCTAAAACCACAAGTTTCTCTCAAATAATTACATTGCTTTTGAAATAGGTTATCAAAGTGATATCGAACAAATTGTGGTTATTATTAACATGAATGAAAAGCAAAAGGCATTTTATGCGATTATAGTTGGTCACACAAAAAAATGGCAATAACAAAATATGTAGATAATTCCATGACAAACAACTTTTGTTTAAACATTTTTTTTCTAAACTTAACAGTTAAGTAATAAAATCCAAAAAACCGTATTTTGGCCGCCATTTTCCACGATGGCGGCTTCAGCACAAATTTTTTTTTTTTAATGAGAAGGCAACAATGAATATATGTACCGATTCCCTGGCTTGTATGACACTTTTTTTTGAGAATATCTAAAATGACTGAACTATTATGTTTTGCCCCTCGTATTTTATTGGCTTCGATTTTCACTGATTTTACAGATCTCTTTTTCGTCCTCCCACCACTCTCCTTCATTTAAGCGGATGGCTTGGTGTCCATGCTGTCGCTTACTTCATACAGCACAGACCACTTACTTTTTCTCCTTTGATGTCGCTTCGGACACCTGCAATTTTAGTTTTGATGCCTGACCCTTGGCTAGGTTAATTTAATTCTTGTTTTTCCCCGTAAGTAGAACATCTATATGTTTATTCCAACTTAACGCTTCATCAAATGTGACCCCCAGCGCATTTACATGTGACAATAGATTAAAATCTGACATGTTGCTATTAGAGTGGTTTATTGGTTGCGGCAGTCTGGCAATACTAAATATGACCGACTTTGTTTTAGCTCTGTTTAATTTTAAGCAGTTATTTTTTGCCCACGTAAAAGTCCTATCATACACGTTGTTTGCGACCTGAAGTCTTCCGGAAACGTTCTTTCCCGTAATTAAGAAGTTTGTATCATCTGCGTAGCATACTACGTTAACGTTTTGACCAGCAATATAATTAGGTAAGTCATTGGAGTAAATCACATACAACAGCGGTCCCAACACAGATCCCTGTGGAACGCCTTTTGTCATACTGCGCGGTTCACTACGAGTGCCATTGAGTTCAACTATTTGGGATCGTTTTGTAATGTAGGATTTAAATAGATTTAAAGCAATTCCATACTTCGACAATTTATGTAACAGTAACGGGGGATTAACTAGGTCGAATGCCCGAGAAAAGTCAATAAAAAACCTGAGCGCATATGACTTATTATCTAAAGCACTAACAATTATGTTCTGGTATTTACAAAGCCATGTTGAGTAGATGATAACACTTTATTTTCTACACAGAATTTCATGAGTTGATCACCAATGACAGAGCAACTCTTTACTTGACATTTGCCGCTTCATTTGCTAATTTAATTAAATACCATTTGAAAAAGATAGTTTTAAGTTTCGCAAGTGTACTGAGAAAATGGAATTAACCCGTGAACGTTTTCGCATAATGATTTATTATAACTTTAAGAAAGGTTTAAGTGCATATGACTGCCTAGAAAATTTGCAATCATCATTTGGCGGTCAGGTCCCTTTCTTGGCAACAAGTAAACCTTTATTTACTTAAACATAACTACATAGCAAAGAATCCCATCCTGATCTCAAGAAACATGTTACCCCACAAAGAAAAAACAAAAGCAAATTCAAACCCCACACCTGTCAATATGTTTAATATTATCACCCTCCTTCCCGTCCCATGTCTTTAACTCTTCTTCTTCTTTCCTCAACTTCCTCCATCCACCCCATCTCTTCCTCTCTCTCATTTAGGGTCCCTCTCCAACTCCTTCTCTCGATACGCAGTTCTTCGCACTCATCGTCCATATGCCTTAGCACCTACCCCACATAATGTACATAGCCTTTTTTCATCCTCCCATCAGTTTTATTTTCTCTCTCTTCGTTTTGACATCTATATCTGCCAATCAGCCTCTTTCTCCTCATGTTCATACCACTTTTAAATACCTCGGTACACACTTCGTCATTATTTGCCCATATTTCCAGTTCTACCTCCCATTCTTAACTTTTTCTCGCCTTTCTTGCATCATCGCCTTCCTATCTTTCTCTATTATATCTTCCCTCTCTCTTCTCCTCTGTACCTCGTTTGTCGCATATCCCCCCCCCCCCCACCCGTTCGTAATATTTGCGTCTGTCTTCCTGATCATACTTTAATTTTCCATTTTTATCTCCTCTCAGCAGCTCCCCACCTCTACCTCTCTCCAGGCTCTACTCTTACTTCATCGCCATTTTCCTCGCCTGCACTCTCATTTTCTCTCCCTTCACCTACACCATCACGATGTAACCTATAGTCTCTCTCTCCAAACCCATTACCCATCGCCAATATCTCTCCTGTACCCTTTCCAGCACCTCCCTCTCCCTCCATCCCCATAACTCCGTCCCATACGTCATGACACTCTTAACTAGCTTTTCGTATAACCATCCCCTCCTCCTTACGTCCCTGTCGAATATTCTCTCACCAATACCAAGAGAATGGAAGATGTACAATGAGAGGGAGGAGGGATATTGCTTTCTAAATTATTTGTTTAAATAAAATGTTGTCGTGAATTTGAACCCTCCTCGTACAAGGTAATGATCGATTACTAATTATACGTTTTAATTTTCATGCAACCTGATTATATCCTTCGTTACTGTTTTATTTTACATATTGTATCATTAAGGCACTTCTCCTTAGATAAATTAATTATGTAGTAAAGTCATTCCTCTTCGAGGGAAAATTAAACCCTCATCCTGCTCATGATACATTTACGTAATTTTGTCGGCGACCGTTCAAAGGATACAGACTACGTGTAAAGTTTTCGTTGATAAATAAATGTTCAGTGGCCGCTGTCAATAATACTTTAGAAACAATCGTAACCGAGAATTTGCAAATGACCAAAATGTCAACCCCAAGCTTGCAGTAAATAGTAAATGGGTCACAACAGGATAACGTGTTGTGTAAATGAAACCAGTAAAACAATAGAACATCTGTCAAAGAGTGGCTGGACCAACATAGTTTAGAAGTGTTACGGACAACTGCGGCGTCTCCACTTATCTCCTTGTTTATGCATGAGCTAACACCCGCTACCCCGTATGTAAGCAGCGCAATTAGGACGCCGCTGTTACCCTCCCGCTTTCCAAGTTTCGCCACGTTGCGCCTTATTACCCCTTTTCAAATAGTGGACCCACGTCATCCTGCTTTAGGCGTGTCGGCTTTTGTAAACCCCTAATATTTTTTACTCGCGAAGGTAAAGAAAAGGGTGTATACGGAAACCGTCGTGTACTACCAGTATATTAGGTACAAAACACACTTCGTTTCCTTTTTGTTCTCATTACACATCAACTTTGTCAATAATTTAGATTAGAAAAAGGGTTCTCAAATACACAAATAAATAGCTGAAACGTTTCTAAAAGCTTCCACACTTCTCTTAAATTCAATTACGAACGAAAGAAAATTTACTTCATCCATGTCGAGACGACGAAAAAAAAAAACTGAAAATGTAATTGCGCATTGAAATTGTTCAAGACAAATCTAATCTCCCGGCGTTCATTACCAGAAGTTATGAAGGAAATGGGAGAAAAAGGAAAATAATTTTCTTCCACGGAGAGATTTAGAAACATTTCAATAAGTTTTACGTAAAGTTAATAGTTCGAAACTGAATCAATTTTTTATAAATGAAATGTTTGATTAAGTATTATAATCGAAGAAAGAAGCTCGAGCTCTTTTTTTATTGTTAGAAACTTCCTGCACCTATCAATAAGAAGGATAATAAAAAGCAGTTTTAATAGGGTTGTAAAATGAAATCGATAAAATTAATATTAAAACAGGTTCTTTACTTATTAATCTTTTGAATATATAATTAGAATAAAAATTATCTCTTCAATTTTATATTAGTAATTTTATCTCAGTCCTATAGGCGAGGCCATTAACAGCAAGTTTTATATCAAGACAGTATCATGTACATTTACCATTTTGTGTATAGTGTTGTCGCCTATTTTAGTCCACTCGTGTTGGTAACAGATATAATGACCTTTTTATGACCGTTTGAAATTTTTCCATTTCACTTTCGATTTTAGGAAATTAACTCTTAAATGAGAGTTCTAATGCCAAATTTACAGAAAAAAATAGATATAGAAGAGAGAACGTGATAAAGAAAAGAAAAGGGAAGACGAGACTTTCGCCAACTTAATGGAATCCCTTAGTACTTTGAGGAATTGTCATAATTCTTGTAAAACGCTTATTTCGAGTGAAGATAGATGATACCAAGATAATATATGAAAAAGATAATCAAGTCAAAATACCATAAGTCGGGTTCTATCCTAATTTTCTTATCCGTATAACCTAAAATACTGTGGGCTTCCTGTTCCTGAGTATTTCATTACCATCCATTTGCAATTATTGATCTGTTACCTTGCAATCACAACAGGTTTCCCCGGGGATTAAGCTTTCAAGCTTTGGATGGAATTTTTACTCACTGTAAGAAGTTATAGAACAGCACAATTAATGTTGTGCAAGGGTTAACTCATTCATGCGCAATTACAAAAAGGAAGAGTTTGCAGGTTATTAAGGACACTATGCGACCTTTTTAATTGTGTATGCAAATGACTGTCCTCTAGTTCGTACACACACCCGCAATTAGGAGGTGACCATATGGTAGATTCTCAAATAGTTAAACTTTACCTTAGACGAGAAAGAGACGAACGTCACTTGCTCTTACAGTATTTATTACAGCGATTTCGGAAAGAAAGGTTTTGCTTATAGCCCAGTCAAAATTGACACAAAAAATCGCTAAATTCGCAGAACATAATGTATCTTTGATTTTTTAGTATATTGTTTGAACCCATTAGGGCTATGTATACCCAAGTTTGCAACTCTCAAAAAGTTTTGGAAAAATTGTTACACACGAAAAACCGCGAGATTTTTGGGCTTATTTCAGACTCTGCTCTATATCTCCTAATCCATGCATTTTTCTTTGAAAGCTTTCTATACATTTTTAAGAGCGTTAAATTTGTGACAAATTAAGCCCACTCGGGGTTTTCTGAGTCAATTAGTTACCGAATTACGGCACTTTGAAAATAGGCCAGTTTTTCCACAAATTGAAAATTTTAGTTTTAGACCTTCTTTGGATCGAAATTGCTTCGAAACATTGATCCTACGAGTAGAACTTGAAGAATATTATTTCTAGTCAATTTAATTAGCTTTAAATTAAGCGTAGGGCGGGGTCTGTAAGCCTCGTAGTTCTCTCAAAATCTAAAAAAACCTATATGAGGTTAACTCGCATTTTTCCCGAAATGTTCCATAACCTTTCCCATCTTTTGTTTTTTGGTTTGGTAATGAAAAAGAAGGCATGAAATCTTCAATAGGTAGGTCTTCCACTATCATGTGTATCATGAAACAGTTAGACCTACAGTTGAAGGCCCACTTCACATACGAGCTCGCTCCATATCCAATGACCCCACTTTCCGACACGAAGGAATTCGTGAAGGCAATAAATCAGCTTTTTACGCTGCCTTCACTAAAGCCACAAAGAATGTCAGTGAGCAGGCAAAAACAATATTGCTGTCGTCGATGGAGGATACCTCCTCCATAAACTCGTGTGGCATTGGAATGATTCGGTACGGGCTATCACAGCAAGCTACATATTTAAGCACTGTGGGAGAAATGTATGTGTGTGTAGTCTTCGACGGTTATTCTGAGGATGGCGCCCAAAAGAGCACCAAATTTTCGGAGCGATCACGACGGTATTCTGCGCATCGATCATCATCACAGTCCCCCAACAGAAGATGCTCTCGAATGACAAAAACAAGGTTCGTCTCATTGAACGTCTCTGTTCTTCTTTTGATCTCGAGGGGATTGAGATAAAAATATCAAAATACCGTGATATCGTCGTGACTGCTCTGCAAAAACATACCTCCAATGACCACGCGTCATCATTTTTGGAGAGGATGTGGAGTTTCTCGTGCTCCTTGGCGGTCTAGGATCCACTAAACCAAACGTATAATTCGAGAAGAGTGGCAGAGGTGAAGCGGGTTGCGTAAATCTCCACCAGCTCATTCAACAAAGAAGAAGTGGATCTACCTGGATTCATCCACTCATTTACTAGGTGCGACACCACCTCTGCGCTCTTCTGGCAGGGGAAGATCAAAATGTGGGCCACTCAAGTCCTAGTTGACCAAGCAAGAGTGTTCCTCCAGACAGATGCCACACACCAACAAATTGCAGCAGCCAGTAACAAGTACCTACTTGCCCTATATGGAGGAGACGAAACGATAGACACCCTCAACGCTGTACGCTTCCGTACTTTTGCGAAGACAGCAGCCAACGCTAAAGCGAATCTGGTCCGTTGGCCCCCAGCCGCAACGGCTGCGTCGTATCACCACTACCGCACATACCACCAGGTGCAAAAGTTGTTGGGGGTGGAGAAATAGACTACCGATTGGGATTGGAAATTGACCTCGGCTGGACTCATCCCCATTACTAGTCGGAAATCTCCTGCCCCCGCGGACCTCCTAAAACTCCTCTCTTGAAAATGCAAGGATGGGTGCAGAGGTGGTGATGTTTGCTACCTGCTCGGGGGAAACTTGCCCTGCGTCAATACCACACTGACGATCTACCAATACTGGAGTACCCATCTATAGGGGACGAAAACGACGAACAACCAATAGTGTAAAACCTACCTGTTGAAGAGAGCAACGATAGTGAGGGCCCAGGGCCAACAAAAACAAGGCGACGAATTTGACTATGTGTCTAATTTGATTGACTGATTGATTGATTAAGTTACTGTACTTTTAATTACTTATCTTTTTTAAATGATTTCATGCCTTCTTTTCATCACCAAACCAAAAAACTAAAGATAGGAAAGGTTATGGAACATTTCTGGAAAAATGCGATTTTACCTCATATGGGTTTTTTTAGATTTTAAGAGAAATACGAGGCTTAAAGACCCCGTTCTGCGCTTAATTTAAAGCTAATTAAATTCGCTATAAATAATATTCTACAAGTTCTACTCGTACGATCAATGGTTTCGACGCAATTTCGGTCCGAAGAAGGTCTAAAACTAAAATTTTCAAGAGCAGAGTCTGAAACAAGTCCAAAAATTTCGCGGTTTTTCGTGTGTAAAAACTATTCTACACATTTTTGAGAGTTGCAAACTTGGGTATACGTAGCCCTAATGGGTCCAAACAACATACTAAAAAATCAGATATACATCACGTTTTATTAATTTATTGTCGATTTTGTCCGGCTTAAACATCAGTCTAAACATCTAAAGAGGAAATATAAATCATCAAATTGAACGTTTATTTTATGATTTTCCGATAGTTTCAACAAGATTCTTTTCGTCGTCATCTTTGTAAAGGTTATCAAGCATCGCTCACCTAACGTGAATAAATATGTAGCAAACAAGATAAATAATTTCAGAACGTCGTAGAATTCAAACATGAAACCGTATCTTCTTCTCTCAGTTATTTGTAGTATTCCCATCGTTTCCGTAAGTGTTGTAATTTAACAAATTTACTAGGTACAATTCATTTTCCAGAATTACGACATCGGCATAAATTTAGAGCAATTAAACAAATTTGCTTTGGGTGCCAAGGCTCACTGTGCTACAAAAACCGAAATCGCACTGGAATATGCCGACAGGTTGGTAGAAAGCGGAACTACAGGCGATAATGCAAAATTTGATTCATGCTATAAGAAGGAATGGGATAAACTACAGAAAAGTGTTGCTGAACATTGCTTTCAACTGAAAGGGAATACCTACAATGAAAGGGTGGATTATTATATAAAATGTTTTGATAATGATATAATTGCCTTAGTTAATAATTATGAGGCAAAAATGAAGAACGCCAATCTCAAAGTGTGAAAAGTATGTTTTTTTTTCTTTTAGCAGTCATAATAAAACCTTGCTCTTTGATTGCATTCCGTGTTGTATAGCAATAAAGCACCTGAATGTTGTACAAACACGCTGGACAAAACCTCCTCCCTGGAATTTTATAAATCGCGTAAATCCATTTTAGAAAATGTTAAAAGCTCACAATAAAACTAGTAGACAGCCACTTTTGGAATACAGGGTGTCTCACGGTGACCGTCGGTTAGAAGTATATCAAGAACTGTAAAAGCTAGAAATTTGAAATTTTGCACATGCGACATGCCGTGTTTAATCTATTAAATAAAAATATTTTCCAAATGGCAGCACTTCCGGAGATACCGGAAGTGACCATCAACTTCTTTATTTTAAATACAAACCAGGCAATTTTTTTTCACATTCTGATGTGTCATAAAATGTTTAGTAAGTATGCTTAAAATAATCGACGTATCAATTTTGATTCTTGAGAAAAAAAATTTTTTTCACTGAAAAATGTCAAAATCTTGTATAGGAAATAAAATTGAAAGTCGAAAGTGGTAAAAGTTAGGGAAATGGGATTTTAGGATCTCAATGTCAAAAGATTGAGACACAATTGTCTGTAATGGATAATAAAAAATTGCCCGCGGTTAAGTATCTATTTGACGTTAATTCCATACTTAAAAAAAACTTTAAAAAGTCTCTTTTTTTAAATGGAATGCCTATTTAATTATCGGCCCATTCGATGCAGAAATAAATTACCTTTAAATTGATATACCATGTTCCTATACCTAAAATCAATGATTACAGAGTTATTTACATTTTTCTAATTAAATTTATAATTACGTACTTTACAAAACATGGTTGGCTTTGGAAATTTTCAAAAAATTTTTATTCAAATGTTTCTTATGCTTTTATGATTATTTAAAATTCTATCTATGCAACTTCTTGACTATCCAAGGTCTCTTTCCGCCGAACGAACAGAACTTTCAGGGAAAACATTCAAATATCCCAATACATTGGTTTCTGCAGCGTCATTGGGGATAATTGGCTATGCCAAACTTCGAGCCGCATTTACTTCGCCCAAATGTAGAAAATTCTTTTCAATCATCCTGATTTTTCGTTCTGTCATTGTAGGTAAATGCGGATATCTTTCCTTAAAGTGTTGAGTGATTCTTTATTCAATAGTTAAAGGTTCTGTAGGTCCGAAAAGTAATACGAGCAGACTCGCCATGAATGTAAAACAAATTTAGAATATCAGCGTTTGTGTATTCCATATTTCCCAATTAAAAACAAATATTAAGTGCAAAAATTAAAATTCAAACAGATAACACTGATAACAAACGTAAATGTAGCGTAAACTATCAAACTGATAGCTAACTGACAACTGTCACCATAAGAAACAATTGAATAAAAATTTTTTGAAAATTTTCAAAGCCAACCATGTTTTGTAAAGTATGTAATTATAAATTTAATTAGAAAAATGTAAATAACTCTGTAATCATTGATTTTAGGTATAGGAACATGGTACCTATATCAATTTAAAAGTAATTTATTTCTGCATCGAATGGGCCTATAATTAAATAGGCATTCCATTTAAAATAAGAGACTTTTTAAAGTTTTTCTTAAGTCTGGAAATAACGTCAAATAGATACTTAACCGCGGGCAATTTTTTATTATCCATTACAGACAATTGTGTCTCAATATTTTGACATTGAGATCCTAAAATCCCATTTCCCTCACGTTTACCACTTTAGACTTTCAATTTTATTTCCTAAACAAGATTTTGACATTTTTCAGTGAAAAAAAATTTTTTTCTCAACAATCAAAATTGATACGCCTATTATTTTAAGCATACTTACTAAACATTTTCAGAGTGTGAAAAAAAATTACCTGGTTTGTATTTAAAATAAAGAAGTTGATGCTCACTTCCGGTATTTCCGGAAGTGCTACCATTTGGAAAATATTTTTATTTAATAGATTAAACACGGCATGTCGCATGTGCAAAATTTCAAATTTCCAGCTTTTACAGTTCTTGATATACTTCTAACCGACGGTCACCGTGAGACACCCGTATAATGATCTAGGTATTCCATCAGTGACTCTGCATAGCCTATTGATTTACTAATTTAAAAATTTTCAAGTATTCTAATTTCTACTTGAAAAAATGTAAGCCCCCCCCCTCCCCCTAACAAATTTTCTTCCGACGCCCCTGTCCCTAAATGTGGAATGGATTAAAATAAACACACAATTGTCAGATAATTCATCTATTACGACACTAATTAATGCACTTATCATAATGTTTTTTGTATATGACAATGACAATCACAATGATTTATCTAAACAATACTGCATTGCTACGTTACACAACAGCTACATACACGACGAGACGGCACAACATCTACTTTGTGAGTGTTCCGCACTTGTCCAACTGAGATGATCCATGTTGGGGGTATCCTGGCCTCCTGACCAGATATGGCTACGATTAGATCCGCTTCCCCTTCCAGCATCCTCAGGTACATCTCACGTGTGGGATGGTTTGAGTGACGTTACGGAGTCGGATGACTCTAGTCAGGGAGTTAGTACAAAGAGCCCAACTTGTGGGCTAAGTGCAAATGATAATCGCTGGTGAGTTCCATTGTCAACGAAGAGCATTGATATTTTAATTTAGAATTGCTAATACAGATAAATAGTCATGTGACTTAAGTCATTTAATGTGTATCTTCTTTCAAATTACAAATTTTATGTGGAGCTGAATCTTTAATAAAAACTTTTGATTTTTGAATTCTTGACTTCAATTTTCATCCCATTTTTGACAAAGTTTGAGGTGTTTGTCAAAGAATTTCGATCTCATTTTTTTTACACGTTTTGGAATTTTGTTAACTACACGGCGCGCCGCGGCGTTTAGATCAAGGTATGCAAATTACTTTTCACTTTCGTAATATTCGAATCGTCTACCTTTATTTATATAAGCATCTTTTTATGTGATTTACATCATAATTTAATCATGTACCTCCTCATAATACGATGGGTTATTGATTGGATCCATATCCTTGGTGTAAAGTGATTTTTTCTCCAAATTGGGTGATTTTAAATTTTCTTATTTAGTAATTATTTCCCCTTGATGGCCTGCGGTTGTTCCTTGCAAGTTTCCATTTTCAGGTACTTTTTTGGATTGCTACGATGTTTTTAACTTTTTGAATGACCATGTTGTAATTTTGGAATTTTACTTCGCCTAACCTAACTCAACCATTACACTTAGACCTGATGATGACACCAAAAGGTTGTCGAAACATGTCGTATCCTTTATCACTTTAATCAATTTTATCCACTTCGATTTTTAATCAAAAATATAAATTATTCATGGGAGAGGTTGTGTGATTATTTGGTTATTATCATACGATGGGTAGGCAAACAAGCTTTTTCCCATAATGACAAGTGCAATATGGTGTCATGTATTGGAACGATATGCAAATGAGGTTTTAGTTTGTGGCATTCGCACAGAGTTCGAAGAGTCATGAATCACGATTTAAAAAATCACTTATAGTGATTTTCACATAAATTTTGCTAAGCTAGCAATTTCATGAACACCTTACCTACACATTTTTCATAAAGTAATTTGTTGGAAGGAGATTGGTGAATTCTGAAGAAAATGGTTCAGGTTCAGGTATAATTTAATGAAACCCGGATACTTTTCAGATACTTTTCCCTAATTGTCGAGGGTAATTTTTCTATTGTAATTTCGAACTGATCCCAATTAACATTTTAATTGTGATATTTCATTTAACAAAGTGCCCACTTATCCCCTTCATTTTGTTCACTTCCACACCCGCACACATTTAATTTAAAAAGCCACAATCTATACGTAAGAGGTATTAAATATTTATCCCTCAATGTACGTAATTATAGGATCAATTTTCAATATACGCCAATAAATACGGGAGTTTATTACGGAATTTCTATAGAAATTCAAGTTAAAATGACGGAAATTATATAGCAGTTTTGGAGGGCCCCCTTTTATTATAAAACCCTGACAGATATGTGTTTAATAGAGAACATGCGAGTTTTTGTGTCCGTTTTACGCCATATGTTGGGAAGTGAAGTCAAATTTACATAATGCCCAAATGCCATGCTAACTTAGCTCGTTGTAGATTATATGCATGGCACACTTGATGCTGATTGAGATCGTATTACATTACATTCAAATTACATGTAGGATATAGTATTAGATATGCATATTCGAACATTTAAATTAGAAAATTTGAATGAAGTATCGTGTAGATTATATTTGATAAAAAAAGGGCTCGCTGTTAAATACTTAATTTATTAATACGTTATTAGTATTTCGGTGTAGTAACATTGTGTTCCCATATAAAATTCTAATTAGTTATTTACGTCAAATACTTGTGGAATTTATATATTGAGGAGATTTTATCTGTACCAGTATGCGTTGGTGGTATTTAAATATCGTGTGTTTCATCGTTGTGCTTAATTTGAAAGAGAAAGCGCCGTTCTAGTATTTACACTTGCTGAAAATTGCTACGTCGCGTCGGCGTCGCCTGATTGTGAGGATAGATTCACCTGCGAAATTTCGAACAGTCAAACAAGACAGGGAATGTCTTAAATAACTAATGGTACACGATACACACAAGCGTCGACACTATATTTTATTAAGATATATGATAGGTATGTAAGGCGCGTAGGTATTTAAATAGCGTAAAGAATGTTCGAAATGAAATTCAGTAATCAATTTAGTGTAATCGTATTTCATATGGTAATAAAGGTTGGTTTACAACGATATTATCTGGTAAAGTAATGTTAATGGCGATTGGAAATTTAATAGGTAAAGTAGTAAACTCTAGTAATGTTAAAAGTTCCCTATTCCAATTAATTTGTTGTTTATATTCCACTGATTTCTTCTTTATGACCCCTTTATGTTCTCGTCTACTTTCTTTACGTATTTATGTCATTCTTGAAACGTTATACCATGTAAATGTACTATTCAAGAATACTACACCTTTGCAATCGTTAAACTGTTGATACTTTTCAAAAATATACTGAAAGAACTATTCCGCATCCGTAAGAGGTTTATTTTCTTAAAAGGTACCCTAACATTGTAGGAAATTATCATTTTTTCCACCACTACATATAATAACCAAAGATGAAATTTCATCTACAATTATCAATATAAAGATGTTCGTCTGACTATCTCAATGTACTCCAATCAGGCTGCTATTTTCAACATGTTATGCGGTTCAGAAGATTTTTCCGTAGCAATGGCGTTTCCAGCCAAAGTATCGGGTATCGGTCCTTTTCACGGCTCTTCAGCAGTTTTGGAAAAATTCACCCTCACCGACTAGATTTACTGTTAGATATACAAATTTTATCTAACATTTGCTATCGTTGTCAACGCAACGCTTAGTTGTTGTTTTTAATAAATAACGTTAATATGTAATTTTTCCTGTGCTTAATAAAGCTACAGTATTTGTTCCGCTTGTTCATCGTGTTTTTCACTTCTAACTTCCGCTAACTCTATCAGGTTATGGGCCCAGAACCCAGAAATGAAGTGAAGATAAGTATAGTGCGTGATTAGTTTATTAAATAGAATAACTGTCAAAAGATACGTAAAGTGACGAACTATCGAACTGTGTCTATCGTGTTAGTCTCCTAGTGCCGTGGTTATTCAATTAAAAACTAAGTGGCTAGCGCAAATTTCGTAAACGCAACTCGAATCCAGTTACTAAATAGGAACAATTATGATACTTGGTGCATTCAAGTCGAGGCGTTACTTGCCAAAGCAGATTTGTGGGATTATGTATCCGGTACCCGTGTGAAGCCAGAAGTTGAATTAGGTGTACAAAATGCCGCAACTCAACAGCAGTTACAAAACGTATGGATTTCACAAGATCGTAAAGCGAAGTCAGATCTCATATTATCCATTTCACCATCCGAACTAAAGCAAGTCCGTGGATGTGAAACTTCTAACGATATATGGGTGAAGCTACAAAGTATTTATGCATCAAAAGGGCCGGGCAAGGCAAGTTTACTTAAACAATTAATTACTCAAAAAATATCTGATGTAGGCGATGTGAGAGAACATTTATCACGTTTCTTTGATACAGTTGACAAACTCAACGCCATGAATGTGGAAATCAATGGCGATCTTCTCACAATTATACTGATAGTCTGCCAGATAATCTTGAAAATTTTAGATGTGTCATCGAGACGCGTGACGCACTGCCTGACGCTGAATCATTAAAAATTAAAATAATTGAAGAAAACGATGCTAGAGCAAGAAGAACAGAAAATATTGAGTCAAACGCAATGTACGCCAAACAGAAACAAAACTACGCAAGTACAGGCAAATCACATTCAGGTAATGATAATGTGAATGCGAAGAAGCCGAACTACAACTGCGGTTATTGTAAGAAGAAAGGACACAAAGAATCCAAATGTTTTGCAAAGAAAAAAGAACAAAAACAAGATCGAGAAGGAAGCCAAAATGCAAATTACGTCGACGAAAGTTTCTTCATTAACAGTCCCGTAAATTGCGAGAAAGGCGAACTTTGGTGTGTGGATAGTGGCTGCACATCACATCTCTGTAATAACAAAGATTCATTTCATAATATTGAAAATATTGATAGCAAAATACGACTAGCTAGTACAGCCACAGCAGATGTTCTTGCGAAAGGTCGTGTCAATCTGAAAATAAAATCCAACGATGGTTATAAGAACATAAATCTGGAAAATACATTATTTATTCCTGATTTAACAACAAACTTGTTATCTGTAGCAAGATTTGTAGACAAAGATCACGAGGTTATTTTCAGAAAGCAACATGCAATTATTCGTGATTTGGATGGTAACGTGAAAATGACAGCCGAACGCAGAGGCGATTTATTTTATATTTGCGCACGTCGACAGGAGGTTAACACCGTAACTGAAAACAAGCAAAATGAAATAGACCTATGGCACAGGCGATTCGGACATCTTAATTTTCAAGATCTTATTGCGATGAAGAACAAAGTAAGTGTTACCGAAATGGAGTTTAGCGATTCCAACATTCCTCAAAATTGCGAAATTTGTATAGCTGCAAAATTACCACGTCTACCTTTCCCAAAGGTTGCAAGCAGGTCAAAGGAATGTCTTAATATCATTCACACTGATCTGTGTGGTCCTATGAGAACTACATCGAACGGCGGTGCTAGATATTTTTTATCGATCATCGATGATTGCAGTCGTTACGGCGAAGTATATTTTCTAAAAACAAAGGATGAAACTTCAACCAGACTCATCGAATTCATCGAGAAAGCTGAAAGGCAAAGAGACATGAAGGTAAAATTCGTCCAGTCAGATAACGGAACTGAATTTTGTAACCAGAAACTAGATTCATATTTTTCGAAGAAAGGTATTCAACGTAGGCTCACAACTCCACATACACCTCAACAAAACGGGGTGGCGGAACGCCGCAACAGAACCCTAGTTAATTCTGCCAGGTGCATGTTGATGCAAGCCGGTCTAAACAACTCATTTTGGGCAGAAGCCACCAACACGGCGAACTATGTTCGAAACAGAAGTATAACGAAGAGTTTAGAAGATGGTACACCTTTTGAAAACTATACTGGTAAAAAACCAAATGTTGGACATCTTCGTTCATTTGGTTGCAAAGCTTTCATTGTCGACACTAGTCCAAATAAAGATAAATTTCAACCTAGAGCAAAACAGGGCATTTTTGTAGGATATTCTTCCGAATCAAAGGCCCATCGTATTTGGGTTCCGGAAGATCGTAAAGTTCATGTAAACAGAGACGTAAAATTTTTAGAAGAAATTTCAGAAACACATGGAGAAAACATAGCTACAATCGCACCCAATTCCGACGGTATCAAACCTATGGAAGAAGTCGGCAGCGACTCAGAAGAATTTGCTGACGTAGAATCCGACAACGTTCAAGAAACTAGAAGAGGTCCCGGGAGACCACGAATTATTCGTTCAGGACAGCCTGGTCGTCCGAAGAAGGAATATAACACTGTTATTATCAACGGAGCACCTTCTAGTGAAGAAGCGGTCACAGAAGACACCATAGATGAGAATATCGATTGTAACCATAACGAAAATGAAGATTTTAACAATTTTTCAGGTATGTGCAGTAGCGAAATATCATTAACACAGGCTATTTCTAGCGACAACCGCGACGAGTGGTTCGACGCCATTTACCATGAGATGAAATCACTGATCGAACATGAAACCTGGAAAGTAGTCAACAAGCCAGAAAATGCAAGAGTAATAGGTTGCAGAATCGTATTACGTAATAAGCACAATGCGGACGGTGCAATCGAACGCAGAAAAGCTAGGTTAGTCGCAAGAGGATTCGCTCAACGTCCTGGAATAGATTTCCACGACACATTTGCTCCAGTGGCAAGAATGAAATCATTTAGACTACTAGCTGCTCTATCCGTTAAGCTTAATTTAAAAATGCATCAATTGGATGTGGCTACAGCATACTTGAACAGTGAAATCGATACGGAAATATTCATGGAAAAACCAGTTTTTCTTGAAAAGATGTTGCAACGAATGACAATTGAAGAACATGGATCGAAAATTGCTACGACGGCTAATGAGATGTTATTACAAATCAAGAAAGGAAATAATTGGGTTTGTCGATTAAACCGGGCAATTTACGGTTTAAAGCAGTCAGGACGCCAATGGTACAAGAGGCTCAAAGAGGTTCTATTACGACTTCAATGTACTCCCACCAAGTCCGATCCCTGTGTTTTCGTAGACGCTATTGGCGGGTCGCACACCTTCCTTCTGGTTTACGTTGATGACATAATCATTGCATCGAACAGTTCAAAAAGGGTAAACGATATAAAAACGACTTTATCTGAAGAATTCAAGATCAAAGACCTGGGACTTGCAAAATACTGCTTGGGAATTGAAGTCCAGCAACAAGCAAATCGAATTCAACTTTCTCAGAGTGGTTACATACAAGAAATCCTGAACAGGTTTGACATGTCAAATTGTAAACCTAATCGGACACCCCTGGCACTTGGATCGAACCTCACGAACCTTAACTTATCAAGGACATCTGTAATAAGTCAGTGCTACAATGATCTGAATGAACCAATACAATTCAACTTTAAACCTGTATCAATCAATGAAACCAGAAAAGCAATAATGTCGCTAAAAAATAGTAAAAGCCGAGATGTATATAATTTGAACATACTACTGATCAAGAAAGAAATCAATTACTTAGTTGGTCCCTTGACATTACTATTTAGTGAATGTATATCCTTAAACATTTTTCCTGACTGTTTAAAAATAGCAAGAGTCTTGCCTCTATTTAAGTCTGGAGAGATCGATAATCCTAGTAACTATAGGCCTATTGCCATCTTACCAGTTATTTCAAAAATATTTGAAAAACTGTTATATATGCAGATATCATCTTACTTCGAGGAAAACGGCATTTTCAATAGTAATCAGTATGGTTTTAGGAAGGGCCGTAACTGCACTGATGCATTTGTGAATCTGGTTAACTTAATTCTTGATGGCTTTGAAAGAGGCGATTATACAATGTCGATATTCTGCGACTTGAGTAAAGCCTTTGATTGTGTCTCACACGAAATCTTGACTCTCAGACTCAGAGAATACAAGTTTAATGACAGTAGCGTAGATCTCATACGCTCTTATCTTGAAAACAGACTTCAATATGTTCAAATCGGGCAATCAACAAGCTCCAAAGAGCCAATAACTACAGGCGTTCCCCAGGGCTCAATATTGGGACCCCTTCTCTTTCTGGTATACATTAACGATTTCCCCAAACATATGAGCAACATGAAGAACATAAATACAATTCTCTTTGCGGATGACACTACCCTTACTCTAAGCAACAGTGTGATTAATAACCTAATTAATGACTGTGAAGAAGCTCAAAATAAAGCATATAACTGGTTTTCCACAAACGAACTATGCTTAAATAATGACAAGACTTTTAAAATGTTATTATCACTAAGAAAATGCTCAACTACAATTAATACAGAAGATACAACGAAGTTTCTAGGAGTAATAATTGATCACAAATTAACATGGGAGCATCATGTGAACTCATTGTGCAAAAAATTATCCCGTAACATCTATCTTTTAAAAAGTCTTCAAAATGAAGTTTCTAGTACTGTGCTGCGAACAGCTTATTTTGCTCTGTTTCACTCCCATGCTTCCTACGCAATTCTATTATGGGGATCTTCCGCTCATGCGGAACGGATATTTAAACTTCAACGTCGAGCAGTTCGAATATTAGCGTATTTGGGCTATAGAGATGACTGCAAAAAGGCATACTGCGAATTGTCAATTCTGACTCTACCTTCTATGTTTATTTTGGACAGTTTGTTATATGCTAAACATAACTTGCACTTATGGACTAAGCAAAAGGATGTTCACACTTATGAAACAAGATACAATGACAACTACTCAGCACCGTATTGCCGATTAAGCAAATCGCAAAGAGGTCCAAACTGCATATCAGTAAACTTATTTAATAAACTACCAGTTTCAATTAGAAATAAACCAAAGGACCAGTTCAAAAAAACATTAAAAGCATTTTTAATTAATGAATCATTTTATAGTGTTGGTGATTACTTAAACTCCACTAGACTGGCCTAGATAGTAATATTTATTTGTTTTAATATTGTATTTTAGTACTAAAAATATTTTTCTTAAATATGTATACTAGTCATATTTGTTATTTTGTTTTTTCTGTTTATTGACAAGTGTAAGAATACTATTGTATTCAGATAGCACAATATATATTACAATTACAATTACAAGGTAAATGATAAGAATACCGAAACGGAAAATCCCTACAGACAACTAACGGGAGCACTGATGTACTTAGCTGTGGGAACACGTCCCGACATTGCCCATGCCGTAAGTGTACTTTGTCAATTTAATGATTGTCATGACTAGAGGGCGGATTATATGCAAAATGCATATTGTTGAATATTGATGCTGTAAAAGTACCCTTCCGTATCTAGGTGAATCTCATTAATGCGAGTTATATGACACCAATTCAATTTTGCATATTTTGCATATATTTGCAGCAATGTTCATATTTTTGTAAAATGTGTATATTATTGCATAATTTGTGCATTTCTAAATAAATCTGACATTTTACATAAAAAAATTTCTCTCATCTCCTCAAACGAGCACAGTAAATGAAACTTTTTAAATAAAAGATTAAAATCTAAAAAAGGAAACCTTTAAAAATTCCTGTAGAAGGTAAGAGAAGCGTCACTGCTATAATTTCGCCGTAGCATTCGATCATATCGAGATTTAGATGGAGCTGCCTTCCATCAACTTGATCGAACGGGGATATATTTTATCTGATACGCGCCAAGGATTTAACTTAAACAATTTGGAAAAACACCTTATTGTAAATTGTTATAGGCAGAAAAGCGATGATCAGAATAATATGTTTAATTCTCTAACCTAACTGATCGTAAGATTATTTGTAGTTAATATTACACATATACATTATTATTATTTTAATTACTTAATTTTTTTAATTTCATTAAGAACCTTTTTCACATAATAGCAGTTTTTGTTTAATACAGGTTGTTTATTATTTCTTGGTATGCATATTTTGCATATAATGTTGCATATTTTAACATACTGACTGCATATCTTCAACATATTTGGTGCATATATATGCGCATATATGTGACTTTTTATGTGCATATTAATCCGCCCTCTAGTCATGACAATACGCACTGGGCAGCAGCCAAAAGGTTATTACGGTATCTGAAGCAAACTCCGAATCATGGTCTCTCATATACTAAAGAAAACGACGACCTGAAAGGTTATGTGGATGCGGACTGGGGCAACTCCGTCGACGATCGGAAATCATACACTGGATTGGTCTTCACTCTATCAGGTGCAGCAGTCTCGTGGATTTCGAAAAAGCAACGAACCGTTGCATTATCTTCCACCGAGGCCGAATATCTTGGTCTCACCGACGCTACAAAAGAAGCCATACATCTAAGTCAATTCCTCAAAGATTTAAATGTTGGTTTTCCAGTTCCTATTACTTTGTTTAACGATAATCAAGGTGCAGCTCATCTGGCTAAGAATCCCGTACATCATGCGCGATCTAAACATATTGACATTCGTTGTCATTTCATCAGAGAAGCATTGGAAAACGAATATATTGAAATAAATTATCTGCCAACGGACCAAATGCCCGCAGATATGTTAACAAAGGCATTAAATCCGTCAAAGTTTGAAGGTTGCTGCCGACACATTGGACTTGTAGAAGTAAAATTTGAGGGAGCGTGTTAAGATATACAAATTTTATCTAACATTTGCTATCGTTGTCAACGCAACGCTTAGTTGTTGTTTTTAATAAATAACGTTAATATGTAATTTTTCCTGTGCTTAATAAAGCTACAATATTTGTTCCGCTTGTTCATCGTGTTTTTCACTTCTAACTTCCGCTAACTCTATCATTTACCATAACTCAACTTGTTTGTTTGAAATGTTGGTAATTTTTTAAGAATAAAAATAAATAAGCGAACCAAAAATTCTTGGGGGGGAGGGGGGAGGGGATTACGCGATTTATGTTACGTGTATTTTCAAGATTTGTTTAAGCTAAAATGGTTTTCTCTTACAACTTAGAATGAACAAGTAGCATAAGTTGCGAATTCTTATAGAATTCTAATTTCAACCAGCTTCGCTGTAACTAATTATGGCGCCCCCAACCTCAGACACAAGCACCCGGATTCTGCACAAATGAGTCATGTTTTTCTTTCCACCTTTAAGGGGGATGAGAACGGAGAGGGTGACGGACAATTTGTAAATCACAAAAAAATGTTGGAGGAAAAGAAGTAAAGAACGATCGTTTTTCTGCGGATATGTGCAATTTTCCCCCTTTCCACCCCCAAAAAGGGGGTTGGAATTGGGGTGAAATTTGCAATTTGAGTTTTTCATGGAGAATCCAAAAATGTTTTTTTAAGTCCATCAGCAAGTGAGGCTATTAGCAATTAACTAAACACGTTGTCTACTTAATTAATTAATTGAGCTTCCTATTATACAATTAGCACTCAACAGCAATGTGGTCAAATCCAATGACAATAAATACGAATTTTAGAACACAACGTTTTGGTCCAAATTGCTTTAAATTTTAAATAGAAATATCAAGAAATGTAAAGTACATTCCATTAAAAACATTCTTTCATGTTACCTCGCTTTATAGGGATACCGTAAGTATATTTGTAACTCATAGCCCTTAATGAATTGTACGATTTTTTATTGCGTAGCTGAACGAAATCGGATCAAAATTGGCATAAAAGTTCACGATTCTTGCAGAAAGAACCGTATTGATTTAGAGTCAGTTCGGTCATGCCTCTGTGGGGTAGGTGGCAGGGTTTAGGCTTTAATTCAGCCTTACAGCAGAATTTTTTTAACTTTTTTGCGTCTCCTATATAAGAAACGTCCGCGGACTTTCTTTCAGTAATGGACCGCTCTGTATATTACTAAGAGTCCGGGCCGGGCTGGATAGGCGGGATACCGGAAAAATCCCCGCGGGGTCCTCATCCGCGGGGCGCTCATCCGGGGGGACCACTTCGTATGGTCATCTTAAATACCTATCTAATAATCGAATGAGATAGCAGGCATCAGATTCGTAAATTTATTTATTGATAATATCGTCGAGTGAAAGCACATGTAAAAAGGCGCAATCTGTTAGAAAATTGCATTCCACACCAGTACTGCCTCCCCCTTTGGCCCTCCATGGCGGGCTACCAATCGCACAAATTTCTGGTTCGTAAAATATTCTCGCGAAAAAAAATTTTTGGGATAGTTTGGATCGTGTCAAAAATAATCATTTATTTTTTCTTTACATTGCAAGGAGCATTCAAATATAAACTGATATATTGCTCTAACATTTTACTTAAGGGGGTTCTCCAATGGCTGCTTTAGATGCGTTGCAAGTCTCTACAAAATCCGCTTTTCCACTGATAGTGTAACAGGCCCGGACTGGTAAGGTCGGCTGGTCGGCGATCGCCGAGGGCCCCCAGCCCAAGGGGGCCCCGGAGAGGCCCTCAAAAAATGGATATACTATTTTATGATTAGTTACTCAGAGTTTAATTGTCAAACTTAAGTTTTCTGGTTTTCACCTACGTAAAAGGTTAGGAACGAGGGTGGTTTTACCCAAATTTGTTTACCCTTCTGATTAAGCTGGTGTGCACCTACGTTATTATAACGAGGTAGCCAATTACCACTTAGTCATTTTACTTCATTTAACCACTAGTTTTTGCCAATTGGCTAGTGTTTCAGTCAGTGGCGTAGCAAGAGCCCTACGGTCCCGTGCGCAAAATGCATATTAAGGCCCCCCTCGACGCTTCACAAAAATGGGAACGAGTAGGTCATTTAAATAACATGTTCAAAAAACATAAACATACATTTGTAAAACATTAAAAACATTTAACACAAAGTAAAATAAAAAAATATTCAAGGAATAAATAATGTAAAAATTAAATGTTAAAAGAAGTAATTACACAAATAATGAAAAACATTAATAATACTAATAAATAATAATATAAAATAAACCTTATAAGGTGATAAGGTTAGTTGTCATTTTCGACAGACTAATGACAGAGTTGTCAATGTCATATGTTTTTAATCATAATTCAACATGATACATATAGAAAATTTACACCGCGACCGGGATTCGAAGTGCCTCCAATACAACGTACAACACACTACACTAGCGTCACTAACGCTAAACGCAAACGCAATGACCAGTTGAATCAGTTGAATCGTTGAATACCAATTTCTTTCGCACCAGAGAAAGAGGGATAAGATGCACGAATAAAATGCGTAGTAAGACTCGTAATTAATCGTCCGCTGAGGATTGAGCTATAAATACGCGCGAAAGGCCGGAAGAGGTAACGACTGCAGGACTGCTGGTGCCATGATATTGTACTACAAGTATACTATACTTCTTAGTAGACGTCTTACGTCTCTACGATTGAAACAACGTGATACTTGGCGCGTTGGGCGGTTGGGCCCCTTGGGACCTTGGGCCCGTTCGCGTTGCACACCATTGCGCACCGGTAGCTACGCCACTGGTTTCAGTACGTCAGTACTTTCTTTAAAAACATAAAAAAAACATAACTTGTCACTTTTTCATTTTCATCTAAGTTTGCACCATTAAATTACATGTCTAAGGGGAGGTTGTGAGTTGTTTTATTTAATTACAATTTACCCCTTTGTGCCTTTTCGACCTTCATTGTGGATATACAGAGTAATTTTATTATTTATTTCCCAGTAATCTTACGCGTTAACAATCAATTTTAAGCACTAAGTAGTTGGCAGTTGGTTTTTGTTTATGGTAGCCTACGAAGAGGGGTGCTGGTTGACTCATCGCGTTTTGTGCAGTGCTCATAGTCTCAGATAAAGAGCGCGTTGCTCATATTGGTCATTGCTCATATTGGTAAAATGGCCATTTTGGACGTAAACATTTAACAAAAATTAAAAAAACGATGCATAGGTCAAATTCTATGTAGCATAGTGATCAATTAATGTAAACCTTCTGGTTTCAAATTGAATATTTAAGTTACAATCTTGGTCGAAAGTTCTGAAGGAGAGGTACCTACTACATTTACGCAACTTTCGACCAAGATTGTAACTTAAATATTTAATTTGAAACCAGAAGGTTTACATTAATTGATCACTATGCTACATAGAATTTGACCTATGCATCGTTTTTTAAATTTTTTTAGATGATTACGTCCAAAATGGCCATTTTATAACAATTTTAGTGATAAGAATTGCAGAGCTCTCCTTAGGAGCCTTAAATGCAAAGTATTGAAGCTTTGCTGTGAAAAACCTGGTCTTTCTTGATTGTTTACATCTAGAATGCGCGCGCAGGTCAAGTAATATAACTAACTTCTTTGTCGCGACGCTCAGTCTTTGTTTTTTCTGTCTTAGTTTGCTGTGTCTGCACCAAGGTATTGTAGAGCCATTTTTCTTTTTGTTATAAAATATATTTTACAATGTGTAATAGTGTAATAATTAAATCACAATTACAGAGGACATTGTTTTTTTCGATGTGCTTGGTTTTTTATTACCGTTGTGTCCCTCATGGAACTAGTTTATAAGTTTAGCTACGGTATATAAAAATTATATAAATATTTATTGTCAAAGGTAAGTAAAATATAACAGAAAAGCTTACTTTTTTTACTCAATTACTTTCCGAGTGGCAAAATAGGTGGTTTTTAGGCATGTAAGCCTAATTTTCAAAAATTACATATTCTAATATTCTATTCCCTCTAAATTCCCCGGTAAGGGGCCCCTTTTGAATATCTAGCCGAGGGCCCCCAAAGGTGCCAGTCCGGGCCTGTAGTGTAAGAGCCACACACTTAAAAAGAACTGAAATAATTAGGGAAGGCTAGTTGTATGGTCGTCTTAAGACATGTTGAAGCCAAAAACATAAAAAATGAGTAGAAAACGAAACAATTTTCTCGTGTTGCATTTCTAGTCTTGCCATAAATCTATCAATAATAATTTAATATTTATTTTCATATAAAAACTGTATATTTATAAACTAAAGACACTTGTGTCACTTTTTGCAAATAATAGTTGGTACGTTGATCTTGTGCCTTCAAAGTTCGCCTAAAATTGTTTCGTTTTTTACTCATTTTGTATATTTTTGGCTTCAAAATTATACAAATTGTCTCAAGGCGATTATACAACTAGCCTTCCTAATTATTTCAGTTGTTTTTAAGTAGGTACACTTACTGATGGAGAAGATTTTTTGAAATCCATTGTAATCGGTGATGAGATGTGGAGAAATGAACCGACAATCGCAACAATGGATGCACACAAATTCTCCAAATAAACCCAAAAAATTTAAACCATCGTGTAAGGTTATGGCAACTATTTTTGGGACCAAAAAGGTGTGTTGTTAGTGGAGTTACTGCACATTCTTATTGTGGCACTTTGCGACGCTTACTGAGAGCTGTTCAAAACACAAAAATAGGCATGCTGACTTCTGGAATTGTTCTGATCCGTGACAATGCTCATCCTCACAGTGCTCGTATAACCCAACGGCTCCTTGAGCAATTTAAACGGGACATTTTCGAACACCCACATATAGTCCCGAAGAAGTGGTAATGTTTGGTAATAAAATCTTCTTATATTCACTCGTCTTTCGTCTTTCCTTTAGAGCCAATCGGAGGTTAAAAAAACAGCCCTCGTATAATGTACTTACGTTTGTTTTATTGAGAAATGGTATAGTGCGAAATAAAGTAACGATATGTGGTGAGGCCCTAGCCGTACATTTTTCCCAGTAGGCCCTAACAAAGCAGTTCAGCCCCGCTAAGATTGTACCTAGGCTATATCTAATAACCAAATCGATTTTCTAAATGTAACATGCAATTGTTTATGAAAAAAATAGCGTGTCTCAACGAGATGTTTTCGAACAAAATGAATGTATTAAGTCGGTTTGATAATTATAAAAAAAATCAAATAACTAATTAATCTCTAGATCTTAACCTTCATGCGAAATTTTACTAAAAACATTTCGGGAATATAATTCCTTGCGAAAATGTTTGCACCTGTCTCTTATTCTTTTGATAATCATTTCAGAAATAACTCAACATATTTGTTTGAATGTTTACAACGTAGGTGTCTCCTTAGTTTGGTGCCATTTTAATTTCCTTTCGAAAATTGGAAGTTTGCATCTTGCTGTTTTATCACGATTTATTACTTTAAAATCAATGTATCAATAAACACCAAGTTTGTTTTTGAAGAAGTTGATTCGTGTTTGTGAAAGAGACGGACAGCTATTGCTGTTTACGAAACTGATGATTCGTTTATCATCTTTAAATTATTACCACTTTACTATTTTTGAATTTTCAAAATGTAGTGTGTATAAAAAAAATAAACGAAACGATCTGGAGAACTGCACTTCATCCACTTTATAAAAATCAAAACTTATCGGGCAGAAATATGTCGCAGTGTGTGGTGGGATTAAACAGTTTTCTCCAAACCAAAAAAAACACCATATTTCTGCAACTTACTGATGAACTTGAGATAATCAGTGTTATTTGAAGTTTTAAAATGACAAACAGTACGGGCTATGATGATTTTTCAATCGAAATAATTAAACAATGTGCTAATTTAATTGCAAAACCACTTACTTCTTTTATTAATTTATGTTTTCATACAGGACGCTTTCCCGACATGTTAGAAATGCCAAAAAAATTATCGAGAAAATTGTTTTCACTAGGATAATAAGCTTTTTGGAGAAAATCAATGTCATTTCAAACAACCAACATGGTTTTAGAAGAAATCGATCTACACAATCTGCTATTCTTAGTTTTATTAAATACCTACGTTTACACGAATCTGGATGCAGGAAATAAAGTCACACGGCCTTATTTATCGATTTATCAAAAGCTTTTGACCTTGTAAACCATGACATCCTCTCAACTAAATTGTACAGTTATGGCTTGCGAGGACAGTGTAACAATTTTCTAAAAAGCTATTTATCAAATAGGAAGCAATTTGTAGATTACAACGGAGGTCGGGAGGTGTATCTTCCACATTAAAATTGGATACTGGCGCCCCCCAAGGAAGCATCCTTGGACCATTATTATTTATTTACTTTGATTTGACTACGGCATTTGTTTATTCTTAATTAAGTTAAAAAAGGGTGATTTTTGCCAATTTCTTCATTCTATTAGGTATATCATTTACATTACGACGTTTCGTCACATTGTGGCTTTTTCAAGTATGTTCTACAAGTAGTAAGGAAATGATTCTTCTCACCACCATATTGGTGTTTCTTCTTTATTATATAACCGTAACCTAATGTATAAATTTTTTATTGTAGAACATAGTTGAAGAAGCCACATTGTGGCGAAACGTCGTAATGTAAATGATATACCTAATAAAATGAAGAAATTGGCAAAAATCACCCTTTTTAACTTAATTATTATTTATATTATACATCAACGATCTAGATGAAGTCATCGCCGCATTTTATACAGCTTATGCAGACGACATAGCAATTGCATCCAGCAATAAAGATTTATCTAAAATGACAAATATCCACTTACTTAATGCCATTATCAGAATACTTACCCAATAACAAGCTGAACATGAATTAAGAAAAAACATTTACTCTACAATTTCACTTAAATGAGTCAAATTATATGTATAGCCGACTAATCAAGCAAAATCATCGGTCCATTACTCAGGTCAAAGAATTCAAACTTTTAGGAGTACATCAATTTGTCCCTAATTTGTAAAAAAACATACATATATTACCTCTGCAGTGAATTAGCCAGTAACTGCTACGCTCTTTTTTTTTTTTTAAGAAGAACTTTACTGACCTTGCATGTGTACTACAAAATAATGGCCTACCCAGACAGTTTTTGTAAAACTGGTATAAGAGAAGCCATTATTTAACACATAGTAAGAAATGCTTTATGACCTTACGTAACAGTGGTAAAATACAACATTAATGTTCATCAACTATTAAGACGAGAGAAGAAAGGGATAGATTTCGGTAGGTACCCACTAAGACCTAAGATGTAATTGTGTTTGACTGTTTTGTGAATTGAGAAGTACTAATGAATTGGTATAGGTTTCTTTTAAATAATCTTAAACTGTTTGATATTTTTACATCATTTGGTAGTTTATTAAATATATGAAATGTATAAAATTTCGTTTGATTTTTGCCTTTATTTGTATTTACAGAGACTAAGTGAATATCGTCACATTGCCGTGTATAGTGATTGTGTACTGCATCTTTTTTAATAATATGTATATTATTTTTCTGTAAGTTATGAAGTAGATTGTATGCGAGAATGCAGTGCCTTTGATACGATAGTTGCTTTATACTTAGGGTTTTTGTAATCCTCAGTAGGTAATCAGTGCTTGTTCTCCAAGGTAACTTATACAGCGATTTCAAAGCTTTATTACAAGATCTTTGGATATTGTTTAAGCATGTTTCGGAAGTTTTTGACCAGGTGGTGATGTTGTATTGAAGATGAGATAAGATGTGAGCGTTTGCTACTAAGGGCCGAATTCAGAAACGTCACTACTACTACACTCCTTTTACACTTAAATCGCGACTTGTTTAAGGGTGAGTAGAACACACCCTCAAACACAAAAATGTGAGGTTCATAGATGTTAATAATGTAGGGAATGTCTAGTAACCCTCAAAATAAACTCATTATCCACTAAAATTGTAGTGTCTATTTGAGTGTTTCTTGTTTCAGAATTCCAAATTGAGCATGGAGTGTCGATTCGAGTATAGGTTGAGTGTAAATTAAGGGTGAGTGATGTCTATGAATTCGGCCCTAATAGTCTTGATTTGGCAGGTATATAAATTCTTGAAAAAACACCACTTAGAGCAGCTAATTTTGATGTTATGGAGTCACAGTGTGGTTTAAAACTTAATTTATCGTCTAAGATTAGTCCTAAATATTTAGTTCGTGTATTTTGTCTTAATTTGGTGTTACTTACATATAGATCCAGTGATATTGTGGATTTGTTTTTATTTTTGAAAATTAAATATTCCGATTTAGCTGTATTTAGTGTAAGTAAGTTTCCATCTAACCATCTTTTAAATAAGGTTAAGTCTTGATTAATGGTATTTTGCAGGCTTTCTGCATCTGTTCCTGTGAATAGCAAAACCGTATCATCGGCAAAGACACTATACTTTGCTTTTAAACACACTTCCTTGAGATTTGATATGTAAATTAAGTAGAGGATGGGACCTAGCACCGATCCCTGTGGAACTCCCCTTGATAAAATTAGCGGTTTACTTATGGTGTTACCTAATTTAGTGACGGTTTTTCTATTAGCTAAGAAGGATTCTATCAGTTTATTGGCAGTACCTCTAATTCCAATTTGCTCCATGAACCTTAAAAGCAAGGAGTGGTCCACAGTATCAAATGCCTTTTTTAAGTCTATGAATATAGCTACAACGTAGTTATTATTATCTAAGTTTTCATTTATATAATCTGTGACATTTAATAATGCTGATTCCGTGTTACTACTATTTAAGAACCCAAATTGATTTTTATCTATTAAATTGAATTTATTTAGAAAGTCCATTATTCTGAATTTAATAATTTTCTCGAATATTTTAGATAAGGTACTGTTTACGCTAATTGGTCTGTAGTTGCCCATGTCAGTATGGCAGCCATTTTTGTATATAGGAGTAATTTTGGATTGTTTTAGGCAATTCGGAAAACAGCCCTGTTGTATGCATTCATTTATTATATTGCATAAGTTATTAGCAATTACATCCTTTAAGTTTTTCAAATCCATTGGTGTTATTCCGTCCATTCCTGATGCAGTACTGATATCAAGTTTCTTTATTAGCAATTTAATTTCGTTAACGTCAGTCGGTTTAAAAAATAATGCATTGATGTTTGTAGGAATGTTCGTTGGGTCATTATTGGCAGTTTGTATGTTTTTAGCTAAAATATCGCCAATGGAGTTAAAATATTCGTTCATGGCATTTGCAATATCTATTTCGGATTTTAATACTTGCTGATTTGTTTTAATTGTTGAAATTTTTTTTATTGTTTTTTGACCGTATAATAAATCATTGATATGTTGCCATGTTTTTCTATTATTACCACCTGCGGCTTTAAACTTGGATTCAATGAATTTGGTTTTTGCTAATTTAATTTGTTTGTTTACAGCATTTTTCATACGTTTGTAGTTGTTTCGTATTTGTTCGTCACCCGTTTGTTTAGGCCGCTTAAAGAGTTCATTTTTTCGTTTTATTCCCTTCATAATTTCTTCTGTCATCCACGTGGGATTTCTGGTTCGTATTTTTCTCGTTTCTGTACATTCTCCCTTGCATTGTTGTATTAGATGAATAAGAGTATCAAAATTAACAAATTTTTTTTCGATTAATTTATTCCTAACTTTATTTTGCAGAATCGTTTTGTCATATCGTCTGATTAATAATACACTGGGTTTAGTTCTGGTGAAGTTGAGGTGGTTAATTTCAATACTAGCTAATTTGTGATCACTTACATCTACATCTGTTAGATTAATTCTGTATGAAATTTTGTTATCGGTATTTGCAATGAAATGGTCAATTATACTACCCCCTTGATTATTGGCTTTACGCGTTATTGATGCAACCGAAATATCGTTAAGTATTTTAAAACCGCTGCTCCTAATTGAATTAATGTAGTCGAAGTTTGTGTTATCTAATAGATCTACGTTCATATCACCTATTATTATCACATTTTTCTTGAGTGACATTAATCTATCTAAAAGGTTGGTGAAATGAACTTTGGATTGATTGGGCGGATTGTATACCACAGCAATCCTCAGATAAGGTTTTGTGTTATTTAGTTCTATTATAGAACTATTGCACATAGATCTTCCTGTATCAAAAGGTATTTGGTGAAATTCGATATGATAGCGCACAAAAAGCGCAGTGCCGCCGCCTCTTTGCGAGTCCCTACAATCGAATATTGCGTTATATCCTTGAAGGGAAATGTATTTTAATTCATTGTTATATAACCAGGTTTCTGTTATCGCAAGAATGTCTGGTTTTTCTGTGTTAACTAAATACTGTAAATCGTCCATTTTCTTCCTAATACTACGAATGTTCAAATAAATAATGTTTAGGAGTTTTGTTGACATTATTGGATTTGAGAGAATTTTATAAAACAGAATTTGTTCAGATTTACACTTAAAGTTGGTAATAGCCTAGTTAACATAATAAATGTATCATATTTAAATAAGTTAACAAGTAGATCAAAAAGACGAGAATAGACAAACATATACTTCACAAACAGATAAATATGTATCGCAGTATGTGTATCACAGATTGGGGTAATTATCACACTTTTTGCTTTTTGGATTTGGATGTCGTAACATTTGGGTTTTTCCTTTGACTGGAACGGGGTACCCCGACCGGCCAGCCTTTTTTCCTTTTAGCGCTTTGGTTTGATAGTTCCTGATCGGATTCGTCTATATCTTTTGTTGAACTCTCCGATACCTCAGAAGCACTGGGTTCCATAGTCCAATTCGACAAGGTTCTTGTAAATTGCGGTTTCAATATTTCGTTAGTGGGTGGTGGCATCTCCAAGTCGGATCTGTTAATAAGTGTCTGAGTTGTTCCACTTTCGTTCGGTGTATTGCCATTATTTCGTCCAGTTTCTGCGGTGTTCACCGTGTTTTTACCATTATTTTTGGAAGTTCTTTGGGCGAAAGTTTCATCCTTTGTGACAAAGGATCTGCCATAAACGATGCTCTTCGCTTCCCTATACGTTAGGTTGTTTTTTGCCTTGACTTCCATGACAACTTTCTCCTTTATGTAAGCAGGGCAATTTGGAAACCTTGATGTATGTGTTCCTTCACAGTTTGTGCATTTTGGTGGATCTAGGCAAGGTTCATCTTTCTCATGGAAGGACTTACCACATTCACACATCTGCTTGTTTCTACAGTACTTCGCCGGGTGTCCCAGCTGTTGGCAATTAAAGCACTTGGTAGGCAGAGGAATGTATGGTCTTACCTTGACATTTATATACGCAGCTTTAATCTCATTTGGTAATTTGTTTTTGTTAAAAATAAGCTTGACAGTGGGTGTGTTAGTGATTATACCTTCCACCTTCCTTGTTATTCTATATGCCTCTATAACTCCTTGGTTTTTAAGCTCCTGCACTAATTCGTCCATTGTACATGGTAGGAGGTCCACGCACGTAATTATCCCTACCGACTTATTAAGTCGGTCGTTTGGGGTTACTTCTGCCTTTTTCGCTTGAATGGTTCCCAGGGTTTTCAGTTTTTCTAACTGCTCTTTTGTCTCTATTTTGACACTTAATACTCCGGCTCCCATTCTTCTTATTTCAACATTGGTGCCAATGCACTCAAAGATTTGTTTCTGTATCGCAAAAGGCGACATGGTTTGGTAGTCGTGTTCTGATATCTTTATTACGTGATACTGCTCGTTTATTTCTGGTTCCTTTTTTTCCGTGTATTCATTGTAGTGAGGTCTCGGTTTGTTTCTTGTGCGCGTGCGTTTTTTTTATATTCTATCTCATCATCAGTATCAGAGTTGGTGTCGTTTACGTGCTCTATAGTACTTTTTGAGGGTATTTTTTGTTTATTGTTATGTACAATCTTTCTCATTTCATCTTGTTTTGTTTCTTCTTTTTCGTACATACCTGTTGAGTTGGACACGTTTTGTTCCTGGTACTTCCTTTTTTCGTCATTGTTGTTTTCGGGTCTCACCCATGAGGGAGAACTCTTACTTACGGAGGGCCTATCAGCGGACCTCAACGTATACGTTGGAGATCTACGCATCTTTGCGCTTTGTGCGAAGACGGACTCGCCATCTTCCGAAGCGTTCTCAAAAGCCATGCCTTCGCTGGTGTCTGTGGCACATGAAGGACGGAAGTCGCCACCAACATCTCCGTCCATGGGCCGGTCCTCTGGACGGCTCCGAAGGGGTTCCGGCCCAGAACCCCCACCGCCCTGGTGAGTTTCAACTGCTGTTTTACTCATTGGTTATGCATTTTAAGGCTACTGCCAGCCATGCAGGGTGGTTTAATGAAACGGTAGGAGCAGCAGCGCCCTGCCGAACTACTACTAGCTTCATAGTTATACTGCTCTACCAGACGATCACAAACGGAAAACATGGAAAGAAACAACGGACATTGAGACAACGCAGGACTAACAGTCTGAAATCTCTTAGCTTCACCACTGCTGGCGGCAGTGGCTACTGGGCCCCCTCACCACGCCAAGGTGGATCTCAGCCTCGAGGGGGAAACGACTTTTCTGAAATTAGGAACAGTGCCAGTGGTGCACCCAGGGGGGTCCGAAATTTTGAAGAATGAAGTTATTTTGCCGACAAATACCTTCGCCTTCAAAATTTAGCAATATTGCTGTACCGTAGGTAGTGTAGGTATACAAAAAAGTGTTGGATACGCACCACGCACCACTTTGTTTCTTCGATGAAGTTAGATAGTCCGCTTAACTTTTCTCAAATATTTTTGACCCCCCCCCCCCTCACCGCGTCTAGGACACTTCGCCGCCGCCAGTTGGCCGTCGCCAGCTCGTCGTCGCCAGTTCGCCGTCGCCAGTTCGTCGTCGCCGTTTCGCCGTAGCCATATCGCCGTATCCATTTCGCCGACGGACATTTCGCCGTCAGCCGTCTCGCCGCAAGCAGTAATTTATTTGCGAACAGAAAAGTTAAAATACAATAAATTTAATATTTATTTATTTTTCATGTTACGAAACTAAAAACATTAAGTACCTACATATGTATTAAGTTTTATTGTTTAATAAATATCCTTAGTGTTATTCTTTAAATAAAGTCATTTTGAATATCGATTTCGCTCGATAATTCAATAATTAACGATTTGATCAAAAAATTTTTTAAACAAAAAAGGGGTGTTAAAGTTTTCGAGTTTGAAACCGTCGCATAACTCCCGTCTTTATGTATATAAAGATGTGGAGTAAAAAAATATCTAATATTTTTTTCATATCATCCATTTTTATTTGAAATGAACGCGGAACAAACGCCGTTTTGTGTCACATTCTCGTTTTTGTTTCAAATGAAAAAAAATATACTAAACCTACCTCTAACCTCGCATGAAACTCCGCTTAGGTTAGCATTCGTTTTAGTTTCAAACGCCGTTTTGTGTCACATTCTCGTTTTTGTTTCAAATGAAAAAAAATATACTAAACCTACCTCTAACCTCGCATGACACTCCGCTTAGGTTAGCATTCGTTTTAGTTTCAAACGCTGTTTAAACTTTTAAATCTTTATTTAATCTTACAGCAATCTCGTTAATTTTAAAACGTGTATAGTACAAGAGAGCGCAAATCGGTCGATCGGGGATAATAGGGAAGGTTCAAATTTTTTTCATATCATCCATTTTTATTTGAAATGAACGCGGAACAAACGGCGAGATAGCAAACGGCGAAATGTCCGTCGGCGAAATGGAAACGGCGACATGGCGACGGCGAAACGGCGACGACGAACTGGCGACGGCGAACTGGCGACGACGAGCTGGCGACGGCCAACTGGCGGCGGCGAAGTGTCCCATACCGCCCCTCACCCCCCCGGAAACAAAAACCTGGGTGCGCCCCTCAACAGTGATATAACGAAACCCTACTATTTCACACATTTTGAATCTTTAATAAGATCCTCATCTCTCATCCTTCCTTGTTTGTACATGTTTGTTCATGTTCCTCAATAATTAATCTTTATTGAATTTTGGTTTTTTTGATGACTTGTCCTATATATCATTATTGTATCATCAAAAACGATAAATAAATTATTACTATTATTGTATTTCGGTTCTTATCGATACTCAGGCCAAGCCTGGTTGACTAACCGCACGGATCAGAATCAATTAAAGTGACTTTTACTGAACTCAAAAAATGGGTCTGAAATGTGGAATACCAAAGGATAGGACTAATTTCAATGTTAGAAATAAATATTGTGTTTAAGTATATTTGTTAATGATGAAAATAAAACTTTATTCCTCAATGAAGGTTAACAAAATAACAAAGATAATTCTTAAATACAGAAATAAAAATAATTTTAAAAAAGAAAGCGAAATAAAAAAATATCTAGATTTAAACTGATTTATCTAGTACAAAAATCACAAATGTATGGCTCCTTTTCTGCCCCGGCACATTCCTCATGTGCCCAACATTGGCACATTGCGCACATGATCCATATTTCTCCTCGAGTATCATTTGCAAATCTTTGGTCACAAAACAGGCACATGTGGTTTTCATTTGGTTGCATTTTCTCTGAAAAATTTTCATCATCAGAGTCATCCTGAACTGAAACGTTGGATGTAGGTATATTCCACATTCAAATACCCTTTCGTATTCCACAATACTTACAGGCTAATCAATATTTTACTTTAAACAGTTGCAAATTCTTAACAACAAATTTTTCATCAAAATTAATCACACAAACATTTATTACCTTATCAACACGCAAAATTGTCAATGAAAGATATTTGTGATATTTATCAAAACAAAACGTTTATGCACTCACCTCAAAAAAGTCGCACCACGATAAAATGACGTTCGTAAGAAAAATTTCAGGTTAGGAATAAATTCTGGTTTGCAGTTTACATTACAAATAAAGGTACTTCAAGTAGTATATAACTACACTATTGGAATATAGATGGGGCATATAGTTTCCCCACAATACAGTGACTAATAAAGTCACTGTACCCCACAACACGGATATTCCACATTCGGCAACCTATTCCACAATCGGCTACTTTACTCTACCTTTATATTTCACTATTTTGTCCTAAAACGTAATTAGTTTTATTATTATAAGGGGCAAATCCGCAAATGTGGAAATGTAATAGGCACTAAAATTTTCCTGAAAATTGCTGCATTCACAGATATTGAATTTACATATGAAAAGTAATATCCGGGCGTATGGCGTCCTATGGTGATTCAGAAATGAATTGGGATGGCGTGAGATCGAAGGATCTATCAGGTCATTACCGGATATCACGCCCCATCTTGTTGAAACCAAGAACTATCGCTCAAAGCCACTCGAAAATCATACTGAGGTATGGATCTCCGTTCAGAGGTGACGTCAGCTTCCTCGTTGTCTGTTATCTGAGAAAAACTGATTTTTACAACGCAAATCGACAACTGTCTCTATTCCCGTAACCATTGACATGGAAATGCGTTTTACCTGAAAAAATCATTCTTTTCGCAAATTTTCCAACAAACGTCCATTTAGTGAATAGCAGTTTCTTCCTGTGTTCAACAGGTTTCGACAGTTGTGTTAGTCGAATTTTGTAGACAAAAGCATTCGCCGCAATGAGTCGAATGATAAAAGCAGCTATTGACACCTTCCGATCATTTCGAACAGAACGCAGTCTCACTGCTCTTTTGACGTTTGTCACAAAAGCTCTAGTTTTAATCACCAAAGCTTGATGCTTGAAATATGTAAACTAAAATTTCCCTTTCCCTAAAAGAAAGCCCTTATTATCGCCCAACCTACTCATTTTAAAAATTAAATGATTTTCAGAAACTCGATTAGACAACGAAATAGTGGCAGCTATTAACTTGTGTAGCTGCGCGTAATAGAATGGACGCATAAAAGTTTACATACCTAATTAATTCCATCGCATTTGCTATCGAAAAACTCTTCAAAGCTCATAATTTACATGATTTCATGTAACAAATGAGAAGCGTCAATCATAAAGCTTTATACGCGCATTGCTTGTATGATTAAAACAAAGAATATTATTTATCTCGTGTTCGTATAATGTGCGCCAAAGTACATAAATAACATATTCAGCATTTACAAAAACACATTAAAACAGATCATTAATGCCAACACACACGCATACGTAAGTTACTTACATCCGTTTTTTTTAATAAATCCTGATTCAGCAACGCGACATTCCATGGCAAGAGTTTCCTCATATTTATGCTTTTCATTCGGTTCAGGATTATATGTATTTGAAAAAAGCTTTTACGCTTATTTATAGTTTAAAATTACGCTAATTGAAATTTTTGTTCTAGGAATGAAACCTATGATGTAGTTTGCTGGAAAGTAACTATCATATTCCAATGGTAAGTGCACAATAATTATTAATTATACAAACAGATACTTCAAAGCAAAATTCTAACGATCACCCCAGACAAGTTGCATTGCTAACTTTTTTTTAATTACACCAACAAGACGAGGGGAGAAAAAATAAGGGGTGAATTTCTATGTGAAACTAACTAGAGTGTCTGCTGCCTCACTTTTCACTCATCATTATTTCAGTCTCAATTAAAAAAAAAACTAAGGAAAATATGGGGAAAACCGTTTAAATGAAGCGGAGTTGGTCAAAACTTTAACATTTAATACAACGAAGTTTAATTTTGACAAAATATTTAACGACGTCTATAAATTTTTGCTGAAAAACTTTTATAAACCAGGTCGTTTAACAACTTTTAACCACACCTAGTACAACGCCCTTTAAGATACGATCTTAAAGTTAAATTAATAAATTTATAGAAAGAATAGAGCCACTCTTTATAAAATAATTAAATTTTAATTACTTCATTAACGAACCCCTTAACATAGTATTCAACTAAGAACCGCAATCTGTATCCTCTCTGATAATGAATATTAGTGTTTTTATACAAGTTTTCATTACTTTCATCCTTCGTATAAATCATAAGTTTTAATTTTGGAAAAAACTTGTAAACACCACCACCAGCAAAACAGCAATCTCGGTATTCATTAACTTTAAAGTCGTATTTCACCGGTGGTAATATTTAAAAATGCTCCTGGACCCGCTTCTGTACCTTGCGCCACACACTTACTCAAATTATAATGAAATTAAAAATTTAATTACTTTTTCAAAACTTATCAAGTAACGTTCAAGGATATCTTAATGTTTACTTTGTTTTGTTCGTGTTTTTATGAAAATTATTACTTCCGGATTCATAAATAGGAAAGCAACAGTGATTAATTAAAATTTTATCGTGACTTATAATCATTTGCATGCACACATGCACTAATCCTTGCTTTTAGAAAACTAAAGTAGCGGCTACGTTTTCATTGTTTACTTAACTCATTTAACCAATAACCACCAAATATTAACGTTTGTTTAATAGTTTTTTTTATATGGCACTTGATCAAAATTCGGTTTGACTTTCCACTTAGTTATTCTTTATAAGGGCAACGGTAATCAGAACAGTTAGTACACTTACACCATCAACATAGAGCAGAAAAGAGACAAAGAAATAGATGTGAACCATATTACAATTATTATAGAAAACAGGAAGGAAGGCGTCGAAATATTTATAACATGTAAATCTAGAAATCTAATACAGTAGGGTGGAGCTACAGCTTGTAAATCAGTTGATCAGTTTTTTCCTTAAAACATGCAATTATTTTTTCGTGATACTGGACAGTGGACATGTTCTTCTTCAAATACATAAGGATTTCTCATTGCACCAATAACTACACCTACAGCCATACCTTTTTGTTGATGAATTGCATCATCGGCAATTTTTTCTTTGAGCATTGGTAAAATAATAAAATGTATATTTATTTATTTATTTTTCTTTTAAGGCGATTATCATTTTCGACTATGTGCAGGTCGTAGACGATAGCCGCCTAAAGAAAAAAATAAATTTGTATTTCTTTGATAATAATAAATTGTGGTCTCTAATAATTAATCCGTAAAGCATATCGAGAATGTATGTTTTTACATGCCACAGCTGAAATTTAATATTCCTATAAAGTCCCCACGATTTTTCTGTAGGAAAGTATTGCCACAATTCAAAAAACAAGTTCGGCAATTATAATTAATTTTTACAATGTTGGAGTGTTAAATGCATTGATTTCCTTCTTTTTGTAGGATATAATAATGACTTGTTTTGTCTTATCAAAGTTCATTATTGTAATAAAAGGTGAGATAGTAAACGTAGACTATTTATTATTCTTTTTAGCGCCGCTCTGGCTGATGTCCAGAAAGTGTTTAAATGCCATTTCTTACTTCGCATAAATATGCAATTCTACCACTTCATAAAACTGCTGCGATGATCCATAAAACACCATTTAATTGAAGAATTAAGATAGAATTGACTTTTATGTCTCTTTTCTACATTTATACTCACAATCGTTATTTTTCAGACCATTCACATGTTACCTACCTTTTTATTGATTTAATGTTATGTTTACATATTTGTACATAATTAGAAAAAAAATGACGTTTCATTGCTACCCAAGGATTTTACCTCGTATTGGGTCCCCCTCCGTTATAAATCTGGAGTATCCTTAACAAAGATGTTTCTTACCTCAATTTCACTGACACATAAACATCATTTTCCATTGGGTCCGTGAAGTTGGCGATAACAAATGATAGTAATGTGCTGTAATTCAGAAAACTGATTGTATGTTATTAGTATCGATTGTAGTCAAGCTTTTTAACATTTGTAGAATTATGTACTGTTCATAAATTAATTAAAACAAAATTTATCGCCAACTTCACGCTAGCGACATCATTTCACGATTGTCCAAAATCAAACCCGAAACATGTTAGTATCCCATTTGTATCGATTGTAATCAATAAATTTAAAGGGGACAGAGTTTCAGTTTAGTCGTAATTAATTAATCAAAATTGTGTCGCCAACTTCACGCTAGCGACAACATTTTACGATTATCGAAAATCAAGCCCGAAACATGTTAGTATCCCATTTGTATCGATTGTAATCAATAAATTTAAAGGGGACAGAGTTTCAGTTTAGTCGTAATTAATTAATCAAAATTGTGTCGCCAACTTCACGCTAGCGACAACATTTTACGATTATCACAAATCAAGCATGAAACATGTAAGTATCCTATTTGTATCCATTGTAGCCAGCACATTTAAAGCAAACGGTGCTTTACTTTCGTCGCAATTGATTAATCAAAATTGTGTCGCCAAAATACGTTATCATGTTAAAATCTTAGAGATTATTTGCTCACATTTAATTTATCACTTATGTTTTAATATAAAATTTGTTGTTTTATCCCTTGAAACCTTTAAACATGGTTTATTTTTAAATAGACATTTCGCAAAACTATAGTGGAATTGCAAAGAGGGATCCATCGCTCGTTTTTGCTATACTATTTGGAGTGTTTCTAAATAAGGTGCCATTTCGTAAGTATTCAACTTAAGAGATAGAGATTTGATTATATGATAGACGACACTATAATCTAAATCGGTACATCCTCGTTTATATTGTTTAATTTCCCAAAACAACCCCTCAAACTTTGCATTTTTTAAGAAACTTTGAACAGAAATATTTAGAAATGCAACAGGGTCAAAGAAAAAATCGCTCTGTACCGAAGTAAATTATATATTCGTGAAGGTATACAATTTTTTTGGTAATTTTCTGTTCATTAGTTTATTAATGGTATTTTATTTCCGAGACCTCTGTTTTCAACAAAATCATTCCCGATTAGTAGCGCATCATGCGGCAGAGTGTAAAACTAGCGTGATACTTCCATTTGATTTATGAACCCTTCAATTTTTATTTGAAATTTTCTGTGTACTTTTGATCAAAAATCAGGACCACTCTGTTCTATAGTGCAATGTGTACGAGGCACACAGCAGTACTTTATCATGATAGATGCAATGCTTATAGGAAGTACCATATTATACAGGGTGTTTTTCTGGGAGCTGTATAGTTAAACGTTTCGCGGAAACTTTTATGGTTAGTTTTTTGAAAATTTGTGCTAAAGGGGATTACTCTGAACGCCGAATTGATGTAAAATATTTTCAAAATGGTAGCAGTTCCGGAAATTCCGGACGGTAACCAAGTATTTATTCACAAAGAAATCAACAATTAAAAAAGGTAATCATCCATAGGATTAAAAACGCAAATTCAAATATCGCTTCAATTGTGGCATTTTGGCATAGCGTTGTCCTTTCATGGGTCTCTTCAGTTTTTGAGAACAGGAAAAAATCAAGGGGGCCAGGCTGGGGAATAATGTGGCTGCAGCATCATTAGAGTGTTGTTTTTGGTCAAAAATTCGCGCACAAGCAACGATGTGTGAGCAGGGCCGTGATCATGGTGTAAAAGACAATTTTTCTTCTTCCACAAATCCGGGCGTTTCTGGCGGATTGCTTCGCACAAATTGCGCATTAATTGCAGGTAATATTCCTTATTGACTGTACGACCCTGTGGCAAGAACTCATGATGCACCACGCCCCTGCAATCGAAGAAAACTGTGAGCAAAACCTTCACATTCGACCGAACTTCGCGCACTTTTTTCGGTCTGGGCTCATGTAGTAGCTTCCATTGCGATGATTGAGCTTCGGTTTCCACGTCATAACCATAAACCCATGATTGGTCACCAGTTATGATCCTTTGGAATAAATTTGAGACGTCGCGGACCTAGTCCAACAGGTCCTTAGCAATGTTAACGCGACACTGTTTTTATTCGCAATTGAGCAATTTTGATACGAATTTCACTAACGGTGATTCGACGATTGGCCAATATCATTTTCTTCACTTCATCAATGTTTTCGTCTGTTGTTGATGTGCTCGGGCGTCCGCCACACTTTTCGTTGTTCACATTGTGATGAATTGTCCGCGCGCTTAATTTTGTTTTTCACACAAAATTTGATACAGATTGTTGGATCCATTTTTTGGAATAGGCAAAAATTGAAGACAAGCCAAAACACGCCCAACCAAAATAGCTGTCAACAATTAACTAAACATTGAAAATGACCGACTTTGTCAGCATAAGGGAGAGACATGAGCACTAACCTAACGCCACAAAAAAATCGAAAATCGAATATACATAGCCCGCGGCAATTCAAAATTCGCGATACTTTTTGAGCAGACTTCGTACATGAGCTCTTCAATTTGATTAAGAATTATAATCACATTTATTAGAAGTTAATGATTTTCAAGAAAAAAAATTTTTTTTTAATATCACTTGCAATTTTATAAAACAGTATTTTTTATTACGTCTAATTTTTAAACAATTCCTAAACTCGAAAAATGTACCTCTGCGAAATTTACCATCACATCCACAAGTACTTTTATATTATAGTGACGACAAATTTTTGATTAATTAATTACGACTAAACTAAAACTCTGTCCGCTTTAAATTTATTGACTACAATCGATACAAATGGGATACTAACATGTTTCGGGGTTAATTTTCGATAATCGTAAAATGTTGTCGCTAGCGTGAAGTTGGCGACACAATTTTGATTAATTAATTACGACTAAACTAAAACTCTGTCCGCTTTAAATTTATTGATTACAATTGATACAAATGGGATACTAACATGTTTCGGGGTTAATTTTCGATAATCGTAAAATGTTGTCGCTAGCGTGAAGTTGGCGACACAATTTTAATTAATTAATTACGACTAAACTGAAACTCTGTTCGCTTTAAATTTATTGACTACAATCGATACAAATGGGATACTAACATGTTTCGGGCTTAATTTTCGATAATCGGGAAATATTGTCGCTAGCGTGAAGTTGGCGATAAATTTTGTTTTAATTAATTTATGAACAATACATAATTCTACAAATGATAAAACGCTTGACTACAATCGATACTAATAACATACAATCAGTTTTCTGAATTACAGCACATTACTATCATTTGTTATCGCCAACTTCACGGACCTTTTTCCATTGCTTCGTGTTACAATATGCACGCTACAATCAAAATGTTAGAAATTTTACTATTATACTTATCCCAAACTTCCACGAGTGTTATTTTTTAAACAATTTAAACTCACATTTTAGAGTTTAACTCGTATAATAGTTATCGAAATTACAATGAGCTTTGAATTTTATTTGGGAAAATTTACTATAAAACCAACTCAAGTGAAAAAAATTGGAAAGCTTTTACCACCATTGTTTTCGTGGTAATATCTCCCCTCATCATTCTAATTCTCCTTTATAAACGTAAACATCCTTTATTTGCTATGACAAGCCAATTTGAATGCATCATTAATATCATTGAATTACCATTGAAGATCACAGCATCATATTATAACCGTTGAGTAATATACAGGGTGTAATATTTTTCATTTTTTGTTTGGGGATCTCGCTTATTATAAGAGTTACAAGATCGGTTAAATTAAATTAAATTAAATACTAGAGTAATTATTTATCTGTGTTTTAAGATTTTTGATGCAACATTCAGTTTTTCCAATTTGAACGAAAAACGAAAAAATTGAAAAATCTTTAATTGCTGTAAATTTTTTATTAAAAGAGATATTAAAAAATTGTTCAAACAAACCTTAATTTTTGGTTTATAATTTGAAAATAACGGGAAAAATATTTTCCCATTTACTGTTTCTGATATAATGCATTAAACTTTCGATTTTCAAATGGAACCCTATGCCAATTTTTATTATAATGAAAAGAGGGAATTTTTTATGTTAATTTTCACACAATGGTTTATTTTTCTATCTCAATTTAAAGTTGTAAAAAAATAAAATTAGAAATATTAATTTATTGTGCTTAGATCTAGATATTTTTAAATTTAAAAAAAAAATTAATCATACAAATAGTAAAACAATATCAAAAACGAAAGCGAGTTCATAAAAATTGAAATGTTACAAGTAGTTTCCGACAATGCAGTGATAATAGAAATTGATAAATGGGTCATAGTAATTTTTCAATGTAGACTCAGGCCACATTAAAAATTAAAAAACTATTTAATAAAGAACAATAAATAACAGATATTTAAACAAAGAATAAGGAAGAGAAAATGAAATAACGTTAAATTAGAAATGAACTAACTACATCAAATGTTCGAAAAGCCCACCTTGTTTGTTCACACACAATTGACACCTTTTCTTGATATTATTGATAGACTTTCGTATTGACCGTCTATCAATATTAATTATCAATGAATTGTACAACAGCTGCCCTTAGGTAAGTCGGCTTCACTATTGTAAGTTTTTGTATAAATTTTATCTTTGGCAAATCCATTTATTCCGAAAAATGTTATTTAAATGCGTTGTTACGATATTACGGTAATGGGGTGGTGCCCCATCTTGTTGAAATCATTTCAAATTTGCTCCTGCTCAGAAACGGTAACTGGGAAAATATTTTTCCCGTTATTTTCAAATTATAAACCAAAAATTAAGGTAATTTTGTTTGAGCAATTTTTTAATATCTCTTATAAAAAAGTTACAGCAATTTAACTTTTCAATTTTTTGGTTTTTCGGCCATATTGGAAAAACTGAACGTCGTATCAAAGGTGTGAAAACACAGATGAATTACTCTTGTAAAAATGCACTAGTTTCCCCATTTAATCGATTTTGTAACTCTTATAATAAGCGAGATCCCCATACAAAAAATGAAAAATATTACACCCCGTATAACAGTAGATTCGTTGGCTACCTTTCTTATTGGTACTTTGTTAATGTTAATGTTTTAACACACCTTGTATCGTAATTTGCGTGATAAGAACATTAAGATATTTCGTACCGTAGTAGTGGGTGACTTGACTGCAATTTTGACAATACTTCAATAATATCTGCTATATTCATGAATATATCAAAAAACAAAAAATATGGCGATATGCCACTTTTTGCAAAGAATAGAACCTGTATAAAACACTTTTCAAAAACTCAAAAGAAGTGCAAAAAAAATAAAAACCGTGTTGGGTGAACTGAAAATGTAAGGTAAAATCCGTGTAAACGACAAGTACAGCTTTCCTACAGGTGACTTGACGTCAAATCTAACATTTTAAAAAGTATCCTTCCATTGTACAGGGTGTAAAAAAATTGTTGACCATTTAGGTACTTCAAAAACAAACATTTATTCAAATAAAATCTTTCATATTGTCTTTATCTTAGGGAAATCCCCACTCAGCAGCAAATAAAACAGCATCTTTTAAAATCACTTCCTCCTCCTTTGTTAATGAAGTCTGTCCCCCATAACTTTTCATCTTTTTATTTTTCAATTTACGATATAATATCGATTTTGATATCCCGGTATTGCTTTAAGCCTCCGCCAATGTCCATCTGCCACTGCGTATCAGACACAAGGCTTCGTCCAAAAAATGCTATTGTTCGCATTTGGTCCATTCGTACATCCGTCTGAACCCACTTCTGCGGGTTTGGACCAGTGTATTGACTGTTTGTGGGGATTCTTGTAGTCCGTGTTGGTGTAATACAGTTGTCAATGAAGACCTCCACTACGTCTTCCCTTCTATGAGGTCTTTGTTCGAATACGTTTATACTGTCATGATACCAACACCTTTTCAATTACGAAAAAGAACGATATCGCATCTAACTAGGACGTTGAAAGCACGTAGAGCTACGGATTTCGTTTGTAAGCTTACTTTGGTCATCACTATGATGTTTTACGTTCTCTCCAAATGTTCAGAATCATGTCCTGATCTATAATGTACCTTTTTCTATGGATGGTATTCTTGACCCATGTACTTCAAAAATAACGTAAGTTACAAAATTCTTTTAAAGTTTCAGCCAGAGTAAGGTGGCTGCTTTTTCCCATGACTCCCCACAAACATTTCTCTATTTGTTATTATTTGTTTTTTTTTGACATTTTCCTGAATCATTTCTATGCCACATTAAGTATTCACTTCCAAAAAATACCTGAAATTCTACGGCATAAATGCCCCCAAAAATTTAATTTATAATTTCTTGTATTCGATAATTAATTAAACAAGTGCACAATTTGTACTTATTTATTTGACAGTTGGAGTGCTCTATTGCATTTTGTAGTTTTTTTAATTAATTATCGAATACAAGAAATCATAAATGACATTTTTGAGCACATTTATGCCATAGAACTTCAATCTATATGAAACAGGCGACATGAAAAAGTCATAAACAAGAATGTTTGTTTCCTCTCGGTAATAGAATCGGTATAGCCTTTCTTCGCAATTTCACTAAAACTTCATTTTTGTTCTCAAAGCTCTAAACTAAATGCATGTACCTTAATTTAGTCTAGACATCATTGTCAATGTAATTGAAAATATGTATTCATTTGGAAAATAATGGTTTTGTATACCTACAGGATCTATTAGAGTTATAATAAATTTCGTTTTATAGTTGGACGAATCTCCCAAAGTGCAAAAAGTGAATATTTCCTTTATGTTTATTATTACTTTGGGTTTGCAGTAATTTAAACGGCATTGGAGTAGGTAATATGGCGAAAAAGGGCACTTTTCTAAATTGGTATATAAAGAACTACTTACGCCTCTTTTTTATTATATTTGTTTCCACTAACACTCGTTAGACATGCCATCCATGTAAATTCATTCTCTTTCTGTTTATCAAACTTTTCGGCTATTTCGTGAACGCCATTAATAATCCTCCACTAAAAGAATATAAAGTAGATTTATGTTTCTTTTGTCTAAACCTTTATTAGAATAATTTCATATACAAGCATAATTAACATGAAATAGTAAGCTTTGAATAAGGAAGAAGTAAATTTATTGCTAAAAAAGAGAGATGAATAATAATTTATCGGAACCCAACGAAAGAAATGAACGAAAAATGTATTTGTTAAGGTTATTGATGCTACTCATTAAATATAATAAAAAGTGCTTTAGTTTCCTTCGACATCGGAATGGAAAAAATTGAAAAGTTTTTATACTTCTTATCATCAATATCTTGAAAGGTTTCTGAAAGCACTAATGCACTAAAGTTTTTCTTTAGTATATGACCTGTCCGCTTTTTGACATTAATCTAATTTTTTTTTCCATCAGAATGGAAATTTCGGTTTACGACTGACTATTCGACGTCGCTGTTTTGTAATAAGGAAGGTGTCGTAATTGAATAATTGTGGCCTTGCCATAATTTACAGTTAATGGGGACAGGGGCATGAAATATGTATGCACTGAATATTCAAGGGTGTCACCCTTTACGAAAGGGTAGGAAGTGACAATGTTTTATACATCTGCTAAGAGACCGCGTTGCGTATGTGTTGGCCGTGTTTGCGACCACATGCTGCTAATGGCAATAAGATAGATAAGCAACTGTACAGCGAGTATCCACTAAGCCCTGTTAAAATTTCCATTTTCGTCTTGCCTTAATATCACATAGAAAGTAGGTATCTCTTTATAATAATGCATCAAAAGCACATCAGTTATTCCTGAATTTTACCATATTTAAATTCGGACCGTTCTTTTAATTTTTAAATACGCCGATTTAAACGCCCAAGAATAATTTTTGGATTGTCGGTTATTTTACTCACATTTTTAAGGTTTCATTTCCCATTCATATTCAAATACGGGTTAACCTATAACATTCACATCTCACGATGTGGTGAAGAAATTTACATTCTTGATTTACTTCGATTTGACGACTTCTGTGCAATATTCTACGTGTTCAATTACGAATATGTTCAATTATATTTTTTTCATTTTCTATATTAAATTATTTTTCATTAATTGGATTGTACTAATCAATTTAAGTATAAAATGTAAAAATAATTGTATATTTATGAACCTCTTTTAATTACCACAATCATATTTAGCACCTACAGCTTAACAAGGAATATTGAAAATACACAAAAATAACTTTCAGAATTCCCTTCAAAGAAATTCAGCTTTCCTTTGGTGGGTTCCCCAGTAAATCAGTTTGCCATTGTTTTCATAAATCTCAAAGTAAATGTATTTTCGTAAGCTTTAAAAAAATCTAATTAAGTACTATTTTGTATTAATCGATATCTGAAGGACTAATTGAAGAATGTGGACCTATTATTATGATTTGTTCCGCAGACGAAATACTCAAAATTAGCCACTGGACCAAACAATTCTAAATTTTATATCAAATAACGCGAAATACCAAACCTTGATTTTCTGCAAAAAAGCCGAACTTTCCCTCTCACCAACCAAAAAGTACGAGGCTTATGCCCAGTATCCGTTTTGACTTTTTTAAACCACAAATATTATTTTTACACGATATTTGTTTGTAGGGTTTAAATTATGCCATAAAATCATATTTTTTATTAGTTGTAAGACGACGTTTCGCTATTCAACATTTTTTCACAATTTTTACACATATTTTCCACTCGGGAGTTAAACCTTTTTATAGCGTGGGACATGTTCATGTTTTAGACAGTTTCCCACTGAAAACGTTGGCCACATAAAAATCAGTGCGTGCCATGTCAGGAATATTTTGGGGGTGATCCATATTCTCCCACTTAAATCTTTCCAGAAATTCTATTCTATTCTATTCGCCGTGAATATTTGATCTTTCATCTTTAAACATTCATCTTTTTACACGTTTTATCAGTAGCATGGTAGCCATAAACTATCACCGTGAATTTCATAATGCAATTTTCAGGAATTTTCTTTACGTAGTCTACGATAAAAGTTATTTGGCAAACCAATACGTGCTTTAAAACTCACTCTGACAAATAGCAGTGTTTCAATGTGAGTTTCCATGCTTACAGTTTGATATCATCAAAGTATGTCTAAGAAAATTGTTTATAGCATTGTCATATTCGTTGGTCCTAAATAAGTACTCTAAATCCGTCCCTGGAAAGTACCTTACGTCCGTCCTTGGGTTTCCATTTACATCTTTGCCGATTTTGATTCAAATCGATCAAGCTGTTTAACCGTAAGTCTTTCTTAACTTCTAACCGACGGTCCAAATTTTTATAGAAATAACTTAAAAAATGACGGATTTTCATACAAAGTTTCATCCCCTATTTTACCCCCTTAGGGATTGAATTTCGGAAAATCCGGAAACACGTCTGTCTTAATTTCTAACCGAGAGGACATATACCAATTTTATTTATCGAGAGTTAAGATTAACGTGGGCGAATACTGTAATTTCAGTTTAAACATTTTTCGAATGGCCTCGGTATAGTGCTCATGGAAATATAAATTTCAAACATTTAAATGTAAATGTGTTAATTTTCTCTAGAAATTAACGTAGTTGTGGCACTTTTTAGATAGACCTGAAATCGTTTAAAAATCCAGGGAATTTCCTGTAAGTATCTTGAAAATGGTTCAGTTATTATTATTATTATTGTTCTGGGGGTGGTCCCAATAGGTTCCCGCACTGCGACCTTTTGGTCTATTGTACTTCCCGATGTTGTCTACCCTTCAAGAATACCTGTATCTTTCACAAGGTCCAGGATTTTAGTAGGGCGAATCTTCGTTACTTCCTCTTGTGTAATCTTTTCATTTCCAAGTAGGTGTTCCCTTGCCTTTATGAATGCCTTACATTGGCAAATGATGTGATAGGGCATTTGATCTGCCTCACCACAACCCCTGCATGTTGGGCTTTCAGTCAATCCCATGTTGTGCAGGTGTTTGTTCATGCGACAGTAGCCCGTGACCATTTCTGTCGCAAGTTTTATCTTCGTCCTGCTTAGCTTTAAGATGGACGTAGCTGGTTCAGTTAAGGCACGTTATTACCTTATCAACTTATTTATGGGCGTAGAATTCAAAAATCAGCAAACCCTTTAAAGGTTTAAGCAGTGGTAGAATTGGGAAATAAATAGTGTGGGTATGGGTCAGTGTTGTTCCAGGCTTCAGGGCAATGCGTATCCCCCCCCGCACAGTTTTTCAAAAAGAGAGGACCCAACATTCCAATTTGTCAATTCTAGCTATATTTTGCAATTTTTCGCAATTTTAACGCTAGGGTTCGGTTAGAATGTTATTTTTGCTAAGTTTGAGATCAATTCTGATTCACCTCAACTAGGGTTGGCAAGTTTTTTGCCAATCAAATTAGTAAACAATACTTTATATTAGATAGATAGATATGACTATAATTCATTCACACGATCTGGGATTCTGGCAATGCTGTGCGCGCTCTTTGTTGCGAAGAGCTAAAGATAATTTGGTCTTGCCAATCAGTTTACGGCACATAACTAAACTGAAAAATAAAAATTTCATTTGCATTTTCGTTTCTCTACACGTGCCAATCAATAAAAATTTTTCGCGAGGGGGAGAAATACGAGATAAGTAGGTACACGTTTGTAAATTAAAAAAGTGGTGGTATGCAATACCCCTCTAATTCGAACAGCGTTCCCCGGCGTCCCGCGTCACCAAAAAGTAGGGGTACGCTTGTGTAATTTAAAAAAGGTGAGGGTATGCCATCGCTCCGCATCCCCCCTCAATTCGAGTACTGGGTTTAAGTGCTATCACGTCACCATGTGTAGTGACACTAACTTCTAATAAATTATAGCTTGAAATACTTAGATTTTATTTGAAATGGTTCTCTTTAAATCTAATATTAAGCACGTTAAATCCAATACAATTGACCCATACTGGCCATGATGTATGTTAAATGATCAACAATCTCCCACTGATAACTTTTCGGCAATTCTCAAGTTTAGTAACTTAGGCACAGAGGTGTGTAATCTGTGACTTAGGTAACAATTTATTCTAAATGATAACAGGCACGTGGCACTTATCAGTCCGCGAAGGTTCCCACAATACTTTTATACGTTTTGAGCTCTTAAAAACTTACGCAGGATTTTTTCAGACAAGGCAGGGTCCATAATAAATTCAAATATTTCTTTGATATTATTTACTTCATGTTCACACCCTTCACAGGAAGAGAGTGTCAATTTCAACATTGAGGTCTTTTAATCTTTTTGTTTATAACCTAATACAGAGTGTCAGCTATACATGGTAGCACAAAGTTTTTGAAATGTAACGTGCAGTAGCTTTTCTCAATTGTTCCGAGGGCATTTGATTAAAAAATGGCCTGTGAATATTTATTAGTGCCAATTGAAGTTTTGAACTGATATAGATTTCTCTTAAAGGAATACGACATTTAATCTTATTTAATCTGTATGTCTGTCTGAATATTACCTTTAATAATTTTTCGAAAATGGAAAAAAGGGAACGGCAATCTATGTTACTAACCATAACCATACTATTGTACTTTTCACACCGAGAGTTCAGTGTCGAGCCTTACGGAGCGCGCTGTTGCCTTATGTAGTGGCTGGGGCGGTCAGGAATCTGGTGTGGCCTCAACTATCTAACTTTATTTTAACGTTATTTATGAACAATAATCTTGTTAATAAACAATCCATTTTATTTTTATTAAGCACAATTTATACAATAATTAAAGGTATTTTTTATCTTTATTTATTAATATTGTTACAATAATTATAAATAACATCTGCGGGATATCCGTGAGCTCTTTGGAGCCGACCCTGTCACTCACCGAGTTTCACCATTGCCCACGCTAGCCATACTAAATTCTCGGTATGAAAACTACAATTGACACTTAGTGTCTGGTGCGATAAAAGTGAATTTCGATATAATTGTTTCATTCTTCGATAGACACTTTTTCACTTCACATAAGCAAAAAGAACAAATAATGTACCATCGTAAAAGCTTCCTAGACCTCAAAATATATGTTTTGTCAATTTTTAGGGAAAGGTTTCAGGGCAGTGTTCATGCTTCACTCTTAGTCCAAGTAGTATTGCATTCAAAATAGCCTTTTCAAGTAAACTTTTAGCATACCTAAATGCTATTTTGACCCTCTATTAATGTTAATAATTTGCTGTTTTAATTGGAGTATTCACTATCGTCAGGAATTTTTTGATAACTAAAACATCAGAAGAGGCTTCATAACGTGATTGTCTGATTTTATTTTATTATTATCATAATTAATTCATGTTCCACAATGCAAATGTTGATGCTCTGAATGGAACTAAGGACTTTCTTATTATTCATTGTTGTTTTCTGTTTATATCCTAATTAATTACAAATGGCGAAGTAAATCAGAAAATAAGTCATACACTTTCAGGATTTCTATTTTGTGGTTCGAGTTTCACACCTTGTAAAACAAGTATGAATAGTAGAAAGCACAAACCCCATTAAGTGGACACAAAAAGTTCTTTAGGTTTCACTCCCAACCCCGCAATATATGCTATTTAGCTGATTATAGTACCTTTATCAAAACCTAGTTTAACTCGTTTTGTGGCTCTCATAGCATTTTAAGTGTACTTACATTACAGTTCATTCAAAAGTTTATAATTTGAATGCGAGTAAAGTAAACTAAAGCAGGACAGTACTAAAACGATAACTAAAAATGTCCATTATTAAAGTAATAAAGACAACTTCAGCAATAACCCCTTTAATTATTATTTTAATGTTTCCCCCCTTTATAGGTGTTTGTTTAACTTTTGTGTATGCTATAGATATAATTATTTTGTGGGTGGAAAATGTATAGCAAAAAAGATGCGAATAAAGTTTTTGTTTCGTATTTCCGTCGTCAGATGAACGTAGACGTAAGCAATAATTAATCGAATTAAAAAGTTGGGGTACCTCTCTAAAGGAAAGAATAAATTGAAAAGCTATTTGTTTGAACCTTTCAAATCGATTGTCTACTTACGCCTAAAGTTTTCCACTGCTTTCGGACGTACGAGGGAAGAAGAAAAACCGCTTTATTGAATAATTTAAAATATACGAAAAATGAGGGTTGTTACCGAGCTTCTCAAATGTAAACTTTCTAAAGTGTTTAGAAGTGAGCTTTTACTAGCCGAAAATGTATAGAAATGCTTTCTCCGGCGAACTATTAATCAGATCCCTAGAAAGGATCGAAATTAATCTTGGAATTCGAATAGAAATAAAAAAAAAAGGGAAGTACAACTCCTTTAGGCTTTACGAAAAAACTGTATCGTTAACTTAACCGAAAAGACATTTTAAGACGTAAATTTGTGCGGCGTACGAATGAGAATCTAATATAAAAATCGATAAAAGGAAAAATGTAGATAGGATTAAAATTGCCACATAGCACATAAAGGTACGGGGAGGATAAGCTATTAAAAGTTAAATTTATTCTTAAAAGTGGGTTTGAGGGTTCAAATCCATCAAGAAGCGTGTTATCGGAGGCCGTTGCAGCGAAATGTAAAACCTGTAATGAAACTGTGAAAAAAAACTCCAAGAAGATGGATGGGCCAATCTAAGGTTGCCACGTCACACGCGAAGGAGGAACAAGAATCCATACATCATACTATATATATATTAAGGAACCGGAACATTTCCTCAATATGTGTTATTTATATCTACAAGTTAAAAAGAGTAGTAGGTCGACATGTGTTTTTGATCGGGGAGATTGTGAAACGTGTACTGTTTTTCTGAATTCGATTACTTTTACTACAACACGACAAAGATGCTCAATTCTTCCCTTAAACTGCTCGAAACACTGGAATGAAATTTATAGAACTTTTTCTACGAGATGCCATATTCGCTATGAGACGATAAATTAGATTTTCGGTAAGATAATCAGAAATTTGTCCTAAAATGTCTCACCACATTAAGGTTTGAATGTACAAGATTAAATTATGAAACTGTCACTATAACATAAGGGATGAAATGGTTCATATGTTAAAAGCATCTACTCACGATTATGTAGTTTCGGGTTTTCGCACTCCTAACGTGTTTGGGATAAATAATAGGGATTAACTACATGTATGGAACGTTAAATTGTTTTATACAACAGGAATTTCGTTCATTCTCTTCGTTCCTTAGAAAGTATTTTTTAATATAATGGAGAAGCATGTGTGAATTTTTACTATATCTCTCTAATAGCTCTTCTTTATTTCGTTTTATTTAAACTTCCTGAAAAAGGTATTGTATGCATAGTGAAAATGTTCTCCGTCAAATATAGGGAAAGATAAATGATATTCACTAAATCATTTCTCTTACAATCTGTCATATCTATTACTTTCACAAATTTCCTAACTTGCTTACTTCTAATCTAATCTCTATGATTATTATTACTTTGTTCGCCTTTATTTTTTAATCTATTTTAATTCAACAACACTACAAAGAATCAAATTTCTTTCGAAATTCATCCCTATCTACAGTGTGAATGGTACCTCAACGTATTTTTTTGAGAAAGGGGCTATCCAGGAGTTAATTATTTTTTGCGTTCTGTTCCCAGAAAAACTATCTACAATTAAAAATGGAAAAGCTTTTTTTTATTATGTTTTTCTTCCTCTCTAGTAGTAACGGTTACTTTTAATAGTTGCTCTCCCTCTGGATTAATACTTTTGAAAAACGAAACCAAGTGACTTTTTTTTAAATTAAATACTGTCAGAATGTATCTGCTTTTCTGCGAGGAGATATTGATAGAGACATCTACATGCAACAGTCGGAAGAGTATAAGCTAGGATCTTAGGTATGCATGCTATATGAATCTATAATTATATGGACTAAAGCAGGCCAGCAGACTGGAATTTCTGTCCTACATGAGTTAGGAATGACACAAACGAAAACTGATCCTTGTGTCTATTACAATAGGTGTTTTCTTTTTGCATTGCCACAGGGTTAGGTAAAGTTACAATCATCACGTGATTAATATCGCGTCATGTGGACATTTCTGCCTCAGGTTAATATAAAACTTAAATAAAGCTTTTAAAACGAATAGGGTTATTGAGAACTGAGTCAAATTATTTTTATGAAACGAATGGTGTGTTATTGACAGAGCTGACTTAGGTCTACCACAACGTGCAAAAAGAAAACACCTACTACAGAGAAGAATACTTCTATAGTTATCTGGGTGTATGATTTAATTTTATTTACCTACTGCAGAGGTTAAACACAAAAATTGCATTCAAGGAAAAACTAAAAGAACATTTTGAAATGAAACACTTTGGTTCGGCGAGTCAATAACCAGAGATGGGGACAAAGTATTACTAAATGAAAAATAAATGAAATATTAGCAAGATTCAGAATGTCAGATTGGAAATCTGTGAAAACACCATTTAAAGTTGGTATGGAATTTAGTGATGAAATGGAAGAGGTAAAAATCACCGACTGTCCATATCAACAAGCCATTGGCTCCTTACTGTATGTGGCTCAAGGTACGAGACCATATAATATATCATTTGCAGTAAACACACTAAGCAGATTTATCAAAAATTCTGAATGCACACTGGACTGCAGTGAAAAGAACTTTCAGATATCTCCAGGATACCAAAAACTTGAAGTTGCCAAGGATGGTAATGAGAAAATCGCAGGATATTGTGATGCTGATTGGGCGAGCGATATGCGCGATAGAAAGTCGTGCATTTTTTTATTATAGGGTGGTGCAATATCTTGGCGGTCACACAAGCAGTAGACTGTGGCACTATCTACTGCTGAAGCTGAACACATGTCAATGTCTTCGGCGGCGCAAGAGGTACTATCGCTTCAACAACTGCATGCTGAACTGGGCCAAGAACAGAGCAAGCCACTCGTCATATTTAGTGATAACCAGAGTGCAATAAAATTGTCCAATAATGATTGTTACTTACCTAGGTCAAGACGTCATATTGACATTCGTTATCATTTTCTTTTTTTAATTTCTGGAAGGTCTGTTTAAACTTTAAAGGGGCGCCGTCAGAAAAATGAAACTTGTAAACTGGGACCAGTGTTCTTGCAAAGTAATATTGAGTGAAACCGGCAAGAAGGGACTCGGACATACAAAGAAAGGTGTTTATTTAATCCTTTGATTAATATTATTCTTTACTAAATTATTAATTAATCTAAGCTTGAACAAAAATGGAAGTTGTGTTGGTTCTTCCTTTCGTTATCGTACAAAATGCTACCAGAAATCGTTTACCATTGCTGATGATTAGATGCAAACTTTATCTCGTCGAAATGAGCACAAAGGGCCCGAATAGACGGCCTATGTGCGCGTAGACTTCTGACTACCCTCCCATCGAAATTCAGAATCCTCGTCGAAATGTACTGAAAGATCGTTTGACGGTTCACGTAGGTGTCGGGAAATGTAAATCCAACCATTATTCCTTTATAACAGGAGAACAGTTTTGAATGCGTTGTAATAGATCTATATTATGCGAATAACCATAAAAACCTTCTAAGTTATTGATCATTTTGGAAAATTCTACACTATTCCTTTTTTTTTTAATTTCCGGATGTAAATGAAGATGTAAATCGGGAGGAGATTCTTCAGCATTTTGAGCGGAATGGTTAGATTTTTTAACTTTGGATACCTAGCTGTTTTCTGCGGCATATTTGTTTCAATTTGTTGCTTTTGCCAAAAAATTCACGAACATTCGGTGAGGTATGTACGGGCGCATTATCGTAGTACAGTTTCGACGAGTTGTTTTGCTACAATTCTAAAGTTCTTCAGTAAACCGTGCATAACTTCCAGGTAGCACTCCTTATTGACCATACGATCATATGGCTGGAACTCATGGGGGGACTACCCCACTGAAATAGAAGAAAACGGTAAAAAAACATTCAGATTCGATCAGAATTGTATATGGTACCAGAACAAAGGAAAGGCGAGCACCTACTTAATATTAAGAATAAAATAGCATACATTGTTTAAAACAAGGGACGCTAGTACTTTGGAGAACGCTGAGAAGACAATATAAAGGAAATTAAACAACCTTCAAACTGGTTAAATCTAGTTACAGATACTCAAGCCAACCCGACTTGAGTTATTAGGTTGTTATACAGTTGGTACTGTAAGTTGAAGAGCCGATTCTGGACCACAAAACACTTGGTCGGTGGACATCGGCTTTTTGTTCCAGCATGCCATTTAACACAAACGAACTCCAGAGTATTACTGTTTGCTGCTAACTTTAGTGTGGTGACATTCCGAAACTAGGCTAGAAGTAAGTATGCAGAACCTAGTGCTTGTATGACAGCCCTTCTGCCACTGGAAGTTCTTATTATGTAGTTGGCTATGTTACCCATAAAAAGAAATGTTGCTCTAGGAGCAAAGAGCCCTTAAATCAGACTGTTAATCTGTAAAGATCAACTTTATTAAAGTATTTCATTATTACCAGTTATACCTGGAATGTAATTGGACATTTTATCTAGTACTTAAGTGAATGAAACTTCAGTTCCTTGAAATAAACATTGGAATATGTTTACTCCAGTTCATTTTGTCAAGCGAAACACCAAGGTATTTCATTCAGTTTGAGAACTGGAAGAATTTTTGAACGAGCAGAGAAGCCCGGAGGTATCTTACCCTTCTCTTCCTTGTAAACAGCACTACCTCCGTCTTTGTCAGGTTAATGGAGAAGGAGTGTTTCTTATACCATTCTTTGATTAATCTGAGATCAAGTTGCATGAGACTGTACAGACTAACAAGCGTATAATAGCTGCCGGCGTTAAAACCACAGAAGAAGCTGTTTACAGTTATGTAAGTAGTAGAAGTAGTGAAATCACCCCACCTTCCTCCCTTCTGAAGCTAACTGGATTAGAATGTGGATCTTTAGATAGAATTTTATCTAGGCGTGGTACAGAAGAAAAGGATTTTATTGAGCTGCAAAAGCTCTTCTATACCTACCTCTCTCGAACGCTTCCTAGTATCTTTCTTATGTTGCCTTAATAGGCCTCCCAGTTGACCTTAAACAGTTTGTTGTGAGTTTTTTGCTTTTCAAGCCACTCTCACCAGCAGGGATTGTTATCGCGAATTTTAGCAGTTCGTAGAAAACGTTCTCCATAATGGAGTTGAGTTATAAAGAAGATCGACTTCTGTAAGTCAAAAAGACTCAAGACACGTCCCTCAGGTGGGTGCTTTCTTAGTTTGTATCCAAGGAGGTGTTTGTATAGGGGACGGCATCCTTGTGATCCATTTTAAAAGAAATAGTCGTGGTAGCGGTTGATTTTTGAACTTCTCCCGCGTTGTGTATTTTAAACCTTCATTATGATGATTGTTTGGACTTTTCAGCGGTTTAGTAGTTTTTAATGGTACATCTCCTGTAATTGTTATGCCTGTTTTAGCATATAACCTAAAATTCCTTCATTATCCCAGAACCGTTATTGTTTTTCTATTGTATAGATTTTTATATTGCAATAGGTTCCCAGTAATTTGCCCATTTCCCATTACAGCTGTCGATAAAATGTCTTCATCATTAGGCAAAGTGGTCTACTTTTCTACGAAAATTTCTCGCCTTCGCAACTTTTGTTTAGGAGTAAGTAATACTAGGATGAAGGTATAATAATTGACTTGTAAAATATTTATTGAAAACAGCTCAGTAAGTGTTAAAAATGATACAAGAGTTGCTAAATTACAATGTTCATAGAGAAAGCTTTTGGTGTATTTATCCTCATATAAATGCAAGAGAGAACAATATAAAAACGTCCTAAAGTACTTATTAGGATAATTTGTATTACGAAACATTATAAATCTACATTTAGTTAGAGGCCAATTTAATCTTGCTTCTAAAGCACAAGGGGAAGAAGTTATAAAAGACAGATACTTTTAGTACTTTTGTTTTGTTTTAAAAATTAATTCGACTGTATCCATAGTTAATCAGTAGTTTGTGTAGCTCTAAACCTTTAAGTTAACATGAAAAGGATTTTTGCCCTGTTACAGTTTCGTTGGTTTATTTAAAATAATTTAATAAATAATATAACAAACAAATTAATATTTAAATGAATTGGTTACATGAAATATCAGATTTTTTTCAGCTGTTTAATGGCGCTTTTAATGCCGATTTCGATAGTTTAACTAACGAAAATCAATTTGACTAAGATACTCTCGAGATCGTCTATACCTAGTTCGTGCTACGCATCGTGTATAATCTGATTCACAGTCCATTAATAATAATTGCCCTGCCTCTTCAAACAAAAGGGAAAATAGGGAATACGGAAAAATTCTACTTCCTTCCGTATCACGTTTCCTCTTCCAGAACACTACACAATGTTGACTAGAGTATACATCATTCAGAATTAACTTGCAATCTTTATTAACTGTCTACGTAATTCCGTAATAATTACTTATACGAAATTAACAAGTAGCAGGCCGCATTCAAATTTTACAAATGGCTAACTTTGATAACGACGGTCATCGATCCACGGGTGACTCATATTACGAGTATTACAATCAACCTGTTTGAACTGATAAATTCGCATACATACTAAATAATTTTTAGTTTAGTTTACGAAACGCCTTTCCCCTAAACTGTTCGCGAAAGTAGTGTAAAACCGTAAACGACGCGACGCCGACGATAAGTTTTTGAATTGTAAACTTATGTGGAAACCTTTTGCTGCATCCATCGATGTACCGAGTTTGAAGATTTCAAACGCACTTATGCCAGTAATCTGTTATTTTGTTTCAGGTAAGTACCTACCTACTTCTATTTGTTAATTTTTATCTGTATGACTATCGATTTGGCAACACGCAACTTAACGTCGCTGTTGGTGTTGTTTCTTGAACTATTCTTCAAAAAACAAATACTAGAAAGAAGGTTAGAATCTTAAAAAACCAGCAGATTCAAATGTAGTATGTACTGGAAGTGTTTTTTAAAAATTAATTCACAATGAAGGATTTAAAAGAAAATACTGTATGTATATATAAGGTCATGTCATCAGTTTACTGGATCCTCAAACATTCTCGTCCTTTAATGACAAACATCTCAACATGCTTGAACAATTTCAGGTTTCTTGAGCAGCAAAATTGTGTTCTCTCTGGAAAGATGTTAGACTTTTGTCTCTATATTACACTTAATTTAGGGGTTTTCTGCGTTCAGAAGCTTTTACAAGAAATAAGAAGAACTCAAAACATTGTATTATTTATTATTTCTAGCATAAATTTAACCTCTACTAAGTCATAATGTGCCAAAATGTTATACCGTGTAATGTGCAATAATTATTAGTAATCATTAACATTTTTGATACCTTGTTCCAATGATATTTGATCTCTGTTTTTGAATTTGACCTAGAAGCATTGTTACACACACACAATGATAAAAAGAATTTTGCTAAACGAATTTAAATACAATACTACACACGATTTCCATAAATGGTGTTTACAATATAGAGCTTAACATCACATCTTATTGAACACCGAATGCCGAATGGTGTATAATGGTAACCCGTAGTTGCTCCACGATTACTTACCCTCGTTCAGTTGGCCCCCCCTCCACGCGAGAATTAAAAAAATGATAGCTCTGAATTAGAAGCTATTTATGACCTTTCAAGTTCCGCAACAATAAAATTTTGAGCTCGTTCCCCTTAGCAGGAATTTTTATTTGAACAAATGACAACAGATGATCGAGCATAGGCGCATAATTAGGAGCTCTTTAGGAGCTCTTAAACGAGTGTAGTTTCGATTTTCGAGCTCCACCCCTTACCTTAAAACAACCCTAAAACTAGTTTCGCCGAAGAGGTAACTCATAGGAAATTTCATTATATCTATAATATCTTTATTGGATGTAGTTCCAGCATTAATAGGCTACAAAAATATGTATCACTTCATTTCCAAGTTGCAACCCCTTAGCAGGAAATCCACCCCTTGCGCCAAACACATAAGAAGAAACAGTGTTAAAGAATCGAGAGACGAATCATTTTACGATGGTATATTATCCTCCGATTAAGGAGCTTACGAAATATGTATAAACTGACTTTCTAGTTGCAACCCCTTAGCAGTAAAGCTACCCCTTGTGTCAAACACGCAAGAGCGAACTACCTATGTTAAATAATCGAGAAACGAATCATTTTATGATGGTATATTATCCTCCGATTTAGGAGCTTTCGAAATACGTATAAACTGACTGTCGAGGGGCGGCCCCCTAGCGGGAAACCATCCCTTGTGCCAAACACACAAGAGGGAACTATGTTAAATAATCAAGAAACCAAGCCTTTTATGACTGACAATCATCTTCGGAATTAGGAGCTTACTAAATATGTAAGACTTCATTTCCAAGTTGCAACCCCGTAATAGGAAAATGACCCCTTGTGCCAAACACGCAACAGGGAACTATGTTAAATAATTTTGAGAAACGAATCATTTTATGGCGGTGTATTATCTTCCGATTTAATAGCTATCGAAATATGTATAAACCGACTTTCGAATTGCACCCCCTTAGCAGGAAAACCACCCCTTCAGCCAAACACGCAAAAGGGAACTCTGCTAAATAATCAAGGAACGTCTTTACTACCATCTCCTAAAATATGTACACCTGAAACCCCCTGAAACACTTTGGAAATGAAGTGTTACATATATAGTAAGCTCCTAAATCAGAAGATGATTCATCGTCATAAAATGATCCGTTTCTCGATTATTTAACATAGTTCCCTCTTGCGTGTTTGGCTGAAGGGGTGGGTTTTCCTGCTAAGGAGCTGCAACTCGCAAGTGAGTTGGTGCATATTTAGTAAGCTCTTAAATCGGAAGATGATTCTCAGTCATAAAAGGATCCGTTTCTTGATTATTTAACATAGTTCCCTCTTGTGTGTTTGGCACAAAGGGTGGCCTTACTGCTAAGGGGCTGCAGCTCGAAAGTCAGTTTATACGTATTTCCAAAGCTCCTAAATCGGAGAATAATATACCGTCATAAAGTCATTATGTTTGGCACAAGGAGTGGTTTCCAGTTAGGGGCTGCACCTCGAAAGTCAGTTTATACGTATTTCGAAAGCTCCCAAATCGGAGGATAATATACCGTCATTAAATGATTCGTCTTTCGATTCTTGAACACAGTTCCCTCTTGTGTGTTTGGCACAAGAGGTGGATTTCCTGCTAAGGGGTCGCAACTTGGAAATGAAGTGATACATATTATTGTAGTCTGGAACTACATCCATTAAAGATATTATAGGTTTAATGGTATTTTCTATGAGGTACACCTTCGGCAATAGTTTTAGGGTGGTTTTAAGGTAAGGGGTGGAGCTCGAAAATCGAAACTAGGAAACTACACTCGTTTAAGAGCTCCTAAGGATCTCCTAATTATGCGCCTATGCTCGATAATCTGTTGTCATTTATAAGAGGTGTCAGGTCAGGTTAATAAGTTAGCTGAATTCTTCAACTTTTAAAGATGAAAATGTTGATTTCACTTAACTCCTAACTGCATAATCACACCTGAAAGTTTTTTTGGAAAAAAATAAACGCATTAGGATCCCTAATGACATAGGGCAGAACTTTTTAGTCTCATTCTTGTCAACATCGTTTTGGCCTCCTTTTACCTGCTAATGTACTCTGTATCCGGTACTTTCTGATAACTCCTAGCAATTTACACAAACTTCATCGTATTCTATTCCTTTTCTTTCTTTGCCACAGTGGGAGCAGTACATCTACTCATATTTCTTCATCTTCTTTCATTATTTTTTCCCTTATGCCGAGTTTTTTACTTTCCCCATATATCCTTCCGTTAACGACACAATTTATCTTGGCATTATCTTTTACTGTTCTCTAGCGTGTGCCTAAATCAGTCATAGGTTTCCTTGTATTTTTGCATCGCAGTATCAGTTTCAGACGATCGCCCATGTCTTGACATCGAAATCTCGCCGTTCCATCAACCTCCTTATCTTAGGATTTTGGGCACTTGCCATAATTTGATTTCCAAACGTCTTTACGTATCTTGCGTTCCCCTTATTATTTCTGCGGTGTTTATTCCCTTGCTACTGGAACACAAAAATGCAATTAGCAGTTATCAAATTCAACTTATCCACCTTAAAAGCAAGCCATTGTGGCTAAAATAGTTTCTTAAGTCGATGGTGTCACTTTTTGAAATACAGAAAGAATCGTACTATAAAATATTCTGGCAACCCTTGGAAAAATTAGAGCAAACACTTGTCTCTATGCATCCCCATACATCAGTTTGGTTAGGAATATTCATGAAATAATGCCCGAATTGGTACTCAATCCCAGCCATATTTTTTTAGGTAATTTGCATATTTCATTGATGAAGAGGCCAAAACTGCCGTAAATAACTATTTTGATAAACCGGTACTATCCCCGAATATTTTCGAGGCACTTAATTGGTCAGCCTTTAAAAAGTTAATTTTTTAACCATTTAGGGACCGGGTGAAGAATATTTTCAAAATTAATGTGGGAGACTTATTTGGACGAACTTTTTGGGAGTGGGTCTCTTAAATCACATAAAATTTTTTTAATGGTGGGGAGGGGCTTATTTCACACTCGCTACATACATCGACAAATGTACTTGAAATCTCAGTGAGAGTTGGTCAAAATGAGAGAATGATAAGCAGTGATAATACAATGCAGTAAAAAAGGGAACATTTATATGTACTTAAAACTAAAACTTTTTATTCGGACCACCCTGTACATAATATGTTGAGAATGATACTTAACACTAATAATTTATTTACTCGGGGACAACAGTTTTAATATAATTGTACAATTAATGCTAATATAAGACATCATTGAAACATTTTCGGTGATATTTTCATTTTTAAAATGTGAATAGTTCGCCACGGTTATACGAAGAGGGAAAAATGAAATTTTATAGACCGGAAACAAAAGAAAGAAAAGGTTAATTTCTTCTAAAGCGTGTTGTAATTTCCTTTACTTAATTAAATTATTTTACAACAAAATGAGATATTTAAACCCTCATAATCTATAATATTTGAAGCCTTTTATGTTGATTATAGCAATTTGCCCCTTTTCGGAATTTAGAAAATTACTCGTAAATGACATCTTGCAAATATTAACCCAAAAAAAGGAGGTCAATCTGCTTTCCGTCACGAAAATTGAATTACTTGAAAATTACGGTGTATTATTATTTTGATCCTAGAATGTCGTCCTTCTGCTAGAAAATATAGACGTAAAAAAATGTAGTAATACGTGTGATTAGAGGGGAAAAAAATCTGTGATGAAATAAAATACATTACCGTTTTGGCACTCAAACGGAGCGTAACAAATAAAATAGAGCTTTAAAATTGAAACGCTTAAATTCGAAAAGCAGCCAAACCGCTAAAGTGAAAAATGCACTCCACTAAAACAATATTTATTCTTGCTTTTCCGTCAATAAAAAATGCACCCTTGTATAGGGCGGTTGCATTATTCGCTTCTCTGAGAGGGTGAGATCAAACCCAGACGTAGCTTAAGATCTTGGGAAAGAAAACGTTTCCTGAATACCGATTATCTTAAAAAGTAGGTATTATTCGTTATTAATGCCTTAATTTCGCATCTCTCATTTTGTTTATAACTAAATTTAACGAGTACGAATGAAAAAATGTTAGAAAATTCCTTGTGGAATAATTTTATTTTAAATTTATGATCTTAACTTATGTTTGATTATCATGTCAAAGCTGTGCATGGGCGTAGTAAGCACGTATAGGACAGGGAAAGTATGATCAATATTTCACTGGTGCCTCGGGGCTGCTCCACCCCTGTCTCATGGGAGTCAGGCTGTCTAGAATGGCAAACACTTTTAAATATTGATAATATATATCTTGCTAAGTATACTTACTTTTCACTTATATGAAAAATAAGACGTTTATTTCACTGCTGATTACCACCCAAGGCTCTTGTTCTACTTAATTGAATAACTAAATCGCAAATATTTGAATCCCTGTGTTATTTTTTCGGTCATGTTATCACCCTAACATTGCAACATTTGCGTTTTCTCCTCTATAATTTCGATGGCGCTTCTGCTTTGGAAATGGAATTTATGTCCACAGCACAGTCATCCTCTATTCTCTCAAGTTGACACTTCTTTTGCGGTCCCATTTTCCTACCTCTAAAATGGAAAACTTACAAACCCCTCCGAATTTTCCTACGTTACTCTTCCCCATTTCTTCCCACTATCTTTGTAGTTACTATTTCATGTATCATCGATGATAAAATCGTAGTGTAAAAAAAGAAACAATAGAATAAGAATATTTTCGGTGCAGTAGCACATATGATTTGGGCATACAATACAATACAAAAGAAATTGTTTCAGATATCCTTTACCTTTAAGGATTAGCTTTGTTTTAAGGATTTCTATAAGCCAGTACGCTTGTTTTAGTTTCTTGAAGAAAAAATACTACCAATAAAAAATAGTAATTTTTGGGAGAAAATCGGAAAAACATTTTCAAAAATTCCATCAAATTACTTTAGACACTATTGATAGCAGTGGTTTGTATCTTTGTATCTCTTCTACATCACATTCCCACTAACAGCATGCCAAAATGTGTATAATAATAATTTTCTTGATTAATGGGAATGATTCAGTATAACAATGTTATGTATAAAATATGAGATTTGCCCACTCAGTGGCATAGCTACGCCCACGCAAGCCCTAAACGCAAAGGGGCCTAAAGGACCTTCTGATCCAGATCTTACTATGTTTTTAAATCTAATAGCAAAAAATCTAATTATTAAAAAATAAGTATACAAAATAACTGAACTGGCGTGGCGGCGAACCTTTGTTTTAAATTGTATTGTAACCTTTATTTTGAATTCCACTTTATCTTGGGGGGCTTTAAGAGATCTTGCGTGGAGACCCAAATGTTGTAGTTACGCCACTGCGCCCACTATCATTTTTTTAAATATTTTCGTACATTTTAAATAGGTTGTCCAAATCTTTTTTAAAATTACAAACACTGTTTTCATTAATTTTGATATGTACCACTTTCAAACATAATCTTTTTTCAAAATATTCTTTCAATGTTTATTTTCGACCGTATTGCTATTAATTAAAAAAATTAATATTATATTATTTATACATTATCATGTTAGTCCAGTCGATATCCACGTTTTTCGTTGGAAAGTATTCCGAAGTTTTTACAGGTTATCTGGGGGTACTCTAGCATGTCTATCCTAAGCTTTCGACCTCGGGAATCATGTGCTAACTTGGGAGAGGGCAAAAACCTCAAAATGTTCGAACTTTTTTCAGTTTATCGCTTATGTCTCGTAAACCAAACATATTGTGTGTATCATAGTGCAATACAAAGCTGTAGGGCATTAAATTTGGTAAAATTTGATTGGGGAAACGAATTTTTAGATCCAATATTAACAGAGATGTAGCCAATCAAAGTTAGACAAAGTTTCTCGAAATGTTAAAAATAGCCGAATGTGAAAGTGATCGCCGGGTTATTATTATTATCAAAAATTTTCACTGATTCCCAATGATCTATCATGTGTACAAAAGCTGATTAAGGCCATTGTTTGGCCATTCTTAATAAGTGTGATTAATGATTACCATGCGAAAGTCATTGATTTCATTGACTCTCGTGATTTTAAAAAACTCACTACTATTCCTATTAACAATTTTTCTAAGAAAGTCCGGTCCCTCATTTATAGGATGAGGACCACCTTATCTTTATTCAATATTAATTACAAATCTCTCCTGATTATGAATCCACGATGTCCTCTCCTTTATTGTCTTCCAAAAATTCACAAAACCAACATACCCATTAGACCGGTTGTCAGTTTCTCTGATACTCCAGTTTCTAAAATTACTAGCTGGCTTAATTCGTTTTTTAAAAGTCATATCACTCTCCTGCCGAGTTTTGCCTTAAGCTATTCTATGGATCATGTCACCAAGCTTTCATCCTTCACTCTTCCCCGCAGATTTTCACTGATTTCATTCGATGTCACCAATCTTTTTCCTAGTATTCCCTCTAATGAATGTTTTAATATTGTTTCTGAACATCTTCATAATTCGGATTTGTCCGATTCCCATTTAGACTGTATTTTATCTTTACTTAGATTCTGCACTCAGCAAAATTTCAAGTTCAATAATCATTTCTAATCCCAAGATTTCCGGTTAGCCATGGGTTCTAACTTGTCCCCTATCTTGGCCGAAATTTTTATGTTTCAACTTGAAAATCACTACTTCTAAATTTTATAATGACCACGTTATTTTCTGGGGTCGGTACGTTGACCACATAATCTATGTTCACACAGGAGACGATACCCAGATCAACTTGTTCCTTTCATTCCTAAATTAAATCCACTCTCATACAAAAATTCACCTCAGTCAACTACCTTTTCTTGACATATTACTTCACAAAACATACAATAAAATTGAATTTAGCATTTTTCGCAAGCCCACCACCACCGACTATCTTATCCCCTATGATTCTAGCCACCCCATTTCACATAAACATGCTGATCTTCATGCTCTACTTAGACGAATGTTTTCGATCCCAATGTCTCCTCTTAATCTTCAGAAAGAACTTAACATCATTAAACAAATTGCCATCAACAATGGCTACCCCATTTTGTTCGTGGACAAATTGTGTCACAGAATCAAACTCTCTACAAACCACACTAATCTCACCCCCGTTAATTCCCATACCAACAACTCACATTACAGATCGCTTACTTTCTATCCTCAGATTTCCCTTACTCTGAAAAATATCTTCAAGAGACACCACATTTGTATTTCTTTTGCCAACAAAAACACCTTGAGAACTACTCTTGTTATTAACAAAGATCACATCGGCAAACTAGACAAGTCCGGCATCTATTAACTGTCTTGTCAGTCTTGTCCTTCAATCTACATAGGTCAGACCGGCAGATCCTTTCACACTCGTTTTAAAGCTATCAAAAATAATAACCTCATCCACAAGTCCACATCTTTACTACCGGTTATCTTTTTGATCCTTCCATCGACTATAAAACTATCCATTTTTGTAAAAAAGGATTTTTGCTTACTGTTCTAGAAAATTTTGAAATTTCTAAATCTAAAAACGACCCTGATTTACTAAATGAAATCACCGACTTTCGTCAGGAATATACATTTTCAATTTGCATTTAATTTTTTCAATCACCTTGTACACTTTGTTTTCCTCAACATAAAATTTTTAATTACCGCCATCTAGCTTGTTATTTTAGAGTTCTAACTTGTTAATTTGCGTTTATTTTTTGTACTTATCTGGTTTAATCCAGTTTGTTTCAATGTGTGTTTCATATATTTATGGCTCCCCTTAGGGGTTGCCTTTAATTTAAATTTATTTATTTTTCAGTTTTGTTTTTTCCCCTTCAGGTAAGTCGACAAAAATTGGCACGTTCTATAACCTAAAATATTCCTTTTTCAGCATTAACAATGTATTTGATTATTGTATTTCCCATGTATTTATTCATCCATACCTAGCTGATTAGTTTTTATATGGTGAGTGTTCTTGTTGTAAACTCGCTTTTACTAATTGCGTTTTTTAGCCCTCATTAACGTTGTAACAGATAAGTTGGCTTCATAATGAAACCTGTAAGGCGTCGAAACATGTTCCTCTCAAATTTTAAAAAAACTATTATAAATTACCTTGATTTTTACATTTACGATTGAGACTGTTTGTCACTGTAACTATCAATGAATAAGCAGTGACAACGTCTATTTATTTCAATATTTTACCCTGTCGATTTGCATTGTCGTCAGTTTCAATACTTTGTACTTATTTATAAAGAAATATCTATAATATACTGTTCTAAGGGGAGGTTTTGTGTTTTACTATGTTTATTTTATCTGAACCCATCTGAGCGAATTTATTTTATTTGTATAATTGTGATGGCGGTAGCTTTCGAAATTTTATTGCTCTATTAGTATTAAAACTTATCTACATACATATTATAAATATTATACTAATTTCCTTGAAAATTTTTGTATGTTACTCTTTTTCTCTTGATGACCTTCATGTCGAAGCAGGTGGCACAGCATAACTACAATTAATTTTTGTATCTGATACTAAAAATAATTCTGGTTAATAAAATACACACTTTTACTACCTAAAGGGAAACTTGTATGGCCCAATAGTTTCGTATGGCATAGTGAGTGATCTTTTATACTGTGAGACGAACTATAGATTGTCTATTTTATAGCAGGTAACTACTCAGTGGGAAACCTATATTATGAAATGCGAGAGATAACCTGCTGAAAGAATTGATCAAACTAGGTACCATTAGATGAAATGTTTAGGCCGTCTTCATCATATTAGAGAACTTAAACTTAAAAGGCTTATTTTATGCTTTGTTGCTGACGTATCGCATGTATTTTTAAGCAAGTTTCTTCATTCATAAAAGAGATCTTAAAAACAGAAAGTAAAGGCAACGCGTGTTAAAACAGGGCATTAATTATTCAAAATTGAAAGTACGCATTTTTTAGCATGACGAGTGGATCAAGTGACACTTTCAAGTACACTCATAATCGTCTACGACGATACTTCCTCTCTTTCAACACATTTGAAAAGGGAGCTGAAATTAGAGGGTGAACGACGTGCTTTACAATAAGAGCAGGTTATGATTCAGAGAAAATCAATAAAAAAATGCACCCCCAGGTGCAGCTGACCACAAAGTACCAACTTATCGATAACCAATTATACTCCACCCTTAATCATAATATTGTATACGTAATCCTCGAAACACACCGCAATAACTGCACTAGTTTCAATTATAACGCGCAACTTCGAAAATTATTATGACTATATATTGCTGTGGTTTAACTTAAATTGCAACAAATCTAATGTGTGTTAACAGTACTTGACGGATATATTGCAGTAATTTTCGAGAGCTTTGTTTGCAGTAATTACGTACGGTATAAGTTCATTTAATATTAAGAGGTTGGAATTCTAGTTGGAGGAATGTTATAGATAATGATGGAAATTATAGTGGGATGTTTAACTAAATAACATACTGAAGAATTTATTCACGATAACCCAAAATTTGGTATTTAAATTATTTCTGTATGATTTTAGGCTTTATTTACGTACGTTACGGTTGAGAAAATAGATATTTTGTATTAAAAGCGTTGTAGCACACCCCGATTCTATGATTTCAATTTGTACTTTTTAATTAAATCTGACCATTTCTATAAAAAGTGATTAAATAACTTAAAAATTAATTTGAAAATTTGACGGGTTGTAACACAGTCATTTTTGGTGAGCTTAATTATATGTATGTACGTACGCATTTAAAATAACGAAGTTTCCAGGTACTTCCGGCAGTTCCGGAAGCGCTGCCATTTTGAAAATAAGTTACATCGATTCGGTTTTCAGAGTAACCCCTAAGTTCAAATTTTCAAAATCCGATCTATGAAACTTCCCAGAAATATCTAACTAAAGCTCCCAAAAAACACCCTGCGTGCTATTGCTATACTATTACTGCCGGATCCTAGTACTAAGTACCTTACAAGAGTGTCATGAACGGTACTTTTAGTAATATTCAAAAAATTTGCTATATATCGTACACTACAACCATCTTCACTTAATGTCACAATTTTTGCAGCGTTTTCGGGCCGCATTTTCGCGAAACTCAAGCAACACTTTTACATTAATCTGAATTTTATCCGAACACAAGTGAAAACCGTCATAAACGTAAAAAATAGAAAAAATATACATTTGCTTCTATTGAGAAGTAAATACAAAAATTTACATTTTTTTAAGTGACCGATTTTTTTGTCCAGGAGTAGTTGAACCACGTCTTTGGAATATTTTGAATATTGACATAAGGCAAACTTTTGAATTGTAAATGTTGAAAATATTAATATCAATATAAAAGGCGTCAAACAATGTTAATTATTATTAAAGCGTAATAAAAGTGATAATATTTATTAAAAATTAACTCAGTGCTATTTTTAGCAACCAGCTAGATAATCAAACAATGTTCTGATAATATTCTTATTCCATCCTTGTAAGCTATTCCTTTTAACTGGCCAAAACATGCATTTAACTTTTTTTTAGATTTGGCAATAAGGTACCATCCGAGTGAGCTAAGCCCTACAAATAAGGGCCGAGGTGTACTAATGACATCACAATACATGACATGATGCATTATCTTGGTAAAAGAGAATTTCAATTCAAATAAAGTGACACAATTGTTCCATGAATTAGTTCACTTTTTTTTTTTAATAATCGACAAAAAAACACCCTTGGTACCTTCGTTGCGGGTTTTACTTTGATATTCCGTTGTTTGGACTACAGTTACTTTATTGTTTCGTCAAAAGTTCCATGAAAATTAGTTTTCGTGCAGCTTTTGCTTCAATGAGAGCAATCGCAGCACCCAATACTGGGTCAACTTTTTATTGTTTGACCGAAACCTAAGTTGTTTCACAGTTAGAAATAAAGCATGGAACAACATTTCTGTGCAATAAATTAAATCAAAAACTCGTCTCCCGCAGCCGGGATCCTTAACGTGACCATACGTCCCGTTTTGAACGGGACCGTCCTTTTTTTCGGTACTCCGTCCCGGTGTTCCCGAAAAGAACCTCGGGACGCAAAATTGTCCCGTTTTCACAAACCCCGCGAAAATGGCGGACTGGGTGCTAATATTTTTGCGCGAATCTACTAAAAATCTGTTAAAATAATTTAAAAAAATACCGGAAATCTACACTATACCCCATAATATAATTTTATATTCCTTATCGAGCGTTTGCTAACTATAAGAAACGAATTGTTGATCGATTTGAAAATTGTTTAATTGGCAGAGAATTATGACTCCCCGTTTTCTAGATTTAACTCCGTTATATTTTTTTCTGTTCAACGTTTTTCGAAACCGTCTCCATACATGGGGTAAGCTACAAACAGCAATTACTGCGGAAACTTGAAAGAATTACAACTACAACTCTGGAAAAAAAGTTCGACAATTGGAATTAAAACAAAGTGGAACTGTGTCATGAACATAACGGTGGACATATACAGGGTGGCCCCAACGAAAAGGTAACAGACGGGTTTCTGGCTAGAACATTTTTTTGTAAATGCAAAAACACGTCAATTTTAAAATCAAAGGGGACACCTTGTGTCATGATTTTTAACCTGAAATGGTTTCTCATCCCTTAGCGCTGTGAAAACAACCCCTATAATTTAAAGAGGAATGATGGGGCAAGTGATACGTCATTTGAAAGGTCTTTCTTTTCTGAATTCAGTGCACTAGTTTTTTTTATTTTTAACAAAAAAATTGAAGTTGCAAATATGGAAAATGAGTTTAAGGTAAAAAAAAAGCGCGGACAGGTTTTCCTTTAGAGAATCTAGGTACTTTTACTGCCATTTGACCGTACAGGGTAAATAACCCTTAAATTTTTAAATAAAAACAAGGGTTAACTTTTTCTTGTGCTACTTAATTAATAAAACCAGTTTATGCAAATTCAACCTTTGTTTAATAAATGTTCGAAATGCCTGCCATTCCATGCAGTAATTCAGATTTTGATTAAATCGTCCCGTACATTTTGCAAATGCAAACCGATGTCCCGTTTTGAGGTCAAAAAATAAATGGTCAGGTTAGGGATCCTCCCTTCAACTTCAAAGTATCGTTTCAAAGTTCATCACCAGGTGCGTTTCTTCACATTTAATTCAATTAGCATCAGGTTTAGTGGTAAAAATGGCTTTATATGTGATAACATTTTCATCCACCATAAAAACGAACGTGAGCATATAATGACCTAAATTCCAAATTCTACATCTACCGGTGTAAAATCAAATGAGAAGTAAAACCATACTCCGTAAATTGGATTATTTACTACATGACCCTATTGCATAAGTGACTATAATAGACGATAGTGAAATGGAAAAAAGAATAGTAGAGAGTGAAAGTGGAAAATAAAAACGTAAAAAAATAGATTCTCATGCGTAACAATGAAAGTTATCTTATTCAAGTGAACAGTTTTTAAGTTAAGAGGATCACCTTTTAGAATGTACTATTAGATTTCATTAGAATTTTCTGAAATTCCTTCGCGTATAAAATGTCTGTGGAAACGAGTCAGTGAGAGAGCAATGGCAGCAACATTCCTTTAAAATCGCAGTACACAAAAGACATCACAGTGCGAGAGTCAATGGCTTTGATATAAAATACGGACCGCTGAGTGCTTAAGAAAGAAAGTGCTTTTAATGCATTTACTTTAACGGATGTAGGTTACAACGAGAAATCCATTTCTTTCAATATTGTATAGTAAGTAGCCGGAAGCTACATCCAAGTAGCTCCCTTACTGCAATATCAAACGATTAACTCAACATTTATCTTCCGTCATTCACTCGCTCATTAAACAATTGAATTAATCATACGTATTTTCCTCGCCATATGTTGTTCGTAAGGAAATTGTGCCAAGGTTTCTTATTCTTTTCGTTTTGTTGCAAAGTAGGATCCATTGTTTCTTTTATATAGACACGTGGGAATATATTTTTACCTCGAGGGTGACATATTACTCTTGAATAACGTCTGGAATATGAATGCAATATACTGAAATGGTTTATATGAATGAGAGGATTCGAAATACATTATGGATACATTTTTGTATTGACAGGATAGACCATAAAGTTTTTTAATGTATTTCGTTTAAAATTCTAGGGTCACAACACAAACATCATGTCAATCTTGCGTGAGATTTTGGAAATATAAATGTGCTATAAATTAGAACTGATTTACACTCCCCTCTAACTCCATGGTTATAACATAGGCCATTTGCTCTTTGGAAATATTCTAATGTACGTCCTCATTAAAAATAGTTCTATTAATATAACGATATGCGATTTATAATAATCGAGGATATTGCTGGCCGACGAGGCGACGAGATGGTAAGGTATAAATCGCAAATATTCGAGTTACATTCAAAGCTTTATCGTATCATCGTTGCTGTCGCTTAGCAACGTCCGAGGTGGTATAAATCGTATATAATCAAGCAATACATTGGTCGTTCCTGATAAAACTAATGGAAGATTTTGGTGTCCTCGATTCATTATAAATCTCATAATATTGTCGTTCTAATCAGTCATTGGATTTATCAAGCGAATAAATTGTTTTTAATTATTAAATCAGATACTGTTTCTAATATTTTTCTTCTATACATTTATAGATATAAGAAAAGCACAATTTGGAACTTCTTGAAATGATAATAATACGATTAACTTCATTTGTCGTGACTACAAATCATACAAAGTGGTCCAACGAAAAGGCGACAGACGGGTTTCCGGCAAGGGAAATTTTTTTTTAGAAATGCAAAAACACGTCAATTTTTATATCGAGGGGGACATATTTTGTCATGATTTTCAACCTGAAACGATTTCATCCCTTAGCGCTGTGAGAACAACCCCTAAACTTTATATAGGGATGATGGGCTAAGTGATATGTCATTTGAAAGGTCTCTCTTTGATGAATTCAGTGAACTAGTTTTTTTAAATTTTTAACAAAAAAGTGAAGATGCAAAAATGGAAAATGAGGAAAGAGTTAGATTTTTAAATAAAAACAAAGGTTAATTTTTTCTTGTGCTAATTTCAGCTGCGGCAGAGGGTCATTTTTATAGGGCTTTTTAATCTAATACGAGCAAAATAGCTTCATCGTCTTTGTTTGCCATCGCCTCCCGAGCTATCCCATTCAAAACCCACTATTCGTCTTACATATAAGAACATTGTGGGCATTTCCTCACTTTTCGATCTGGATCAGATGTCAGACTACGTTCATCTTTCTATAATGAACTATTTTGGATCATAGTTTCGCTCATTTTACTCACAATTGACAAAAAAAAGCAGGAAATTCTAGGTTGTCAACTAGATTGTACACAATTTGACAAAAATTTTATTAAAAATTGTATTTGCAGTGGTATCCATTTTGATTATAAATCCTCACAGGCGATGAATGAACTAAGCAATATTTGGGAGATTCATTAAGATACAATTGTACGAAAATCGTCCGTTCGATAAGTTTCCAAAAATGATGAAAAAATACTTATTTTTCTGGAAAATGTTTGTAGAGATTTTCCTGAATTTGCTAATGGTTTTATGTAAAGTAACATGAGATTTTTATAGTTCACACAACCCCCCTCTTTATTTACAAATTTAGTTAAGTGAAATGTAATGCGACTATTTTCAAGATTTAAAATGTCATCTTCAGGCGAGGATTAATGATGAATAATTAATTTAATTTAAATGAGACTAAAAAATGATCTTCGCGCTTACTGTATCATACCATTGACTTTAGTATAAAGTTAATGATCATACCAAAAGATGCTAGTACCTATGTGTAAATATGGGAAGGTTGTAAAAAATACTTCCCTTTTTTCTCCAATTTTTGGGGTCAGATTTATCACGATTTATAATTATATTTCGTTCGCGTCCTACTTACCCAAATAACTATTACAAAGGATTTAAAATTTAACTATTATCCTCGATAATTGTATAAAAGGAAATGGCATTTATTTAATGAAAACTTGTAAAGTTTATGGGAATGGGAACGGGTAAATCTCTTATGTAACGTGTAAAGTATGCAAGTTTCTATTGTGTTGAATCTAATAAGCACTCTCATACATTGAATGCAACCGGCGACAAAGGGAAATTAGAATTCTTCAACACGTAAACAGAAAATTACGTAATATTCTACTTTTCGAGACTCCCAACAGTAAACTGGAACGTATGCAAAATAGGTAACAGTAAGATGTCATCGAGAATGGGGTTGTTTTGGTCTCCATTGTCGATTTACGAGACTCCTAAATACCATATTGTCCTACCCCACTGTTGATTCTAATAAAAACAAGACCGAAAAATGCACATTTGGATAGCGAACGTAGCATTCAATTCAAATTGTATCGACTGCAACATTTCACTATATTGGGAGGGTTCATTTTATTAGCCCTTTTAACTGTCTATTGTTTTACCCTCCTGTTGCAGTGAATGTAGCCATATTATAAATTGTGAAGTGTATGAAAACGCGCCATCTGCTAAATCTGCGTCTTTCGTATTTTTCAATAGAGAATTATATTGGAAACGAAATCAAAAGGGAACGTGGTACTATAAATCTATTACAAATTTTTTTCATATTTTCAGGCTGTTTTTTTTTATAAAAGCACTCATTTGTAGACTTGCGTGTATTATATTACGGACTCCCGCGACATTCAATACAGTTAACTTTATTATGCTCTTTACTTTCACATAGAGGAGAACTATATGCATAGAGAAAATCACAGTCGTAATCATGCAGCTGGAGGAGAGGGTGGTAGTTCTTGTATTTCATTCTTCGGGCAAGGGTGTGGTGGTTTCTCATTGTGTCAATGTATGGAACTTGAAGGTTGCATGTTTAGAATGCATTATTTTGCTCATTTTTTATTAATATAGATAGGTAAAGTAGTGTGATAAATGTCATCCCCCTTTAGAAATATCGGTATGATGTACATTCATGAAAGTTTTGTTACAGTATTATATTACTAATAGGGCGACAGTTGCTGTACGTTGAAGGATCTTTATAACAAAAGTTAAAAAAATTCTGAATATTTTAGAGCATATGATTATGGTGGGCTATTCAAGATCTACTCAATATAAACTTCAGTGCTTTTACAATTATTCGTAATTTATCATTCTTATTCAAAGTGTCATTGGCAGTTCCCTGATCTAAGGTATCGTTGATTTTAAATTAGAAAAGCGTCAGTTTCTTCATTTTTCCAATCAAGAATATCTGACGCTTTAGTACTCTTTCCGAGTGATTCGTCTACTATTTTGCTACTTTTTGTTTTTTACCTGATCAAATCTCCTTTTTTTAAATCCTGAAGGGAAATTTCACGAATACTGGTAGCCAAACTTGCTTGATACGATGAAGGATTTACTTTTCGAGCACCTGGTCTGTCTTCTCCAGGATGCAAGTAGGTATACTTCTTAAGCAATACAACCATCAAATGGATGGAGCAAATGGATTGCGTCTGAAGGAGGGTTGTAGACTTGGTTTCATCTTCCTCACAATGGCACAGCTTGATACGTTCAAATTACCTTCAGTTACCACATCTTGTTTTTCGAACATAAGGGAAATGAAACAATCTTGGGGGTCAATTTTGTGCCTCATCTGGGCTATTCTTCCTACAAATCCTAGTAAAGGTTGATGCTAATAATCAAGGTAGTTGATGCGCGTAGGAATGCTAAAAAGTCGCACTTTCTAGATCTCTGCCTACAATACAAATACACAATACTAACTGAAATGCTTCAAGTGATTGTTTTTGTGGCTCCATAAGAATAGTATTTTCATTTCCACTAATATGACTAGTTTAACATAGTGGCCACAGAAATATTTGTCGAGTGACGGGACTATGATAGCTTTATTGGAAATTGTAATCGCCTAAACCCAACCGATGAAACGTGGTTAACCTGTTCTTACGTATTAGGGTAGTCGCCTAATTTGCACAGTTCACTAATTCAGTTACTTCTTTATACCGAATTTTAACTTTTCATTTAGCTTTTCTGATCATCTGTCATTTTTCCAACCCCTCCACGTTGTTCTGAGACATTTCTTTATAGTTGTTGAACGGGTACATTTTGCTATACCTTCTGTATATTTTTGAGGAAGTAACGATCTCAAGGTAAATACAGCTGAGATAAGTAAAGTTCCTGCATCATCTTGAAAACCAAAAGTCTATGGAGATTTTCTGTAAATCTATGCTGGGGCCTTACTTTTTCTTCACATAGTAAACCTCATATTTCCTATCGGATTTACCTGGAGACGTATGTAGAGGATGGCTCCGCTCACCCTTTACCTCGATAATAGTTTCTTAAAACATGGATTTATGAAGGTTGACATAGAGAACCAAATATAATGTGTAAAACGGTTCTATGTTCAAGTTATTCTCGTCTGGATTACACGTTTAGATCGGGGTAGGTTTTAGTGAGTAGTTTCCTCTTCGATGCGTCGCTAAATCTGAAGGCCTGTTTGTACCTGCAAAGGTATTCCAATTATCGGACTTACTTGCTGGTTTACTTACATTTATGCAGTTCCAAAAATCTTTAAGTGTGTACTGAATCCAGGCGTATTATTTGTTAAAAATATATTACCGTTGGCAATTAATGTCGACTTTTGCGTATTCATTGCCATTGTTAGTATTACTGAAAAATTAGACAATTGAGCTAAATATATAAAAATATACAGGATGTTCCATTTGAACAAATGTTGTTTTTGTGAATATCTCGAAAACGGTACGTTCAATTGTTGTTCTGTTGTCGCCATTGTAACCAAATCTTTGCCCATTTAACTGACCTTGTAGCTACAATAATAACTTTGGACACGGTGTATATAGATGTAATTTATACAGATTGTCCTGCAATTTAATGTTTTATCTTTTGGGCAATAAATAAATAAATTAAATTAAAACGTTGTTAGGTCCATGTTTGTATAATATGAAATGTTTTACAAAAGAATGAATTGAATATTTTCATTATTACCGTACTTGAATTTTTGAATTTTCCAATGTTACATTCAAGACGGATTTGCAACCAGGATGAAATACAAAATTAATTACAGAGGGATTCAAAATATAGAAAATTTTATTAAGGTGGTTGATTGATGATTTGGTCTCCTTTATTTAACGGATGTTGCAGGGTTACCTCCTTTGTGAGGGAGCCTTCTCTAGGAGCTGGATGTACCGGTTTAATGAAGCACCTGGTGCTTCATTATGCCAACGTTTAAAATTTTTCAATAGACGCCTAGAAAAAGGGTAGACTTGATCTAGCCGAAACGTTGGCATAACAAAGCACCAGGTGTTTCATTAAACCGGTACACCTAGAAAAGGCTCCCTCACAAAGGAGACAACCCTGCAACAAATGGTATTAAACTTCTTACATTTTAGTGGCTTTAGGAATCCTATCACTCTGAAGATGGCAAGCTGCAATGTCTTGCGAAACCTTTGTTATCACATTTAGTAGTCGGGCCTGACAAACCTAGACAACTCACCACCATTGGGTGCTGAGATCATCATCCCAAAAATTATTGTTTTGGCTCACAAGGGAAAAGGCAAGGCAAGCCTTTCAACGCAGACTGTGGAACAAACATAACGACGCGCTATAAGCCGACAACTAGTTACGTTATTCTAATTGAATCCTTTCCAAGGGCTACTACAAGATATCAGGACAATGGAAAAAGGAATTAGAAGTAATTGGCAAAGATTATCAGAAACGTTTCTTAGGGATCAGATAAGGTAGAACGGCAGGATAATACAGAAATTTATTTTTGAAACTGACCAAATCAAAATAATTCTGTAATAGTTAAATTAAAATTATTTCTCACAAAGATTTATTTTAAACGTGCTTTCATTTCTTCTCTTTCTTCTCACTTGTTAGAGAACATAAGCAACACGTTTTTATAGAAATGTAAAATACGGGGTCGTGACGACAAGTTAGTGCATTGTATATAAATATACAACACAGAACCGCGGTAAACAAAGGCATAACTTATAAATTTGCCTTGATAATTTATCGTTGACACAGTTTTTATTCGAAACTGAACAGGTTGGAAATCCGTTGTAACGACACTCATCCCCAAATCTTTTTTTTAACCGGTTACTCAACACCAAATTTTAATTTCTTCAGTTCGTAATTCCAGAAGTCGTCCATACTTTGGATCATCATTAAAAGATTCCTTGTCTTGTCCAATCCTTTACATGCAAAGGCGATGGTCCATTGTCTCTGTACGCTGTTATCGCATACTTTCACCTCCACATCTAGAAGTTTTATCACGCTTCTTTATTGATGTTTCAAACGCTCATTTTCGCTTCTTTCAACTGATATAAAAATTTGCAAATTGAAACCAAACTTGTAAACGATACTTACTGCGAAAGTATTTATACAGCATATTGTCTTGATAACTCCCCTCCGTGTATCATCGAATTTCCATAATATGTACGACCTTTTAATAATGTAACGTCTAATAATTAAAATGATCAATGAAATTACATATAGAAATAAAGAAAATTATGATCTTGTGATATGCTATGCTTTATATCGAAATAATGTTATAATTTATATGTACATACACATTGGCCTTTATATTTCTAATTACTTCCGCCATAAACCTGTGTGTTTTGTTACATTAAAGTGGAACATACTTACATAATCGAACAAAAATGGAGAAAAAAAGTTCATAAATCAGAGTACGAATTGAAAACATTTTCGGCGTTCTCAAGACTTTGGTAAATAAATAAAGCTCATATTTTTCTTAGGTAGTAAATTTTCATTAAACAAAAATTTCGTGTTCAAATAATTAAGATGTATATATAAGGACGTAGAGGTCGTATACAAACACACCTTAATGAAGGTTCAGCTCCTATTAACACCAATCACCATTAAAAGTAGGAAATTTCCTCATCCGACGTTTTTCACTTTCTCAATTAAGATACTTAATGTACAACCCCACTTTGTAAAAAGTTGTGTTTACACCAAAGATTTCAATCCCCAATTACGATGTAATGATGACAACGGATGGTTTATAATCATAATTGTAATTAGAAAGACGTCTCCGAGCTTGTTTATACAAAGACCAAGACAACTAACTTCATGATCGTGGGCAGCGGAAACCGACGGTACTGAAGTATTTATATAGCCGATTTGAATAATTGCCACTTATACGGTCACTCTGATACTATCATGGAAGTAAAACGGTAAAGCACGTACAAACTGGCAGCACGTCAATATGATTACATTATTACAATACTAGAAGCAGAGATGAAATTATAGCATTTACTATAGTAGGTAATTTATAGGATTAAAGTTTTACTTTAATTACCCAATTTAAGAGATTAATGAAAGGACCATCTATATTATAAAAAAAAAACGTAGCTAATAGTAATAATAATAATAGGGTTAGAGTTGTACGATAGATAGGGTTATAAAATTTCGTTTATGGCACGATATAATTTATAGTGGCTCCCGGATATTATGGTTTGTGTACTTGTTTATCTTAAAATTCGCTATTGAAATAATGTACGACTTTATTTTTAGAGATTGTAAAACATGTGAAAATGTTACAAATCTGTACCAAAAAGTATTTCGTTATCGAATATTAAAAATAATAGGATTTAGTGTTTTCACATAAAACAGTTATAAAAACGAACAATAGCAACTAGAAATCTGTAAAACTTCTCGATTTAGCACTGTGTTGTACGAATAGTTTCATTAGCGAAATTAGTTAAACTAATACACATGAGTTATGACGTTAATTTTGGCATATAATCAATTTCAATTTCAATCACCATATTACCAGGGTTACTGTAGACACCATAAGCTTAAATCTGTTAACTGCCATTATCATGCTATAAAGCAAACGCGTAAAATAGGACAGCTTTACCTTTTGATTTGATCAACGCTTCATTACAAGGTGTTTGTCTAATTTATCTAAATTAGAGCACATCCTTTAAGGATCATCGATTTTCTTTATGGAAAGGATATCGTTTTACCTAAAGTCAAAATGTTCTTTTGCTATAAAAGTCAGATACACTTGCTACCTATTCTTATAGACCGAGAGCCAGCAACGTATTTTGAGTTGTCATTTCAAAAGTCATGAAAAGTCACCCACTGAATCCCTAATATCTGCTGAAAAATAAAAGTTACTTCTGCCAACCCACTCCGGTCAGGTTGTACTACTCTAAATTTACAAAGGGGGTAAGAAATAAGGTTCAATGAAGTTAAAGTATCAGTCATAAAATTTCAGAAGGTTATTCCCACTTATATTCTCGATTTATGAGAATGTTGACAGAACATCCCCCCCCCCTCCTAATTGCTGACAGAACGCTGTAATCTCTAAGTATACGAATATAAAACTAAATTTACCTACAAAGAGGGTAACAGATAAAGGTAGGTTCAATATAGTTAAAGTATCAGTCATAAAATTTCAGGAGGTTATTCTCACTTATATTCTGGATTTATGAAAATGTTGACAGAACATCCCCCCCCCCCTCCTAATTGCTGACAGAACGGTGTAATCTCTAGGTATACGTATACAGGGTATACCACGGAACCCGTTCATTAGAAATTTCTGGGGTCCCTTACTACTTATGAATTTGAAACTTTCAGGTTAAGGATAACCCATAGCCTTCTTTTGTTCTAAAATATTGTCGATGTTGTACAACTTCCAGAAAGACCGGAAATCGCCATTCATCTTCTTATTTTAAATGGAACACCCTGTATATTATTGCATTTTTGGATTATACAATCGATTCTGCGTTAATCTGTATTAGATTATCCTATACCTATCTTCAACTGTTTTTGAGATATTATGATTTTTTTGAAAAATTTGCGCTTTGCGGAGGGATGTTTAATAGCCCACCTTTTGCTCTTCTTTGAACGCAAAACATTCATACTTTACAAACACGAAGTAAAACCATAAGGGTTTACAAAATGCATTTGCAAACCTATCATAGATTATACAGGGCGTTCAAAATTAGTAGCAAAGTTAAAAAACTTCAAACACCAAAAAGTCATTTTTTTCAAATCGAACACCCTGTATATTTTTACATATTTGGAAGACGATTTAATTTAGGCATCGATAAACTATGGGTATCCCTATACCTATCTTTAGCGGTTTTGTAGTTATTAACACTTTTTATCTAATAATGATTAAAACTGCACTCAAAACCTATGCACATTTGAAAGTAGGCTGTGAGTATGACAACAGGAAAAACAATTACTTTTACAAAACGAATTTAATGATCATACAAATAAAACAAACAAATAAAAAGGACTATAAAATGGATATAGAATAAATTCAAAATATCAGTATTGGAATATGCGTTAACTGCTTCCATTTTATAAAATTGTTTACTGTTAGCACCTGTTTGCTTTAATGAGCATGACATCCAGATAAACATTCGTTTGTGTAATCATACTAATAATAATAATAATAATAATAATAATACTTACTTGATTCCCATCCGTGCAGTTAGTTAACCAGGCTTGGCCTAAGTATCGATAAAAACCGAAGTATAATAATAATACCTTTTATTGAGAGCAAACTATTAAATTACATAAGATTGTTCAAAATACGTTAAAACTGCACACTTGTTCTCAAAAGGAGTGAGTTCAGGTGTCTACAAAAAAAGTAGAGACCTGTTCTTCCACTCAACCCTCATTACCATATTTTATTTTCGTATACTCATAGCCTACTTTCAAATGCGCGTAAGTTTTAAGTGCAGTTTTAATCAATATTAGATAAAAAGTGTTCATAACTACAAAACCGCTAAAGATAGGTATAGGGATACCTATAGTTTATCGATGCGTAAATTAAATCGTCTTCCAAATATGTAAAAATATACAGGGTGTTCGATTTGAAAAAAATGACTTTTTGGTGTTTGAAGTTTTTTAACTTTGCTACTAATTTTGAACGCCCTGTATAATCTATGATAGGTTTGCAAATGCATTTTGTGAACCCTTATGGTTTTACTTCGTGTTTGTAAAGTATGAATGTTTTGCGTTCAAAGAAGAGCAAAAGGTGGGCTATTAAACATCCCTCCGCAAAGCGCAAATTTGTCAAAAAAATCATAATATCTCAAAAACAGTTGAAGATAGGTATAGGATAATCTAATACAGATTAACGCAGAATCGATTGTATAATCCAAAAATGCAATAATATGCAGGGTGTTCCATTTAAAATAAGAAGATGAATGGCGATTTCCGGTCTTTCCGGAAGTTGTACAACATCGACAATATTTTAGAACAAAAGAAGGCTATGGGTTATCCTCAACCTGAACGTTTCAAATTCATAAGTAGTAAGGGACCCCAGAAACTTCTAATGAACGGGTTCCGTGGTATACCCTGTATAAAACTAAAGATCCTGACTGAGATATCAACGGCCAGCCCCTGGACCTAGATAGCTAAAATTTGACACAGAGATTACTTTTATGATGTGGACAAGGGATAAGGCCGGATATTTCAAAATTCAACCCCAAAGGGGTTAAAATAGGGGATGACAGTTTGTATTTTAAGTTAAATCCATAAAAATTGGTATATGGCCTTTCCGTTAGAAATTAAGACAGACGTGATTCAGGAATTTTCGAAATTCAACCCCTAAGGGCGGGGGGGGGGGGTAAAATAGGGGATGAAAGTTTATATGGAACTTCGTCATTCTTTAAGTTAAATCCATAAAAATTGGTATATGGCCTTTCGGTTAGAAATTAAGAAACACGTGTTTCAGGATTTTTTGAAATTCAACGCCTACGCGGGTCAAATGGGGATGAAGCTTTGCATGGAAATTCGTCATTTTTTAAGTTACATACATAAAAATTGGAATTTGGACTTTCTGTTACAAGTTAAGAAGGACGTATTTTAGGATTTTTCGAAATACGTTGTTGGCTCTAACTCTTTGTCGTGATCGTTGACACAAATTTCCAGACAGTTTTTTTAGTAATTTATTTATTATTATTAATTTATTTCTACTTTTCCACGAAGCGTGGTATTTCGACAATCAATTGCAACAATTGAACAAACTCCCCTCAATTACAATTTATTTTTGCCAAATCGTGACGTTACTATTTTTGTGGTAATTTTCTGAATTGTAGAAAAATTTGTAGCAGAAAGTCCACATTCCAATTTGTATGTATGTAACTTAAAAAATGACGAATTTCCATGCAAAGCTTCATCCCCATTTTACCCCCTTAGGCGTTGAATTTCGAAAAATCCTGAAACACTGCTTTTTAATTTCTAACCGAAAGGCCATATACCAATTTTTATGGATTTAACTTAAAATACAAACTTTCATCCCCTATTTTAACCCCTTAGGGGTTGAATTTTGAAATATCCGGCCTTATCCCTTGTCCACATCATAAAAGTAACCTCTGTGTCAAATTTCAGCTATCTAGGTCCAGGGGCTGGCCGTTGATATCTCAGTCAGGATCTTTAGTTTTATATACGTATACCTAGAGATTACAGCGTTCTGTCAGCAATTAGGAGGGGGGGGGGGGGGGAATGTTCTGTCAACATTCTCATAAATCCAAAATATAAGTGAGAATAACCTCCTGAAATTTTATGACTGATACTTTAACTACATTGAACCTTATTTCTTACTCCCTTTTTAAATTTAGGGTAGTACAACCCGACCGGAGCGGGTTGGCAGAAGTAACTTTTATTTTTCAGCAGATATTGGGGATTTGGTGAGTGACTTTTCATGACTTTTAAAATGACAACTCAAAATACGTTGCTGGCTCTCCGTCTATTAGTACTGCTAATCCTTGATACAATTTTTATTATCGGAGCTACTCACGACTCACAATCCTTGTGACGGTGATCCTGATTGCCTTCATTGCATGATAATTTGTATCTTAACGAAACCAAGAATCTCATGTTCATAACAATCAAAGAAAATCAAACAAGAAAAGTAAACGCGTTATTTTTCAAAATTTACTGAAGGATAAAAAATATTAGAAACGTGTTTGGTACGATTTCCTGCAATTTAATATTTTTATTTTTGATCCTTTTTAACAAACATCTTAATTACTTCTTGTATAAGTAGCGGAGGTAATCGTACATTTTTCCAATCTGTTTATTTTTTTAACGGCCAAAGTTACAATAATGTCCCGGGAAAATCTTGGTATGATTAACGAACTGGGGATTTGTCAAAAAGACTCTTTCCCTTTCAAAGCTTCTGATATACTTTCTTAGTTATCATCTGCCCTTATCTTCCATCCCTTCTTCTCCCTCTCCGGATTTTTGCCATTGCCATTTTCCCTTTATTTCCACCTTTGTCACTTTATTTATTTTTCCCCCTTTCTGCTTCTCCTACTTCTTCCCGCTTGTTCCATTCTAATAATGTGCTCATTCAAGTTAACTTTTCTTTTATTTTTTTTCTCATTTAAATTCTCTTCTGATGTCTTCATTTCTTACGTTTTTTTAGTCTGCTAATTTCAGCCTCATTTATTATGCTGTCTATTTTCTTGTTATTTGACCATTTTTGCGTTATATACTTTTTAATCCAATTCTTTTTCACCATAATGTATTGCTTTGTGTACCTTTTTCAATCTATTTGTTGTTTCTAATTCTATTTTTCCATTTTGAGTTACCATTACTCCCAACTAGGTTGATTTTGTCGCTATCTCCACACGATAGTTTATCTTCTTTTCTTCTTTATAACAATGGTTGTAGTTTTATTGACATTTATCCGAAAACCCAGTTTTCCTGTTTTTCTACGCAAATATCAAGGAGTTTTTTTTTCATTTTCCGTTTCCCATTCGCAATTAGCGTAAAATAATCCTCGTAGTGTATCGTATTGTTAGTAGTTTGTAGACTGTAGATCCTTTATTCTCTTCTTCGTGTGTTTTTTTTATTAGGTCGTCTCCTTCCTTTATTCCTATTTTCATTTCAAATTCTATAATAGATATTGTACTTTTCCCTTCACATTTTTGTACGTACTTTTCTCGCGATTCTTTTGTGTTCTTTCGTCCGCTATTCAAATACTGTTTTTCTTCAGTTCCTCGACGTTTTCGTTTTTAGTTTCCCTTACATGTTAATTATGCTCCCTTTTCTTTTTTTGTTTACTTCTCTTATAACGCCTAATAAATATTTCCGGTGTATTTCAGTTTATTCTGGGTTGATACCGTTAGCTTCGTTTTATTTTCTTCCTGTTATTTTAGTATTTTTTCCTTCAATTTATTTCTTCTATTTCGCGTTTTTCTGTTCCTGTCGAGTGTTTTGCTGGCATCTCTTATTTTTGTCAACTTGTTGTGCATGGGATGAAACCCTTATTTTCAGCTGATTTCCAATTCTACGTATTGTTTTTCTTTTCGTTACTCTTATTAGCCTTAGGTTACTCCAGAACAGAACCACCCTTCCTTAATTTTTCTATTTCCTATCAACCACGTTCCTGTTTACACTGCATTTGTCTGCCGGTAAGTTATCGTTGCTGATTTTATTCCCATTATTTAACGATATTTTTCTTATAACTTACTTTTGCCCTTTCTTCTTGATCTTGATTTTGTCTGGCTATATTCCTTAATTTCTTTTAGGTATCCCTTTCTTGGGGAGTTAGGTCATTTTCCATATAAACGTTACTCTCATATACTTGACAGGTGTGTCTATGTTAGTAAAACTCTCCATTTCTTCTTTTTTGTCTTCTTTGTTGACTCTTGCATTCTTTATTAGCACATTCTTTCTCCTATGAACCCTATCTATTTTCTCTTCTGAACTATCAATTTTCTTTCCTACTGTCTATTTTTGTTGTTTCCATTCGATTTCTTTGTATTTAATTACTTCCTTTATTTGGCCTTTATTCTCAGCTTGTCTTTCCCACTTCTTTTTTAATGCATTATTTTGGTTTTTGACTCTCTCTCAATTCATCCCTCACCTCCTCGATTGCCTTTTATTAATTAAAACAGAAACACAAAATAAGTAAATCGGTTTATGCAATTTATGTTTTTCAAAATTACATAAATTCCGTGTTAATTATCCTTCATTAATTACCCCAAATGCTACGCATATTCATATGTATTATTTTGCAAATATTAGCGAAGTATATTACGGTGTCTTATAATGATATTTTTATTAACCTCTTTGTACTTCTTCTTCTTAACGAAACGGAAGCGGTCCATTTGAGATAGAATTTAAAGGATTTTCCCTTATTGGAGTATGTTGACCAAACTGGTGGAGCGTTATTGTACGATTGCACGATTGGCAAAATCTTATCACTAATTTATAATATTATTATACCAATGGGCGAGGTAAGCTGAAGCTGATGCATTTCCATCAAGAGAAGCAGCATGAAAGAGAAATTCACAGTGACGCTAATTTCTGTTGACACTTACTTTTGGCAAACGCCCATCCGAGAAGTCTAATACATATACAGTGTGTCTAGTTAAGTTGGCAACATATGGGAAACTTTTTTATTATTAATTTTACGAAAAAAGTTATTCTTTATAAAAAGCTCTGCATGTTGGAAAATCTAAAATACAATCATCAGATATTAAATTTTTTTAGTCGTGTACGCGATATGTCAAAAAATATGAATTTTGCTCAAGAGTAAAGTACCTTTATTTTTGACAATATCGAAAATTGTTATTAAAAAAAGTTAATCAGAACTAAAAGCTACGTTCAAATATGCAATTACATCCTGCTAGGTAAAAATTTTTTTTTACAACTTTATCTCAAATTATCTACCTACCGATATTGATACGATCTCCGTTCCATTCAAAAACCTCACTGTCAAACATTCCTTGCTATAAACAAATCATTTGTTTATTTACTTTGATTTGACTACGGCATTTATTCTTAATTAGGTTAAAAAGGGGTGATTTTTGCCAACTTCTTCATTTTATTCGTTATAATTTTTACATTACGACGTTTCGCCACAATGTGGCTTTTTCAAGTATTTCTACAATAAAAAAATTTTTTTATTGTAGAAATACTTGAAAAAGCCACATTGTGGCGAAACGTCGTAATGTAAAAATTATAACGAATAAAATGAAGAAGTTGGCAAAAATCACCCCTTTTTAACCTAATTAAGAATAAATGCCGTAGTCAAATCAAAGTAAATATAATTCCTATTGTTGACATAAGGGTCAATAGGTCACAAATACACAAACCTTCATCACCAAAAATTTTTTTATTGTAGAAATACTTGAAAAAGCCACATTGTGGCGAAACGTCGTAATGTAAAAATTATAACGAATAAAATGAAGAAGTTGGCAAAAATCACCCCTTTTTAACCTAATTAAGAATAAATGCCGTAGTCAAATCAAAGTAAATATAATTCCTATTGTTGACATAAGGGTCAATAGGTCACAAATACACAAACCTTCATCACCAAAAATTTTTTTATTGTAGAAATACTTGAAAAAGCCACATTGTGGCGAAACGTCGTAATGTAAAAATTATAACGAATAAAATGAAGAAGTTGGCAAAAATCACCCCTTTTTAACCTAATCATTTGTTTATCATTGCATCCTAGATTTCACGTAACTACACTTAATTTGCATTGTTACTGTAGAAAAAAATAGGAAAAAAAAATTTAAGTTGCAGGATGTAATTGCATATTTGAAGGTAGTTTTTAGTTCTGATCAAGTTTTTTTAATAACAATTTTCGATATTGTCAAAAATAAAGGTACTTTACTCTTGAGCAAAATTCATATTTTTTGACATATCGCGTACACGACTGAAAGAATTTAATATCTGATGATTGTATTTTAGATTTTAGAACATGCAGAGCTTTTCATAAAGAATAACTTTTTTTCGTAAAATTAATAATAAAAAAGTTTCCCATATGTTGCCAACTTAACTAGACACACTGTATAAATAAAAATAATTTTAGACGTAATCGGTTACTTAGAAAGTGTTGACAGTGAGGAAGAAGAAACTAATGGAGGAAGACAAGGTTGAACTGCATCAGAACTCAAACTATACACTGGATACACAATCTGAAAGGTCAGCGTGTACTAAACAAAACTGTGAAGAAAGATATGATGAGATTCGATATGTGGCATCACATCTCAGGTGGAGGTTGGACCAACCACTATTTCAGAATTTACACTAGACGGCATGCATAAAAAGAACAGGGCATAAGAGTAAGGGTTTTGTCAACGACGAGTAAGAAGTTAATTTCGTTTAGTTTGGTCTTCTTATTTATGCATCACTTGGCCATCACCCATACGCAGATGTGGCCAATGTACTATGCTATATAAGAAAAACAGAAGATAACGTCCTGTTAGTGTAACTTCATTTGAAGCCATGCATTGATGGATTCATACACCCACAACCCACTTTTTAAGGATCCGTTTGTGTATTTGCATCAATGTTTGATAATAACAGGGAACGTTCAAGACCTGTAGATTAAAGAATTATCCTTGTATATTCACAAATGTTTTGTGTTTTATGGTTTGTTAACTTTTATCGACGGTCTTTTTTACAGTTTGCTGTTGTTTTCCTTTAAAGGAGTACACAGGGAGGCAGATTTAAGGCTTATACAGTAAAAGGCAAAACAACACCCTTTTTGCTTCGTTTTCTTACATATAGTTGTATAATTAATATCTTCATGATAGTTGGAGCATAAGAATAAATCGGTCTGACAACGATTAAAGTGGAACTAATTAACACAACAATGAAAAATAGACTGTTGATTTGTCTACTTGCTGTCACGTTATACAAACGAAGGAATGAAGAGCAATCGAGACTCTTAATTCCTTCTAAACGGCAGGCAATATCTTTGATCACTTCACCATACAATATGTAATAAAATGTTATATTAGAACTACTCAGTTTTTGTCTATGGAATGCTGACATTTTTTCCTATGACACAAGAATTTCCTGATTGATTAATTGTACTACAAATTCGAACGATAACATTTCAAAGAATTCACTGTACTTTAATTTGTTAATAAAAAATAACAAAGTCGTCCTTTGTCTCGTGTCTTTAAACTTAAAAGACTACAATCACAATCACATATATAAAGGGACAGCTGTAACTATTGCCAGTCACGGCTTTACCCCACATTTTCTATAAGATCTCAATGGGAATTAAATTCCTGGTGTCCGCCTGCATCATAGACCCATTGTGTCATTATGAAGTCTGCTCGGTTACGATAAAATACCATAATATTAATTACTTCAATTTAACTTAAACTTCCAAAAGAACAAAGCGGTACTCTTTTGACAATTCCGACAGTAACAAGAGAGGTGAAATAAATAAACTTAAACCATCACAAATGTAACTAAATTACGTTATAATTGCGCAGTTGCATTCAAAAACTGCTTCAAAAAAATTAGACCGGGACTGAAATTGCATTAAAATCCCTTTATTCTTCTTATATAATTTCCACCTGAACCGAACAGAATTTTGATCAATTCGTTATGTAAGTGTATAAAACAATTTTCAAATTTAAATTCGTTGTCGCGAGAAATGTAATTCCATCTTCTCTACTCTTAGATGGAAGTGGGAAGAAAAGCCTCATGTTAAAACAAACAAGTTAAGCCACCTTCCGATTTGCCAAAACGTTCCGAAAACTTGAGACACTTGACAGAGATAAGTTGGTTGTAAACCTAAAGCGGCATGAAATACTGACTTAATCGTTTATATAAATACGACTGAAAAGCTTGTAGGTTTCTTGAATTTGCATATTTTGCTTAGTTTCCTTCAATTGATTTACTTCGTTTAAAGGTGTGTGATAAAACGTGTGTTGGTCGTAGGTGTAGTATGTGGTCGTGTAAAGTAAATTTAGCAGTAGCCGCTTGTATGCGCTGAAATATTTATGGTTAACATGATAATACACGCCGTACGTTTAGTAATTCAATTAAGAATAGTCCGAATTTAAAAGCAAATGAGATTACGTTATTATGTAAAAGGCTACACTAATTTTACCGACAAACATTTACTCTTTGTATACGTTGTTCCTTTTTCGTTATACCTACGTTTCTGCCCTCTACACCATTAATTAATAGTGCGCGACATTTTGGTTAATATTAATGTTGATTTAGTTTTGTCATGGCTACGTAATATCTTGAAAATAATATGTTTGAAATGGTACATTAATTGAGGGCAGTATCTTAATATATTATCAATATTTAACAATGGAAATTTTTCAAGAATTCCATGGTAGTTCAAAATACGTGTGGATGCATACAATCCTTGTAAATGGTTTCATGAACTACTCCGAAGTTGACCAGAGTTATGCCAACTTTAGAATTGTCATTAATCATATACAGGGTGATTATCAGGAAACGTATGTTTTTGGCTTGTGTAGTACACGGAGAATATTGAGTGGTAGGAGTTGGGCATGATGACACTGTGAAGGAGAGAATATTCAATTTCAGTTGTAGTTGTAGCCTTGAACATCGAACCTTTGTCTTGCGACGCTTTTACTTAAACGGTGAATCAGCAACTCAGACACAACGAAGCTTTCGCATACATTTTAACATTGCACGGCATGGTGCGATTTCTGATCGCAAGATTGCAACACAATATTGCGTTAGATACACAATGTGAATACGACACTTATCGTTGTTGAAAAAGAAACCCACAGGACCGGCAGGGACAGTTAGTACCTCGCATAATGTTCATCGAGGTGCAGAGCCTTAACTGTTCGATAAGAAAGCGGGCAGCAACTCTGAGACTTCGCCCGTCCACTGTGAGAAAAATTTTAGTCATCCATATAAGATTGCAGTATGTCATCAATTGAGACTACCAGATAAGAGACAGCGTTTGTCCACGAATCGTGAGTGGGAGACCTCTACACACCTTACATGTGAAGTGGGGATTATCGGACAACAATGGTAATTCAGTGACGGTGAATGCATAACGGTGCGTGGAAATGTTGGAAACTTATTTCTTGCCTGAACTGCGTCATCGCCGCATTGGAATACGTGATGTATGGTTTCAGCAAGATGGGGCAATAGTGCATACTGCTCGGATTTCTATGGACATTCTGAAACGAACATTGCCTGGAAGAGTATTTTCCCGTTTTGGTGATGTCACTTGGCCCTCCCGTTCACCAGACCTTACAATTCTAGATTTTTTCGATGGGGGCATTTAAAATCTCGAGTCTGTGTTAACAAACTGAAACTAAAAGAAGCTATTCTCCAAGAAATGAACAGTATCCCTAGAGAAAATTCAATGCGAATCTTCAAGGAACGTCTTCAACGTTGTGTTCAAACAGTTGTTACGACAAGAATTGGGTCGCAACGAAATTAACTGGAGCAATGGCCGCAGTAGTTCAGTGCTAGTAGACAGGTGGTCGCAGGTTAGAGATAATGAGCGAAAAGGATTAGAATAGGGGTAGTAAAATAGGGAAAAATAAGTAAAGAAAAGGGCGCCACGTAATTCTTCTAGGAAAATAAGGCTGCTAATCCGAATTACGAAGGTATTAACAGTTATAACAGTAACGATGTCAATTCTGAAAGAGAACGGGGTAGTTTCAGCAATAAAAAGAGAAATAGATCAATATAAGGTTATTATAATGAATAATGCAAATACAAAAAAATATAGGTTACACAAAAAAAGAGTTTTTTATAAATACAAAAATGATAATTGTATGACTTTGATAAATTAAATTTGTAGCACAAAATACGTAGGTCTAAACTACCTTTAAGTTAAGCAAAAATTGTAAGTAAAATGACGTTAGATTAATAATCAAATTGAGATATAGGGATGCGACTTTAAAAATGCAATAGACAGTAATCGATGGTTAAATGGAAAATCCTACCTTTCTTTGTTAAAGTTGAGTCGGATGTTGGAACTCTTGTGCACAGTTTTTCCAAGTCCTTAAAAAAATAAAAACAAGGGTCGAAAGGAATAATTACACCAGTACTATCCTGTGATTCAAAAATCGGATACCAAATATAGATTAGGTTCAAATTTAGATAGTTACGTTAATTCAAGAAAAATTAAAGGTAATTCGATAACAAATTAATATTTAGCAAATAGAAAATTAAATTAGCAAATAAACTATATTACTTTAGAAAATTCAAACGAAATAATACGGTAAAGTTACGTTACAGCAATAGCAAATGTAGCAAATTTTAAATAGTAAAATGGTTAATGTTTAAACAGAATGTTTTAAATAAAATAGTAGAAAAAAAAATAACGAAGTAGGTAAAATTAAAGTATAAAAAGTTCAAAATGAGTAACAAAGGGGAAAAACTGAAATTGGTTTTTCACTTAGCGACGGTATAGTAAAAGTTGAATTCGATGCGTTTTCGGAGCGGCGATTGAGGGATTAAAGAAATGGTTTGTCCCACGAAGTGTTGGTCGTCGAAGTTGGAATTTCACAGAAAGCAGGAAAATGGTAGAAGAGTTAGAGGTAGTTTTTTTTTACTGGTGTAAAACCGCTATAAAAAGGGAAAGCGAAATTAGGTAACTACATTGAGCAAGAAAATCAGTACCAACCTGGTAATAAGTAATAATCCAGCGTTTAAGAAGAAGAACTCACGTACACTTTTCTTTGCTGCACAAATATACGTAAAAATACGATTTCAGTGATTTCTTAAAGCATCAGTAAGAACTTTCACTAAATTGTTGATAGATGAGCACAAAAGCCGAAAATAACTCGAGTTTTAGTAAATGCAAATCTTATCGTACAGAAATGAAGCGTTGTGACTTGGTTATTGAAGCGATGTAAGTCGAAAGGAAGCAAGTAGCTAACTGAAGCAAATGAATAGAGAAAAGGGGCTCTAGACCCTAAAGGCAATGAATCAGCAAGTTCTACGTCAGCAAATTATTACAGAGAGACAAAGAAATGAAAACATCTGGAGTGCAACATAGAAGAATTTAGTCATACTTTGTAGCGAACAAAGAGAATTCCAAAGGTTCAGGTTACATAGGGCTAAGATGATGCGTCATAAGGACAGATGCTTACAATACAATGTAATGTAGCAAATTTTAAGAATGTTAGTCATTAAAGTAAAAGAAATTAGAATATTTCAAATATAAAATAGGAAATTATCGCAAGGGCGTTACACAGTGTTCTTACAGATGTAATTTTCAAACAATGAAGTTGAAGTTCTAATTTAAGAAACATACGTTTCCCATGTAATCACTCTGCATTACATCATTTATCTTACTTGTTGCAGGGTTCTCACTCACTCACATAATCGACTAATGTAAAAATTGGCTAAAATGGGATACATTTTTGTGTCTTGAATACTTACACTACCAATCAGCTGAAATACGGACAGGGACACCTTGAATTTTTTTTAACTACCTAATGTCGCGTTGGCCCTCCTTTTGCTTTAATCACTACCCTGCTAGGAAGACCGGCAACTAAATTCCGAAAAGTTTCCGTTGATATCTTCTTCCATTGTTCTTGAAGTATGTATGTTAAGACACTGATTTTAGATTTTGGACGATTTGACCTGCTCCTAAGGCTGTTGTTATGTTGATAAACATAAGGGATTTCTCCAAAGTACTGCCACAATGTAGGAAGTGCTGAATTATTCAGAACGTCTTCATATTGAGCAGCATTCATGTTTGCACGCACTACAACTAAGAGTCTCAGTCCAAACCATGATGAGAAACACGGTTAGACCGTGGAGAAACACCCCCCATACCATTATAGAGCCTCCTTCAAACTTGACTGTAGACTGTTAGATACTCGTGTAGGTAGCGTTCTCGAGGTATTCTCCAAACCCAAACCTTTCCATCTGATTGCCAAAGGGTATAGTCACTCCAAGCAACTCGGCGCCATTGTTCCAAAGTACAGTTACGACAATGTTTGCACCATTGTAATCGCAGTTTTAAATTTGATTTTGTGATGTTCGGCTTATGAGCTGCGACTCTTCCATAATATCCCAGATCTACTGCCTCTGTCGTCGATTTTCCGAGTTGGACCAGGATGAGGCTTGGCCGATGTTAAATCCATCGACATATAGAAATGAACTGCGCGTGGTTATGCTAAGCCGGGATACTGCAGGTGAGAGAGAGGGTAAACGTGGAGGCCTAGTTCTAGCTTTATCTGTGGCGTATCCATTGGTCGCTGCATTCCCCTAGCTTTATCTGTCGCGTATCTATTGGTCGCTGCATTCCTATGAAAATGTAGCAACCAATAGATACGCGACTGATAAAGCTAGAATTAGGCCTCCACGTTTACCCTCTGTCTTACCTGCAGTATCCCGGCTTAGCATAACGACGCGCGGTCCATTTCAAACTCAAATGTTCTTATTCGATTCTCATTTGTTTTCAAGTTATAGCGAAATTTAAAAAAAAATACAATGTAACGGTAACATTTGTTTAATAGTTATGACTTTTTATAAGGTGTTCAAAAATACCCCCATTGAGTTCTAAACATGCCCTGCTTCGTCTGCAAACAGCGCCTGTTGCTTGTCCTATTTGCTGTTGTTTATCTTGAAGAACTGCGCCAGTATTGATTATTCGTTGAATTAGTGCCTCTCGACTATTCACTTTAACTTTGTAAACTTCTGTTTTAAACCAACCCCATAAACAAAAATCTACTGGTGTTAGATCTGGACTTCTTGGAGGCCAACTAATTGGACCTCCGCGACCAATCCAATGCTCTGGAAACATTTCATCCAAGCGTTGCTTGACCGCACGAGTGAAATGTGGAGGGGCTCCATCATGCTGATAGTACAGCTCTACTCAGCAAACAAGATAGTTGGAGAGGGGATACCGGCGCTAGAGTAGCTTTTAAGGTACAACCCGGAAAAAATATTTGGGCGCTTAATTTAAATGTGTATTGTTGGATACACATAAATGTATTGTATGCTGTATGAGAAGTGATCAGAAAGACTGATTTTAACAAACAAGAGTAACACAATAAAAGGATTAAGTAATAAAACGCACGCGGAAAATGTCAGCTGTAAACTGTAATAATTTACTTTCAGCTGTGAATGTACACCTTAGAATTCTCAAATATGATTGGACAAATAATTTGCCGCGTCAAAAATTTCAAATACATTTTAGTTGACATATTTTCCGACCATCTTGTTTGCTGAGTGGAGCTGTACATTCGCCTTCTTACGTTTACAGGGACATTCTCTAGCAATCCTGGCAACTCATTTATTAAAAAATTAAGGTAGTGTTCCCCTGTGAGGCGATTCTCCATGATAAAAGGGCCAATGAAATACTCAGCAATCATACCACCCCACACATTTACTGAAAACCTGTGCTGAAAATTAGTTTCGACTATTGCATAAGGATTTTCGTCAGACCATACGTGAGAATTGTGTGTATTATTAATGCCGTCACGGATAAATGTAGCTTCATCAGTAAAAAGTATTCGCGATACAACTCGACGATTGTTAGTTATCCACCGACAAAATTCCACACGTTTAGCATAGTCTTCCGGGTGTAGAAACTGTACTTTTTGTAGACGGTATGGGTATAATCATAGGCTAATAGCCTATGGTATAATCCTTGCTCGTGAAGTGTGTGTATTACCCGTCTTTGTGAAATTTCCAATTGTGTAGCGATTCTTCTGGTGCTGGTCGTTGCATCTTCTTCCACCAGATCCAAAATATTTTCCACTTCTTCTAACGTTTGTCGATTAGGTTTTTCAGATCTTATTTTAGCACTTGGAAAAGTTCCAGTCTCGCAAAGTTTGTTAAAAACTCGAATAAACACGTTTTTGTCAGGAGCCCTCTCACGTTAAAAACGTCGCCGATATTCTTCTACAGCAGCTGTGGCATTGCCATTACAGAAGCCATAAACAACTAGTTGAAATCCCTGGATTACAAAACGAACTTCGAATACCGCAGTAACGAAAGTATAAAAAAATTTGGCCTTATCAAAGACAAAATTTGATAATTTCGAAATTTCAGCTTTAAAGTCGAATATTTCGAAAAGTATTTGAGATATCGAAAAATTGGGACCGGATCTTGAATCAGCATAAAATTTCACATAAGGTCCATATCTTAACTCGGTTGTAGACAATATGCATCTCTTGCAACGCACGGGCGCACGGACGGAATATTGATTCCAGTAACGAACGAAGTTCGTTGAAAACCATATTAGCATACTCTAAATTAGAATAAACTTTTGGCATTGTAAAAAAAATACAAAAATACTACTGACATTGACAGTTACAAACAGACTTTGTATTCATATTTTTTCAAAGAACGTTAGATATTAATTTATTTTTTAAATTTCGCTATAACTTGAAAACAAATTGAGAATCGAATAAGAACATTTGAGTTTTTTCTTATTATTTTGATGTGTAGAATGCAGTCCTGGAGTTCGGTGCGATCCTTCCGATTCACCCTGTATGTGTCAATTGTAAAAATGAACATTTTCACAGAGCCCATTATATCCGATACCGCCACTAACGCTATTGTGTATCGTACACTAAAAGATCCGTTTCACACTCAGCTACAGAGGTTCAACAAGATTTTTCAGAGATACCTAACTGATGAACGTAATCCTGTGAAAGTCTAATTTATTTATATTTTGAATTTAATGGAATTGTTAATAAGAATTCACGTTTTTACTTGTATTTGAATTGATTCCTGGAACTAATCCTAAGGTAACGCGCCCTTCGCACAAACAAACGATCTATTTGAAACACTGAAAATGAAGAAACACTGGTTGGTTCTGCTAAACCATTTAGTTTACTCGGATTTACTGTTGTATTATACCTTCTTGCCCTTAAATTCTGAATTCTCGTGTCTTATCCAATCGATTAAAGATAATGTATTCATTCCAACTAATAGAAGCGCTCCATGGGTAGTTCTACAGACCACCATGTAAAATGTAGGTGGATTTTCTGGGAAAATCTCGTCATTATTTCAAAAACATCTTCTCCAAAGGTTCTGTCTTCTTTTCGACTCAATATGGAAATAAAATTCTGATAAATATATGAGCTAAAAGTAATAATAATAAGTGTATGTATGTGAACTTTCATTAAAAAGTTTCTACCTTCAATTAAATTTGAAAAGTAATTTCACTTACTTCATTTTAATTTTCCATAATTCATAGTTGGTAGAATAATAATCGTCGAAATAGGTTTGTCAATGTTTCTTCTGATTTCTTTTTGCAGCGTGATTGTATACAGGCAAGTTAATAGAGAAAATTCATGTTTAAGTTTGCGATTTACTAATAAAACTATTCAGTACATGTGTTTCGTAGCTACTGATTTTTGCTACTTTGCATACCTACCTATTTAGCTTGTCGATGGTAGATTTGCTTACTTATGTTTATGGTCACAGTCGTCCGTCTACAAGTTAGATTTGTTAGTTAGATCCAACATGTTTCACGTTTCTTATCTTAGCGCTTTTTGAACTAGAGATTGTAGGTTGCCACAAAGAGATTTGGAAACACTTTATTCGAACTAATTTATTACTTTTACTCGTGCGATAGTGCGACTGATCTACTGTCCAAGATCGACCGTTTTTAACCATCTCTGCTCTACGCGTTCCACCAGATCACATAAATTATTATTACTGCTTATCATTAGTTTCTTAACAAATAGTGCCTATAACAAAACCAAAAAAAAAAGCTATATAAGTAATAAGGAATTTAGAAAGTTCCATGTAAAGAAGATATTTATTTGTCGATGCGTATGGCTACAATAACATAAAGATGAATCTCCTTTATTTAGTAAAGTCCTAAGTAGACATACTTTTACATAAACCAACTAAAGCAATACTTTTACTTTAATTTATTCTCCAATTAACACAACCTCTTTATACACATAAATATAGTTAAATAGTAAAAACACATGTTCTTCCGCCACTAAAAATTTCCTACAAGACTCCAATCAGATCGTAATTTTAATTAAAAGCTACTGATTTTATCAAACAAGGTAGAGATACACATATATAATTTAACAGGTTTACTATTATAATATAAAATAAAAATACATCCGCGTCTTTACAATTTCCAATCAACTTTTTGGAAAACGCATTAAAATTTCAAAGCAAAAGCTTCCACTTTCATTTTGTAAATAATTTCGTAAATTAATTCATGGCCCCTATTAAGTAAACTAATCTATAACTAACACGCTTGCTATAATCAAACCCCCAATTAGTCTAGCCATTAAATAATTAACACATTCAAAGAATATGGGGTGCACTAATGAATTAGAAGGTTCAATTAACTAACTACTATAGTTGAAAAATTACCTTTAATATAAAATTCGAAAGGAACGTAGAAACTTTTACTGTTAATTTAATTGAATTGGTGGATTTATTTTAATAGTAGGTAGTAATAGTAGTAATAGTGTCTTCTTATTTTATATGCTCCCTTTAATTTTCATATGTAAATAATTAATATAAAGCAATGCTATTATTGTGGGGAAATAACGTCTTATTTTCTTATATAAAAAGATGAGCTTTTCACAAAGCATTGGACTACCCATGTTTTATCTAATGTCCTGTGTCAGCCCATTGCTTATGAAAATTTTTAAAATGCAACCAATGGAGGTTGATGGTGGAAACAAAAGAGAAAAGAAAAAATTCTCTTGTATGTTGTGCCATTCATGTAACCATTCGAATCGAACTAATTTGTTTCGTGTACTTTATCTTTGGAGTTTATATAATTGTTTTGTTTTACGAATCTGCAGACAAACTAAACAATTATTCGGCTTCTATCCTGGAGGGGGAAAGTCATAGAAGGAAGTTTCTATCTCCGGTTCTCCAAGTGGATGTATCAAAGCTTCCCAACCAGAGGTCGAGAAATATAGAAGAAACTCACTTGTTGCCCAAGACTTTGGAACAAAATTGATTAACATATTATGTTAATTAGCTTAAAGGAACGGCTAGACCTCACTGCACGCATGTTTGGATCCTGTTAGAGGATAACCTTAGCAATGCAAAACTCTAGGCATTTGATTTTGTTATGGGCAGCAGAAATTTTTCGATTAATTAGGTTCAGACCTTATACTGTGGGAATGGTTATAAAACAAATTAATCTATAAGTCTTCGCCATTTTAACTGTTGCTTCATTTGTACGTTTCTGTTATCATTTAGTTGGTTATCGATTAATTATGGATTGGCTTACAGTTAATTAGGTTTCATCCTCCCTGGTTTCATATTTTGTTTCCCGTAAGTATTTTCCTTATTCGCTAAGGTGTTAACCTCAAATAATTTTTCCCACAGCATGGTCTTTTGTGCGTTTTTATTTTTTATTTATTTAAGGTCTTCAGAACTTTTCTAGCATAGAAGCGCAACATTGAAACGTTACCGTAACCATTTTGTAAATTGCACAAATTTATCAGAGTGCAATGTTGTTTCGTGCTGGAATGGTTGGAATAATAGCGTTAGTTTTATTTGTCAGTCAAATCTCTTGGTTTAAGTTTTTGAATAACCATCATTTTACGAAGGTAACATTTCTTACATCTTGTCAGGAAGTACAACAATAATTGTAACTCCTTGCAAAACGTTTCAGGGGATGCAAAACAGATGTAAAACGGACACTTTTACGTCGGCCAATTGATTGATTTTTTCAACTTTGAACATCTTTTTCCGAAATTTTCGATAAGGAACATTTTCATTATTTAGAATATAAAATTTTTAAAGGATTGTTCTTCACTTAGCAATATCAGAATTTTTGTTTTCAAAACAAATTTCGAGTGTTTAGATGCATTACCCTTCTGAGTAAAGCATATTATGTGACTGAAGCAGGAGCAGAGGTGGCTATTTTCACTCCCATCGCTGCGCCACTTCACACACAGCGCTACACCTGATTAAACAGTGGAGAGTTCTAGGGTAGCCGGGACGTTAAGGGAAAAAAATTGCCTAGCGCAAACCCCTAATTTGAGGGTGGCAAAATTAGTATAAGATGGTTCATGTGGTTGGGTTTGGATAGGAACATATCAACGAAGAGTGGCGAAATGAAACGTAACACTACCAGGATCTGTCAGGTGTGAGAAATGATAAAAATGAATGCCAGAATGCCGTTTATATGCAATATGTGATCAATTTTTTAATTATTATTGATGAGTTTACTCACGATTTAGCATTCCCGAAGTGTTTGATACATTGTTCATGCCAAAAATAACGGCTATAACCCCCTATGAGGGGATGGAAAAAGGCATAACACGGATAGAATCCTTCGAGAGCTGAAATAATGTTCGGATGCTCTTACATAATATTCTCTAATACATTCTCATTTAATATTCTAATTTTACGATAAGTAACTGTCCAGTCCAGAGATCTTTTATGGTTTTGAAACGGATTTAATAAAAATAGATGTTCTTACATCACCAACCTCAGTATACAGGGTTGCCCACTTGCCCTTCGTTCTTCGATAGTACCTTTAATATTAATTTTAGGACAAAAGGTCAAGAGACATTTCTTATTTAGATGTTCCTTGTTTATAACCTAAAAATATTTTCAGGCCCGTACTGCTCTTGGTTTCGTCTGTACAGGATCGTACTCGATTATTTTAAATGGAACACCCTATAGATTTTTATATTTTTGAAATCCATATTCAATTTTAGACCAAGTTTGTTTAGCCTTTCACCTACTTAAGTCAACTCATTTAGGAGAAAATAAAATGTTTTTTAAAAATTGTCGCCAAAATCAACAATTAGTAAAAAAATAATATAACAATTCAATAATTGGCAATAGAGCAACAAAATTTGAGATTATCATAGAGCGTTTTATTTCTCGATATGCTGATTTTGAACGAAATTTGTTGCAAAAGGGACGTGCTGAATTTTTTCTAACGACCACAGAAGAACTGCCTAAAGTCGACTATTTTAAATAGAACACCCTGTATATTTTTTATGAATGAACTGATTTTTAAGTTAGCTTTGATTTTTGATGTCCTATATCTAAAGGTAATAGTTTCCGAGATAATGACCTTAGTTTGAATTATTTTGTTTTTTCGACCAATTCTGAAAATAAAATTAAAGGAACCAATAAACAATAACAATATTTGTATCAGATATTTACTTATTATTACTTAAATTGTGTTGTTACTTAAAAAACCAGGAATGTGAAAAAAAACGACTAGGTATTAAAATGTTATTGAGACAGTGCCTATGCTGTTCTTTAATCATAAATACATTTAACATAATTGCCATGCCAATAACAACAGACGACATACGCCAGTTTAATTTCAATAGATTGTATTTGACACATTATCGTCTTCACTTTGTTAAAAAGGCTAAATCGAATCGAAAATGTCACGTTTTCCAAATAATGAACTGGTTGATATGGTTTTCCTTCTCGGTAAATGTTTCCACGATACGTGAAGCTTTCAGATCAATCATGCCTGATATCCTGGAATAACAAATTTTTCAAATCGTGTAAGGCAGTGTTTACACAATACTGATGGGTTGTTTGAAAATTAATGTTTAGGTAATGTTTTGTGTTTTGTACCGTTCGATTTTGTGTAAGTTTATTTATTAATTAATGTTATACATCAGCAAATATCTGATACAAATAGCGTTATTGTTTGTTGCTTCCTTTAATTTTATTTTCAGAATTGGGAGATAAAACAAAATAATTCAAAATAAGGTTATTTTCTCGGAAACTATTACCTTTAGATATAGGACATACTTAACAAAAATTAAAGCTAAGTTAGAAAGAAGTTAATTCATGAAAACATATACAGGGTGTTCTATTTAAAATAGCCGACTTTTGGCAGTTCTTCTGTGCTCATGCCGTGTTGATTTCGACAATTTTTAAAAAACATTTGTTTTCTCCTAAATGAATTGACGTAAGGAGGTGAAAGGCTAAACAAACTTGGTCTAGAATCGAATATGGATTTCAAAAATATAAAAATCTATAGGGTGTTCCATTTAAAATAATCGAGTACTATCCTGTACAGTTGAAACCGGACCTGAAAACATTTTTAGGTTGTAAACAAGGAACATCTGAACAAGAAATGTCCCTTGACCTTTTGTCCTAAAATTATTATTAAAGGTACTATCGAAGAACGATGGGCAAGTGCGCATCCCTGTATAAAAGTGATCATTCCACACCGGAAAATGAAAAAAATGTAAATCCCGTTTCTCTTGGGGTGCATGTGCTCTTGTTAAATGATGGCTCAGGAACAGAAAACACTCTTTTCACTCGCGAGTTCAAAAACAGCCGATTATAATGGCAAAGAAAGCGGCTCCACTCTCAAACGCGAAAAGTGTCAATTTCGCCAGTTAAGACTCTCAGCAACTTGTACCTACTTGTATCTTTTACAATCAATATGTAAAAAGATGCGTTGCTCTCAACAGCGTCAGTACACACACTGTAATGCAGCCTAGGAATTCTGAACTGTGACAGTAGTGGCCTTAGTCTTCAAATATTATGCTGATTTAATGGAAATAATATCCCTTTTGTCACTGTAAAGTCTGTAAACAAGGTAGGGTGTATTTCCAATAGATGTATGCCTAGGAAATGGTCTTTTGTTGTAAAAAATCTTTTTTTAAAATCGGCCAGAAAGTAGTACTTTCCGGTTTATTTTTAGGTCAGAAAATGTCATTTTGTCGGACCGAGCCAGAAAGTTATTGTGATAGAAAAATCTTAATATTTACCAAAGATCTAAACTGTCAGAAATACCTTCCAACTTACAAGATGTAAATCTAATTAATTCGCATTTTTTAAGTGTAAGCTGTACTCCACAGAAGGTAGATCGAAATTTGATTAATTATTACTCTAACAATCATCTAAAAGATTTTAATGTTAAATTAAATTTCACCATTACCACTAAATCAGAAGTATTAAAAGTAATTAACGACATCACAACAAAAGCCATCGGATGTGACAATATAAGCGCTCTTATGTTACAAATGTGCTGTCCAACTATTCTGCCTGTCGTCACTCACATTATTAATTTCTGCATAACAAATAGTGAATGTCCAGAGGTTTGGAAGTGTGCGAAGGTAATTCCACTTCCAAAAATTAGTCAACCACAGAGTCTGAAGGATTTGAGGCCTATTAGTATTCTCCCCGTGTTGTCGAAAGTCTTTGAAAAAATCATATCCCGACAAATTAGTAGATATCTTTCAGATTACAATATTCTACCTGATACACAATCAGGTTTCAGGGCAGGATACAGTTGTACTACAGCGTTACTTCATGTTACAGATGATGTCTTAACCGCTACTGATAATAATGAAATGACTGCTGTTATCATGTTAGATTATTCAAAGGCTTTCGACACTATAAATCACTCCATCCTTTTGGCAGTGTTGAATTTTATTGGCTTTCATGCTGGGGCAATCACTCTTATTAAAAATTATTTATGTAATAGGAAGCAGCAAGTTATTTTAAATAACCAAACATCCACATTTCTTCCAGTTTTGACAGGGTCGATCCTAGGCGCAATATTATACACTGCATACACATGCGATTTTGGTAGCTCATTACATTACTGCAAATATAATCTCTATGCTGACGACACTCAGCTACTTTTTAGTTTTCATTATAATGCTGCAGCACAAGCTATGCAGTTAATCGATGAAGACATAGAACGTTTGGTAAAAACATCGGAATCTCATAATTTAAGCATCAACACCAGTAAAACTGTTGTTGTGCTATTTGGTAAGGCTAAGAGCAGGGAGAATCTAAAGGATGCCTTCTCTGTCGGAGTGAAAGGTGTTCGCATCCGCAGCTCTGACAAGGCAAGGAATCTAGGGCTAACTATAGACTCAAATCTGAAATTTACAGATCACATTTCAAACTCTGTAAAAAGAGCTTTTATGAACCTAAAATTAATCTATAATCAAAGAACTTTGTTGGATAGGAGTACAAAAATTTTGCTTTGTGAAACCTTAGTCCTATCCCATTTTAACTACTGCGACTCTGTATATGGGCCCTGTATTGACAGTGCAGATTCAAAAAGAATTCAATTAATACAAAATTGTTGTTTAAGATTGATATTTGGAATTAGGAAATATGAATCTGTATCTGGTAAGTTAATTGAGGTAGATTGGCTTAATATGAATAACAGGAGAATTTTACATGCAGCGTGTATATTTCACAAATTAATAACTACCAAGACACCTTCATACCTATACAATAAAATAAAATTTTCAATTAATGTTCATAATCTTAATATAAGAAATAAAAAATTAATTGTTATTCCTTTGCACAAATCTCAAGCTTTTCGAAAATCTTTTAAATATAATATCGCAAAAACTTATAATTCATTACCTGATACTGTTAAAAATATGTCTCTTAGCAATTTTAAGACACATCTCCGTCATTTCTTGATGGGCAGACAATAATAGATTATAATTAGCATGCTTGGAGCTGGGGTTAAGTGGTAGAACAGTACGTCAACTATGTTGACAACACTGAACTTCGCCCCTTTGAACACTACTGTTGTTGTACTTACTTAAATGTCTGTTATTGTACTTAGTGTTCAATAAATGTCTTTATTATTATTATTATTATATAGTCCGGTAAAAGGTTTTACCGGACTCATTTTTACTTTCCGGCCTAGAACGGTCAATTGTTCTGCCCGTTTTAAAAAAAATATTGTACGTAATACGTCCCAAAACTCAAAAGTGATTTTACTGGACTCGCAGGCTTGCAGGACTCGCCTGCGGCTCGTCCTGTAATTTGCTTACTTGTCCAGTAAAAGATCACTTTCGGGACTTGTTACGTAAACTACTATTAATTTGTCAAACGAAATAAGGGGAAAATTATAAATAATTCTTCTCATGGGCCCATTTTCTTTCTTTTTTCTTTGAATAAATGAACAATGCTTAACAAGGTTGTCAGAAAAATTCTGTCTTTCTGGAAATGGACTGTAATTGTTGGCGCATATAAATAAGGTCATTTGCAAAACAATTACGTTATTGACGGTTAAGCTTTTGTCATAGTTAATTTAACAAGAATTTCTTAAACAATGTCAGTTTACGAAAGTGTAAATGTCAATAATCCATTACGTCATAAAGCACACAAAAAAACAACTTCGCCTATTCATCCTTACCTAACTTTATTTCCTATGATTTATGTATGTCATTATTGTTCGTTGGGTGATATCCGTCATGGAACGAAATGAGAAACAAATCCCATTATAAATTTGTCAAAATTTCGGTTAATAATAGAAGTTTTAAACTAGGAACTAAATGTGTTTGAGTGTATGCACTGAATTTTTCAATATTCCCTCCATTCAATTCCTAAAAGCAATTTCTTTATTCTGTTGTCAGAGAATTGAATAGAACCCAATCGTAGAGGCAGCTAACGCTATGGTCACTTCAATACAAAGTGGTAAAGGTAGATGATGGATGAAGTAGTCATGTAAAAGAAATTTAAGCAGTTTTTACCTGACGTATATATAAGGGAACTTACTTCCTATTTATTATACCTCTACGTAGAAAGAAAGAAAAAAATAAAAATAAAACGTATTGTGGTAGGAATTATTCTGTTTTCACTACACCTGCCCTGTATAATATATTTTAGATGTAAACACGCGATTATGTGTATAAAAAGGGTTTGTTCGAAGCTGACAAAAGAACAACAAGTTCGAATGTACTGAACTGGGTATAATTGCTATATTTCTTACAGAAACGGCACTGTGGAGAGTCCATTAAACGATAAATAATAAAGCAGTTTCATACACTACACAACAACATGTAAATAAATTATTCATAGCACGAAGTGTTTCAAAGTAGGTTATCAGATTTGCGTCCTTCCTAAATTACATGAGTAACAGTTAATAGCTTTATTTAAACGCCGAAATTTGTTTAAACGGAAATCTGCTCGATAAATTCCAATTAAATAAACGGCGTTTAAAGTGTCAAAAAATGGTTACGCTTTGGTGACACCCGAAACTTGCTCTTTTTTTCACATAGTACCTTTAAATAAGTAAAAGATGGCTTGTATACAGGCATCCCTTACGTTTTATTTTGTACCTTTTGTTCCACATTAACGCGTGTAAGGGATGTGTGCCGCAATACACACCTGCTTACCTGAAAAAGCCCTATACCATCCTTAAAGGCGTGCAACAGCCGAAAATATATAACTGGGTGTGGTAGATTAATTTTTGTAATAAAACAAATATTTCAGGTAGTTTTTTTTTCCATTTAAATTACACCATGAATTTCTGTCATGTAGTAATAGCTTGCTCAGTATTAATAATAATATATGGGGCCCTATATGAGGTGAACAAAAAAAATGCAACATGTCACCGGTGATTCCCATTTTTTTTCCTGTTACTGTCAACTGTCAACAATAATTAAAGCCTGTAATTTTATGAGATTAATTAAATTTTTATTTAATACTCGCTTGTCTAATTAATTATATTTATAATGTGAGATTGAATATATTTTATCTTTTATTTCTTTGTTTATATGATATTAATTAAACAAGAGTTATCTTTTGATTTAAAACAAATTTATTCAACTGACATGAATTTTGTTTAATTTCACAATTTCCCATTAATTAATGGACAGACAAAAATAGTTTTACCTGCATTACAAAGTCTTGTGAAATATTTAATGAACTGGTTACGTAATTAGTAATTTAAAGTAATTTGTGGTTCACCAACATTCATTTAGAATAGTTAATATCTCTTTTTTCCTACACAAACGAAAATTACGTGAACTTATATTACATTTGCTATACGTAAGTAGAAAGGAGACACCTCACCTTTCACTTTTGCCCACGTGAGCGACGTCATTTGACCTTGGAGGCCACGTAGATGGCGCTGTTTGACCTTGAGATTTGGTTCTGAACTTTGCTCACGTAGATGGCGCTGTTTGACCTTGAGATTTGGTTCTGAACTTTGCTCACGTAGATGGCGCTATTTGACCTTGAGATTTGGTTCTGAACTTTGCTAAATTTGGTTCAGAACTTTGCTAGATTTGATTCTGAACTTTGCTAGATTTCGTTCTGACCGTTGCTAGATTTGGTTTTGAACTTTGGTAGATTTAGTTCTGAACTTCGATATCATTGGACTTTCAGGACTGATTACGTCATCGGGAAAAAAAGATAATATAAATACGTGTAATTGAGACTAGTTAATTAAGTTCTGTTTGAAGATCGTTGTATTTGGAAGATTATTATTAATTATCGAAAGTTTCTAGTTCTATTTGAAGTGTGTTACGTTTGTTTGTTTTCGCCGTCATCCATGGAGTCTTTAAGTGCATTTGTCGATTTACAGGGGTTCCGCGGTGAGGATAAAAAATTCATACCAAAAGAGTTTGCTGTTGTTACGGATGATTGTAAGTTAGTTGTTTTACTGATTAAACCGCCTACTACGTATTCGGTATTGTCGGCATCGGCAAAGAAAACTGTAAATTATCTCGAGAAACGTCACCACGGTATTCGTTGGAGTTCGGGATATGTCCCGTTTCAAGATTTTGAACGAGAGACTGCAAAAGTTCTGGAACCTTATCGTAAGATTTACGTAAAGGGCCTTGAAAAGTGTCAAGTGTTGAGATTTCTTAACAAAGCAGTCTTAAATTTGGAAGATGCTGGCTGCACATCGCTTACAAATCTGAAGAACGAAACGCAAACTTATCGGTGCGTGTATCATAATATCGAGGAGCCAGTGTGTGCATTAGAAAACGTTCTACTGCTTCAAGATTGGGAACGTGCAAATTCTCAAGATGTTGTACGTGGATGTGAAAATATATAGAGTTTTTGTAAATAGGTTTTGAAAACTGTATAATGATTGTTGTTGTTTTTATGAAATTGTAGCAAAATAAAATTCCTTTTTTAAATAATTGTATGAATTTCTAAAACATAATGCAGCAGCGGCTCCTACACATGTAAGTGTATTTCACCATCTCCCTTACACCCATTACTTTAAATTATACAAGATCCGTAATAAACAAAAAGGCCTATAATTCTAAGTAAGTAAGCATAAGTGGGTACTAAAATGCAAATTTTGAATTTTGCATGGCTGTATATTTGAAATGTGGAGTTCTGATTGGTGGTAGATTCGGACGATTTCGATTTAATAAGGAATTGGTGCTCGTTAATTTCCGTCGATCTATGTATATACAGAGTGATACATGCTCAATCTTATATAGCAATTTGAGATTTGATTATGAATAAGATGCTGTAGTGTCCTTTTAAATACGACTAGCAATTTGAGATTTATTTAAATAAGACGCATTGAGATTTGCTTAAATAAATAAATAAGATATGCTGTACCTACTGCCCTTTTAGATACGAATATATTGAGATTAAGTTCTATAATATTGTATTAGCAAAAAATTGTGTACAAAAATATTGCGGATCAACAAGTTTCAATTAAACAATTGTTGTATCAATCAATTGAAGGAGACACATTATGGTAAGAGCGTGTGGTCAATACAAATGTCCGATGTTCGTTTTCTAATATTGGTGAAATAACTTTGCTGACGATTTCAACTCGTCTTGCGAAACGAACAGAATCTCTAGCATGTTGTTCCCACTTCCCTTTACGGGGCTTGCTTATAAGCATATTGCCAGACAGTCATATAATGCACAGAATTACGAGTATCGTTAAACCATACCTTACGCATGCTGGCTGGAATGAAAAAAACAATAACAGTTAAGCTATTTAATATCGTTTTCGATTAAACATTTTTGCAAAATATAGTGTGAGAGTTTTAATGTACAATATGAATAAACAAATTAAGTCTAATGTTTGTTTCTGTATTCACGCACGACTTGTATATGCAATCGGTCCCAGTAGATGTAGTTGGTACATTTTGAGTTCTAGATAATGTTGCATCTGGTTTAAGGTCTCCAGACCATTCAAACTCAGATAAACTTCCATTCCATTTTCGCTTCAAGTTTGCAAATACCGTTTTCAAGACCATAAACTATGATTTCTTTTACATCTATCCCTGTGTGCTCCATGCCTATTGAAAAATATCTTCTAGCACACCACTAAGTAGAGGAGCTAGTAGAAATGGTAGAAATGCATCGCCGTTTTGCACTAATATCTGTTTCTTCTCTTCTATAGGTTCGTCGTGTTCGGCCAGATTCCTTAGAACTGTTTTATGATAAGAGAGTTGTCGCTTCTGATACTTTGATAACGGTACATTACCCTGCAAAGTATTATAGATGCATTCACAAATGCAATGAACTTGTTTATCGTCTAAACATTCTAGCAGGGCGATTCTTTCCTTATCACCTAATTTTGTTAATGCTCGGAGCAGTTCCACATTGTTTTTATTTAGTGTTGTTTTTGCTTCAGCCATTATGTTTTAAGAAATGATAAATTTTTGTCCATTTTGCGTTTTATACTTTGAGTGCGCACCGAAAATTTGGTGTTGCGCACCCTAAATGGTGTTGTGCGCACCGAAAATATTGTCGCACCCACCGTAATTGGTGTTGTGCGCACCGTAAATTATGTTGTGCGCACCGTAAATATTGTTGTGCGCACCGTAAGCTATGTTGTGCGCAACGTAAATATTAACGTGCGCACCGTAAGCTATGTTGTGCGCAACGTAAATTATGTTGTGCGCACCGTAAATATTGTTGTGCGCACCGTAAGCTATGTTGTGCGCAACGTAAATATGGTCGTGCATCGTTTACAAGAAATGGCTGACTTTAAAAAAAATTTTTTAAAGTCAGCCATTTCTTGTAAACGATGCACGACCATATTTACGTTGCGCACAACATAGCTTACGGTGCGCACAACAATATTTACGGTGCGCACAACATAATTTACGTTGCGCACAACATAGCTTACGGTGCGCACGTTAATATTTACGTTGCGCACAACATAGCTTACGGTGCGCACAACAATATTTACGGTGCGCACAACATAATTTACGGTGCGCACAACACCAATTACGGTGGGTGCGACAATATTTTCGGTGCGCACAACACCATTTAGGGTGCGCAACACCAAATTTTCGGTGCGCACTCAAAGTATAAAACGCAAAATGGACAAAAATTTATCATTTCTTAAAACATAATGGCTGAAGCAAAAACAACACTAAATAAAAACAATGTGGAACTGCTCCGAGCATTAACAAAATTAGGTGATAAGGAAAGAATCGCCCTGCTAGAATGTTTAGACGATAAACAAGTTCATTGCATTTGTGAATGCATCTATAATACTTTGCAGGGTAATGTACCGTTATCAAAGTATCAGAAGCGACAACTCTCTTATCATAAAACAGTTCTAAGGAATCTGGCCGAACACGACGAACCTATAGAAGAGAAGAAACAGATATTAGTGCAAAACGGCGATGCATTTCTACCATTTCTACTAGCTCCTCTACTTAGTGGTGTGCTAGAAGATATTTTTCAATAGGCATGGAGCACACAGGGATAGATGTAAAAGAAATCATAGTTTATGGTCTTGAAAACGGTATTTGCAAACTTGAAGCGAAAAATGGAATGGAAGTTTATCTGAGTTTGAATGGTCTGGAGACCTTAAACCAGATGCAACATTATCTAGAACTCAAAATGTACCAACTACATCTACTGGGACCGATTGCATATACAAGTCGTGCGTGAATACAGAAACAAACATTAGACTTAATTTGTTTATTCATATTGTACATTAAAACTCTCACACTATATTTTGCAAAAATGTTTAATCGAAAACGATATTAAATAGCTTAACTGTTATTGTTTTTTTCATTCCAGCCAGCATGCGTAAGGTATGGTTTAACGATACTCGTAATTCTGTGCATTATATGACTGTCTGGCAATATGCTTATAAGCAAGCCCCGTAAAGGGAAGTGGGAACAACATGCTAGAGATTCTGTTCGTTTCGCAAGACGAGTTGAAATCGTCAGCAAAGTTATTTCACCAATATTAGAAAACGAACATCGGACATTTGTATTGACCACACGCTCTTACCATAATGTGTCTCCTTCAATTGATTGATACAACAATTGTTTAATTGAAACTTGTTGATCCGCAATATTTTTGTACACAATTTTTTGCTAATACAATATTATAGAACTTAATCTCAATATATTCGTATCTAAAAGGGCAGTAGGTACAGCATATCTTATTTATTTATTTAAGCAAATCTCAATGCGTCTTATTTAAATAAATCTCAAATTGCTAGTCGTATTTAAAAGGACACTACAGCATCTTATTCATAATCAAATCTCAAATTGCTATATAAGATTGAGCATGTATCACTCTGTATATACATAGATCGACGGAAATTAACGAGCACCAATTCCTTATTAAATCGAAATCGTCCGAATCTACCACCAATCAGAACTCCACATTTCAAATATACAGCCATGCAAAATTCAAAATTTGCATTTTAGTACCCACTTATGCTTACTTACTTAGAATTATAGGCCTTTTTGTTTATTACGGATCTTGTATAATTTAAAGTAATGGGTGTAAGGGAGATGGTGAAATACACTTACATGTGTAGGAGCCGCTGCTGCATTATGTTTTAGAAATTCATACAATTATTTAAAAAAGGAATTTTATTTTGCTACAATTTCATAAAAACAACAACAATCATTATACAGTTTTCAAAACCTATTTACAAAAACTCTATATATTTTCACATCCACGTACAACATCTTGAGAATTTGCACGTTCCCAATCTTGAAGCAGTAGAACGTTTTCTAATGCACACACTGGCTCCTCGATATTATGATACACGCACCGATAAGTTTGCGTTTCGTTCTTCAGATTTGTAAGCGATGTGCAGCCAGCATCTTCCAAATTTAAGACTGCTTTGTTAAGAAATCTCAACACTTGACACTTTTCAAGGCCCTTTACGTAAATCTTACGATAAGGTTCCAGAACTTTTGCAGTCTCTCGTTCAAAATCTTGAAACGGGACATATCCCGAACTCCAACGAATACCGTGGTGACGTTTCTCGAGATAATTTACAGTTTTCTTTGCCGATGCCGACAATACCGAATACGTAGTAGGCGGTTTAATCAGTAAAACAACTAACTTACAATCATCCGTAACAACAGCAAACTCTTTTGGTATGAATTTTTTATCCTCACCGCGGAACCCCTGTAAATCGACAAATGCACTTAAAGACTCCATGGATGACGGCGAAAACAAACAAACGTAACACACTTCAAATAGAACTAGAAACTTTCGATAATTAATAATAATCTTCCAAATACAACGATCTTCAAACAGAACTTAATTAACTAGTCTCAATTACACGTATTTATATTATCTTTTTTTCCCGATGACGTAATCAGTCCTGAAAGTCCAATGATATCGAAGTTCAGAACTAAATCTACCAAAGTTCAAAACCAAATCTAGCAACGGTCAGAACGAAATCTAGCAAAGTTCAGAATCAAATCTAGCAAAGTTCAGAACCAAATTTAGCAAAGTTCAGAACCAAATCTCAAGGTCAAATAGCGCCATCTACGTGAGCAAAGTTCAGAACCAAATCTCAAGGTCAAACAGCGCCATCTACGTGAGCAAAGTTCAGAACCAAATCTCAAGGTCAAACAGCGCCATCTACGTGGCCTCCAAGGTCAAATGACGTCGCTCACGTGGGCAAAAGTGAAAGGTGAGGTGTCTCCTTTCTACTTACGTATATTGGAATGCCTTTTTTTAAATTAATTTTTTTTGTTTCAGGTGAGTGTTTCGTCATTTCCCATTAGTTTTAAGGTGAGTAATCATAATTTCACATAGTAAGTAAGTGGGTGACGTAATTATGGATTTACGCTTAAGGGTACTAACAATGACACTACACGTTGCCAAATATCAAGTATTAGTATCACTATTTGACGTTATTTTATTGAATTTTTCAGTGGTTTAGTCTGATCTAACCCGAAGAAATTCACTACATTCATTTTAACAATTCATTTTTACTCAAATTTTAATGATAAATGATACACGCGCTCCGTAACAGAAAACACTTCTATCCAAAACCCGACCAGTTTACACGACGTGTCAACGGTTTTCAATTTAAATAAAAAATTTTACATACTTATTGTGTATGACTCTTATAAATTAGAAGGGGTTAGAGAGAGCATTATGATTCAAATGAAAGGCCGATAGTAGGGTTACCAATATGGCGATATCGACGTCTTCTGCACATTAAGAAAGTGAAATCAAAATTTAAACGTTGAAACATAACGAACTGTGCAATGTAATACTGTAATAATTACAACTAGAACACAAAATATGTAAATAGGTTTTTGAAATTTAAATTATTTAACATTGGACGTCAAAACGTCACAGTTACGTTACAAATTAGATTGGCCAAGACGGCCACCGCCGCCGCCGGCGCCGTCGTTCCTGTCATACCTTCCTAATTCGTTATTTGGTAGACAGTGTACACCACTCAATTTGGTATCTCATTCTCACTAGTGGAATTTCCCATAAAATTCAACATGTAGTAAGTATTACCGCTACCATCGACTGTGTAAAAAATAACGTCTCCAGTGTATTAAAGTTGAATTTACCTTCCGAGATCGCCTCGCTCTGCTTTATAATATTGTGGAAACTTTACAAAAGAGGAAATAAGAATTTAATAACATTATAATACTCGGTCAGAAAAAACTAACTACTGTAAAAAAAATTAAATTATGAACGTTACAGTTATCCAACACTCCTCCTCGTTCATAATAAATTGCATTTTTCTTCCTGCAGCCACTGACAATAACTGTACATGACATTTTTGATTTAGATAATTATGGTACATAATATTTACATTGTTGTGAAGAATTGTGTTAACATATTTACATAATATGGTATATACCGTATTCTGAACATACACATGAATACATATTAACTTATGCTTTGATTCGTGGAGGCCGGTAGTGGTGGCTTCAATGGGTTTAAGGAAATGGCCTTCATTAATTTTCCTCGTCTTGGATAATTTCTCGGGGAAGCTTTTTCTTCAGTATTTGGTGAATGTTGATCTGACCAAGGTTATATTCGCATTTGTTAATATTTAAGAAGAAGTTCCTGGTGCTCGTGATGAGATAGTTTTGGATTGATGATACTCCTAGCTCATGGTGCAGTTGTGCATTGCGAATGTACCATGGGGCATTCACCGCGATTCGTAGTATTTTATTCTGAAATCTTTGGAGTTTTATGATGTTAGTTTTTGAGGTGTTACTCCAGACTGGAGAGGCATAAAGCGCTAGTGGTCTTAATAAGGATTGTGCATTGATTGTGCACGATTGATGATAGGATAGATAGAGATGTCTTAATCCATTATGGCATTGAGTCAGTTTTTGATTAACGTGGTAACTCCAATTTAGTCTTGTATCCAGATGCACTCCAAGATATTTGACAGCAGAATCTCTGGAGTTCCAGGGTACTGGGGCTCCATTGATGAGAATATGAGTGGGATCAAACATTTTCTTCAGCGTGAAGATTTTACATTGGCATTTGGAAGGGTTGTACCGCTGAATTTCACCGTCTGTATTTGTCTTCAACTTGAACACCCATTTACCACCGATTGTCTTCCCGTCATTTGGCAAATTTACGAGTTCCCAAGTTCCGTTGTGTTCATGCGACTCGATTTCTTCCTGCACTGTTTCTAGCCAATGTTCCTATTCGTCACTGAATTACCTCCTGATAGCTTCTTGGTTCACTGATTGCCTTGACCATGTGAATCTCTTCAATCAACCGCTTTGGTGGAATACCTACCCTTATTTGTTCTCTGTGATGAACTTGATCGCGTCTATGTTCAACCCCATGTGTCTTATTTAAAGCAATATCCTCCTCAGCATCGATGTGTTCATCACATTCATGATCATTATCTGCTTCCTTATGAGCATCTGGTTTCCCCTCCTGAACCGGTGGAATTTCGAATCGGACCCATCGCCCCTTGCACCTGATGTACCAAAACGAAAAGATTCGACTGACCACCACCTTCTTTGTCTCAGAATTGTAGCATCGATACGCCTTTGAATTTTCGTCGTATCCCAAAAAAATTATTTTGACTGCTACATCATCCAATTTTCCCCTTTTTTCTGATGAAACATGAACAAAACATTTAGAACCAAATATTCGAAAACTGTTAATATCTAGTTTCCATTCCAACGCTCATATGGTGTCATGTGCGTTGTTCTGGAAATCACACGATGTTGAATAAAAACGCATATGTCCACACACATCCGTATGTACCAAGTCTAACACTGCTAATGATTCACTCATTGATTTCTTTGGAAACGGTATTCTCGTCATTTTTCCCTTCTTTGATGCCACATTCAACGATCTCCAAGCCTGTTATTGAACCATTCAGGAGTATATATATAAATAGAATAAAACGTTCTCCAAACAAATGGGACAAGATTTTTTTGAAACTCGGAAGAAAAAGCAAGGGGGAGGAGTTTTTCAAATCTACACCTAGCTACGTTACACAAAGGACCTGAACGAACATCATTATAAATGAAGATTCAAACATTGAATATTTGAATGTTGAAGCAGTGGTTAAGAAATTAAAAAAGGCAGGATGTCACATCAAACGAACTTGAAATATACCACAAGAATCGAGATTAAGCGTGCAATAGCGTTATTCAAGGTAGTGGAAAAATGCAGTAAAAAAACTATCGAGCAATCAACATATTTGATGCTACGCTGGAAGTAACAACAAAACTGCAACGCAAAATGAATGCCTACGTTCCTACGTAACTCCAGTCGATGCGGATAAGGATTTACAAAACCAAAAACTTTAAAAATCGATAGAATTGCAATAAGCGGAAGAAATGATCATTCTCTGGAATCTATAGTATGTGCTATAAAACGTTGGAACGACGATATTATTATAACCTAGGCGACCAGAACGAAAACAGGCAAAACGGGTATGTAATTAACTTATATTTACTAGTTTTGAATGTCCAGATTATCTTTGGCAACGACTATCCATTTCAAATACTTGTTGAAGATATACAAACTATATAAAAATCCCTCACAATTACCCTTTAAAAAATACTGAGGTATCCCATGAATCTTTCTATTGGCTATTAGCACAGATCCTTTATTAATTTGCTTAATTATATCGTGAAAATATTAACAGATTGGAAATTGACAAGATGGCTCTCGTTCGGTGATACCGGTAAATTATAGACTCCAAAAATGTTGTAAATAAATAAATAAATAAAGTTTATTGTATCCTTCTTACAAATAAATAAATACAAGGTTCTTATTTACATTAACAAAACATCTTATTTCTTATACCCTCTGTCTTTCCCCCTTCTGTCCACCTTTTCCCTCCTTTCTAACACTTCCTTCATCCTTCCCAATCCTTCCCCCTTCTCTCCTAGTATCACCCTTCTTTCTCTTCTCTCTTGTCTCAACTCCTCGCATTCCCGAAACATATGCCCCATGGTTTCCCTCCTTTCCCTGCACATTCTACAAACCCTTTTCTCATCCTCCCACCAATACCTATTTTCATTCTCCTCATTTTCGCACCTAAATCTCGCCACAATTCTTTTCTCCTTCAATCCCATCTGCCCCAAAAGGTACTTGGCCTTGCCATCTACCACATTCTCCCCGTATTTCTCATTATACCCCCCCCCCCTCTCTCCTTTCCTGACCTTGCACATCCTTATCCCTCCTAACCATCTCCTCTACCTTCTCTCTTCCTTCCTCCCCTCTTCTTTCCACCTCCTCCCTCGCATACCGCACCCTCTCATAATATATAATCTCCTGCCCTCTTGTCCATACTTTATCCGTTTCCCCCTCATCTCTTTCATACATTCGTTCACCATTATTATTTCTGTCGTCTTCCTTATCTCCTCCCCCTACTTCACCGCTCTCTTTCCCGCCTGCGCCCTTCATTTTTCCACTTTCGCCTCTTCCCCCACTATGTACCCCGGCGTCTCTCTGTCCTGTCCCCAGCGTCCATCTCCAATACTTCTCCTGAACCTGAACGCCCATATCTCCGCCCCGTATCCCATCACACTCCTCACCAACTTATCAAAAATTCATCTCCTCTTTTCCATATCCTTCCCGAACACTCTTTCTTTTCATTATAGACTCAAAAAATTTTGTAAACTAAGCTGATATTTATGGAGCATATCTGACCGACAGATTCTTTGTATCGTGCAACAGAATTTTTTTCTATATCGTCACTTCTTTTTCGTGTGTTTGTGCTATTCTTGTTCCTAATTTCCAATTGTTTGCACCAACGATATGCAACAGCGTTAATAATGGACTGTATAATTGCGTAATTTTCAGTATGCATGTGTTTATAGGAATAAAAGAAAGATTACAAATAAATGTTTATTCCACATATACCAAAATTAAAATGTTAAATATAATAAATGCTAAATTAATAATTATTTGATTCTGGTGAAACGGTAAATACGTTCTGCAAAGAGAATGTGCAACTACTATCAATAGAAAAAGAAAGGATTGATGGACTTACTTGCGTTTTAAGTAGATCCTTCGAAGTGGCATAAATTAAAGCTAGTTATGCCCCGTGAGTGTGAACGATAGCGTTTGACACGAACGGCACAAGATGATTTCTGCAGGTGGCGGCGATGATTTCGACGAATAAAATTACTGGGTGACGGCTGATTGTCGACCATACCCAACACCACTGGATCTTCTCACCAATGGCTTAATACGACGTGAAGCTTCGAATTCATTACTATGTTTTTTTCGACGATTACAACTGCATAACAACCTCTTCGCTCGCTCGCTAACTTACACTCCACTCGATGCAACGCAAGTCGGGAAGGGATATCAACATGATAAGAAACAAGGTAACGCCAAGAATGTGATATACAGGATATTTATTATTTATAATTGATGGGACGCAACACTAATTTTGTTTTTACTTTTTCATGATTAACGTTAACGCGGTTCTTTTCAAATTGCGATACTTTAACTTCATGATGAATTGATATTGAAGAAAATCTTTTTGTCCTCCTTGAAAATTACTTAATTTTGGATGGACTTGGGGAGAAAATGGGCGTGAGTCATATTAATTATTACGTTTTGTGGAGCAATGCGTAAAAAATGATTATTTGAATAAGAAATCAAAGTGAAATGTAATAAGATGAGTCAAAAATTTCACCATGGATTATAACACACGTTACTTCATACAATGACACACACTTGTGAGATCGATTAAAAAACGTTCTTCAAAGAAATCGCCATAAAAAAAAAACAATAAAGTGATTTCATTCTTCTTACTGAAGAATTACAAGAACGCATAAAATATACCTGGACCTTGTAAAATGGATGATTGATTAAAACGCTAACGAGCTTCAAGCTGCAGACAATCGAAATAACGCCATTTGAAATATCATGGGCCGACACAGCGGGAAATATACTGCTGGTCATTTTAGTGTTAAAGGAAACCATTCTACAATGAGAAATTGTTTATTGTGTAACTTTTAGAGACATATTTTTGTTGTAATTAAGTTGCCTTAGCTACGTGAATGGTTTCACAAAAAGCTTCCATTTAGTAGTTTACATAAAATTAATATTAGATACGACTTTATTTATTAATCCAGGTGTACATTTTGTATGATTCCAAGTTATTTATTACTAATTTTATTTTAGTTACGGAAGATAAATTTATTTACCTGCTGTGTTTGGAGGTAACTCATTAACTTTGATTTAGAAATTTTTAATATAACAATGACATAATTGAAATCATATACAAGAAGGCGTTAGATTATCATATTTTTTGTTTGTTTTAAATTAAAACAAAACTTTCAACAATTCCGCCATGATTTACTTACTAATTAAAGAATGCGTTAATTAAAAATACGTACCTAACAAACGTTAACTAAACTTTGATACGATTTTATCACTTCCGAGAGGTACAACAAACAAATTTAAAATTCTAATTACGTTATGCAATAACGTATACAAATTATAAAATACTTTCAAAGCAATTTTACACAGGATGTGTCAAATTTTCAAAGGTCGATTGTGATATACAGGTGTAGGGAACAAACGACTAGACATCCTGTACATGTCCAAGATGCGCCGGAATTAACACTGTGATCTTTGTATTCACTTTGTTACTTCAGGAATCGGCATAGATGTTGGTTTGTAAAAGAAAATTAATTAATTTTCCTTTATTGAAATACATAGAAGCAATAGCTTAAAGCAAGCTAAAATTACGACAAAATGAAGAAATTAATAAAAGAATCCTTGTCGCACTAGAACGTTGACCATTATGGCAATCTAGAGTTATGGAGTGTACCTAATCGTTCAATTTCATTACAAGCCATTAATAATTATGGCCAAATTTCTGTTTAAGTCAATAATTTTTCTTTGTTTTAATAAAGTGGTTGAACATCCTTATACGGAATTTGTTATAGACGGTCGATGACGGGAACCCATCGTTTTTAAGGGGTGGCGGAAAAAAAAACCGTGGAAAAAAAAGCCGCGGAAAAAAAAGCCTGGAAAAAAAAGCCGGCGGAAAAAAAAGCCATGGAAAAAAAAGCCGCGGAAAAAAAAACCGACGGAAAAAAAAGCCGACGGAAAAAAAAGCCGCGGAAAAAAAGCCGCGGAAAAAAAAGCCGCGGAAAAATTATCCAAGGAAAAAAGCCACCGAAAAAATCTTAGTAGGTATTGTTTAAACCTTTAAAGAATTGAATACGTTGAAGACTGAAGTATTTTATGTCAAGATACAAAACTCATGTTAATGAATAGTCTAGTGTATCCAAAAATTCAATACTTGATTAGAGCTGTAGTTTTGTTTTGCAATGTAACTTCTTCATAAATTAACAAAATAGGTTGCAAAAATACAAATTTGTTCTGTACGTTTTGTGTATTATATAACTTATCATGAGCAGTTAATGAATTAAATTTATAAAAAAGTATTAAAAAAACGTATTATATGTCAACTGAGAAAACACCATTAGGTAATACGCCGTATCGGCCCAAACTCCAAAGGGCAAACGGGCCCTTTTCACTAAGTTATTTATTAACGGATTTCAATGAAGTTGCATATTTAGATTACTTGTATCCCCTTAGGTAAAAATACAAAATTTGAAAGTAGTCACCCCAATAACGGCAAGGAAGGGCAAAAGGCCCTTATGACATACTCCGTTATTAATTAATCGATTTCAATGAAATATTCTATTTATATTACTCCTATCCCGTTAGGCAAAAATACAAAATATGAACCGCATAGAACCAAAGGGAAGGAATTCTTTTAGTTTACTCAGCTATTATTTAGGGAAGTGTGGTAGATCGGCAATTAAAGCCGGACACAGTGGCGTAACTAGGGCATCAAGGGCCCCCATGCATGTCGAAAATGGGGCCCCTGTTCCTACACCAGGATAATGTTTGGAAATATATTTTGTCGTTTAAACCTCCAGAGAGGAAAAAGGTGTCAAGCAGTGCAGCAGTGGCGTTACGTGACAAATTTATTAGGTAGGTATCTATTAATTTGTAAATAATAAATTATTTAACCTCTTCCAATATCTCACTTTGGACTCGTCTGAATGAAAACGATGTTTTGCGCATTATGTACCTACTTCTTACAGTTTATGGACTCTAACAGTATTCAATTTTGTTTCTTTTGATTTCACAATAAACGAAGTTATTACTATTATCATCATTATTATATTATAAAATGCCGCCGATAAAAAAACCCACGTGGAGAAATACAGAAGGAAAAATAAGCCAGAAAAAGAAAATAAAAGATTTTAAGATAAGGTACTCATTATTCATTTCCGGTATTGAATTTACCAAGATTTTCAATAAATTGTGAATGTTTCGTCGGCTTTTTTTTCCGCGGCTTTTTTTTCCGCGGCTTTTTTTTCCGTCGGCTTTTTTTTCCGCCGGCTTTTTTTTCCGCGGCCTTTTTTTCCACGGCTTTTTTTTCCGCCGGCTTTTTTTTCCAGGCTTTTTTTTCCGCGGCTTTTTTTCCACGGCTTTTTTTTCCTAGATTCGTTTTTAAGTGGTGTAATTAGGTATAATTAATTAATAATAATTAATTTGCCATAAGAAAAACTACCTACATATGTTCCCAAAAAGAAATGATCGCAACCGCAGCGTCACCACACCAAAAATGCAGTAGATGATAGTAAACCTAAAAAAAATCAAGTGATCACGGGCGTTTGAAAAATTGTCAATTTAAAATTATTTTTTACCACCCTGTACAAAATAAAAATTCAAAACTAAAATTTAAAAAAAGTTGAATCCTTTCGCTTTGTAAATGGTTGTAAATTTCAAAAGTACAGCCTTAAGTCTGAGACAGTCGCGAATTCATAAAGAGGGGTATGATAATTCCATATTTGCCAAAAAAAAAACAGTTTTTCTCTGCAACGGGTGGAAGAGTAAACAAAAAATGTAAGGGCAATATAACAGTGACTACAGAGATTCTAAAAATATAAAAAAGTTAGGTAAGTCATTTCATTTGAAAAAAATTAAGTACTTAGTTTGTTTACTTTAGTGTTGGACCACCCTGTATACATGAAAATAATTTTAAAATATTTGCTTTTGGTCACCTTTCAAATAAATCTGTAAATTTTATACAATAAGAGTTATAGAGCTACCACAGAGATTTGCCCCACCCTGTATTAAATGCCTTTTTGCTATGATACACATGATAACTTTGGAGGCCGAAAAGTCACTTAAGCAAATGAAATGGAGCTTTGTCGCCAGCAACATTTTTAATCTACGCAAAAAGATCTATGAAATGGCATCGGTCTCTTTACGGCCTCGTCTTAGCCCAGGTCCATAAGATTTTGCATATGGCCCTTTAGTGTTGAGGCAACAGGTTAGTATCAAGTTAATGAATAGTTTTGCATTGACTGTGTCAGTAAAGCTACGAATTATGGGGATAGTTTGCCTTGTGGCTTGTGGTTCATATAAACTTCCACAACTCAATTATATCGAACTGCTGCCTTACTCTAAAAGCCTTGCGTATATATCGTTATTCTTATGGTTCTCTTTAGCTGGAGCTCAGTGGAAATTGGTTATCTTGAAAATGATAGTCATCTACCCCCAATTCTGGAAAATTTCAATTGCCCTTTCAAAAAACTCCTTTAACAATGAGTGTTGGTGAAATGTTTAGACGCGTCCACCCTCCCTAACATCCGCCATGATAATGCTAAAAATGTTTTTCATATATTTCTCATCATTCTTGTTTTTACGATGCAAAAGAATAGTTCTTCTTGTACCTACTTCATAAGAATCCATAACTCCATGATTTTTAAAATGGTTCAAACATGTGAAAGTAAGGTCTTATTAGTACTAACAACGTAATGTTTTCAATATGACTCTTTTTGAGCTCGTATTTCAAATTATTGTAAAAAATAATCATTCTATATAGTTTTTGAAAAACTTTTGATAGGAGTTAATGAAATTCTATTAGTTTTTTATAGGATTTTTTAATACTTTGATTAGCACAAAATGAGCAAAACCTTCTTTTGTATTATCGAAACCATAGTAACCTACGTAATATGCGAACCTCCCATCTTTACCCGTAGTAGATTCAATAAATTGGCTCAAACAATGCGAGGTCGTCTGGAGACAGTTTTTTGGTTCTCAGAAAATAACAGTGTTCATCATGGTGATATTTTTTCAGCGCAAAGGGTAGATCTGGAAACGTAACGTGAACGTCATCCCTGCCTCCTTTCTTCTTCTTGCTTCCCCAACTTGACCGTTTATTAGATTTTGCGCCAAATTTCTTACAGTGATTACAGCAGATGATCTTCATCACAATGGTATTTCACGTCCGTTAGTCGAATGGGTAAAAAATGAGTCCAAAACCAACTCTCCTTCTGCAAGGTCTACTAGAACCTGTATCACAGGATTTGCAGCAAAGAAGTTTCCCATATTAAAAATTCAAGGAAATTAACGCTTCCTAATTACAATTTATGTCATTCGACGCCTGCAAATCCTTGCCTTTAAACATGCGTTTTCGTTGTTTTCACGTTGTAGAAAATTTTGCTGAAACGTCGTAACCTTCTCCAAAAATGACCTTGATGTCGGTTTTTGATGATTTTAGTTAATTTATTCTGTATTTATAAAATGTCATCATCTCTAGATTCCAGTAAAATGTTCATTTCAATGTGAATTTACCTTTCGGAAACATCTGTACCAAACTACCATCAGTCGGTTATACCACCAGTTTTTTTAATTTTACTACATACTTCAACACAAGGAATTAATTAGAAGTATTGGACAATTTTTCAAAAACAAAGATTCATAGTGGTCAATGCAAGTGCTTCTCAACTAAAATAATAAGCTATTGTAATTTTCAGTGATTCACCAAGCCAAGTAGCTTGACTTGAAGTATAATAGCTTGGCTTGGGCTTGAAAGGCAAGCTTTTTAAGAAGAAAAGGTTAGCTTGGTTTGATGTTTTCGAATGCAGGCTTGGGTTGGTTATTGAGCTTCCGCAAGCTTTATCAAGCTTTTTCAAACTTCTTCTTGCCACTCTCGTAAGAGTATTGCGCATTACGTCATACGTGTATAGCTCACTGTCTCATTGTACCCTGAATTACTACACGTAGGTATTTCTTTTATACCGGGTGAATATATTTTATGGTAGAATGCAAAATCAGCAGTTTGTTCTTCCAAGAGTTATGTTCCATGGAATAGTAAAAAAATGCTTACAAGTATAAACTTGAAAGCTTGGGAAAAGCTTGACTTGGAAAAGCTTGATAACTCGAGCCTTTTCACAAATAAGCTTGGCTTAGATAATATTTAAGCTTGACTTGGTTATTTGTAGGCTTGACTTGATTTTATGTCAAGCTTTAAAAATTCAAGCTAAGCCTGTGAATCCCTATTTCTTGCGTAGATCACTCTGATCTGAAAATCGCTTCCTTACGTAGTTTAAAAGTTATTTAAGCCGATGTTTTATTAATCGCGCTAAGTCACGTTGCATTATATTCGTGTTAAGCTCTTAAGCAAAGTGTTAGACCATGCCGAAATACTCGAGTCACTTTAGTCATAAAGTGAGTGATATAAATGTTGCGATCGATCAAGCTGAAGGATCGATTAAGCAGGTATTTCGATGTTTAGGCAGATACGTTACCTGATAATTTGACATTCTTTTGAAAAAATAATGTGAGTTGTAAATTCTCTTCATTTCATAGTGAGTAAATGGTAATGGACGAACCGTGATGACGTGAAAGGTATTCTCACTATAGCTAATCCGCTTAAAGCATTATGCAAACAGAAGGATCGCTTTCTTGCCCAATATTTCGCCGCGTGTTAAACATCGTTTATAACATGCATGAGGTCAAAACCAAATCGAATATACATCCGGTATAGTTGCAATTTATCTTTCTTAATAACACGAATGTGTTCGGCGCTTTTAATGTACAGCAATTAACCAACTTAATGGAAAAGGCCATTAGATGATTCCGTCTCTACATCTGTAAAATTACTCTACTTTCAACAATTTTAGCACCTTCATAATAATAATTTCGGAATTATCTTGTCGAGCACACATTTTTTGACTGTAACAAACCACAAACATAAATTACTCCCATGTAATGTAAAATTTTGGTAACATTATTTATTGTAATAATTCATCTCGTTCTCACATAAACTAGAATATAATATATACGCGTCACAGTCACAACCGCCATTGAATTTAATCTTCAAGAATGACACAAACAGTTTTTTTTCCATATAAACCGAAATTTATTAATTTATGTCTTAAGGGGGCCAACTTTCTATTGTTGATATTTCACAATTCAAGACGATCTGTTAAAAATGTTCTAATGCGTTTAAAATAACCACAAAACTCAAACAATGAATTTACGGTTCGGTTGAAACTTGATGCGTTTCGGTAGAAAAAAATATATATATGTGGTTTGTCGAGCCCTCCGGCTATTGTTAAGGGACAGGCGTTATCCCTCTCGCAAAGTGTTCATTCCTATATAAGGGTGCCACTGCGATGGCACCCGTGTGACCACTAAAGATAAATAAATAAACAATTTTATATTCACCTGAAATGTGCGGTATTATCTGATGATACTCCTTCCTTGAAAATTTGTACTTGCAATTGTGCGAAAGGTCGGATATTTTAGGTCACACAAAATTAAGATTTCAAAAGATACAGCTGGAAGGTGTCATTTCGCTTATGGGCCTAATGCAGGTATAAGTCGCTTTTGCTTAAAGCACCGTAGGAGTGAGCCGGTCGTGAGAATTTAAGCAATAAATCATTAGCAGGGATTCATAGTAGTTCTGTTAGGTTGAGGAAATGTGGATTTTTTTTACAATTTTCCAGGTGTTTGGGCAAGTTTTATGGTGGGAGGGCTCATAAAATCTTGTAGTTCGCATTTTCGATTTATGATTTTATTATTTGAAGGTTGTAAAATTTAAATTTCTAACTGACTTTGAAAGTTTATTATTTAGTAACTTCGCCGTGCCATTCTTGTAAAGTATGCCGCCATTTGAAAATAGTGTAGCCCTTAAAAAATAAGTGCGAACAAATTTGTTCGGCTATAACCATAAATTTTATGAAACCAAAAACGTTTCTTAAGAAGCTATATTGGGTAATACAGTTTACATTTTGAAATATTCATTGTCCTACTCCAGAACCTAACAATATATTTTAATAAAATTGTCGCTCGCCTCTAGAATATGATATAACTTCTTAAGAATAGACTAAGAAACGTTTATGCCCATTTATACGCCGCCGCTTTACATACAGAATGACAAACATTTATTTCAGTTTCTGGCACGTAATACATGTTCATTATACCTTCTTGAAGATATTACACAGAAACGCTCCTACATTATGGTGTCACTTTATTACGTCTTTCTTTTCTAAATACAAAGATGATTTGAAAGACTGCCAGAACTTTTTTCCTGTTCATCATTCTTTTACAAGGAAGGAATAGTTTTCAATCTTTTGTTAAGATTAATGTTTATCAGATGAGGATTAAAATTAATATGCTTCCAAACTGTTAACTACAGATAATAAATAGACACATTAAGGTAATATTATGTTTAAAATAATTAACCTCCAAAATTCGTTCCATTTGTAACCTTCTGCACGCCAAAGAAAATGGAGAAATCCACAAAAAGTGTCGACAAATTGGACATTGCATTTGCCATATTATCTATATGGCAACAAAACCGATATGAACTTAGGCCCCCCAACTTTACAATTATTGTTTGTTGGTCATTTGTGGGTGTTGGCTATTTTTTAACGTTTGTGGGTTTTTGATAATTACAATCATTAACGATTACTATTACGGTGCGAAATGAACTATGCATAAGGTTATTAAAGTTGTGGGTGTAACTACTTCCATAATTATTATTGATTTATTATAATTGATATTATATATTGTTATCAAACATTAATATAAGTTGTTAGTAATTTTATTGGATAATTGCTATTATTATTGTGATATAACTAAATGATACGCCCTAATTATTTAATTACAAAAAACCGACACAACCCAATCATGGGGAGGGGGGGGGGGGGATTCGCTCCATTGATGGCAACCAATGGTTTATACAGATACCTATGAGATTTCCATCTGTTGTAACAGTCACTTCTTGTATAAATCTTGTATAAAGACCTTAAAAGAACATTACATGTAAGCAGAAGTACTTACTACATTATGTTTAATTAATGCCCCAAAGGTTGCATCGAGTAGTACCAAAATTCCCTTAATGTAGTCGTCCAAAATAATTGCTTAGTCTGGAGCACGTGGACCTTTCGGAATGGAGAGAACAGTTACCAAACTATTTAATAAATCAAAATCAGAATGTTGGAAAAGAATGATTGCAGAGATGCCTTGACTGCATACAAAGAAACAACTGAGCATGTGAGGATGAAAGGGGCCCAAGTCCATATATATTGGGAATGTTCCAAAATTAGATTAGACACTGTTTTTCCTTGCATTTGGCATCTAAAGACATGTAACTTTGATGGAGTAGAGGAAATTGAAATAAATACCTACCCCCTCTCAAAATAGTTTTTTTGATTTTTCTCAGTTCACTTCGGTTGGACTTGGGCTCCTTTCATTCTCACATATTCAAAGAGACATTTGTGGAAAAGGTGTCGTAAAGGGGAGTTAATGACACTACGTGGGCTAGGATCAAACTTAGACACTCTAAATTACTCCCACATGTGTACACCAGAGCAGGTGCACCTACTACGTATTGACTTGGGGGTTAATTTGGGCGGTCAATTGACCTTCGACTGTCTTGAGATTTAACGCTCGAAAATGTCTCTGCTAATAAAACCGGCGTTTTACCGACTATGTGGTACCACAGTTCTGGATTCTGGATTAGGATGGGAAGGTGGGAAAGTCCGCGCGCACCTAGGCCACCTATTCGGGCCCTTTGTGCTACCTCCCTGATTAGAGTCGTTCGACCCCGCAACGTCATTCAAGCCATCCCACACGTGACATATACCTGAAGATGCTGGACGGGGAAGTGGCTCTAATCTTACCCATGTCCGGCTAGGATTCTCCCAACGTGGATCGTCTTAATTTGACAAGTACGAGACATTTACAAAGTATGTCGTCTGTGTAGCATCCTCTACAAGATGGTGAATCTACCTGCAAGTAGCCGTAGGTTTCCTCTGGATAGCCCTGTACAAAAACGCGCCAGGCTACGAGATGGTGCCTCTCTCGCGTGGCGGCACTCTAACATCAAGTTCCACCTAGCCCCGTGCTGGGCTTAGGTGTCTTGGGTTATTAAGTTGTTTACAGTTGATACTGTAAGTGGAAGAAGGCTCTGGATCCTAAATCGGTTGTTTTGAGGACAGTCGGGCTAACTTATCGGTTTTTTCATTGCTTATTATTCCAGCATACCCTTTAACCCATACAAGCTCAAGGGTGTTGCTGTCTGTTACTTGTTCTAGTACCTGGTGACACTCGGAAATCAGTCTAGAGGTGAATTTGTATTGATCTAGTGCTTGCAGAGCAGGTCTCTCACTGGAGATTCTGATGATTTTATTCTTTATGCTATGCATAAGAATTGTTTTTGCACTTAGCGTTATTCCACAATTCATCAAGGTCCATCTTATTTTCCAAGTGATGACAAAAGCTTATGTTCCGATGTGACTTACCATTTTCGCAAAAATTGCCTTACCAAACCAAAAGTCACACCATAGTTGCTCTGTTAGTATATATCCAGCTTGTCGTGAATCCGAAAATGTTGTTTATTGGCGTATCCCTAAAGGTAGAAATGAACCTCGTCCCATAACACAGGGTGGCGCGCGGCAGACGCATGGATTTGAAAATGAAAAATAAAACAGACTGTTACAAAAGAAACATTTTTTTTAATTTTTCTTGTTTTAATAACATTGGAAATTTAAGTTTACTTATTTTTGAACAAGGTATCGCCCAAATGGCGCCCGTCTCACTCCAAACACTGATTAAGTCTTTTTTTGAAGTTTTGGTGCACTCGTTGACACATTACCACAGGGATTTCTGCGATTTGGGCTCAAATGTTGTTTTTGAGGGCTTCCAGGGTTCTAGGACGATTGCTGTAAACTAAGGATTTTAGATATCCCCACAGGAAAAAATCACAAGGGGCCAAATCAGGAGAACGAGCTGGCCAGTTCAAATCGCGTCTTAGGGAGATGAGGCGCCCGGGGAATCTGTCTCGCAAAAAGTTCATGCAAGCTCTTGCTGTGTGAGCTGTGGCCCCATCCTGCTGAAACCAGACGTCTTCCAGTTCCATCCCTTCCAACTGAGGCAAGAAAAACTCCTGGATCATGGTCAGGTAACGTGCAGAAGTGACTGTAACTGCTCGATCATTCTCTTCAAAAAAGATTGTTGAAGTGCAGCTCGAACCCTCTCGATGTTTTCTGGTGTAGTAATCTGAGGCCCCCTTCTTATTGTGGACACGTTTCCGGTTTCCTGGAATGCATTAACCCACGCAAGAATTCGATTTCGATCGGGGATTCGGCCGCGGGGGGCTACATTGAACCTTAACCGGAAGGCACGCTGCACGCGTACGATCGAACGGTCGTTCGTGAAATAAGTGTGCACACAAAAAACACGTAGTTCAACGGACCACTCCATTATGACGACTGGCAGTGGCACACACCGCGTTGACATAAACTTCCTTTCCCCCTCTTTCGAGCCTCCCCACTTTCAACCATCTAGCACCGTTAGGAAGGGAGCAATGATCTCTCCAAATCCATGCGTCTGCCGCGCGCCACCCTGTATTATGTTTTCCTCAAAATTATGGTCCAAAACCTGCTTTAAATCAAATGACAAACTGTAAGTGTTGCCTAATAATCATTTAGTTTTAACTCTTAGGTTAATTGAATCTTGAGGAATATAAATATGGAAATCCTTTCTCAATTTACGGATTTAAGCCGAACACTCGCAATTATCAATCGCAAAACAAAAAATTATTCGAAATTTTGAATGTGGAATACACTTTCCTTATAATTATCATGCGAATTTCCAAACTACGCAATAATATTTAATTACTAAACACATGTCTGACACAACAGTATACTAATGGTTTCGAAGATCAGGGTTAGAAACAATAGTCTCCTAAAGTCTCCTTCACTTTATAGTGGCTCTTGAAGGACGGACTAATGGTCTAAGGTTCAGCTCTCATTTAGGAGGTCGTGGATTCGATTCGCAAAATAGCTGACTTTCTAGTTTTCTAACATGTACATATGATGGAGCTTCACATAACGGTTTTCATGCGAAATGCGGAAACACTACATCTCTGAACTGCATCCATCGGCAATTAGCCATTCTTATAATCCCATTATTTGGCTGAAGAACCTCTGAAAAGCCCGCCTTTGTTAGCTCTATAATCAATGGCATACCTACCAATTTTCGGCTCATCAAAATGTTTTAATCTTTGAGCTAAATAACTTTTAATACGTCAATGTTCCAGTATTATGTGATATTTAAGCATATAAATTATTTTCAACACATAAACATTTCTTTTCGGCATATAATAAAAATGTTTTAGAAGTAAATTAACCATAATCAGGGGAAAATTATTATAACTTATAACATTTTCTACAAACACAAAAACTTGCTGACAAAGAATCGCAGAATGTAACATAAATGTAGGTACAAATGAGCAGCAAAATGCCAATTATGCACGGTTTGAAATATTTTTAAATTTGCTACCTGCGTTTATTTATGAGCTTTAAAATTCTTTGTTATTAAGAATTTGTAGTTTTTTTTCCATACCCTTTACTTTACTGTCTTTAACAACGTCATCCCTCTAAGAACATAAAGAAATCATTTTCACCATAAATAAATCATTCTCAAAACAAATTTGGCTTAAGCTTTTATCGGCATACTTTGAGGATTTCAGTAGTAAATGAACTATAATATCCGTGAGCTGCATATTGTCTTTATTTCCAACCACTTATGGGATTAATAGAGACTATATAGGTAAATAATTGCTTTATTTTAATTTAATTATCTACACTTCGGTGATCCTTTATCCCCTTGATTTTGTGAACTTCTGGGTATTTTATATCACAAATTACTGAATCAAGGACCAAACAAGGCAACTTACGAGTTTCCAATGTAAAATGAAGTAAATTATTGTACAAAATTATTGATGCAGAATTAAAAGCTACGCGCAGTACCCTTTTCAATAGTAAAATTACTAAAACAGCTTTTCATAGAATAGGAGCTTTTGATTACCTATGTAACACTAGGTCTTTTTAACTATTACTTAATAATCTTAGTTATTAGTAAGTTCAGAATTAAAGTACTAATACTACAATTTTTATTTATTTATAACAATGTTGTTGCCTTAACATTAAGTTAACGAAACAGTTAACTCTGGAAAATGGAAAGAAACTGGCGACTTGATTACAAATATAACTTACCTACTAATTAATGATACTACCGAGAATTGAACCCCTAAAACCCTTTTTGTTAAAATAAATTCGAAAATTCACTTACTTACTTACTAATAACTTACTAATTAGTAAGCAACAAATTGAATATAAATTTGGAATCTGAGGGGTTAACTTCACGGACACGTTCATCTAGTATGAATGTAAGTGATTATCCACAGTCGGATATGTAAAATGATTAATTAATGTTATTAGTAGAGGTTTAGCGAAGGTATTTTTTCAACAACAACTTTATCTAATGATTGTATAACAAGCACCACTATAACTTAAGCACACTTCCGCCTCCTGTCAGGCTAATAATCCTAATTGTATAAAAAAAAAGTTAGCGTATTTATTTATTCAAACGTTCTCGTTTATGCCTCGCATATTTTCAAAGCCGTTTGTATTGAGGTAACCGCCTTGCGTCAATTTTTTTTGATAAATTGATAGCCTTTAACAAAAGGATATAACGAATGATTTGTTCTTTCACTAGATTCATTATTGTATAAATTTAATGGTGTAACGAACTAAAAAAAAAATTTTTTTTATTGAAAATAAAATCGAGCGCATTCACCTTTTAAAAATGAAATTCATCTGATTAAACCTGGAAGGCTTCGTCATCAAAAATTTATCCTCTTATAAACTAACTAGACTGCGTGTGGTCTTCAAAATAAAACCTAAATTTACGTTTGTACTTAACCGAAAAAGATTCAATAATCCCAAGTAAATCTAAATGTTCTAAAATCGTTCAGTTTGTGTGTATTTTTTACGGTTTTTACATTTACGAATTTACTTCGGTTACGATTTTAAAGACGTAAATCCATAACCTGTAAAGTATTTTCGTCGGAAAAGATGAAAGAGAAAATGCAGTTAAAGTACAGTCACGATCGGTACCAATTATACTCTCGTTTCTAATCTCATAGTTAGCGGCAGTGTAGCTGCCCTTTTTAAAATCCCTTTTGCTCTTTACATTTTTGCAAGACTTAATAGCTTTATAATCACTAGCTTTTCGTTACTGTGAATTCCAACGTAAGAAAGGTGGTGCTACGGAGTAGGCGAGCCGCTATCCTGTAATCTTCTTAACATTATGACGTGTTTATAATATTTAGAAGTCTTCTAATTTAAATCCGTAAAATACGTTTCGTAACCTACAGTCACTGTCTTACTACACATATGTCACCACCTGGTCCATGTCACTTTTGTTAATTATACGTCTATTCAGTATACTTAATACTTATGAGAACAGTAAAAAGGGTTTATCTTCCTTCTTGCGCACATATTTGTACATCTATAATCCTTGGACATTTAAAATGTAAGTATATCTTTCAAAATGTTTTAACGTTTAATGTGATCATTTGTGAACTTAAGAGCACTCTCAAAACTACTTAAAATCTTCCATTTCCTTAACCTGAAATTGTTTAATCAGTAAAGTAAGAAAATTTTTGATTGCAGTAAAAAAAATTTGATGTCCTTAAAGAGGAAGAATCCTAAAATAAGTTTTTTTTTTAACTTCTAAAGGAGGCCCTCCGATTTAAGAGCTTTCAATATCATGATACGATTTATTTCAGCGTTTAACAAGTCTTTCAATATGTTATTTCAATTTTGTGAAGGTTTTCATGACGTATCTACACAAAATACTATTACCGAACTCGCAAGCGGATTGTCTATTTTTTTATTAACGCAATATCCTATTTCTCTTAGACTTTAAAGCACATCTGTTGCAATAAAAACACAAAATATGGAGCGGAGAAACGCACACGTAAGCAAAATTTCTGCTGTGAAAATTTATTTCTAGAAAGAATTTCCTCTCCCTTTATTTTTTACCTGGAGTTATCGTGTTGTAAAGAAAATCTTTGAAGGGAGTGTATTGAATGCCGTCACTCAGACGGCTCCCATTACAAAAATTTAAATTAGAAAATTAAGTCTTTCTACATTTTGAAGTTTGAACTTATAATTCCTTAAAAGGCATCATGTTTTCAAGAAAGAATGATATTTATCGAATAAGGCCTATTACATGATAAAATAAGTGGCTGTTACCAAACCTTCTCCATACACGTAATTTATTGATCTTAGTAGCTAAGGATTAACGATTGATTGATATTTTTAGTACATGTTTCGACAGTAATTGTCATCATCAGGTAATGCTAATAATGTGTGAAACGGTGTGAGTTAATTAATGAAATATATTGAAGGTTGAAAAAGTAAAATTAATGAAAGGAAATCTTTCAAATCGCATGGCGCCGGCCGAGTTACACTGGAAGCAAGTGAACCAAACCAGATGCAAAGGGAAACGACTCATTTAATACATTAATATTTAAAAATTAAGTTGAGCATCAAGGAAATCAAAGCCATGGAGAATATATTATTTGTAAATAAAGTATCAACTTACGAAATTGTAAAAATTGAACACGGCCCCCATTGTAGTAAGCAATGAGGACCTACGATGAAAAGTTATTTAAAAAGCTTTTTCGTCTGGCACCATACGATTTGAGAGATTTCCTTTCATCAATTTTACTTTTTAACCTTTAAAGTACATATTTAACTCACACAGTTTCACACATTATTAGTATTACCTGATGATGACCATTGCAATTATTGTCGAAACATGTCGTATTAAAAATATCAATCAATCGTTAATCCTTAGTTCGATTTGTATCTACTAAGATCAATAACTTTTGTGTATGGGGAAGTTTTGGTGACACCCATTTATTTTATTTAAACAATATTTATCCCCATTTTTACGCAACCAAACATGGATTTCAATAAATTTATTCAGAGAAACCAAGAACCCTTAGAACAGTTTTATTGACGATGAGATGAGGGTGATGATGAAGTTATTTTTTTATATAATAAGTACACCTATTTTTACTAATTTTGTTTTTGCAATCTGTGTGATTTTGTAACCATTAATTAATTAATTAATTAATTCACCGTAGGGCTTCAAAACATGATGCCATCTACTCCTCTTTATTTTTAATCATTCAACTGCTTGACCTTCTGTCACAGTTTGTTATTGTTGTTAATTTTTTCGATTGACCTTTGGCTGCAGTAGGCTATCAGTGGATGAGCTGCAGACTAAGTCTCCTCAACATTTTACTCTGACGTTCTTGCATTGACGCCAGTTTCAGTACCTACTCTGTACTTATTATATAAAAAAATAACTTAATTTGAAATGTTCTTTGGTCTTCTGTGTAATATATTAGGAAGTGATTATTTGAGTTTAGACCAGATTTTGTGGAGTTAATTTATTTATTATTTTCAATATTTCGCATAATATTTTTATGTCATCTAAAATTTTATTACTTTTAAATATCCTCATTTTAGTTGTTACATTTTATGCAGTTACTTATATGACCTTAATTTATATAACGTGTTAATATTTTATTTTCCTGACGAAGCAGGCATTTAGCCTGCGAAATATTGAAAATAATAAATAAATTAACTCCACAAAATCTGGTCTAAACTCAAATAATCACTTCCTAATATAAAAAAATAACTTCATCATCACCCTCATCTCATCGTCAATAAAACTGTTCTAAGGGGAGGTTCTAAGTTTCTCTGAATATTACATTCTAACCCTTTTGCGAGTATTACGGACTCAACTATGTTAAATTTATGTATTATATGCAACTGAAATGACTCGTGTGAAGTTAGCCTCCTATTTTCAATATGTTATGTAACTGAAGTTCTAGAGAGTCTTTATAGTGTTCTACACTTCTTGATGAAAAATGAAAAATAGTTCCGCCAAACTACGTCAAAACTTATTTTTGAAATAGAACGGGCTAACTTCACTCTAATTGGTTTAAAAAATATATTTTTGAAAATTTTGGAAATATCGTTAGATTATTGGAAATTGCTTCATTTTATTTCTAAACACTTTTTTCTGCAGAATCACTTTATTGAAAATTTCTGATTTTAATTAGAGTTCTTTTATGCGTGAACGTGCACGTTCATGGTGAGAAAATTTCCTGTAATTAACTTTCATATGAAATGCCACTTTAAAGAGTTTGAAGGATCGTAGGATGTTATACGAAACACTAATTACAACTGCCATGGTAATATGGTCAGGGCCGGATTAAGGGGGGGCTAGGGGGGCTTCAGTCTCGGGCCCCATTAGATAGGGGGCCCCCATTTCATAAGGGGATATACTCCATACGCTCGGAAATGTCCCTTTTCTCATTAAGTCGTAAATCAAATCTCATTTATAACGCGATCGATACTTTCATTCAATATGCACCTCTAATGCAAAGTAAAAACCAGTTCCATACGGGCGAAAGTTGTTCAAAACAAATCTTATGGAAACTTGAATACAATAGAACAATAGATTTGAACTACCTAACTGGCAGCGCTTCTCAATAGAAGATACACTAGTTTCATTATGAAATTGTGATGTTTGTATTAATAATTGATATATTACTTTGTAATGAAACTATTGACAACCGCTGACTAAGTAGGTAGTTGAAAACAACAAAATTAGACATTGTAAAAATCTCTAAATTAACTTTTTATTGTTCACAAAATACGTGCGCAACTATTGAAAAATGCAGATATCGGCATGAAATTTGACACACAGATGTCAGTGACAGCATGATATTGTATCATGAGTGACAGTACTACCAGCTTAAAAAAAAATTATCAGAATCGAAGAGCCCGCGTATTCTAAATTAAAAGTTTCATCTTATTTTTTCATCACAGTAAAAGATGACCATGCTGTTTTTTTTTTAAATTAACTAAGAATTTGGCATTAGGGCTCCTTTATTCATTTCATGCACATCTTTGGATCTGCTACAAAATAGTATAGCCCCTAGAAACACATAGTACCGACAACGTTTGATCTTGCCGACTGGAGCAAAATTGGTTGGTAACAATGGTAACACTAAAAAATTCCCTAAGCGGATGAAGTCCGTGAATAGAAATAGAAAGCGATGAGAAAGCGTAACAGCGCAAGCGCCACATGTGTTTTTTCGCTTTTATTGTTTTCTCTATTTGTTTACACTGCAATCTTTCCATTTGAAAATTTCCGTAAATAACATGTAAATTGTAAATTATTATAAGTGCGAGGTTGCTTTACAAGAGGTTGCACCAGCAGTGGCAAAAACGGACAAAGTTTATTTAGAATCCCTGCGAACCTTAGTAGGACAAAAACATGGTTAACCTCACTTTCCCCTTATAAACAAAAATATAGGTACTTACAGTAATTTAGGTAGTTAAATTAAATGCATCCTTTACAGTAATGTGAATTACTCGCATTGAAATTGTATAATTTGCAATTTATAAGTTATTTGTGTAACGACAGGCCGTGAAGCTGAACTATTGAGGCTGTAACAAAAGGTAATGAGAGGGCCCGATTAGTCTGAAAACGGCTGTTACGACATTTTTCATAAATTTTCTAGTTTTAATTATTGAATTAACATTGCATGAATGGTTCAATTAATCACATTAGTTATGAAAATTTAACCTCAAATAATAAATCATAACATTTGAAATTAGCGTCGATTGCCTTAGGGAGTTTTCGTATTTCAATGTTGATGTCAGGTTTGCTCCAGCTTGTCGGTACTATGTGTTTCTAGGGGCTATACAAAATAGCATTTCATGTTGTTTTTGTCTTCTCACTTCAATCTATACGGTATATTTCTTTGTGTCTCATTTCTGACAAAGATAGGTCCACAGAGTACAAGGTTTATTAAGTGAATAGGTTACCTCAATGAACAGATTTACTTCGATTGGTTGAGTAAGGCTACGTCATCGTCAGTCTTTTTAGATACGCCTACCATTAAATTTAAATTAGAATATTCAAATTTTAATATATTTTATAAGTGTATGAATTAAGTTCTTGGTATTATGTACATTTCTTTTTGAAAGTAACTAATTGCAGTATTTTCGTTTCATAGTTCTATACAAAAAAGTTCAAAAGTGTTACTTATTACAATAAATTATACCTACAAGTAGGTAGATCTTTTTAAATTTTAAGATAGGTAATACGAATTCCGTTGTAAAGTGATGTGGACGGTATATTTTATGCTTACTTATAAACAAAGCAAGTTATTACGTAAACTATTCTTATTTCGTGCCTATTTATTCTCTGTTGAACTCGTATTTCTCTATTTGTTAGTACAGTTTCGGTCGGTCTTGCAATACTGCATAACAGGTATTTAGAAAAAGTTTTGTGGGATCAAATTGTAAGTAGCAAAGAAAACTTTCTTTTCGTAGATATTTGTAGCAGTTTTTCTTTTAAATATTTCATTCGTAGGTTAGGTGTGTATTTATTTGTGTATATTCGTAGTTTTTTTTCTTTGAAAACGTAGTCCTTTATCGAGTCTTAGAACAATGTAAAAAAGGTGTAAATATGAGTGAACTATTTGAAAATACTAATGAAACGATGAAAAAGACGTATTAAAACAAAATACTGGACACGACACCTGACATCTCCTGCAAATAGCTACGTTCCTAGAGGATTTTAGAAATTTGGATCAGCCGGTTCGGTTTGTTTTGCCGCTTATGAAAAAGAAATATAAGTATGTATGAGGAAATGTAATTTGAAAGAGAAAGAAAATTTTAGCGTTATTCAAGTAGGTAATGTAATAGAAAATGAAAGAATTTTTGTAACAGTTTATGTAGTTTTTGTTAAGAAACACAATAATTCACACTGCAAGTGTGCAACAGACAAATATATTACCTATGCAACAGACTGAGAGCGCGCTATAACGTGAAATGTCGCGCGACTGGCAGTGACGTTGCACCCTCCCTGCACGCTGCGCGCGATCACCTACAAGCTATGCGATTGAGGCAACCTATTCACTTAATAAACCTTGCACAGAGTATTCTTTCAGTGTGTTTTCTGCCAATTTCAGTGTACGTTTTCAATAAAAGTGAATAGATAGTTCTATTTTTCTGTTTTCAATCTTCGCATTTTTCTCTTTTTTCATGATCCCTTTTAAATATGTCTACTTTTCTTCGAGGAATAGTCTCTATACAGTATTTCATTTATTTTTATTCTTAGTAACCTCTTGCCTTTTGGTAAAAATTTTTTTCATTTCCATTCTGATATTTGTATTTCTTTTCTCATTCACCACAGGATTTATTACATCAGATAATTGGCGATGGGTTTCTAATATAGAAAAGCTGGAATTCTTTTTACCGCCTGCCATATAAAGTAGTCTATTTAAAATGTCGGTGCACTCCGTTAATATTGATTGTTGAAACTTGAAATGGGTTCTCTCTCCATGTTAATTTGCTCAAACGCCATTTAAAGTAATAAACCAATATTACTTTTTGTTATATTGTCTAATTCTCGTTTCTACTACAAAATAACACATGTTCCTTTAAAAAAACACATACCATATTTCGATGCTTATCAAACTTTGTTATTTTCCAAGAGAGAGCAAAATGAAATTTTGTATATATAAATTCTCAATTTGTATAAGACAAACTTTGAGTTTTTTTTTTTGTGCGCAAGAAAATTGCAATATTCAAGTAAATGAGTACTGTTTTATTACGTTACAAGATTGTGTTATTTTAATAAAAGGCAGTTCATATTTTAATATTTAAAAGTTTAGTAACGCAAAACACATTAACGGTATTGTAATAATCAAAGTTTTGACATATACATATAATTCTGTTACCCATATTTTCAGTACCTATTCAATTAACATGGAAATTAACTAAAAATATAAATAAATCGGATTTTATTTTATACCTTCATATTTCCTATATCTACGGCAAAATTGGATCCATAAAACATTTTTTTTCTAGCAGCCGAATGAATCATAAAAATCGTGATAAATTTATCTTTATAGGTAGCGGACATTTAATGAAGTTTCATTATTTCCCCAATCGTGGCAAACAAAATAATTGGTCAGCACCTAAAGCTTCATTTGCATTAAACTGTAACGTTTTCATAGTAATTAATTAATAGACAAACAATGATCTTCATTTAACCTTTGAATACTGTAACTGAACGAAAAGTGAACTACCTACCAAAACATTACATGCAAAAGTTAGTTAACTTTATCAACGTGTTTCCCTTCTTCTATCCTTCATCTAACACAAAAAGTTCACTGGAGCTGTAATTTGTTTTAAATAAAGTAATCCAAACACTAACGACCGCCATGCTGCTTCTTTTCATCCTTTTTCCTTCCTTAATAATTTCAAAATTGAACAACACGACACAATATTCCATATAATCATTTAAATTCATCAGTTAATTTTTAAGGTCGCGGCAATTAATAAAAGTTTTATTAATAGATTCAAGTTATAATTGCAATTTACATAACAATGGCATTTAAATAAACAGTTCGAGGTTGGCATTTTTTCATTATTTTATTTAGATCGCTAAAAGAATAATGCATTTCCCACCTTTTTAGATTTTAGGTTTGCATAATTTGCATAAATAAAGTACGGTAAATGGCAATGAAACTCGACATATTATATTATATCCAAAATGCATTAGCAAAAATTTTGCAATGCCTTTATTTCAAGTTTCTGTCTACTAATAATGAAATAAAGAAATTTTTTTCAAGTGCAAAACCCCTCTTATTCAACAATATAAGACCACTGAAAAGCTTGTCATGAAAAATGTAGCGAACCGAACTTTGGACTGGAAGCTGATAGAAATATGACTTGTAAGGTCTAGGAAATTGTGCTATGACACATTGTGAGAAGCATGGGCGCCCATAAGGAGGGGCAAGAGGGGCAGCCCCCTCCCGGGCTCGGACTCTAAGTAGTAATATTTTCTTAAATAATTTCAGAACAATGATCAAGTGATTAAGGTGGTACATGAGTGACCTTGCAGACAACTACAAGCACTTCCAAAATGTAAAAAAAACGTTTTCATGCAGGGGCAAATACTACTTGTTTTTTTTACATTTCTTCAAAATAAAGTTCGTTATCAGCCATTTATAACTTCACTTCACTTCATTTTTAGCTTAATGATGACCAAGCAAATCGAAACAAGTTATAATACCATCTCTCTAATAAATTTTTGTTATAGAGGACGTGTTTTCCAATTGATTGCAAAATATATATCTACTTGTTTTGCCAATCCGGTCAAGTGTTCCACCACTGTTTATTGCATTTCCGCCATTTTCAAATGCATTTTTTATGTGTAACTTCACCATTTCATAGCCAAACCATTTTTTTTTAATTTAGCACACCATTTATTTCTTTTTTAAAGGTTTCATTCAAAGAACTAAGAAAGCTTTTCGTTTATTTTTTATTCCATATACTCGTAATCATTTTCCTTTAGTGTCCTCAACGTCGTTATGTAATAGCAAATGTTTATACAATTCGCAAATCATCTGGTAAGCTTTTGGAATAAAGGCTTTCTGATGTAAAAGGCAATGGTTGAATGAAGTATTAGAATTCTGCTCTTTTGCATTTATTGGGCTATTCATATGCGGATCTCTGTCTATGCAAAATTCAACATATAAAATTGCTCAACGTGTCTAGGCACCGTAATTCTCAGTCACTTTGCTTCTTGAGGACATTCCCTTTCTGACTGGCACCATTAACTGTCTTTCTTTTTGCTACAGATCTTTACCTAACTGTGAAGTGCTGTTGGTTGCTAGAGAATAATGAGAACATGAACTAATTGTTCTATGTGCTAAGGAAATCAACTGACGCAAATGTTCAGTTTCAGGTCATTGATCGTAACAAAACCATGTATTTAAATACGCGTTTTTGTTGGTGAACAAAAGCGTTAAATTAATTTTTTATTTCAGCTTCTCGTAATAAATCTTTTTCTTTAGAGGGCCTCGGTATATTAAATTAAAGATTCAATCAATGTGATCTTCTGTAACCTACACTTGATACACATCTTCAATTCTTCGGCTGACCTCAAAGGAAGTGGTCCAGATCCACCTTTTCCACTAGACAATAGGCTCAGCACAAGGCTAGAAGAACTTGATGTTAGATTTAGATCTTTGCGCAGCGTAATGCACGAAGATCCTGTGTTTGAGCGTGGTCATCCTTTTTGTGTACTGCACACTAAACAAGCACAGGTATTTCCTTGATAGTCATGTACACTAGTGTACCTGATCGGATCACGCTCTTATAGAAATTCCTACATAGGTGGCAGGAGAGCACATAACATCTTTATAAGCCTATCCTGAACTTATCACAACTGAAATAATCTTACGTGTGTCCCACATCAAGTGACGTAGTGTCGGACGACTGTAATCAAGGAGGTAGCACAAAGGGCACGAATAGGCTGAATCGAGAATTCAGAAATTTGTAATAAAGGCTCTTTTGCATTACAAATCTGTTTATCAAACTAGTCATACAGTTTTCTCAAATCATTATAATGGGTGTTCCAATTTGAGGTTAATTTTTAAATTTGCCGCCATTTATATTCTTTGTACTAGAATAAAAAGTTTTTTTTAAATTTTGTGAAAGTTATGCAGAAGTTCGTAAACAATATGCAAGAGAAAATTGTCCGCCAAATGTTACCATTGGGAAATTGTTCAAAAGTTTGTGGAAAGAGGTTCAGTAAAAGATGAAAAAAGCAGAAGTTATCATCGTAGTGGACGTTCAGAAAAAAATATTGCAGCTCAAGAACCAAAAAAATCAATCCGTCAACGTTCACAGCAATTAAACATTCCAAAAACTATTTTATTCAGAATTTTGCATAAAGATATTCATTTAAAGGCTTACAAGATTCATATAACACAAGAAATGTAGCCAACAGACTTTGGTTGATGTCGGTCGTCTGTTCGTTAATTGGACGATTGGACCATACAACAGAAACTTGATAATGTGAATTTTTTCAACTAAACCATCGTCAGCGATAAAGCAGATTTTGAATTGGGTGGATGTTAACAAGCTAAATTTTCGGAGGCGGGGTGAAGAAAATTCACGAGAAATAATGGAAAAACCGATGCATCCATTGAAAGCAACTCTTTGGCGTTGTTTTTGAACTGGTGGAGTGATTGGTTCATACTTTTTGGAAGATGACGATGGAAATGCTGTTGCTGTGAATGGTGTTCGATATTGAACGATGATTAATTACTTTTTATGGAATTAATTGAAGCATATTGATGTGAAGAATATATGATTTCTACAGGATGTTGCAACATGCCATGCAGCAATGGAAACAATCGATCTTTTGAAACAGAAATAAAGAAAGAAAGATAATTAAACAGAATAAAGACGATAGACGAAGTCATTAACACAATATACGAGTAAAATCAATGCAAATACTAACTTCATAGAGTCGACAAAACGCAGAAAGGAAGCATTACTATAGTATTTTCAACGAGTTTTCCAATGCACGTCACAAAATTTATGACGTTATTTTACTACAATGTTGACAGATATTCTTTGCACTATTGGAACGATCCACTGATAGTGTAATTTAGGACAGAAAAGTAAGCAAATTTGAAAAATCGGAATATATAAATGTACGTAAACAACGAAAGCACAACAATAATATAATCTTAAATTTACAACACAAATATTAAACAAAGAGTAAAGCAGGTTTGGAGCAGGTTTGGCATCGTTGGTTTTCAGTACCAACACTAACATTGAAAATTTACTTTTTTTAACCGTGAATAACGTACGTGATCAAGATTTTTATTTTGGTATGTCATTTTATTTCGTTAATGACGTGCATTGGCGAACTCGTTGAAAATACTATATAACAGATCTTGATCTTGCTACACTGCCACGTTGTATAAATTCTCAGAAATTTGAACTTTTACGAAAATAGAAGACTGTGTTTTTTTAATGAGGACTTTTGTTCTATGCGCTGAAAGAATTAAACAATACAAATATTGAATTTCGAGATATTGTTGGCAACAAAGAGAATCCTTACTCATTTTACATTGTATTTAAAAAACGAAATGGCTTCCTAGTGAAAATCAATCAAATCTGAAATTACTATTTGTAAGCAAAACCAGATATGTCAAACTTTTTACCGTTCTACCGTAGGTATTATTTACCATTTAGTCAGTTTCCAGATATCGTTAGTGTGATGCTATACCTAGAGAATAGTTTATGTAAAATTCCTTTATCAAAGTTCGATAATTTGTTAGAAAATAGTTTAAAGTACTATCTTGAATAGGTATAGCAAAAGTTGTGAGATTATTTGCAATATACCCGCTATATACATCGTCAATACAGAATTCCCGTGGGTTCAAAGTGTATCTGATACCGGGGGGTTAGATTAGGTTTCTATACTGCAGTAATGTATTTTCAATGGAACGCGCTTGCAGTAGCTCGTTCGTATATGTTGTGTTAGTTTACGCTTACCCCTTTGCACGGATTACGTTAAAGCTTACACACACTTCCACGTTACAAGAATATCAGGTGCAATTTCTATTTACTCCCTTCCTAACCCTAACACAAACACATATTTAAATGCTTTGCTAAAGGTACAATTACAACCCCATTTCAATTCGAACTTAGCACAATACATTAAAATTTATCAGCCATTTTTCCCATTCGCCTACATGCATGACTCTAGTTAAAATGAAACGTTACAGTATATATTTTAATCAACTTCTACCCTTATCAGATTGTGAAACACGTACACGATAATATTTTTGTAAAAAAAAAGCTCTATCTTTTTCGTGCATTTATTTATAAATTGATTAAAATCACTCTTTACACAGAATATTTTCGGTAAAGTCCTCACGTATTACTATGTCATTATAATTCCATGCCGCTTTTAAATCAGATATGATATTCGGTTTAAGGCTAGGATTTAAACCGTAATAATTCATATTAAAACATGGATTGGATAAAATTTTATCTATACTCCTCGAAGGGAAAGGAATATAGTTTATTTCCATACAATTATCTAATTTATGTCACTTCTACATCAGGACTAAATGTAAAGGTTATCGCACCTACAATGTAGTACAAGGAAAAGTTTTCGATTTACTTACCGCAGTGTTATACTTGTAAGTAAATAAATAAATGCCTACAGAAGTTTTGTGTAAACATTGTTACATCTTAAAAATGTGAAAGTCCCACTTGAAATGATCACTTTCGTAAGGTCAAATTTATCTTAGATTACTGACATTTCTTATATTATTATGTACAAGGTATTTCGCTTCCAGTTTTCACTCAGTTCAAGAATGGCAATTTATTACACTTTTCGTACATCAAACTTCAATTCACAGATTGAACATTTACAAAAAGAATATCGCGTGACCACTCTCATAATATAACCCTCACGAATTATTTGTCATTTTCTCCCCCAAAACGTCATTCGATGCGCCCACAAATTAAATTTGCATTAATTTATAGCAAGCAAGTGCTGGGGGTCGTTAAGTAACATTCCTCTAACTTTCGGACCGACTGTCAATATAATTTATATTTTTGTTATAGTGCTATTTAAATTAGCCGTCAACGTAAAATACCTGCATTTGTTGACATTTACCATATATTTATGTATACAACTACCTGATTTCGCAGACAGAATCTCATGAATTTTAGGTTTTATTACGTCACGAATCTAATTTACATTTTAGTTTGCGGTGAGTCATTCGTATTTGCTTTTGTTTCAATTATTTAAATGAAACAGTTCTAAATTTGGCGATCGGAACATTTTTAAATAAATAGTAAATATCTTGCAAAATCGGGAAGATATCGAATCTTTACGGTTAACAGTAAAAAAGTGTGTAGCGCTTATTTGCACACTTTTAATTTAAAAGTGTACTTAATACAACGTTTTTACAAGTAATACTTCCAGAGAGAACTCTAATTTCTTCATCTTACACCTCGACTATTGCACTCTAAAGGCTATATCCTCAGCATAGCTGTTTTTCAGGATAGCCCAGTATGCTTAATTGAACGCAAAATTAAGGTTAAAAGTGGTAGAAAAAGAGTGGGAACAGTGCTTTAAAGATGTCGGTGCACATTAGGATTTTTTTTTGTTTGAATTATGTAAATGAAACAGTTCTAAATTTTGCGATCGGAACATTTTTAAATATAATAGTAAATATCTGGTAAAATCGGGAAGATATCGAATCTACGGTTAACAGCAAAAAAGTGTGTAGCCCTTTGCACACTTTTAATTTTAAAGTGTAATTAATACAAGGTTTTTACAAATAATCCTTCCAGAGAGAACTCTAATTTCTTCATCCTATACCTCGACTATTGCACTCTAAAAGCTATATCCTCAGCATAGCTGTTTTTCAGGATAGCCCAGTATGCTTAATTGAACGCCAATTTAAGGTTAGCAGTGGTAGAAAAAGAGTGGGAACAGTGCTTTAAAGATGTTGGTGCACATTAGGATTTTTTTTTTGAATTATGTAAATGAAAGTTCTAAATTTGGCGATCGGAACATTTTTAAATATAATAGTAAATATCTGGTAAAATCAGGAAGATATCGAATCTACGGTTAACAGCAAAAAAGTGTACACTTTTAATTTAAAAGTGTAATTAATACAAGGTTTTTACAAATAATCCTTCCAGAGAGAACTCTAATTTCTTCATCCTACACCTCAACTATTGCACTCTAAAGGCTATATCCTCAGCCTAGCTGTTTTTCAGGATTGCTCAGTAGGTATGCTTAATTGAACGCAAGATTAAGGTTAGCAGTGGAAGAAAATGAGAGGGAACAGTGCTTTAAAGACGTTGGTCACATAAGGATTTTTTTTGTTTCAATTATTGAAATGAAGCAGTTCTAAATTTGGCGATCGGAACATTTTTTAAATATAATAGTAAATATCTGGTAAAATCGGGAAGATATCGAATCTACGGTTAACAGCAAAAAAGTGTGTAGCCCTTTGCACACTTTTAATTTAAAAGTGTAATTAATACAAGGTTTTTACAAATAATCCTTCCAGAGAGAACTCTAATTTCTTCATCCTACACCTCAACTATTGCACTCTAATGGCTATATCGTCAGCTTAGCTGTTTTTCAGGATTGCCCAGTAGGTATGCTTAATTGAACGCAAGATTAAGGTTAGCAGTGGAAGAAAATGAGAGGGGACAGTGCTTTAAAGACGTTGGTGCACATTAGGATTTTTTTTGTTTCAATTATTGAAATGAAGCAGTTCTAAATTTGGCGATTGGAACATTTTTAAAATATAATATTAATATCTGGTAAAATCGGGAAGATATCGAATCTACGGTTAACAGCAAAAAAGTGTGTAGCCCTTTGCACACTTTTAATTTAAAAGTGTAATTAATACAAGGTTTTTACAAATAATCCTTCCAGAGAGAACTCTAATTTCTTCATCCTACACCTCAACTATTGCACTCTAATGGCTATATCGTCAGCTTAGCTGTTTTTCAGGATTGCCCAGTAGGTATGCTTAATTGAACGCAAGATTAAGGTTAGCAGTGGAAGAAAATGAGAGGGGACAGTGCTTTAAAGACGTTGGTGCACATTAGGATTTTTTTTGTTTCAATTATTGAAATGAAGCAGTTCTAAATTTGGCGATTGGAACATTTTTAAAATATAATATTAATATCTGGTAAAATCGGGAAGATATCGAATCTACGGTTAACAGCAAAAAAGTGTGTAGCCCTTTGCACACTTTTAATTTAAAAGTGTAATTAATACAAGGTTTTTACAAATAATCCTTCCAGAGAGAACTCTAATTTCTTCATCCTACACCTCGACTATTGCACTCTAAAAGCTATATCCTCAGCATAGCTGTTTTTCAGGATAGCCCAGTATGCTTAATTGAACGCCAATTTAAGGTTAGCAGTGGTAGAAAAAGAGTGGGAACAGTGCTTTAAAGATGTTGGTGCACATTAGGATTTTTTTTTTGAATTATGTAAATGAAACAGTTCTAAATTTGGCGATCGGAACATTTTTAAATATAATAGTAAATATCTGGTAAAATCGGGAAGATATCGAATCTACGGTTAGCAGCAAAAAAGTATGTAGCCCTTTTAATTTAAAAGTCTAATTAATACAACGTTTTTACAAATGATCCATCCAGAGAGAACTATAATTTCTTCTTCCTGCATCTCGACTACTGCACTCTAAACTAAAGCCTATATCCTCAGCATTGCTGTTCTTCAGGATAGCCCAGTATGCTTAATTGAACGAAAGATTAAGGTTAGCAGTGGTAGCAAAAGAGAGGAAATAGTGCTTTAAAGACGTTAGTACACCTTAGGATTAGAAAATGCTGTTATCATTCTGCTGTATCGATAACATATTTTTTATTTGCTGTTAATCAGGTTTGTAGCTGTTACGTGAAGCTTTAACATTTATGGAAGAAGAAGAGACAGCTAAACGCGTTTGGGTAAACTTTATTTAATATGGTTTAATATTAAATAAAGTATACCGAAACGCTTTTAACTGTCTCTTCTTCTTCCATAAATGTTAAATATTTTTTATTCTTCTTCTGAAGGTGTTTAACGATGGGGTTAAAAACAAGTCTGAATACTTATTTATGTATCTATATTTGAAACTTCATTGAAACTTGGCGATTTTATGTCGGGGAATAGTGAAACTGTTGATATCTCGAAGTTGAAGGTTGTGTGCTAACTATCGTAGAAATAAACTATAGAGATTTATCCTTCAAGTTGTACAAGAAGCACAAATATTGCAATAAAAATCTTTCTTCTACTTTCAATATACAATGACAGTTATAATAAGGGGTGACTGTCAAAGGAAACTGTCAAAAGTGTACTCTCTAAGAGACGCAAACTTATTTTTAACCTCAATAGTTAAGAATTGACTATAGACATTGCTGCAGTAATCGACGTTACTTAAAATAAGAGAGTTACACAAATTCTATTTGGCATGCCGATGTACCTATACAGTGTTTTTCACGACGACCGGCCATTAGACGTTTCTCAAAAATTACAAAAGATAGAATTATGAAATTTTCTAATGAGAGGTTTTTCAACATTACGAGTCCATCTAAAATATTATTATTTTGACAGCACTTTCCGTTATTCCCGAAGTTGATATGAAATTTGTTATTTTAAATTGAACACCCTGTATATTTGCACGTTATTGGATTTTGCGTTTAATTTTAGTTCGTTTTTCTTTAATAAGTCCTACCTCAATTTTATATCGTTTTCGAGAGATTTAGTTTTTATATGAACATTTTTTTTTAAATACCGATACACCCCCGAGTGTATTATGCACAGTTAAATTTATAATTAAAGAACAGTTGTTATTAATTTGTTGAACAGATGGAGGAGAATTCATCAAAAGAATGTATTCTAATTAAGCGTCATACAGGGTGTCCTAAATTATTATTTCAATCGTATTAGATAAAATATCGTAAAACTCAATTGCTTCAAATATTAAAACTCTGTATAGGTATATTTACATTTTTCGATTTTGCAGTCGATCCATTCAAAAATTTAATGTTTAAGCTACTATTTTGCTGTTTAAGAAATACTTATCACTTGGAAATGATCCACACGGTTGTGGGTCGTGCATATCTCTGGTCAAAATATCAATTTTCAGTTACGTTCATCAGAAAAAAAGTAAAACCTTCATTTCAGTTTGGCTGTTTCTTACTAAAAGCACCCGACATTAAGGGTTTCTCAAGTTCCTTATAATTTCTATGTAAGATACTGATCTACCCTACCAGTAGTTTTACTTTGCGAGGACCCTTCCTTAATTCGAAAATTTCTTGGGAGTCTACCGCCCGCAAGGCCGTAGCCAGGGGGGGGGGGATCAAGGGGGTCAGAACCCCCCCCCCCTAAACTCAGTGGAAAATAACAATTTCTTAAACGAAATGTAAATTACATTACGTAGTTTGTAGTTACATCGGGTGGCGTGTAATTGTTAAAATTTGATCCCCCCCCCCCCGAATATTTTTTCTAGCTACGGCCTTGAGTCTACGTGAATTAAATGGTTTCACAAATAATTCCATAAAATTATTTTCAATTTATGCACCTAAAGTAATTTTTTCCTGTTATCATCCACGGATAATGTGCGGTCAGTAATGTAATAGTTATTTACATATGAGTACGGTAAATCAAGGTTTACGTTAACGAGTGAGATGTTTACTGCCGAAGCGTAGCTGAGGCAGGAATTTCGAAACGAGTAACGTAATCTGATTTAACGTACAAATAATGTAAAACATTTTATTTCATACTGGCCATAGATTCATTTCTTAAGAGTTTTTCTATTAACTTTATATAAAATTTGACGTTTCCAAAGTCATGTCACTGCTATGGCAACCTTTGTATTCGGGTACAAAATTTCTAGTACGGTAAAGCTTCATTTACCAGACTCGTATGAGTCTGGTAAAACACAGATTACTAGTCAGTATGAAATAAAAATTATTTCATATCTACAGAAGTGTAGGTTCTCATAAATAAAATGGTTTCACGTAAACTGGTAGAAGTTCAAATGTTAGAGAGACGGTGTTACGATTTGTTTTTCTTGTTTTCATTATAACTTTTCCATCACTACTTCACCTCTGCCAGGTTTATTTAACCTAGTTTAATTCAAGAATTTTAGAAATTTTTTATCACAAACAGCGATAACCTTGTTTTGTTTACCATTATACATTCTAAGAAAAAAATTGTTTTGACGATATAACATTAACAAATTGCTGATTTATCTTGCTAACTTTTTATAATTAAGTATTGTAATCGTGTTGGACGACGTTAGTTATTTACTACTCTTACAAAAAATTGTTTAAAAAGATTCAATTCTAGCTGGAAATCTTCCCCAAAAGGAATTATGTCCAACATAGTACAATGAACGAAACATTAGAGCATGTGAAAACACATCCCTAATACTAATAGTTGAAAGGGAGGATGTGTTATGTTTAATCAATCAAGTAGGACTTTCCGTTCTCATGAATTATGAAATAATGATTTAATTTTGCTTACTTTAGTCTGTATTATCTCAATGTTACTATGGTCAGTAGTTTTTATATCATCTTTATCATTTAACATTTTTAACAATTGAAGGATTGAGGTTCTTAGTTTCCACTTGTCGAATGAACCTGATTTGCCTATAAAACATCAGCTCATTAAATTTTTCTTTGGTTTAATTATGTTTCTTTTATTTTTATTATTTTCAGTTTTCTTTTACAGTTGGCTATCCTGTCGCTCAATTTTGAAAAGTTATTGATCATGAAGTATCCAATAGCTGTAGTAGCTATGTAGAACTACTAGGATTACATACTTTTTTCATTATTTAATTACAAGTAGTGCATTGCCATTTTAAGGTGTCGTAATTGTACACTTAAATAATTAATATTAAAAATTAAAATAATAAAATAAATTAAAATTTAAACAGTAAATCTGTCTTGTGTTGTTCAACGTAGCTACATGTTTAACAAATGTTGGTTAATAATAATTTATTTCAATCATGTTATTAATAACAAATACGCCCATTCTTCATATGATATAAAAAACTTATGGAATCAATGATGGTGGATTGATAGAGACAGAGTCTGTGTAGAATACAAATTTGTAACAATCGTATCGTATCCCATTTTATTATTTAAGTTTCTAGACTATAATTAGTAAACAGGTAGAAGACTTGACTTACACTTAAACATTTATAACAATAGATTCCTATAGTCGATTATGGTTTATTATATCGACTCCGCCATTTTGAGTTGAAAATCTCTGAAAAATCTTGAAATAATTTTTAAGTAAAGTTGATTGACGGAAGAGTGCTTTTATATGATAAAATGTTTGATCTGCACTCTATACTCGACACGCTGTCATCTGTATGTTAATCTGAATTAATTTCGCGAGCTTTTGGAACATTTAAAGAATTCGTTATAATAATAACAAGTAATTGCATTCAATTTCTTTAAATTTTAAATTCAACCCCACACGTTGAGCTGTGCTTAAAATTTTAGCGGAATTACTTGTTATTATTATAATTACTCATTGAATAAAGAATAAAAAACTCTAATTAGAGTTGTAACAACATTTTTTCTAAAACCGCATATAATTAAAAAAGTATCCATAAAATTAACATTAAGTTGTAAATGTTGACATGAATTCTTTTGCTTATCTGAAATAGATAAATGGTGTTGACAGTACTGTTTACTTTCATCTGTAGAGAGGAAAATGTAACTTTCTTCACTACTTTTGTTAAAGAAATAGTAATTTTCCAAGTGACTTTTCACGTCAAAACATCAAACAGTTAATTGTGGGGATTACGTATGTTGCTGAATAAATAAATGTTAATTTTAATTGAATTAAAAATGTCATTGAAGAATGAGAACATTTTCTATTTGTTCTTGATTTAAGCGTCGAAAGTTCTAAAGAAGTATACATCATTTTACTATCGCCGTTTATACTCTTATTTTCTGTTAAAAAAAAAGAGGAATAAATCCCAATTTGCTTAATAAGGCAAAAAAATTTAATCTGAAACTTTTATTCAATAAATCAAAATTAGTAACATCCTTTAAATTCTATCAAAAGTTACATGTTATGATTAATTTCGGTTCACTGGCATAAATCCAAAACGATTATTAAAATATCTCAATATTTGAATGATGTTTCTATTCAAGTTCACTACTATTGGGTAAATTAACAATATCGTTGTTCTACATCTAAATTAAAGTAGAAATTTTTTTCATTTTTAAATTCCTTATTGTTGAGTGGTGGCCAACAGAACACAACTGGCACATTTATCCTTCATCCTGCAGGATATTCTTCCCTTTTATTAGTCGCGGCCCCTCGGTCGGAATTGTTCGGTGGGGGTTTTATTCCAAACTGGGGTCTAGAGAGCGTTTGGATCAAGTCCCGCTTCTACGCGTTATTCAGTTTCAGGCGTTTCAGTAGTCAGTCGTTGTCGAGCGTTTGTTTAGTACATGTAGCTGTAGAGACTTCGCTCGCATGCGTATATTTTTTAATAAACATTTCCTTTTTTTTGTTATTATGTTTTAGTCCGGTAATTTTTTGTTTTCTACCCACCTTTGGATTAAGTGCTCTTATTTAATAATTTGGTGATTTTTTGTGTGAGAAAATGATCGCAAAATTGTTGAGGATTTTTTGGGCAAACATCGTAAGGAAATATGTAAGTATGTACGTTACTGTATTATTTAAGACGTTTGAACTTGAAGGATGTGTTATTTTTAAACTATTACGTTATTTAAACATGATGAATTTATTTATTTTAGATTTACACATTGTTGTTAGGCAAACGTTATAAGTATGAAGTTTTCCCTTAACTAAATTTATTCCGCAGCGCTTAGTTTTGTAATATTTATTCATAAAGTTTCAAGGATTCTAACCTTTGAAATGGTGAGGTTACGTAGTTTTTTTTTCTCAGTGGTTGTAATCAATATTTAATAGGATTTTACATCACGTCCCAGTACGGTGTTATCATTTATTTTCGTTTTTCTTACACATTCCTTCGTCGGCACCCTCTCGATTTTCCCTCCCAAGCCAAGCCTTTATTTATTGCGCGGTTAAAGATAATCCTCAAGAATTTTAGTGTATACATTTTTTTTATCCCATATATCCTTCACTGCAAACTTTACTTGCGTAATTATTATTCACCTAACTTATGTATGTACATAAATTAATTCCGAAATAAGGAAACTTTTTTCCCTTTCTTTTTTAAACCAATCAAATTGAATTAAAGTTCTTTAATTTATTTCCGTACAAAAAAATTGATTCATTTATCGGTTAGTGTTCCACACTTTACATGAAATATTATGTGAAATGGTGAAAAACTTCCTTTGTATAAAACTGTATTGATGTAAACAAATTTCAAACGTATTTTACATTAAAAAAGTTTGTAATGGCAAATTGATTGGAATAATGTTTGCCTTCAGAACGTAAATACGAACAGGTAAATATTTGTCGGCCACCATAACAATCGTAATCTATGAATATTGAAAATACTGAAATTCCCACAGAACAAATTTTGAAAATTATATTGAAATTACGTTTTCTATAACGAGTTCCATTTTCTGTATGTACATTGTACATATTTTCAATTGTTAACATTACGGTCTACTATCAATAATAATCAAAATGCCACCCTTTCGCTGAAGTTTGTTTAAATTAAATTATGCACCCGTCAACAGTTCTTGGTTTTCACTTTAGTGACTTTTTTTTTGTTAATTCACACCTTCTCAAATGGCAACTTTACACATGTACCTATAGTAGTACAAAAGTGTAGTAGCGTGTAGCTACATTACATATAGCCCAGTCAATAAAGGCCGAAAAGTGCCATTTGTCGCAACAAATTAGGGGAAAGCTGAATTTTTTATATGTGATACACCGTTATGAGACATGTATTTTCTCAAAAGTCCCCGCCTCTCCCCCTTGTGCTTCTCCCCCAATCACCCCTAACAGCTTACAAATGCATAGTTTCACTAGATTGATTACAAGTTCTTTAATATTCGTCGTAGAGAATTAATTTTTTTTTTATTTTGTTCCTTAATACCCATAAAAAGTATCTTATTCTTATAAACTTTTCGTTAAAGTTGATATTAAGGGACCTATAAAACAACAAACACAAAAAAAACGGTTTCTCGAAGCACGTGAATTTACTTTATTACCTATATTTTGGTTGTTAATTAAAATACACAAAAATGGTTCAAATAAAACTTTTAGTGTGTATCTTTAGCTTCAAGATGATGTGGTTCATTGCTTGTTTAAGTTTATCGCTTGCGCTTGGGACGTCGTCATAGAGAGCGCTTGCACTCCGCTTCAGTGGTCCGACGTATACGCTTAGCCCAGTAAAATGGGAAAATTTGAATGAAATTAATGGTTACAGCTTTGAAAATTTGGGAACAGGCTTGTTTTGTGATCCCTTTGAAGTGTTCAAAAGTCCCCATCCGTACCCCCCCTCCGAGAGAAATGGGGGGCGAAAAGTGTCAAAAAAATAGGATTTCGTAAATAACTGAAAAAGTATCAATTTTATCAAAAACAAAAACGTTAAGAAAGTTGTAGCTGACAAAATTCCGCACATTTTCATTTTTTATTTTTGTCTCTACGACCAATAGGAGCCGAGATAGATTTTTTTAAATGTCGACTGTTTTGCGGCGAAACGTTAACACGGGCGCGCTTCGCTTATATCTCGAGAATGGCCATGCGTATCGCAAAATTCTTCAAATAAAAGTTGTAGAGAATTTAATTACGAATAATTTTCTTTTTTAAACATTTCCGTACGATTAATATTGACAGAGATATAATCATTTAAACCTTTTCTAAGACACAATCGCTGCTCGTTTAGCATAATAAAATCAATAATAAGTCGAAAACTATTGATTCTACGTACTTAGTGCATATAATGAAAGTTGTAGAGAATTAAATGTTGAATCTATATGTATACACGAAATATCATTTTGGTGATCTTTATAAGGCGATGGAGGAAGAAATAATGAAAAATTCTCATTTTCAAGCGTTTCTTTGCAAATAACTATGTTTTGACTACTTGTAGACAGTAAAGTGTAAAAAATTGTTTTGACTTTTCCAAGTATCAGAAGTTATTCTCTGATCATTTATGAGTAAATTAAGATATATTTTTACAATAAAGTGCAACTTGCGAACGATTTATTGTATTGTATTACCTTTGTACCTATATATACATATAAAGTACTGAAAATAGGATAAAACCAATTTTTAACAAAAATTTAACGGCCATTTTTAGCGAAAATCGGGATTCTTAATAAAATGTCAATTTTTGAGTATAGATACCTTCAAACAGCTGTAACTAGCGAACTAAGTATTTGTCGTACGAACTTCTGCCGACACTCATTTTACAGGTACGTTAATTATCTTTAATTATCTTTAAAAAACTATACACTTTACTGTCTACAAGTAGTCAAAACATAGTTATTTGCAAAGAAACGCTTGAAAATGAGAATTTTTCATTATTTCTTCCTCCATCGCCTTATAAAGATCACCAAAATGATATTTCGTGTATACATATAGATTCAACATTTAATTCTCTACAACTTTCATTATATGCACTAAGTACGTAGAATCAATAGTTTTCGACTTATTATTGATTTTATTATGCTAAACGAGCAGCGATTGTGTCTTAGAAAAGGTTTAAATGATTATATCTCTGTCAATATTAATCGTACGGAAATGTTTAAAAAAGAAAATTATTCGTAATTAAATTCTCTACAACTTTTATTTGAAGAATTTTGCGATACGCATGGCCATTCTCGAGATATAAGCGAAGCGCGCCCGTGTTAACGTTTCGCCGCAAAACAGTCGACATTTAAAAAAATCTATCTCGGCTCCTATTGGTCGTAGAGACAAAAATAAAAAATGAAAATGTGCGGAATTTTGTCAGCTACAACTTTCTTAACGTTTTTGTTTTGATAAAATTGATACTTTTTCAGTTATTTACGAAATCCTATTTTTTTGACACTTTTTCGCCCCCCATTTCTCTCGGAGGGGGGGTACGGATGGGGACTTTTGAACACTTCAAAGGGATCACAAAACAAGCCTGTTCCCAAATTTTCAAAGCTGTAACCATTAATTTCATTCAAATTTTCCCATTTTACTGGGCTAAGCGTATACGTCGGACCACTGAAGCGGAGTGCAAGCGCTCTCTATGACGACGTCCCAAGCGCAAGCGATAAACTTAAACAAGCAATGAACCACATCATCTTGAAGCTAAAGATACACACTAAAAGTTTTATTTGAACCATTTTTGTGTATTTTAATTAACAACCAAAATATAGGTAATAAAGTAAATTCACGTGCTTCGAGAAACCGTTTTTTTTGTGTTTGTTGTTTTATAGGTCCCTTAATATCAACTTTAACGAAAAGTTTATAAGAATAAGATACTTTTTATGGGTATTAAGGAACAAAATAAAAAAAAAATTAATTCTCTACGACGAATATTAAAGAACTTGTAATCAATCTAGTGAAACTATGCATTTGTAAGCTGTTAGGGGTGATTGGGGGAGAAGCACAAGGGGGAGAGGCGGGGACTTTTGAGAAAATACATGTCTCATAACGGTGTATCACATATAAAAAATTCAGCTTTCCCCTAATTTGTTGCGACAAAAAACCTTCATTGACTGGGCTAATATTCATTTATATTGTGCATTCGCATGCTATGATTAGGTACATTGCATGGCACTGGGAAATACTTTTCGTTTTTTTTCATTTGTTTTATTGTTCCTTTGATTGGGTCCATTCGTGCACCTCATTCAAAGGAAATAAATTATCCTTTTTTCGTACTTAAACCATTTACTCTTAAATGGGAAACGCACCGCCACTAGTGACGTGTGTACAAATGTCTTCATTTACAAATAACGCCAGTAGAACCGAGGCACTTGTTCCCCCCCCGTTTTTGTCTGGGGCCACTTGTTCCCCCCCCCGTTTTGACGTCACTGTGTGATGTAAGGCTCACGTGGTCGGCGTGATTTTGACCTTGACGATTACGTGACTGATGATTAATATGGATGCTGACGTTTACGTGATTGATGATTAATATGGATGCTGTAAATCTTGTGTGAGATTGTGTGTAATCTTATGTAATCTGAGTCGCTTAGGATGCTGTAATTTAATCTTGTTGCGTAACATTGTGTGTAATCTTAGTAATTTATCTTTAGGGATGATTCTGGATGCTGGATGGCTTTTCTGGATGCTGGATGGCATTTCTGGATGTCCTTTTGATTTTTGGTTTCTTAAGGCCTTTTTGGCTTTCCAGGATAATTTCCTGAATGCCTTTTTTAGCTTTTCTGTATATTTTTTCTTAACGCCTTTCCTTTCACCCACGTGGGGGGCGTTATTAATGTCCTTTTGGCATTCCTGGGGTGACTTTTCTGGAAAATGCCCTTTTGGCAAGATTTTTCGTCCACGTGGGGGACGTCATTAATGTCCTTTTGGCATTCTTGGATGACTTTTCTGGAATGCCTTTAAGCTTTCCTGGATGACTTTCTGGAATGCTCCGTTGTCTTTTTTCCGAATGACTTTCTGGAATGCCCTTTTGGCTTTCTGGATGCCCGTAGAAGTGAGACACCTCGCCCCTCCACTTTTTCTGACGTCACAAGCCCCGCCCCTTTTTCCCGTCACTGTAAGGCTCACGTGGGCGGCGTGATTTTGACCTTGACGATTACGTGGGTGATGATTAATATGGATGCTGACGTTTACGTGTCTGATGATTAATATGGATGCTGTAAATCTTGTGTGAGATTGTGTGTAATCTTATGTAATCTGGAAAAAGTCGCTTAGGATGCTGTAATTTAATCTTGTTGCGTAACATTGTGTGTAATCTTATATAATCTAGACAAGATGCGCATACTTTTTTTTGATTTAAGATGATGATTTTGGTCTAGATGTAGTGTCTGTTGGTTATTTTTCGGATGCTGAAATTAAATTGATGAGATTTGATTTTAGATATGGGTAAATAAAATCATGTAGTGTCTTTTTGACTTTGATATTGAATTAAGATTATGGATTGAGGGTCTTAAGTGAGGGTTTTTTATATTCGGTCGCAAAAAATAGGTACTCCGAGTTGGGCGATGTAATTTTTCTGAATGATGTAATTGTTATCGAATTATTTTGATTAAGGAATGCTGTATGAAGTTAAAATTATAATTCCTCGTAATCTAAGTCTGATAATATTTGTTGTCTTCGCATAACATATTTAGTCATAGAAATATTGGAAATTTTTAACAGTCGCACCTGAGGGTTGGAGTTGTTTGTTAGTTTCGTCGTACCCTGGGGCTGGGAATATTTGTTTATTTATTCGGTGTTGTCTTCATACAAGAATGTAAAAGCAATTTTGAGTTTCTTTTTTTAACTTGTTGATTCAGAATTTTATTAAGATTACCATTAAAGTAAGATCTATTGTACAAAAACTTAGTAATTCTTTTGTTTTTTTATTAAACAGCTGATAGTAAATGTGCATTTTTCACGCAAATTTTTGTCCGTCAAATTGTATTGTTCACGTAGGTATTTGTTTAATAGTAAATGTAAATGTAACAAATTCCGTTAATATAATTAATTAATGATAATGTAAACTTACCATCATAATAATAATAGTTTTTACACTAATTACTTTTTAAAATTAAATGAAATCTGAATTGATAATAATAATCACTTTTTCAATTTATAAACAATTCAATTGTAAGTCGGTTATCCAAGTATTAAAATTTGATATTATAGTTAGAAAAAACATGCGACATAATTTACGAGCGCACTTCAAAGGTAAACTAACAGTGTCTCCCAATAAAATCAACAATTTAAAAAAATTGCCGTATTAAGGTAATAACAACAAGAATGTAGTATGTAATACGCTATTCTAATTTCACTCAACAAGTACGATGGGTTATTTTTATTTCTATCTTTCTCTCTATCATTATCTCTTATATACATTACATATTAATGAGTTTAATCAAAAATTACTAAATTTGTACCATTATAAATGCACACAGGACTATTGTACGTAAAATTTCAAAGTTAATTGCGATGCAAATTTTTTTATTTTACTTAATTCAAATTTCAGTACATATTTCTTTTTTATGCAATTTGTAAGTTAGTACCTACGAATATGTAGGTATTGGTTAAGATTATGAATTACCGCTATTAACATACACGTCGATTTAATGAATTTGAATCGAGACTAATGATAGTAGGGTGATTACTAAAATTCCTTTCTGAATGCCCTTTTGACTTTTCTGGATGATTTCCTGGTTCCTGAATGCCTTTTTGGTCTTTCTGGATGACTTCCTCAATGCCCTTTTGACTTTCCTGGATGTCCCCTTTGGATAACGTCCTTTTGGCTTTCTGGATACCTTTTTGGCTTTCCTGGATGTTTTTTCTTAATGCCTTTTTGGCTTTTCTGGATAATTTTCTGAATGCCTTTTCGGCTTTCCCAGATGATTTCCTGAATGTCTTTTTGGCTTTTCTGGATGCCCTTCTGTTGCAAAACATTTTATGCTTTTGTATACATTTTGTCATTTTTGAAACAAAAGCATCTTATCTCCTGAATTAGTTTTCTTAGAAGTATGTCCACGAATCAAAACTAAGAAACAGAAATACTTAAGTCGGAATCTATTTCTATTTTCACCTTAAATTGCGAAATGTTTGGAATTCTTTATGCTGTTGCATACTCAATAACTCAACAATATGTTCGGTGCGCACAACATAATTTACGGTGCACACAACAATATTTTCGGTGCACACAACAATATTTATGGTGCGCACAACATACTTTATGGTGCGCACAACACCAATTACGGTGCGCACGACAATATTTTCGGTGCGCACAACACCATTTACGGTGCGCAACATCAAATTTTCGGTGCGCACGATTAGCCATTTTACTTTTGGTGGGAATTTTGATTTTTGCAGCCATTTTGGTTTTGTCGGTCATATTTAATGGCCAAGCAAGCTGCAGACGTGGACTTTGGAAAGAAATACAAGATTTAAACTATAAACAATTGTATCAATCAATCAATCAATTGAAGGAGGCACATTATGGTAAGCACGTGTGGCCAATACAAATTTAAGATGTTCGTTTTCTAATAGGTATTGGTAAAGTTTCGTACGAATTTCGTAAAGTTTCGTACAAATTTCGTAAAGTTTGACTGCTTTTTTGATAAGTACAATGTGAAAAATATAAACTAAATCATATGTTTGAAGCATGTTAGGTACATTCTGCCTTTTTGGCTTTATGAATGCCCTTTCGGCTTTTTCGGATAACTTCCTTAATGACTTTTTGGGTTTCCTGGGTGACTCTTCCTGAATGTGCTTTTGGATATCCTGGATGACTCTTCCTCAAATCCAAAAAAGGTACTACACGATTTATTTAATCTAATCTATAATCGAGTAACAGATTACGTCATCCAGGATATCCAAAAGCACATTCAGGAAGAGTCATCCAGGAAACCCAAAAAGTCATTAAGGAAGTTATCCGAAAAAGCCGAAAGGGCATTCATAAAGCCAAAAAGGCAGAATGTACCTAACATGCTTCAAACATATGATTTAGTTTATATTTTTCACATTGTACTTATCAAAAAAGCAGTCAAACTTTACGAAATTTGTACGAAACTTTACGAAATTCGTACGAAACTTTACCAATACCTATTAGAAAACGAACATCTTAAATTTGTATTGGCCACACGTGCTTACCATAATGTGCCTCCTTCAATTGATTGATTGATTGATACAATTGTTTATAGTTTAAATCTTGTATTTCTTTCCAAAGTCCACGTCTGCAGCTTGCTTGGCCATTAAATATGACCGACAAAACCAAAATGGCTGCAAAAATCAAAATTCCCACCAAAAGTAAAATGGCTAATCGTGCGCACCGAAAATTTGATGTTGCGCACCGTAAATGGTGTTGTGCGCACCGAAAATATTGTCGTGCGCACCGTAATTGGTGTTGTGCGCACCATAAAGTATGTTGTGCGCACCATAAATATTGTTGTGTGCACCGAAAATATTGTTGTGTGCACCGTAAATTATGTTGTGCGCACCGAACATATTGTTGAGTTATTGAGTATGCAACAGCATAAAGAATTCCAAACATTTCGCAATTTAAGGTGAAAATAGAAATAGATTCCGACTTAAGTATTTCTGTTTCTTAGTTTTGATTCGTGGACATACTTCTAAGAAAACTAATTCAGGAGATAAGATGCTTTTGTTTCAAAAATGACAAAATGTATACAAAAGCATAAAATGTTTTGCAACAGAAGGGCATCCAGAAAAGCCAAAAAGACATTCAGGAAATCATCTGGGAAAGCCGAAAAGGCATTCAGAAAATTATCCAGAAAAGCCAAAAAGGCATTAAGAAAAAACATCCAGGAAAGCCAAAAAGGTATCCAGAAAGCCAAAAGGACGTTATCCAAAGGGGACATCCAGGAAAGTCAAAAGGGCATTGAGGAAGTCATCCAGAAAGACCAAAAAGGCATTCAGGAACCAGGAAATCATCCAGAAAAGTCAAAAGGGCATTCAGAAAGGAATTTTAGTAATCACCCTACTATCATTAGTCTCGATTCAAATTCATTAAATCGACGTGTATGTTAATAGCGGTAATTCATAATCTTAACCAATACCTACATATTCGTAGGTACTAACTTACAAATTGCATAAAAAAGAAATATGTACTGAAATTTGAATTAAGTAAAATAAAAAAATTTGCATCGCAATTAACTTTGAAATTTTACGTACAATAGTCCTGTGTGCATTTATAATGGTACAAATTTAGTAATTTTTGATTAAACTCATTAATATGTAATGTATATAAGAGATAATGATAGAGAGAAAGATAGAAATAAAAATAACCCATCGTACTTGTTGAGTGAAATTAGAATAGCGTATTACATACTACATTCTTGTTGTTATTACCTTAATACGGCAATTTTTTTAAATTGTTGATTTTATTGGGAGACACTGTTAGTTTACCTTTGAAGTGCGCTCGTAAATTATGTCGCATGTTTTTTCTAACTATAATATCAAATTTTAATACTTGGATAACCGACTTACAATTGAATTGTTTATAAATTGAAAAAGTGATTATTATTATCAATTCAGATTTCATTTAATTTTAAAAAGTAATTAGTGTAAAAACTATTATTATTATGATGGTAAGTTTACATTATCATTAATTAATTATATTAACGGAATTTGTTACATTTACATTTACTATTAAACAAATACCTACGTGAACAATACAATTTGACGGACAAAAATTTGCGTGAAAAATGCACATTTACTATCAGCTGTTTAATAAAAAAACAAAAGAATTACTAAGTTTTTGTACAATAGATCTTACTTTAATGGTAATCTTAATAAAATTCTGAATCAACAAGTTAAAAAAAGAAACTCAAAATTGCTTTTACATTCTTGTATGAAGACAACACCGAATAAATAAACAAATATTCCCAGCCCCAGGGTACGACGAAACTAACAAACAACTCCAACCCTCAGGTGCGACTGTTAAAAATTTCCAATATTTCTATGACTAAATATGTTATGCGAAGACAACAAATATTATCAGACTTAGATTACGAGGAATTATAATTTTAACTTCATACAGCATTCCTTAATCAAAATAATTCGATAACAATTACATCATTCAGAAAAATTACATCGCCCAACTCGGAGTACCTATTTTTTGCGACCGAATATAAAAAACCCTCACTTAAGACCCTCAATCCATAATCTTAATTCAATATCAAAGTCAAAAAGACACTACATGATTTTATTTACCCATATCTAAAATCAAATCTCATCAATTTAATTTCAGCATCCGAAAAATAACCAACAGACACTACATCTAGACCAAAATCATCATCTTAAATCAAAAAAAAGTATGCGCATCTTGTCTAGATTATATAAGATTACACACAATGTTACGCAACAAGATTAAATTACAGCATCCTAAGCGACTTTTTCCAGATTACATAAGATTACACACAATCTCACACAAGATTTACAGCATCCATATTAATCATCAGACACGTAAACGTCAGCATCCATATTAATCATCACCCACGTAATCGTCAAGGTCAAAATCACGCCGCCCACGTGAGCCTTACAGTGACGGGAAAAAGGGGCGGGGCTTGTGACGTCAGAAAAAGTGGAGGGGCGAGGTGTCTCACTTCTACGGGCATCCAGAAAGCCAAAAGGGCATTCCAGAAAGTCATTCGGAAAAAAGACAACGGAGCATTCCAGAAAGTCATCCAGGAAAGCTTAAAGGCATTCCAGAAAAGTCATCCAAGAATGCCAAAAGGACATTAATGACGTCCCCCACGTGGACGAAAAATCTTGCCAAAAGGGCATTTTCCAGAAAAGTCACCCCAGGAATGCCAAAAGGACATTAATAACGCCCCCCACGTGGGTGAAAGGAAAGGCGTTAAGAAAAAATATACAGAAAAGCTAAAAAAGGCATTCAGGAAATTATCCTGGAAAGCCAAAAAGGCCTTAAGAAACCAAAAATCAAAAGGACATCCAGAAATGCCATCCAGCATCCAGAAAAGCCATCCAGCATCCAGAATCATCCCTAAAGATAAATTACTAAGATTACACACAATGTTACGCAACAAGATTAAATTACAGCATCCTAAGCGACTCAGATTACATAAGATTACACACAATCTCACACAAGATTTACAGCATCCATATTAATCATCAATCACGTAAACGTCAGCATCCATATTAATCATCAGTCACGTAATCGTCAAGGTCAAAATCACGCCGACCACGTGAGCCTTACATCACACAGTGACGTCAAAACGGGGGGGGGAACAAGTGGCCCCAGACAAAAACGGGGGGGGAACAAGTGCCTCGGTTCTACTAACGCCCGAGTATGAATAGCAAGCAAAACGAGTGAATGAAAATTTAGGCTGGCAAATATGAACATTGAAATATTTCTTTCATCCCACCTTCTTTAACTTCTTTTCTGAATAAACCAAGTTGTCCACCATTGACGTATAACCGTTGATAACTCATGATACGTATGTTATAAAATAGCATAAGGGAAAAGTCGCTTTGAGACTAACAAATGTCTTGAAAGGAAATTCCTATCTTGATATCCAAAAACTTGTTCAAACAATTTTAATTGAATCTACTAAAAAGATAACATATCAAAGAAAACACGAAAAACACTTTTATTGACGAGCTGAAAAGGTTTATTAAGAATTAGTAGAAAACTGCACTATGAAATATTCGAAATATATTTTTTAAAAACCACTCTTAATGAAGATATCTAAATTTCAAAAAATGTCTTCTCGATCGAAAACTACTTTCGAGAATTGAGGGCCAAACGGCAATTTTAAGAAGACTTGATCGCGATCGCGATTCTACCGAAAAATGGAACAAAAAGTTTTCCAGAAACAGAAAAGTTTAAGGTTCCATCTGCATTTGAAGAAGTTACAGCGACAACGCTTAAGGTTTTTATGGTACGACCGCACAAGCCTTGTAAGACAATATAGTCCAGATTTTTGTTTACCTTTCCGTTTTTGGTATAGCAATAATCAATTTTCAAACGACATTTGTAAATACATACTAAAAAGGTGGAATCGTCTTTTTGAGGAAAATACCAAACACAGTATTTCGATAGAAGAATTCGTAAAAATTGAGAGAAGCCCTGGTTATTTTCTAGCCAACATTGTGGAAAATCCTTCCGATAAGCTTCTTGTATGATATTGTAGTAAATTTTTCAATGTTGGTATCCTTTGTAGGCCAAAATTGACATGTAATAAGGTTGGCATTAACATAAACGAAGCAGCGATCTATTTAAAAGAAGAGTGCACTGACGTGAGATGAAAAAAGATACTGATAGTGTTTCTGACGAGTCGGTAATCAATGAAAATAAAACTGAAAATGATATTCGAGTGTAGTTCGACTCCAAATAGGGTCAAAATTACGAGGAAACAATGATTAAGTAATAATAGGCTGAGGCTCTAAACTTTCTCCATATGGTTTCTTTATTAAAACAATTAAAATAGTTACTAGTTTCAGCTACGTCAAATCCTCTACAGGCTTTGAATTATACAGTGTGTTCATTTTAAAACGAGCCACCCTTAATAACTTCGAACTAATGTAAAACATAAAAATTTCCTGAAACCGGTCAGGTCAATTTCTGTTTGGAGGGGGACACTTTATGACGTGAAAGCGACATTCGTACTACTCACCCCCTCGGCTACAGCCACCACAACTTTAAAATCTTAAATGGCACCCCCCACCTTGTGATACATCATTTCAAAGAGGATAAAAAAGGAACACTTTGGCATGTTCAAATTTAAAATTCAAACATTCCTCGGGCGAGTCTTTATTACTAAAGCGCGAAAAATGAAAAACAGCATAGTTTCAAAAATAAAATAAATGAACGTCTGCCCTATTGAAAATTAATAAAGTAAATGCTATGTTTTCTTTAATACAAAAATGTGTCATCTAGAACTGCTCAAAATGTCCACCATCTTCCTCCAGACAACGGAATAGCCTATTTTCAAATTCCGCCCTTACTTTTCTGAAAGTCTGACGAGTAAGGGACCTACAGGTTTGCCTAATGCGGTTTTTTATCCCCACAAAAAGTCTAGGGGTGTTACATCCGGAGAACGTGCTGGCCATTCAATTAGACCTCTTCTCCCGATCCACTTTCCTGGAAACCTTGCATTTAAGCCATTGTCTGACGGTCAGAGCGTAATGTGGAGGGGCGCCATCTTGTTTAAAATGCAAATTTTCTTCAGAGAGAAGCAAATTTCCATCTTCATCTCCTTTGTTTTCAAGATTTTCTGTTATGAGAGGATCAATAATATTGTCCAACATATCCAAATACCGTTCACCATTTAAATTTTCTTCAATAAATATTGGACCAAGAATTCCAGCCCACACATTTATCTTTTGCGGATGTTGAGTGTGAACTTCTCTTGTAAGATAAGGATTTTCGTTGTCCCAGTAACGAGTATTATGTCTATTAATAAATCCATTGAGTTAAAATGTACTTTCATCACTGAAACAAATATTTTGAATCAGTTTTGAATTCTGCGCAACCCTTTCTATCATTTGTTGACAAAATTCGACTCTTCTATCGAAATCATCTTCGTTTAATTCGTGAACAAGATGCATTTTGAAGGGATGAAATTTTATGAACTGAACCGACTGAAACTCCTGTCTCATTAGAAACTTTGCGAATTGAAGTCATTGGATTTATCCCCAAATTTCCCAGTAGGTATTTCAATTTGTTTCGGTTCATTCAAAACCCTTGGAGCTTGCCTCTTCTTATTCAATACCGAGCCAGTTTGAACTTTGCTGACCAGTTCAAGAATGTATTTGTGATTCACATGTTTTTCTGGATGTCTTTCATTGAAAAATCGGGCAGTTTGTCGAGCACATTCGTTTTGGCGGCTATAAATAAATATAATTTCTGGTTTTTCTGCCAAGTCATTTTGAATTCTTTCGACTAACTAACGTAAATGAAGGAAGTAACCTAAAACATTAGTGGCTATCCACTTTTTCATGTAATGTAAAAATGAGCTCGTCCAAGGAATGTTGATTTTTAAATTTGAACATGCCAAAGTGTTCCTTTTTTATCCTCTTTGAAATGATATATCACAAGCTGGGAGGTGCCATTTAAGATTTTAAAGTTGTGGTCGCTGTAACCGAGGGGGTGAGTAGTACGAATATCGCTTTCACGTTATAAAGTGTCCCCCTCCAAACAGAAATTGACCGGTTTCAGGAAATTTTTGTATTTTACATTAGTTCGAAGTGATTAAGGGTGGCTCGTTTTAAAATGAACACACTGTATAAATATAACATGTAGATGATTGTGATCTACTTCTCATTTTTGTGTACCTAATTGGAAGTCTGACGATGATTCGTAGTATTGCAAACCAATGGCTGTTTTAATAAAGAAATAATATTAGGGAGGTTTAGAGCCTGTTATCAAATAATCATCGCCAGAATCATCGTTTCCCCGTTTGTTCAATAGTTTGGAATAATTAAACTTAAAAACGACTGCAAGTCAAAAAAATCTAGAAAATGACAAAGCGTGTTTAAACATTAGGTACGTTGAAAACCGGAAAAATCAAATTACTGTAAGAAAATCCAGCTTTTGCTGTTTTTTTTTGAAGAAACGCAAGGAAACGGTGATCGTCATAATAATAAAATAAAAAATATCGTTGAAAGGAATTGTTCAAAGTAATAAGTAGGTATGCTCTCCACTATAAGCAAAGAAATATTCAGCATTCAGTTTGGCATTTAATGAGTCATAGCTCAAAAAATATCAATTTTTTTATTGCTGACACTAAGACAATAGAGCATATTTGAACAAGTATGAAAAATCTGAAGAATTCCATTTGCCGTTGCTTAAAAAGAACTCTACTCTAGTAAGAAAATTGTAGTAAACCTTTACCAGCATCACGGTTTTTTCATATGTATAATCCTTGTTTCAAGGGTATAATGTTGAAAGTATATTGATTTTTGTTTTCCATTATTATTCTCTATTTTCAAATTTTGATATTTCCATATGTGCTAAACACGTAAACACTGTGTGACAAACCCGTTCACTTTCATGAATCCATGATCCATAATGTGAGCGGTGAAAACTCTTTAAGCTCTGTATTTGAGCTGTTCACATTCTTATTTTCGAAATTATCAAATTCTGTGCACGGAGGAGGGGGTTAGTAAACCTTATTTTCGACGTTACTGTCACGAATTTTAAGCTTTTATGATTTTCAGTTTCCTTATTAAAACATCAAATAAGAAAACGACTTGTAACTAAATACTTGAAGCTCTTTATTCAAGCAGTAAATCTTTTACTTTAAAAATTTAAAACGTATTGTTGCTTGTGATAAGGGTTTTCGTGACAGTTTTGGAATGACCGGGGTAATAATTCACTATTTAATCAGTGTACCTATTTCCAAAAATGATGGGAATGTAACAGAAACGTTACCCAAAGCTTAGGCTTAGGCGACCATTAATTACATCAATTATATAGGTACTTTTTTTTTAAATATCCTAAGCTCATTTTTTCAAGTTTTAGGTATAACTAAATAAGTAACTCTATAAGCATCTTATCAGCTTACACACTACAATTTCTTCTAATTATCACCCATTTCTCAATTTAATTTCACGTCAATACCAAATTGTCATACACTTGAGAAATTACCACCAAGTTCGAATCACTAAAACAAGCCTTGCATACAACAATCATCGACAATAATTGCTCGTTTCATTGTGTAATGAATAAGTTATGGACATAATGATAGTTGTGGGTACTTAAAATAAGATAATTATAAGCTGTACGGCTTCCAATAATTACTGTTGATAACATAGATGTACTTAAAGAGAAAATTAAATTAAATTTCATCTATGCATCTAAAACAATCGATAATTTTTTTTTCGTTTGTAAAATTAGGTCGTTTATATCCAGTTCCCAGTTTAATGGCAGATTAAAAACATGAAATGTTTCATTGTGCTGGACTGGAATTACATTTTTTTTATCTTTATGATGTACACTTTAACTACTACCGAATCAAAGCATAATTTGATAACGTTTTAAATATAAAACGATTTTAGGTCACGACATTGATTTTTTTTTCATTAAATCAAATTCACCAATTTTTTTAAGTAATTAACTTTAAGCGCCTTTATCTGTCGTTTGCCAATTAAAATAAATCAAGTGCACCAGAAGTTAAAATTTAAAACCGAGCTTTGCTGAAAGTGCATTTTCTCTGCTGGATGGAAAATGCATGTAAGGCGCTTTTTCTTCTGAAATCTCTTTGCATAAAGGTGTTGTTGCTGGATTGTGTCCAATAATAGAAAGAGTTCATCGTACTGTATCCTTATCTTTCTATAAATAGACGTACTTGTTGAGTATAATTTTGAGCTAGGCGACGAGATGAGATTAGATAATTAAGGATTTCTTATTAATGTTGTTTATTTAGTCGGCCTCAATATACTTCCGATGTACTTATTTATTAGATAGTCAAATCCTTTTTTTTATAGGAAGTATTTATCATAGTGCAAGTAATTGATTAACGACACCATTTGCCAATGAACTTTAAGTAATAGACAACTTGTGCTAGAATTGATTATTATTATTTGTTACTTAATAATTTAATTGGTTATAAACCATTGTTCAATGAAGCGATTTTTATTCATTCGTTAAGTGAAGTTATTTTTTAACACATTACGTGAGGGAGGGGAGGAAACTTAATGTGGGTCTCTATTAATAGACCACTAACAATATTTTGACAAACGAAAACCGAATACATTTTTATTTTTAAATTGCATTGGAAAATACATTTAACACTAGGATTTAAAATAAATAAAATGATTCCTTGTTTCTGTAAGTAAAATTTGGTGCTTTTGGTGCATCGTGGGTGCACGCTTTTTTGTGGGAAATTACGTTTATTAAGGCCTTATGGTGCTAAACATTTGAAGACGTAGAAATAACTGGAAATTCGACTGTACTACAATTTTACTACTCGTTTGGAGGAAAATTGCCATGGTGCAAAATAGTACTTTTTTTCCCAAATTAATTTATTTAAATCTACCTACTTTTATTAATCCATTCTGGCAATACTCTTCAATAGATTTCCCGAGGAGTGTTTCCGAGGGTGTTTCACTCTCGCGTGGTTTAGTTAACAACTTGTAAAAATAATTTTAAAATGCTTCAAAACCTAACAAATTTGAAGCCAGTTTTTAAAATTTTTCCCGGGGAGGACCTTTGGATTCCCCTTTCAATCCCAGGCCATTCGGTAAGCGGGTGCCACCGCGGTTAAAAATCTGAAATGACGCCCCTGAAGATACCTATGCTCATTCTGGACGAATATCTTAAAGAGCTGCAGAATGAAGAACAGAAAAAAGAATATAAACAATATAAATTGGTAGAAGAATGTAAGAAGCATTATAAGACGGTAACACAGCGAAATCAGACAGCAAAAAGGAACAGATGCGGCATTGAATAATAGCGACTTGATAAGTAGGAGTAGGGCTTACACACTACCGGAAGAAATTTTGAATACCGGTTTTCGGTATTCAATCAAGTGAATCCCGGGATCTCGGTATTGACTTATTGACTGCTGAAACTATAAAAGAAAAAGAAAAAATGCATAGCTTAGAAATTCGAGGTTCAAAATTCCAAATTCAAAGTATTCAAGTTCTACAACCTAAGATGTAAATATAAAATGTAAATTAAAAAGATTCACATAAAATTCAAAGATTTCGTATTCAACATAGAAATTTGAATTAAAAAATTAAAACTCAAAATATTAATGCTAAGTAATGAATCCTAAATTATAATTTGAAAATTCAAATTTCAAAATTCGAAACGCAAAATATTACTGCTAGTACTTAAAATTAAAAAGTTTAAATTAAATTCAATATTGAAATTGGAAATAGGTACGTAATAAACTCGCAATTATAATTTTGTAAATTCATAGTTCAAAAATTAAAACGTAATAAAGAAAAATTGGTAGTGCCATTTGAAAAATCAAGTTACCGTTTATAAAAATTTTGTCAATTGACGTAGTAATTTCTCTGAACACAAGAAGATTTCGGATTTGACCGTCCGATTTACGCTAGTACATTTTATGATTTAGTAATATCGGATCGTACGGCCTTCTACTAAGCTTTGTGATCCTTGCGATATTCAATTTTTTGGACACATGTCACATGCGACCAAACGATTCGTCTTAAGTACACAACACACTATGTGTGATACATATAAAGTCGCACTAGAATTCACCAAGGGAATATACAGGGGGTTCCATTAAAATAATGCAACTTTGATATAAATCATCCTCTATAAACTTTGCGATTCAAGTGAAAATATTTTAGATTATTGTAGCCTTACCATATTCCATGAACGAAATGTTCGTTAATAAACCCACAGTCTTCTATCCACTCACTATTGGCCCATCCTGTATACATACAATATTTTCTACTAAAATAAATTTAAATTAATACCGAAATATTTACGTATGAATACCGGTTTTATTTAAATACTGCATCAATTTTGTACGGGATCCCGGTTTTCGAAATCTCGGAATTCCGGTATTGTATAAGCTCTAAGTAGGAGTAAGAAGAAAAAAAGCGATGAAACCGAGCGTCATGCTTAATTTGATGACCAATATGTGAAAAGGTCAATAGAATACATTACAACCATAGTAAAAAAGTACCAAATTAAGTTCATTGGTACTTTTTTTGATGATAATGTAAAAAGGATAGTTTGGAGGAATTGACTAATTTAAAAGTTCAAACTGAAAATAATGGTGCTTATGTAACATGCCCAAAGTGTCAATGTATATCTAAGTCATTTCCGCAAACCGAAAAAGGCGAGGGAAAAGGTAAATAAATTAATGGACGACTCTAGGATTCCACGTTGTCAAATGTTTACTGAAGATCTTGTTATCAGAAACAACCCCATAAATAAAGTTGACACTCAGGATAGTAGAGAAAAGACTGCAGAGCCCATCTGCAGAACGCCTAAAAGAATAGAAATGTCCTTTTCAGTTAGATCTTAGTTGTCTTGATGTCAAACCAATGTCCATTAAGTTGGACCCCCCACCAACAGAAAAAAAATTCCGACTACTTAAAAAAATTAGTGCTAATTATATGCTAATTTGTTACCGTATTCAAAATTTTGTTGCTCTAGAAAAACAGCAGTAAATAAGAAATGAAGTGGGTGGGGCCAGTTTAACGTAAAGCTGGACCCCCCCACAAAAAAAAGCTTATTGCGTACAAGAAAACGAATGAATGTCAGGCGGGAATTTGTTGCTAATTTGTTGCTGTAAAATAGCAATAACTAATTTGCAAAAAAAGTTATGTAGGTATAGGTATCCTTTTACAAATGAAAACGATTAATTGTAAAATACAAACACCATACATGATTTGAGTTTCACTAAAAAAGGATAGCGATAGAAAATTAGTTATTAAAACATCAATCAGTTTAAGGAAATGTAAATTAAAATTATTAAGCATACCTATCCTGTACCCACTTCGCTAAAATAACCACGATGCGTTTGCCGCCCCGACGCGACGCAAGTAAGTCACATTGCCTTTATTTATTTGCATTTACAACTTTTTGCTAAAATAGTTACTACGTAAAACTGATCATCACATTACAATTAACAATAATTTACAGATTAACGCGTTTGCTACTAAGAAAATGAAGGAAAATCGATACGCCCTCACGCGGGACTTTTCGTTGTTTTAATTTGCATAAACAATTTGTTACTCAAATAGTTATTGCGTAAAATTGTTCTTCGCACTATACTTAACGATAATTTATACATAATGAAATTTATTGCTAATTATAAACAACGAAAAGTCCCGTATGAGAGCACATCGATTCGCTGTCGTTTTTTATTGTTTATAATTAGCAACAAATTTCATTATGTATAAATTATCGTTAAGTATAGTGCGAAGAACAATTTTACGTAGTAACTATTTGAGCAACAAATTGTTTATGCAAATTAAAACAAAGAAAGTTTCCTATGACAACACATCGATTCTCCGTCGTTTTTTATTGTTTATAATTAGCAACAAATTCCATTATGTATAAATTATCGTTAAGTATAGTGCGAAGAACAATTTTACGCAATAACTATTTGAGCAACAAATTGTTTATGCAATGCAAATTAAAACAACGAAAAGTCCCGCGTGAGGGCGTATCGATTCTCCTTCATTTTCTTAGTAACAAACGCGTTAATCTGTAAATTATTGTTAATTGTAATGTGATGATCAGTTTTACGTAACTATTTTAGCAAGAAGTTGTAAATGCAAATAAATAAAGGCAATGTGACTTACTTGCATCGCGTCGGGGCGGCAAATGCATCGTGGTTATTTTAGCGAAGTGGGTACAGGGTAGGTATGCCTAATAATTTTAATTTAGATTTCCTTAAACTGATTGATGTTTTAATAACTAATTTTCTATCGCTATCCTTTTTTAGTGAAACTCAAATCATGTATGGTGTTTGTCTTTTACAATTAATCGTTTTCATTTGTAAAAGGATACCTACATAACTTTTTTTGCAAAGTTATTGCTATTTTACAGCAACAAATTAGCAACAAATTCTCGCCTGACATTCATTCGTTTTCTTGTACGCAATAAGCTTTTTTTTGTGGGGGGGTCCAGCTTTACGTTAAACTGGCCCCATCCACTTCATAATTAGCACTAATTTTTTTAAGTAGTCGGAATTTTTTTTCTGTTGGTGGGGGGTCTAACTTAATGGACATGTCAAACCATTAAAGTTTACCGATTTCTATGAAGTTTACAAGTTGATCAAAGAAAATATTTCTAATAATTCAGCTTCTCTTTATATTATCCAAGGTCCCTTAAAGGGCACTAATAAATGTATTCAGCGCATCCGATCCTACCTCTTTTTTACACTTAAAGGATGCGCCCCTAAAGAATTGATAAAAGATCGAAATTCAAATGTGAATTGTTTATATGTTTTCCTCACTGCTGGTCGCCATACCACACGAGACTCTAGCTGGGAACACCTCCAAGGTGTTACCATCATTAGCAACTTTGAGTGGAACTTTGTCATTGTTTGGTAACTTTTTCGAGCGAGATTTGGAGAACTGAAAGAATTTTTAAACCAAAGAAATTAGTCCTCTCATTGTGTTTGTATCAGACGACCAAACGGCCACTGTCCGGCGCATACGTTATGATAGACCTATCAATCAACTCGTGGGCTGTGTCCCACTGATTTCAAGGGAAGCAGACTTTCCCGAGAGTTTTCCAATTCTAAATAAGTAAAGTACCCTGTAAATTGTATGCAAGGTATAACAAATGTTATAAAACCAGGAATATTGCTAATAATGCTTATATCTACCGGGTGCTTCAAAAAAATGTATACACTTTAAACTATCGTATAAATTGTCTATGGAAGTTCAAAGTGTGTATACATTTTTTTGAAGCACCCCGTGTATGGCGCAACCGCTTTTTGTATTACTCTAATCAATCAGTTTATAAACTATCTACATATGTGAAAAACTCAAAATATAACGCTAAGGCATATTTAATTTTTGATCAATAAAAATAATGCTGTTTATATATCATCTCTCCCTCCTTTAGGAGTGGACAGTACATCGTGTTGTCCTTTTGAAAAGGACAACTCTAGAGTACAATTTTCGGGCACCCACGTTTTCCACCTGTACTAAGCAATCATTTCTCTATATCCCACGTCCCTCTTCTTCTACCCAATACTTTCCCCCTGATTGCTGGACCCCCCCCCCCCCCCCCCCCAATCTCTTTCTTGATCTCCACATCCTTGCCAACGTCTTCGACTCTTCTTACATGGCCACACCATTTCGAACATTTTTCTTCAATATTCGTAATATTAAATGCGGTATTCCATTCTAAAATTCCCTTCTTCGTAGAAATTCTTCATATAAAATATGTCTTGTTTTTGACCGCCTCGGTACTGATGCGAAGTTAGGTATAGATATTTAACTTGGTACGTTGTACTTACACAAGGGGCCTGGTACTTAAGATTTTGAATTAAAGGTGGCCTTTTATTTGCAAAAATTGAATTTTCTGTAGGGAAACGTGTAGGTGTTACTTAATTGAATTGTTTTTAAGTAAAAATTAATTTATAGCCTATTTAAGTTGTTTTAGTGCTGTGAATTATAAGTACCAAATTCTTATTGTGCAACCAAGTAAAAATCAATGGTCAGTCATCTGGATGTCCATTGTCCATCTTTGTTACTAATTCTTTAATTAGGTACTTACGTGGTGATAAGTACATTTTTATAACAATTCACGAAAGCTTTGTAATTCGAAGGGAATTTAAAGTTTTATTAAATTTGAATTTTATAAAATAAAACAAATAAATTTTTCATGCGAGGTTCAGATTTCCCATTTACGTTCCCCTTCTCTTTATAATAGTTTCAGGAAGGAAATAAGCGCTGTTTAAAGATTGAAGCTCCTTTAAACCTTAAGTAAGCTTTTGGTATTGAGCGCAAACTTTTAACTTTTAAAACACGTATAAACGGTAAGTAACAACAGCTATTTAGTTAAAAGAATTTGTAGACCATTTTTAATTAAAGTAAATATTGGAATTTAATTCGTTACGAAATGCGAATCAATTGCATTGTACGCTGAATGTTGTCTCTTTTTTTTCTACTGGTAGGTACCGTACTACAGGAGAAACTCCACCAACTGTGCACCTACATCCAGTGCACATGCTGTAAGCACAATTCTCTCTAAGTAGGCTCGAGTTTCTCAAACTGTTCTTTAATTAAACTAAACAAAAGTTTACAGCTCCCCACTGCTTTCTATTCCACTTGTAAAAACATTTTGTTTGAAACATTTGCGTAAAATCTTGGATTCGCTATTGTATTACAAATCCATCTTCTTCTTCTTCTTCTTTTTCTTTGTTTCCCAAATGTTTTAGAATTTCCGCTGTTATTTCATTATGTCCTGTCGCCTCAGCCATTTCGAGTTTCCGCAAGCTCTTCCTTAATTTATACAGTGTTGTATTCTGTTAAGTCTCTTTCAGTTGTTCTTGTTACTCCACCACCAGTTCTTGGAAGTACTTTCTCCACCTTTCCATAATACGTCTTTCGTTTGGTATTATTATGACAAATGCCCAACCCTGTACGTACTGTATCTTCTTGGGAAATTTTTCGATTCATGTCTTCATATTTCAGAAGTTCTTCGTGTTTTTAAAAATTAACACTCAAGTCGTTTTTTAATGCCTTCGCTACCTTTAGTTTTTCCATGTGCTTCCCTTACAACCCCAATTTCATGACATTAGACTTCTTTCTTCTTTGTTCACTCCCCACTTTCGTTGTTCTTGCTCCAGCAGTTGGATTTTCAACACTTTGTTTTCTGATTTGATGCCCCGCATTTCCCAATAATAATTTATCGAAAACGATTGAAAAAACATTTTAGCGGACTACTGTTCGGTTCCACTCACTTACCTTCAACAACGAACTTTTCGTACCAACAAGAATAAAGTCGTTCATTGACACCATTCCTCGTGATTTACACCATCATCACCCACGTTGTTTCATGCCATTCATATTTCTACATCGTCTACTGAATTAATTTCCGCCAAGTATGTAAATAAATATTTTCGAAAAACTACACGAAACGTTAATTCTTGTGAGAACCTCTTCAATTATAATCAGGCGACTCTAACAATTTAAAAATACTTTTCGTGTATATTTTAATTATAGGCCAATTAAAAGTTCGGGATTCAAACGCTTATTATTATATTACATTTAATCGTAGAAAATATGTTGAATTGTGGGATTACTTTGTTGCCTTTCCAGTTTTCTCATTTCAGAATCATAGTGGGCGTCTTAACCTGTTAGTCTATTCAACTCTACTAGAAATTTTAAATAACATTTTGCAAAAGTTTAAATATTGTTGTTACTAACCTATTTACGAAGAGAAAATTCTTTTATTTATAATTCATTGTTAATTTTCAAATTTCCAAAAGTTTTTATAAATTCCTTCCGATGTAAGCTTAATTAAAAGTATAATTAAACATTAGGTAAGTTAGTTGTATGCAAAGAAATGTTTAATTAAGTTTCAGATCTTTGAAAGTAAAATGCTCGTTTAAATTACTTTTTGTTTGTATTTTGTATAACTACTGCTAACCCCGCTATTGCTTTTTAATTATACAACCGAAAGGTTAAATTGATATTTACGAGGAAAAAAGGAGCATTTTAATGTGAGGCGTGTAAAATTTAATGGAGCGATAGATGATTGTACAGCTTCTCCATTAAGAGTAAATCAGATTTTCAAGTGAATACGTTTTAAATATCTCCTGAAGGGTTGATTACTTTACCTTAAGCGTCTTAACCGGTAGGTTGAACTCAATTTACGGCCTAGATATTACGTTCGTCAAACGTGGTTGGTGATAACATTTTTGGCTTAAAGGTATATCGTAATTGTTGTACCGGTTTGATTGTTTGTATTGTTACTGTTACACATTTTATCGCAAATACGTTTTCCCCACACAATTTTTAGGACGAAAAGTACTTGTTTCAGCAAGGATCCTAATCTTATGAACTTTTGTTAGGTAACGCCACAATGTTAACAAAGTGTAAATAAAGGAAAATGAGTACGCGTACAAGGTCTGATCAAAACCTTGTGAGAATTTTAATTTTTATCGATCTTATTAAACTTTTATTTCACAGGTTTCGGATATTAGTTTGCCTTAACGGCTGTTTAAATTAGTTTTCTTTTTCTTCACTGTTGCAAATATCTTCTCCTGCAATTTTTTAGCCATATTTCAATATGGGAAGCGTGGATGTATTATATTATCTCACTAAACATTTGGAAACACCATAACGGTTATGAATTCAACAATTTTAAGTGACATTACTTTCTTAAGTAAAATTTAGGACTTTATAATTTTTCACAAGTCTCGGACCACAATAAATGTTGTAAAATTGTTGAACGTTTTTATGTTATAAAACAGTTCTTTTCGATTTTACTTTTGAACGATATGTGGGGTAAAACTTGATACCCTTTTGGTGCTAGATTTTCACGGACTTCCATAGATTTTCAGAAATGTGCACGGATTTCGACGAACTTCCCAAGATTTGCAGATTTTTGCAAAATTCCTAAAATGAAATCCGCTCATTTCCATAAATTTTTACAAATTTCGTCCTGATTTTCCAGAAATTTATTTTAACTTTCCTTTGAGATCAGTTCTAAATCACTCTTAAAAGATAGCGTACTGCAAGTGGTAAATTCCAATTATGATAACAAGGAAAGTTGGTGTAAAGGAAAATACATATATTAATCCTGTTGGCATTAAACTAACATAAAATATACAGTGAGCACGTAAAGTTTGGAAGCACATCGATAACAAATTTTCTATTCGTTTTATTAATAATCTCGCTCAGAACAGTCAGAACCGTCAATTTTGTTTGCCTTTGTATGTTTTCTAATTATTTTCTGTTGTACAAGATGCCCAAGGAACATTAAATAGAACATCACGTATATATGTTACATTTTAAGATTCATAAAAAATGTGGAAACTTACTTTATAAGATTTTTTTTTCCAACCCAAATGGTTTTTGAATCTTTCGTTAAGAGGCCTGGGCATCGATTCACTGCATATGAAATATAATGTTAACGCGAGCCCTTCTGGAGAGTTTATTTGATAAGATATCTTAGCAATTCAAAAAGTACATTAATCTACAAGAACTTCACTTGAAATTCTTCGGAACAAAATTTGACAATAATTTTATATTTCTTCAAAAAACTGCCCTAAACTATACCAAAAATCACGTTGTTACTTTACGATGGTTTAAAGAGTATTTACGATGCTTTTCAAAAATCTATTCCGAAGGATTTGTAGAACATTTACACATGAACCTTCATTTTAAAATTTAGCTTTTTATACTAAAAAATAGCCGCTGTAGAAGGGCTCCAGGATTTCCTTGTATTAGGGTACAAGAAAATACTGCCACCTGGCAGCGGACGGTACAAGTTATTGAAAAGCACGCCTTGTTACAATCGGTCACCTAATTGTTCAGATTTTATTTGTATTCAATATTTGTCATTAGATCTAGCGCTTTTATAAAATTGCAGATCTAATTATTCTTAATATCTTAACTTACGAAAGATTTTACGGAAACTTCTAGTAAATATTTTTAATTCAAATACGACTAATTATAGATATGTAATTAGTTGTGGCACTTTGAGCAAATAATAAAATAATTAACTTCCCATTTTTATGACAATTATCAATCTTTTTATCGTTCATTTCACTTACTGGACAACTTTCATTTATTAATTTAATTATGATTAAGGCTGCATGTATGAAATAAATGTGTAAATAAAGCATATCTCATTATGTTGATTTGCAAATTTAGATTATGATAGGTGAGGAAATAAAAGCCCTAAAATAAGCCAAAACTACCAAATTTTTGTAGTAAGACGCATTGAGATGGGGTTTTTTGTATTCGCTTCCTAAATTCAATAGGAAACTTTGTACCTACATTTGATCATGTTTTTTTTCGAAATTGCATTTGTGCAGCAGAAAACGGATCCTGTAAAATGCATTTTTATAGAAAAAATTCATAACTTCGTTATAAACTTGTAGAATCGACTCAATTCGCGTGCACGGGGTTTTCGAGGTCGCTGATTCCGAATATGACCTCCAAATTGGGTCATCGCTCACCTGGAGCTCAGGATGGCTGAGCAACGTCATCTCCGAAGCTTTTTCTAAAATTCACTCTCAAATGATTCTAGACATCTCATCCGGGGTTTTTTATTCCAAATCAGGCATCGGCAACCGTCCCCCAGGTACCTGATGCACATCCGGGCATCAATGTCATCCTCCGGAGTTTCACTGAAGTTTCAAGCCTATAAGGAACCGAAAATTGTTTCCCGGGATTTTGAGTCGCTCACACCGAATCCGGTACCGGATAGTTTCTAACGCTTACCTGGTGCACCACACCGGGGTAGCAACGTCATCCTCTAGACTTCTAGAGTTGCGCTTCAATTTTCGTCGGATAACAATTTTCGGTTCCCTATAGGCTTGAAACGTCGGAGGACCACGTTGATTCCCAGATGCGCGTCATCCAGCACGAGGGAGGGCGGTTGCCGATCCAAAAAACCCCGGATGTCTAGAATCGTTTGAGAGTGAATTTCAGAAAAAGCTTCGGAGATGACGTTGCTCAGTCGTTCTGAGCTCCAGGTTGGCGATGAGCCAATTTGGAGGTCATATTCGGAATCAGCGACCTCTAAAACACTCATAAACCCGAATTGAGTCAATTCTCGAAGTTTATAACGAAGTTATGCATTTTTTCTATGAAAATGCATTTTTCAGGATGCATTTTTCACTGCACAAATGCAATTTCGAAAAAAAAACATGATCAAAAGTAGGTACAAATTGAATGTAGGAAGCGAATGCAAAAAACCCTATCTCAATCCGTCTTACTACAAAAATTTGGTAGGTTCAGTGCTTTATTTCCTCGCCCAAAATGCGAGTGCAATTTCACTTTTGACCGGAAATGATAACAATAAGCTAACTATTTTAATTTTCATTCCTCGTAAATATCACGTGCTGCTGGCATCTTTTTATATTGAGACTACTCTACCAGCTTTTTGCTTATTCAATAATAAAATTGACGTTTACATGAGGTCGTCTCAATGATTAGTCAACGATAAATTCCTCTATCTCATTAAAATTATTTCACGTAATGAGTTCTGTGTAGTAAATTTTAATCAAACATTAGAAGTTCTTATAATCCGCATACTCCCGCACAGCCTTAAATTTTAAGCAAAATAACAAGATTTTGATATAAATAGTTAATTTCTATGTGGTTCGATCATTTTGGTTACGAGTAAGCTCGAAAACAGAAACGATAAAGTGAATTAACAAAAAAATATTATTAACGTGTACCTGTGTTTTGAATGTAAAAGCGTGTCAAAAAATGGGCAAAGTCACTAAAACCAGACACAGAACGTCGCGAACTAAGAAGATGAAGGGAAATATTAAGAATCTTTTTGTGGGAAGAGCAGTAAGTATTACCAATATAATTCAATTTTTTATATTATTCAATTATGTACATTATGTATACATGTACCTACTTTGTTACAGAATTCAAAGACAACTTCATCTGAAGAGATAATTTCTTCATGCATCGACATAGAGTCGATACTTCCAAAACAAGTGGAAAATATAAAAAATATATGTGGACGCAGAATAGTCGATATTATTTTTATTTTTAATAAATTAAAATGTATCAGCAACCACGGCAACAACTTTGGATGTACTTTACAAAATTTAGATATTGTGAAAGAAATTCGAAAAGGACTACGATCATCATTTGTTTTAAAATGCAACATGTGTAATGAAGAATTTCAGTTAATGACTACTGATGATGATTCTGGAGATTTGGATACCAATGTTTCGGCAGTTGCAGGAATAATGGGTATTGGATGTGGATACAGTAATTTGCAAGAGTTTCTGACAACTTTAAATATTCCATGTATGAATAAACGGACTTATAAAAGAATACACGATAATATAAGTTTAGCTTGGGAGAAAACCGCCTCTCGTGTAATGAAAGAAGCTGCGGATGAAGAGGTTGCATTTTGTAGGAAAAATAATATTGTAGACAACTTCGGTATACCATTAGTTTCAGTTGTTGCAGACGGCTGCTGGTCAAAACGCTCGTACAAAACGAATTTTGCGGCTCTATCCGGCGCAGCTGCCATCGTTGGCAGTCAGACAGGAAAGGTGCTTTATATGGGCGTTCGGAATAAGTATTGTACAATATGTAACCGAGCGAAGATTTCGAATAATGAACCATCAGATCATGTTTGCACCAAGAATTATACAGGAGCGTCGTCTAGTATGGAATCACATATCTTAGTAGAAGGATTTAAGAAGAGTATGGAAATGTATGGGGTGAAATATCATAAAATGATTGCAGACGGCGACAGCAGTACTTATAAAAAAATCCTCGATGCTCGTCCTTATCAAAATCTGACCGTCGAAAAAATTGAATGCCGTAACCATATTTTGAGGAATTATTGCAATAAATTAAAAGCATTATCGGATGATACCCGATTTAAAGTGAAATGGAGAAAAGCTCTAAAGGCGCGCATTTTGAGGTTAAGAGTAGCAGTAAAGGGAGCAATTGCTTATAACAAGCAGTGTGATGATATGGCAACTTCTATAAGAAATCTAAAGATGGACATCGACAACAGCATCGCACACGTTTTCGGAGATCATTCTAAATGTAAGTTATACTTCTGTAACAAAAAAAATTTGGAAGAAGAAAATCTTTATAAAAATATGGAGGAAGAAGACAAGGCGCTGTTTATTCGACTGACAGAAGTAAATTCCAGAGTATCCAATAATTCAAGAAGCCTTATTGAAGACGTAGATAGTAACGTTGTCGAACAGTATAATTCAATAGTGGCCAAATTCGTTGGGGGGAAACGTATCAATTACGCTTTAGGACGCTCTTATAGTGCTCGATGTGCACTCGCGGTAGTATCGTTTAATTCAAAGCGAGTTGCCACTCGAAATAAAAGACGAAAGCCAATGCAGTGTCAGAAGACCTCAGATCCTGACTATGGCGAACATTGCCAAAAACCGGATATGTTGCCAGACATTTTTAACCTACAAAAAGAACGTTTTTTAGAAACACTTCGAAGAACGCCAGAAGAAATTCGCAAAATTGAAATAGAAACAAGACTGCAATCGAGCAGTGGGTTATGGCTAGAAGAAAGAAGAAAACTTCTTACAGCTTCCAATTTTAAAAAAGTGTGTAGGAGACGAAGAAATATTAGCTGTCACAATTTAGTAAAATATCTGTTATACTCTTCAAAAAACCTCAATATACCAGCCTTGAATCATGGAAAACTGAACGAGGAAAAAGCAATTCGAAATTTGGAAATTCAAGAAAAACTTGTGATAAATAAATGCGGCCTCTTTATCGACTCAGATTTGTTTGTTCTGGCTGCAACACCCGATGGAATTGTTAATGATGATATTCTGGTAGAAATAAAGTGCTCACTTTCCGCATTTAATATGAGCTTCGATGAGGCAGTAGAAAGCAACAAAATAAAATTTTTTAAAAAAACCAAGTGTGGACAACTTTCAATAAACAAAACACATGAATGGTGGTACCAAATTCAAGGTCAATTACACATTACCAAACGAAAAACTGCCATACTAGGAATATGGACGGGAGATGGTTATCCTCTAAAGGTAGAATATATTGAACGGGACGATTCCTTTTGGCTAGAAAATATGGAAAAACAGTTGTTAAGGTTTTATCATCAGTGCGTGTTACCCGAATTAATAGATCCCCGATATATTAGAAATATGCCTATTAGAGAATCTCCGGATTGAATTATAACTAAAGAAAAAACAACGATGTTACAATAATTTTTAATTTTGTATATTGTATAAACCATTTCGTGTAAATATTAATTAATTATGTTGTATACATTATGAATACGAATAATTTTCTATCATAATTTTAATGTGTATGAATGTTGCATGAATGTAATGTAGTCCTAGTGTATTTATATTTAACTATGTAGTTACTTACAATTAATAATAAAATTTTTAAAAATAAAATGTATTTATTTTGAAAATATATAATTGTAAATACATATCTAAACAACAAAAATAGTCCAGTTACTTAGCAATTTCAAAAGTAGGTACAAATTGAATTTAGGAAGCGAATGCAAAAAACCCTATCTCAATACGTCTTACTACAAAAATTTGGTAGGTTCAGTCGTTGAGTGAGTGCTTTATTTCCTCGCCCAAAATGCGAGTGCAATTTCACTTTTGAGCGGAAATGATAACAATAAGCTAACTATTTTAATTTTCATTCCTCGTAAATATCACGTGCTGGCATCTTTTTATATTGAGACTACTCTACCAGCTTTTTGCTTATTCAATAATAAAATTTGACGTTTACATGAGGTCATCTTAATGATTCGTCAACGATAAATTCCTCTATCTCATTAAAATTATTTCACTTAATGAGTTCTGTGTAGTAAATTTTAATCAAAAGTTCTTATAATGCGCATACTCCCGCACAGCCTTAAGACTGTAACCAATTGAAATTCAATGAAGTAGACCAGTTTCAAATTCATTTTAATTATGTTAATTATTGGCTAGAAAATAGGTGTGCAATTGTAGCATAAATACACCTTCAACAATTTACCTGCAACTCGCCCCCCAAAAACTATTACCCCTCAGACTTAGGTGGTACTAGGGTTACCAGATCAAAAAATCAAAATTCCGGAGTAAATTTCGGATTTTTAAAGAAAATTCCGGACTTTCTTCTAATATAATGTTAGTGTCGATATGTGAGAAAACGAAGCTAATTCTAGAATTTTCATGCGTGCAGTGCAGGTACACTGTGTGTGTTCAAATGAACGCGAGTGGAGGAGAGGTCAAAAGAAAGAAACAGACTCTCTGTAGAGTCTGTCAAGTCGATTCTTTTAACTCAGTATAATTTAAAAAATATGACTTCTGAAATGTTCTACAACACTATTATTAAAGATTCGGAAGTGTTGAAAGGTATTTCCGCGGTAGCGCTAAATATAAGAAAAATGATCATAATGAATACATAATACCTAATGTATGTAACATTGATTTTTTGATAAAAACATTGAGTTTATTTGATTTTTTATTTGTTTCTTTACCTAACTTGTGAAAATTCCGGACGTCTTAGAATTCTCCCCGCATGCCGGACAAAGACCTATATTACCGGACATGTCCGGAAAATTCCGGACGTATGGCATCCCTAGGTGGTACGGCCTCTTAACATGCGTAATGGATGAAAATAAATTGTGAAAATTATTTCAATGTATGTACAGGGTGGGGCAAACTCTTATTATATAATACTTATCTATATAAGGTATTTATGAATGGTGGTCAAAAGGAAATATTTTAAAATTATTTTCATATATACAGGGTTGTCCAACGCTAAGGTACCTAACTTTTTTTACATTTTAAGAACCTCCGTAGTCACTGTTGTATTACCCTTAAATATTTTTCTTACTCCTCCACTCGTTCCGGAGAAAAACAATTTTTTTCGACAAATATGGAAAAATTTACCCCTCTTTAAGAATTCCCTACCGTCTCAGATTTAATGCTGGAATTTTGAAATTTACAAATTTAGAAAGCTAAAGGACTCGCCTTTTTTTTTGACTAAGTTTTGAATTTTTATATTGTATACGGTGGTCAACAAATAAATTTACATTCACAATTTTTTCAACGACTTTTTTTCATTTTTTTCAAATGGAACAACCTATATTATGTACATTTGTTCACCATTGGACGACCAATTGCATCCTCTTCAACTTTTGTATTAAGTTTTCTATATCTATCTTTCGTCGTTTACCGGTAAATTTCAAAAAAATTAATGCATTCAAAACGATAGACGGCGGCATTTGTACTTACTGTATTTTAAAATTTAAATTTTATGTTGCTCAAAATGGTGGCCATTTTCCCTAATGCACAAATTTATTTTTTTATTGAATGATTTACTAACATTTCTAAGCATCTCTGGTGTAATGGACCTGAATGTCGGCACTATTCTTTTCTTCATATTTTCTGGTGTTGCAGGTGGAGTTGCTTAAACTAGATGGTTAATTTTAAAAAATGGGCTTTTGTTAAATCAGGTGGTCGAGTGGGTAATTTTTTTGGGCCATTCCTACCAATCCATTTATTAGGAAAGTGTTCATTTAACTCATCCACCACCTCTCGTAAACATTGCGCTCCCGCCCCATCACGTTTATACCACATTGTTTGCCTCATATCATGGGAAATGTTTTCGAGCAAAACAGGAAGACAATTTGACGGAAAATCTAAATACATGAAGACCGTTTAAATTATCTTAAAAAAAATACGGTCCAATCACATGATTTCTAATATTATACTTCCCCAGACCTTTGTACCCCATTTCTTGGCTGTATGGTTCTCTGATGATATTCGGATTTTCAGTGGCATAATAGTGGAAATTATAGGTATAATAAATTGTAGATAATAGTAGAGACAAAGTGTAAATAATGGAAATAACGTTGAATTTATGAGAAAATCGGTAATAGTGTTCAAATCTTATGCAGTGGAAAACCCTTGCCATGAGTGGTATTGAAATGACTGTGTGCCAAGCAACCGCTTTTTTGGTGTAATTTCACACTGAATGAAATGATAATGTAAACGCATTAATTTTTGAGAAAGTAAGATGCTCTAAATGCCACAAAATACACCACGACAATGGGAATAGCACTACGTCCAAGTTCATATGTATCAAAGGATTAAAAGAGCAGGAGCAACTTGCAAACCGGAACGTTTATAGTTTTCTAGTTACTGTAGCAATTTCGTTGTGAGCCGAAGTGCAATACGAATGATGAGCACAAGGATTGTGTAGGTTTACTTAAAAAATCTACTTGTACTACCCTCTGCTCTAATTTGATTCAAGTTGACAGTCTACTAGATGAGTTGGTTTGTCCAACTTTAGAGGCAGCACAAAGGACGTCTAATTGACGCGCTAATTTAGTTTCAATTTGGTACGCTTCTATAATGCACCCTCCCCAGAGTGTGTTATCCAAAACTATTAAAAGAGAAACTAAATGCTGAATTTTGTAAGGATCTTGCTAGCGAATTATAATATAACCATCTTAATGTATGTACATCAAATTTGATCACAATTATGTCTCACGCTTTCGAAGCTCAAAGCTTCATATTCCCGTTTATAGCGTTTTCTACTTTATGTTATATTTCTCACGCGACTGCAATATCACGTTATCTTCAAGGAAAAAAAAAGCTTTCTAACTGTGAACAAGCTAAAAAGACGCGTTAATTTTCTAAAGCGATTAACACGAGTATAATATTGTAATTAAAAACGTTTGGAGAATGCGACTAACGATAATATTTCACTCCATTTTCGATTCAAAAAAACTATATTTATCTTTTAAAAAATAATTGCAGCCCTTTTGTTTACGTATGCAATATAACGATGTGTTTCCTTAATTTTGAAAAAATTCGCGCTCGGTAGATACTGGAAAAAATTGAAGCGTAAAAACTCTTTTACAATTGCCATACAAATTGAAATTTTCCTTCTGTTTTAATCTGAAAGCTTGTGGAAATAGCAGTACACAAAACGATACCAAGTAGTAACCGAGGGAATGGAATGAAAAGCATGTGTAATATACACAAACATACCATTGCAGTTCTTATTACAATAACATTGCAAGCCATCTACTTCTACACTACAAAGTGCATTGTTATTTGTACATGCGAAAGAGTAGAAAAATAAAGAAATTTCCTACATGTAAATGCATTTATACTATTTACCTTACTGTTATTACTTTTTGCAAAATGCTATTATGTTATATATTAAATTAGAAACGAGTTTCCTGTTCTTTTATTATATTACAAAGGAATATCCGTTAATGCGTTTCTCATTCTGAACTGGTCACATGAAAATGGAAATAAGTGTTTCTTGCACCTAAATACCAAAGAGATTTTAATTCCCCAAGACAGTAATGGTAGTAGCTATAGAAATAAATAAGAGATAAAAAACATTTTATGACTCTCTCGATGTCTTCATGTAAGTAAACTCGCATTACTATGTTAAATAAATTCTTTCACTTATTTTGCGATTATTATAAGATGGTTTGTATCGATATCGCACAGATTTCAGACGTATTTTATGGATCTCACGGGATTGGTCGTAATTTTATATCGTATGAGAGAATAAAAGAAATTAATAAAATGTTGTAATAAAAGTTTCCGCAAACAACACACATTTATACAATTAAATCAATTATAAATTACACCAATAGAATACAATAAAATTATGTATTTTTTTCTTTTTATTTTTCTTGGAAACAGAAATTATAACATTAGGATTTCTGTTTGCCTATAAATTTGGACAAATAATGTCAGTTGTGATAACAGACAAATCCGCGGACGGATATCTTATATCAAATTCCAACAATTTTAAAAATGAAAAAAATTCCTAATTATTTTTAAAATTTCTTGTACCTACTTACTGACTTCCATGCTGGATCCGTGATAGAGAGGCTATTCTTGGAGCAAAATTCTAATATCTAATCGCTAAATTTCATTTGACCACAGTTGTTTCCTTTCAGATCTTCGTTAAATGCAGAATTTTTAGTTTTTCTTCTTTTGTAAGAAATAAACTTTGCTTACCTTCACACTCGCCGTTCATTCGAATCTCTTCATCAAGTAGGTACAACTTTCCACTGTGTCGTGTCGACGTATTATAAAATTTTCATGGCGAGATCTATAAGTAAAAAAAATTCTTTGGGCGGTTCATTTTCTATCGTGAAATTCATTTTAAACGAATATTCTGGAAGACAAACGAAGAGTCAGAGTTAGGAAGAGTTCTGAGGATGGGTTTCTGAAGAATATGCAGATACCCAAGAAATTAATCAAAAAATTGCTCATCAATGTCTTGGTTGCAAAAAAATCGTCTACAGGAAAAAAATCGATGGAATTTATTTTTAGAATAGAAGCTTTCCATGTGAAATTGCTAAGAATCATTATGCCTCAAAATTTCTTTATCATTTATTATTCTTGGAAAAATAAGTCTCTAATCGCTTTTCCTGCAACTATTTTATGGCTAACTTCTTTAATTCATAATACTTTAACGATTATATTATAAGTAAACACTGACGTCTATCGGTTGTCTTGCTGACATAAACTCACAAAAAATCACTGTCAATGTTTTCCGTTAAGAATGACTAAGCTCTCAGTTCTCTAGTGTTCTCTAATGTAAAATGTAATAAATTCATATAAATGAGTTGTATTATTTTTACTGGTCTTCGAAATCAATGAATTATTCCACTTAATACATACATATAAGTATTCGATTTGAATATTATAATAGGCAATCACATGCTTAAAGGCTTTTTAATATTTTTTTCACATAAATCGAATAATCTTTTGTGTTTGATTTCGAAGCTGAGACACATATTCATTGTTAGTTATTAAAGAAATAATAACAAAAATGTTCTCAACCAGCCAATGTGGGAATAAATAAACAAAAATAACAAAAATTGAAATTGAACACTGTCGGTGTTTGATAAACACGTGCGCTTTGGATGTGACAAAGCAATTATTAAGATTTTTCCTTTTGACAGTATGGCTATGACAGACTATATTGGTCCTTGGACTTTATGAAATTTGAATCAGGAGGTCGTCATTTCTCATTCAAATACTTAGTTGGTGCTTATGATTCGAATGGAAAGAGAGAGTCGAACGCTGAAAGTATACTTGCAGATCTGCTGGTGTAATCCAAAAAGCAAGTCACTTTCAGCACAAAATTTGCAGTCCTTAAATATCAACACCCTCGTTCAGCTTGCCCCCCCCCTCCCCCACCATGCGAGAATGAAAAAAAAGATAGCTCTGAATTATAAGCTATTGAGCTTTCAAAATCTGCAAGAATAAAACTTTGAGCTCGATCTCCTTAGCAGGAATTTTAATTTGAAACCTCTTAAAAACACGAGTAAAAACATCAACGGATGATCGCGCATAGGCGCATAATTAAATTAGGACTTCTTAAACTAGCGTAGTTTCGATTTTCGAACTCCATCCCTTACTTTAAAACAACCCCAAAACTAGTTTCGCCGAAGAGGTAACTCATAGAAAATACCATTAAATCTATAATACCTTTAATACATGTAGTTCTAGCATTATTAGGCTACAAAAATATGTAACACTTCATTTCCAAGTTGCAACCTCTTTCTCGATTCTTTAACACAGTTCCCTCTTGTGTTTTTGGCACAAGGGGTGGATTTCCTGCTAAGAGGTTGCAACTTGGAAATGAAGTGTTTAGTATGTAATCATCATGGCAAAAATTGTTATTATTTATTATCTCATGAAACCTGCTTCGATCGTACTTGTCTATAACCGTAAACCTAATTCATCACACTTGTTTATTATGGCACACCTCTACTTGTGTATAACAGCTAAGTACCTATTCGTTGCTTATTTATTGCCTCAATTTAAAATTGTTTAACTCAGTACCGTTATAAATGCTATACTGAAAATTACATATCATTATTTTGGTAATTTATTGGCACTGTAGCTTATACAAGTCGACAGGAAGTTGTCTTTGGTCGGTTGATTGATCGATCATATTTTTGATCGATCATTTTCAGATGAAATTCCGGATATAGATAATTTCAATCAATGGTAATTGATTTTATTAACTGTTAAGAAGTTAAATATCCTTATCTAATCAGTCTGTTTCGCATAAACCTCATTAGAAAAAACAAAATGCTCCGTCTTCGGGTTGCAGTTACTGCTTATCACTGATGACAGACTACATGGAAAGGTGGGGACCTTCGTTACACTGTACCAGCATATTTAATCAGATTTTTTACAGTGGTTCAGAAGGATTTGACCGAAATTTTGAATGCGCTTTCTCGCTCTCTAATTAGAGATTATAAGACCTCCGTTCAGCTGCCCCCCCCCCCACCATCACGCGACAATTAAAAATTAGAAGCTGAGCTTTCAAAATCCGCAAGAATAAAATTTTGAGCTCGTCCCTTTAGCAGGAATTTCCATTTGACCCCCCCCCCCCCCCCCCATCTTAAAAACAGCATTAGGAGCTCTTAAACAAGTGTAGTTTCAATTTTCGAGCTCCACGGCCCTTACCTTAAAACAACCCCAAAACTAAAGTCCTAAATCGAAGGATAATATACAGTCATAAAATGATTCGTTTCTCGATCCCTTAACACAGTTCCCTCTTGTGTTTTTGGCACAAGGGGTGGATTTCCTGCTAAGGAGTTGCAACTTGGAAATGAAGTGTTACAGATTTTTGTAGCCTAATAATGCTGGAACTACCTACATGCATTAAAGATATTATAGATTTAATGGTAGTTATTTTCTATGAGTGACCTCATCGGTGAAACTAGTTTTGGGGTTGTTTTAAAGTAAAGGGTGCAGCTCGAAAATCGAAACTAGTTTAAGAGCTCCTAATTATGCGCCTATACGCGATTCTCTGTTGCTGTTTTTAAGAGGTTTCATATTAAAATTACTGCTAAGGGGATCGAGCTCAAAATTTTATTCTTGCGAATTTTGAAAGCTCATAAATAGTTTCTAATTCAGAAGAGCTATCATTCTTTTAATTCTCGCGTGGGAGGAGGGAGCAGCCGAACGAGGGTGATTATAAGTAGGTTAATAAAATCGAAATTACCTTCAATAAAGGTAATCACAAACGAGTAGTTATATGAGCAATTTTTTCTGATGCCAAAGTGTCCATGAAATACCTGTTTCTAGTTCAAAATCTAAGATAACAAAATATCGTGCATAAGTGTAGATATACGTTAGTTGAGTTCTGAACGTCTTTGGTGCGGTTCGGCTGTGATACGGAATACGAATTTGTGTTAATGAATTTGGTTTGTGACTGCAACAAATTTCTAGTTAAAAAATATGCCCTAATTTTTTACTTTTAATGTTTTTTTCGTATGGCTGTGCTAACTTTGTCTTAAGACAGCACAACCCTTATTTTTTTTAAACGGTTGCAGCAACAAAATCGGGAATACGGCAACAAATCAGCAACAAATTTCTAGTTAAAAAATATGCCCTAATTTTTTACTTTTAATGTTTTCTTCGTATGGCTGTGCTAACTTTGTCTTAAGACCCCACCCTTATTTCTTTTTAAACGGTTGCAGCAACAAAATCGGGAATACGGCAACAAATTAGCAACAAATTTCTAGTTAAAAAATATGCCCTAATTTTTTACTTTTAATGTTTTTTTCGTATGGTTGTGCTAACTTTGTCTTAAGACAGCACAACCCTTATTTTTTTTAAACGGTTGCAGCAACAAAATCGGGAATACGGCAACAAATCAGCAACAAATTTCTAGTTAAAAAATATGCCCTAATTTTTTACTTTTAATGTTTTCTTCGTATGGCTGTGCTAACTTTGTCTTAAGACCCCACCCTTATTTCTTTTTAAACGGTTGCAGCAACAAAATCGGGAATACGGCAACAAATTAGCAACAAATTTCTAGTTAAAAAATATGCCCTAATTTTTTACTTTTAATGTTTTTTTCGTATGGCTGTGCTAACTTTGTCTTAAGACAGCACAACCCTTATTTTTTTTAAACGGTTGCAGCAACAAAATCGGGAATACGGCAACAAATCAGCAACAAATTTCTAGTTAAAAAATATGCCCTAATTTTTTACTTTTAATGTTTTCTTCGTATGGCTGTGCTAACTTTGTCTTAAGACCCCACCCTTATTTCTTTTTAAACGGTTGCAGCAACAAAATCGGGAATACGGCAACAAATTAGCAACAAATTTCTAGTTAAAAAATATGCCCTAATTTTTTACTTTTAATGTTTTTTTCGTATGGCTGTGCTAACTTTGTCTTAAGACAGCACAACCCTTATTTTTTTTTAAACGGTTGCAGGAACAAAATCGGGATACCGCAACTAATTAGCAACAAGAGAGCACTAAATTGTTATGCAAGTCCCATGTGATTGTGCCAAACTGGCTGTGTCAGTTTAATAGACCTAAATCAAGGGTATTTCTAGACAAATATTATCACATTTATAGAATCATCGGTTGTGCAGGAATCCCATGAAGCTGGTATGATGATTACCATTTATTGTACTTAATTCATCTGAGTATATCATCTTAAAATAAACAAATTGAACTCAATGATATATTTTCTTTACCGCCAGATCTGTTTGTGGCGAGTTATGTGTCTGCAACGATTTTTGCTTATAACGGCGAGGCGAGTTGGTCCCGTGAAGTTTGTCGCGACAAGATCGTGTACCAAATAAATCATTTTCCTTTTCATATTTGATCATTGTCATATGACTATTATACAAATCTAACAATTACGAAAGTGTACAGAAATTTTAAAGCGGAGAACTCGTTTTCTATTTGTACTATGCACATTTCTTTAAACGTTACTGCTATCGCTTCTTTTCAGCGATTTCATTTGAAAATCCTTAATACGAATCATTAAATTTTACTTGTGTGTGGTCTCACGGTCAATAATTCAACAATAATAGTAATCGGATCGGACAATAACGATTTTCTACATCGTTGGTTTAATCCGTTCTTTTTTTACGACTTAAAACTATTGTCATTATTTTTATCATGCACCGTTCGTGAATGTAATAAATGAATCATTCATAACATTTTTGATGATTGGACGACGTTTCGCGTTCTAAACTTTGTATGATAATAAATAATTGACGAGTTCTTTATTTCATGGTAACGCAGATAGATAAAAATCTCCCCCTCGTTATTTATAATACCAAAATCCTTTGAAAATTTTAATTTTAAGAATATACAGGCGAAATTACATGTAAACGATCTAAGAGTAGTATAGTTTTTTGGATAATTCTGTGAATTATTTCATTTTTATAAATATTTATGTGTACTACACCCAGTCGTAGAGAAAATCTGTTCCATTCACCGTTTCTGTGGTCAACTTGCATAACATTTCCAAGAATTGTGACACGTTACAGAGTATTCATTCATTCATAATTTAACAGGTTTGCGGTTAAACCACATTAATGATTTTGTTTATGTAATAAATCAAATTGTGGTAAAAGCAAAAGCGGCGGAGATTGCACCAATTTTTAATTATGTCGAAATGCGCAAACATCATGAAAACAAAGGTGTAAGTAAAATTACACATTGTTGATGCCATAATTGTCCACGACTGTGAAGAGAAATGTCACGTTTATGTTATTAAATGTGTAAAGCAGGCGAGTATTTTAATTTGTTGTGTTAATAAATGTCAACACACTTTTAAAATCTACGATAGATAATTACACTTTCAAAAATTCTCAAATACGGTGACACCAAAAACTTGCATGAGATTTTAAAAGTAAATTTAGTGTAATGTAATTTGGAAACGCCACATAAATCAACAACCGGAAGATATTTTTACTCGGAAAAATCTGGATGGTTGCAGTTTCGTATATGAAATTTTGCATATTCCGACAAAATTGCTCAGTGTAAATTAATTATGTAGTAAAAATCGGATGGTACATTATGAAATATTACTAAAAAAAAAAACCTGCTTGATATACGTTTCGTTTAGGTACGATGTGTGTGCCATGCCAATGTTCGATCTGTGTAACACGTTATTTATAGTTGAGGAAATTTGCATTTTTGATTACAATTTTTAATTAAAACTTATGCTAATTCAATCACATACGTTTTTAAACAGTTGATACGAAAAAAAGGTTAGTAATTCACAATTAGTTTCGTGTGTCTTTTTGTACGGTGCGGTGGCTTGAATTTATAGTAGAAACCCATGTTTCTTGGAATTAGCGAAAACATTGTAAAATGAAATATAAATATACAGGATGTTTTGTAACGTCTACCAAGTTCATCACACTTTTACAACGGCTTAAATTTTTCTAATAATTTTTTTTAATATTTTACATTATACACTTCCGCTACATAGAATTTGCAATATGTACTGTGCGAAATGATCGCCATTTTATTTTACAAGAATGTCGACATTTGTCATATTTTCGTCTCACTATCGACGTACCTACCAATCATAAAACTGCTAGGGTTAAGCTAAAACTTCGAAAATTAGCGGCCAGTTATGTTTTAAATTGTGTTATTCGCTCCCGATTTGGCTCTTAGGCACAATCCCACAAAATGTTCTTTTTTTTCTACATTCAACTGATTCAACTACAAAAATGACACTTTATAATTAAACGAGCATTAAAAATGTTTGGATTTTTGGATTGCTCCTTACATTTTGCTTCTTCTTTAACTTTTTAGCGTCCATAAGTGTAAGTAACTCTTTTCAGTTGTATCATTCGTTTCACACTGTCATATTCTTTTTGCTTTCCCGTGCATATACACATCTGTATACCGGGTGAGTCACTTAACCTGGAATTTGAAATATCTCTAAAAATACGCATTGTATAGAAAAATTTGCCGAATCAAAACTTGAATATCTCTGAGGGGGAAATTCATTAGGACTAAATTACACCACCACCCCCACCCCGCCTACAGGGGGTGGGGGGCAAATTTGAAATCTTAAATAGGAACCCCTATTTTTTATCGCAGAATCGGATTCTACGTCGAAAGTTACGTACAATTTGTCCGAAACGTTTTTTTCGATTCGCGACAGAGGGCGCTGTAATCGCAAGAAATGGAGTAGTAGTCAAAAAACAGATAAACACGTATTTAGTAAGATTCGACAGGTTATTCAATGATGTTAGGCCCCCACACAGACGCAGGAGGGGCGGGTGGGCTAACATTATCGAATAACCTGTCGAATCTTACTTACGTGTTTATCTGTTTTTTTACTACTACTCCATTTCTTGCGATTACAGCGCCCTCTGTCGCGAATCGAAAAAAATTGTTCGGACAAATTGTACGTAGCTTTCGACGTAGAATCCGAATCTGCGATAAAAAATAGGGGTTTCTATTTCAGATTTCAAATTTGCCCCCCACCCCGCCTACAGGGGGTGGGGGTGGTGGTGTAATTTAGTCCTAACCAATTTCCCCCTCGGAGATATTCAAGTTTTGATTCGGCAAAATTTTCCATACAATGCATATTTTTCGAGATATTTCAAATTCCAGGTTAAATGACTCACCCGGTATAGGGTGATTTCTAACCTCCTGACCAAATTGAACAGGTAACTGGGGGAGATCAAAATAAAGATATTTTTTTAATAAAATTTTGATCAAATTGTAATAATAAGAAAGTTACAAGCGTTTAAAGTTCATAATCATGTCTCCGTATTTCTTCATTACTGTAATTCACCATTTCAGACGAATTATTGATTTGACAAATAATTAACCTACTTAAATTCTGACATTTATGTAATAATTGACGTACATGATTAAATTAAATAAATCAGCGGTTTTCAATAAATGAACACCCATAACTGTGTATTTTAAAGAACAATATTTAAATAGCCATAACTTTATTCTTATAACAATTTTAGTAAAATTTTAACTAAACTTCGTTTATTTAACTTTCAAGTATTTCAAATTTGAATTCGCAATGTAAATTACTACCATATTTTATAAAAAAAGCTCAATAGTTTCTAAGAACTTTAAACACTTGTAACTTTCTTATTATTACAATTTGATAAAAATTTTATTAAAAAAATATCTTTATTTTCATCTCCCCCAGTTGCCCTTTCAATTTGGCCAGGAGGTTAAAAATCACCCTGTATACACATAGGGAAAGTAATGTAATCGAAAAAAAAAATCGAACTCGAGGTTTTGATGAATCTCGACGTTTTGAGTACCCCTAAGTCCAAAACCACCATCTTTAGAAAAGGTCTCTAAGTGCGTACGTTATGGCTGTGGAGAAACTACTAGGCCGATTTTGATGAAATTTAAAACTAAGACCTATAAAAAAACTTCATCGGTAAAACAAGCTTCTCATCAAAATCGGCCCAAAGGGGCCCAAACTAGGGGCGTTATTTTGGGAGCAATCATTCTAATTTTAACCCAAACTGATTTCCCTTGGTGAAAAATTAGTAGACATGGTGGACGTTTGTTTCTAAATTCAAAATGGCGTCCAATATAGCAATTCTCCAAGTTTTTACTTCTTAGGGTGTAGTTCAAGAATCGTTTAACTTAATTAAAATTTGCAAATTGGAAATTATAGCCAAAGGATGACTAGAACTGTAGGTAACTTGTAATTGGTAAAGAACAAAAATTAAACGTAGCCAATTTATTAGTGCCCAAAATTGGTCAAAAATTAAAAATCGATTTTCTCAAAATCTGCTCCGAGCATTTTTTTTGAAACGTTAGGTATACATATAGTTCATGAAAAACTATTGGCACTACATTTATTTCTCTATTTCCCATAGGGGAAGGGGGATGAATGTTTGAAGTTGAAAACTTTAAAAATTCGTAACTTTTCTGCTAACAAAGATGAAGAAGTAAAATTGTACAGTGGAGTAGAGGACATATTATGACTCTTTTAATCGAGTATAATAAGTATACCATTTTACTTCCGACCTAATCGAAAATTAACAAAATATTAGAAATATTTATGACGTATGCTGTAGAATATTTCAGGAGAAAATCAGTACTATACACTATATATTTCTTTTTTTTCCGAAAATTATCAAAATAATAAAAATATTTATGACATAGGTACCTTGTAGATTATTTTAGGAGAAAATCAGAAATCCTTTTCTAATTACAACTATACTACACACTTGTATATTTGTTTTTTTATTTTTTTGAGTTATTACGCAAAAACAATTTTATTTAATACTACGTCATTGTAGTAAACACGGGGTCCCAGTTTACTGGTCCTTTAATTTTTTATAAAAAGGGCAATTTTATAGTGAAATTAACCTAAAACTATCTTTAATTAATAATATAATGTAATTTATAAATACTATGATACTATGGTATCGAATTTCCATGGAACATTTGCTCCATACAACTAGGGCAACATAGTTCTTGACCCTTTTACATGTTTGGTTTGCTTTTACAGACGGCTGAATGGAATCTCTAGTATTCTTAATGTCAGTAAGCTTGGTCAGTGACCGATCCATTCTTGAGCTTAAGTGGGGTTCCTCTTCTTCAATATACTTTCTGGTGGTGTTGCAGATCGTGGTCCCCCCTCTTTTGTTTAGTTCTTTATCCGTCATGTTTACCAAAGCGCGACCTACGAAAGCCTTGAATTCTAAAATATCCAAGTTGGTATTTGCTGCTGTTTTAAATGCAAGCTATGCATTTATCAAAGTAACGTCTAAGAAATACGTGAATATTCTTATGGGGCCCACAGACTGCGTTTTTTCAAGGCGGTTTTGTTCGACGAACAATAATCATCCAACAAAAACGTAAAACGGTCTTTGTTACAGTTTTGTTAACAGTTGTTATTGAAATTTAAGTGACACGAAGACAACATATTTTTGTGCAGTGGCGGCGGCACTAGCCACAAAATATAAAAATAATAAAAAGAAACGAAAGAAGGTGGTCAAAGGAAACTGCGATAGACTTTAATAAATTCTAATAAAAACTTTCTACTAATTTGACGACCATCCGACATTTCTTGAATTAAACTTCTCAGTGTAGTATCACCCGAGTACACCCATACGCCCACCACTGAGAAAAACGACTGTTTTGAAAACTGTTTCCGCCACACACCTCCGACTTAATGTTCTACGAACAAAACCAGCAGACAAAATCCGGCGCAACTTGATTATTTTCATCGGTTTTGTTATCGAGCAAGAACGACAGATTTCGCACCTACACTTCAGTTTTGCATCCGTTTTGTTCGATGATTATTGTTCGTCGAACAAAACCGCCGAGCAAAAACGCAGTCTGTGGGCCCCTTTAGATACGGAACGGAATGGTGCAAAATAAATGATCAAAGAACTTCTATGATCTTCGCTCAGTCTCAGCACTACATCGACACGAAGTTACTTAATAGAATTTCTATCACCTTCTGCGCCTTGATAAACTTCAAAACCGTACAACCACTCACTCCTGCGAATACCCACATTTTTACCGCCTCACTTTTTAGAATTCTTTGCTAAGTATTGTTTCAAACGTAGTCATCCTTTCATTTGTTCATCAATTGCTTGGTACTCCTCTGGTTCAGTCAAAGACACAGAGTTTTCTTGAAGTTTGTCTTCAGGATTGTCAGGATGGTTTTTAAATTTTAAATAGTTTGTAAAGTGTAGGTGTCTAGGAATTAAGCCAAATCTCTTCACTGACATTGAGTCGGCAATAAGGTCTATCCGTATAGTCGCATCGCTAATCCAATACAAACGAGTCTTTGGATATCTTATTCATATAAGTCATCATTAGACTTATTCCCACGAATAGGTAGATTATAATTTTTAACGAATTCATCAATTATGCTGTGTAATAATATAGTGCCTCAAAATACTCCACTAGGCTTTCGTTTATGAAACATATAGTTTCAGTTCAGTACCTAAAAATGGCGGAAGGGTGCCACAAAACGTTTTGTAACGGAATATCAAATAATACAGAGATATTTATTAATTCAGTTCAGCCACAGTAAACTTTCGGATTTTTAAATCTAAGCTAGGTACCTATTACATCACGGGACGGTTAAATTATTACAAGATGAAGAATTTGGTATGTGCAACCTGCAACACATATATTTGTCTTCAAAATCGATCACAGCAATAAGCGTAACATTTGGTTACCTATCATAAAGCCTTGCTTCATCATCTGTTTTAAAGTGCGAAACTCAAAGGGCAAATAATCACTAAAATACTAACAAGATTCGTATGGATTTTGATAACGGACACCTACCAACAACTGTGATATTCAGGTGTATGTAGGATATTTTTGTATTTAATATTGTTTAAGACGTTCACTGAGGATGATCGCTTCGCCATCGAAACGCTCTCGACAGTTAAAAATGTCTTTTTGCTTATTATTACGACTACTATAGATGCAGCACTGAAAAGACAATCTCCGTGAATACTGAAATAAACCCGCAATTTTCGAAATTCAAATCCATCATTCAGACCACCACAGCGATAAATTTAATTATGTACAAAACAAAAGCCCCAAACGAATTCGTTTTTACGATTTTTATTCGAAAAAAAAATCCATTGCCGCTTAATTAAACATAAAGTGCATTAATAAAGCTTTGAAAGACGATACTCTCACGAGGATCAATTCCTTCCAGACTTCGCGTCATTTTATTCCTTTTTCCACCGCTATGCCACTTACTATGAAATGCGCGTGCAGAGAGTGCAATAACATCATAAAATTATTTGCAGGTCGCGTCATTCTTAAGGTATGTGCGAGTGAGTATTCCAGTAGACTGAAAGTAAATGGAATAGAATCATTTCTGACATGTACATGATTTCTTTAGACATATCTACACTTTAAACATGCCCGAGTTGAACTTTTCCACTTTATGGTCACGACTCATAATTGTATTATTCAGTTTATAGTGCCATTCTTGTATTTTTAAAGCACGTCTCGGAACTAAATCTAATATTTATAACAATAACTGTTATTCAAGTTTATATAAACGGCACGCACTTCAACAGTTAACCTATTGAATGTACACACACTGTTAAATGCTTGAAATATTAAACAGTTTCATGAGAGATTTGCGTAGAATTGAATGTATTTCTTGCCTTTTTGGAAGGATTTTACAATTTATTTTGTGCCAGTTTGTAAATAGGTGTAGACAAGCATGTTGTAACATTTCAAGCATGTGTTTCAATTGTAGCATGTAAACCTACAAGTTTTCTTTTTGTTTCAGGTAAGCATTCGGATTCCTTTTGAATTGAATTGGACTAACATATAAGGTTTGATCACCATCGTTATTAATTACATAAATTTTAATTATGTTATTACAAGAGATAATGAAACCATCAGTTATGGTTGGTCTGTGCCTGGAATGCTGTCATTTTGGTTTATTTGGTAATAGTGTCGTATTGGTCAGAGCTTAGTGGTTCTTATTGTCTTCCCTGTTTCAATTATTAACATACGAACCTAATTTTTTCTTAGCAATGAGTGCTGTGTGGTTTCGCATTTGGGCACAGGCATGAGCCATCGCCGTCGGTATAATTCTTGATTCTGTGGCCGTTAAAATAATTTTTATGTCATACTACCTTATTATTTCACAATAACAACTCTGAAACAAGAAACATTAATGACTAAATATCGCCTCTTTACATGACAACCGGATTTTAGAGAGCAACGGGCGTTATTTTTTATAACGCCCGCAAATGTAAAATTATGCCTCATCGGTCAAGGATGTTAAATGTGAGTCTATACTGATTTTATTGTTAATATCTGTTTTAATGATCTTAATCAACTTCTTGCAAGTATGACATAAAGTAAAGAAGGCACCACGAGCGTTATGAACATAACGCCCTAGATACCTTAATTACTATAATGTCATATCACAACATTTTTCAAACATTGTTAGTTGTTTTCTCTTTAATAGTAAAATGGGGGTATTTGCCAATGTAGAATGTAAATTACGAGGGCATTACAATGAATTTAAAAACTCTTTACGGCGGACGCTGTAAACTGTTATATAGCAAAACGCGCAAAACGTATGAATTTAAGACAAATGCGGGGTTTCTTAAATACAGTTATTATTGAATGTCATTTTTCTCCTAAATAACATCGAGACAAGGAAAGAGATTATCAAATCCCTCCATTTAGGATATAGAAAGAATTTTAGAAAATTACTGTAATTGAACGTTTGTAAGTTTCTTGGAATCTCGGCCTCCCCATTCTATAATGTATGGACAGGTAGAGACGACTACCATACAAGAATTGCATCGTCTTGCTTTTGTGCTTTAAAACACAAAGGAAGTGTATGGGATTTTAACACCCATTGGTTATTTATGATTGGTGACATCTATTGTTAAACTTACGAATGTATATTAAAACGGAGCAGTTTCACTTATAGACAACCTTAATTTGAATCTGTCTTCGGTAAACGGTCACGTTATCCGAAGACCACAATCTTCAAATAAATCGCAACGAACCTGTAATAATGACCTTTGGACAATGGCTGCATAAAAGAACTGGAACTATAAAAATCAAAGATAAGAATGTTCCAGTTCGCAAATTTTTACGGTAACCTCGCACTTATTTTAAATGGCCGTAGACAAGTTTGTTATTTTTACAGTTCCAAAATCATACAATCTCCTTAGAGTCTACGTGGCCTTCACCTTCCATCTTTAGCTATAATAGTTATGTACCTATATAGTTCCCTAACATTTTAAGTTTTATAAGAGTAGTCAAAGTGACATTATTGTTTCATGGAAATGATCTGCTGCTAGAAGTAAATATATGGGGCATTTCATAATTATTATGGTAAATGTAACCATCACTATAATGTAAATCTTTTCGGTTGTTTAGTAGTTTACGTTACTTTGTTATAGCTTAAAAAGTGCTGAATTTTGTTACAGTAATCTCTTCAATATAATTAGATCATATAAATTAGTGTAGTTGTTTTAATGTAGCTTTATCGAAAAAAGTTTGAGGACTCTTAAATTTTATCTTTGGAAAATCTCATTTGTGACCATACAGGTGAAAATGTTCATTTGTGTCTCGTATAGCGTATTTGTAAGCGCTTTACAAATTTTACAAGTTGTATCAAGAAAATATAAGAGAATGAGAAGCCATCTTTACTGCTGTCACTGAACAAAAGTTACAAAGCTTTTCTTATTGGATTCAAGTATAAACGTTGTTTTTCGTAGAGTACCCAATATTTTGTGTGGTACCTACAAGTACTTAATATGTTTTACTGGAGTTTTCCATTGAAAGTTTGGTTCGTAAGCTCGCTAGTCCTTTAAAGCATATTATTATGTATCTAATATGTCATAAATTTAGTTTAATGCATCATGTACAATAGAGACAAAGAGTCCTACATGTTAATAAGGAGTAATACGTAATGTGTAACGCTAACTACAGAGAAAAGGAGGTTAGTAAATCAATTTATCAACGTATAATAATCTAATTGACGAATTTACATAATTAATGCATAAATTAAACAAAATAGTTGTTTGTCACGCATTTTATTAGTCGTAATGACTTTTGTATGTATGTATATCAATTATATTAATGTAAAAAGAAATTTTGCATTCCGGATATTCCGGTATTCAATCTTATATGCAATTATACGTATTGATAATGATAATTATTTTTATGGGATCATGACCTACCAGTTCGAGTTTTTGAATTAATGACTGCAAGAAAATTAAAAAGAATGGTGCTAGTTTTTAAATTTGTGCAAATCCTGAATTAATTTTATTCAGTCTTTCAGGTTATGTTTGGAAACTTTTTATTTCATACTAGCTGCTTACCCCCAGCTTCGCCCACGGTCTTTCTCCTTTTCTACAATTTGTATAACTAATATCCGCAGCTCTATTAATAATTTTTGTGTTCGATTTATTTTTCGCGAAATTACCTTACTATTAACCACTTATGGCCAATGGCCTATGGGGACGCGTCCGATAGGAGATAGAGAACACCGATTTTTTTTGTATTTTTTACGACGGCTACATAATGGCATTAAGTATTTATATCAATTCTAATTTTTGTAGCCATGCCAAAATTCAAAGATTCTATAAAATTAATAAAATTCTAAGTTGATCATTTACAGCAACGACTATTATATTAACATGAATTAGAGTTAAACCCTCGTATACATATGCAAACATTGTATTTTTTAAAATTTAAATGATCATAACTTGGATTCTCTTGAACCGATTGCGCTGAAATAAAGCCTGTCATTCCCAGAACCTCAAGGAATACAATAGTGAAAACCCCATGATTTACGTGATCTTGGAACATAAAGCAAACAAAAATTCCAAAAATTGCATTTTTGTCTCGATTTTTGTATTATTTTCAAAAAATATTCAGTGTACAGTATTAACCCAGTTAGTTTTATTATACAGCGCTTCCCAAAAGTAACGGATATATTCGATAAAATGATTGACAATTTCTCAGTAAAAACCTCTGACGCGTCGATTTCCATTCTTAAATTGTCATTTAACAACAGGATAAAAATCGTATTGCAAAACAAGAACCATCGATAACATTAAAAAAAGCAATGAAGCAGAGATTCGAGATATTGAACAAGAATTGCTTAGAAAATGCTTGTCTCTTGGAAAAACAGAAAAAAAGTCACCCCCCCCCCCCCTCCAAGGGTCCACTTCTTTCTTTTTTAAGCAGGACGCGCACTGAATCCGCTCAGCTCGGCTCGGCACAGCTCAGCACAATCAGCAGTTTTGCTATACATGGGAACAAATGAAGTCCCGCGCACTGAATCGGCTCGGACCGGTACGGACCTTTCCGTTCAGTTCAGCTCAGCACAGATTGCTCGAGGTAGCAACTTTTCTGAACGGGCGGATAGCTTTCAATAGTTTAGTCAGTGCAGTAGGTGCATCGGCCTTAATAGAAATTAAAATTATTAAAAGAAGATCACTGTACGCCAATGCGTTTTGTAAATAAAGACTAAACGTTCCGAAAGGACTGAATCAGTGCGCGGACGGGCGTGAATGCTGATTGTGCTGAGCTGTGCCGAGCCGAGCTGAGCGGATTCAGTGCGCGTCCTGCTTTATTCGATTGAAATTTTAGACCTTTATTGATTTTCTTTCGGGATTTCTTCAAGTAACTTTACTCTAACAAACGTGTAAGATCCCGTTCGCAACACAGGCACGAAAAGCATCCCGTACACTACAGCCTACAAGGCGATGACAAGGATCGCTGCCGCTCTAGATGCTTTACCAATTTACTTTCTTTTGCCTTTATTACCCAATCCTTCTATTTTGAAGTTTCAGTTATCCAATTACGTTTCCTTACAAGACCATACGTAACGGTAAAGCTTGTTGTGAATCGCGGTATTGACTTTTTTTACTGCTGAAACTATAAAATAAAAAACGCATAGCTTAGAAATTCAAACTTCAAAATTCCAAATTCAAAGTATTGAAAATCAACATAAAATTAAAAAATGTCGTAGTCAAAATAGAACTTTGAAATAAGAAATTGATACCAAAATATTAATGCTAATGAATCCTAAATTATAATTCGAAAATTCAAATTTCAAAATTCGAAAGTCAAAATATTATTGCTACTTACAGTTAAAAAGTTTAAATTAAATTCAAAATTGAAATTGGAAATAATATACTCGCAATTATAATTTTGTAAATCCATAGTTCAAAAATTAAAAGGTACGATTGGCAGTGCCATTTGAAAAATCAAGTTACCGTTTATAGAAATTTTGTCAATTGACGAGGAAGAAGATTTCGGATTTAACCGTCCGGTTTACGTTAGTACATTTCATGTTTTATTAAAATCGCATCGTCACGGCGTTCTAAGCTTTGTGATCCCTGCGATATTCAATTTTTTGGACACATGCGGCCAAACGATTCGTTTTAGGTACTATGTGTGGCACATAAAGTCGCACTAGAATTGACCAGGGGTTCCATTAAAAAAAAATGCTACTTTGATATAACTCATCCTGTATAAACTTTGCGATTCAAGTGAAAATATTTTAGATTTTGTAGCCTTACCATCTCCCATGAAGGAACTTTCGAAATGTTCGTTAATAAACCCACAGTCTTCCATCCACATACTATTGGCTCACCCTGTATGCATACAATATTTTGCACCAGTTATAAATATCATTAATCCAAAATATTTTCTACTAAAATAAAACAAAAGTAATACCGGTATTTACGTATGAACACCGGTTTGAAATACTGCATCCATTTTGTCCGGGATCCCGGTTTTCGAAATCCCGGAATTCCGGTATTGTAAGCCCTATTCCTGGCCATTGCTGTTGTGCAACAGAGAACAGTTGGTATAGTACATATGTGTGAAGTGTTGCCAACTTCATAATACTTCATACATTAATAATTTGGTACGATATTGTTGAAGTCCTTGGCAATCTTTAAGGATGTAGCAGCATCAGGGAGCTAAATTTTTACTTTCGAAACGAAGGAAGATAATCATATAAAGTGAAACTTGGATCTTTTTCATAGAAATTAATCACTTCACTCAAAATAATTTACAGCAGCTCAAACATTTTCCCCACAAAATGCTAAAACTGTTTTTAATTGCTGGATCGCCATTAATAAATGACCATAATCTGCACATCAAACTTCAAAGTGTTTCATATGAGGACGTGTGAGTTCAGCGCCTCCGGAAGGGTAAGGCATCGAGCCTAGTGTCCGAAATACTATTGTGTAGGTCTAATAACACTCATAAATTATAAATTGTAGTTACAGGGACTTTTTTTGTATAGGTACAGCGCAATAATATTGAAAGGTTCTGTGCATTTGTTTAATCCTTTATCTATTTACAGCAGAAGTTGAACCCTTGGGTGCCAATTGCGAACCGCTGCTGTCGGTGTCGATTTAGCTAAAGTTACATCTGTATTAGCATAATTCACGAAGGAAAAGAAATAATTTGCATATTTATGCATATTTTCAGTTTAGATCCATACTATATTTTGGACGACCAACTACCCTACCTAACTTATAGGCTTTCTCGACACATTTTGCCTCCCTAAACTCTAACAACGGCGTTGCTCTTATTGATACCTCATGTAAACAATAGCACCTAACACCCATTTTACTTTACATCATACGTGCAAATCAAATAAATATGCTCAGAGTTCGTTCCCACCAATGCTTTGTTGTCTGTTTTTATGACTCCTGCATATTACTAATTCTATCTACAACATAGATATGTACTCACGAAAAATTAATTGTATGTAAGCTTTTGAAACTTTTAACACTTAGTAAATTAATTTTTAAGTACCACCATCATAGTGTAATATATTTTTTTTAAATCGGCCAGAAAATAGTACCTTCCAGTAAAAGTAAAAGTGCTTTTACTGGACTCGCAGGCTTGCAGGACTCGCCTGCGGCTCGCCCTGTAATTTGCCTACTTGTCCAGTAAAAGATCACTTTCGGGACTTGTTACGTAAACTACTATTACACTATCACATTTATGATTGCATATCAATCCAAAGCTGCAAAAGTAACTGAAAGAACTGCAGCTCTTATGTGGCGGTTGAATTACACAATACCTACTGAAAACACCAAAAACAACAATAAAGATTGTGGTTTTTGGTGTGTTCCATATTGTGCAAAAGTAACATTTCTTTTGTAATTTATCATGCCACGCTATTTAAAATGTGTATAGTTTTTGTTGAATTATTAAATAATTGTGTTCGTTGTGAACAAAATTTGAATCTACCCATTCCATTTTTAGATTTTCTCTGAATTTAGTAGTTTGTATAGGCAAATACTAACTTTCCTATCATTTTTGCGAATGGTTTGTTCAGATTGTTTATTACATTTTAGGGTTTTAGGATACAACTATATAGTATTAGGAAATGTCATCCAGCTTTCATTCGTAATAAAAAAACAGCTCCGTCGGAATTAATTGATTTTTTTTGTGACGATGTAACGTAAGTGATCGTAAAATTTCAAATAAAGTTAAATAATTGAAAGAGAAGGTAATAAATCCTTAATATTGTTTGATACCCTTCCTTTTGAATCTTATACGTATCTAATTAGAAAGAGTTTACCTATCTAAAAATGCCGACATTAATGAAGATTGATTTGAGTGGGTTGTATTTTTAGTGTCGGCGGCATTTTGATGAATTCCATTATCAATTTAATAGTTAATGTATATGCTTGGAATGTGCTTCTATATTGCGCCATTACACTTTGCGGTACTTCGTTCACTTGGTTAAGAATCTGTTTCTAATTGACTTGATTGAATCGATCGATATAATAAATTGAATTCCTCCCCAAGAAAAATACAAGGGATCAGTTTCGATTTGGAGAAAAACCTACAAGAAACGTGGCGGTTGAAATGATTGTCCTTTGTTAACGTTCCGCTTCTTTAATATTGCTATTACTATCGGAGTAAAAATGCAAGGCCTCTGACTTTAAGTGATCATAACAAAAAAACTGAGGGGTGAAATTTCTTCATTTTTGGGCAGTACATTAGTCATTTATATATGTTTAACATGTGTAAAAAGCAAAATGCTAGAATCAGTTGTTTAACTTTTATTTTAATTAACAGCAATAAAAACGCTGTATGTAGTATTTTCCTGGCTGACGGTCAGTTTTAACTTATCATAAAATTGTTATTGTTTCATAAATTGTTACCAAATTTACAAATGTTGTAGCACACATACTTCTGAAAAGTCGACAGCCAATAAATATTGATTATTCATATGATTAACTGGTTTTATAAGCCCTAACCGAAAATGTGCTATTTCGCAATTTACGGAAGTTAAAGAAAAAATTCTTGTTTTAAATGCTAAATTTGATATTACTTAAATCTAACTGCATTATTCTCTTATTGAAAATAAAATTTGTTTTCTTGTAATTCCAAGTAAAATGTGTTGTTTATCGCGAAATAAAGACGCACATATTCCCGCGAGAGGTAATCTACCACATCGTAAGCAGCGAGCGGCAACCCACAACAATGTGATTATTCTTTTGCATTGTACAAAACCATGCGCTTTACAGCAATAGTGTACGACAACAGCTGCCCCGCGCGGCCGCGCTTCTCCCCTCCAACTGGTGCATGCATCCTTTTTTCAAAATTTCTTTTAAAAAAACGATGTATAATGACATTATTTTTGTGAATCGTGTTAGACCACAGTATAATTGCTTTAACCTTGTTATGTTACTGTCGAATTGTTAATATCGAACGTTCAGGTATTGAGTTACATAAGACGTCGTTTTTTCATTATAGCTTTAAGACTAATAAACCAATTGGCCTCAAAAGCATCTCACATTGACAAAAAAGTATACATTTTTCAAATATATAAGTATCTACCACTCAGTTTCAATAATATAGCCGTAATTAATTTTTAAAGTGGAGCGCTTGTGCGATTTGAGTCATAATTAGCGCTTTTTCTCACATACACTGATACAGAAAATTAACGATGTGTTGCAAAAATCTAAAACTGTACACCTTTTTGTAGGAATAAATGATCTTTTAAATGCACTTTATTTCATTAAATTATGATTGCTAATTACTGAGATACAAGCTTCTAAAGTCAGAGGCCTTGCATTTTTACTCCGATAGTAGTAGACCGTAAATGTAATCTGATACTAACCAAGCAGATAAACTAAGGTTTACTTCTTGTTGCACACAAAGTTTACGTTTAGTTCATTGACCAAAAACGCTCGCGCATTTTATTAGAAGACTTTTTGTAAATTATGTTGTTACCCGAATTGCGTTCTGAACGTGATTTGTGTACGAGTCACTCTTTTCTTTTTCTATTCAATTTATATGTAAATTTTTTATACTCTAAAATCCCAAATTAATTGCCTTTTCAAAGACCTCCCATCTCTTGTTTGTTAAACCTACCTACTTATTTGTAAAACTCTTAGGAGCAACCCCAATTACACCTTCGCCATTTTTTAACTCATAAAAAATTCAGGAACACTAAGAAAGATTGCGGATAAACCCTTAATTGCTTAAATTTCTACTTTAGAAATTAAACTTAGTATAATTTATATAATTATTACGTCATATCAATCATAAATATGGATTGCGTGTGTAATATGCTATACATATGTATGATTGAACATTTCGACCCCATTATCCCCTTCTTTTATTATTTATAAGTTTAATTTATAAATTTTAGATGTTTTATCAGGAACGGGTAATTTTCCTATCTTATTTCGTCCCTCTTTTGTACAGCGTTGTTTGACTAGATAATTTTTAGAAATTTTCCTGCAATGGAAATCATAGAACCTTTTCATATTTTCAATATATAATCGGTCGTTTACAAGAATACATTAAAACTTAACGAAGAAATACAATAGAGCGAACATAAAATACAACGAAACATATAATACTTTTGAATTTTTTAAGAGTAGAGTAATAACAACCAGAAAATGTTACCCCTATCTGAGTGATGGAAAGATTCTTTTTATTTCAACAATTTGATTAGTGTTTTGATGATTTGATTGTGTGACTAATTAATTTCGATACATTTTGGAAAAATGCTTCAATGTTTTAATCTCATATCGAAATTGGTTGGCAATAATAATAATGGTTCCCAATATTTGTAACAAGTGCTTACAGGATGGAGGGATCGCGAATTCTTTTGAGTAACAACAGCCGAACAGCAATTAAAAGAGTCGTATGTCCTCTACTTCACTCTACTTCATTATGTTAAAGTTATGCATTTTTAAAATTTCCAACTTCAAACATTCACCCCCCTTCCCCTATGGGAAATAAAGAAATAAATGCAGTGCCAGTAGTTTTTCATGAACTATATGTATAACATTTCAAAAAATTTAAAAAATGCTCTGAGCAGATTTTGAGAAAATCTATTTTTAATTTTTGACCAATTTTGGTCACCAATAAATTGGCTACGTTTAATTTTTGTTCTTTGCCAATTACAAGTAACAGTTCTAGTCATCCTTTGGCTATAATTTCCAATTTTCAAATTTTAATTAAGTTAAACGGTTCTTGAGCTACACCCTAAGAAGTAAAAACTTGGAGAATTGCAATTTTGAATTTGGAAACAAACGAGAAACGACGTTTTACTTGTAACCATAGCTACTAACTTTTCACCAAGGAAAAATAGAAATAGAAAATAATTTGGGCCCCTTTGGGCCGATTTTGAATAGAAGCTTGTTTTACTGATGAAGTTTTTTTATGGGCCTTAGTTTTAAATTTCATCAAAATCGGTCTGGCACTTTAAGCTGCACAGCCATAACGTTACGCACCCACAGGTAAACATTTTTCAAAGATGGTGGTTCATCAATGTAATGCCTAGAATTCGACGGGCCTTCCATGCGGAACGAAGCCGAAGGAAGGGATTGATTCACTTCAATTGTCACCTTTGTACGTTTTAGTTTATTCCATATTTTATCCATCATTATACTACGTTATGGCATTCATAGCCTCAATTTGGGGTTTCACTTAGATACCCCCTTCAGTCTAATATATTTCATCTCTAATTCTTTTAATTATTGGATTAAGTTAATTTTAATACTTCAGTTCCTCTAATGATCTTAGTCTTTAATTAATTATTACCCTAATCTAAACTTCCTCGAATTGCGTCATTGACTTGAAAATGGGACTAGTCTTGTCTCGAAACATGTCACCACTAATATAATTTCCATCGATTAAACAATTAAGGGGAAGGTTGTGAGTTTTTTTTCAATACTTTTCATCTACAACCCCCTTTGCAAGATTTAGACTACATCATGATTTAAGGGATTGATTATTGTACCCCTCCTTACCACCAAATACAATCTCAATTATTTCTTAAAAACAATGTTTCGTGAAATATAATGGCTGTGCATTTACACACTTAAATGCTACTCTTCTTGGTGGAAAGCCATTTCTTCCATCAATGCAACACCTAGAATTCGACGAGCCTTCCTTGCGGAACGAATCCGAAGAGAAGCGATTGATTATTACTCCCCCCCCCCCCCCACCAAATACAATTTCAATTTTTTTTTAATGCAATGCTTCGATAAGTATGATGGCTGTGCATTTACTCACTTTATCGCTACTCTTCTTGGTGGAAAGTCATTTCTTCCATCAATGAACCATCAATGCAACGCCTAGAATTCGACGGGCCTTCCATGCGGAACGTACCCGAAGAGAAGCGATTGATTATTGTACCCCTCCCTACCAAAAAATACAATCTCAACTTTTTTTAAAAACAATGCTTCGTTAGGTATGATGTCTGTGCATTTACGCACTTTATCGCTACTCTTCTTGGTGGAAAGCCATTTCTTCCATTAATTGTTATGAGGAATCTTTCACCAGTTTCGCATTTGCTTTGATTTTCGCGCAAAAAAATTAAAAATCATTTTATTCCTCTGCCACCTCTAACTACGGAAACAACGCAGGCGGGGTATTCTGGATTTTCACGGCTTATTTCTTTTCCAATAATTTTCGAGAACTTTCGAAAGAGTTCAGTTGATGTATGAACAGTCAGGTCGACATTATAGGTTCAAGGCAATGTGTAATGGGTCATAAAGGAACTTGATCCAAAATTGGTCGTTACGAGGAAATACTGTAGAAATCTGTAGAAATGTAATTGAGTGAAGAAAATAATTAAAATTCCATCTTAAGAAGCGTGAAGAAAAAGAGAAACTAATTGAACCAACTTTTCCATTTACAAAACCTCATCGTAATTTACACGTTACAATTTCCTGTGATATGACATATGATCAATAATAACAGGTTATAGATGGTAAAGAAATCAATAATAATGAACACTGTAATTAAAGTAATTTGCAGCTACTTACAGATATGACGGTTTTATTAATATTGTAACGATCGACCATATATAAACACATTTTTGATTTTATACACAGACAAGCAGCTTTCGTGTCCCTGATTAAGTAGTAAAAGATCCCGTTTAAAATGGGAAAGCTTAACCCAGCGTTTTTTTATTTTCTCGCCCCCAATTTTTTTAACAAAGCAAATTCGCAGGGTTAATAAATTCTTAATCAAATTTATACGTTGAAACTGTTTCATCCTTTAAATATGAAAACGCGTCTTGTATATAAAGTTTTCAACATCAATACTGCTGTTGACATTTGCAAAACAAATTTTGTTTACCCATACAATTTATTGGTGATTATTCTTTTGAACCATGAATTATATTCGTGGTAAATTGCATCAACTCAAAGCCGTCATAATAGATTAGGATGCAATTTGAAAGCTTCTATTAATGTAATTCAAACAGTATTTATTTTCCGGGATGCATTTTGCCAATTACTTTCTATAATTAAACCAAACCAATTTAACGCTATAATTAAATCGTAATAGAGTTTGATTTGCTTAAACTTGTACATAACTCCCATAATGCATCACACGGAACATAACCCGCAGTTTATTAATAAATTAATAGTACCAAATGTAACCAGAATAATGTAAATATTGTCTTGTTAACATTATCCAAGAATGTGTATGGAATTTTCGTGTTATTTCACGAGAAGTTACAAAAAAAAAAAGTTCTAAATCGCTTTTTTGCTTTCATGTTATATAATTAATTTTCTATATACAAACAGCACGCACATTTTCAATTTTTACTATGAAGTTATTTATGCCGTTATACTTCTCGTTATATATTGTGTAGAAACAGGTTTGCAATTGTGAAAGATGTCTTTGCCCAATGAAGATTGTTTGACATATGTTAATGTAAAATTTCTTCATGTTGTCCTTCATTCAGATCCGTAATTCCATGTTTGAAACGATTCACCTCGAACTTTGATTTGAAAGTACGTATTAAAAAATTGCGTGTTTGTTTCTACGGGTTCACATTAATTAATTATTGATGGCCTCCAGGGTAATACTTTCGTTTAAATAAAAAAATTAGTTAATTTCGTCTGGATTTCTTACATAAATTATGCAAAAGTAGTTCAAACGTTGATATTTAGTCAATGCGGCAAGTATCTTATAAGAATAGAAAAAGAACTAAAAGTTTTTCCAAAAGCATATACCTTTGTCCATTAGGGTTTTGAATTAATTAATTTTATTGCACTGAACATTTAAAAAATGTTCTTATAAACGTCCTCCTTCAAAGAGAAACTTTAATCTTTTCACTACTGCATTACTTTGGCAAAAAATTCCTCTGAAAGTTCATCGAAATATTCGAGAAACTTTCACGTCTAATACTCGTTTTTCCCAAAACAAAGTTGAGAGGGTAGTAAGTAAGTCAGCATTTATTTGTTTTTACAAAGTTTAAACAAAGAATTCGATTCTACATTAACTTCTTCCTTTTCTCCAACACTTCCTTCATCCACTCCACTCCTTCTGCTCCATTACCCAATATCTCGATCCTACCTTTCTCCTCTTTCAACTCCCCACATTCCCTCATCATTTTTCCCCACACAGTCTAGACATTCTACTTGCCCTTCTCTCATTTCCACACCTAAACCTCGCCACTATTTTTTTTGCTTTCATTCCTATCCCCCCCTTCGGATATCTTGGAATCTCGTCTACCATTATTCCTTCATATTTTTCGTTATATTTTCCTTCCCTTATTTTTGCTCTCCTTTCTTGTCCCTGTACGTCTTTATCCCTCATTACCAACTCCACTTCAACGCTGCTTCCCTCCCCCCCTTCTCCTCCCTCGCCATGCCCCCCTCTCGTAGTATTTTTTCTTTTCTTCTTGTTACCACTTCGTCCTATTCTCCTTCACTTCCCTTGAGAGGGTACTAAACCTGAACTATTCCATACTCTGCAACTCTCATACAAATGCAAAATTCTTATATGGCTATCTTCTAATCTCTGTACCTTGACATCAATATTGTGATGTCTCACCAATATACTATTCCTTGTATCCCAAAACACATCCATAAGTTTGTTATTTTGGATTTTTATGACGGAACATAGTTGCGCTCAAAATCAATTAAAATTTGTTCAGAAGAGAGGTCTCTGAAAGTAGGTATCGCAATTCTTAAATGACATCTTTCATTAACTGCAAAAGAAAAAGAATGACTAAAGAATGTCAAATTAACACACCTTTTCTGTTTGTTGCAATGTTTGCAATTATTATTATAATCTTACGCTTATAACTATTCATGGAGATTTGCAATGTAAATATTATATTATTATTATAATCTTACTATTATAATAATTACTTATGGAGATCCATAATGTAAGTTTATAGAAAAGTAGCTGTTGCTCGCGACTTCGTCGGTGTAGACTTCGGTTACAGCGGTAAGTACTCTAAATCCGTCCCTGGAAAGTACCTTACGTCGTTCCTTGGGATTCCATTTATATCTTTGCCAAATTGAGTCAAATCGGTGAAGCGGTTTAGTCTTCTTGTTTTCTAACCGAAAGTCCAAATACCAATTGTTATGGATTTAACGTAATAAATGGCGAATTTCCATACCAAGTTTCATCCCCTATTTTACCCCTTTAGAGGTTGAATTTCGGAAAATCCTGAAACACGTCTGTCTTCATTTCTAACCGAAAGGCCATATATGCCAATGTTTATGGATTTAACTTAAAAAATGACTGATTTTCATACATTTCATCTCCTATTCTACCCCCTTAGAGTTGAATTTCGAAAAATCCAGCTTTATTTTTTATCTAGGTACATCACAATCTGTGCAAAATTTCAGCTATCTAGGTCCAAGGGAAGGGGTGGGTATTGATGAGTCAGTGAGTCAGGACTTTTCTTTGTATTCTTTGTATTTATCTCTTTTTCATGCTCCCCTCCCCCAACAAAAATCTGTAATTTTTCTGTTTTGTTGCTGTTAGTAATTGTGTTAGGATTCAATATGAATTCACTATAAAACAAACAATATTGTTTCTCTGAACTTACATAAAAACAGTGTTATCCACAATCCTTTATCGCTTTTTACTCATAAAATGCTATGTACGTAATTATATACGTGCTGTAAATTAGTGCGACCTTCGTTGCCTTACATAACATAATTGTTATTGTGGGAATACACTTAATGGATACTTTTAGGCACGTGGATCGCAAACATAAAGGCAATTTATTTTATTTGCCAAACTTAAATGATGGTTGAAAATCTGATTATTTAACAGATCTGTTCCCTTAAGATAAAATACTGTACCAAAAAATATTGGTGACGCAACAAAATTTTGTTTGGTGAATGAATTGTTTTTTAAAGTGAAACTTTTGAGTATAGTGCCAAACATGTGATCAGTTTATGAAGGGCAAGCGAGAAGAAATGAAAAACAAAAGGTCCCATATCCCCCAACAGGTACTCAGCCTTGCCTTCTACCATAATCTCCCGATATCCCTCATTATACTTCCCCTCACCTATCCTCGCGCACCTTTCTTGGCCTTGCACATCCTTATCTCTTCTTACCAACTCTTCCACCATATCACTTTCTTCCTCCCTTCTTCTTTCTATCTCCTCTCTCGCATAGCAATATTCTGGTTGTTTACATATACTTTTTTTAAACAATTGAAAGAATGGTCCCTTAAAGTTTGAGCCTTGTGGGAGCAGGTTATGAATTACCTACTACCCCGATGACAACATTGCTATTGTCTGGCACATACTCGCAACCCTCAATTTTTTTTTACACTTAAACATATGTACATTACAACATATTAAAATTAGTAGCCTTGTGCTAGTAAATTACAAAACATTTTTTTTTGACATACCAATTCAAAATTTTAAGGGATGATGACGCAACCGCGAGATGCCTGCCAGAACGGTATTTTCTTCCTTGACTGATAATAAAACATCATTTATAAAGTTTCTAGCACTGTGGAAAACGGGTTAGTCAGATGGTTCGCTAGCTCTTAGACTATTACGTTATCGCCCAGGAGAAAGAATATATTGGTCACATTACACCCAATACACAAATAATGTAAATGCGAGTTTAAAAAAAACTAACACAGAAAAAGGGCCCACATAAAACGTAATGATAGAAGTAAATGCTGAAGTTGTGGAGTCGGCTAATTCAAATAAATACCTAGGAAGTTAAATTTCCCAAAACGGTAAAACAGGACGAGATATAGGGTCTGGACTGGGGCAACCACTAAACAATTCATTTATATTCTCTAGGATAATCAACCAACAAAAGAACTAAAGTTTTAACATTATCATCCGTAGGCGTAGCACAGCAAAGTTATGGATCACAACGTAAATAATGAATAGTAGTCGAAGTGAATTTTTGGAGCAGTGCAAAGATTACAAGTTTAGATAGGATTCCACGCTGGGAGATTAGACGTGAAATGGAAGTGGAGATGTCGAGATGAGCATAATGGCATATCCAGAAAGCAGACGAGACGAGACCATAGAAAGGAAACGCAAGAGAGGAAGACCGTAAGGATCATAGCGAAATGAAAAGGAGAGGGCTCAACAAAATATATTATGCCAATCGAGTAATCTTTAACTTTGTCTCCTTCTATGCAACATCTTTTACTATTTTGTGTTGATTGCTTTTGAGCGGAAGTGGAAGAAATTTTGGCTTCCATTTCCTTTAAAGTCCCAAGACTCTCTGAATCCCATTGAATCAAGTGTGATTTGTTGGAAATCGAGGAGATTCGGGCGGCACATTAAGAAAATCCCCCAGTCTCCTTTAATAAAAACATACATTTTTTATAAATCACTTAACTAACGGATTTTAAGCGTTAGTTTTTGCTATCTTTATTATCCATTATCCATTATTATCCATATTATCTCCATTTAGCTAATTAGTATTCCTCGTAAATAATTAATTGTTGGTAACTTCAAATTGTTTACGATAGACTATTTTTAATTGAATTACTTTCTGAAGATGACTTTTTGTAGTCTATACTAGTAGCGTAATGTAATATTAATTATTTCTATAAAGTAACATACTATACATAGATGACCACGATGATCGTATTTTAATCATCGTTTCCTCATAATTTTTTGTTCTAGTGACATCTTAGCTATAGGCCATACGCTCGGCAATGTCCCTTTTCTCATTAAGTCGTAAATCAAATCTCATTTATAACCCGATCGATAGCTTCATTCAATATGCACCTCTAATGCAAAGTAAAAACCAGTTCCATACGGGCGAAAGTTGTTCAAAACAAATCTTATGGAAACTTGAATACAATAGAACAATAGCTTTCAACTACCTGCCTAGTCAGCGGTTGTTAATAGTTTAATTACAAAGTAATATATCAATTATTAATACAAACATCACAATTTAATAATGAAACTAGTGTATCTTCTATTGAGTACCGCTGCCAGTTAGGTAGTTCAAATCTATTGTTCTATTGTATTCAAGTTTCCATAAGATTTGTTTTGAACAACTTTCGCCCGTATGGAACTGGTTTTTACTTTGCATTAGAGGTGCATATTGAATGAAGCTATCGATCGCGTTATAAATGATATTTGATTTACGACTTAATGAGAAAAGGGACATTGCCAAGCGTATGGAGTATAGTAGGTAGTTGATATTCCAGTTTATCATTGTTAACCTTTTCTTGTATAAATTTAACAACCACCTAATATTTTCTATTGGAGTCGCCATCATATCATTCTTGATGTCCTTGAATCGCAAAGTTTTTGTGTTTTTGTTGGTTTGTTTGGCAAATATAGGATGAAACTATCACGTTCTCTTAAGAATAATAGCATTTCATCAGCAAAGGTTTACAATTTACAAATCTTATAGGCGCGCCTAATTTCAATACCTGCGCAATCCCTACTCCGAAAGCAGAAGGATTCCAAAGAAAGCAATTATTTTCTTCTTTTTCGCAGCCTCTTTTGCATCTCTCATTCTAGTGTCCTTCTAATGGAAATATTTGTGCAACGGACCATTACCTCGAACTCGATCAACGGCGTATCTAGAAATTTTGTTTCGGGGGGGTGGGCTGGGGGGGAATATAAAATGTACAAATTTTTTAATTAGGTACTGTTGAAATTAAAAAAAACTTTACCAAGCAAATCTTTTCTTGGTCCGATTATAATAGGTAGTTTTACCTATTACAAGCGGTACTCTTTGCCCAAAAACAATGATCCAAAGTGTACAGAGATGTTATGATCATACTCTTCAATGTTGTTTGGCATCCTAGACCTCATACTCAAAATCATTTAGAAGGATGAGCTAATATTTCGCGTGCTTGCCCAGTAAAGGCACACGGAATCCTTAAAAACATTATTTAGGTGCCAATGACGGACCATATTGAAATCTGATTCTCTACCATTTGCCCAAATACTTCACCAAACTACATAGTAACTATTACGTTCTCATATTTTCGAAGTCAATCATATCAAATAATTATCGGAATTAAGTAGTAAAGGAAACAAAACTTTGAAGTCGAGACAGACTTAATTTATATTTCAAACAAATGTACCAAATTCCATGTATTTTCAAACCCTAATTGTTTATTTACACACGTGCATCTTTCAAATATTTATTATATGATGAGTATAATTGTGTACATTAAAAGCAGGAAAGACCAACATCTCATTTTGTGTACACCAAACTCATTACATTTCTAAATAAATCAACGAAAACGAGGTTTCATAGAAGATGTTACTGCCTCCACGCGGTTCTTACTTACTACCCTCTTCTTATTAAACTAGATGATATTAATGAGTTTCTCGAAGCGAAAAGAGATAGAGGAACTTCTTAAAGTAAACCAATAATAACAAATCATAATACATCTCACGAATGTACAATATTGGATAAAACTAATCTAAGTTTGAAGGAAGTTCTTGAATCAACTCTCGTCATCCGATATTGTCTGAATACAAACCATAATTCAAATCGAATAATGGAAGTGTTGACGTTTGTATTTGTTACAAACCATCCGAATACACATTTGAAATGAATTTTCAAAACTTAATCTAAAATTTATTGCAGCGACGGTTTACCGCATTTGGGTTTTTGTTTTTTTTTTCACCACCCTTGTAAATAATAAAACAAAACATCTTTTTCTTTCTCACTCTACTAATTTAGTTGCTTCTCGAAGACCAAGACAGTATGCAATATTAACGCAGACACTTTCCTTTTTTTTATAACTGTTGCATTTTCTATCATGACGCCTTGTCACGACAAGATAAATAATTAGATCTTATATCGCATAACGTATAATTTTTATTGCACATTGAGTAAAAAAAATGTGAGGGTGCCTTTTTTTGTCGTGGGACTGGGAATTTAGTTTAGGTTTCGACCTTTTGAAAATTTAGGAGAATAATTTAAAGGAGGCCGGAATGTAATTAAAGGTGTGTCAACTTGATATATGAATACATATTTTATACTCTTATCACGTATTTAAACTGCCAGCTTTCCAATGAGAACTCAAGCGAAAATAATTGCATAAATCTTCCGAAATATTATGAATTGTATAATTTTTGCGTGAATGTGTTGTACAGAGTGTCCCAAATTAGGTAAACTTTTAATATAATAATTAGAAATTTCGGTAATTATTATGATGTATTAGTCCCTGTTACTCTTTGGTATTAATTTCCGAATTCCAATAAGTGATATCATCTCTTGGATTTATAATTTATATCTTAAATACAATGATATTATTGACAAATATAACTCATTATACATGTCCAATGATGCTTTTCTCTAGACAACTTAACAGTTTCATCGATTATTTGACATCGATTTAATTTAGCCATGGAACCACCATAGGTTGTTCCCAAGAATGCTCGTTACTCCAACGTCAGAAACGTAAGCTTCTTCGATTAGCAAAATCGTCACCATGCAAACATTTATTGATAAGCCATCTACAAATTTTGGTTTAAGTTCTGGTTCCCACTCAATTTATTAGTGCGCAGCTCGAGTGTAGATGCCTCGGTAGAATCTCCTTACTGTGTGATTTTTTAAAAAGGAATAGTCACCAATGGAAAATGTCTACCAAGTTTCTACGTCTTGCCATTAATAGATTAATAGGAAATCAAAAGGAGGCACAATCTATTTCTATTGCTTATAAGTTTTGTAATGAACATTTTCTTTTTGATCGGTAATCAAATCTGATCGATGGTTCTGGGTAGGTGAAAGATTTCGTGATGAACCATAAAAATAACAGTTCGTATTGAAAATCATCCAAGAAAATTATTGGAATATGTGACAACTTTTGTAGTACAGATGTTTTATTGGCAGTCTAGTTAACCAGTTAGATGGCTTGTCATCCGAAGTGACTTGTTTGTTTGTCCAACCTCTGCAAATGTTAGAAATCTTATCTTATCCTTTATAGATACTTCCAGAAAAATATTGATCATCTTATTGGGTTGTCGGTTATTGCATTTCATACAGGGTGAGTTTTTTTTCATTCTTTGTATGGGGATCTCGGAAACCATAAGAGTTACAGATTTGCTTAAATGGGGAAAGATTTGCTTCTTTGGAAGACTAATCCAGATACGCTTTTGTTGATTTAAGAAAATGCATGGCTTACTAGATATTTGTAAAAAAGTAAAATTCTCCAAAATCGTTTCGGCCCTTTAATTCGTTTATTTCTAAAGATAGATAAAAATTGTTTAAATACAATTTGTAGATAATTTTGTGTCGAATATCGCCACCGTAATTGTTTTTTAATTTGGGTTAGCATTTTGAGGTTATGAAGCAAAGTTGAATTTTTTTAAATGGAAACAATAGTTGGCTATGACGTATTTTAATAGTGCATTTTTTTCTGATTGTAATGATGTAAGGGTTGTATCACGTATTTTAGTAAATAAAGGCCAATACACGCTTTCCTATTATTAGGTCTACCAAAAATCACATCCTGCCATGGAAAACAAAATAAATTTACAGTAAGTGTTCGAAATGTACACAATTATTATCGACACACCTTTAGACTTTTTTTGTATTTGGAGGAATAAAAGATGCAGGAGCTGCAGGACGTTGTTATTAATGCGTTTAGCAGATTAGATGTAAATGGGCGTAAAATTGGGAAAGCTGTTAACTCCGCGTTGAAAAGGTGTCACAATGTGTGTCGACAATAATTTCTTTTGTTTTCCATGGCAGGATATGATTTTTTCTAAACCTAATAATAGGAAAACGTGTATTGTGCTTTTATATATATCTTAGAATGTTTACTGTTTGTCAAAAAACACCATGAAAATTTTTCAAAACAATGTAACATACATAATCATCTCACCAGAACTCGTAATCATCTCCGCTCTGATTTTCACAGATTAAAAAAATCGCAAACGGGACCAAATTACTGGTCGATAAAATTTTTCAACAAATTATCAAATAAAACAAAACAATTAGAATTAAGGCAATTTAAAATAGCAATAAAAAAATACTTATTAAACAAAGCCTTCTATAGTTTCAATGAATACCTTAATTATTATCAGCATATAATTTAACACCTAGATAGATTGACGAGTGTAAATACATTGTATGGTAGCACGAAATATATATTATTATTATTATTATTATTATTATTATTATTATTATTATTATTATTATTATTATTATCAAAATAAGTGATACAACCCTTACATCATGACAATCAGAAAAAAATGCACTATTAAAATGCGTCATAGCCAACCATGGTTTCCATTTAAAAAAATTCAACTTTGCTTCATAACCTCAAAATGCTAAGCAAAATTAAAAAACTAGTACGGTGACGTTATTCGGCACAAAATTATCTACAAATTGTATTTGAACAATTTTTGTCTATCTTTAGAAATAAACGAATTAAAGGGCTGAAACGATTTTGGAGAATTTTACTTTTTTACAAATATCTAGTAAGCCATGCATTTTCTTAAATCAACAAAAGCGTATCTGGATTAGTCTTCCAAAGAAGCAAATCTTTCCCCATTTAAGCAAATGTGTAACTCTTATGGTTTCCGAGATCCCCATACAAAGAATGAAAAAAAACTCACCCTGTATGATAAAGCTTTTGGAAAAAAATACATGAAGTGTATAAATGTGTAATAAATGAATGTAAGTGGTGCCCACTGTAACTCATGAGCACCAAGTATTTATTGAAGGATTTCAATAAAATCTTACTCGCGGAGATCATCAAACCGTCAAAGTGTACCCCATGACCAATAAATCTGGACGAGAGGATTATGGAAATATTAATTGTGATCTTGCAAGTTACCTACATATCATTACAGCATGCGTGGAGCGCTTTATCTTCATGAAATACTGCATGGTATTGGAGTTATAACTGGTCTCATGAAGAATGAAGATCAATTACTGTAAAGCATTGCATGACGTTCAAGAGCAAAGTTGACACCACTTGCGCTTATACCTACTATTTTTTTTTACACAGGGGTTTAGAAAATCTTCTGAAGACACTTCCAAATTATTTATTCTGAAAGCCCGTTCGATTTGCCCATCCGAAAGGTGGGCGCCTACCAACTAAACTCCTTTCCCCCTTCCGTTAATGATTTGGCACTATCTGCTATGGTTTACATCAAATCATGGGGGGGGGGTCTAATTAGTATTTCTCATGGTTTAATTATAATAAAACAAACTCCAAACCTCCCCTTTAACCAATATAATGCATAACGTAGATGATCGATGAAATGATGTATCTTTTTTTTTGTATAAAATTGAAGCTAGCGGCAATTTTATACAAAAAAAGATACATCATTTCATCGATCATCTACGTTATGCATTATATTGGTTAAAGGGGAGGTTTGGAGTTTGTTTTATTATAATTATCCCTTTCCCCCTTTGTGAGATGGAACCGTTGAACTCTATACGTTCTCATGGTTTTCCGGTTTCGCTGTTTTGGAGTTTTCTTCCTATTTGTTTCTCTCTATCTCTTGTCTTGCTTTCTTTTTCCTTTTCGGTCATTATTTCTCTGATGAATTTCTCTGTCTGCCCACTGTTTGTCCTTTTCTATCATATAGATTACCATATTTCCCGGTCTTGGTTGCCCTTTCAGCGTTGTTTCTACCATTTCGCTTTTGTTGGCCCACTGTCTGCCCTCAAATATTGTGTGCATGGCGTCGTCCTCGCCCTCCCCACAGTACCAGCGCTTAGTGCTTTCTTCTTTTTTGAATCGATGGAGGTATTTGCCAAAACATTCATGCTCTGTCAGGACTTCCACTAGATAGTAGTTAGGTTGCCCATTCTGCCTATTGTACTATTGTCTTATGTTTTGAATGGGCGTATGTGTTCATCTCCCTTTAGTTGTGTTATCCCAGCTCTCCTGCCATTTGTTTGTAGTCTTTTCGCGTTCCCTCTTTTTCAGTTCTTTGATGTCTTGTGTCTTTTGTTTTTTTTTCCCTGTGTATTGCGGTTATTTCTTGTATTATTATGTGCATGGTTTTCGTGATTACCCATAGTGCCTCGTTTAACACAGTCCTGTACGCCGTCCCTACCCGTAGTGCCAAGATTCTCTGCGTTTTCATAACTTCATTCAGACACCTCTTGATGCGTAGTGCTTCGCACCATATTGGGGCGCTATACAGAACTATGAATTGCATAGCTGTTTGAAGGACTCTTCTCTTGTCCTCGGTTAGTCCTGCATTGTTTGGTAGTATGCATGTAAGTGCTTTCGTTATCCTCTTGGCCTTTTCGGTTGCTGTTTCGCGTATTAGATATGTCTGTAGTCTATAGTTACTCCGAGATATTTGACTTCTTTAATGGTTTTAATTGTGTATCCTTCCAGCTCGAAATTTATCATTCTCGCACTTCTGCTCCAATTCAGTATTGTTGCCGTCGTTTTCTCTGGTGCGAGTTCCAGTCGGTTTTTTCAACCACAGCTTTATTTTGTGCAGGCTTTCGTCACCGACGAACTTCAGGACTTCTTTAGTTGTGGCTGCTGCCACTATGGCTACGTCGTCTGCATTAACATACCACCCTTACGCCTTCCGAATATTTTAGTCTCATCGAGTCGTCGTATAGGACACGTTCCAGAGTGTCGGTCCTATCACTGAGCCTTGTGGTACTTCCGCTCCTATTTCCTTGTAGTTTCCTGCATCCATTTTTATCCTCCTGTTATTTAGGTAATCGCTGATCACGTTTACTAGGTAGGCAGGTATTTGTGTGTCTTTTGATTATTAAGTCCCAGTCTGCCATATTGAACGCATTCCTAATATCAACAAGGATTTTCCCCTTCTTTTTTTCTTCTTTGATTGTTTCCGCCACCTTCTCGATTGCGTCGGTGGTTTCCCTACCTTTTCTGAACCCGTATTGACATTCGTGCAGGCCTCTTGGTCTCTCAATTTCTGCTGTTAATCTTTCGGCTATTATGCTCTCGAATATTTTCCCCATCACGCTTAGAAGACATATCGGTCTGTATTTTCTTATTTCGTCTTCGCGTCTTCGTTTCTCTACTAGGACGAGATTCGCGGTCTTCCACTCTTTTGGGAATTCTTCCCTTTGTAGCAATACGTTGTACATCCGCCGGAAGGTCTCTTGATCTGTCCGGGCTATTGTTTCCGGTGGTAAGTTATACTATTTGGGGACTTTGGTCCGGTTCCATCCATGGACCTATGCAAATCGTTCTCCACTGTAGTATAAGATCTCACTTCCTAAGATTGAATTCTTTGATAAATTTCACACTTAACAGTGTTAACTGGAACTGTTAAGAATTTGGATAATTTAGAAACATGAGCTATTGTTCTATAATGGCTGATATTTATCGAATCGTTACCCACGTTGGACAAATTTTTGTTATCATACAATCAGGTCAAAAATATGTTGCCTTCATGCAGGGATTAAAAATAATCAGAATGGACTGACATTAATAAAACGTTTGATTAATTAACACCAAAACCCAAAAGATTGTATCTCGTACAAACTTTTCTGCTAATGGGATATTTCTGTTTCAGTAATATGTAGTACCTATATCGGATTATTGTAAATAAGAGGTGCCATGAAGTAGGTAATTACAGAATGTTGATGGTTCAAAAAAAAGTGTTCTCGAAAACATTCAGAATATAGGGATTATTTGCGTTTATTTTGCAAACATCTTTACGCGCAACTATATTGATTATTAACACCCTCCTTACGACGGGAATTGCTACAGTTGACACTTCTCTCAACCACAATTTTCATTTTTTCTTACTTCTCACTTCTCAGTTTTGCCAAGATCTCTTTCTATTCCAATTCTATGTTTCATTTCTTCGTTAGAGACCCTACTTAGCAGCACTTTGTTGTCCAATATTCTATCTACCGCATTGAAATTAATGAAACATCATTTAGTACGCTACTTACAAGGAATTACAGTGAAATGCGATATAGGAGAAAAAGTTATTCCTAAAGTGACCTTTAATTACCTTTTTCCATTTGAATATAAACGATCGCCTTGGAATTGCGTCTTCGCATTGTAATTATCTACAAAAATTTCGCCGACTCTTCTCAAACGAATCTATTTCTTTGCCCTTTAAGATAATAAGTGTCTCGATCGTTAACACGTTCACAAATTTAGAAATAAAAATCTGACCCTCGACCGCCATTCGCCTTCATTAGGAATTGAGGTGAAAGGATTGAATGAAAAGCGTATAAAAGAGCACGTACCATTTCCTAGGCTCAAAGACAAACTAATTGAATTAAGAAATTATGTTATCTATTCGGACAACCCTTTGATCAAAAATAGCTCTAGGATAAAGGAGGGAAGTTTCTAATTTAAAATCGGTTAAACTTAATTAAAAAAGTAGAACGCCGCACATATTCACCCCACAGGAACATATTCGTTTGATGTTTTTAACTTAATCGTCTTATAAAAGGTATTAATTGTGAAAGTATTAAGATAATCCTAAAACATTTTAGAAATCTTAAAACATTTTGGCATATAACCCACGCCACACCTTCATTCATTAACAAACTTTGATCAAATTCTAAACTTCATTTCATTAACCGCCAAGCAATTACTTTTATCGTCGAAAACTTTTCAAAGGATGAAGTTATTGAGGTAAACGTTTTCCACAGAAAAAAAAAACCGATTACTCGACGTAAGTTTTCGCGTTTGTAATTAAGTCTATAAACAATAAATCATTTAATTAAAAAAATTTCTGTAACAGCTAACAACGGCGCTGTCGTTAAAGATTTAAAATATTGCCCACGGCCTTCACCACGATTTAATTTATAGCGGAAATGTCGATGCTTTTAATATGAACACGACGATGCTTCATGTTACGTAAACTATCCGACGATGTTTATTTTATCATCTTGTAGATTCTCTCTTAATTACGTACAGAAAATGCATTATAAATTTTATCTTCTGTTTATTTCCATCTTGAGTGCTGACTTCTGATGAATCACAAGTGGGGGGCACTTTAAATTGAATTTTAATGGATCTTTTTCCATCGATTATTCATTTGGCCATTCTTTTCCACTCTTCTTATATAACATTTTTGCAATTAGCACGAGTAGGTAGTTAAATAAAAAATTAATTTACAATTTAATAATAGCAAACGTCAAGGCCAAACAGAACAACTACCAAGTCATAATTGGCATGCAGTGTGTTGTACATTACGTTTCTACCTTATAAAAAAATAGCTTAGTTTCTATAGAATTTTAAGTACCTAGGTATGCAACGTTTGTATTTGGTCGTGATGGCTATTGAAGGCGACTTAGGATTGTTCATTATAATATAAATAACAAAAATCTTTCCAAAACTTTTTGTTAACTTTAATGGGGACCCCCCACACTCCCAAAATCACCGGTGCTTGTTGAACTATGTTGGGATTATTCACAATTCAGCCTTGGAATATTGTTTGAATTCGTTTTTGCAATTGACGCCCCTGTTAATGAAAACGCTCGCCCTATTTCTTCTTGGTTGATGCATTTCGTTCTGGTCGTTCAAAAACGGGAACCGTTTTCCAAAAGTCCTTAAAGGATGATGCAGAAATGTACGTTATTAAGAATTCACTCACAGCTAAAAAAAAACCATTGTTGTTTGAATGCTCAGACTATCCACATAAATTACTATTATATTTATTTTCAGACCTGATTTTGGCTTGCAATCAGCTGTAGACGCGTGACATATTGTTGGAATTGTCACAGGTTCAACTATCAGTTAAATTTATATTGAGACCTGCCAGGATTTTCAAAATGGCTATTTATTCATAGGTACCTCGGAAAGGCAAACCTATAGAAGCCAGAAATCTTACTATACCCTTTTCAAAATTGAACGCCAGTTTTAATCCTTCTCTTCGTGCCGTAACGAATCGTCAATGTTATTTACCTTTTGATAAGTTATTGAAATATGTGTTTCGAGGGTTGGTATATATGTAAAGCTCGATAACTACAGATACAGATTTTTAAAGCCGGTTACTAAATCCAACACAAATGCATTATCAACATTGAACCTATTCTGTTTCTAATACATAATAAATAATTGACATTCTTAACCCAAGGTCAGCTATGGGGAGGAAACGTGAAATTTTCCCAACGCAACCAGGTTGTTTTCCATCACGGCATTGATTCTGTCTTATAGCTCATAGCTTATAGCTGCTCTGATACTTGGTGCGAGAGATTTTCGGTGCTTAAACAAATATTAAACGAAAAATTAAACGGGATTATTACTATTGATGTTTGTGTTATATCCTCAAGCATAATCAAATTGTGATGGAAAAAAGATTTTCAAAGGCATAGTATTTTCTGATAAGCAAACATCAGTCGTTGAAGCATCGTCTTACCGCAATGGTTTTTTCATCTTCTGTCGATGTTTTTTTTTTATTAAAATGAAAATGTAACAGTTTTCATGAAATTATCGTCATAAATTACTGTATTGGCTTAATTTTCGCAGCATGGCATGGAAATTGAATTCACCGTTGTCTATCAATGTTAATAGGCAGTTTACTCAAGTACGGTTCGACTGAATGGTGATATAAACACAAATTTGCGTCATAAATCAATAATCTCAAAGCGAATTGCGTCATTTGTATCTCATTTTCATTAACAAGTTGCTGATAAACCGAGAAGGATTAACATTCTCTCAACCAAATAATACCGATTGTTGATTGGTCTAGATTAAAATCGAAATTTAAAAAAATTTGAATTCTGACCAATTTTTTAGTCATTCAAACTGCAATTACTGATTTTAATCTCTGTCTCATTTATTCATGAACTACTTCATAGTATTCTGTTCGCTATTCATATATAGCTCTTTTTAATACAAACGTTACTATAATATGTAATTTAAAGAAGCTTATATTGTAAAAAAGAAGTACCAATACTAGACATTTTGTCGAAGTCATTGTAAGTAACAGTCCTGCACTTAGTATTTTAAGAACAATTGATATACAGACTTTACTTAGAAGAACTGATTTGGGAGAAAATTTAAAAATGTACTGTTTACACTCTAATATACAGGGTGTTTTTTGGGAGCTTTAGTTAGACGTTTCTGCGAAAGTTTTATAGGTAGATTTTTGAAAATTTGTACTTAGGGGTTACTCAAAAAGACGAATCGATGTAAAATATTTTCAAAATGGCAGCACATCCGGAAATACCGGAAGTAGCTACCAACTTCGTTATTTTAAATAGCAACCCCTATTTTTTATTGCAATTTTGGATTCTACGTGAAATTTCATAACTTTTGATACCAACATGTCAATATCTACAAGTTATGGTTTTTAAGTTATTTCCATTTATTTAAAAAAAATGGCGGATGCAGACGGCACTTTAAGAATTCATTACTTGAAAACGGTTGTTGCTATGTCAACCGACTCTTCACCAGCGCATAGAGGAAGAATAGGGCTTTCTTTTGGTGTACTTAAAAAAAAGTTATGTTGCGTACGACGTCACTTATGAGGCTCCAAATTTAAGAAAATTCAAAGACTGAAAACTCAGTTTTTCTAAATGAAATGATCATTTTCTTACTAAGTATTGCATTTGATAGAGAATAAAAATGGGCATATTTTGGTATTACATGTTCCTATCCCTATCTTTAATAGTTTCTGACTTATTCTCATTTCATTGCAATGATACCATTTTTATCGGATTTTTTAGTAGTTGGCCATGAGCGTATGGCAAACGAATTTTAAACCAATCAATCCGTCATCTGTTAGTTTCAAATTAATTTAAAACCTTGTCTTGTTCAACACATGCTCAAAATGAGCACCTTCATGTTCGAAACACAAACTCTTTTTCGTAAATGTTCTCGTGTGGAGTATTGGATGACTTGTGATTCAGTATTGAGCATATTCTTGCAGAGGCAGTAGGAACAACAATATTGCGTAAAATTTCCAAGTAACGTTCTGTATTTAAATTTTCTGGATAAATGTGGAAACACAAAATATTTTTATTTTTAAACGCACAAAGTACAATAAAACTCTAGCACTCTTGAAAGTGTACATCTCCATTCAAACAAGAATTTTAATGGCACCAGCAATGCGAATTGTGGCGATTAAATTTTTACTAAATTTGGCCTCGTCTGACCAAGTAATGTTCCCCAAAAAATATTCCTGGTTCCTTACTATAGCTATTCGTAAAACTCTTACTGTAGGTAAGGTGGTACAAAGCTTCCAAAATTCAAACAATTTCATTCCAGTGTTCGGATAGTACGTTCACTAGGACGCGGTCTTTCTGGATATCTCTCAATGAACGTATGACAGGCATGTGACGCGATTCTGTTCATTTCACCATAAATAACAATTAGATTCCAAAAATCTTAATATGTAAAACCATTGCGAGCCATTTTTCATAATTTGTTCGATTATTGAAAAACTTATGTTAACCCATTACAGGTGGCTGCTTAGTGTTTAGTATCACTTGATTTGTTCAAAATTCGATTGCCATGGTCCATGTCATGGTCGACTACTACAAAAAATTCGAAAAAAATGGTATCAATGAGATGACATGAGAATAAGTCAGAAACTATTAAAGATAGGGATAGGAACATGTAATACCAAAATATGCCCATTTTGATTCTCTATCAAATGCAAAAGTAAGAAAATGGTCATTTCATTTAAAAAAACTGAGTTTTCGGTCTTTGAATTTTCTTAAATTTGGAGCCTCATAGGTGAGGTCGTACGCAACATTACTTTTTTTTAAGTACACCGAAAGAAAGCCCTATTCTTCCTTTAAGCGCTGGTGAAAACTCGGTTGCCATAGCTACAACCGTTTTCAAGTAATGAATTCTTAAAGTACCGTCTGCATCCGCCATTTTTTTTAAATAAATGAAAATAACTTAAAAACCATAACTTGTAGATATTGACATGTTGGTATCAAATGTTATGAAATTTCACGTAGAATCCAAAAATGCAATAAAAAATAGGGGTTGCTATTTAAAATAACGAAGTTTGTAGCTACTTCCGGTATTTCCGAAAGTACTGCCATTTTGAAAATATTTTAGATCGACTCGGCTTTCAGAGTAACCCCCAAGTACACATTTTCAGAAACCTACCTATACAACTTTCCCAGAAACGTCTAACTAAAGCTCCCAAAAAAACACCCTGTACAATGATGTACCTACAAGTACATAAAGATATTGGAAACCGTCGGAGAGAAGAAAAGTTGCTCATTTGTGTACCTAAAAATAATTTGGTTTATTTTACTTTAAATCGATACCGTTACGTAGACACAGGGTCAATTAAGTTTCGCGGTAGTAGGCTTTGATATTTCTACTCAATTTTACTTTGAATTAGAAACAACTTCAGCGTCAACTTGCTAGCAAAGGTTAAGTTAATATGATTTTAAAAAATTGTGTGAGGAATAATAAAAGGGTTGTATGAATCTTATAAAAGCTCTTTATACATACCTATCAAGAATATCAGTGTGGAAAGTGTAAATTAAATTGGGCCGGTTCGCATTTTGAACAAAAGGGTACTTTTTAGGGGTGGACAGGCAAGTGGCGCAAAATAGGGCATTTTTTATTAAATTACGGTGTTCACCAAGAAAGTCTAATGAATACGATTTCCACACCACTAGTTTACCAGATTCGTAGTTTTCCTCTTTACGTACGACACTGTTACTATCAGTAACAGCAGGTAGCAGTAAGCCAAGAACGAAGATAACGTGAAGGATTAAACAGACTCAGTGTTGGTCCAACAAGATGAACGTAAGGTTAGACACTCTTCCCAGTTTTAAGTCAGTAATTATACAGTTCATTGCGCTGAAAGCTCGTTCGCATTCAGCACTTGATATTGGAATGCACTTGATATCTACATATCAGCAAGTCGTTCAGTTCAGGACCGATCACTTTCCCTTTGCTTTGCTTGTACTTAGGTACGGAAGATCCTCAAAAGAGCTTCGTTATTCAGCTGAAAACGGTCACAAATAACAACAACTTCATTCTCTCCATAAATCGTGCCAGTAAATCGAAAACAGGAACTTTGATTTTTTCCACTGTAGGCACTATCATCTACTTGTCAATTAACAGCACTACGACCTGCATGTGAAGATCTGATGATAAACATTCTTTTTTTGAGACTGTTTTGTTGACTTCGATAGAACTGAGCGCGGGGTATCACAGTTGGAGCACCTCTGTTTCGACCACCACCCTGATGCAAAGTGACTTACAAATTTTGATTTCCCAGCAGCATGTAAAGCTTCAGATTCGAAACGTCCAGGTTCGTCCACTCTCGCCTCGAAAACCGAGATCTCAATATTAATAGTATGATGTGCTTCAATGATCGAAATGTCACGTTTTTGCAGTTCGAGGGATAATTTACTCAGTTCACATAAAAGATCGTACATAAGTCCCAACTTCTTGACGAATTCAACCGAGCTGAGAAGACGTGCACAACCACCATTAGCATCACGTTTTTATATCTACTTAGGTAAAGGTTTTTGAGAGTTTGGGCAATTTTTATATGCTCCATTCACGTTTTGAGAAATCATTTATCTGGTTTCTGGCAACAAAAACTACGGCATGTCTGCTGAATGTTAATTCATCCATTGACATATGTATTTTTGTAAATTTGAGGCAAAGTTTTGTCTTCTTTGCGACCCTGTCCGCAATTGTTGGCGGTTCGCCATCAGTTTAAGGCCGGTTCGCTGAACCTGCGGCTCTAGGGCGGCCCGGCTCGGAGAACCCCCACAATTTCTGCCCTGGGAATATTGTAAATTAACAAACTAAAGCATTTCAAGCTTGAAATAAAAGTGTTCAAATAAGCCACAGTTTTCTCGCACGCACAACATAACCGGAAAAATTGAAAAATTTCCAGAAAAAAAAACTTTTCACTTTGCTAATACTTACTATACTTAGTTTATGGAAATTTTGTTTTTATAGTCTTTTATTCGCATAATAATTATATTATCATATCAAGGCAATTCAAAAACCACTTAATTTTAATTTCCGGCGCATTGAACTTGTAATTTGCAACTATACTTCACAATTACTTTTGTAGCCGCGAGGAACAGACGAAGCATGGAGCGTTGTTATTTCTACAAATCTCACACAATGTTAGTAAAAGGTGGCTTAAGGGCTGAATGTTTTGGAACTTTTCCCCATCATGCAAGCAACGTAGATTACTTTTTCTCTTTCCACATTGGTTTGAATGTTACGGTTCCCCCACTGACAAATTTTGTTAAACCTAATGTTTCATACACTGAAGTAACTATCATATAAATTAAGACTACACCCAACTTATTGGGTTATTTTCTCTCTTCGATTGACACCAAAACAAGCCCCGTCCCATCTCAATTGGCCCACCAATATTTTTTATTTTTAAATAAAGTTATGCTAATTCACGGTAAATTTAATTTAAGTATTTATATTTATAATCATTTGTAACAGCATTTTAAACAATTTAAAACACTTTATTGCAATATTTTACTTTAAATCGGCGTTTCCCAAACTTTCTCGACCGCGGCCCGGTACGAGGTTTTTGGCGACCCACCTTATGAAAAAACCCCATTTCTTTACAAAACAAATTTTATTTTTTAATTAAAAATCTAGTTAATTGTTTGTTTGTTTTATTACGTAAACAAAAATTTCAAAGTAATTATTTAAGAAAAATAAAAGTAATTAAAAAATTATATTCATTTAAAACTACTAAATGAAGTAAACTAGCAACGTTAGCAGGATAACACGCGGACGCGGGCGATAAAGCTATGTGAAAGAGGGAAAATGCACACTTTTCCACTATTCCTGGTGTATAACGTATAACTGATGTAAAAAAACTAATAGGATTAAGAGTTAAGAGTGGCTTTTCTTTTGCCTAAAGAAAATTAGTAAAATTACAAAAAAAAATTTTGAAAAAGTTGCATTAAAATCACCTTGTAAGTTTTAAAACCTAACTTAAGGGCTTCTCGATGGCACGTAGATCTTGAAACACTTCGCCCAACAGCATTGCTCCAAAGAGCAGATAATCCACCATAGTTCGAACGCCTGTTTTTTCTAATAATCCTCTTCAATGCCCGTCCAGCAGCATCTAACATTTTGGGTTTCGACGCATACCGAGGGTTTGTAGCTATTGTACCCGTTGTTTTATAAACTCGAATGATATTTCTGACAGTAAACTTTGATAAATTAACTAGATCGCCAATTTCCGCGTTTGATTTTCCCTTTTTAAATAAATTGATAATAATTGAGCGAATTTTTTGATCAACAAGCTTTCCACGCGTCATTTTTACTAATAGTTAAAAAAAAGTTTCTTTTGTTGGACAAGGGCAAAACCTACTTGATTATTTCACAGATTCAAAGATTCTTAAAAAATAACTTCGAGAAAAGCAAAGAACTGTTTTTTTTTATAAAAATATGTTTTTAACAGTAAAAAAATGATTTAAAGTAAAATATTGCAAATAAAATGTTTTAAATTGTTTAAAATGTTGTTACAAATGATAATAAAAATAAATACTTAAATTAAATTTACCGTGAATTAGCATAATTTTATTTAAAAAGAAAAAATATTGGGCGGGCAATTCGGATGGGACGGGGCTCGTACTTCTGACCATAACCTGTTGAGTAAAAAATTCTCTTATCCTCGTGTTATGGTTGAAGTACAGTTTTTAACGTATTGATGCGTGTAATAATATATTTGCAAATACATAATACATTTTTCAGTCCCAATTAGTCGCCAAAAACACGGATTAAATTAAATTTCTACGAAGAACTGGGTATAATAATGAAATTGCGTGTGGATAAATATTATATTCGATTGACTTTCCATTAGAAATGGTCAGTGTCGTTTTACATTAATTACGCAACTCGCCCTTTTTTTCCATCCCATTTTTCTTAGAACGCAACTTCAAACACAGCATTCTTGATAAATTTACACATTTCCCCCCATTTCTTTTCCTAATGGTGTTAAATTACCATTGTATCACGTAGAAAAAACTACATTACCGCTTTTTATTCACGATTTCGCTACATTTTGAAAAGCGTTGTGTAGCAAGACAAGTGAACGACCTCTTTAGTTATGGTTCTTTAACTTTATTACGAACGAAAAGCCAGATTTTTCATGCAGAGATAACAACGTTAGATAGGTACATTAATGTTGTTTCTAACGATTAAAATCCACGTAAACTGTATACGTTTAAAAACGATTCTGGAAGAATATACCTAATAAAAGGGTTTTCAGGTAGGGAAATTACCGTTACACATAATTGACTAAAATAGATTTAATTAAATTAAATTGAAATTTAAGGCTGACGACTTAATTTAAAAGATCATCCTTATATTACCTGCTATATAATAAGCTTTTATTTTGTTCATTTTTTCATAAATTTAAAGATACGCCTTTTGATATCTAAATGGATGTATTTGCATGTTCGTAATTTACATTTCTCGACAGTAACATATCATTTGTAATTATTTAATAATAAAATATTTGAGGTGTGTTCTGTTGATGAACACGAAAGATATTTGCGTGTTCTTCGTTTCCGTTTCGTTTTTTCCCCTTAACAATAATAAATTAGATATAATATTCGTGTTACCTATTTATTTACCAAATTTTATCATCAATTTTTTGTGAATATAGAAATGAGGGTGTATTAATTTGAATTTGTTTTCTTTTTCAGGTGAGTGCCTATTTTCCATACGGCAAGTATTATTTTAGCAACCCTCCAAATGTACGTATTAACTAAACTTATTTTAAGAGCTCAGTTTCATTTATCAACTGGATTTTTTGTTACATGTTTCCTTATGGGATTCGGTGCGGTTAGCAGTTCACAGTAGCTGTCACCTGGGAGTGGTTTCCCAACTCTCCCAGTTTGAAACATGAAATTACACTATTTCCATTTTATTTTCAACATTTTACAAAGTTTAGTTAGAAAGTTGCGGTAACACATATATCGAGAGTTTCTAAACAAAAATTATTTTCGCGTTTTAAAACTGTGGGAATTTTCAATTTCAAGTTTCAAATGAGTTTCAAATTTGTCATTTTCTCATTTAAAAAATTTTCCTAATTTGAATTGATTCTTTTTCAATTCATTTGGGTTATATAAACCTTTCAATTCCAAACGTCAATTAATAAATATAAATCGATTACGTTTTTAAACGTTTATTTATGTTGGTCATATTTATTTATAAACATTAAACGCATGCTGAGATATTTACGTCATTCATTTATTACATTATTTATTATTCTTTTCTAAATAGCATTTGAATTCCAAACATTGCGGAAAAAAGATAGATTGCGATGTCATTGAGTTGAGTAATGAGACAATATGAGTAATTGGTTTATTTTTTATTATAAATGAGTATTGAATCTCTCAAATGTGTGTGGCTTTTCGTAAACCGCCAACTTATTCAAGTGTTTCCCACCTACTTCACCGTTTCCGGCTAACTGTGCATCAAGTAAAGTGAAAAGCACGAGATAAATCATCATATATTTAACGGGTGCGTCTGTGTCTGGTTTTCCAAAAATTAATTGTATCTATATTATTTTCTCCCACAATATTCTTTTGTTCTTGGTCTCATAACTTTTTGGGATATGCTTTTCCATGAATCCACTTTTCGACATTAGTTATTTATTAATATCAAGAAAAGTTTTGAGATTTCTATGTGACACTAATAGACGTGGCCAAAAGTAGCTCCCTTCTGGTTGTATCGTTCCTTTTTGCTGGAAGACAGCAGTCTCAGCAGTTCATTTCATTGCTTTCGATCTTGTTATGGTTTTGTTGCAACGTGCTTGAATCTGAATGTATCCCTCCCCTTCATTGGAGCTCTCGGAATCTAGTGTTACTTTGAATCATTTCTATTGGGTCAATTATATAACGGCATTGGTGTAAGGAATGTGACTAACTTTGTATCTCCTCAACGTATCCATCTTCTCTCTCTGTGGACTGCTGTCACAAACGCAGTTCTGTAACTTTTCAGTTGTCACTATTATTCAACAAATCTGTCGTTTTTCCTTTTGCTTCTTCCACAAACTGAAAATGTATTCCTCCCTTCAATGCCATTTTCACAACTAGAAGTCGATATCTGGACAACAGGAGCACAGGAATGCTAAAACCTTCTTCACGGGCGCGACTCTGTGGGCTGGGATGTTGTCTCGCTTTAGAATCCGTGTGTATCTCTTCCTCAAACATTCCGTATTCCGTTAGTACACGGAATCTTTCAGTTTTTTATTAATTTTTGGCATTGGCTGCCCTAAATGGTCTTACGAAGAAAGTCAACAGAGATCAACATTGTAATATTACTTATTTTTCTTTGTATGTATCTACCCAAATAAAGCCTATTTATTATTATTATTATTAGATCCTATCTTGTAGGCTCCTCTCTTATCATTCACCCACCCTCGTTTCCCTTGTCTACCACCCCGTTGTTATGTACCTATTTATTATTTCCCAATTCCTTTTACTACGTTTGATGCACTATCGTCTCCACGTCTATTACATCTCCAACTTCCAACACATGATCGAACACCTTAGTCATTACTAACGCGCACAGTCCAGCACCGCATGTCTCTTCACGCCTCCCCACAATATAACATGCGACTTTTTTTCTTATTTCAAAAAAGGTTCAGATAAATCTCATTTTCTCCACGTCACATTAGAAATTATCTCCATGTATTTCCTATGCATCCGTTTATAGATGTCAGAAAACCAGGAATCTCATTCCCTTCATTTTTTCTTCTTCTACATGTTCGTAGAGTTACATTACTCTTTCCTCAACTCGGCTTACTATCGGAGTAAAATGCAAGGCCCCTGACTTTGAGTGGTCATAATTAAAAAACTGGGGGGTTAAAATTCTTCATTTTTGGGCAGTATATTAGTCATTTATACCTATATGTTTAACAATGTTTAAAAGTCAAAATGGTAGAATCAATTGTTTAACTATTATTTTAATTAACAGCAAAAAAAACACTGTATTTAGCATTTTCCAGGCTGACGGTCAGTTTTAACATCATAAAATTGTTATTGTTCCATAAATTATCAAATATAAAAATGTTGTAACACACATACTTCTCAAAAATCGATAGCCCATAAATTATTGATATAATTAACCGGTTTTATGAGCTATAATTGAAAATTTACTATTTTTCAATATACGGAAAATAAAGACAAAATTCATGTTTTAAATGCTAAATTTGTATTACTGAAATCAAGCTGCATTATTCCCCTCCCTATTGAAAACAAAATCTATTTTCTTGTAATTCAAAGTAAATGTTATGATTATCGCGAAAGAAAGAGCCACATATTCCCGCGAGAGGTAATCTACTACATCGTAAACAGCGAGCAGCAAACCACAACAATGTGATTATTATTTTGAATTGTACAAAACCATGCGCTTCATAGCAATAGTGTATGACAACAGCTTCCCCGCGCACTGCACTTCACCGCGCGCACCGAAGCATTCATCCTAGTAGTCCATCCGCTGACGATGTTCTCCAGCTTCCTGTCCTATCCCATCTTGAATATGGGGAATATCCTTTTCCTACATATTATTTCTTGTAGCGGTCTCTCGCTCCATCACCATGATAGATCCCCCAAATAAATCACATCTGTTTTATTTTGTATTTAGTTCGCTTTTAATTGTTTTTGATATTCAGTGTTTTTTTAGGATCATATTTTTATTCTCCAATGTCCCCTTTCTATCCAATATCCTTAACTTGGAGCACCAGAGGTTCCATAATGTGAAATATAACGTTAACATAAAGTTGAACAGAACTCTGAAATCTTATTATTATCATAATCGATTACATCACATTTAACAAAACTATGATATCTCACCAACAGAGACGTTCAGTTTCTTACTATCTTATTAACTGAAAATTTTAAGCGATCCCGGTCTCCAGTAACGCGGTTTCGTTTGAGCACCTGCACGTAACTCCTACATGATATACTAGCTGTTTACCAACGGGCGCCTATTACGAAAAGACTTTCAAACCTTTTAACTGGAAAGTTCAATGTGATGCGATGCGTTAAATATAAATTGTTGAAGATCGTTTAGGTGACACGCGCGTTAATCCTTAAGGGACAACTATTTGTATTCACACACAGTGCGCTATTATTACCGAACAGTATTATGTTATTAAGAATAAATTCAACTCAATTTTTTATTACTTGAAGGAGAATTATACGTATTACAGAACATAATGTATTATAAATAATATGTTAATAATACTTTTTGTGCGTATCACAAATGACTATAGTAATCAAAGTTATAAAACAAACTTTATTTTCTTGGTATTATACGCCTTCTTGAGATTGAAATGCTACTTTAATGAAACAGTTTTTGATACATAATCATCACTTGTAATCGATTTTTCGTGTTTAATGATTTCAAGCTGTACCTATTTCACGATTTGACCCACTTTGACAGTACTTTCCGTTGTTGTAAATCAACTACAGTTATTTTTTCTTGGCTCACAAAACATATCCAGTAGGTATTATATATTAAGCCCAATGGGACTCCATAAATACACACGACATTTTAAAACACTTCTTTCATTATAAGGATCTCCATATACATGTAATGTTTGCCTTTAAAATCCACGAGGTCACTGTTACAAAAAAAATAGCTAACAGTTCTTTCAAATGTTGTTCTTTTGCCTTATAGTGCCAAAACCTTCGACAATTTGTTTAATACTCTTTGAAGTGCTCGTCTAATCAGGGTTTTATATTTACTTGTATGAAGTCAGTGGTAGCAACCACGTTCACTTCTGATCTCTTTGCAAGTAAATGACTCGCGAGGCTCCTGAGCTTTTGAGGTCTCATTACTAATTAAAGCAAGGACACAAAAGTATACTTTCTTGTGCTTCTTTTTCTTAATCGCCAATGTAAAGTACCTGAAAAAACTTCATACTCCTTTCTCTGAATGGACAATCTTTTTGAAGAGCTTTCACCAAGTCTGAGTTGCGGTATGTTGGGAAATATAAATTTGAAATAGAGCGATGTTAAACATTTCCCAAAAACAAATAGTCAAAATCCACATCCAAATTGTGAGCGTTAATTGGATGTTCTCGTCAAGGCCCTCTTTCTTTGATCTATAAAGCATTTTAAAAAAGGTGACGATTTTGGACTATAAAATGAAGAAACTTTCTCTAAGAAGATTGTGGGTACACACCGACCGGTTTTGAAATTTACGATAACTAAATTACTTTTTTTCTGATTGATTTTCACTTCGCTCGTTTATAAGCGTAGGTACATATAAATATTTATGATGTGTGCAATTACTGTTTATTTTTATGTTTTAATTGCAATCAATTCCGACAAATTTGCACTAAGGTACGTACGCCAAGTGTCAGCACCATTAATCAAATACATTTACATAAATAATTTCCTAATTATTTTGCAGGTTGAGAACTTCCTTTTTTGATTTTTGTAATTTATGCTAATTACTTTTTATCTCTTAACGATATATTTATACATGACGAAATTCACACTCGCTCAAACGTTAATATTCCAAATCATTTACATCTACGCAAACATAACTCAATCAACTTTCAAGGTTTTGATTGTAAGTAATATGCAAATGGCCTATCACGATATGACGCTAATTAAACGCGAGCTCATTCGGGCAAGCTATATAACTTTATGGGACCACTTTTGTTCTTAAATTTTTTTTACGCATTTTTAATGAATCACGGTAGAAATTATAGTAGTTATCGTCGGAGGTAGATGGGTTTACTGTAGCTTGAAGCGTTTGCAGTATATAATCATTTCTAGAATGCAGGTGCAAAATATTTATTATTCGAACTGGTTCATCCCAATTTTGGCATCATAATCGATGTGGTGGCAAAGTTAAACTCAACTTCTACAAGTTCATATATGTATCAAGATATATAATATACTACAAAACTTAAATCGTACGTAATTAAGCAATAAACTAGTTGCGAACTATATAATTGTCTTTTGTATGTAATCCACGACCTGCTTCGTATTTCACATTGTATAATATATAGTGTCATAAATCTGTATTTATTTGTTTGCGGTGGACAAGGAGGAGGTTTTTTTTTAAACTGTTATCGTTAGTATATAAGTGTTCGTGTGTGTGTGATACATAAGGTAATGACTACCATAAATAAAAACGAATAATTAAATTCAGATCGAATTGCTTTAAGTACAAGTTCAACATCTTTGATGTACGTAAATTGTAGTTTATATGTAAATGCGTATCGTATTCGATACCTTGCTACCATAATACTCCTAGTTTAATTAATCTCTAGATCGTTTGAACACTTTCGCCGCCTCCACCGGCCGTTTCAATTGATAACAAAAACTAAACTTAGCATAGAAAATTGGCCGGTATTGGTAGCGGGAAGGTGCTTATTAAATTTCAAAACTTTTTATAATTGTAACCGTCTTAATTATAAATATAACCGTATAGTCTACAATCACAATGGTCTTGGAGAGCTGTAATTATCGCTACACGTTTAACGGCCTCAAAATAAAAGGAGATGGAAAAATTCTAATTGCGGGCTATAATTTTCAACGGCCTTAGATTTCTGTTCAAATTTTTTTAATTACGTGTATTTAAAGTTCTTGAAATTTTTTTTATGATATACTTAAATACTACAATGGAATGTTGTTCCCATTAAATGTTTATCGCGTTCATTGTTCAATTATTTATAATATGAATCACATTCTTATCTATCTGGTATTTCAAACGGTTTATACATAAAATTTATGGAAAACTGTATATTCTAAATATTTCCCGTTAATTTATCACATCTAAGTCATTTACACCAAAATTACTCACGTTAAATATTCGTAGAGTAATAGTTTTTAACTGACCAAAAATCTTAGTTAAAGAGTGGTAATTTTCGCTTGTCACTCTAAGCCCAAAAATTATTATTTTTACCCCAAGAATTATTTTTTCGACCCCAGCTTTTTAATTATTTTGGTCCCAAGATTTCTGATCCCAAGAATTATTATATTAGCCCCCAAAATTATTATTTCAAGCCACAGAATCATTCTTTTGGCCCCAAGATTTTATTCATTTTACCCCATGATTTTATTAATTTTACCCCAAAATTTTACCAATTTTACCCCAAGGTTTTGACAAAGTAAGATTTCCATTTTCACGCCAGCCTTAAGTTGTATGCCGAAGGTTTTAGAGACTTACTAAATAAAGTACGCAAGGAGTTTGTAGGTATGAGCTTCTATATAGCCATTGTAAATTTTCTTTAGTTTCAAATACTGTTTAGTATCATATTCCCGTTTTTGTACCAATTGAAAAAAAATATACTAAACCTACTTCTAACCTAAGCGCCTGAGTGGCAATATACGTTTAGGGTGGCATTTTTTTTAGTATCAAATGCTGTGTAGTATCATATTTCCCGTTTTTGTTTCCATTGAAAGAAAATGTACTAAACCTACCTCTAACCTAAACGCCTGAGTGGCAATATACGTTTAGGGTGGCATTTTTTTAAAATTTCAAATACTTCTATAAAATAAGTAAATAAATAAAATCTTGGGGTAAAATAAATAAAATCATCTTAAGGTGAAATGAATAAAAACTTGGGGTAAATTGAATAAAATCATGGGGTAAAATGAATAATTATGTGGGCTAATATAATAATTCTTGGGAACATAAATCTTGGGACCAAAATAATTACAAATCTAAGGTAGAAAGAATAATTCTTGGGGTAAAAATACTAATTCTTGGGGTGAGAATGACAATTCCTAGGATGCATTAAATAATATTTCTTTGTTCGACGAGGCTTACCAAATTTGTAATGTGAAAGCTAAGATTTATGTGAAAATGGTGCTTTCTGAAGGGTTTCCTTTGATTGCCTACAACCTACATAACCGTCATGTGTTTTAATAAGTAAGGATAGTACTCTACTTGTTTCTAACTTTTAATATATTTTTGTTCTTTTGTTTTAGTAATTGTACTGAATTTCTACATCACACCGTTCTCTTGTTGCACTTTCTTCTTTCGATTTTGACCAACAATGGACCACGTGAAATAACTTCTGATGATTATTTTTCTCCCTTCTTTCTGCTCTTCCAGTACTCTTTCATTCTTTCACTGTGTTCTGTCCTTTTTTCTGTCTATTTTCTTCCAGTCTTCATTTTTTTTAACTTGGAAACCCCTGAACCGTCTGATCTTCTCTCTGAATTCTTTTCTTCGCTCCACCTCCTGACCATTCAATATTTTTTGTTCCAAATGAGGGACAATTTTACAAACATAATTCAAATTTCAAAAAACAAAATGAGGGAGCGAAGAAGATTAAAAAAAAGTTTTGATTGAAATATTCGTTGTATGAGACAGCGCCGTAGCTATCAGTGTTCCGCGTGCAAAGGACCTACATTTGCATCTTGCTAATTAGTGTCACGTAAAATATGTATATCAGGAGATCAAATAAGTTTTGAGGGTTTTTTTGTAACATTGGAGTTTTATTCAGAGAAATTGGTACAATGTGTTTTATTGGATCGTTAGCTACGACTTTTCCCCATCTTTCGGGCAGCATACGTGAAAAAATGTCTCACCTTTTGAGGCAATCCAAGAATCGACCCAATTTTTGGTTTCTTCGTAAGAAGTCATGTGCTGCTCGACCAGACCATGAATCATTTACCGGAACAAGTGGTAGTCGGAATTAGCAACTTTTCAAAACTTTTGCAATATGTGGCCGAGAATTATCGTGCTGAAAGACCACTTTGTAATGTCTTTTGGCATATTTGGGGTGTTTGAGTTTCAATGCTAGGCCCAATTGCATCAATTGTTGTTGGTAACGTTCCCCAGTGATGCTTACGCCTGGAGTACCTCATAGTAGATCACTCCAAACTGATCCCACCGGATGCACAGCATTAGTTTCTTACCATGAATATTCGGTTTGCTGTTGAAGTTGGTGCATGGCCGGCCTTACCCCACGATTTTCTGCGCTTTGGGTTGTTGTAATAGATCTTTCGTCCTCCGTCACGTTTGGATGCAAAAAACCCTTCCGTTTTGCCTTTAGAGCAGTGTGATATGAAAAAACGGTGTTCGACATTTCTTGGATTGACTTCATACGGAACCAAATTTCCTTGTATTTGAACCATACCCATGACATGGCATTGAGACGGTTTGAAATCGCTTGTTCAGTCACTTCCAAGGTTTCAGCAAGCTCCTCTTAAGTTTGGCAGTTGATCGTAACTTTATGAGCCATCTTTGGATTTAATACAGTTCATGTTCATACAACAATTCCAGGGGCGTGCCCACGGGTCAACTTGCTAGTTTTTTTTTGCAAAAAAATAACCCCAATGCACAGTTTATCTGTGCCCAAAAACATGTAACATTCGGTATACTTATTTATGAAACACACACATATCATGTTCCTTATTTTGTTATTTGAATTATTGTGAAAACCTGAGCCCCCCTTCACCTGAGAGTTGGGTCCGCTAGTAAGCTGGTGAACACAGGTCCGTAATTACATCGCTACGGCACTGCTATTTATTTACATCTTTTAATTTATTGTTGTTCATAGTGGTAGGTAGAGCCCCCCACTACAATTCCCACACACAAATTGTTGGGCAGGATGATCCTTTAACTTTTTTACCTCTGCAAGAGCATTGCCGTCGAATCATGTTGAGTACGCTCAAAAAGCTTCCTATCCCCATCCGTTATTCCTCACGCAATGCCCTAGAAACTTATCCTCTAAGTTTAGGATTTACTTTAATTTCTTATAAGTAAGTTCGAGTCCCACTTACAATATTTTTTCTATAAAGAATTGTAGAAAGTGATATTTTCGACCTTGTTGTAAGTAGGAATTAAGTAGTTGCATGTCGAGGGATGAAAGTGTGAAATTTCCCGCAGCTGAGAGTTTGATACGCATTTGTACCGGATCCCAAAGAATTTTTTGATCAATTTTTCTTATAAAGTGACGTTATTTACATAGTAAACATTGGGAATCAGTTTCTTCCTCCTTAGGGGGTGAAAAATATTACTCTTGTTCCTCAAAGTAGGGTCATTTTCTAAAAGGGCAGTTATTTATATAAAAGCTCAATATAAAATCTAATTCTAGTGAAGTTGACCTAAAAATTCCCTTTTTTTCAGCTTTACTACAGTGACCCTCCCTATAACTTTTATTACCAAATCACCTTTAACGTGCAATTTACTCGAAAAACAAACGTTTGGTAGTATTTTTGGAACGACTTCCTTTAACCACTAATTAAGCTCTCCGTTGTATAATCATTGCAAATAAAAAAGATCATTCGATAACCATTAAACTAATTTCAAGTAATGGTAACATTACATTATATAGACAAATAAAAGGGAAAATTCATTATTAAACAAACTATGTAAATATTTGTACTATTACATATTATCAAATGTTCGTAACGTACTAAAAGGTCAATATTCTACATACTCGACTAGGTTCCTTTTTTTTCCTTTTAAGATTACCTCATCTTTTACTTCGTTATTGTTAACGGCTCTATAAATATTGACATATTGACGGTTAACTTAGCCCATCAAGTTTTTTTTTTCCTATCGCGATGCTAAACTTATTGGTCGTTGTATTGTAAAGAATTTTGTGTAAATTGTTTAAATATTTGCTGACTGATTTCTGACGAATTTCTTTTGTTTCTTTTACATCGTAAATTCCATACATGTAATTAACTCCGTCACTCAACTAAACGAAAATGGTCGATAAATGCGAGAAATGGGAAAAAAAGCCGCTTTAAAATAAATTTTTGCATTTAAATGACTTGTTTATTTAAGTTCGAATGAAAAGGGTATTTAAAAATTCTGAAGTCTTAATAAATTAGTTCAGTCTTCAAAGGGAAAAACTTTTCAATTTTTAATTTTATCGTGTAATTAATTTTATGAAAATATGTATAGGACTTATATTTAAATTTCCATTGCGATCTTTATTTACGCATAACATTCACGCAAAAGTTTCAAAATTGGAACAAACGTGTTGTAAATTATAGGAGAGATAACGTTACCGAAACAAGTAGAAGCTATCAGTTCTTGAGGGGTGAATTATTTGAATTTCCCTTGGTACCAACCATTCTTTCTTTTAAAAAATTTGATTAATATCTAAAAGCTTTCTCACATTGTTTTATCAACGCGTTTTCGATATTTATAATACTTTCTCGAAAACTTTGTTTATCAACACACTTTAACAAAAAAAAAGTTGTTCTTTGTTATTTTTTGATAAAATATTGTAACTTTATAAAAAGCTTTTCCTTTTTTAAGCGTTTCGTTTGTAAGCTCATTTAATATTTACATCTTCTATAATAAATTAATTCGCATTTCTCTTTTTTTAAGTTCAGGCGTTTATTTCGTTCTAAAGATTCATTGGGGAGCTTTAAGTGTAAAAAGCGCAGGTAGGTAAACTGTTACATTACCTATTTAAAAATTATTACTTTATGGTTGTAAAATTTTAAGCCCGCATTACAGTTGAAAATGGCGTGAAAAATCTTGTTTAAAAATGGTACACCATTCTGTTATTTTGTTGGTTCTCTAAAAGAATAGCAGGTTTTTTCTTTTCATTACATATTTCCCGCTTTTGTTTATTCCCGAAATGTTCCCTTCTGTGTACTTCCATAGATAAAAAGGGCGGCAACACTTTATGGCCATATAGCTGATAAAAGCTAAATTACAGATTGAGCTACAACCACTATTGCTTTTCGTATAATGAACGAAACATCGTTAAATACATAACGATAACAATATAGTAACAATTTGTAAATTGATCGGATTATTTTCGTTTTCAATCAGTTTGACGCTTGAAGAGACAATTTTCCACGCTTAGTTCAATTATCTGTTCAAATACCGGGTGTCCCAACGATTTGGGGTTGGAAGATTACGCCTATACTGTGGATTTAAAAAAAAAATCTAACAACCAAAACATATTTTTGTATATACAGGATGGTTGACTCAAGTTTATTCTCCATCGTAAGCTGTGTCTTCGTCGTCCTTTAATCAATCGTAATCCGTTTTCCATTTTCTCTTTTTTTCCTGATGATATGATGTTGCCCATAACTCCAATTTGTTTCTTCTAGAACCTTTCTTGACTACTATAAAGAAACGTAGTGTTCCCCAAGGGTTGAAATCTATATAACTCATAAATTGTACAGTAAAGTATTGTATTCTTGAGATTTTGGTATTCCTGAGAACGAGGCCCTTGTCATATAAACACCATTCCTTTCGCGGTTTTTTCTTCATTTTTTTGTGCAAATGTTACGCTCATTCGCGCGAACATTCCGTTTATTTAGAACATTTTCTACCCGTCTAAAGACACGATCATTAGCAAATCAAAAGTCAACCAAAATGCAAAAAATACTGGTCGGACTTCAGCGACTTAAGGTGAGCCTTAAGGATTCACGGGCTTGGCTTGAATTTTTAAAGCTTGATATAAAATCAAGTCAAGCTTATTTGTGGAAAAGCTTGAGTTATCAAGCTTTTCCAAGTCAAGCTTTTAAGCTTAAAATTCTAAGCATTTTTTGACTATTCCGTGGAACATAATTCTTAGAAGATACAGCTGATGATTTTGCATTCTACCATAAAATATATTCATTCGGTATAAAAGAAGTTCCTACGTGTAATTTAGGGTATATTTTTTAGTCTGTGCTCTACTCAAACAAAATTTACCATTAGTAGATATGTTGATTTGATTTAGTAAAAAAAGAATATTTGACTTAAAATCATTGTAAAAAAAATGACCAGTTGATATACCTATACAGAGTGACTCAGGGCTGTGTGATTGATCCATAACTTTTTTGGTATTCTAGATATCGACATGCGGTTTTCACCGTCAAGTAAGCACACTTATACTGCACATTATAAAAATATTTTGATTATATAAAGAATGTTCCTATACAGGGTGGTAAACCAAAGTTATGTTTTTTTAAAATGGAACACCCTGTATATTTCTACATTATTAGTTTTTACATGATAATTAACCTCATAGTGTTGTAGACCAATCAGACATTAAGAACAGTGTCACATGCACCAATCACAAGTTTTTTTAACTGAAAAGAATGTATGCTACTTTTCTTGCCGCTACCTCATTGTTTTAGCAACCTATATTTAAAAAAATCAAATGTCATTTTGACAAAAGTAAAAAATTTGACGTATTTAACGCTTCATTCAGTTAATTCTCCAACCGAAGATCATTCGTTCTCAACTCTTGTCAGGCAAGATTTTTTTGTATGAGCATTGATTGCTAAAAGGTAATTAAACTCGATCAAATTCTTGGGAAAAGAACCCTCGCGCTTCGCGCTCGGGTCTTTTCGTCAATTTGATCTCGTTTAATTGCCAAGCAACCAGTGCTCATACAAAAAAATCTTTCCGACAATAGTTGAGCACTTATGATCTTACTGTTGAAAAAATAATGAGACTTTGTATAGGTCACTATGGGTCTACCTCTCTCCGTTTCGACGTTATTCAACGTTTTGTTCGAAAAAAGGCTCATATTTGATGGATCACGGGCCAGTAGGCCATGGTATCCGGTCATTTCCCCGTCGAAAAAATCCCGCCGGTCAATTGCCCGCCGGAAAATTGTTCGCCTGGTAAAAACCCCGCGCGGTGAAATGTTCGCCGGTAAAATGCCCGCCATGACAAAATCCCGTCGGTCATTTGCCCGCCGCTGTAGGTAAAATGATTCCCCTAATATCCCCCTATGTTAGTTATAAAGATCCACTTACATTTTTACCTACGTTATGTGCAGCCAGTGGCGGATTAAGCACTCTGGAGGCCTGAGGCGTAAGATGAATTTGAAGCCGCTGTTTACTGTAAATTAAAATGTGCTATGTTCAAAAAAGAAGACTGTATTAATAAACCAGGCATTGCAATGTTTCACAATAGAACCGTTATATATAAATTTATAATATATTTTCGATGGCCATTTTATACACTTTCCCGATGAGATAGAAAAAAAATTTTCTGTCCATATGATGCTAAAGTAATGTCAAATGATACGAAAATGCGGCCGTAAAGTGATCCAAAGTGATCCAATACGGCCGCTGCCAAGGGCAACCGCCAAAGTAACTTAGCAACGATCTCGAATCAAGCGGCTTAGGTAGTATTGTCAAACGTCACTTCAAAGACGTCACGCACTTAGCAGGAAATAGAATTGTTTTATCCATATGGACAGAAAAATATAATATTTACCTCGCCCGTCAAGTGTCAATACGGCCTAAACCGCCAGCCGGCCTCGGCTTCGCCTCAGCCGGCAAACGGCGGTCGCGGCCGTATTGACGTCCTTGACGGCCTTGATAAATAAATAACTAGATCGATACAAAAATGTCTTAAATCAGAATGTCAAAAATGTCTACAGGAAAAAAGCAACGGACACCCACACATTCAGACTTACATGTCATGTGACTCATGTGATGAACTTTTGTACATCGAAAGGAACATAATGATAAACAAAACATACAATAAAACACAATGTATTCTTAATACGAAAATTTAAATAATTGTGCTCTTTCTTTCTATACGCGTGTTATGTTCATTTATTCATGACGGTGGTCCGCGGGAAATTGACCGACGGGATTTTATCATGGCGGGCATTTTACCGGCGAATATTTCACCGCGCGGGGTTTTTACCAGGCGAACAATTTACCGACGGGCAATTGACCGCGGGATTTTTTCTGCGGGAAAATGACCGTGAACCGTAGGCCATGGATGTTTTTCGACAAACTTGCCGCAGAAAATTTTAGACTAACTTGGAATTTTAATAAATAGTCGACTTTTGGTCCATGTATGCAGATTGTACAGAAACGCAAAAAGTCGAATACTTAACTCTTTTTTTATAAGTGGAACACCCTGTATTTCTGTTCACAAGTCGATTAAGTTTTTTATAAGCTATCCACTGATATGCAGTTTGTATGGTAAATTCTGAATAGTTATTGAGATTTTCCGGAAAAACTATTGTAATTATGAAGAAGTTGTTGATTTTTGCAAGTAAGCTGCTGTCAGCGAATATCGTAAATAATATGATAGTTAATTTAGATGCTAGTGTGATAATCTATATTGTTACTGTTGTATATTTTGACTCGACACTGAAATGAATTTCACACATCCAGAATAGCAAAAAAGTTATGGCCCTGGGTCACCCTGTACATATATGTATATTCCTCAAAATCGCAATGGGCGCAACGGTACTTTGTTGCGCCCATTGCGATTTTGAAAAATATATATGTACAGGGTGACCCAGGGTCATGGTAAAATTTTAATGGTAAAATGATACGGCTATCAGGTCATGTCCTGCATCGGTTTTTGATTTGTACGAAGTCAGAAATGATAAAAATTATAAATTGTGAATGCGTAGATACTCTGGAAAATTTATGGACTAAATAACGGTTCTTCGGAATTTTCAGATACTTTGTTAGAACTCATAGTTAACAACCGCTTACTTAAGCACTCAACAGTGACTATAACTAACCAGTAACCAGCAATTGAGTGATATGGAGACAGCCCGACAATGAGCTATACACGTATGACGTAATGTGCGATGTGTTCCAACCTCACTACTCTTACGGGAGGAGCAAGAAGAAGTTTGCAAAAGCTTGGGAAAGCTTGATAACCAAGCCAAGCCTGCATTCGAAAACATCAAGCCAAACCAAACTTTTCTTCTTAAAAAGCTTGACTTTCAAGCGCAAGCCAAGCTGTTTTATTTCAACTGATTTCCTGTGCCTCTCCTTAAATTTCTTACTTTTTCATTTGAGATATGTTAGGTTGTGACGCCAATTAAGGTAAAAAGTCAATAAGGACTCCAGAATCCTATAAAACTCGATTTAATTAAATAATGGATAAGTTGGTTTTGAACAAATGCTCCTCAACTACCTTTGGTCGAAAGCTTTCGTTTCTACGGCTCTCAATTCTTGGCGATTTCTCTCACATTTCATTTCATCTTTTCCTCTTATTTACCAGAGGATTCAACCAGTAATTGTTGAGATACCCTTACAAATCTGACAAGCTTCAGAATGAATTCGAATGAATTCGCTAATGCCTTTTTTTCCCTAAACGAATCTTTTTCATACAAATAATATTTTGATCGTAAACTTCAGTCCCCAGGTGGCTTTTCCTCATTCTTAGAAAGGGAAGACCTCTTTAGCGATAAACCATCAAAAACGCCTCCACTACACGTAATTTTCGAAATTCTGTAACGTAAGAGGAGTGGGATCAATGTGTTGTATCATTCCTGAAAAAGTAGCAGTTTGAGTTGATTCGGGTAGTAAAAGGGAATAAATAACCCTGTGTAACGGCTTTTCCCAATCGAATTTTTAACGAACCGTGATTCTTCTTTTGGTCCGATTATTCGGGGTACTTAAGGCATCTCAACCTCGCTTTGTTTCTTAATTTTATTGCAAAATTCTGATGATTTATAAATCTGGCTTGTTCCTTTTTTGCCTTTTGCCGGAATTAGTTAATTTAGTTCATTTCAAGTCATTTCAAGTCTGAAATGTCCTAATTGAAGATTTCTTCCCTTGATTCATCGAAGTGGACGATAGCGATCAACTTCTGTTTATAATTGTGGCAACACCCTTAAATTCGAAAAAGGTCAAAGTCAATCAAAACTTAAATTTACAAAGATCATTTGTATTGCATCCTACACAATCTGTTGTTATTGTTGTTGTTTTCAGTTTATCTCTACTCACCACTTGGAGGGATTCGATTTTTGGGATTCCCACCTGTTTGTGGTGTTATAGCTTCATTATACCTTGTGTCCCACGCTAGGGGTACCTCATGGGATTTAACATGGGAAAATTGAAATTATTTTTTTCCTGCTTCCCAAATTAAAAAATCGCAAAAATTTTGACGCAGATTTAAAGTGGCACTTAAAACGTTTCTAAAAACAATTTTTTGATTACAATTTGATAATTAATAAATTAATTACAGGCATTTGAAATTCGAAATTTTGAAGGTTTTTCGCGCATGCGATTCAGATCGGCTATCTTCGGTTTTTAAAGCAATATGGATGCTAAAATTAAATTTTAGCCGAAGATAGCCGAAGATACCCGATCTGAATCGCATGCGCGAAAAACCTTTAAAATTTCGAATTTTAAATGCCTGTAATTAATTTATTAATTATCAAATTATAATCAAAAAACTGTTTTCAGAAACGTTTTAAGTGCCACTTTAAATCTGCGTCAAAATTTTTGCGATTTTTTAATTTGGGAAGCAGGAAAAAGATCACTTCAATTTTCCCATGTTAAATCCCATGGGGTACCTCTAGCGTGGGACACAAGGTATATAAAATGGTGGTTAGGTAACGCTTGACAATTGTCGACATTGGAATACGTAACGGGATTTATTTGGGAAAATTTGAAGATATTGTTACATTAATTCTTTTTGGCCAAAAACTTTTACAGTTTTTCAATAATAACGTAATTTTCAAATGTGTTTTTTTTTATTTAACTTCATCGAATCTCCCCTTTTGTTTTGTAGGTCTCACTGACATTTTTACGGTCGGTTTCTCGCTTTAAGTACCGCTTAAGTTACATACGTACTAAAAATGTATGTAATTTTTCGCATCTGTACAAGATCAATTACAAGCAATTATCGTGCAATCTCATTGTATGGAAACCACAGTAATTGTTTCTAGCTAACAATTACATTTGACCTTATAGCGCTACATTTATTAAATGTCGTGAGGTATATCTAATGTTAATCACGATAAACCGCATTGTTCCCAACGAATTCGTTTCGTTAAATTTCCCATAAATGTCCCTTAACATAGTAGATATAATTTTTCCAGCGAAAGAGACATAAATAACATTTTGATTGCGTCGCTTAAGTAGGGGAGGAATTACTTAAAGGATAAGGATCGAAACTATAAAATACGTATTAATCATACTTTAGCCACGGTGGATTATTCCACAAGGAACGCGATAAGAGGTACGGGGAATAACCGGGTGCAACATTAAGTAGGGGGAAACTGCCATTTTTACTGCAGCTGATCGATTCACAAAATATTATATACATACATGATAAGAGTACCTAGCTAGAGGATACAGTGTATAATAAAAATAAGCAATCTATATGGGGAGTTACTTCGCTTCGATAAAATCAAATAAAATTTTTATTACCTCTTCTTTCCTATATAAACCATCCGATGTGCATTTCTATAAAAAGTTTGTTTATTCTTCTAAAGATGACTTCGTTACAATTTTTCAGTATCCCATTTGGTTTTCTGGAGAGAAGCGAATTTATATTTACATACGAGATGCGAGTGCACGAACCAAAAAAAAACGAAAAAAATCGTCTCGCGTTAGTGAAACACTTTTTTACTTACCTATATTTTCAATTTCACTCAAATAGAGAACAATGGCGGAAAATTTCATTCCGATAAGCACCTAACTTTCTGGAATTAAACGCGGACGAGAAGTTCTAATGGACAGACTTTCAAGATTGATTTTATCCGCAAACTTGATAATATAGTCCGTGGGGTGCGTTAATTTTGAATGGGCTTACATTTAAATGAGAGAGTACGACTTAAATCAGCACTAAACTTAATTAACTTACTTACGTTTCATGAAAAACAAGTACCCGCCGTATGTAATTACGTAATTGAGTTTACCTCAAATTTTTTTTTCGTTCATTCGTCTTTGTATTAACGTAGAAGAGTAATGAAAATGTTATACAGGATGATTTCGCCTATAGTTCAAAACAATTCTTAAGGTCGTTTTTGCAATGAATTGTGAATTTCTAAGTAATCGAAAATTTAATGTTTTAAGATTTGATTTTGTTCGATTTGAAGCTTTTATTGCACATAGACAAGTGGAAATATTTTCACGATGAATTTAAGATCAGTTTTTCCTTGAAAAACTTTAAAATATGGTAATTGCTTGAAATTTCGGTTTACTAAACCTGCAAGTTATTTTAAAGCTTTCTGCCTTTTTTTTTCCTTATGAAAATTCAATCGTTTTTTATAATCACATCGTAAAAATTTCTCGGTGGTGGTGGTTTTTTTTTCTCCTAATAATATAGATTCATATCACACCCAAAACGATAAGTATAAAATTGCTTTTTTAAACGAAACTTTTGTTTGATCAAATATTAATACTTCTAAAAAAGAATTATTGAAGCATTCGAGAATGATTATTATTATCATCGAACTTTTTCTTCTCTTAAGTAGAAAACGAACGCTTTTCTATAAAGTGAATAAATTGTTGAAGGGAATAATTTCGGAGTTCTGTTCAGTTGCGTTGTATATTTTTATGGTCCATTTAACGTAAGGGCGTAAGTAATTTGCTTATTAATCCCTATGTAAAAATTGTACAATGGTGACAACTGAAAAATTATGTGCCTAAAATATATTATAAAAGGGGGGCTCAAACTAGTTGGTATAATTTCGGCTACGTAAAGGATCAAAATGTTTCGTTCGTAGACTACAGTTTAAACCTTATTGCCTTCATGCGTGCAATATCCACGTGTCCGTTAAACACGCACGTGCAACTACGATTATGGGAACAAACGTGTGTATAACGTTTTAGGATTTACTTTAAGGTCGTACATAGAACGAGCACCAAGGGACTAATGTGACAAGTAATTTCCTGCATGCCATATCTTTAGGCTTTGCTGGGAAAGATTGTACATAAAAATGGCTCGTTTACTCTTTTTCTTTACACGAAACCGATACGTAAATGCGATAAGTTAATGTACACTTAAATCATTTAATATGTGTTGTTTGAGTTGAGCTGTTAACGTTCCTTTTTTTTTGCTTCCTAAGCAATAAATGATGAAGATTATTTTGTTTGGGTAGATTGTGTTTAGGCAAACATTGTGCCCTGTTTATTAATCCTTGCAGGAATATAATTCAGCGCGTACACAAACGATCTATCAAACGGAGCTTAGACGTTATATATCTTGGAAAAAGGCTGAAAATCAACTATAATTCTAACAGGTGGCTGTCGTCTGCCATAATTTACTGAACTGTAATAATAATAATAATAATAATAAATAATAAACAAGCTTGATTTATATACAAAACTATTACAAAGTACTTCATTATAATAGATGTATGTAAGCTTACTAAGCATGGCCCCTTTGGACCGTCCGCTTGGCTGACCATTAACAACAAATTATGAAAAAAAACTTTTTTGTTTTAAAGAAAAACAAAACAAATACTTTAAGATTCAAAAAAAAAAAAAATTAAGCTCTCCCGTTGTACTCTTGCACAAGACCCTCCATGCCTCCGACGCAAACCCCCCGAGACATTTCCAGTCCTCACCATTAAGCCAAAGCTTTATCTCTCCTACAGAAAGGACATTATCACCCAACTACCGCCTCCTGACCTCCCCTAGGACGGGACAGACACCCACAAAGTGATACACATCTTCGTCCTGTCTGAGGTTACAGAGAGAGCACATCAATACGCGTCCCTCAACCCACGGCTTGCTGTTCAAATCCACAGCCTCTCCACGCAGTTTGATGGCCCACCTCTGATCCCTCAGACTGACACCGTCCCTCAGGTAACTATCCCGTCCCAAATGGAGGTTCAGTTGTTTATACAACAAGTGATACCTGGCTGACGATGCCGCCCTCCACCTCCCTACCAATGACTTTATCTTTCAATTCTTCTATCTTATCTCCCCATTCCCTCATTCTTTCCCACCCTGCCGGTAAATCAACACCCACACTCTCCGCTATTTGTCTCATTCCCCTATACCATGAAGTATTCTCTCTAACCACCCGCCTAGCAAATATGGTAGGGTACTTGTCCTCATTCATAGCCACACTACTCTTTTTATATACAGCAACTGAAGTCTCAAGGTGAAGGAAAATATTGAACCAAGACCAGTTTCAAGCCCAATTACGTAGTTAGGAGTATTGCATGGGAGCCCAAAAACCTTTTTGTTAAAAGTACGCAATACTTTTTCGAGTTCCTCGTACTTTTTATAACCCCAAATTTGACCTGCGTAGCACAGTATTGATCTGTATGTGATGTTACGATGAAAACTGCCAAATGTTTTTATTTCGTCAATTCGATTTTTTTTTATTCAGTAGCATTTTTTGGGTGACGACATGTAAGGCAACCCTAAATGGATTACATTGAAGAATCGCCATCAGGAAATGTTTTAAACAGTAAAAATCCTTTGAAGAAATTAGACAAATGGCAGAAAAACTTGAAAATTGCGGAAAATGTATTGTCGGTAAACACGATCTTTTCAACGTAATCACCATGAACTAAAAGCCTCTTTTCCAACTTACACCATAAGCCTAAAATTCCGTATACATGGTCTTCCAAGAATGTCGTAATGGCTTTCATAACAGCATGATTATCGAATTTTGTTCCGCGAAGTGATATTTGAAATTTTTGGGAGCAAATATATGTCACTCGGCGACAGCGGGCTGGATGTTCCATGAGTTCCTGGCATCATAAATGGCATTAATTGTTACCAAACTTTTATGGATCGGACCATTATCCTGATGGAAAAGGATATTATGGGACAATTTCCTTCTAGTTTTTTGGTAGATACAATCACGGAGACGCTTACTTTGAGATGCATAGCACAATTGGTACTGCTATTCCTATGATCAATATCTACGTCAGGTATTCCTCTACGTTCACGTTTCAGATTCTTTTTGCTTATTCTGCATCAAATCCTCTATATATTCTTTTGGGTCCCTTAGTTTCGCTTGTGGAAATAAATCGCAGAATGTCACTTCCTAATGTACTTCCTACACAACTTCGAATGTGACTTGTGTTTTTGTATCTGTTACTATGCTCCTTACCGGAAGGGTTTGGGGGATGATTGGGTTCAATGTAGTACCAAATAGCAAAAATGTTGAAGTAGTCCTTTGTTGAGAATTTGAAAAAATACAAATTTACAAAGGAAAGGCAAGAAAATCAAAACCTTCAAAGATAGTGATAGCAAAATGTAATCGTACAACAATAATAATAATTTGCACATAGCAAGCAATCATATAACTGGGAAGTTTGTACATTAAAATAAAATAATTCACAGGTGACATCATTTGGAACAAAAGTTCTTCTGGCCTCTTACTTTACTGCATAGCAAATTTTTTTTTGGAATTCTTAAGACTTTCAGTGTCGTTTAGTTTGCTTCTTCATTTTGTACGATCTCCGGCGAACGAATGACTCTTTTGATGATGTCTAAATACTTCCTCGATTCTTAAAATTCCCTTCTTTCCTTCAAGAACCCCCTCTCCCACTGGATCTTCTTTATGCCTTTTATGGCGATCTTTTGCAAACCTTCTCATGAGAATTTGAAGGTGCATGTTCATTTTCCTTACAAATGTTGCGATTCGTGTACAGTGCAAATGTCGAATCTTCAGTAAGCTTTAATTGTGTGGAAAAGCTTACTGCCAGGAAAGATGCACATTTGTAACTACCAAAGGGCAAACAAAATTTTTGGATTAAATACTCTAAGACCAAGAGAGTGGTGGCACGTTACGACATTGACTCAATTTTTACAAACTTCGGTTTGGATCTCGTACAGGATCCACCTTTTGAGAACATCAACAATTAAAAATGGTCAGTTTTGTAGCATCTATTCAGGATTGGATTCCTTTTCCTTATAATACCATGAAAATGGAAAAAAGCACTCTTCTTTGATTTGTTCTTCATTATTTATTTTATTTCTAAAATTATTAGGAAAAAATGTAGGTACATATTAAACCTTCCAATTTTTTTGGACCAAAAACATCATTCGTCATCTCAATAACGTAAAAATTTCTCCACAATATTTCAATTACCGATACTATCATCTGTTGGAATTTTATGTGAAATAACTTTTGAGAATTGTTTTTCTTAGAAAAAGCTAATTAAACATCTGTCGAATGAAAGACTTGAATAGTTAAGTACGATAAATATTTGGGCTTAGATTATGATGTAATTTGGAACAATCACGTCTATAAGTTTCTTTCAATAATAATTACCAGGAATCATTTAAAAAGGAACGGAAATTATTAAAAATTATAATTGGTTTTCTAATGAATAATTCAACCAAATTTGTATGCCTTGACTCCAAATCACGTGATAATAACAAATAATTGCAAAATTTAAAAGCGTTTTGAAAAATGTTCAAGTATAACGTGTCAGACTGTTATTACACAATCCGTTGAATGTTTAATTAGATATCTACAAGCTACACATTCACCAGGATTAATAATTAATCAGAACATAACGCTTATCCATTTCCCTAATTATGATAGAACAATGCACGCTTATGCATCTCTGCAATAATCACATTATTATCGATGCCTAAAGGCAACTAAATTTAATATAATTACATCACTGCATCGTATGAGAAACTTCGTAACGAAATTCAAATTAGATAAAACATCCGCTTGTTACAATTCAAATTCGAATAAACATGTCTGTCAGTTATACTCTACACGGGTACTGAGAACTCCAATATTGCCGATAAGCATATACATACATGAATTATGTAATTATTTCCTAAATAGATGAGGATTAAAATAGTAAATTGAGGTTACGATTACAAAAACCAAATTTAATTAAATATCAAATTAAATTAATGGTAAAGTGTCACTTGAGACTGTGTGTGTGTGTGTGAGTATAAAAAAACTTAATCTGATTGGGTTAATGTCAGGGTTATGATCATTAGTTCAGACAAACTATACAAGTTAGAAGGATTAATTTCCATTAAGCTCAATTAAGGCTAATCAGAAAACATGCATTCTCAATTTTCTTCCTATTTGTCTTCGTACTAGTTACTGTTTATACTTTACCCACATTCACACGTTCCTTTTTCTCTCTCGCCTCAACGATAATTGGTTTAATATATTTTTTTGGTAAAGCTGCTTTATGAACATTTAAAAGATGAGAAGCTTTTTTTCTCAACTGTGTAACGCGAGTTGTTGGAAGTGGAATTTCAATCTGTTTGACCTCATTTTTATTATATTTGCCCATTTTATTGGTCTAAAAATGTCAGATATTGAAGTACTCTTACTTGATTGCGTAACGCATTAAATTGATTTTAATATCCGTTAAGTCTGTGCATGGCTGACCGAACCCAGCATCCTGATGTACGAGCGCAGACAATTAACCTAATTGGCTTGTGGTCCAAATTAATTCGCACCTTTTCGTATAGTAGGGCTGTTTATTGATTGAAATACAAATATTTGAACGATTTGAAAATTATCCCAAAAATTATACGTGTTACGCTGTAAAATATTGTATTGATAGATTTCATGTCAAAAAACTGAAAGGAGCTTTGCACAAAACCTGTGAAATGCAATAAAGAAAGCTGATTAAAATTTAATTTTTCTAAATCTTTTATGAAAATCGTTCGATCGATTTCTTTATAATTATATAGTATAAAATTTCATTCCAGTTCATAGAAAATGTAGGTTTCTCACGCCTTTTCCAAAAAATCTCGATTTATGAAGCAAAAGAATTACTTAGGGCCTTGTTTCGACAATCTTTGCTTTGTAGTTAATAAAGCATTGAAATATAATTTTCAAACGTCAACGATGAGGGGATCATTATACCTATCTTTGCCATAAGAGAATGCCTAATGGATGGCGGTAATCATTATATAATAACCGAAAGATGTGTATATGTTTGTGTTGCTGTGCACTTTTCCGACAGTCGCCGAATCCTGACGAATGCGGATGTGATATTTTAAAACCAAGCTATTATAAATTTATAACCTACAAATTAATGCTACAATAATTATAGATACTCCGCAAACCAAGTAAATATCTGTACTAATTTTTTTCAAAGTAAGTTTTAAACATTTTAGTAGGTATAAAAGTCCGTCATCTTATTCAAGCGGTATTTGTGTCTAAATATATTTTCTTTACTTAGAAAATACGTTCAAAGTTTCCTTATGGAGATTAAGTGTAAAATAGAATTCGCTATTTGTGCTTATTTTTGGGTGACAATTTTGTGTAAACATGCATAGTTTGTCTGTCCGAGGTCCTTAACCCATTTCGAACATTAAAACAATGGCAGAAAGTATTTTCGGGAAAATTTTCAAAATGACAAGTATCGGAAACTTTTTCTCGATAACATGGAAATTTAATTATTTCAAGTTGAAAAGTTATTCAAATGATGAAAAATGATTCTATTATGCCTCGCGTTAACATTTTCATGGTTAAAATGATGTAAAAAGTAGCATTCATCGTAGACTAATTTATGTGTCCCGATACCTTCTTTCGGTAACTTTCGAAATGTACATGTTTGTGTGCTTATTTCGAATTTAGAGATTTTGAACGATGGACGATGTCGTAGGTAACATATATAGTCGAATGTTTTCACCGAGAAAAATGTTTTTGTCTACATATTTAACTTAATATCTATTGATGAAAGTAGGTGGCAAGTGTATTGTTACGTTACACTATACCAAAAAGAATACCTATACTTTGACTATACTTCTAAATATACAACTTATATTGTAATTAAGAGGAAGTAAAATCCATATTTACTGCTGTACATATACGTGTAAATGAGGCCTTTAGTTAGTGAAATAAACAAAAATTTGAAACTGTTTAAGGTAGAGAAGGTCTTTCTATAAAACAGTTTTATGCAACGTTAGACCAGCTTCTATTTGTACATTTTATGTTTTATGGTATTTTTAGTTTTACTATAAGTAGTTAAAGGTGAATGTTAAAACGTTCTCCCTACGGCCATTCGTATTCCCAAAAAGTTGCCAGTGTCGAAATTGAGTTGTTTTACATTCAAAATTCATTCTAAACTATCCTTATGAAGTTCACACGGAATTTGTTATATTTTCGTTAATTTTTGGGCAAAGACTATGTGCAAAGACGTAATTAACATTGTGAAAGGGCCATTATGTATTTTTGGTCTCAAATATATTCCAAAAAGTTTGCATTTTACATTTTTTTTAATAATTGGTAAAAATTTACTATAAGTAGGTAGGAACGAATTCGTATATCTTTACCAAATATCAACCCATTTTTGTGATTTTTACGTCAAATGTAAGTAAATGTAGTCCTTTATTTTAGTTACTTTAATAACTTGCTAAATTACAGATACCTACAGGGTCAAAAATCTGAAAAGGTACAAAAATGTAAATTTTTTTTCTTTTTTCAAGCAACTAAGCCAGCTCAACAAGGTGTGATATTTTAAAACAAAAGCTATTACAACCTACAATCACAGATACCCCCTCCCCCCAAAGCACGCAAAACGCGAGAATCGCGTGTACCCCCGTTTATATAATTAATATTACGACGTTTAGGAAAAGATAGGTAGAATGTTGATGTAAACGTAAATGATTGAATAAAGAGAAGAGTTTTGAAAGGAACCTTTTAACAAATACATAAAGAACGATTAAATATGGGAATTTAGGAAACATAAAAATACACAAAAAAGGGAAGTTGGTGGAAAGGTGGTTAACTGTTTTAAAGTTCCTCCCCCTCTTTTGACCGTCTAATCGATTGATTATTATAGTTCTGGTTTACCTTGTTATGGTCGTTATGGAGAAAGACAAATTTTTGTTTGAATCATTTCTGCGTTTATTGTGATCTCTCTTATACTCTTCTTCAATGTTGATTCATCCTGTTTTTGTTCATAGTTTTCCTTCGTCCCTTCAAAATCGTATGTTTCTAATTTACTATGGTATCTATACTATAATACTACAAAATATCTGTCTTTTATCCTCAACAGTATCTATTTTTATTCAGAAATTTAATATTCTTACCAAAATTTATAATTGTAGACTTTTACTAACGAAAAAAGGGAAAGATTTTACATATTACTGGACATAGGTATTTCGTTGGAATCTGGTCTGATCTTTGTCGATTAATTTCATAGATCCAATATTAAGTATTTTAATATTTAGACCCACGAATTGTATGTAGTAGGAAGGAGGCCGAAAGAGTATCTGAAAATACTTTCCATAAGGTTACGTGAAGTATGCAGACAGCACGACTATCGCCCCATTTAATAAAAATTCCACAAGAAATATTTGCTTTATCTCATTTTCTAACTTTTACGCATTATAAAACGCACGTAGACTATACGTATTAATCTCTTAAGTTCATGGTGACTATATCTCAACGCATTATGGTTCAAAAATGTCTGCTGTTTAAAAATTGCTCACGTTACATTGTATCATAAATCTGTACACACGGAAGTTAACATATAAGGTAAAAAATACTGAAGAAATATTATAATTCATAGAATGTCACACATTACAGATTATATTCATGCTTAGTTTACGCAAAATTTATAATGTCGGCACACAATGCGCAAGTAGAAGTACGTTCTCTGGCATTGAAAAATTTCTCTCAACAACAATTTGAATATAAATGTTTAGTTGTAAATCATCTTTTTTTATGACCTTCTTACTTCTTCAGCATAAAATTATCAACGTCTGCTTTACTATTTTTACGTGATATGAAAACCGATGAAATAAAAACGTAGGTATAATAACATAATCTTATTTTCTATTGTAACTAGTAGCTACAGCAGAATGTAAATTACATCCTCATATATTTTTATTAACAGTTACAGGTAAATGTAGAAGAGGGTTAATTTGAATAACTAATTATATCAAACGTATGCTTCTGTGTTGATCAAAATTTAATTTGCTAACCTGATTATAAACACACGTTACCACATAACATTACAGAGCAAAAGCACGAACAATGAGAAAAATAACTTAATAAATGGAATAAATTTTAATTTATAATAAATGAATGCAAGAATGCATAAACAAGTATGTAGATTGTAAATGTAAATAATTACATAAAGAAATTGTAGTGCTTACTTGTCTTCATTTGTTTATATCGCCGGTCCAAGGATAATGCAACTGTAAGATCTTGTTACTTCCGCTATAGGTCGATTATAATCTCCTTGGTGCTCCTGGGTTGTAGATATCACTCTACAAAGTGATTTGGATGATGCTGTCGTTCACCCCAGTATGCTTGATCAATCTTACCATTAATTAATCATTTGGGCCAACTTGGTCGTTTTTCGTTCCTACTCCACTCACTTGGAAGAGGGTTGCATCAAAGATTACACTATCCACAAGCTCGCTGTATTCATTATGTCTTCAGTACGGCAGTAATATGTTTTGCCACATCTACAGAAGTCTAGGTACTGCCAATTGGGGCGTATCAGCTTAGATACTAATAATCGGTTCACACACTTCCTTGGCGGGAAGAGTTTGCACCGATCCTCCCCCAGCATCCATTTTGGGATGAAATTCTATTGAGTCAGTAGTGTCAAAGAAATAAATTGTTGTTAATGTTGTCAGTCCTAGTCGCGTGAGTGAGTGCGTCTTTGTTTTATATAAAAAAAATTAAAAGTGGGCATAAATCGTCATTGAAAAAGTGTAAAGCGGGCCACAGACTTCGTGATTTTTCATCGGTTGTCGGTCATCGTGCCGACCGTTCGTGCCAAAAACCGTAGTGTGTGGGGTAAAAACTGTCACGATGAACCGTCACGACGAATTTCTGGCGGTGCTTGATTTTCGCGGTGTCGGTTGTCGGTCATCGTTCCAACACCGAAGTGTGTGGGGATTTCGTTCCATCTCGTCGGTTTTAGATCAGTAACGTCCGTCCTTGCAAGGAATAATTGTGTACGTAATTGCATCTGAAGTACGTACTCATGCAGCGACATGGAGCCTAGTGATTTAATAGAAACTACTCCAAATACTTAAGGTCCTCGTAATTTCTCCCCGTGGCAAGGTATCGCGATATCACAGTTAATTTTTATTTCGAACTGCAACTGTCGCTGCCACTGCTAATAATTGTGTCTGTGGGCTCATCAGGCGACACGACGGTTCGGCACGATGACCGACAACCGATGAAAAATCACGAAGTCTGTGGGCTCATCAGGCGGCACGACGGTTTGGAACGATGACCGACAACCGATGAAAAATCACGAAGTCTATGGGCCGCTTAAGTCTAGTTATGATTCCGACAAACACAGATATTATCTTATTTAAAACACCTCTAATAAGCTGGCAGGACCAAATCGGCAGAATCAAGTCGGACGTATTTAATTATTTAGTACTTACTTTGTACTAATTTGTACCACTAATAAAAATTTTGTACTCCTTGCCGTTTTGAAAAAAAACAGTGGCGCTGCTAGCCTCATATTAAGCTAGCAGGACCAAAAGGCAAAAATAAATAAAAAAAAACAAAAAAAAGGCAGATACGCAAAGATCTGAATTTGTACTAATTTGTACCATCAAAATAAATTGAACATGTTCAAAAATTTCCCGTAAGACAACGCCCAAATGATATGAAGCCTATTAGGGTCAAGAGTAAACTACCCTTTGCCATAAGCAGAATCAGCCGAGACTCATACTCATACATACATACATAATTTCGTACCCTCCTCCTTCATTTGGAATCTACTCCCGATCACTTCGTGCACTTCGTGTCACAACATCTTAGGATAGGTTTAATCTTTTAAAAATGATTCAAAGATGTCGATTCCACAATTTCATTTAAAAAGTATTATTATTACTACGCTTGTTGAATAATTATGATGTGTTTTTTAAGTCTAAACAGTTTCGTAATTTCTTTTTTGAAATTATTACTAAAATCAGTCAAATATTTTCCTTTTGATTCTTATTGTTTTGATTAAAATTCATTCCCTCATTTCTCTTGGTGTATTAAAAATGTTTACAAGCGTTTTCTACTAATTATTTTGTTATAAAAGTACATACAATACGTGAAATAATCTTCTGAACTACAATAGGTATTTATACAGGGTAATCTTTCAATAATATTTAAATGGTGCAAGCGGCCCTGGAAATTGAATAAAATGATTATTATATCAATGTAAACATACATATTTAGTACTTTACTCTTGAGCCGAAAAGTGATCGGGGGTACGAAATTCGAAATTTCATACGTTAGAGGTACAAATTATCTTGCTTCGATCGTACGAGTATCCACTGATTCTGCTGGTGGGAAAGGCCCGCCAAAGGGTACTTCACTCTTGAGCCGAAATGTGATCGGGGGTAGATTCCAAAGGAAGGAGGAGGGTACGAAATTCGAAACTTCATACTTTAGAGGCACAAATTATCCTGTTTAGATCGTACAAGCATCAACTGATTCTGCCTATGGCAAAGGGTAGTTTACTCTTGACCCTAATAGGCTTCATATCATTTGGGTGTTGTCGTAGGGAAAATTTTTGAACATGTTCAATTTATTTTGATGGTACAAATTAGTACAAATTCAGATCTTTGTGTTTCTGCCTCGATCTATCCTGTTTTGTCTTTTTTTCTTGCGGTCCTGCTAGCTTAATATGAAGCTAGCAGCGCCACTGTTTTTTTCAAAACGGCAAGGAGTACAACATTTTTATTAGTGGTAGGTACAAATTAGTACAAAATAAGTACTAAATAATTAAATACGTCCGACTTGATTCTGCAGATTTGGTCCTGCCATGAGAGGTATTTAAAACGGTGCAAATTGAACAAAATAAATATCTATCGATTTTTGAATTTTGCTTATCACCCAAATTAGTTATTTTTACAGACTTTACTATTTGAGTGTTACTACACATGTACAGAAAATATACCTCGCAAGTTTCATGTAACTTGGACATGGACTATAAGCTTTTAAACTAACCTATCTTGCTTTTTGGAAACTGATTAGTAATACTAATAGGTATACAGGGTGTTTCTTTGGAAGCTTTAATTATACGTTTCTGGGAAAGTTTTATAAGTAGGTTTTTGAAAAGTTGCTTATAGAGTTTACTCTGAAAGCCGAATAGATGTAAAATATTGTCAAAATGCCGGAAGTAGCTAGTAACTTCGTTACTTTAAATGACAACCCCTATCAAGTTTGGATTCTACGTGAAGCTTCAGTTTCTTTTTATACCCACATATCAATATCTACAACTTATGATTTTTAAGATATTTTTCCTTTTTTTAAAGAAATATCAGATGCAGACGGTACTTTGAGAATCGATTACTTGAAAACCGTTGTAGTTATGCCAACCGAGTTTTCACCAGCGCATAGAAGAAGAATAGGGTTTTCTTTTGGTGTACTTAAAAAAAGAAAAAAGTTAAGTTGCGTCATTCCATTAAAAAAAAACTGAGTTCTTAGTCTTTGAGTTTTCTTAAATTTGGAGCTCCATAGGTGAGGTCGTACGCAACTTAAATTTTTTTACTACATCGTAAGCCCTATTCTTCCTCTACGCGTTTGGGAAAGCAACGGGAAACCAACGGTTTTCTAGTAAAGTAGGTACCTCCTGCATCCGCCATTTTTTTTAAACGTGAAAATAACTTAAAAGCCCCAATGTGGGTATCAAAAGAACTAAAATTTCACGTAGGTTGAATCCAAAAATGCAATAAAAAATAGAGGTTGTCGTTTAAAATAACGAAGTTACTAACTACTTCCGGCATTTCCGGAAGTGCTGCCATTTTGAAAATATTTACATCTATTCGGCATTCAGAGTAAATTGTAAGTACACATTTTCAAGAACCTACCTATAAAATTTCCCCAGGAACTAAATCTCCCCAAAAAACCGCCCGTATTTTTGTATTTCAAGTTTTGTATTTGTATTTCGTATTTTGTATTTGAAATACGTTAGTGCATGTATTTTGCTCAGCCCTGCATATACAGCAAAATGCTTCGCAAAGAGCTGAATGAAACTCGTCCATAGCATTGCAATGTTGGGGTGCATTATCGGCGTAATATGGAACTTATTTCTTCGTTGAAGTGTAGTAGTGGTTATACTATATTCCAGCTGTATTCAGCTTGAATGCAAAACGATGCAGCCATATTTCAGCACAAAACTGTTTGTAGATGAGTTTACACCTAAACGATTAACTAGCACTAATCACTTACTAATTCCTTTTCCTAACTACATTTTTTGCTAGTATACGTAAACTACTTGTTGCCTAGAACATGCAACGTCGACAAGAAATCTCTCATAAGGATGCACAGCCCGATCATAGTCGTACTGACTCTAAAGTATGGAGTAGAGTACCATCATCTTCCCAAACGACCTTTTCGGGATTTATTCCCCATGTGTGATCCATTGTTTTGACGAATCTATACTCATCCTTTCATTTCCTCGTGCAGTAGAGCAAAAAGATCTTCTTAACGAATGACCCAATGTCCTTAAGGTGAGAATCGTCCGTTGCCGGTTTCCATGGGGGGCATTGGTCTTGCATCACTTTTGTACTTCCGCCTACCTTTTTTTTAACATACCAGGTTTTGTCCGAAGTGGTGATTAGGTATATCTCTATGCCTACCTCATCTCTTTCTTTATAGATGGAGGGGTCTGCATTCTGCCCGATTTGGTAGCCCCAGGCACTATTATCATCATATTTTTTTCCAGCATAAAGTATTATTGAGTTAAACCAGTATTTTCTTGTTGTTCTTGTCCACGATAATCCCTAACATTATAATATACTCGTCTTACAACGCGTTTATTGTAAATTTATTGATATTTTTATTTATTTTTCAGGCACAGAGTAGAATTGTCGCTTGGTCACGCATTCTTTTTACTTTTAGAACCTTGTGGTATAATATTGATTGCCCCAGTATTCAACAATCACATCTCTTTTCTTTCTAGATTTATCTTCTATTCGCTGACAACTAATATACCACGAATGGCGTTAACGATGAACAAATAAAGGGACGAGTATCACCTTAATCAAAACGGTTTTCTCCCCCTTATACATTTATTTCTGTTACTACTTTTGTGATTTGTACAATGCGTGTCCGTTTTTATATGAAATTTTAACGTAAGCTTAGAAAACGTACTAAACATGTCTATTTTTATGGTTACGTATATTATTGATTCTTCTCACCCGATCCTTTTAAAGTGCATAGATGTTTTACGCTTTTACAACCCCTAAATGTAAATTTTTTAAATTATCGCTCGCCTTTGTAAATGAACAGCATATTTTGTAAGGGTTAAGTGCTAAAATAGTTCGACTTCAAAAGCGTAACTTTAAAAATCTTTGGGGGAGGTGGTATTATCAAACATGTGCGTATACGTGTAATTTATGACTGTAGTGAATGTCTCCAACCCCTGCTTTGAAAAAGAAATGAACGTGTTTCTTTTTTTTTCATGTACTTATGCATCATTTTTTGTTTCAGGTGAGTACCTCGACATTTGAAGATGATTTTAATTCTGGAATATGGGCGTATTTGCAAGCTGTTAGTTTCCGACTAACTTTGAATTTGGCGTCAATAATTCACAAAAATCCATAGAGAACTTCGATAAGAAATCCATAAATAGGGGTATTAATGCCAAACGTTTGGAAATAAATCGCCGGTATTGTACCATTTAAGTTATTTATAGTTTCAGTACACACCCATCGTGCTTTTCAAACAAACCCACATTATCCCACTAATACAGAACCGATATCTGATGGAATAAATCCAGTTTTAGATACATTAATAAATCAAACTTCCAATTTTACATTTCGACTCATTCGTATCCGGAAAACTACATATGTATGTGAAACACAAGTGCACGCTTTCGTTCTTAACATTTAGGGTATCGGGTATCGAAAAAAAAATACAGTGTGATATACGAGGGCTGATTGCAGTTCATGGTCGAAGTAATTATTCTAGACGGCGAACGATGCGGTCCTTTTAAGAGGGGTTGAAATGAAACACGTAGTAAAGTTGTAGAGTACGCAGTATGTAAGGGTGGAATATCAACCCCAACTTATGGGGGTATGTAGTTAGTGTTGGGTGCAGATGGTTATCGGTTTTCGTGCGTTACAACACGACCTAGGAAATGACTCCATATTTTACTGCTAATCTCAGAAACTGACTGTTAAGTATTGCCGTGTGTAAACAGCTTTATACGATATTGAAATTTTTCATTATTGACGGGAAATGGGGTAAATTAGTACGTGTATTTTAGGGGCTGAAAATGAGACCTGCTTTTGTTTTTACGTCGGGGTATAGTCTATGGCAGTTCATTACTTTCTACTCTAACTTGTTAAGCAAATTTTTTTGAAAGCGCAAATTTATTGCCCTGTACATGTACACGTTAGGAAAACGTACTCCATTTTTTAATTTAAAAAGAAGGGTGAATAACGGAGAATGGGGAAGTTCACTGAAAAACTTTGACGTTATGTGAAATCAAAAGGGTTTACCGTACATAACGTAGGAAGAAGGAAATAGTACTTATTCTGCAATTATTATTTGTATTTACTTTACGCGTAGGTATTATAATTATGTACTTTTTTCATGGACTTGGGTTTTATACACCATGCTCTTTTTGGTTCCTCTTTTTATAAGTCGAGGAACTGTTTTTATTTAAAATACGATATTTATTGTACATATAATGATTTATTTCGACGTTTCGCTAATCTTCGCTAGCTTTTTCAAGTCTAAAAGGATACAATTGTTATGATTTACTAATTAACAGTGTTTTGTATTTAACAATTATAGTAGGCAAGAGAATTAATTACCTTTTTTATTATAGTTGAAATTGATGTTTGTCATTTAATTAAAATTTTCTAGCAACCACATGGTTGGTGTTTTTGACGTTTTGTGAGGTTATGGTATGTGCTGCGGAATAAATTTTGATTCTATGAAAGTAAGTTTTGGTATTGACAATTAAGGTTTTCTGTGTGATAATTATGTACTTATTCCTGATTTTCAGGATTCCGCAAATATTCCGTAATTTCGACGATACCTATATAAATAATTAAGTCATATTTTTACAACTTATATAGTTTTCCATTTTCCGGTTTCATAATCATTAATCTTGTGTAAAATCTTTCACTATTCTACTTGAAAATCGGAACAATCAATTGATGTAGCTCTCTAATTTGTATCATCTGCAAACATACTATTTCCAAGTTTTGTCAAAAATGTGTCTAGTTCAACTGTTTGTCACCCGTTTTTGTCCGATTCTCTTTTTCCTCCACCTTTTTTTGGCACAGCAGAACTTTCACATACCACAACCTCTTGTTTAGGAAAACAGCCTACAATTTTCTTAATGATGTTTAGTCCAAATTCTTTTAAGTAGCGAGCTGTTTTGGTTTTTTTGCGTAATTCTTATGTTTTTGGGTGTGCTGAATCCGAAAATGACTTTCATTTTGTCATAGAACGTCACACGTTTTCTGACAATGTAGGCATCTATGTTAAACAAGTTATAATCTTAAAATAAAAGATGAGAGTAAAAAAAAAATTTTGTTAATTTATAATTGCGTAACAAAACTTATTTTTTATCTAAAATACGTTCATTAGTAAATACTAAACACATTTCTTTTTCCCAGTGAGGCTCTTTGTGGGACATTTTCGCTTATGGGAAGCATCTGGAAGGTCTCTCTGAAGCGTCTGCCATCTCCTCTGGTATCTTTTTTCCATCTCCTTAATATCTTGGTGGAATCGTTCACCTTGCTCTTCACTCATATCTCCTAAATTTTCTGGAAAGTTGTCGAGGTGTGAATGAAGAAAATGTACTTTTAAACTCATTAGGCAACTTAAAGCTTTGAAAGGCTTTCAACATTCTTTTGACGATTTATTTGTAGTTAGGGTCTTTGCTATTGCCTAAAAATTTCTCTATGACCTCTTTAAAGACAATCCACCTTTCTCTTTGAGGATCCGTCATGGTTTTGATGAATTGTGGATCAGCCATAAGCCGTCTAATATCTGATTCAACGAAAACACCTTCCTTCAACTTTGCCTCCGAGAGGCCTGAAAACTTTGATATTAAGTATTTGAAGCAATTTCCATCTCTTGGAAGTGACTTTACAAATTGCTTCATCACTCCTAGCTTTATGTGAAGCGGTGGTAGAACTTTATGAGGAGGCACCAAAGTTTCATGCAGGACGTTCTTTTCGCCAACTTTAAGCTCGGAGGCCAACACTTTTTGGTCCAGTGATTTGCTCGGTATCTACTATCCCATAGACACAAAAAGCAAGATTTTGAAATCACCACACACTTGCCAACCGTGGTCTTTATATTTTAATTTGCAAAGAACCAATTCCAAGTTCTTGTAGGTTTCCTTGAGGTGTACTGAATGACCGATAGGAATGGAAGCATAGAAACCGCCATTGTGAAGCAGAACTGATTTTTGAAGAGTCTATAAAAATACGCTACTGTGCTGGGTCGTATGAGATCTTAAATGTATCCATCAAACCTTCAATATTGGTACAATAAACCAACTCATCCTCTTGGGCAAAGTATGAAGTGAACAGCTTCTCACGATATCTAAACCAGGAGGAAGACACTCCCGGAAAAAGTAAGTTCCTACTTTTGAGCCTTGATCCAAACAACTCAGCAGCGTTTTTTGGGAAGATTCAAATCTCTTACCAAATCATTTAGCTCGCCCTGGGAAAACAATTTCGGACTGCTGTCATCTTCAAATTCAAAACTTGACTTGTCATCGGGTTCAGATACAGCACCATCTTCGTCAGAACTTGTAATCTCTTCCAAGGTACCAGGGGTCTCGGGCACTAGTATTTCCGTCTCATGAGGGATGGGGCGAATAGCTGATTGCAGATTGGGGTATTAAATTGACTGCTTCCGTTTTGAATTATACCCTTTCACATTACACGAACAAAAGTAACAATCATCACTATGATTCTTTTGCTCGCGCCTTACCATAGGAACCGCATATCAGAAAGCTTTTTTCTTGCCCCTAAACCAATTTCGAAGGTCTTCAACACATCGGTTGTACACTTTATGAGGTGCCCAAACTTTATCCTGATCGCCAAGTTTTACGGAAAAATACGCGAAGTAGGGATTCACGGAGTTGGCTTGAATTTTTAAAGCTTGACATAAAATCAAGTCAAGCCTACAAAAAACTAAGCCAAGCTTATGTATTATACAAGCCAAGCTTATCTGTGGTTATCAAGATTGGAAGCCTACAGCGAAGGGAGCATGCAACCCCGATGGCGGTAACTGAGGATGATATGATAAATGACGCCAGTACATTTTAGTAACAAAAAATCGATGGAATGATACCAGAGATCATGAAAAAGGTGCTATAGACAGTGTACTGGGTAGACGTAGTCACGAGCGAGATGAAGCGAAAAGAACCCTTAAGTTACTGCCTAAAGTGTTTCATTAAAATTTGTGATCAAATTAGTACTGCGAAAAGAAATTTGTCGGATGGATTGTGCACTTGGTCCTGGTTCAATACTTTTTGTACCTCATGAATGCAAAGAAACGATTAGGAGAAGAAGGAAAAGATTGTTTAGGAATGTAACTCTTCTTTCTTGAACTTCACTGGGAAACAATCAATTACTTGGCGTAAGGGACCTCTAGCTTGAAGTGCAGCATCTTACATTTACCAAACCAGGCAAATTCACAGTACTGCTATCGCTAGGTGGAAGAGCGGAATAAAAAGAGTGTGGTGTCGTTTTGAATGGAAATTGAAGCTTCTGGATGGGGATAGACGATCGAAGTTGACTCCCTAATGCCATTTGACACTTTGAGTTTACTTTTGTTGTTAAATACAAGGTTTTTTTACTACGATGTACAAATTTAATTAGGACATCTGCCGATTCATCACACGTAACCTTCTTTTCGATTATTTTCATTATTGATCTTCTCTAACTGAGGAATTTCATGACAGAAATAGTAATTTTTTGGGAAAAGAAGATTAAACGGCAAATTATACGTCACTGGACAGACGAATGTTTAGTGACGTATAATTTGCCGTTTTATCTTCTTTTTTCAAAAAATTGCTATTTTTTTATGAAATTCCTTTTAACGCATACTTAAACAAATTTTTGCGACAAATCTCTTACCTGTGATTTTGTTTGCAATATTCCTAATAGGGTTGGGAAATAGAGGGCGCGAGGATATAACAGAGTTGAGTATTTTGCAGTGTAAATTTATTGAATAAAGAAAAAAACAAAAATAAAGTAACAATAAAGCAATTATTTTGCAGTAAAATACTCAATTGGTTTCGAAGAGACCACTCTCAGCGTCTCAAATGATTCTTGAAACCTTCGGCTATGGACCACAGCCACGAACCTCATAAATAAAAATGAAAAATAAAAATGATAGCATATGCCTACTTTATCGCTTTTGACCCCTCCAAGGATCCGCCATGATGACCGCAAATATTAGTAACATTCTGGTAACATTTGGATATTTGTGTTGGAGATCGGTCATTGTTGGTACCTCTGCTAGCAGCTGATCGAGCTGATCGTATTGTTACTTTCTTATGTCAAGCCACAGCTTACACAACTATATGTAATCTGTGGTCAATCGTGATATAACCCTTTCGATTTTAACAGTTAAGAAGACAATAAAGTTGTTTATAATAATAGCTGTATTCGTTTTATCAAATGCAAGTGAGAATCTCAGCTACGAACTGAAAAAAGTTATTTTTTTACGTGATCCGAATTACTTTTCAAATTTTCGCGGTTGAATTTGCGCTCATCATGGCGGACGCTGTAAGTGGTCATTTCGAATACATGTGATTATCAGTCCATTTTTATTTATGAAGTTCGTGACCACAGATCATTCGACGATAAATCAATACCATTCACGGCGCAGAGATTGCTTCAGCGACTTCAAACTCCTTTGGCCATTAGCACACGCTCTGGTACCATTTCTGAATCACTTTTGCACTGTGCGTCGGGGCAGAGTGCCGTTGCCGCGGTTTAAGAATATCGCGCCATAGTTTATTTTGACCCTTTGATCCACGAAAATGAGAGGTGTCTTTCAACTGGCGCAAATTCTGCGCCATACCGTGACGAATTTGGGCGGTTTTCGATGCTTCCTAAGGTACCAGCAGTTTTAGCATTTTGACGATTGTACCACAGAATAAAACACTAGTGAGACAGAAGCGACACTGCTAAATACGTGTTGCACATTTTCTTATCGCGCGAACTAACAGCTCCACCTTCTGTGGTGTAGAATATAGCGCGCGCATTGATACATTATACATTTCAGCGAATGTACCTAGCGGTGCCCGGTGCGTTGAACTCTTATTGCGAGAATTCTATCGGAATTAATTTTACGATGAACCGCTTATCACATGCGAAAATGTATGGCAAATATTTTTCGTTTATGACATTTTTTGATACGATTTCAAATTTAGAAAATAATGAGAAAAACTACAAACCAGTCCTCTTTTACTAGCCTTGCTAATGCAACAGACAAAGAAGATTACACTACAATGGGCGTGGTTGCGCCGAGGAGACCGCCTTGTACCGGCAACATAACTTCAATGGTGCCGACGGAGAGTGTCGCTTCTGTCTCACTAGTGTTTTATTCTGTGATTGTACGCTTGTTCTACGATGAACAACTTCTCGTTCGTGAAAAGAATTCGCTGACTTTCGGTCGATATCTGAAATTGGCCGCTTAAGTAGTAAGCTGGCTGAGTTTTTCTCTTTGTAATCTAACCTCTTCTACTAATTCTGCACTGTCATGAACAACATTTTAGCGTTTTCTTCATCTTCAGCTGTCGTTAGTCTACAAGGCACCTTAGTACCATCACGAACCCTTTTGCAAGAAGAAAATAGTCTCACGCAAATAAAGTATTTTAGACACTAATCGCTAAGTGGCAGAATTGGTAGAGATATATTTTCATAGTTGTCATTTTTAAAGAGCTCTCTCATTTCCTCATCATGTAAAAAGAATGAATGATCCAATATTTCCATGAATTCTTATTGCCAAAAATAGTTGTTCCATTGCGCTAATCAAATACTGACAGCCGCCAATTGTTAGTGTGTAGTGCAGAAAGGAAAAGCAGCAGAAGCGGCGTAAGGCGTGGGCGACGTGGGCCACTGCCTACGGCTGGCGGTCGGAGGGCCTCGCGTATCGAAGGTTTATGCAGCTTTCTTTCTTTAACTTATGAAAAATGTTTATCTAGGACCATTAAAAGCCATGACCAGCCATGACTTCATTAAAGATGTGAAACAGCTGCTCCAATACGTAACAGAAAATAACTTAAAAGAAATTTGCCTAAATATTTATATTGTCATTCGAATTTTGTTAACGGTACCAGTACGTACAGCCTCCGCTGAAAGCTTTTCAAAATTAAAACTAACAAAAAATTATTTAAGAAGTATACAATGGGTCAGCAAGGACTTTCAGCTTTGACAGTTTTATCTATTGAAGCAGATGGGGTTAGGTAAAAAAAACCCGAAAAAAAACCCGGAAAAAAGGGCCCCGGTAAAAAAACCCTGGAAAGAAACCCCTAGGAAAAAGACCCCCGGAAGAGAAACCCCCGAAAAATAATTATAGATGGCTGTGAATAAATATGTAAATATACAAAGTTTGGAAATAAAAGTAATGGTAAACTTAAACGTAGATTGCCACTAAGCGCCTAGGTTATTTGCAGGTGTAGTATATGCTTTTTAAATTGATACATAATGACAACATGACAACAAAGTTTGGAAGTAAAAAAATGCTAAACTTAAACGTAGATTGCAACTAAAGCGCCTAGGTTATTTGCAGGTTTAGTATATTTTTTTTCAATTGATACTTTTTCATTCGTTGATACCTTGTATATTATGTATGATTTTGTAATATTGATGTAAAATATAATGCAGTATAAATCTAAAGTATATGTTGTTACATCATTTATTCAGCGTTTATGTTTCATTCGGCGCAAATGACAATCTTCATCAACAACAAAATTTATTCACAGCCATCTATAATTATTTGTGAGGGTCTTTTCCTAGGGGTTTTTTCGGTTTTTTTCCCGGGGGTCTTTTTTCCGGGGGTTTCTTCTCCAAAATTATAATTCATACCTTCCATTTTAAATTTAACAATTTTAAAATAAAACAGAGTTCATCTTACATTATGTAAATTTTTGTTTGTAGAAAAGAGCCAGGTTTCGTACTTTTTGAAAATGTCTTTCTCGTCATTTCGGTGTAACAACAGAAACATTCTTTATATAGGTACGTGACTTTTTACAGTTGAAAACTGAATTATTACTCAAGAATGTTTACGATACACGATTTCTACACTAGATATAAATATAAGAGTGTGGCAACGGTTTAAGAAAGACCACCATTGGTGACAATCCACTCGAAATTTACATTTCGATTGTGCGTTGAATTTAATATGTTGATTCAAATAAATATACTAATACATAGAATGAGGTACGAAAAGAAAGCCAAAAACAATTTCGAAAGGATAATTTATCAAGCCAACTTCATGTATTCCCAGCTTGATAATATATTCACTGACATTTAACTAATAGATGGTGAACGTTCCATTGGTAATTATAAAAAGATATTAATGGGGACACAGCATCTCGATCCATCTTTGATTAATATTATAATGTAAATTTCTCACTTTTGCATCTGAATTTTTTTTTTAATACACTAACCGTTTCACTTTCAATGTCGCCCAAGTTATAAATGCAGGATTATAAGATAAATTAAAGTTAAGTACGTTTCCGGTGTTATCCTACTAATTTTTTACTGGTTGAACAACCTTAATCGTCCGACCAAAAATCCTCTCTGTTTCATCCGGTTAATTACCTCAATCTAGACGCAGTGTTCATTAAAATTTATCTGTACATTAATCGGACATTTTAAAGTTAATGTTATACTTAATTTTATTTACACCTATTCGCTAATTGAATCAATTAACCTTGTATCATTTACTTTCCATTTGAACTTATTTGGGGGTTGAGAAAATTGTCAATGTGTCAACGCAATGCGAGGTATCTCTTACATTTTCTCTTTGTGCCAACAAAGGGTTCGATTTATTGATAGAAGTTGCATATAATTTTGAATGGAGGAAAGTGTAGATATTGAATTTTTTTTTGTGTTAGGAGCATTGATCGACGTAATCTTGACGGTTTATCTCCTGACACGTTTACTTTACGTTGATTAACAATCAACCGTTAAGGATTCTTCAATCAACTTGTGTTGTTCTATATAATCTAGATAAGAGCTGTAGAGTATTTTTCATATACGTGATCACCTGCACCTTCTTTTAGTATAATAGGTGGTGTTAAAATTAGTTCCTGCTGTATTGCTTTTAAAATGTTTATAAACGTATTTATTATCCTTACGAGAAGTAATATGAATTCCTAATTGAAAAAGGTGAATTTCCACCAAAATTAAGCTGTGCAAAGTGCAATAAATATTAATGGTTAACTTTAAACTCTTACGATTACAGAAAACTAAATTAATGTTAATTGATACTAAAATGTTGTAAGTTGAATCCTCATTTTACTTACTTACGTAGACGATTCCTTGTAAAAGTTCTTCGATGCCGTTTAGGCTTAGGTTCGTCCCATGGCAGAGATCTACCTACCTCTTCTCTGCACTTTATTCCCACATCTCTCTCACTAAATTGTTTTACCATTTTCTAACGAAATGTCATGCACAACATCTTTGCACTCGGAGAATGATCTCAAACATTTCATCTTCTCCGCTCTCGTATTCTCTTGAGATCACCATAACCCCCGTTTTCATTAATTTTGTGCTTTTTCCACTCATGATTCCTCTTGATACCTATTTGAGACGCGTTTCTTCGTTATTCTTATATTGATGAACTCCTCGCAGATTTTCCCTTTCATCTCCACAAGAAAATGGACCGCTTCTCCTTCTGACTCTTTGCTTTTCTTAACATTGCAAGTTCTAATTTCTACCGATCGTCAACTTTGGATCTTGTTATATTGAACAGACGGTTGCAAAAATCAGACATTGTCGTTTATTGCATTCGAAAACCGGTATCTCGGACAAAATTGAGGCAGACATACGTAAATGCCGGCATTTCGGTATTAATTTAATTTTATTTTAGTAGAAAATATTTTGGATTAATTATATTTATAACTATAGAGTGCCCAAACCTCCAAATTGCAGTATGGATCTTATGGGAAAACAGTACAGGATGTGCAAAATATTGTATGTATACAGGGTGGGCCAATAGTGTGTGGATGGAATATTGTGGGTTTATTAACGAACATTTCGAGAGTTCATTGATGGGAAATGGTAAGGTTACAAATCTAAAATATTTTCACTTGAATCGCAAAGTTTATACAGGATGATTTATATCAAAGTTGCATTTTTTTAATGGAACCCCCTGTATTGGTCAATTCTAGTGCGACTTTATGTGTCACACATAACCGCATGTGTCCAAATAATGAATATTGCCGGGATCACAAAGCTTAGAAGGCCGTGACGATGCGATATTACTAAAACATGAAATGTACTATCGTAAACCGGAGGGTCAAATCTGAAATCTTCTTGTGTTCGGAGAAATTACTACGTCAATTGACAAAATTTCTATAAATAGTCCAGTCATTTTAGGCAAAGAATGACATGTTTTCAAAAATGTGTCATACAAGCAAGGGAATCGGTACACATACTCATTGTTGCCATCTCATTAAAATGTTATAAATTCCTCAAAAAAGAGTTGTGGTGAAGCCGCCATCATGGAAAATGGCGACGAAAATACATTTTTTGGGAATTTATTACTTAAAATTATTTTTTAAACTAAATTGTTAAGTAATAAAATCCAAAAAAAACCGTATTTTGGGTGACATTTTCCACGATGGCGGCTTCAGCACAAATTTTTTTGGGGGACTTTATAAAATTTCAATGAGAATGTACCGATTTCGAGAATATCTAAAATGATGAACTAAAACGGTAACTTGATTTTTCAAATGACACGTTTTAATTTTTGAACTTTAAATTTACAAAATTATTATTTCGAATTTCAATTTTGAATTTCATTTTAACTTTAAGTAGCAGTAATATTTTGCGTTTCGAATTTTGAAATTTGAATTTCAGAGTTTACAATTTCAATTAGATTTTTGACTTTGAATAATTCTAATTCAAAGTTCGAAGTTTTGTTTTTGAGCGTTGAATTTTCAAATTATAATTTAGGATTCATTACCATTAATATTTTGAGTTTAAATTTCTATTTTGAATACGAAATGTTTTAATTTTATGTGGATTTTTTTAATTTACTTTTTATATTTACATCATTGAATAACTTGAATACTTTGAATTTGGAATTTTGAACTTTGAATTTCTAAGCTATGCGTTTTTTCTTTTTCTTTTATAGTTTCAGCAGTAAAAAAAAGGGAATACCGGGATCCCGAGATTCACATTGATTGAATACCGAAAACCGGTATTCAAAATTTCTTCCGGTATTGTAAGCCCTAATTGCATGTTCGTCAAATTTTCTTATACTTTCATTGCTAATTATTGGATCTTTTCAAAACTCCTAGTATAAACAAACCTTTAGCCTAATAAACCCGTTGATGCAATTCTTCTCATGAGTTTTTCTCCATTTTTTTCATCCTCACTTGATCCATATGCTACTGTTATCTCTACTTCCTTTCCATGTAGCACCCTTACATTCACTCTCATGATTATTGTGTAATTGTGTTATTCCATTTATCATTTTTTTGAGTGATTTTTTTCTTCAACATACCTACCGTTATTTTACTTTCTGTCAAGATTTGAATATTAATTGGTAATCTTCGTCAATAAATTTATTGTAGTTATAACATTAATTACTGACCCTAAAAGATTAACATCCTGAATAAAGTTTTTTAATGAAAAAGCTGAAAAACCAAACAAATTCGTACAAAATTTCAGTCTCCGGTGTAAAACATATTATTGACCGAAAAAATGTATGCGACGGTCACCTCTCTTTCCTTTAATTCCTATTTATTTCAACACCTAAGCTTATGTATCTAGAGGGTGCTTTTAATGTTTGACATTCCAAAATTGGTGTAATTTTCTTGCCCCCGCTCATATCTTCAATTTTGTAAATTCAAGAAGAATCAAAATAAGTATTGAGGCCTTCCTGTTGGCATTCATGTCAATCGGAGAGGAAGCATAATTCGGAATGGAGTGTGGTTCAAAATGACAATCCTTGTTATTCGAAAAGCCAAAATGGTATTCTTGGTTCATCCCTTCTGTTGATTTTCCTGATTGGATTGCTTCGAATAAAACTATTGGAGAAGCAATCAAAGGCCAATTTTTATTGTTATCTCCAAATGGTTAAAATATGTCGAAACGTCTATCCTGTTAATACCTTGACAACGTGCCAATGAAACGTCTTCCTCCATTTACGAACACTGCGCAACTAATCGTATTCTGCTAATCCTTTTCTCCATTAAAGGTGTCATATGTTTGTTTTTCTTGTTTATTTTTCAGAATTCCTCAAAGAGTGTATTACGAAAAGTTGCTTATACATATTTATGAGTAGAATATATGATTCAAAATTATGCTACGAACAAGAAACCGACGTATAATTCTTTTTTCAAACCTACACGGTATAGTATTTCAATTCTTAATTATTTATTTATTTGTACTGATGAAATATACTGAGGTTTCGGTGCGGAAATGAGGAAAGAGTGAATAGGTATTGGAGGGAGGACGAAAGTAGAATGTGTAGACTGTGTGGGGAAGGGTGGGAGAGCTTGGAACATATGATGAGGGAATGTAAGGAGTTGAGGGAGGAGGAAGGAGGTAGAATGGTGATATTGTGCGATGGAGGAGAAGGGATGGCGTAGATGAAGGAAGTGTTGGGGAGAAGGAAGAAGTTAATGAATATGTATAATATGTAGAATCGAATTCTTTGTTTTTAAACGTTGTAGAAACAAATAAATATGTATGTACTCGTAATATACAAAATGGGATCTTCTTAGGCACTAGACTCACGTTATGATCATGTTTGTACCGTCCTTTTACGTTCTACAATTATGCCCTCAAAGGTCCTTTGGCTTTCGCAAAACACTTACCAATATAATTTCAAAGAAGTCCCAATATCCCAAAACTAAGACTGTATTAGATCTATAGTCACTTCCCATTGGCCTCCATGTTGATGCTAGAACACTCACTATACTCATCTTATGATGGTGAATCTCAACTATGTCTTTAGAAGTAATTTTGATGATTGTTATTGTCAAAACAACGCTCATTTTATAAAACTGAACCTAATCCAATTATACATATGGTGGCTGTGCCAAGACGATTTAATTTGTTATTACGTTGACAGTATGGCGAAGAGTATCTAATTTTATTCAGTATACTTAACCGCTTTGCATAAAGTGAGTATTTTCGCGAAATCGGAACGTTAAACTACACATCTCTATTTCTAAATCTGCAAAGTACTTTCCTTTAATTTAATGGCGCAATGTACGACATTCAATTTTCTAAAAGAATAAAGACAAAACCGCCGCGCGCGTCAGTTGAAATCTAATTTGGACCAAGAAGAGAGTATTACAGTACATGTTGTTTTGTCAGTGTAGCCTTTAATAATATATAGTTCATCCAGACTGTTTGTCGACACAATACAACCGAAACACCAAAATAATGCTTCTCTTGCAGCAGCAATCTAAATTAAACTCGAATGAAGAAGTTTATTCGTGCATAAAAACAGTTAAATCATAAATTTAGGTTAACAATTTAGATTCGCGTACATACGTGCAATTAGAATGCAGATTTGCAGATACATTTATTTTACTGATATTTGGTCCAACAAATTTAATTGAAATCGTTAAGTTACGGAACGACGTTTCTTATAAGATAACGTTGATCCATTAAATTTAAAGGAAATCCTTTCAGAAAGAATAAACGTTGCCAGTTTTAAACCTCTATTTTTATTCGTAACTGTCGTATGTACAACGGTAGCATCAGAATTACTACTTTTTTCAAATTAATCGATGTCATCTGTAATTTACTTTTATTTGATTGTGGAGACGTGTGGACTCAGAGGGATCGATAAGTATACATTGCAGAGTTATGAATGGAAACACTGTATCTGTCAGTTTGAAAATTACCCTCCACATTATTTGTATTGGCAATGATTCGTTGATCGCAAAACATCTGCACCTCATTAGGTACGAGGGTGGTTATTATTCACCTAGATATGAAAGGGCGCTTAGGTTAGAGGTAGGTTTAGTATATTTTTTTTCAATTGATACAAAAACGGGAATACCTATGATACTAAACAGTATTTGAAACTAAAAAAAAAGCCAACCAAAACGTTATATTGCCACTCAGGCGCTTAGGTTAGAGGTAGGTTTAGTATATATTTTTTCAATTGAATAAAATGAATATAAAATCATGGGGTAAAATGAATAAAATCTTGGGCCCAAAAGAATGATTCTGTAGGTTAAAATAATTATTTTGGGGGCTAATATAATAATTCTTGGGATCAGAAATCTTGGGACCAAAATAATAAAAAAGCTGGGGTCGAAAAAATAATTCTTGGGGTAAAAATAATCATTCTTGGGGTTAGAGTAACAATTCTTGGGACCGCGAAAATTACCACCCTATTCCTATTTCTGTAGCAATAACTGAAACTTTTATTTGGCGGCCAGTCAACACTAAATCGTTAACCTTTTTGATGATTTTTTCAGATCGTGCTGCTACAGGTCTTCCACACTTTGAGCCGTCATTAATGGAGCCTTCTTTCGATAATAATCTTATGATACTTCTGTGTTCAAAATTCCAATCACTGATTTTCGCTTCTTCAAACTGAATCAAAAGTAACAAACATTGGAACTATTGGAACCAAAATTTGCAGATGATAGTATTATAAAATGTCACAGAAACTTGACAAAATTATCGCTTCGGCATATTGTGCTGGATGGATAACATGAAAAATCCGAGAAGTAAGGAGAGAGCGTATTACTTTGTATCAAATTGACCGTCCATTTCGATAGACAGAACATTTTTTGCTCGCTGTTTCAATTTGTGTACTACACTTTCTCAGGAATACTTGCGACTGTTTGAACGGTAGGAAGATCACAATCTAAACGAACGTCCATTGTTTCCTGCAGATCTTTTAGTTTTTCGAAAACGCGCCAAAGCGCTCACGAAACATTATCATTCTTTAAAAATATTTTTGGGCTTTCACAAGGGTAGATCTTCAAGACTTTTAGGATAACATTTGAGCTTACCATTTTGCTTAGAAAGCTTACTATATTAAATATCAATTAACTTTCAGGACGAAGCTCTCACGAGATTTACTTAAACGTCAGATAAAACGAAATGAGTTGACAATTAATTGTCGGAAGACATGGAGTTAAAACAAGAAAATAACGAATAACGAAATTCTGAAAATTAAAACTACATTACTTCATAGTATCTTTCAAAAATTAAATAAATCAAATAGTAACCGTTAGATTAGTAAATGGACACAAATGCTGTTTCCGTTTACAATATGGCGAACGAAAAAGTAAGAATGCGTTACACTAACTAAAATGCTAAACAACCACACACATGCTTTCTTGCACCACAAGCAGTTTCATTGGGCATGTCGTGTTGTCATGAGCTTTTTATGGAATTGCTAATGACAGTTTTGATTGTCGTCTTGGTTTTGAGGTACTAAGACAGGCACACGAGCAACGATTTCAGTACTATCCTGGAAAGGTATGGCTTTCCCGTGGGCCATTCCTTACTTTGACGTTTAGTGTTCCACTATCCATCACAAAAACCTTGGAATTTGGAATTTGATTTATTAAAACAAGTTCACAAATTATGTGAGGATAACATAAAATTTGAAATTATTCAACGAAACATTGAAAATGATTTTGTTGGCACCCTTTTTGTTCGAAGATATGAATGTTTGTGAATAAAATCCGAAAAATGTACCAATACGAGGAGATTTTTGGAACTACCCCGTGATTAAGTTTTTTGAAATCATTTAACGTACGTAAATCTAGTGTTTCACGGTAAACTGGTTCAATCTCAAAATTGTGAAAATTTTCGTCGATTTTTAAAGTAACATGTAACAGTGAGATTGATCGAATGTTCTTGTGGAAGTTTTATATCATACGGATTATAGACGAAGAAGTCGAGGGCCTGATTTGGGGGCCATTTTCTAGGTGTTGGGGGGGAGGGGGGTATTTGTATGTATTTAAATAATTCAGGAACTATTAATTATTATTGATTAAATAAAATGGAAACATTTCTATTTCTCTGCAATTATAGTAAAGGATTATCTTTACATCATTAAGTGATGGGATGAACACATTCAAATATTGGTTTAGACACAGTTATTTCAAGAAATATCCGTTACCAATTCCCATTATTCATGAACTGGTTGAACTGGAATTGGTCTGATGCTTGAAACAGTGGAGTAGCATATCGGAGCGGTCCTCTAATAAATAAGGGAATGTATCCTACGATTGTATATTTCGCTTTACCATTATTCATGGATCGATTCCTCGAATTTGGTTGGTGCTTGAACGTGGTAAGACACGTCCATGTCAATTAGCCATCTTGCTTTGTCTATCCTCCAAGGATATCTGTGTCTTTAACAATGTCCAGGGTTTTAGTGGGGCGAATTCTCGTTACTTCCTTTTTTAATTTGCAAGTAGGTTTCCCGTTATCTTTGTGTACGTTTCACATTGCCACAACTCTTGCATAACGGGCTGTTGATCAGTCTTATGTTGTGCAATTTTTTATACAGAAGATAGCGGCCCGTGACCATTTCTTTTGTAAATTTTATCTTCGTCCTATTTAAAATTAAGATGAGCCCTGCAAAATCGCTGGTTGAGTTTTCCAGGAAGATCTTGCAATGGTTCTGTCCTGGAATTTCGGACAAATATCTGCAGTACACTTTTGTGTGTATTACCTGAATCTCTGGAATCTCCTTCTTAACTGGGTTATATGTAATCGCACGGTACGGTTCGGGTTCCATAGGGTGTTTTTTGTAAGCTCGCCCACAACATGGATACATGCGATTGCCCAGTAACTTAACAGAGACTTGCTAACTGGGCTTTAACATTGTGGTTCATGATGTCGCAAGAAGAAATGAAACAGCTAAATTTGACAATTTCGGTATTTATATAAACCGCGGTTGATTTTTATTAGTGTTCCATGATGTAAAAGATGATCATGGGACACTAATAAAAATCAACCTCGGTTGTCAAATTTAGCTGTTTCATTTTTTCTTCTTCTTTCAGGAAATTAATCAAAATTAATGCAGTAACGGATTTTCATTGAATCAATAATATGTAGGCCATTAATTTATAATAAATTGTACTCTTGCCCAAAGTTATTGCAAAATCAATTTTATGAATTATAAATAACTATCTTTATAATGGAAATGACATTTACATTGTTGACATTTCACAAATGAGTTACGAAAGATTTATTTACTTCTCAAATCGATTGCATTTTTCTACTGTTGTCCATTAAACAGCGCAAGAAATGAGACATTTCTAAATAAATACGTAAACATTTTAAGCGAGAGTCACTATAAACCTAAATCATTAAGAAAAAAAATAATGAACTCGCGAGTTGAATTAGAAAGATGTTTTTTTGGGTTTTGCGGGAAAGGAGTTTGAACAATTTGTTATCACAATTTATGGTGGTTTTTCAAATTTATCGCACAAAAGAAATTTACCCTTCGTAATGAAATGTTAATTTATCTTCTGAATATGTTTCGTTTCCTAATATTTCGCGTGGCGTTTTACATAATTTCCTTTAAGAGGAAATCGTTTAAAGCGTTAAAGTTAAAAGGATGAAGAACAATTGATCATTATACACTTAACAAATTGATAATAATGAAGAGGAATATGACCTATATAATATAATTCAACAATGCAGATTGTTAGCATTCCAACAATTTCACATTTGCACGTGTCGGTTTTTGTAAGTTTCAAGCTCATTGCCCTCTCGCTTTCCACAAATTTATCAAGTTAACAAGTCAACCATCTGGAAATTGTTAAGTGGTGGTATATTTAAATACCTTTTTTAACCTTACGTAATCGATTTTAGAATTATAGATTGTAAGTGAAGCTCGCTCGCAACTCTTTACAATTACTGTTTAGAAATGTGTTTACTTCCGTAATAATTGACGGTTAACTGAATTTTCAATTTTTTTTTCCCTGGGATCAACTCCAGCTGGGCCGTATTTTTTAACAACCGACTTCATTATGTTGCACGCAAACACGTTCGAGCAATAAATAACCAAATTATGCATATTTCAATAAATTCTAGCACGAATAAAATTCAATTATAAACTCAAAAGTAAATGAAACACAGAGGCCAGAGCTTATACGGCTGTGTAATAATGTAATTGTTTTATGTAGAAATGTGAGATTATAGCAGGTGTAAATAGTGCATTTATGCTTTACTGAGTGTAATGCGTATCATGTTCGTTATACACACGAATTGCATAAATAATCGTATTTAATTTAGTTTTGTATTTCGAATTTGGTGTATGCAGTATGCAGTATAATAATTACAAGCTTCATGCTTTTTTTTTGGTCGATTACTGGATTTTCCTCTATGGAAGTTTTACGTTTTCAGACTTTTTTCGAATTGGCCGAAGTTTACTAATCAAATTTCATACAATTTCCCTCTTTTTCGCGTAAACCTTTTATATTAAAAACCGTTACAGTAATGAGAGGAAGTGACTAACATTAATTTTCTGCTGTACGGTTGAACGAAAGGCCACACACGTTCACCTGTTATGCTGTTATCATTAACCGGGCCAATAGTTAATGGGAAGAACTGAGGGGTGAACATTATTGGTATGTCTACGCCATATGCAAATTCTATAGGTGTGATATGATCTCTTTTTTCCCATTTCCTCGATAACCGTTAGGTATTACAGTTAAAAACACTGCTTTATACCTTTGGATAGTCTTGGTGTAATAACTTTCAAGCTGCATGCTTTTCTTCTGCAGTAACCCCTACCTGTTTATTGATAGGGGGCATATGCTTTCTTCTTGCAAGACACTATCTCCGTATTGATGCCATTTATGCATTGCATCATCCATAGATTTGTACTCTGTTACCTTCCATGCTAATCCTTTTTGGGAAAAATTAATGGTAAAATTTGGAAATTGGATCTTTCGACTTTCCACCTTCCGTTGACGACATTTTTCCTATGCGTTGGTTATGGTTCAGATCTCTGAATTCCTAGAAAGTTTACTAGATTTTAGCTGAAATAGCACTGACTGTTGATATCAGCTATCCCCTTTCCCCTCCCATATGGATTTTGTCCCGTTGGATACTACACTGTTCCTTAAGCAATGAAAAACTTCTATATCACAAAGCTAAACACGCTGTATGTTAGTATGTACCACTAGTTAAAGCTACTATTGAAACATAGTCCTAGTGAATCTATAATGTGGCTTCATGTTCACACTCCTAGCAGCCAAAAAGGCATGATACTATTTCTTACTTATGACGTTATTTTCGTTTGATATTCTTGCCTCATAAGTTAGCAGTGCACTTATGGCAGACTGCAAGAAAAAAAATATTTTATAAATTGTTACTTTGTTGCTAATTTCTACCGGTAAAAAAATTGTTGAACCATCAACGAGTTCCAAAAAAACTGTACACTGCTGACTTAAGTCTTAACTGGTAATCCACATAATAGCGCCTCAACGTTAGCAGTATATTATATTAAACATTGAGGTTTTTTTGAAAATCGTTGATGGTGCAAACATTTTTTTACCAGTATGTTCTTTTGATAACATATTTTACACGTAATATGATTGTGCCATGGTCACGTAACCTATGGCATTCCTAATAGAAGTCTTCTTTCTCTACAACTTGGCTGTTTTCTGCACTTTCTATCGTCCTTCAAACCTTATACACTGTGTCCCAAATTCGATGATCGCCATTGGTTTTTTACAAAACGGTGAGATATGAAGGCGGTTCAATGCAATAATATCTCATCTTACTGTTTTTGTAATTTAATTGACAGACATTTTTTGTTTCGCAACCAATTTAAAAGATATTTTTATTTTTATTACACGCCATTGTATGCGGCAAACACGTTTTTTCTATTTTACTCTTAAACTAACAAGAAATAAATAATAGTAATAATAATAAGATAAAGTGTGGCCGTAAATGGTGTAGTGGATGTATCGTTGGTATTGCAATAAACTACACCAGGCGATCTCGGTTCAAATCCCGAGAGGTTATAATAAAAATACCTCCGGGTCCGGACCTTGATGTGTGTAAGCGTATAGGGCTAATGTCCGCTATTGGTGTCCTCAACCCCCCTTCGTGGAGCGGAAATGAAAAAAAAAAATTACAATGAAATAAAACCTTTTACGAATGAAAGGGGGAAAATCAAATATGGTTCCCAATTAAAAAATACAACTGGAGAATCTTGGGTACGCCTTTTAAAGTGTATATTAAATTTGCTATAATTTAAGCCCAGGCCGAGACCGAACTCCGTATACATTCAGTAATTACCATTAAACGCTCGTTTGAATGGTGACACTTCGAGCGTTACTTTGAATATACAGAGTATATCACGAAACCCGTTCATTTGAAGTTTAACTTTGCCACTAATTTTGAACGCCCTGTATAATCTGTGGTAGGTTTGCAAATGTATTTTGTGAACCCTTATGGTTTTACTTGGTGTTGGTAAAGTATGAATGAAAGAAGACCAAAAGGTGGGCTATTAAACATCCCTCGGCAAAACGCATTTTTTTTTAAAATCATAATATCTCAAAAACTGTTGAAGATAGGTATAGGATAGTCTAATACAGTGTAACGCAGAATCGATTGTATAATCCAAAAATGTAATAACACATAGGGTGTTCCATTTAAAATAAGAAGATGAATAGCGCTTTTCGGTCCTTTCGGAGGTTGTACAACATCGACAATATTTTGGAACAAAAGAAGGCTATGGGTTATCCTTAACCTGAAAGTTTCAAATTCGTAAGTAGTTAGGGATCCCAGAAACTTCTAATGAACGGGTTCCCTCATATACCCTGTATAAACATCGAAATTGGTGCAGTGGTTGGAAAGTTGTTTGCGTTTGAAGATGGAAAAAGGTAATACAATATTGCGCTATATTAGCAATATTATTACGACAAAAGGGATGAACGCTGCGTAGACTTCTGGGAAAATTTGTGTTGTGTACGGTGACGGTACTTTATCAAAATCTGTTACGCGGAAATGGTCCGGCAAGATAAGCATATCAGCACTGTCGATGTTGGTATGGAGCTAGGTATTGACCACAAAATTGTTTTGAACCATTTACCCAAAGCTGGCTACAAAAAGAAGCTCGATGTATGGGTTCCTCATGGTCATGAGTTAAGCGCGAGAAACATGATAGACCGAATTAACATGTGCGATACGCTGCTGACACGCAATAAAATCGAGTCATTTCTGAAACGTGGCATAACCGTTGATGAAAAATGGGTCACGTACGACAATCGTAAGCGTCAAAATCCTAGACACCGAACATGGTGATGCTGTGTGTGTGGTGGGATTGGAAGGGAAACGTCCACCACAAGGCTACGTCCAGTTGGTCAGACGATTGATTCTCAACTCTATTGTGCAAAACTAGAGAGATTACGCCAGACAATTGAAAGAACGGCTCGAATTGAAAAATGGTAAAGGTGTCGTCTTCTATCACGGAACGCTCGACACTTCTTTGTGTTTTTGCTTGGTTGGGAAGTTTTGATTCATCCAGACATAGCATCTTCTGACTGTCAGTTATTCCGATCTCTGCTAAACTCTCTCAATGGAATTAAGCCTGTCAAAACCACTTGATTCAGTTTTTCAACCAAAAACCACAGACATTCTTCACCGATGCCATCGTGGCTCTCTACCCCAAAAATGGCGAACCATATGGAGCATATTTGGTTTAAATAAATTCATTTTCATAATGTAAGAAAACCAGTTGAATTTTACTTTAAAAACGCCACGAACATTTTCCCAGAACTAATTGTGCTTTGCAATCAAGTCAACTTAGTAGTTGTTGATGTCTTCCCTTTATCAGCGAACTCCATAATAATATTTGGCTCTGGTCAAGGTTCGCATCCAGCAAAAAAATTACCGAGTGATTCCGTTAAAAATGCACGTTCTGCTTATTGCACCTACACCTACCCTGGTACCTAATTTTTGTTTTTAATTTTTGAACCAATGAAAAAACAAAGAAATGGTGCGAAAAAGGAAAGCGTTATCAATTGTGCGAATGATTTTATGAAATGATAAATTTTGGGTTTTTGCCCTTATCACGTCATGTATGCGAAATTGAATCTATTCCCTTTATCTTTAATCTTTGATAATTATACGGTGGCGTAGAATATTTTGGAAAGTATGAATCCATGGTTTGAGGTCACACACACAAAGGGGATGATTCAATAAATAAAACAACGACAACCTCCCCTTGATAAAGGGGAGGTTGTCGTTGTTTTATTTATATTTTGGAAAGTTGAGAAAAGATTTGGTGTTGCTTATGTTACCATTTTGCGTTGATAGAACGAGGAAATATTTAAAAATATAAGTGGTACATATTTTTTAATTGCAATAGAGTCAAAATTATACAAATCTCTATTAATTAAAAAGCCTTAAAACATTTAAAAAATATATTAAAGTAGGTAAATTTCGGGTTTTTGCCCTTATCACGTCATGTATGCAAAATTGAATCTATTATCTTTATCTTTAATCTTTGATAATTATACGGTGGCGTAGAATATTTTGGAAAGTTGAAAAAAGATTTGGGGGTTGCTTTTGATGGAACGAGGAAATATTTAAAAATATAAGTGGTACATATTTTTTAATTGCAATAGAGTCAAAATTATACAAATCTCTTTTAATTAAAGAGCCTTTAAACCTTAAAGTAACCCACATAAATCAGATGAGAAAGTAAAACCCAAAAGTACTCTACTTTGGCTTACAACAACACCGAAACTTTAGATGTAACAAATTATGATCAAAATCGGTTACTTTTAGAGATGATGTACATAAAAATTAACGGTAATACCGTTAGCAACAGCAAACAAGGTTTGAACTGCCTCCCTTCTATTTATAATTCATTACTAGGAAAGTTATAGTGGGTATAATTCACTCACTTTAATGTCACAGTGACGAAGGTGGCAAACGCCACCGAAATGGTATGTATGTGGCTCTTAATGGACTCTATTGTAATTAATAAATACGTATTAGATACTATATATGAAGCAACAGTCAAATTCTATAAAAATATAACACATACAATCGAATTTTCTTTGTGATATGGTCGTAATACAAATGACCGCTACATCGTAACGGATAAAAGCGTTACAATGCGAATAAGAAATGACGGAAGAGCGTACTGAAATGAAAAATTACGAATTACGTCATTTTCTTTAGAAAAATAAACTACGAGCAAATAGCTCTAGAATGTAAAAGAGAGAAAATGAAAACATTATGACAAAGTAACGTAAAAATCACAGTTATTCTCGAGGACGAAGATGGATGTGATAATCAAATGAATCCTTTTTGGTGTAACAATAGAAGAGAGAACGACGACAGATAAATTAGTTTAGAGCGCCAACCATTCTTTGAGACGTTTCCATGATTAACGATTGTTGGACTTTAAAATTGTTAATAATTTTTTTTTTCATAATACTAAGTCCTAGTCCTAGTTAATTAACATTTTGTTGAAGTAACACTTTCACTTTCGCCATTCACACAGTCAAACTGTGATTTTTCATTACCTTGCACCATAACGAAGTTGATGGATTAATGTCTATTTACTATGCAGAGACGGTGTTCTTGAAGCAGGATGCAAGTGGAATGCAAGTGCACTTCCCACACGTTACAAAAGCGTTTTATTTATTCTCTTTGCAGTCTTTCATAGTTTAATCAGCATCTTCCCATCGCCGAAGTACGTCAAAAGGTGCAGATAGAGCCAACGCTATAAATTTCGAAATAATTCACTTTGATCGTTAACGTGATTTTTATTACATCGTGTAACATTAAGATAGTTCATTTTTTCTGTAAAACTCAGTTCGACTATAAAAAAATCTCAAGTTAAACGTGATCTCCGTCTCGTATAACGTATTCATATATCCGGCCGCCTGAGGCGCCGCTAGATTTCCCTAGATGGTGTATTTTACTTTCAAAAACAGCAAAGCAACTCGCGTTGTACCTCTACCCTTTTTTTCCCCCTCTCTTGAATATCCCAAATTTACATCCCTGTATTGTCTTCGCGCAGCCTTGTTTATAGAGGACGACAGTTTATCGTATGCAATTCAACGGCCATTTTTATCGCCTTCGGCCATTATTATAAACAATATAAAAATTCCGGACATTTTCCAAAAAAATATTGTCGGCATTTATTTATCAACGTTCTCCTTTTTCTCGGCGCTGTTATTGTTCTGTTTCGTATGTATTTATACAAGAGCTTTACCGGATAGGTTTTTAGTTGCAGGAATTTCTTGGAGAACTACTCGCTAAGAGATATATGAACTGTTTTTGAACACGATCCTAAGAGCATCCCCCGTAAATTTATTTCCGTGTGGCAAGGCGGCCGCGTTGGCTGCGGTTACTGCTTTATTTTTTATTACTACCTGTATTTTTCGTGACTTAGCGCGCACGTAGAATACGTTATATGGCTCTCGGTAAATTGTGTGTTACAAATAGTGATTAGGTACATCACGATTATTCACTAAATGGCGCATCTTCGATCGAATACAGCTGCATCCCCGCTAGATAAATTGCTCTGTTCTCTCTTTTGGTTATATACGAATCCCATCTCACGTTTATTTTACAATTGCCATTTCTTAAACATTCCTTGTAAACTATCCAATTTATACAGATAGGGAAAATTGTTTTCGACTACTGAAACTGGGACGTCCATTTATTGTGGTTGGCATTTCCATTTGAAACGGAGAATCTCTTTCAACCCATTTTTGTTTTGTTCAAATTTGTTACAGTCATAATTTTCAATTTCCAGACATACTTTCAGACCATTATGTGCCATTCCTATTACACAACAACCATTATTAACAACAATTAGAGAAATACCTTCATCTATATAATCTACTTCATTAACAGAAACGAGATTAAAATTTAAATATTAACGGTGTATACAAACTCCACTAATTTTACATTAAAAGCTCTTGCTTGTTTTTAAAGTTGCTTGTTTTTAAATCTCTTGATTCTCATATTTGTTTATTTAAAAAGCGTCGAGCTTAATCGTGATTGATGATACTACGTGGCGCTATAGATCTAATTTTGACGTGTTTGTGTCACTGTTCAATGTATGTTTTATAATTTCGTACCCATTTCCGGTGCTCTAAAAGCATACATTTACTTTTTACATTACTCGATCTCAAGCATATATTCACATTATTAATACTTCTTCAATGAGTAATTCATATCTGTTGAGTATTTTGGGCTAAAATTATTATAACTTTCACGATTGGTGTCCATCAGATTTGAATTACCTTTATTTTGTAAATTAAAAATAATTTCATATTTTGATGATGCTATTATGTGGTTGAGCAGTTCGACTAATGTTGTTGAAAGGGGAGGCACTAGACGCAATTTTTTATGAAACACACGTTAGAATTTAGTTATGGATAAGGGTGTCAGCTTACCAAAGTAACTGTATCTAGTAACGATATTTTATTGGAATAACAGTTAGGTTTTCGGACAACGTTTCGCCACTTTTTGGTTCTTTTCAAGTCTGTGAAATTAAAAAAGGTACTATAGTATAGTTTTAGGAATATTTTTTTGTTAACTTTTGTTAACGTTATCCGAAAACATTATAAATTATAAATTAGATAACTGTTATCTCAATAAAATATCGTTATTAGATACAGTTACTTTGGCAAGCTGACACCCTTATCCATAGCAACAATTAAAATTACTTGCCATGTCGTAATAAAAACCAAAATACAAACACATATTTTAAAATCAAGGGTCAATAGGTCAATAAAATCAAAAATGTTAACACGTTCCGGCAAACACTTCAACAACAACATAAATAAGCATCTAATATATATTTACACATAGAAATTAGTTAATGCAAGATTTTAACAATTTCTAAGAAACATAAACAACAAAAAACGACTAGTTCAAGAAACGAAACGCAAAATCACCCATAAAGCAAGCAAATCAAGACTACAAAATGGAAACTAGGGGGAAAAACCAAATATAACGCAACGAAATAATAACATAACACATCCAAATAAAATAAATATATACAACCAACCAATAAAAAACATCCAAGGAAGAAGCAAAAATAATAAAACATCTTCAAGTAGGATTTTAAAACAAAAAACACCAATTGCAATACGATCCCTACAAGATAATACAACAAACGAAGACACATAAAAAAATCATCCTTAATACGATTATTTTAAACAAAAAACTAATAATTCAGGTAAGAGAAAGGATTAATTTTCTTACTGCTTGCAAACATAATAAACTAATACCGGTTTTTCTACAAAAAAAATTACAAACATAAAGTTCAGTAATGACCTAAACAAACAAAAATTCATAAACTACCTTTATTAATAAAACAATAAATATTTTAATTAACGACAATTATGCCCCAAAAAATGCATTACAGCAAAAAACAAAAAACGCTGTTGGACAACACTCTTACTCATAACATTATTGAAAAATTTATCACAACACAAATCCAATCTAATAATACAACAAAAACATAACAGAAAGCTACACTTTCTGTAAAATAAATCCTATAACACCCACATTAAAAATATAAAAAACAACATCATAAAAATAAACACAACAAAGATTACAAACAATTGGACTTAAAACCTCACTAACATAACAATACCACAGAATGTACTAAAAATACTAAATCCCAGAAAATAACTACAACAAAAAATCATACAACAATACATTATAAACTTACTCAGAACAACAATACACAACACGAGCAAAAATAAACAATATTTTCTCTAATTTCAAAAATACAAATAGAATAAAACGACTTGTAATCAACACAAATATACCTAACTTAAATGAAAAAATTAAAGAAACAACACTCTTTCTTACAAAACACAAAGACATTATAATCAAATCACAAAAGCTGATAAAACAGATAAAACAGTAATACTAACAATATAATAGTGAAATGGTAGATCTTTTGAATGATATCGAAACATACACCCAAATAAAAAAAGATCCAACTAACTCCATACAAAATAAAACTAACAACATCATTAAAAAACTACTACATAAACGAAAAGGAATACAAATCACTAGTTACATACAATGGATTAATACCCACAATATATGGATTACCCAAACTACATAAACAAGACACACCCTTAAGACCAATCGTAACAACTTATAGCAATCCACTATACAAAATATCAAAATTTTTCCCCCAAAATTATTACTACAATAACGCAAGTCAAATTTTCTGAAAATCGAACTTTTAGAAGCAGTTCATATTACTTTTGGGCAAAAAGTGTTTTCCTCCTATTTCGAACCTGGTGAATCCGAAAATGCCGGTAGCCCAAGCGAAATCTAGACCGGTAGTGAGATCCAGATCGGTGCTATAAAGCCCCACATTCATATAGGCGCCCAAAACGTTTAACTATATGTTTTTTAGCATGCGGAATTCAAAAATACCATGTTAAAAAACATTGGTCCCGTTTTTGTTTTTCAAGATGGCGTCAGCACCTAAATTTTTTGATGTAGAAACAAGAGGGATACAAAAGTTAGCTTTTCTGCAACTGCAGTTCTTTGAGTTAAAAAGTTTTGAGCAATGGCAAACAACACCTTCTGGGTAGGTCTTGGGAATAGGATGTATCGTCATGAGACGTGGAACAACTTTCCGTCAATGGTTCAGCCGCAGTCTTCAAGCAATGGGAGAGATGGTTTGGGAAGGTGAGCATGAGCACTCTCCCAAACACACAACTACCAATTTAGAAAAAAATTAAATGATATATTGACAATCCTCCGTGTTTTTATATGAAGAGTTCTCTGTCAAGTTACCTAGTAATTGGACCTTTTGATGTGAATGTGATGTGCATCCGTTGTAGGTGGAAGAGATTCGGAGCAGGATCAACCTGGACAATGTTATTTGTTGATGTTGTTAGAGTGAACAACTTGAAAACGTATGACTGCGTTACCATATACAACTTGACGACGAACGCCTCTATGTCTGGAGAACGTCCTCTCAAGTGACCAGCATCCAAGTCCCTCCAGAAGCTTGGAGTTTTCACCGCAGAAGATCTTTCAGGCGCTGACCTTTGTTATTGATGCTAGTTTCGACGTCGAGTCACAACCAGTGATTGCGTGGAAAGCCATCAGATGAGTGACTTGCTCAGGTGTAAGCTTCTTGCAAATGTCATGCATTGGAATACATTTGATGTCTCGTGCGGTGCCACTCATAACCCACATATGGGAGAACTTCATTTTGGCACAGTGGTGATCATGGAGAAGAACAACATCAGTGTCTCTGTTCATTATGACATTGGATGTTCTGTTGTACTGTGTAGGGCATGAAACACTATACGAGTATCTGTTATGAATATCTGAACGGTTCCATACGAGTATCTGCTTCTTCGTGTGAATCCACATTGCGAGTTGGATCGGTAAACTGAGCATGTGACTCTTCTTTGAACCCATCCAAGAACACCACCTCCAGATCACCAAGTCATGCTCTAGGATTCGTTCAGACAAAAACCTGCACAGATCAGCTTTATTCTCTGAGAGGAATAAAAAGTCCCTCCAGTTCTTTGGCAACGGTGCGTTCGATCATAGATTTTTCTGCATAGGCTGGAGCAAAACCCTTTGCCCTTTTCTTTCTAGTTCCTGCTTTTACAGATTCAGAAAGGTACCGATCAAACACAATGTGAATTTCTTGTTACTTAAATCCATGACTCGATATTCTTTTAATGAAGCAGTCAGCGCAGTCGCCAAATATATCAGCTTGATGCGAGCAGCCTAAAGACAAGACAAACGTCATTCTATCCACGATGATAATGGAGTCATATTTCTGGTTTGCAGGGCACTATAATCCCTGTACAATTTCCGTCACCAATGAAGCCTTTTTCGCTGATCGGAGCTCGCCGTTCACCGAAGCGAACGAAATAGGAACCTCGCAGAGCTCATGCTTCAGAATCTTTTTTAGATCAACATTCCTTCCTTCTTCACATGCGGCTATCAATACATGGAAGAAGTCTCCGTCAATCTTCATTACTTGCTTTTTATTAGATTCTTGGGAAGCTTTCCCCTTGTAAAGATCACCTAAAGTGAGTGCCTTGTTTTTGTGTAATGTTGCGTGGTAGTTAACTGCAGGCGCGTCAGTTTCTTGACTTCTGACAAACCTTTGACCCACAAAGTCTCGAAGAACTAATTCCACCCCGCGTTGTTTTGCTCTCAGAAGAGCGTCAGAAATCTTTGGTGTAGCTATTTCGCCTAAGCATATCTTTAGTGACTCCATCTCACTTCCGGTCGGGATTTCGCTTGAGCAACCGGTATTTTCGGATTGAGCACGGTCGAAGTAGGGGAAAAAGACCGTTTGCCCAAAAGTAATATGAAATGCTTCTAAAATTAAAACGGAGAGCCTTTTTCAATATTTTGTCTAGACTAAGTCTACAATAACTAACTCGTGTATCGTTTCATAAGCAAACGACGCGACGTCGCATAATACAGGGTGACCCAGGGCTGTGTGATTGGTCCATAACTTTTTTGCTATTCAAGATATCGACATGCGGTTTTCACCGACCAGTAAGCACACTTATACTGCACATTATAAAAATATTTTGATTATATACAGAATGTTCCTATACAGGGTGGTAAACCAAAGTTATGTTTTTTAAATGGAACACCCTATATATTTCTACATTATTAGTTTTTACATGAAAAAATAATGGCACTTTGTATAGGTCACTATGGGTCTAGCTCTCTCCGTTTCGGCGTTATTCAACGTTTTGTTCGAAAAAAGACTCATATTTGATGGGTCACTGCCCAGTAGACCATGGATATTTTTTGAAAAACTTGCCACAGAAAATTTTAGAATAACTTGGAATTTTAATAAGTAGTCGACTTTTGGTCCATGCATGCACACACTATAAAGGGTGTGCTGAAACGCAAAAAGTCGAATAACTCTTTTTTTATAAATGGAACACCCTGTATTTCTGCTCACGAGTTGATTAAGTTTTTATAAGCTTTCCACTGATATACAATTTGTATGGTCAATTCTGAATAGTTACTGAGAATTTCCGGAAAAACTATTGTAATAATGAAGAAGTAGATTTTTGCAATTAGGCTGCTGTCAGCGAATATCGCAAGTGTTTAGATATCTTGCAACACGAGTAAAACATCCACTTGAGTTTCTTCATCAATCCTCCCTACCAATATCTCCTTTTTTCCATATTTAATGCTGCCAGATTCTTCAAATCGATTTCTAAGTTTTGAAAAGAAATGCCTCGTGGTACTCTCGTATCGGGAGATTTTTGATGGTATTTTCTACTGACTAACAAAACATTTCGATCGACTTCACCAATACAGTAACGAGGGCGTCGCCAAGGGGGGGCCAGGGGGCCATCGCCTCCCCTGGGAAAAAGAAAAAAGGCAAGTTATTAAAAATAAAAATAAATTTTGTACGAAATCTTGAAAAAACGCCAGAGCCACGAACTCCCAATAGTGCTTGCCCCCCCCTCTGGGAAAATTTTCTGGCGACGCCCTTGTACAGTAAACCATATTGATTAATTCTTGATGTGTGAAATTCATTTTAGTCGAGCAAAAATGTGCAACAGTAACAATGTAGATTATCACACTAGCATCTAAATTAACTGTCATATCACTTGCGATATTCGCTGACAGCAGCCTACTTGCAAAAAACCACAACTTCTTCATAATTACAATAGTTTTTCTGGAAAATCTCAGTAACTATTCAGAATTGACCATACAAATTGTATATCAGTGGAAAACTTATAAAAAACTTAATCGACTCGTGAACAGAAATACAGGGTGTTCCATTTATAAAAAAAGAGTTATTCGACTTTTTGCGTTTCAGCACACCCTGTGTAGTGTGTGCATGCATGGACCAAAAGTCGACTATTTATTAAAATTCCAAGTTATTCTAAAATTTTCTGTGGCAAGTTTTTCGAAAAATATCCATGGCCTACTGGGCAGTGACCCATCAAATATGAGTCTTTTTTCGAACAAAACGTTGAATAACGCCGAAACGGAGAGAGCTAGATCCATAGTGACCTATACAAAGTGCCATTATTTTTTCATGTAAAAACTAATAATGTAGAAATATATAGGGTGTTCCATTTAAAAAAACATAACTTTGGTTTACCACCCTGTATAGGAACATTCTGTATATAATCAAAATATTTTTATAATGTGCAGTATAAGTGTGCTTACTTGTCGGTGAAAACCGCATGTCGATATCTTGAATAGCAAAAAAGTTATGGACCAATCACACAGCCCTGGGTCACCCTGTATGCCATACAGTAATTCTGGGAATGTTGAGCTCTCTAACCAGCACGACGATTAAATTTTTGGGGATTTCATATCCTATTCCTTTTCTCTTGTATTTTCCTCATTACTTACCCTATTTTTCAGCTGAGCAATGTAGCAACAGAATAAAGCAGTAATGTAAAATTCAAAATTGTGTACGCTGCCAAATAGGAGACTGATGAGCGTATTCCGCATCTAAAGTCGATGCAGCATTTTTATGCAACTAATAAATTTCATTCTCCAGGACTCCGGGAAAAACGGAACTTCCAGCTCTGGCACATATGAAAGAAATGCATTCGCATCAAAATTGAGTTATAGTTTAACAAAATTGAAAGCAAAGACGCTTGGTTAGAGATGCGAAGTAAATTTATTTTTATAGAACGTGTGGCGGTCAATAGTTCCAAGTTTCCAATTGGAAAATTACTATCTATACTAAAGCACAGATGCTAAATGTATATTCAAGTAAAAAAAAGTGCTACTGTACATATCGGAGTTTGTGCTTATAAAAAACTTTCTTTTAGACTTACGCAATTTGTACAAAAAGAACATTCAAAGTTATAGACGCCAGAAACTTCCTTCCCTTAACTAAGTTTTTTATGTTATTCTTTCGGTCTGTTTAAAATTAAGAATCGTAAAAATCATTGCGTGGATTTGACTAACTGATAATGCCAAGGCGAGGAATGTGCGCAAAGATGGAATTTGCGTTGAGGTATTTGCAGATCAGTACGTCACCATAATGAAGGTAAAGGTAATATATTCAGAGGAAAATGAAAGTGAAAACCTTCCAGCATTCCACTCATTTTAGCCTCTAAACCGGACGTAAAAGTTTTGCAAAAGAAAAATATCCACTATCCAGTTATTTACGGCTAAAGGGATTACAATAACCCGTATATACAATCTTTTGAATTACCACATAAACCACGTTGCCGTTGTAAAATATGTTGTGTATTCCAGTCAGAAACCGCAAACGGAATACCTATAATAAATTAATGGTCACGTGTCTTATAAGTATGTAAAAAGTACGTATTGCTCTTTATTAAAATGGAAAATTTAACACCTTTAAAACTTTTCACTTACACAACTCTTCATTATGTAACAATTTTTAAATACATCATCCAAATTTCTACTGTGACGTTTTCAACACAGAGTTTTTTCTAAAATATGTAGGTAGGTACACTTCTTCATTCTCTGATCATTCCGTTCACCAAAATTGCGATGTTGCAAAGCTAGTACGGCTAAAATTAGTATGCAAGAAGTGTTATGTAAACTTTACGTGTTGAAATTAATTAAGCATTGGTTAATTAACAAAAATCGTAGATCGGAGACATCTTTGAAGAATATTGATTGAATTTCCGTTTTCTTTAGTAAGAAATGCCTGGTTGTTGAACTAGAGATTGCCTTTATAGTAATACCAAAGAGTATTACTCTTTGGTAATACCGACCAATTGTTAGGCGTTTTATCTTTAAATCTGGCGTCTTTGGAAGGTGTATGTTTTGTGAGATTTTATGTTGGGCAAAAATGTTGCTTCATTTCGATTTTATTGAAAATTTGATTATAATACGTCAAAAGTTTAACAAAGTTACTTTTCCAACGAACCTCTTCAGCGGATTCACTAAGGGATGCTCTTAGATGTAGTAATTCTGCTGTAATTAGCATTTGTAACAACACGTATTTGTGTTTCAAGGTGGGCAACAAGCAGACAGATTTTTATTAGGAATTACCGTGCGTGTTAAAGTTTGGCCCTCTCTACAGGATTTGTTGTTGGGGATGCGAGGATCAATTTGGGGGGGGGGGGGGGCAAACCCGGTGGCCGCTATCTTGGCCTCCATCTTGGAAAATGGCACCGATCTGGCTTTAAATGAAACACACTTTTCTTAATTAGTTCCATCCTGGGATCAATCGACGATTCTTTGAATAGGGGAAACATACTGCTAATACAAGGTACCGCCTCGGCCTTGTTTCCACCATGTTGTCCTAGCCTCTGAATTACCTTCGGGATCTATAAACCTGGGAGCAGACTTCTTCCTTGTAAGAAGGCTACATGTCTCGTTATTATCGATACCATAATATATCGGTGTTCAGAATCCTTATTCAAACTGGATTGTGTGAGTTGAGGCAATTGTGTAAATTCTTCTGTGAGTTTGAGCTTCTCAGGAGCACCGCGAAGAATATTAAAATCCCTTCTCGTGTCTTCTTGTATGAAAAAGGGAAACGGCAGTCCCGGCGTGAAATTAATGAATCTTTGACTGTTCTTGCTGTTGCTGTCGTCAATATGGGGTTTTCACTTTCAAAATCGCCATTGTTTACACTGAATAGTCTGTAAAGTTAAGTGTGTGAGGTTCAAAATAATGAGATTAATAGTTTCATTTGGAAAGATTCCAGAGTCAAATATCTATCCCTAAATCCCTTTCGCGGCTCTTATTACATAATTCTTAAATCAGTGAGAAATCTAAACCTTCCCCATGAAATTTTATTGTTAAGTAATATAATGTAGTTTAGATTTCTCACTGATTTATATATTACCCCATTTTGAGTGTTAATTAAACAACATTAATATAGACATCATTCTTCAAAAAATGTTGAAAATGCACGCAGAACTCAAAGATATTTTGTTATATTATTAAGTTTAAAAGAAATTAAAAGAAATTATCAAACCATACCCGAATTTTTCCAAAACTGTTTGAAATCTTGCACTTGGGCGATTTTGAGGAGATGTGAGCTGCTACAATATTATAACTGCATTTTTATGCTTCTCCTCGTCACTCACCATTTGTAATTTTTTATCCAAACTAAATCTTTGCTTTGCATCATATTGACAGTTTGTTCTTTAGATTGTCAAGCAAGGGCGCCGCCAGAAAATTTTCCCAGGGGGGGGGGGGGTCGTTTTTCAAGATTTCGTACAACATTTATTTTTACTTTTAATAACTTTTCCCTTTTTTCTTTTTCCCAGGGAGGGCGGCGCCCTTGTTGTCAAGACGTACTACTCAAAACTAGTCGATTGCTTCTTGACCTTTCTTATAAAATATCTATATTTACAAATGGCTCAGTTGTATTTTTGCTTTTTAACGTATAACATATAAGAAGATTTCTTAGATTCAACAAATATTATCAACCGAGTAAATAATGTAAGTACGTATAGAGAAAATTATAATTTCTTATTATTATAACGTTAATTCGGTTTCGACTTGGACCCCGGGCTATATTGTATACATTTTTATTTTTAAAATCAAGCCACATAAAAGAAATCCAACACCGTTTAGGGGTTAAAGAAAGGTATCATCGTTGAATACACGATCAGAATCTAAGAATCACTCCCATTGTTAACGAAGATTCATTTAGTTCACTTCAACCTGTTTAGAAGGTTATTATTGCGTGCCCTATGTGAAAATGGATTTGCTATTTCTTTTCCTTACGTTACAATGTGTTAAGGGTAGATACAAAGAAAATTGAGATATCCAAATACGCCTTTTACCATATTCACCTACCTCAAGTTCTTTTGTTCCTTGATTCGTGCTGTAGAAAATCTACCGAGCTTATTGTAAATTTTCGGTGTCAATCTTTTCTTCATAATCTTGTTTCTTCATTCTTCTTTCACTGTCGCAATGTTAATAAATTGCAGTTGTTTATGTCCTTGTGAGGGCCACCAGTTAGGGATGTTCATTTTTTTTATATTGGTATTTAATATCTATAACTTTTATTAATGTTTTTTTTTAAAATCGGCCAGAAAGTAGTAGTTTCCGGATTATTTTTAGGCTAGAAAATGTCATTTTGACGGACTGAGCCGGAAAGTCATTGTGATAGTCCGGTAAAACTTTTACCGGACTCATTTTTACTTTACCGGACTCATTTTTTACTTTCCGGCCTAGAATGGTCAATTGTTCTTCCCGTTTCTGGACGATTTTAAAAAAAATATTGTACGTAATACGTCCCAAAAGTGCTTTTACTGGACTCGCAGGCTTGCAGGACTCGCCAGCGGCTCGTCCTGTAATTTCCCTACTTGTCCAGTAAAAGGTCACTTTCGGGACTTCAATATTGTTTTTCGTTAAGTTTTTCAATCATTTTATTAATTTTGATTGGTTTATCAAGAATCCTTTTTATATATTCTGTTTGCAAAAGCGAGCGGTAACTATCATCGTGTTGTTCATTTAACACACTTTTCTTCTTACCTTTTAACATTCTATTGTTATAGGAAAATAATTCGTTTATTGATTATTTTTGTAAAAAAATTTGTTTCCATTCGGTTGAATGTATACTAAATTAACATTTTGCTCCATTTTCCCACAAGAGCGGAGTGGGTTCAATGAGGTTAAAGTAATCCTTTTTTTTCTTGAATCGACTATCAACGTGATTACCAGAATCATCACGAGAAAAATTGAAATTAACTTAACAACTGTTAAATAGTATGTAGTAGATTGTGTAATTCTTCTTCCTCCCTTTTCTATTTCATTCATGATATACACCTTAGACCTCTTTCTTCTACTTCTACCAGTTTCGTTCATATTTTTGTTATTGTATTGTCCAATTCTAGGTTGTTAATTAGTGCTGTTAATAGTGGCATCTCTCTGTCTTAATTCCCTTTTTCATTTCATTTCCCCTTTTGGCGCCCTTTTAATTGTGATTCAAATTACTACTCTTCTTGTGTCTGTAATACCTTCGTGAACTATTTTCCCTACAATCCTCTTTTCGAGTAACCAAAATCATGCAATGGATTCAACAAATTTACTCTTCTTAGTTTTTTGTTAATATTTTATCTTAATCTTTAGTCTCGTCCATTACTTCTAATTCTATCCGAGCATTATCGCCCAGCTGCACATCATGCCAAAATTTGTGTTGTGTTTCTCTTCTTAAAAAACAAATATGGAAATGCACCATGAATAGCGACTTTGTCCATTGTACGATTTTGCATTTTCCCTTCTTTGTAGAGCTGTGGTTTTTAAATATCTAGACAACTCATTGAAGCAACGAAGATAAAAAGGAAGAATGTGTAAAATACTTTCAAAACTGTATAGCGAAGGTCTAACCGCATGTGAGATAGTATATGGATCCACGAAACAAAGAAAACAATACTGAAAGATCTACAGCAAGCAATTGAGAAATTTAAAGACAGAAAATCGGGGACAGTGGATCAAATCAGCATGAACAATTTTGGCAACAATATAAGGCAACAAGTAGCAAATAGCAGCAGAAGAATTGATGTGGAAGGGGGTGGAATGGAATCATCATAGAAAGAAGGATGAAAAGGCAATCTACAAAGATAACGTACTGAGATGTAATGGTTATAAACATAATGAGAATCTATAAAGAAAAAGGAAAAAGAAAATTACGGTAGAATTGTTTGTTATCACAACTATTTACACAGTATTTACTAATTAAGACCACTAAAATTATGAAAACTGTGGTGTGGTTTAGGACTTCAACTGTTAGAGGGCGCTAATGTGGTGGGTGACTATTATTCTCCCAAAGTTGAACGATTGAGCTTTGTTAAAAGTTCATCGATTTGGATTTCATTTTAAGTCCATTTATTTCTAATAAACATGGGACATTCGGTTAAGTAGGTATGTTTTGAAAAATTCCTGGAAATCGATGTCATGTACATGATATACGTTTGATTTCCATCCATTACTTTGTACGTATTATGTAATTGAGGTTTTCGTGATTTGAAACTTAATATTGTTACTAAATGGATAAATCTGAAATACGCGGATATTAAACGGTGAACAGACATCAAAGCTCCGGTAATGATTGAAATTTGGAAAATCCATGATCTAGATATTGCAATTACCGTATTTACTTAAAAATTAACTAAAAAAAAATATATAACTTCATTACCCTCATGCACGTCAACCATAAGGGCTGAAATTAATCGGCCGTAACGTGATTGACATACCCCAATTGGACTGTCACTTTTATTTTTATTACTCGTTTGACATTTCCTTCCAATATTTTAGTTCTTTTCATACCGCAGGCACGCTAACACGCCTTTTATGCACAGATCTTCAAAATGTTTATTTCATTATTCATGTCTTGTATTGTTTCCTGTCACTTTTTTTGTTAATCTAAACAACGTTAGAATGAATTATCGCTTTCACAGCGTGAATTATAATGAATTTTCGTACCGTTACTCTTCTCGACGAAGACTCATTATAATCAAGCGAAGTAGGAAATCATTATAATTCCAATTTACTGCAATGTTAGGGGGTGCGTGCCTCCGCAGCAATCTGTGTAATGTTCCCCAACGGGACGGTAAGCAGCTTACACGGCCGCCGCCAGTATGATTGGCCGGAGACCTAACGCAGCCCAACTATTATTTTTCTCTCTTATCCACAGGCGCAGGGATCAGGGAGAAGAAGATTGGAAGCGTTGCGACTAAAATTTATACTAGCGCTATCTTTAGTCTCAAATGTTAACTACATAGAGGCACTGGCTCGGTCGCGTAGTGTTGCCTCCTGCATTACCTCATCTGATAATTAAAATTAATTCATTACCTAAACCTAACCTATGTTCATTACGTTGTCAAATTGTCAGCGCAGTTTTCCGTCTATAACTTTTTATGTTTACGTGACTTTTATGTGTTTTTTTGAGCGTGCATCTTATTTAGACTAAAAGTTCGATTAAAATCTGTTCGGATTCTAAAAATTTACACGAACTGCTTTAGTTTAGTGGTAATTTATAGTTTTATACAACTTGCTATTACAAGTTGACAGAGTCGTGTGTTTTTTTTGAGCGTGCATCTTATTTAGACTAAAAGTTCGATTAAAATCTGTTCGAATTCTAAAAATTTACACGAACTGCTTTAGTTTAGTGGTAATTTATAGTTTTATACAACTTGCTATTACAAGTTGACAGAGTCGTGTGTTTTTTTTGAGCGTGCATCTTATTTAGACTAAAAGTTCGATTAAAATCTGTTCGGATTCTAAAAATTTACACGAACTGCTTTAGTTTAGTGGTAATTTATAGTTTTATACAACTTGCTATTACAAGTTGACAGAGTCGTGTGTTTTTTTTGAGCGTGCATCTTATTTAGACTAAAAGTTCGATTAAAATCTGTTCGAATTCTAAAAATTTACACGAACTGCTTTAGTTTAGTGGTAATTTATAGTTTTATACAACTTGCTATTACAAGTTGACAGAGTCGTGTGTTTTTTTTGAGCGTGCATCTTATTTAGACTAAAAGTTCGATTAAAATCTGTTCGAATTCTAAAAATTTACACGAACTGCTTTAGTTTAGTGGTAATTTATAGTTTTATACAACTTGCTATTACAAGTTGACAGAGTCGTGTGTTTTTTTTGAGCGTGCATCTTATTTAGACTAAAAGTTCGATTAAAATCTGTTCGAATTCTAAAAATTTACACGAACTGCTTTAGTTTAGTGGTAATTTATAGTTTTATACAACTTGCTATTACAAGTTGACAGAGTCGTGTGTTTTTTTTGAGCTTGTATTTTATTTAGACTAAAAGTTCGATTAAAATCTGTTCGAATTCTAAAAATTTACACGAACTGCTTTAGTTTAGTGGTAATTTATAGTTTTATACAACTTACTATTACAAGTTGACATTATGAGTCGTGGATCGTACTGTATTAGTAAATCGTGTTTTATGAATAAATTGGATAATCCAGATGTGGCGTTTTTCAATCTGCCAAAAGACCCTTTGCTGTAAGTAGGAATATCTACAAATCATCATGCTTTGAAATATATACGATTTTATTTTCAGAGCTAAGAAATGGATTGAGCAGATAGGTAGAAACGATTTACAGCATAACAATAAATACTTAACATCTCACTACCAAATTTGCAGTATGCATTTTACTTCTGATCAGTTTAAGAAGACATATCCAAGAATAATTCTTAAACCAGGATCTGTACCCTCAATTAATACAAATGTATCACCTGTAAATGTTACAAATGAACATTGTTATTGTAGACCATTTGAGAGAATCAATATTGAAAATTACCAGGAGATTTCAAAATCTGATGATATTATTAATTCTTCACATGACAATGAGTTGGGTAGGTTTGTTATCTTTCATTTAATAGTTTGAAGTAATTATTAATTTTTGTATAATGTAGTTGACAAAATTGGTCATGCTACGGAGGAGAGGGATCAGATGGTGGAGATGCATGATTTGGTAACAGGAAAAAATGATGTTGAACTGATTAATTCAATGACGTCCTGTAATGGTAAGTGTCCAAATTCACTTGAATTATTGTATAAAAAAATGTAATTTTTTTAGGCTCAGAAATAAGCAATGAACTTGCAACAAATTATGTTTCAAGAACACCTGTAACGAAACATCGAATAAGTAAACAGTACACCCCTAAAACAAAAAAGAAAATTGCACAGTTGAAGGTTGAGAAAAACAAAGCTAAATGTAAGTTATTTAGACAGAAAAAACTTTCGACATGTTTTTGTTCTGTGACCACAAAAGGGAAACGTTCGACAAAATCAAGATTGTGTTATTTAATTAAAGAATCGAAGCATTTTCTGTCAAAGGATGCACATACATTATTCACAAATGAATTAAAATCGGCATTTGTTAGCAAGTATGCTCGAAGATACACCAATGATATGAAGCAATTGTGTATGAATTGGTATTATTCATCACCAAAAGGTTACAGAAAGGCTGCTTTAGCACTGAATTTACCTACACCTCGAAGTATAAGGAACTGGCAGTCTTTTCTACAAATAGAACCAGGTGTAAATGGTGCTGTCGTTCAGTCAATAAAAAGCCATTTACTTCAGTCTAAAAGTGATTCACTGAAATTATCATCTTTATTATTTGATGAAATGAGTATAAAGGAAGATATACAGTATGATATAGTGAAAGATAAAATAATTGGTGTTGTAGATGATGGTCAGAATCGCACAAATGAAACAGCAAAATCAGTTTTAGTATGTATGGCAACAGGTATTACACATACTTGGAAACACGTCCTTGGGTACTGGTTTTTGGGTGCCAAACAATCTGCTATTCACTTACAGAATATTGTGTTGAATTGCATTAATGCTGCTATTGAAGCAGGATTAGTGGTAAAAACCATTATTTGTGACCAAGGCCCCCATAATCAAGGACTAGCCAGGGAATTAAAAGTATCAAAAGAGAAGCCGTACTTTTTCCACAATAACCACAAAATTTATTTTATTTATGATGTGCCCCACCTAATCAAATCCCTTAGAAACAACTTTTCTAAATACGATTTAATGTGGGATGGGAAAATTGTTAGCTGGAAGTACATCAAAACGGCTGTGGAATCACAACATCCAATCCGTCTGCGATTGCTACCTAAAATTGGATACCACCATCTTAATTTCAACAGTTTCAACAGCATGAAAGTAAAGTATGCAACACAAATTTTTAGCGATTCCATGAGCGTGGCTCTTTTGGTTATGAACCATCTTCAAATTTTGGAACAAGGTTCTGAAGCTACTTCATCTTTTATAAAAGATATAGACACTGTTTTTGATTGTCTGAACAGTATTCAGTTAAAAACAAACAAGATTAAAATGAGATATGCGATATCGGAAGATTCTCCTCATGTGAATTACATGAAAAATATTTATAAAAAATTTGAAAATGCTACCTTTATAGGAGCTAGAAGACTTAGACCTCCTTGCCTAAATGGGTGGCAAATTACCATCAATAGTGTGCTGTTACTATCAAGTGAGCTAAGAGAAGAGTATGGCATCACTAGTTTATTAACTCGCCACCTCAATCAGGATGCGCTTGAAAATTTGTTTTCTGTTGTTAGGCAGCAACATGGTTCCTGTAAAAACCCAACCGCTCAACAATTTCAAAATGGGCTTAAGCGTATGTACATTATTAGCATTTCCAAATTGTCTAGAAATTCTAATTGTGAGTCTGATTATAATGTAATGTTAACTAGTTTAAAAAACATGTCAACATATCAAAATGAATTTTATGCTGGAAATCGTATCACATGTGATGTAGCTTATAAGGAAACTACATCTATCACAGAAACTAGAATTATTGAATTACTCGAAAGTGTATCAATGTTAGACGAAAATGCTATTTATTACGTCTCAGGTTATGTTTGTCGAAAATTTTTAAAATTACACAATTGTGATATATGTAAATCTACAATTTTGGACAAAGATAAACTTCTTGTTGGTGAACATCAACTCTTTACCTATTTCCGCCAAAGTGATGCTCTAGAATATATTAAAGAAGGGTTGTTGTTTCCTTCCAATGAAGTATATCAATTACTAAAATTAATTGAAGTAATCCACAATGACAACTTCAACACTTTATTAAAAAGTACGTCCTTAACTGAAGAATTTATAAATGTCATTCAAAAGTTATCTATTCTCCCTGTAATTAAATTCTGTAATGAGGAAAGACGTATGTTATTTGTAAAAACTTTTGTAAAAATGAGAAATCATTGGGCAGCTCGTTTAGAAAATAAGAAAAGAACTAGTAAAGTAGCTAGTAATAATCAAAAATTAAGAAACATTTGTAATGAATGAATTACAGTAAAATTTTTATGAGTACATGATGTCATACAATTTTCTATACAAAAATCGTTCAAAACAAGCAAATACAACAATAATCACAAAAACTTTGTACGCGCGAAAATAAACTAAATTTTTCAAAGTGTTGTATTTCCCTTCAATTTTAAAACAGATTATCGAACGAAGATATTGGTGTCTGCACATTATGACGTCATGTAGTCCTCATAAAAATTTGACTCTATTAATTGTGTTCTATCCAAGAATGTATGGTTTGTTAACTAACAAATTTTTTGTATAATCAATTGTTGGAAATTAATTTATTGATAATAACTCATAGATTTGTAGAGCTAATGAGATGCATGAGAAGCCTTGGATACATGGCTATCCTGGCTATCAAACTGATGATAAAAACAAACGAAGCAGTAATAAATTGTTGCGTTGCTGCCACATTTGTTTTTAGTTTAAGGAGGGGTTCAATTGTCCTAAGTAATAAAAATTTCATAATCGCACTCCCATATAAAAGCCATGTTAAAATTGGACTTTGGCATGGATTTCTGGACAACTCGCTCTGATCATAGTTTTGCTCCGATCATGGAGTTTTATGTCTCAAAATGACCCTAAGAACATGCCACGGCTCATATGCTTAGTTTTAGCAAAAAGTATAATCAGTAAAGTGCGTTACTATCGCAAAGATAAAGGTAATTACTCAAAAAGTATAATGTTTCAAGCTGTCTAGGATGTATCAAAGTGACAGATACTGTTTTCTTGTGATATTTTGCGATTCTTTCAAAGTTACAATAGAAATAGCATACCCCAATGCGATATCGATAGGCATAACTGCCGTGAAGGTTCATTGGGGGTCATTTTCAGATATAAAAGTGAACAATCCGACCAATACAGTGGTCACAGCGAGTTTTCTAACAAATGAAGTCCGAGTATTTTCCAATGGCGAGTGAACTTTTGGCGTACTAGCAGGAAAATTGTCGTTCCATCACAACTCTACCTCAGGCTAAATTTCCTCGTAAATTGTTCTCATTATTCGAAAATTTCGGAATTCATCAAACAAATTCGTAGAGATTTCTTCAGTGGAATGGGCCAACGTAAACCAAGATCGGTGCGTGCAGGTGAAAGAAAGGTGGCTAAGAAGAACACCAAACTGGACAGACGTAAGAGAGCTTTGGAGGCCTTCAACGCGATAGAAATCAGGGTCAATATTAGATCGAAAAAAGTTCTTGAACCCCCCCTTAATGCACAAAACATCTTTGTGGTTTAATGTCAACATGTATTGTAAAACATAGACTTAGATTTCAGTTCTTTCATTGTTTTAATTCGTTATATTCTCTTATTAAATATAATGCATGATAAGATAAATAATTGATTCGTTTCAGTTCGAAAATATAATCAATAATAATCTTACCACTTGCTGTATTACCTACGATAATAAATGCATTATTTACACAATACATATTTTTTAAATGCTCCATTATCTAAATAATCAATGCTGGTCATAGTTAGTTCTTCAGTAAAAACTAGAGCTTAATAAGAAAGAAATGACAGGTTTTTGAATTTACCGCCAAATTACGTTTAATAAATCTAGAACGCCAAAAGCCAAATACGGGTCAAATGTTAACTATATAGTTAAATACGGGTCGCTTTTATGTACAGGTTCTTTACGAATGTTTCCAATCTTCTTCTCCCTGATCCCTGCACAGGCGCTTAGTGCTATTTGAATGTGTCCCTCGTTGCAAAACTTTTAGCAGTGTTGAAAATTCGTTTTTATTTCTTTAGAAGATAAAAATTACTTCCGCGTTAGTTGCATGGATATTAATTATAAAAACTCGTAATAATCAGTTTTTCCTTTGGAAACTTTCCCTTAAAACTTGAACATTTTAAATTCTTTATTTATTTTTCTTATTTGCTTGCCACTCGAACTACGTGATATAAATTTTTATTACTCAATAACATCTGCTCCCTAGTCTAAGTTATGTGTGTTTTCGGTCGATTACACGATTTATAAAGCTCTTTCAAGATGATTGAACATTTTAATTTACTTTGTACTAATTTCTGTTTTTTTTTATTGCAGTGGCCGAGGACACCAACAGCGATGTTGAAGTTATTCTTCGTGGGATTATTAATATCATCAGTTCAAGCGGTTGGATGTCCAACTGGATGCGTTTGTAATGATGAAACATACGTAGTGCAATGTGAAAAAAGTAAATTAGACGTTTTACCAATAACATTAAATCCCGCGATACAAAGACTCGTTTTACGAAATAATAAAATAAAAACAATAGACGCCGCGTTTCAATTTTACAAAGATCTCCAATACGTCGATCTTTCCAGTAATCACTTAATCAGCATTCCAACAAAAAGTTTTATATATCAAGAGAAGCTACAAGAGTTACATTTAAATAAAAATAAGTTATCGGGCGTTACGAACAAAACATTTCAAGGCTTAAAATCTTTAACGGTATTAAACTTACGCGAAAACTTCCTGGAGGAGTTACCGAGAGGTTTATTTACTGTACTTTCTAAATTGGAAGAGTTAAATCTCGGTCAGAATAGAATATCGAAGATTGATGCGTTAGCTTTTGACGGTCTTCTAGCGTTAAGGGTTTTATATCTTGACGATAATCAGCTAACGTCGGTTCCGACGCCATCCTTTCCACTCATGGGAAGCCTCGCCGAACTTCACGTCGGTCTCAACTCGTTTACTTTTCTTCCGGATGATGCCTTCGAGGGACTGAATAAGTTATCGGTCCTCGATTTAAGCGGCGCCGCTTTGTCAGACATCGGCAATGACGCTTTTAGAGGTTTGAATACTTTAAGAAACCTTAATTTAGCGGACAACAAATTAAGTCGAATTCCTACGAAACAGTTATCACATTTATCACGGCTCGAAGAATTAACGATCGGACAAAACGAATTTACAACAGTCGAGTCGAATTCCTTTAAGGGATTAAGTAATTTACGAAAATTAGACATTACCGGCGCTACGCATCTAGTGAATATCGAAAAAGGAGCGTTCGCCGATAATTTGAATATAGAAACAATTATTTGGCGAGTAACCGAAAATTGGAAGATATAGAGGATGGAGCTCTAGTCGGTTTACCAAATTTAAAGCATCTGATATTGAAGGAGAATGCGTTTAAAACATTTTCGGAATCCTGGTTATCCTGGAACGAATTGAGAGTATTAGAACTCACGGATAATCCTGTCAAATGTGATTGCCATATACTGTGGCTTAGCAATTTAATGGCCGTTAAAAATTTAACAACGGTGCAATGTTCATTTCCGATTCCGCTTAAGGAAAGATCTTTAAGAGCTTTGGGCGCCGACGATCTTGGATGTTCATTCAGCGATCCACGTCAGCAGGCAATTTTAGTGACGTTGTGCGTGAGTGCTGTTATACTTTTAGGGGGTCTGGGATTATTATTGTTCCGGTACCGTCAACGCGTTCGTGAAGCTGTTAAGGATTACAAATGGAATAAGCGAGCGATAAGTAGAAAAGAACACGAATATCAGAAGACATTTTCCGACGACGATTACATCATGCGATCGGCTCAACATAACATTAAGCCGATACCGGTGACGGAATTGTAGCTAGAACTAAGCGCGCCACCCTCTGGGGTATTTTGTGTGGATGGAGGCGAGGGTCGGCGTGCTAGGCCTCCACGTGGGCCAGGGGGCACACTCCCCGTCACGGGATTTACGTATATCGCTGGAGACTCTTGTAGGGCGCACTCTTTAAAAACTCCCAGAGATAACAGAAACGGTTTCTCGCGATATCCAAGTCCCATAGATATTTATCATCAACATTAACCACGGACTCGATTGTTTTATAACTGAGCAATAAATGAATCCATTCCAAAAAAATGTGATTTAAACGAAATATAAAGACTGTACAAATAGCAGCTAAAAATATATTTTTGACCCTTAGAGACATCGCCGTCAAAGTTTTGTTTTACCTACCCCAATTTCGTTTTGAAATGTGATGTATATAGGTGATTACTTACTTTGTTTATTTACCTTATGGTTATCTGTATTACTTTTTTTTTTGTTTTGTTAGTATATAACCGAAACGAGATCTATATTTGTACGATTAAAGATTAAGCAGGATTATGACCAATTACAACATTAAATCCTAAATCTTCCTATGTGTAAAAAAAAAGTAGTACTACACTAACTATAAGATATATAAACAAAGATTAAAAATATTCAGATTGTGATAGGAGGAAATGACTGCAAAATACAGTGTAATCTAATCTAGGAGTACTAACTAATTTTTGTGGTACCTTTCTCATAACGTCTGCGTATTTAGATTATTTTTAATGTGCCACTTTTTGTTCCTAGCTTACTATTTTCTAACTGTTGATCATTTAACACAGTAACCGAATTTTCTTGTGGGCAGTCTTTTGAAAAGCTGATTTTGTATTTTCAAAAATTTGAACATATTTAAATCGTTCTCTGTATATAACCTAAGTATATGCAATATTCTATATACATTTTGTAAATATTCTAAAATTTAGATATTTATTATTTTAATTTAAAAAAAGTATGTGAGATAAGTGGTTAGTTTAAATCCATTCCTTCAAGAATTGTTGTTTCTTTTACTTATATTAGTTTGTAATACTGGTTGTGATTGTTTATTAAGTTGAAAGTCTATATAGACCAGTGTTCGTACATCTTATATTGTTTGTAAATTAGGAATTGCCACTGGAATTATTATTTTTGTTTGTAACTGTTGTAGTACAATTCCTACATACAATTAAGAGCTAGTCATAGTATGTTTAAATCGAATGTGTGAGTAACAACGTATTTTCTTTATTTGTGTATAATAAAACTAAGTGCATTTTATAATTGTAAATATATATAATAATGTTTTGTACATATAACTATCAATACTAATTATTACGAATACACGAGATATTTAAACTGGTGCTTAATTGTTTAATGTGTATTTTATGTAGGGAAATTAAAAATTAATTTAGTCATCTCTTTCTATACTCATAATAGGTAAAAAAAGGCACCATTATTATTGGATACTATTCAGCAGTGTCGTAATAATAGGGTACCAGTACGGGAAAATGCCACGGTTCCCCGACCGAAGGAGCCCCCAGTTGCAGTTCGACAAATTATAAAATCATAAGAGATACCTATCGAGCGAAATTCGGTGTATGTCCATTGTATTGCTTATGATTTAAATTTGGTAGTTAATGGTGCAGTAGAGAAGAAGAAGAGTCTGGGACGTTTCGATGCGATTTTTGCTTTAAAGGTTCAGTATTTTGAAGTTCAAAAAGCGCTGATAACTTGCTGATTTATTAATTACCTATTATAAAAACTCATTTTATTTCTTCAACTTCAAGCTTCCTGTTATTTTTAACCATTCCTGTGGCTACGCGGCTAGTGCCTAGCGATCATTTTCAAAATTGAAATTGATAAAAACTTATTCAAGAAATTATATGGGACAAGAAAGGTTACGCAACTTAGCTATTCTATCAATCGAACATTCCATGGCCCGAAATTTGAATTTTGATGATGTCATTAACACTTTTGCTGAACAGAAAGCTCCAAAAAAGGAATTTTAATAGGTAATTAAAATTTTGTACAAAAACAAAAGTTGTGATTTCAGTCAAACACGCTCTTTAAATTAAAAGTGACTAGAAATCAACTACTTAATAATAAATTATATTAATATACCTAGCGTAATGATTTATTAAAAAATAAACTAACGTTGATTGAGCTTCTTTACATTGAGGAAGGGCCCTATCCGATTAATTGGCCACGGCCCTCAAACGGTATAGTTACGCCACTGCTATTCACTATGTATCCGATACATGCACATCCAGTTCCATGGCCCCAACAAGGGGGGGGGGGGGCAGACATTTGTCCTGGGGCCCGTGATCGGAAGGGGCCCGCCGTAGAGTAGGATACGATTTTTATTACTGGTTGTTGAAACGAGAAAAGAAATTTTTTATTCACTTTTATAACTAAGTAATGCATTTCTTATGAAAGAATTTGCTAATTATTAACCCCGAATAATTCAACAGAACTTAAGTAATTTAAATGTACGCCAAAAGTTCACTCGCCATTGGAAAATACTCGGACTTCATTTTTTGGGAAACTCTCTGTGACCACTGTATTGGTCGGATTGTTGACTTTTATATCTGGAAATGACCCCAATGAACCCTCACGGCAGTTATCCCTACCGATATCGCATTGGGGTATGCTATTTCTATTGTAATTTTGAAAGAATCGCAAGAAAACAGTATCTTTCACTTTGACACATCCTAGACGGCTTTAAACATTATACTTTTTGCTAAAACTGGTCATATGAGCCGTAGCATGTTCTTAGGGTCATTTTGAGACATAAAACTCCATGATCGGAGCAAAACTATGGTCAGAGCGAGTTGTCCAGAAATACATGCCAAAGTCCAATTTTAACATGGCGTTTATATGGGAGTGTGGTTATGAAATTTTGGTTACTTAGGACAATTGAACCCCTCCTTTTTCTCGCAAAATCGACGACTCTCGGGAAATTTCTCGGCCTCTCGTGAGGCTTCTCCTTTCGCCCTTCGGCAGTGGAGACTATATTTTTCAGCTGCTTTTGCTGCGGGAAGATCGTGCTCGATCATTGCCAAAATTGGTCATTAATAATTACGTTAACAACTCAACAATATAGCCCGAATTAAAAAATCCTCTAAAAATCATCTTGTTAGAAGCCCCCCCCCCTCAAGTAGTTAAAATATTATCTGGGGGCCCGCGAAAAATCGTAACCCCGGGGCCCGGTTCGGGATGTGGGTGGGGGCCATGTCCAGTTCTAAATCATCATAGAAAATGCTATGAGATGCATGTTATAGTTCAACCGATCCATAGCCTTCAAAATGTAATGATACATATGGAGATCATGCAATTCGTTTTAATGAATTCATGTAATTTATTTTTTGATTATGACGTGTTTGAATTGAGAGGTTTGGACACTTAATTCACAGTTCGGAATGTTTGCTGTCGATATCTGCAATTGTTAAGGTTATTTTTGTATGATTTCTTCACATTTGTACTAACACGAAGGCGTCGGCGTCAATGAATAAATAGTGTCAGGAAGAAGCATTTGCAATATTATCGTGCGACCGCGATGGCCTGTGCATATGGCAGATGATTGTTTCCTGTTTCACAGTGGTGTGCTGTCGCAAAAAGATACTTACTTGAAAAATAATAATAAAATATAGATTTCTACTTTTATACATTCGTATAGTACTAAGTTTTGTTTTTTTTTTACTTGTTTGGCTACAAACGGTTATTTAAAGGTAATTTATAGCAATAAAACACACTATATCAACGTGCGAAAAAAATTTTAAGCCCTTAGAAACAACACAGACGCCTATGTTTTAACCTCAAATTATGTGTTAACGAATCATGAATTCTACATAAATTAAATGATCTGAACTACTTCCATATGAAATCATGAATTGTGATTTCCACACTAATAGAATAAAAATCACCACTAATTTATCGTTAAAATGTAAATTTAAACAAAAACTAAGTATACGCCTACGCAACGACCATCAACATAACATAAACAAAGTGAGTCAAACTTGGCCTTTCATGGCCGCATTTCCGTCTCGCATTGACATATACAGCCGTCTGCTATATGCTTCTTCCTGACACTATTTATTCATTGGTCGGCGTCGTTTTATTCCATCAGCATCGCCCAAACCATCCCACAGATCAGACATGACTTTGAGGACTCTTGAAGGGGAAGCGGCCAAATATGCGTAACCATGTCTAACTTTAGGTTTCTTTAAAAATGATCTTCGTTTGGACGAGCGCCTACAGAAATTGTGGCACGCTGTCTTGTCCTCAGTGTGTCATCTACAGGGAAACAGTGCCAAAAAATGAAAATTCGAAGTAATTTTTCAGCCAAAAGCCACTATCTGCGTCTTGCGCCGTTGTCGGATTGAAGGGAAAAAAGTAGGTAGCAACAGCGTAGATTTTTCCGTTTATTTTTCAATATAGACTTCCTGATAGTACGACTCTAACTGCATGTTTTCAATATGCACATTCCCTTCATTTCTTCGTGTGATTGTAACTCTAAGAAACAGAAACTGAACGGCGTGATTACCAAACATCCTCCGCTTCACCTTATTCTGTAGGAAGTCTACTGCGTCCTTAAGGCACGTTGTCTAAGAAATCAATCATCTCTTTAATTTGTCGATCTTTTACGACTTTGCCCACTTGCTCTAGAGAAAGTCCCAAGTTTATTGTTAACGTTTAACAGTCCGACTTATTGTTGACTGTTTAACGCCAAACAAATTAGCCACATTATGCTGGCTACGACCATGGTTAACCTGAGCTATCCCTTGCGCTGCTTCATGTTCACTTAAATTGCGTTCACCATTCATATCTTCAACTGTAGCTATACTATTGTGCTTTTCACACCGAGAATTCAGTATGACTAGCATAGGCAATGCATTTTAAATGGGAGAAACCCGGGCAGCGTTGCCGTCGCTGGCATATTAGTGACAGGGCCGGCTCGCTCCAAAAGACCACAGTAATACCCCGCAGATGTTATTTATAAATTATTGTAACTTTGTAGGTACATATAGGTACACAACTTTAGCAATTATTTCCAGGTTAACACATACCTACCTACATTAGAGTGGTCAATTTCGACTTGCTACATAAGGCTCTGTAAGGCTTGATACTGAATTTTCGGTGTGAAAAGTACTTATAGACAGTCTATTTTATTAATTTTAAACAAATGAAAATCAAACTAAGCACCAATAAAATTAAACTGACCATTACTAAATACCACATACACTTATTTGCAAATTACCTTAGAAACGTCAAATGATGGCAATTGTTTTGTCAATAATAACAGATTAGATTCTAAGCTACCTAGATACACGATACACCTTTAACTGTATTGAATTTATAAAACAATTCGCGCTACTTTGGTTTTGGTGTTTCCCCTTTGCGGAGCTGTACCAAAGAGTATACTCTTTGGCTATACTTATGCGTTGAAATAGATAGGATTTAGACCTTGGTTCACCAGTTTTACTGCTTATCAATCTTGCTATGAAATTGAGAAGTGTTAAGGCTTCTTCGCACCAGGGCCTTAAGGTCTCTATTGCAATCGGATCCATCACGGATCTGTACTTGTTCCACTTATTGTTAGCTGTGACTTTGGTCGCGTATCCACAGTTCATGACAGGTAGGATGGAGCTACTGTATCTACTACGGTTGCATCCCAAACAAGGTGTTCACCGCTATTCCCAGGGGATGTGGGTCATCCCATCAACACGCTTGCCATCTTCACTGTGAAATTGCTGGTGGTTCCAAACTTGACGGAATATTAATTAATTATCTGCAGAACTCGACAGACAATGTTGTTAATTTCAGTATGTCTAGAGAAACGTCCCGCACTCTTCATGCAATTCAATCCATGTGAACCATTGGCACCTGCGGAAGTCATTTCAGTTTTTAGAAGGGGGGGGGGGGACAACTATAGAAAAAAGGAAAAACGGACCACCGCAGGCGAAATTTTGTTTAAAAAGGGGCGTGATTGTCAGTTTTATAAGTTTAACGTACTTTTTTTGGTAGTAGCAATGGTAGTAGTAATTCCAAGGGGTCAACTCCCATCCCCCCCCCCTAAATGACACCCCTGATTGGCAGACACTTTCATGACACAAATGCAGCAGTGAGGAATGCATACTTATATCACAACCTAATCTTAGACCAATCAATATCGTGAAACAATTGCTTTCCAGCGGGTTCCAACTGTTCGAGATGACTGAGCGTTCAACCAAGCACCTGATTCGTTGTTATATCGGTCCATCCTTTCAGAACTTCAATGTAAACGTCATCAGCTGTCTCATCTTTATTAAACGTGATAATTGAATCGACAAGATCTGCCATGGCGTTAGTTGAGCTCAAGAAAGCAATTTGTGCTATTTCGGAAACTTTCCGAATCCCTACATCTCTATATTGCACCGGAAGTGATGTTATCCTCGTTGGGCTTCGTGTTGGTAATTAGCTCCAATGATAACTTTATTATTTCATCGATCTCTTGCAGTTTCTTCTGATATTTTGACATGAGTGTTGTTCTTAAGGGGGGTCTCAATAGATAGTTAGGCAACACATCAAACCCCCTTAAGAGCAATGTTAAAAACGTTCTAACTTTTTATATTATTATGAAGTTACCTGAAACTTTAGAGAAACGCGTAAGACGTCAAATTAGTCCCGAAACCTTCCTAAATGCCGGAATAGAGGGTTTTTTTAAAATTTTAATTTCTATAATTTTTTATTGAATTTTTTTCCCAGTAGTGATTAAATTGGAATATTTTTATAACTGATAATATTTTTAACAAAAGCCGTATATTCAGGCATAGGTTTTTCGAAATACGAACTGTTGAAATTTTGAAAAAATTGTAGATTTATGATTTACTATTTAAAACATTATAAAAACGATAAATATTCTGATGTCAATAACATTGAAATTCCATTACAAAATATAGCAGCATGGTGTGCTCATTAAATGACCCGGGGCCACAATAATGTTCAGGTATTCCCAGGTACCTAGTTCCATTGAAACACAAACGTAATCGGATTATCGTTCCAACTATTATTTAAATTAAAATAACGAAAGTGGTATGTACCTTATGTATGCACCTCATTAAATTGTAATCTATTCGTATCAGAAAAAATTAAAATAAAACAATTAATTATTCTATTTTTTTTAATTTATTTATTTAGATATAAAAGGTATTTTTAATTATTTTTTCTGTATCAAAGAAAAAAAACAAGGTTTCTAAAATATTGTAAACAATTTGTAGAGGTGAACAAACAAAACAATTTAAAATTTGGTCATATGTACAGTTCGATCGAATATTTAAATTACATCTGCGTGAATCCACAAATTCCGGTAATAAAAACTTACAGTAAAATTCTTCTCTAATTATTACTTTCCCGTGCATATACACACATTTATATAGTGTGGTTTGGCTTGCAATGTCCAGACGATATTTCCTAAACTAATAACATTAGGAAAAAACATTTAAATTGAAAGTTATTTTTTGTGAACAAAAAAATTTTTTTTAAACAGCGGCAACAATTTTTTTTATAATTTCAAAAAGAGAAAATTTTTCTAAATTCAACAATGTATAAATTTCAAATTTTGATATGGAATTTATTTACATAATCAATAATAAATACAATGATAATACTCAATAACTTTCAATTTAAATGTTTTTCCCTAATGTTATTCTTATTAGTTTAGGAAATATCGTCTGGACATTGCAAGTCAAACCACCCTGTATACATAGGGAAGGGAAAGTAATGTAATCGAAAAAAAGTTGAACTCAAGGTTTTCATGAATCTCTACGTTTTGAGTCCTCCCGAGTTCAAAATCACCATGTTTGAAAAATGTTTGTCTGTGGTGGAGCCTAAACTACTAGACCGATTTTGATGACAATTAAAACTAAGGCTTATAAAAAAACTTCATCGGTAAAACAAGCGTTTCATCAATATCAACCCAAAGGGGCCCAAACTAGCGGCGTTATTTTGGGAGCAAACATTCAAAGTTTAACCCAAACTAATTTCCCTTGGTGTAAAACGCCAGAACTTTTACTTATAATATAATTGATAAAGATCAAAAATTTAACGTGACCAATTTATTGGTGCCCAAAATTGGTCAAAAATTAAAAATCAATTATCTCAAAATTTGTTTCTTTTTATTTTTTGAAATGTTATACATATAGTGTAGTTAACTATTGGCACTACATTTTTTTCTTTATTTCCCATTGGGGAAGGGGAATGAATGTATGAAGTTGAAAATTTTAAATATTAGAAATATTTATGACATACCCTGTATATTGTTTCAGGAGAAAATCACAAATCGTTTTTTGATTACAACTATACTAGACACTATACAACCTGTTTCAGAGTAAACGCGTTATTCTTTTTGCCACACTATGGGTACTATGTACTTTCAAAATATTTGGCACTAATATGTTTCAGGACATTTCTCTACAAGATGGTGATATCAGATTTTTAATTGAACGAATTATTTCAAAATGGCGGCTTTCAATTTTTTTTAATGGAATGCCATAATTTTTTTTTATTATTGGGATCCTAAAAACATTCTTTTTACGATAATATTTCGTTTTTCTTAAATATTCATTTCTTTCCCTATCAAAAAATAAACTAACATTTGCATCTAGTAGTAGGGCATGAATGATGAATGTTTACACTCGATGTTACTTTTGTCCAATTATCAAGTAACGGTAGACACAAAACAAACAATTAAACTTTATTTTGCAATAAATGTCTACTTTTTGAAACTCAAAACAAAAAATCAAATAAAAATTTGGTACATATTTACAAAAAATGCTGGAAGTGTTTTCCTTCTTTTTCAATACATAAATTGAAACGCCGCGTCGTCCAATAGAGCCAATAGATCGGAATGCGGAAATTAACAAAATATTGAAAGTATTTATGGGATACCTTGTACATTATTTAGCCATTTTTTACACGTAATTATATTACCTATATCTCTTTAAATTTTGGTAATGAACTAATGAGAAAATAATAGGAATTTGTTATACAATTTATTTGCTTTATGTTGATTACATGTAATTAAAGAAAAGGATGTAGTAGAGGTATCTATTTAGGTAATAGATTTGCGATAATAGTATAAAAGCGAGAGTTTTAAAAATTTCTATAAAAAATTAAAAAAATCAATTTTATTGCAAGTTACTTTAGTGTTCATATCTTCTGTAAATTAGTGAAATATGTAATAATAAAAGGTTTGCATAAATTCTTTTGAATGTTGATTTAATCCCTCATCTTGCCTGTGGCAATGTATTCAGGTAAAAGTTTCAAAAACTTTCACTCAGCTACACTAGGGAGCGCTGCGATCGGTTTATATTTCGTCAAGCTATCTATTAGGGGCCTTAAGAAATATAATTTTGCTTTGGAATTAATAAACAGTTCCGCAGCAGGTAGTAAGCGATATGAAGTTTGCAATTTTTGAGTCGGTCCGTAAACATTCGCTACCTATAATAGACACAATAGGTGTTTTCTTTTTGCATTTTGTGGTAGCTTTAAGTCAGCTCTGTCAATACACACCATTAGTTTTATAAAAATAATTTGACTCAGTTCTCAATAACCCTATTCGTTTTAAAAGCTTTATTTTAAGTTTTATATTAACCTGAGGCAGAAATGTCTGATGACGCAAGGCATTTTAATCACGTGATAATTGTGCATGTGCTCAACCCTGTGGCGATGCAAAAAGAAAACACCTTATATTTCACCAATTAAAACTGTGATAATTATTATCAGTAATGGTAAAAGTAAGAAGTGATGCGTTAATTTTGTCCAGGAGTTTATAAAGAAATATAAATTGAACGTTTCTTTTAATGAATGACAACACTATTGTTTTATTGTTTCCATTGAAAATATAAATTAATTTACACTGTGCAAATGTCTACATTACAGCTATATATTAGGAAATATTGGATACTTTACTACCCTATATTTATTAATAAGTAATAATATACATAACAATTAAAGTTATAATAACTTTTTAAACCATTACCTAAAACCCCGTATTTGATAGTGTCATTATAATTTAAATATCCCTCGTAAACTGAAACAATAGCGCCTCCATCTACACATCTAAATATAAACGTTTATACTACAGTGTTCTGCTTAGCAACGATTGTGAATATCTGTAACTGTCACAGTTACAGTTATTGACTTATGAGTTTATAGCGATGATCTCAAATTATTGCGTCGTAAAGGCAAAGTCCACTAACTTACTCGAATGCTAATTATAGTAGACAAATCATAGAAAGACTTAGTAGGTGGCAGCGGTATTAAACTGTTCACTATAAAATCTACATTATCGGCTAAATACAAACAAAAATTCTAAAATGGAAGACCTTTTAACAGAAACTGTTCCTGCTGAAGATTTAAAAGTAAGTTTATTATAATTATTTATACGTTAGTCGTTGTTTTAGAAAAGTACAAGGGATACGTACACCTGTACCGGTACCTTTTCCTACGGTGTAATTGCCATAATCTAAACTTTTAAGTACTTATGACACAGTAACAATTAAATCTAACCTTTGCCCTTATAATAAAAATTATATTGTTACAGAAATTTGAGAAAGCATATCACGAACAACTTTACAAACACGATGTCACACCGAAAGCACAATTCGAATACGCATGGTGCCTTGTACGAAGCAAATATCCGGCAGATATAAAAAAAGGAATTTTTTTATTACAGGAATTATTTAGATCGCACGAGGAAGGTCAAAGAGATTATTTATTCTATTTAGCGATCGGTAATGCGAGAATAAAAGAGTATACGAAGGCCTTAAAGTATGTACGTTCCTTTTTAAATATCGAACCGGGTAATTCGCAAGTGATGGCGTTAGAGACGACCATCAAGAAGAAAATGGAAAAGGAGGGACTTGTGGGAATGGCGGTCGCGACCGGAGTTGTACTAGCTATAGGTGCAGCTGTCGGTTTAGGAATATCTGTTTTGAGTAAAAAAACTTAATAGTAGACCAATGTAATTATTATCTGAGGCCACCCCTATAACCACTTATTGTTATTTATTATTTGTTTAAAAGGCCATGAATATTTATTATCAAATTCTTTGTATTTGTTACAATGTAGATGTGACGATAAACATAAGATGTGATTTATTTATCCGTAACTAGAGTTCCTCTCGGTTTTTGTTAAACCGAATAGGAGCAATGTGAAATGGCAATTTATATATCGGTTTGTAACCTTTTGTATCAATAATTTCATTTAGTTTGTATTAAACTTTTCAGTTGCACGAAATTTTCTTAGAGATCAATTTTGTTTTTTTTCTTTTCCCACTTACGTTAATGTTGCTTGTAGAAAACCAAAATGTATTTTGACAATAAAATGTAAAATCGAATATTTTATATTTGATTCATATTTTATTTTATTTATTGATTCTTCAGCTTCATAAAGTTGTTACCCAATTAACCAGCGAAGCAGTTTAGTAACAAACTATTAATCTCCTAAACTATTTTGTTGTTTGTTGTCCAGCAGTTGAAGAGCCTGTTGCATTGACGTGAAGAGGTGAAGTCTAGCTTCATGCTTTCCAGCAAACCTCTTGATTTCTTTAATGGCTGGAGTGTGAAGATCCGAATTTTCTAACATACCATCCTTCTGCAGTGGGAACTTTATGTTATTATTGTTGTCCACCTGGTAAGAATTTATAGGGGCTGTATCGCCTTTACTTACCAAAACAATGGAAAGAGATAAAAATTGTTTTTATCCTCAAACCAAAATTCCACACCTAAATCATATCGTCCAATCAGTCTAATACCTTTTTTCCTTAAAACACTTGAAAGATTGTGCGACAGGCATCCAAGGGATACAGCGCATGTACGATTCCCTCTGCACCCTAATCAAAATGCATACCTCCTACTCTCCACTCTCCAGGAAGATCCACAGAATCACCCCAACATTCGGTCGTGGGGAGGATTAAGAGATATAAACAGTTCACTCTGGGAGTAGGTACCTATTCGTAGACATAAAAGGGGCGTTTGACGAAACAATGGAAGCTGCATTACGCCACCATGGTGTAGCTGTGGTCGTACGAAGTTGGATTGTGCAGCTGCTGAAACTCAGGGCAGTGCATATCAGCGTAGGCGACATAAGGGCATAACGGTACGTGAGGTGCACATCAGTATAGTGAGAGGATGCCTCGAAGGTGGGGTGCTGTCACCACTTTGTGGAACTTAACTGTAAAAAGCCTGCTCTGTCGTCTCCAACGACAGCGGCTATGCGGATGATCTATCCATTCTAATAACCGACTAGTCTCAGGCTACTCTGTGCAGTCTTATGGAATCCAGCCGTCAGAGTAACCGATGAATGGTTTAAGGTTAAGTTCAAAAACCCGACAAAAACGGAGGTAGTTCTCTCCACAAGGAAAAGAAAGATTGAGGGCCTTCCAGCTCCTCTACTCTTCCAAAAAACCTCCAGTTTTCAGAGTCAGTGAAGTATACCTAGGTGTTACACACGACAATTACAAACTGAACTGGAGTAAGCACATCCAGCGTAAAGCGGAAAACTCAAATATTAGGGCCCTCTCTCAATGTCACCGCGCAATTGGAAGACTGTGGGGTCCATCTCCAAAGGTTGTCCTGTGGCTGTGATTAGACCTATGTTCTGTTACGGAGCAATTGTCTGGTGGCCTAGAATCAGACTTTATATAGCACTTCTTAATCTTAATCACGGGCAAAGATAAGCGTGCCTTGCGTACACGGACGCAACGCGAACAACCCCCACAGCCGTCATGATATACCTATACCCTCCTGGGTCTGCCTCCACTCGATTTTTTTTTGTACTTAAATATAGACAATAATATTATTACTGCCGCGCTGGCAGCCTTGCGTCTGAAAAATAAAGGGTTGCTGAACAACAGAGGTATTGTTGAGGTCGGTCACTCTCGAATTCTGGGCGAGGCAGTCAAGCGACTACCTATACTAGAAGGACGATCTATACTAGGGAAAAACTACCGCATCTTCTCTGATGCGGAAGTAACATCCCAAACCAGACATACCTACCTATATCCATCTTCACGGACGGATCTACAACAATGGAAGGAACAGGCATCGGAATCTATTCCAAAGAACTGAACTTACATGTATCAGTCAACCACTAGGCAAAATTTCTTTCAGGCAGAACTAGCAGCTGCAGAAATAACGCTTAGTGCAAAACAATTCTTATGCAGAGTAGCATAAAGAATAAAATTATCATAATTTTCAGCGACAGCAGACCCGCTCTTTAGGCACTAGGTCAATACAAAATCACCTCTAATAGGCTGGTTTTCGAGTGTCACCAAGTACTATAGAGCAAGTGACAAACAGCAATGCCCTTGAGCTCGTATGGGTTAAAGGGCATGCTGGAACAACAGGTAATAATGAAAAAGCCGATAAGTTGGCCTGACTGGCCTCAAAACAACTGTTTTATGGTCCAGGGCCGGCGTTTTCACTTACAGTATTAACTGTAAACAACTTAATAATAACTCAAAACACCCCAAGCCCAACACTAGGCTAGATGGAACTTGAAGCCAGACCGCCGTCTCGCGAGAGAGGCCTTCAGAGGACCATTTCTCTAGCCTGGCGCGTTTTTGCACAGGGCTATCCAGAGAGAACCTACGGATACTTGTGGGCATACTTTCTGGGCACTGTAAACTAAACTAGCACATGAAACGTATGAACTTTCCCAAATTACCATCACATCACGTAAATAAGAAGCAAGAAGAAGGCACGGCACAACACAATTGTGGCGTTCGCGCTCTGTTATACAGTATACCGACAACGTACCTACTTTCCAAATTAAAGTTTTATTACGAGCTAACAACTTTCAGCTGAATGAAACTTCAAAAGCAAATTTTCAGTTACGTAAATGAAGCATCCAACGAAAAGTTCCATTTAAATAAATGCATCCTCGCAAAAACTTCATTCACATCTATTGTTATTTGTTGTGCATAGGTTATCTGTTGTGCTAAATTTTGTGAATTTATCTTGTTATCTGTTGTGCACCACCTATCTGTTGTGCTTTTTTTGCGTATCTATTTTGTTATCTGTTGCGCATCGATTATCTGTTGTGCTAAATTTTGTGTATTTTTTCGTTATCTGTTGTGCACGGGTTATCTGTTGTGCTCATTTTATAAAATTATTTTATTATCTGTTGTGTACCGATTATCTGTTGTGCTAACTTTTGTGTACTCATTTTGTTATCTGTTGTGCATCGATTGTTTGTTGTGCTAAATTTTGTGAATTTTTCCATTATCTGTTGTGCACCGGTTATCAGTTGTGCTCCTTTTATGAACTTATTTTGTTATCTGTTGTGCATCGATTATCTGTTGTGCTAAATTTTGTGTATTTATTTCGTTATCTGTTGTGCACCGGTTATCTGTTGTGATAATTTTGGAGTATTTTCCGTTATCTGTTGTGCACGGGTTATCTGTTGTGCCCATTTTATAAACTTATTTTGTTATCTGTTGTGTACCGATTATCTATTGTGCTAAATTTTGTGTGTTTTTTCGTTATCTGTTGTGCACGGGTTATCTGCGCTGTGCTCCTTTTATAAACTTATTTTGTTATATGTGGTGCATCGATTATCTGTTGTGCCAAATTTTCTGTATTTTTTCATTATCTGTTGTGCACCGATTATTTGTTTTGCTAAGTTTTGTGCATTTTTTTTGTTATCTGTTGTGCACGGGTTATCTGTTGCGCTCCTTTTATGAACTTATTTTGTTATCTGTTGTGCATCGATTATCTGTTGGGCTAAATTTTGTGTATTTATTTCGTTATCTGTTGTGCTGAATTTTGTGTGTTTTTCGTTTTCTGTTGTGCACGGGTTATCTGTTGTGCATCGATTGTTTGTTGTGCTAAATTTTGTGTATTTTTTCATTATCTGTTGTGCACCGGTTATCTGTTGTGCTCGTTTTAGGAACTTAATTTGTTATCTGTTGTGCATCGATTATCTGTTGTGCTAAATTTTGTGTATTTATTTCGTTATCTGTTGTGCACCGGTTATCTGTTGTGCTAAGTTTGGTGTATTTTTCATTATCTGTTGTGCACGGGTTATCTGTTGTGCCCATTTTATAAACTTATTTTGGTATCTGTTGTGTACCGATTATCTGTTGTGCTAAATTTTGTGTATTTTTTCGTTATTTGTTGTGCACGGGTTATCTATTGCGTTTGTTCTACAAACTTATTTTGTTATCTGTTGTGCTAAATTTTGTGTATTTTTTCATTATCTGTTGTGCGCCGGTTATTTGTTGTGCTAAATTTTGTGCATTTTTTCGATATATGTTGTGCACGGGTTATCTGTTGTGTTCCTTTTATGAACTTATTTTGTTATCTGTTGTGCATCGATTATCTGTTGGTCTAAATTTTGTGTATCTATTTCGTTATCTGTTGTACACCGGTTATCTGTTGTGCTAAATTTGGTGTGCTTTTCGTTATCTGTTGTGCACGGGTTATCTGCTGTGCTCTTTTTATAAACTTATTTTGTTATCTGTTGTGTACCGATTATCTATTGTGCTAAAATTTGTGTATTTTTTCGTCATCTGTTGTGCACGGGTTATCTGCGTTGTGCTCCTTTTATGAACTTATTTTGTTATATGTTGTGCATCGATTATCTGTTGTGCCAAATTTTCTGTATTTTTCGTTATCTGTTGTGCAGCGGTTATTTGTTGTGCTAAATTTTGTGTGTTTTTCGTTATCTGTTGTGCACGGGTTATCTGTTGTGCTCCTTTTATGAACTTATTTTGTTATCTATTGTGTACCGATTATCTGTTGTGCTAAATTTTGTGTATTTATTTCGTTATCGGTTGTGCACGGGTTATCTGTTGTACCCCTTTTATGTTCTTATCTTGTTATCTGTTGTGCACCGGTTATCTGTTGCGCTAAATTTTGTGAATTTATCTTGTTATCTGTTGTGCACAGCTTATCTATTATGCTAATTTTTTTGTATTTACTTTGTTATCTGCTGTGCTAAATTTTGTGTAATTACTTTGTTATCTGTTGTACTGAATTTTGTGTATTTATTTTGTTATCTGTTGTGCACCGCTTAACTGTTGTGCCTTTTTTGCTATCTATTTTGTTATCTGTTGTGTACCGGTTATCTGGTGTGCTAAATTTTGTGTATTTATCTGTTGTACTTCTTTTTGCGTACCTATTTTGTTATCTGTTGTGCTAAATTGTGTGTATTTATTTTGTTATCTGTTGTGCACAAAAGGTGACCCTCTTGTGGACGATCTGCACTTTTACAAGCACAATATTATTCTATATTTCGTCTGGTATCAACCGCTCTTTGGTATCTTACCAATCGGACCTTCCACCAAGACCTATGGATTTCATATGTTTGCAGCAAATTTCACAGACTAGAAACTTCCTACCAATATATCCTCGTGGGGCACGAAAACGAACTCGATCAAGAAGACGGCATCGCCAATGGCCACATCAACCCAACCAAGGGTAAGCTTCCTATTTGGGAGTATCATCAATTGATGGTCCTTCCTCAAGTCATCTTCATTATCATAGTATTTGCTTATTATTTGCTTAAGATTGTATACTTAGAGTAGATTGTAAATATGCACTCTTAATAATAATTTAAAAAGGTATATTATTCTATCTACTCTTAATGGGCCTGTTTTGTACTTTCTGTTGCAGTTACCCTGAGGTGCTCACATACTTTTATATGTACAGTAGGTATTCAGTAGCAAAATATGACCACTCGTAAAGCAGAAACTTTTTTACGTAAATTCATTTAGCAAAGTGAATATAACTATACAAATAATTTTGACTGCAAAAAGAATGCTATTATTAAATTGGTCAGATGAGAAATATAAATTCAGTACAGTTTTCTTGGCAGTGCAGTCACTACAAATATCTGTGTATTAATATTAAATTATTTTAAACGTTTGTACGATGATAACAATAACAATAATAATAAATAATTAACTATCACTAGGAATAAGTCTCGATGATGTAATTAATCCATCCTAAGTAATTAAACACCATTGTGTAGATGCCATATTTATTACGTCTTCCACAGCCATCTCCAAAGCTTGTTATTCCTTGGATTGTGTATTTGTTAGGCTTAGTTCCATTTCTTGATGGGCACATAAGTCCACCACCACTATCACCAGCACAGGTGTCGGCGATACCAGACGCCCAACCCGCGCAAAACATATTTGCCGTTAAAAAGTATTTCTTGTAAGACTTTAAGCAGATTGACCAAGGCACCACAGGTATCTACAAAAAGAAACAGATTACAAACCTATAGATCGCGCTACAAATTTTACCTTCGCCTCGTGTAGCACTGATGAACCGTACTCATCGCTACTATTCAGTTTACCCCACCCCATAATTGAGCACAATTCTTCGGATTCCGGTTGTGTAGTGGGTAGACAAATTGGTGTTAAATTAATAGATTTTGGTAATCGAAGAAGTGCAATATCGTTATCGACCGTTTGATGGTTAAAACGTGGATGTAAGTAAATTTTTTGTACGGATACTTCTAATTCACGCCCATCGACGCTACTTAAATCGTGTTCGTTTAGACGAACTCGTAAATAGCTTCTTACGCAATGACCGGCAGTTAGGATCCATCGTGGAGCTATTAGTGTGCCGGCACAAAATACTTCCTAGAATAAAAATGGTAACATTACCGACAAATTTAACGTCCCTCGTATACATTTCGTATCACGATTTTAAACGAAGATTTATAAACACGGAAGGGAGACGGTCAGTTGTAGTGTATACTCAGTAATTGGGAAAAAATAAATAAATTGTGCTCCCATTGGGTTCCCAAACCCCCAACGAAGGGCCACAAAGAAAGGAGATTTTATGATCTTTTCGACTTGTTACCACGAGGAAGGATGAGCCAAATCGTCACAGCAGTTAAAGAATGGAGAGCAGACAAAAGTGATGGGGTACGGAGTAGAGATATGGGGAGTGAGGGAAAGGTGGAAGAGTTGGTAAGAAGAGATAAGGATGTGCAAGGCCAAGAAAGGAGAGCGAGGATAGGTGAGGAGAGGTATAATGAGGGATATCGGGAGATTACGGTAGAAGGCAAGGCCGAGTACCTGTTGGGGCATATATGGGACTGAAGGAAAATTGTGGCGAGATTTAGGTGCGGGAATGAGGAGAGAGTTTTTTGAGAATTATTTTTGAAATAATATTACGACCAAAATAATACCTTAGAGCTCAATCTATTACAGTATTCAAGTAAGTATTCGAAAGAGCCGCCAGAAAAGAAGCTGCCCGCCAAAGAAATTTTCAAATTTAGAAAGAGAATAATGGCAAAATGTTTCGACTGAAAGAAAATTTAATATGGGAATGGTACATAAATGCGGATGGTGTCAAAATCACCTATTACCTTTGATTAATGCATTTATAAAGAAATTAAGGTCAAATTCAGCATCTGGCATTATCTCCTTGCCAAAAAATTGTTTACCACCTACCCAAAGTCCAGGAATTATTTTGTCAACAAACTCGTGGTTCATTGATTGCGTTATTATATAAAAGTAAAAACTCGACCTTGATGTAGGTAGGTACCTGTCAAAAAGCCAATAAGTGAAATTACCTACTCTGTATCTGTTGATAACAGCAACATGCCAAGGCCATTTGTATTTTTTAGCTTCTTTTCCACCTATAATCTTTAACATTTTCGTTTTCTTACGTGGTTTACCACATTTTGGCTGTTTAAGACTGTGTTGTTCATCGGGACTTTGAACTCGTGGTTTTTTATTGTACTCGTATTTTGTCGTTTCTAAAATTTGACAAATTAAATTAGGTAAGCGTTAAGTTTAGTAGACGTAAATAACCTATTCGTCTATTATTCACATCCATTAAATCTAAGACATACTGCTCGCATTTGGTATCATCATGGTAACAATACGCTCCTTGCTTTTGACGCTTTTTTTTCTTACATTTTTCCTGTTTTTTACACATTCTGTACCTATACGTTCGACATTGTTGATTACATTTCGACCATTTTGACCATTTACTCCATGTACGTCCCTGTGACGTTCCTCCTTTTTTCAGATCGTCCTAAAATATCATATTTCAGAGTGCCAAATAAAAATAAATAGGAACGGATCTTGTGTAGGTAATTACAAAAACGTTAGTCTAATAATACATTTTGCCACATTATTGCTCTTATTTATTTTGGCAAAATTAAAACAAAACTTACGTCAATATGAATAATTCTAAAATCGCCATCTATTTTCCCTCTCCTTCTTCTTTTACATCGTTTTTTTGGACACGGTCTTTCTTCGTACATTTTTGATTGTTTACATTTAGGGCTGATGCACTTTTTCATACGTCTTTGTAGGCAATCCTCGCATCTTGACCAAGGTGACCACTTTGTAAATAGAGGATTTTTGCCAATTCTTTCATCTTGATTTATATTCGTAATTTCGTTTCTAATATTGTGTCTTGAATTATCACTTTCAAATTCTGTGCTTAAATCTTGCCTAAGTACATGCCTAAATCGCGAAGGGACCTGTAACAAAAAAAAACTATGTTAATATCCTTCGTATGATATTTATCTTTTGCTTTAATTAAAAAAAAATGAAATTTATTGTAAAAACATGTTTTATGTGTTATAAATTGTGGACATCCTGTCTTAAATCTTAAACCGACCTATTTTTCGATGTGATATGTCAAGTTTGGCCTAATTTTTGTGCAAAATAATGTCCCATCTAAACGATAAAATTAGTCAGATGCGTTCAATATTAGGTAATTATTTTTAATTTTTCCGCCTCTAAAGACTTGAACAATTTTCTAGATTAGGTTTCATGACTGGTGGTATCATAATTGAAGAAGGAAATGGATGAAAGAGATAGATACTATTCCAAAAAATAAGATATGAAAATAAGCGTGAAATTTGTTGTAAAATTTGTGATGATAATGAATGGTTCTGTAAATATTTAATATTTTCTATTGCATAGTTGTTTAGCCCGAAAAAATTCCAAGTGGTTAACCTTGCTTTTTTGGCAAAAAAGTGAAGAAATTTTTTATTCGAAAAAAGTGCAGAATATGTTAGTTTACTTGATAAAAGATAGTTTAAAGTAGAAAAAGTGTGCGAGGTGCACCTATAAGTGTCTCATTTGTACGATAATGGAGCATATTACTTTACACTCAGGGGTGGGCATTCACAAAATACTTGTATTGAAAATACAGTATTTGAAATACGTTTGTATTTTGTATTTGATGATTTTTCCCTAAAGCATTTTGTATTTTGTATTTCAAATACTCTCTTATGAGTATTTTGCATTTGAAATAGGTACATTTCTAGCAATATTTTGTATTTTGAATCTGAAATACGTTAGTGCATGTATTTTGCCCAGCCCTGTATTACACTATAGGTATGGTTCCATCAACTGATAGATCGTAGTTTATTAATAAACAAACATTTTGTGACTTTTTTTAATGCTAAGTCAGACGTCAAGAATATTTAAAAGATCCGCATCCTTACAAAAAATTGAGACGCCAAAGTTTCTATAGTTATAGATTGGTATGTAATTACTTAAGTGTAATGAGAGGTTTGTAGTTCAACTTAACGGTAGTAAGTAACATTTTAATTTTGCTTCATCACCTTACATAATTATTACTCTTCGATTCATATTTGTGCAAAAAGTAGGTACATGAGGATAAACAAAATTAGTTTCAATGTTAAGTCTTGCCTCTTGTTGAGTTAATAAATAATCGGTACCTATGTCGTGAATAGCAATTTATGCGCTACAAATTTTTTCAAATTTCCCATTAGAACTTATACGAATACGGTGCGGCGACTAACAGTAAGTATCAAAATCGTTACCTTGTGTGTTTAACAGGTTACATGTATTTGTATCTATTTGTATTTGTAATTTGCCTCCATTTTGATTCTTTAATAGACATATTAACGAACGCGACGTCATCATCTGCGATGTCCTTATGACCATTTTACGAAAATTTTTAGTTTGGCAATGTTTTTAATGCGGAATTATCTTGTCATGCATAACAAAATATGTCAAGAACATTCTGCTTAGGATTAATCCGGAATCCGGGAGCAAATTTGCTACCGTATTTTCGGCAAGTTCGCGTATTTCAGGGATTATCTTCCAAATTAGTGTTTTGTAACAGAACTAAAGTAAAAAAATTTGTTTAAAAGTGGCATAAAAAGGACAAGTTATAAAAAAATAGTATAAAAAACACGTCTCGTAATACCTTGAAGCACTCATTCTTTAAAATAATTCGTCGCTACGCCACTCGTTTTTTAACTTTCTTTTTCCTACATGCAAGCTACAGCACATTTTGTTTTATAAAAGGGTGAAGCCAAAACATAATAGGGTATCAGCTGAGGAAGGCCCCTCCTTAATCTTTAAAATTCAATCTCTGCCCTGCCTCTGCAAAAGCGTGTTTGATACGTGTGGCAAAGGCAGGCCGGACATATCTTTTACCACCGAAGAATGGAAGAAATGTATTTCACTTTAATACTGAGTGTTAATGTTATTCAAATGGTGAAATTGTATGTAACAAATATGCCAGGGGTGGGAATGGACAGACACAGCCCCTATTAGAAGGCCCTGTGTCCGTTATCAAAATATCTCATTTGTACGATAATGGAAGAAGGGGCTCTGCGAAGGGACCCTCTATTTAGATCTTTAAAGAGCGATATCTCCGAAACGGTGCGACTTAGAATGGAACGGATTGGAATTATTTAATTGGCGTGTAATGATCTAAAAGAAACGACCTTTACTTGGTCGAATTTCGGGAGTTCGTTTTTTAGCCAGAAAAAATACCAAGGGGTTTTGTGGCCAAAAAGTGAAGAAATTTTTTATTCGAAAAAAGTGCAGAATATGTTAGTTTACTTCATAAAAGATAGTTTAAAGTAGAAAAAATGTACCAAGTCCACCTATAAGTGTCTCATTTGTACGATAATGGTGGAAAGGGCTCTGCGAAGGGACCCTCTATATAGATCTTTAAAGAGCGATATCTCCGAAACGGTGCGACTTAGAATGGAACGGATTGGAATTATTTAATTGGCGTGTAATGATCTAAAAGAAACGACCTTTACTTGGTCGAATTTCGAGAGTTCGTTTTTTAGCCAGAAAAAATACCAAGGGGTTAACCTTGCTTTTTTGGCCAAAAAGTGAAGAAATTTTTTATTCGAAAAAAGTGCAGAATATGTTAGTTTACTTCATACAAGATAGTTTAAAATAGAAAAAGTGTACCAAGTCCACCTATAAGTGTCTCATTTGTACGATAATGGTGGAAAGGGCTCTGCAAAGGGACCCTCTATTTAGATCTTTAAAGAGCGATATCTCCGAAACGGTGCGACTTAGAATGGAACGGATTGGAATTGTTTAATTGGCGTGTAATGATCTAAAAGAAACCACCTTTATTTGGTCGAATTTCGAGAGTTCGTTTTTTAGCCAGAAAAAATACCAAGGGGTTAACCTAGCTTTTTTGGCCAAAAAGTGAAGAAATTTTTTATTCGAAAAAAGTGCAGAATATGTTAGTTTACTTCATAAAAGATAGTTTAAAGCAGAAAAAGTGTACCAAGTCCACCTATAAGTGTCTCATTTGTACGATAATGGTGGAAAGGGCTCTGCGAAGGGACCCTCTATTTAGATCTTTAAAGAGCGATATCTCCGAAACGGTGCCACTTAGAATGGAACGGATTGGAATTGTTTAATTGGCGTGTAATGATCTAAAAGAAACGACCTTTATTTGGTCGAATTTCGAGAGTTCGTTTTTTAGCCAGAAAAAATACCAAGGGGTTAACCTTGCTTTTTTGGCCAAAAAGTGAAGAAATTTTTTATTCGAAAAAAGTGCAGAATATGTTAGTTTACTTCATACAAGATAGTTTAAAATAGAAAAAGTGTACCAAGTCCACCTATAAGTGTCTCATTTGTACGATAATGGTGGAAAGGGCTCTGCGAAGGGACCCTCTATTTAGATCTTTAAAGAGCGATATCTCCGAAACGGTGCGACTTAGAATGGAACGGATTGGAATTATTTAATTGGCGTGTAATGATCTAAAAGAAACGACCTTTACTTGGTCGAATTTCGGGAGTTCGTTTTTTAGCCAGAAAAAATACCAAGGGGTTAACCTTGCTTTTTTGGCCAAAAAGTGAAGAAATTTTTTATTCGAAAAAAGTGCAGAATATGTTAGTTTACTTCATAAAAGATAGTTTAAAGCAGACTGGTTGTCACTTTGTTTATACGGATATAATTAAAACATTGTTCGCCAAACAATTGAAAGAAGGAAATATTAATCCGAAAACTGTATCACACGCGTACTGCGGAAGCGGAATCTCCGGCAGTTATTATATTATTATATTTATTATATTAAACTTTGTAATTGATCTTGAGCAATGAAAATTTATTATTAGAGTAAAGTAGCCGATTGTGGAATAGGTTGCCGAATGTGGAATATCCCTGTTTTGGGGAAACTATATGCCCCATCTATATTCCAATAGTGTAGTTATATACTACTTGAAGTACCTTTACTTGTAATGTAAACTGCAAACCAGAATTTATTCCTAACCTAAAATTTTTCTTACAAACGTCATTTTATTGTGGTGCGACTTTTTTGAGGTGAGTGCATAAACGTTTTGTTTTGATAAATATCACAAGTATCTTTCATTGACAATTTTGGGTGTTGATAAGGTAATAAATGTTTGTATGTACCCTATGATTAATTTTGATGAAAAATTTGTTGTTAAGAATTTGCAACTGTTTAAAGTAAAATATTGATTAGCCTGTATTGTGGAATACTAAAGGGTATTTGAATGTGTAATATACCTACATCCGACGTTTCTGTTCAGGATGACTCTGATGGTGAACATTTTTCCGAGAAAATGCAACCAAATGAACCCCCCCCCCCCCATGTGCCTGTTTTGTGACCAAAGATTTGCAAATGATACTCGAGGAGAAATATGGATCATGTGCGCAATGTGCCAATGTTGGGCACATGAGGAATGTGCCGGGGCAAAAAAGGAGCCATACATTTGTGATTTTTGTACTAGATAAATCAGTTTAAATCTAGATATTTTTTATTTCGCTTTGTTTTTTAAAATTATGTTTATTTCTGTATTTAAAAATTACCTTTGTTATTTTGTTAACCTTCATTGAGGAATAAAGTTTTATTTTCATTATTAACAAATATAAACACAATATTTATTTCTAACATTGAAATTAGTCCTATCCCACTTTAGAGTATACTGGTATTCCACATTTCAGACCCATTTTTTGAGTTCAGTAAAAGTCATTTCTTGTAATTTTTTCTTTTTTAACAAGTTTACGTCATTCAATTTGTCTAAACTTTTGGTCACAAATTAACAACCCCTTAGTTCATCCATACCCAAAACGACATAAATTAGAATTATTATTTTCATTTTTTTTCCCCATTAAAACAAAATGGTATTCCACAATCGGCTACTTTACTTAAAATCATGGAAAAGCTGACGCAGACGTTCCCATTTTTCAATAAATAACCTGATGCTTATGGAAAACAGAGAGAACCAAAGATTAATTAGCTATCAACAATTTATTTTGTTTAGTCGATTTAAAGTAAAATTTCAAAATTCAATTCTTATTTTGTAATTCACTGTTGCGTTTTGAAATTTTTATGAGCTCTGAAATATAATAAAATCATAAATAGCGCAGTTGATAATAACTGTTTTTCCCTTAACCAAAACATCGGTAGTAAGTTATGGTAATTACGTCTCCACAAATATAGGTACATCATCACACTATACCTATAATTGCTACTGACGCACAACTCTCAAATAATTGTCCTTGTTCATTTTTTAAATCGATTAACTCATATATCTAAAAAAGGAACGGTTTGGCGAAAATTTATTAGGTTGCCCTTGACATCAACATTGGAAATTCATATGAAAATTACAACGGAAAAAATGCATCCGGCGACTTTTAATGCTCTTGTGTAACAAAATACTAATTGCGCTACTTGTTTTTTAACGTTAAATATTGGAAGCGACATAACTGGTCGTGTCCCAATCAGTTTAAAATGAAAGATTTACTAAGCAAATTGTAATTAGAACACCTTGAACCCGCAAAAAGCCACTTGACGATTCGTGCAAAACGGAATTCGCTCAAAACAGTTATCTGCATTATTAAGATTATACAGAATTCGCCGTTAATAACTTTGAGATTTTCCACAAAGTGATATACAAGCTAATTAATAAATTAAACAATAACACCATTAAAATTATTTTTGTACTACGACCTACTGCGAGAAATTTTAAATCTGTCGATATCCTTGAGTTACATAATCAATTCCTACATTGATGAGGATGTTGTTTAACTACTGTTTACGTTTCCATTGTAAGTGTTTTCTTGTTCTCTCGATAGTGTTGTCCCTTACCGCTTCAAGGATTGAAGGGTTGTTGTCAGATCATCGTCTCTGTTGACAAAATCCATTCGCGCAGTAGAAAGGTACCACTTGCAGTTAAAAAGGGTGGGCGCCACTACTTCAGGTAGGTACTAATTAAAAATACAAAAAATTTGAAGAACACGATTATCACCGTCGTGATTGTAGTCATTGTAGTCTTACACAATGTATAGATTGATGATCCAAGAAGAGTATCTTTTGGATGTGTATTATTATTATTATTATTATTATTATTATTATTATGAGTGACACCGCCATTTCTGCTAGGTACGAAAAAAAGATAAAGTAATCCACTGCCTTTGAAGGTAAGCAACTGTTACTCAAAATTAACGACTTCGGACTAAGTTACCAGAACCAAGTTCACGTATCCTTCGACACATCCGATTTGAGCGACTCAAACTATGTGAGGCAAAACAAATGAAAAGCTGCTACCTCCAAAAGAAGGCTCCCTCTCTTGCTACCAAAACTCAAGGAAACTCTTTCAACATGAAAATTTCGAGAATTTGGTAGAATATTTACCAAAACGCAAACTGTCATCGATAATTATAGGTACACAGGTGGGGAACAGCTTTCTCTTTCTTTGTGTAGATATTTTTGCTATCCCACCACATATAATAATAATAATGTTTATTGACCTTAACAAAATACATTTTTGCGCGGTCAATAGGAAGCAATAAGCAAAGTTGGTTCTCATTGCATCCCATTAACATTTATAGATATCCTTCCTACAATACCTAATTTATTTTCTTACGTTTAACTTAAAATTATGTAAATAAGAGAGAAAAACTCAAAACCTCCCCTTAAAAACAGGTATATTGAGGTGAAGAGGATGTGGGTGAAGGATGATGTTATTTTTTTAAATATAAAGTACCGAAGTACTAAAACTGACGCCTATCCAAAACGCTTTTTTTGGATTGATCCCTATGTCTCCCATCAATTTCCGAAAAGAATTCAATATTATAAAACAAGTTGCTTCCAACCCCATTAGTATGGTGGATAAATTGTTTCATAGAATCAAGCGTTCTACTAACCTCTCTCACCTTAACTCTCCCAACGATAATTTACAATATAGATCACTGACCTTTTACCCTTAGATTTCCCACACCCTCAAAAACATATTCAAAAGACATCATATTTGTATTTCTTTTTCGTCCAAAAATACTTTTAGAACTACCCTCAACAAAGATCGTATCGACATTCTGGACAAGTCTGGTATTTAAAAACTTTTCTGCCAGTCTTGTCCTGTATTTTATCTGGGCCAAACTGGGAGGTCTTTACAAACTCGCTTCAAAGAACATTTTTTAGCTATCAAAAATAACAACCTTACTCACAAATCCACCTTTGCGGAACACATCCTTAATACTGGTCACTCCTTTGATCCCTCTATTAACTTCAAAACCATTCATATGAGAAAAAAAGGCTTTTACTTAATGTTTTAGAAAATGTTGAAATCTCCAAATCAAAAAATGACCCGAATTTACATAACGAAATTATTAACTTTCGTCAGGACTACATTTTTTCAATTTTTTTGTAAGTTTTTTTAAATTCTGATTTACCCTGTAATTTTTACTAAATTTTAAGCACCATCTAGTTTACACCTTTTAAAACCTGTTAATTCTTTGTGTCACAGTTATTGTTCCTGTTTAATTTATTATTCTTAGTCTAGTTTTATCCAGGGTAATAATCATGTGTTTTCAAATTTTTTTAGTTCTCTTTAGGGGATTATTGGTTTAAATTATTTGTTTTTACGTTTTACTTGTTTTTTCCCCTTCAGGTAAGTCGACAAAGGTTGGCACGTTTTATAACCTAAATTGTTATTTTTTCAGAACAAAAGTATGTATTTTTATAGTCACAAAATTTAATGTATTCATGCATCTTCACTTAGTCCATTATTTACTCATGGTGAGTTGCCTAGTGTTAAGTATTTGATATTAATTTATTCTTTGCGGCCCTTTTAACTTTTGTAATCCATAGTTGGCTTGATAATGATGCCAGTAAGGCGTCGAAACATGTTGCCATTACCCTTTTATAAACTTCAATTCAAATTTTTTCACTTCTCATTACTTTTTTGATCGAGACGGCTAGTCACAGTAGGCTATCATTGGATAAGCTGTGTCAGCGTCCACTTATGTTAACATTTTACCCTGGCGTTTTGAATAGGCGTCAGTTTTAGTACTTCGGTACTTTATATTTAAAAAAATAACTGCATCCTTCACCCACGTCATCTTTACCTCAATATACTGTTTTTAAGGGGAGGCTTTGAGTTTCTCTCTGTTATTTACCTTCAACCCCCTTTTTGAGTTTACAAACCACTATAATATTTAACTTGTGTACAATATTGTACCTATAATACTTATTGAACAGAAATGCGCCTAAGTATTGAAAAGAACCTTTAGTTTTCTTTGCCCATGTTCGCGTTTCATAAAATCGATAGTACAATACAAATAGGCTGGTGTTTTTGACATAAGAAACTGTCAAAAGTACCTATTCGCATAATTTTCATATAACATTAGTAAATATAAATACATTTCTACCAACCCAAATCAAATCACATTCCTTAGAGGCATTCGATATGAAAGTAGTAATTTATCATTGTCAGAACTCTTTGACTGGGAAAAAATTTTGATAAAAAATCGTATAGCAATAAATAAAGTAACTAATTGTTATGTCAGAGATAAATCTCCATTGAATTTAAATGAATTGCCAATAAAATTCATTTAAACATATCATTGACTACTGTAACAACATAAATATTAAAGTACAATGTACGTCCTTTAGATTACGTTATAGGTATGTATTAGGATAGATTTAGAAGGTTTACTCAACCGTTTTTATTTATCCAAATTCATTTACCAATACTTTCCCATGACTAAACACAATTTTATGTAATAAATTAATTTCGTTTTATTAATTGGAAAGTTTTGAATATATTTCGCATTGATACAAACTTGCTTTTAAATAGCGTACAAAGGAATAATAGTAATATACCTATTTAATTAACTTTAAATTAGGTCAATCGCTTTTAAATATTAAAGCAATCGGAAATCATGTGTGACTATAAATAGTGTTTCATTTTATGAATCAATTGGGTATTTAAAACATTGCAAAACGTATGGGCGTTTAGATTTTATGGGTTTTTGAACGTACATAACTGATAAGCACTACGTGCAACACGAAACCCAACCTTCTTTCATGCATCGTTTATACTAGTATATAAATGAATATACTAAGCATTATTCGTTTTATAACTTAAACTGTTAGTGTTAATAAATTTTCATTGAACCAAACGATTTCCTTGCTTAATATCTGACAATGATTTACCTTGGTGTACCTATAGACACGAAACGTGGTGGACAGCAATGAACGAACAATGATGAAAAGAAAAAAGAGTAGAATGTGAAACATCAAGTGAGCCGATAGAGTTATGAATGAAAAGTCTGACGAGAATAGGAGGAAAAAGAATCATGATCGAAACGATGGGTAAAAGGAAGAGGGATTAATTGGGAATAAATTTAAAAGGAAATGCTTCTTAAAACATGTAATGAAGTGAAAGAGAAGGATGAGATGGTGGATACACATGGAAAGTCTAACAAGGGACGTCAGTGATAACGTTAACGATGATTTCAAAATATATTCCCAACTAATGGTCTCATAAACTTCAGGAAGTTCTAAACAGTGTTACCGCTACACGCCCGAAGCTTAGGTGTGTTTTTAAAATTTCGAAAATATTGAAAGTGGATTAAGATAGTGCTTATAAAAAATAAAAAATAGCGGGATAACGATGACTATGTCTCGGAGGATGTGGTTACAATTAAACTAGAAAATGAGCACCTGAAACAAGATAATAAGCAAGTGCGCGTGCGTAAGCTTCCTGGATGCTGAAAAGTGAATCAGCTCTTCGTAAGATAGTGATTTCACAGTCGTTCCTTGAGTTTTTCTATAAGACTCGGTTAGATAAATTTTGCATGAATTTAAGGACATACAATGATTGAAAATGATAAGTTTCTATTGTACTTTTCACACCGAGAATTCAGTATAAATTGTACTGAATAAAAATAAAAAGCATTGTTTATTACAAGATTATTGTATATAAATAACGTTAAAATAAAGTTAGATCCGAGCGGTGCATTTTAGTTGAAGCCACACTTTGATTTCTGACCGGCCCAGCCATGCTACACATAAGGCGCGCTCGTTACTGAATTCTCAGTGTGAAAAGTACAATACCTTGATATTCTTAAATTAATTAATTAACTCTTAAAGAATCGACAGACGAATCATTTTATGACGGTATATTATCCTCCTATTTAGGAGCTTTGGAAATACGCATAAACTAAATTTCTAATTGCAACCCCTTAGCCGTAAAACCACCCCTTGTGCCAAACACACAAGAGGGAACTATATTAAAGAATCGAGAGACGTATCACATCATGACGGTATATTATCTTCCGATTTAGGAGCTTTCGAAATATGTATAAACTGACTTTCGAGTTGCAACCCCTTAGTAGAAAAACCACTCCTTGTGCCAATCACACAAGAGGGAACTATGTTAAAGAATCGCGAGACGAATCACATTATCACGGTAAATCGGAAGACGATTGTCAGTCATAAAAGGATCCGTTTCTTGATTATTTAACATAGTTCCCTCTTGTGTGTTTGGCACAAGGGGTGGTGTTCATGCTAAGGGGCTGCAACTCGAAAGTCAGTTTATACATATTTCGAAAGCTCCTACATCGGAGGATAATATACTGTCATAAAATGATTCGTTTCTCGATTATTTAACATAGTTCCCTCTTGTGTGCTTGGCACAAGGAGTGAATTTACTGCTAAGGGGTTGCAACTTGGAAATGAAGTGATACAAATTTTTGTAGCCTATTAATGCTGGAACTACATCCATAGATGTAATGGTATTTTCTATGAGTTGCCTCTTCGGCGAAACTAGTTTTGGGGTTGTTTTAAGGTAAGGGGTGGAGCTCGAAATCGAAACTAAACTCGTTTAAGAGCTCCTAATTATGTGCCCCTGCGCGATCCTGAGTGAAATAAGTGAACATTCACTCAGCCCCCCCCCACTTTCAAATTAAAATTCCTACTAAGGGGAAGGAGCTCAAAATTTTATTCTTGCGGATTTTGAAAGCTCATAAATAGCTTTTAATTCAGAGCTATCATTTTTTTAATTCCCACATGGGGGGGGGGGCAGCTGAACGAGGGTGAAATTTCGCATCTTGGTTGCTGTTCTGAACAAAACAAGTTAAATAGTTAGAAACTGTCACAGTAAGTAGTTAACTGTTAGTAATTGTCTTATAATGAGACCAGCAAGAGGTGTTGAACATATAGAATGACTGGAAAAAAAGGGATATCAAAAAACGCTCAAAACGGTTTCAAAAACGCTAAAAAGGAAATAATCCGCGATATAAGTAATGCTCCACCCTTAACCTCGCACACCCCTGCCACTCCAAGTTTTTACACGTAAAAAGCAACCCCTACGTGTTACTACATTGTTAGAAAGCTCTTTAAAAATGCTGCAATACGTTTCATTCAATAATTGATAAATTATTTAACAATGAACTCAATTATTAAATGATCAATTAAATTTTGGACAATTACAGTTGCAGTAAATTACCTACTCACGACTGAGGAGAAAGGTTACACCAGATAAACTGGCTACACTTAATTAGATTATAAAAGTAAGGTAAAGCCCTGCTTCGAAAAATTGCCAAATAATTGTTTTTGGCCTTCTTATTCACCATACGCAAGTAGTAGAACTTTTTTTGTATTTATACTTACATACAGGGTAGCCCATTAGTGCGAAGAAGTCGAATATTTCATTCAATATCTTACGGATTAAAAAATGTTTGAAATAAAAGTTGTAGGATACGAACCATTGCATATTTGTAAAATATTTATTAACATACAGGGTGCTTCGAATAATCGTGGCTCCGTGCCGAACTGTTTTTTTTAATGGAACACCCTATGTTTGATGTTATATTCCGATTGCTTTCTTAAAATGCTCTATGTCCATATTTTTGTTTTTTGTTTTAAATGCATGCAGCGTTCCCAAGTTATAAATTTATTTCATGATTTTTCTGAAAAAACATGGTCTGATTAAAAAATGCTTCAGTTTTAAAATGTTGAGTCACTTACACAAATTAGTAACGGTCGTTCCTTAATAAATATATAATTATTTGTCGATTTAATTATACGGGGTGTTTGCAATAATTGGTAAAGTTTTGTAAATTTCGAATAGGAAAAACTTTGTTATTTCAAATGGAACACCCTGTATATTATTATGTAGGTCGATAAAGCTTTTCAATCTCTCCAATATATGTCTGCACTATGTGTCTTCTAAAACTAGTAGTTTTTACTGGTGTTCCATTTAAAATAACAAAGCTTTTCCTATTCGAAATTTACAAAACTTTACCAATTATTGCGAACACCCTGTATAATTAAATCGATAAATATTTGTATATTAACTAAGGAACGACCTCAACTAATTTGTGTACCAAAAATTGACTCAAAATATTAAAACTGTACAACGCTTAAGCATTTTTAATCAGATCATGTATTTTCAGGAAAAAAATTCATAACTTGGGAACGCTGGGAAAACAAAGGGCAAAAATATTGGCATAGGACATTTTAAGAGAGCAATCGGAATATAACATCAAATATCGGGCGTTCCATTTAAAAAAACAGGTCGGCACGGAGCCACGATTATTTGAAACGCCCTGTATGTTTATAAATATTTTGCAAATATGCAATGGCTCGTATCCTACAACTTTTATTTGAAACGTTTTTTAATCCGTATGATATTGAATGAAATATTAGACTTCCTCGTACTAATGGGCTACCCTGTATACACAACTTCTCCAACCCGTCAGAACATCTAGTCTATTCTTTCCCAATTCTCAACAGTTTCTTTCTTCTATTCTCCAGCGCTTTCTCCATCCATTTTATTTTCGTTTCCAACTCGCGCCACAATCCTCTTTCTCATTATACTTTTATATGGGTCTAGGACAAGTCAGCGCCGCCGACTCATCGCGGCCGATTCATCGCGGCCATCTCATCGCCGAGCCATCTCATCGCCGGCCAACTCATCGCCGGCCAACTCATCGCCGGCCAACTCATCGCCGGCCAACTCATCGCCGACCCATCTCTTTAAAATTAAAAATGATTAGTAGTGGAACAGCATAGCATACAAGAAGCCATCTGTTGCGCGGTTCATAATTAAAACCACCGAGTATTTTCTCTTTTCGCTCGAATTTATTTTGGTGTTAACCTAACGAGAAGAGTACAGTTTGTCAAGTGACATTAATTCCTAAAAACTAGAACTTTACCTCCCTACCTGCCGGAGCGGGGGTTGAGGTATAACAATAATACAATATAAACGAGTTTGTTGGGGTACGTGCCAACATGCCGCCCCCTTTGAAAGTATTCGTTCTTTCAAAAATAAAAAATGTAAAGAAATGTTATACAATTACAATAATTAGCTAGAATTAACAAAAAAAAATGAAATATTAATTACAAGTGAAATGTCCATCCAACTACTGTGAGTTAATTTGCTTAACTACTAAGACAAGAAACATATATACAAACGGTGAACACAATAACAAACTTAACATTAGAAATGAATTAAACTTAACTCGGTAGGTACACTTAGCCTACACTGTTGTCCTTTACATCATCTAGCGGTAATACACATATTTTGTTAATTGCACGTTTTACTACGCCACCCTTAGTTTTAACCGAAACTACACGAACTTTATTATCACTCCCACTATGTAGCCCTGCAACTCGTCCACAGTGCCATTGCAATGGAGGAAGGTTATCTTCTTTCACCATCACCATGTCTCCAACGGAGAGATCGTGTCGCGCGATCTTCCACTTAGTTCGCTGTTGTAGCTGATTCAAGTACTCCCGTTTCCAGCGCTTCCAATAGTGCTGTTTCAATTGTTCCACTAGCTGCCATCGTGACAACGTATTCATTTTTAAATGTGTAACGTCTGGTTCTATTGGTGCCGTAAGCAAGTCTCCAATAAGGAAGTGACTTGGGGATAAGGATCTTAGGTCGTTAGGATCGTTGCTTAAAGGGGTTATTGGTCGGGAATTTATACACGCCTCAATTCCCGTCAGAACTGTGTACATCTCCTCAAAAGTGAGGTTTGCGCTGCCTATTATTCGCTTTAAATTTTGCTTGACTAGCTTCACGCTAGCTTCCCACAGACCACCTTGATGAGGTGCCCTTGGTGGAATAAAGTGCCAATTGATGTGTTGTGCTGTTAAATTCAATATCAGTGAGTTTTTGAACGCATCGGAGCTCAAAAGTTTTTTAAATTCCCGTTCTGCTCCTACAAAATTGGTTCCGTTGTCAGAATAAAAATCAGTTACGTGACCTCTGCGCGAAATGAAGCGCTTAACTGCCCCCAAGAACGATTCTGTGGTTAAATCTCCAACCACTTCCAGATGAATCGCTTTGGTGGCCATACAAATGAACAATGAAATATAGCCTTTAATTAACCTTTTGCCACGCCCTTTGCCCTCCTTTAACGATAATGGACCGGCATAATCGACTCCGCAATGGATGAACGGTCGTGCGGACGTAACGCGATCAATGGGTAAGTTCCCCATAAGTTGTTCGCAAGCAACAGGATTTACTTTGTAACATTTTACGCATTGTCTTAGTACATTCTTAACTTGCTCTTTCCCTGCAATGGGCCAATACTTTCTCCTAAGCGAGTGTAAGGTCGTCAATTGACCCGCATGTAACAGTCGTATATGTTCTTCGCGGATCAGTGCGCGCGTTAGATTATGTTTTGGTAAAACTATTTGATGTTTCGACTCAAACGGTAGATCAGAATTACGTAGTCGCCCTCCCACCCGCAGCAAATCGTTTTCGTCTATGAATGGGTTTAGAGATAGAAGAGGACTATTACTGGCGATGTTTCGCCTTTCCTTCAACCGTCTAATTTCATTAGGAAATGCATTGTTTTGCAAAGTTCGAATAATGTATATTTCAGAGTGACGTTTTTCTGAGACTGTTAAGTTTCCAATTTGCTTGGATGATTTATTTTTTGCATTGTTAATAAATCGATTGCAATATGCTATTACATGACATAAACGTCTAAATGAAGAGGTTTTTTCGAGAATATCTAATGACGTTATCGTGTTAGTTATATAACATGTCGTTTTAAGTGATTTTAGGTCAGGTATATTTTCTATTGTTAAAATGTCCGGTTGCTTTGGAGTTTCAACATTTGGAATACTTAAAAATTCTGGCCCGTGCCACCACAAATGTAATTTGGCCAATTCGCTGGGCAAACTGCCCCGAGAAATAATGTCAGCAGGGTTGTCTTTGGTAGATACGTGATTCCACATCTCAGTCTTAGTGCTCAGTAGAATCTTTGAGACGCGGTTTGCAACGAAAGTTTTTAACCTGGGCTGAGCAGTATTTATCCAAGCCACCACAATGGTCGAATCGGTGTATAATTTGATTTGGCTAAACTCTATATTTATTGCGTGTATGATTTTATTAACCAAGCGAGATAAAAGTAACGCTGCACATAGTTCGAGTCTCGGGATCGTTATAATTTTAAGCGGGGCGATTCTAGACTTGGAGCACAATAAGTGGCTATGAGTAACTAACTGATTATTTGAAATTGATTTGATATATATACACGCTCCATATGCCTTTTGTGACGCATCGCAAAAACCATGAAACTCGGAGCTCGGAGATTCTATGACTCGTCTAGGTATAGAATAAGTGGATATTATAGGTAGTTCTTTACAAAATTGTTGCCCTAATTTAATGTATTCGTCTACAAATGCCGTGTATTTGAATTTTAAATCATGTTGTTTTTTAACGCGATTTTCTAACTTATAGAATCTATTTTGAGCATTTCGAATTGAGGAGCCTAATTTTGAGGGATTGGTTTTGAACGGCAACCTTACTATAAACCTTCCGTGTGTGTTTCGAGAATAAGTGCTTAAAAAATGATTTTCGCATTCTAGTTCTTCTGACGAGTAAGTGCACTGACTGTCTTTCACTTCCTCTAATTCCCAAAAGCGTTTGATGTTGTCATTGAGCATATCGAGGTTTAATTGATTTACAGTACGGGTTGTTCGATGATTTGAGGTGTTTGATAGTAAGGCATTTCCACCGAATATCCAACCTAAATGTGTTTTTTGAAGCGTTGGTTGATTGTTAATTTTGATCTGCCCTACACATAAAAGGGTCCAAAAAATCTCTGCTCCCAACAGTACATCGATAGGGGACGCTTTATTAAAATTCGTATCCGCTAATTTGATTCCCGATGGAATATTAAATAAACTGCGATCAAGATCGAAATTCGGTAATTGCTCCGTAATTTTGGGTAATGCTAAGCAGTCGATATTTGATTTAAAATTATTAAATTTTGATTTCATAGTAACGTTTACTATTTTATTAACGGACGAAACGTTTTGATTAATTCCAATAATTTTGAAATCAATGTGATTCGAGGGTAATTGTAATTTGTTCGCGAGATCATTGGTAATAAAGTTTGACTGGCTACCTGCATCTAGTAAAGCTCTACATGTTTGAAACTGGCCTGTAGCATCTAAAATGTCCAAACACGCGGTCGATAAAAGCGTATATACCTTTGCATTAAATTCTTTTCCAACATGATTGCAAGAGGTCGTATTTGAATCTTGCAGGTTTGCGCTCATGGAGGGTTCCGTAAGTGGTTTTTTACCGTGAAATAGCGTATTATGTTTTTTATTGCACTTTTTGCATCCACTGGATCTACAATTTATATTACTGTGGCCTTCGCGTAAGCAATTGGTACAGAGTTTCAACCGTCTTGCTTCTTCAAAGGCATCTTCCATGGTTAATTCTTTAAATTTTTCACATGCGTGTATGAAATGGGGTTGGTTGCAAAAAGAACATTTAATTTGAGTTGTTTTCTCTACTGAGAGCGCCGCATTATTTACAAAGCGTTGATACGTAGGTTTTGAGCCTTGATTGACGGTAACTTTACTTCCCTTATCAAATTGCAACGACTCTAATAATTCGCACTTATGTTTTAAAAAATCAATCAGGTCACCTAACGCGGGAATATCTGTGGTATTGTTATTTTCCCAATCACGAGCGGTAATATAATCTAACTTACTAACAATTACGTAAATAATTAAAACATCCCATTGTTCGGTGGGCAACCCTAAACTATGTAAAACCTTTAGATTTAACGTTATCTTATCAATTAATTGGCGCATTGCAGTGGAATTGTCCTTTGTAACGGTAGGTAATGCAAATAATTCGCTAACGTGATTTTTAATTATTAATTTTTTGTTATGGTAACGCTTGACTAGTAAATCCCATGCTATCGCGTAATTTTCGAATGTTGTGGCTAGCGATTCTACTACTTTAGCTGCTTCATTTTTTAAACAGGATTTTAAATAATGAAGTTTTTGAATATCTGTGATAGAATTGTCATTATGAATTAAACTTTTGAAAGTTTCGTAGAAGGACAACCACTGGTCGTAATTACCGTTAAAAGAAGGCAAATCAATAGCAGGTAATTTAAAGGTTTTGCTTTTGAATTCAATAGGGTTATTTTGAGATTGAGGTAAATTTGTAACCGGTTCTAAGTATTCTTTACCCAACGCAACGAGTTTGTAGTATTCATTTTCAAAACTTTCTCTTTCTTGGAAATTCTTAGATGACTCATCGACATTGGAATTTATTTCGCACAAAACATCAATTTCTTCCTGCACAATGTTAAATTCATCTAAAATTCCCAGTAATTTATCGAATCTAAATTTTAATTCTGTTGATTTTGAGTTATCGTAGGCATTTATAAATGTGGAAAATCTAGTTAGTTGGCCTTTTACAGCACCGCGTTTGGCAATTAATGATTTTAATTCCGACATTTTGAGAAGATGTATAACACAGAACGTGTACGAGAATCGAGAACGTGTAATATAAATATATACGAGAGGATGTATGTAATAATAAAGGAAACGAGACTTACTTACGTGAATAGCTGTGTCGAGGGATGGTTACTTATTCTTTCGATGATTTTTCTGCGTGGTATCACTGCGTGCACTTGTAACATTACGATTTAATAAATTTTAATTAATACGATTGCGATAAATAATTCGGTTCGAAGGACCATGTTGCGCGGTTCATAATTAAAACCACCGAGTATTTTCTCTTTTCGCTCGAATTTATTTTGGTGTTAACCTAACGAGAAGAGTACAGTTTGTCAAGTGACATTAATTCCTAAAAACTAGAACTTTACCTCCCTACCTGCCGGAGCGGGGGTTGAGGTATAACAATAATACAATATAAACGAGTTTGTTGGGGTACGTGCCAACACCATCAATATCCGTTAATTACTTATAACTAATAAACATATACGATACACGCGTAGTGGCAATGATGTTTAAGTTTAGCATTTTTTTTACTTCCAAATTTTGTTTAGTGTCATGTTGCCATTTTGTATCAATTTAAAAAAAAAATACTAAACCTGCAAATAACCTAGGCGCTTTAATGGCAATCTACGTTTAAGTTTAGCATTACTTTTACTTCCAAACTTTTTATACAGGGTGAATGAGACCACCCGTATCAGTCTTTTATTTAAAGAACGGTGAGTCGTAGAGAGGTGGGGTAAAAAAAGTGATTATAAAAGCCATAATAAAGAATCGAATGGCGATATCATTATTTCTCGGAGAAGTCAGCATTCCTCCAGAAGGCCTCCAACTCCAAAATTTTAAATGGCACCATAAGGCGGAAAAGGTATTTTTTGAAAGATTGTTAAAAAAGAAGAAAGTTTTATGGGAAAAATTATTTTATTACTGCCACCCCTTTTAAGTTATATTCGACTAAAGTTGTTAAATTTGAAATTCATTGTTAACAAGAAACATTGAAAAGTCGACTTTTAAAATCTAGTTACCAATGTTACATGTGTTCTTCCCTTTCAAGAAGTACTTATTAGAGCCACTGATAGTGTACCTAGAAAAGCTCAACAGTGCTTAGCAGTAAATGGAAGATATTTTGAACACATGTAACATTGGTAACTAGATTTTAAAAGTCGACTTTTCAATGTTTCTTGTTAACAGTGAATTTCAAAATTGTTAACTTTAGTCGAATATAACTTAAAAGGGGTGGCAGTAATAAAATAATTTTTCCCATAAAACTTTCTTCTTTTTTAACAATCTTTCAAAAAATACCTTTTTCGCCTTATGGTGCCATTTAAAATTTTGGAGTTGGAGGCCTTCTGGAGGAATGCTGACTTTTCCGAGAAATAATGATATCACCATTCGATTCTTTATTATGGCTTTTATAATCACTTTTTTTACCCCACCTCTCTACGACTCACCGTTCTTTAAATAAAAGACTGATACGGGTGGTATCATTCACCCTGTATATGAATGTTAATATCAGGTAAGTATGATTCATTGTCTATTAACGCTATCATTATCGATTTAAAGCTCTGTAAAGCTGATTATCCATTGATTAAGATTTAAGGGAATGTTAATGTCATATGTTAATGTAAGATCTTGATGATCGGTATCGGTATTTATACAAGCAAGAAAAGAGGATAGGTAAGAATGTGCCGAATTTATCGAAAATAAAATCGGCGATGAGTTGGCCGGCGCTGAGATGGCTCGGCGATGAGATGGCCGCGATGAATCGGCCGCGATGAGTCGGCGGCGCTGACTTGTCCCATTCCGTTTTATATTAAATCATTACCTAAAATATTCCAAAATAACTTTCTCCTTGACAAAAGATCCGTTTTTTGAATTCATATAATCACGAAATTTTTCCAACTCTGTTAAATATCTGCCTCTTTTAAAATATAGTCTTCTTTCCTGTTGTACATACCTTATCCTCTTTTTCTTTACCTCATCCCAGCAACTTTTCAAGATTCCGTTATCCTCCCTTCTGCCACAATTCTGATCTTCTCTAACTTTATCCCCTCCTTTGCAACATACCTCGATATGTTCCCTTTCCAACGCTAAAATCCACTTCCAGTACTTTAATTTTATCCTTTCTAATTGCTCCCTTTTCGTCCAATCCCATATTTCCGCGCTACATAACATGTCATTTTTATTAGTTTATTAAACAGCCACTCATTTCCTTTGTCACCAAACATGGTTTATGAAAGTTACACCTTTAGCGAAAATTTTAATAATTAGGACAGAATTGCTTGCAAATGCTTCCACCGGCCGGTCACGAACAATTTTTCTGTTTTTGAACCAACCTTCAGGTATTTTCGTACAAAGGTAAAACCTTCTATAGTCAATATATTTCGAAAAAAAAACTGAGCTTAATCCCCAAGGTCATTAGCTTTACTCTGAAAACTACATAGTAAACACGCAGTTATGCAGAAAGTTCTGCGCCGAGTATATTAAATTAAAAGTCATTTTTAGACTGAAAATTTACAAGTGTATTGGTAATACACTGTAAACACATTCACTTCAAATCGCTAAAACAATAATAAACATATACCACGCAATATTTACAACGCAAAAGCTTATCAACGGAAAATTTAGGCTTTTGATAATAAACAAAAAAATATTGTCCAATTCAAAGATTGATAAATCAAAATATACGATACAAGATCTTTAAGATGGTCAATGCACTTCAACAACGTCACGGCCAAATTCCACGTTTCGGCTCCTAATGATAAACTTTGTAATTTGCTCATATACAGTATATTATTGCAATTAATCAAAATTTATCTAGCTGCACTGCAAATCAATTTGTTTCTAAATTTATCATGAAAATGCACAATTAAGATATATACGAACTTTTATATTTAGTTTTGGCCGAGACACGTTTAGCACAATTTGCGTTTCAAGTATTCCATTTTATTCTAATATTGGATTCTACGTAGAAGGAAGTAGGTACTTCGCGTTTATTTCGCACTTCTCGCACCTGACTTAGTTTATGACGCATAGAAAGAGAAAAGCGGAGTGACTTTCTAAATCTCTGTAAGGGTTGGCAAACTCATAGGGCTGAAGGAACAATTCTGTGGTGGGTAGGAAAAAGAGTATAAGTCAAGTTTGAAGAGAGTACAATAGTATAAGTGTACTTAACCGCTTTTTCTCACCAGAGAGTTTATCGGTAGAAATTACACTATGTGTGCAGTCATAGAGATACACTTGACTTATACTCTTAGTGTTAACTTTTAGTGCTACACGAGCGTATTTTAAAACTGACTTGAACTGTTTTGAGCGGATTCCTGACTTATACTCTTTTTCCTACCCACCACAGAATTAATTCTTGACGGTGATGTATCATACGCAGACAACATTACACTTCCCATGTTGGAACTTCCATCGACTCCAACTTAGTAAATAAGAATTTGTTCAAAGCATACATTTGTTGTTTTACATTATCGCGAATTATCGCAATGAGGTCTTGAATTAGCGCAGCTTCTCTTCTGGTAGTTAAAAAGGTTGAAATGGGTAGTAGATTAAGACAACGTCCATGGCGGCGATAAGAATGGTAAACATGACTCCCAAAATACAGGCAGATGAATTTCTGAAGTGTCATCGACCTTGGATCGACAATACTTTCTCGCTAGTTTTTGAAATATCCTTCCAAATGTGTTTATCCAATAAAGAAATTTTAGATTATATTACTTCTGTACTTCTATGGTTCTGTGGTTGGGGTTTATAATCATACACGTATTTGTTGACGCCTGTGTTATCTTCGGACTTCAGTTCCAAGAGCGATATAATACAGATGCGTAAAATCCGTAATAATAAATCGACATTGCACTCCATTTCAACACTACCACTCTATCAAGTGCATCGTCAGGAAGAAGATCAAGGGAACTAACCTCTGGTGAATCTTCTGATCTATTTGGTCATTGAACCAATCTTTTACTACTAAGGCGAAATTCGAAAAATATTTCATCTAAAAGTTAACAAATCACCCAGTATAGCGTTAGCTATATATTGAAGATGAATAGTTCCGATGCATGAACTTTCCACAAACAGCAGCTCCACAGCATCTCCCAACAAGTTTTCCGATAACAAAACAGACCTGCTGTGACCGTCGAAAATGCATATTTAATCCCCTGTAAATGGCAATTTCTTTCGATATGACCATTGTTCATATACACTACTGGAAAGCAGTAGTTCAGAAAGAAGTGGAAAAACATAGTTAACTACACGTTCTTAATTCATCACTTTTTACCTCGATCATAACGACTAAAGGATTTGCTGAAAGTTTGCAAAGGAGGGAGAGAGTCAGGTCCAAGAAGTGTAGTTCATTGTTCGAAATGTGGCACATTTTTGTGTAGATATTTTTAATTTTGGTTCGTTACTTCCTAAAGTTATATAGAGCGTAGTGAACGTTGATTCATTGTGTAACGTTTACCTTAGATTCCAGGATGGGACCACGTGTCTTTGTTTAAATTTAGAATATTTGCTAGTTTGATATTTTCATACATAATGAAGTTATTTCATCGCCAGCGTTTGTGGTAAACAGCGGAAGTTACCCGAGGGTTTTATTTCAATTTGCAAATGTTCAGGTTCACGAGACCACAAATAGTCTTCACATGTTTTCCACCTGCGACATTGGAATTTGGGTTATTTGACAAAAATAACACTAGGTTTATTTAAAGTTTTAGATAAAAGTTGCAAAACAAAATAATACAAGTTATTAAAGTAATAACGCGTATTAATAGCATAGTAAACATCCCGTATGAATTTCACTATCGCTCTCAGCTTCAGCTTTGAAATATTAATGGAACTTAATGATTCTACTTTGAAATATCTTACGTATATGTATTTATTTAATGTTATTGATTATATACATCAAAACAGCACAAATTTGTCAGATAAAAAAATATATTGGGTAAGAACAAATTGTTTATTCTGTGCGTAGTGAATCACTTAGTTATAAAAAACGAATCAATAAAAAAAAATTCCAGCACGCTTATCATTAAATACTTCCGTGTGTCGTTCAAATATTAACAGATAACCTTTCGGGCAAGTGTTCCAAAATTAATTGCCTGTTTTCATTTTTTACAATTTCAAAACATAAAAGTACGAGCTGGTAATCACTTCTACGCCAATTAAATTAAAAGGATTCTGCAATGTGAGTGGTGTGGTGAATGGCTTGTATTTCGATTTTATACATGATTATGACTTATTAAAATATAACTCAACGTCCTAACAGTTCAAAGCAGTCATCAATTTCGATGTATGTTATCAATACTTTGACTGCGAACCCTTTAGATCACTCTTACGAAATATAATTGGATGCGTACAGAGTGGCTATTAAACGTAGCGGGCCCCTATTTTATTGATCATTAAAAAAACAGCGGTTTTTGGGGGAAAATAACGGTGTAAGTAAGTGTTTTTAATCGGTCTGAGAACATTTTCAAACAGTAAAATAAATATGAATGAACCATATGAGACGGGAAAAACTTCGTTTTAACTTTAATTAACTGAAATTTTGTACTTTTGGCGATGTCTCATTAGGGGATAGATCGGGAAATCTTGGGAGCCACTTATCTTTTCATTAAATCAATAACTATTAACACATTGCGTGCCATGGCATTCATATATGTATGACAGTGACTTTTCACAGGAGGCCGCGTCATTCATATATGTATGCCATACCTTGAACAGATTAACTGTGTGGCATTCATATATGAATGACGCGTCCATACAATTCAAATGGGATAATGAAACTGTGGCCCCTGGGGAACACTTCGCAATAGTTGGTTCTAAAAAAAATGGGAAGATAAAAAGTCTGGACTTCAAAATGCAAAAAAGTATATTTATTAACAAAAAACGTATTGCTAAGGTAACATTATAAAATGAAGTAAAACTTATTTATTCGTAACTTAAAATAAATTAAAGTAAAACCTATTTATGCTTAATGTTAAAGCAAGGCAAACAAAGTTGGGGCTGCCCAGAACACTTGTTGCAGTAAGTGTACACCATTTTTGCCCGACGTCTAGCTTCTGCACGACCGGCTTCTTCTTGAATTTTATGATAACAAGAAGAAAACTAAAAAAAGCTGTCATACACATTTGAATGACGTGGCCTCCTGATGAAAAATGGTAAGAAACTTTCCTCAGGGACCACGTCATTCACATATGAATGACACTCAAAAACTTACAAAATGAATTCAAAATTCAAAAATCAATAAAAAAAACATGTTTCTAGCCGCTTTTCATGATAAAATTACTTATATTATGGAAAAACCTGCTTAGCCCCTGGGGGTATTTTCAGGTATATGACTTGGCACGCAATGTGTTAATTCCGTAAAAATTTCTTGGGTGTCCCTAGCAAATTCAGCATAACAGTTGGAACAATTTCTTTCTGAAGAAGTTTTGCGAAACGCTATACCTACTGTTAATAACATTTCATTATCAAGTTCCAGAGATATAAAAGGGTCGCTGAAGTTTGTAGCTTTTTGAATTTTTGATACGCAGAGGGTATTATTTTTGGCTTTAAACCGCACCAACACAAAATCATCAGGTTCTGGATTTCAATACATCTTTCAAATGCCGAAGGAAATTCTGAATCTGTATCAGAAGTTATGTCTTTTAGAAAAGATCCTATTTTTTAACTAATGGTTGTAATTGTCGGGTAGGGTGGCGATTCGTCTTCCTTGACTATGTTGAAAATGTCAGCGTTAAGGTATCAAATATCAAAATGGTTGGGTTTTCTTTAGATGATCGGCTGTATTGCATGAAATATTTTATTGCGGATGGATAGAAAGTCCAATTAATCCAGCTTGAACTGAACTGAAAGTTATACCTCTCTAGAATCAATTAAAACTGGTATGGAAAGCAAGGGAGTACACACTACCGTGCATAGGTGGGTACACACATGCTAAAACATGGGAACGTTACAGTCTGGCTTAATAACAACTCTGTAGCGGTCAAAGCTGCACGAGGATATCCAAAGGGGTGAGTTCGCTCCCCTCTATTGTTGTGCCTGGTAGTGGACGGAGTGCTGTGGTGCGATTAAATCAGGCAGGCTACACCACGGTTGGCTACGCCGATGACATAGCGGGTAAGAGGGTCTGTCTGTCAAAACGAACCTCATTCTCTTCTAGCGAAGAAAAGGGCCCACAAAGCTAAACGACATAGCAATTTATCGCACCAATTTACAGGTAGTGGGAGAAGGCAAATACTTGGGTATAACGTTAGACTAAGGGCTGACCGTCAAACCACACCTAGAGAAGACAGCGAACAAAGCCACAAAGTCCTTATGGGCCTGTGGGCGAGTGTTCGGAAGCAAGTGGGGTCTATTTCCAATGATGACCCACTGGATATACAGCAGAATGATCAGACCGAACATTACGTATGTTTGACTAGTATGGTGGCACAAAACCTTCACCTAGAAGAACGTACAGAAACTTACCAAAGTGCAGCGAAGGACTCGCCTTGGAATTACGAGGGCAATGACAACGACCACTACAGCAGCTATGGAGACTCTCTTGAACCTGTGGCCACTAAACCTAGTAATTAGAGCAGAGGGGCATACCGGCTGAGAGTCAACGGCGAGGAAAGATCGTCAATGGCGGGCCACTCGCTCATATTTCATGAAATCTCCAAAGATAGAAACCTCAGTATAATAACTAATAGGATACCCAAAACAGTTTGTCCTATCAAACTGTTTAAGACAAGAATCCCCACTCGGCACGACTGGGAGAATAATTCCAATAAAGCTGACGAGCTTGCGAGAACAGCAAGCGCAAAACCATTTATAGGACCCGAAACGGGAAATAAGGAAATTCAGGCAATACTCACGAAAGAGCATTGCAGACAAATGGTCGAAAATCCCAGGACAGAGTAATTCCAAGATCTTTCTGGAAACCCCAAACGGAGACGTAGAAGCGTCCATCTTAAAGTTAAGCAAGACGAAGATAAAACTTGCAACAGAGATGGTCACGGGCACATGCACCGCGTGGGCTTGGTCGAATCGCCATCCTGTAGAGGATAATATATTATTATTATACAGGGTGGCCCATTGAAAAGGTAACACGCCTGTTTTGGGACACTTAGACCAGTTTCTTAAAAAAACGCTCGGACACGTCGATTTTCTATTTTTGGGGGACAACTTTTGATGTCAAATTTGACTTTGTCAGGTCAACCCCCTAGCCCCAGCAACTGAACTGAAGAATTTAAATAGGGAAACGGAGTCGAGCGACCCCTCATTTGAAGCGTCTTTTAATTCTCTATTCCACAGTATAAATGAAAATTTGTTTTATTCAATTTTTTTCTCGCCCCGATGAAAAGCACCCTCCAGATTAACTAAGGTGAGGGTGTTGTTTAGGAAAAATCCTGAAACACGTCACTTTTGACCTTTTGAACGGCACATTTTGATGTCAAATTTGACCTTATCAGGTCAACCCCCTAACCCCAGCAACCGCTAACTCAAGAATTTAAATAGGGAAAGGGTGTCGAGCGACTCCTCACTGTCCCAAAACAGGCGTGTTACCTTTTCAATGGGCCACCCTGTATATTATTATACAGACGACGAGATAGCGCAACACATACTTTGTGAGTGTCCCGTACTCGTCGAATTGAGACGATCCATTTTGGGGGAATACTGGCTGGACATGGCTAGGATCAGAACTGCCTCCCCGTTCAGCATCCTCAGGTGTATCTCACGTGTGGAATGGCTTCAGTAACGTTACGGGGTCGAACGACTCTAATCAGGGAGGTAGCACAAAGGGGCCGAATAGGTGGCCTACGTGCGCGTGGACTTCTGGCCACCCTCCCCATCGTAATCTAGAATCCAGACGGTCGCAGGCCAATGTCGCCTGAACAAACACTTGCATAACATGGGACTGACCGATAGCCCGATATTCAGGAGTTGTAGTGAGGCCAAACACACGCTCTATCACGTTATTTGCCAATGTGAGGTATTCACAAAGGCAAGGGAACACCTACTTGGAAATGAAAAGATTACACAAGAGGAAGTAACGAAGATTCGCTCTACTAAAATCCTGGACTTTGTTATAGATACAGGTATTCTAGAAGGGTAGACAGCACCGGGGAGCACAACAGTCCATAGAGTCGCAGTGCAGGAACCAATTGGGACCAACCAATTTGGACCACCCCTAGCAATTATAATAATAATAATAATGTTGGAAGTTTCAACGTTAAGCTATCAAATATCAAAATGGTTGGGTTTCCTTTAGGTTTAGATGATCAGCTGTATTGGATGAAATGTTTTATTGCGGATGTCTCGTTCATCCAGCTTGAAGGTGAATTTTTTTCTGAACTAACCGCAATTTCTTATTGGAACATGAGTAAAGCTTTTCTACATTTCTTGATGAACGTCTAAAATGGGAAACACATATTATTCAATTATGCAACACGCTATCTTCCATTTGCTACATCTTATACAGGCTGAAATCACTCACAAACGGAAATATTTGTATGGCATATCATTATGCAAATTTTTATTGTCGAATAACTTATAGCATTTAATTTTGGGGCGAAAGTGATCTGATCACTGACCATGCAATTCAAAATGCAGAAAAAGGCACTCCCCCACTGAACACAGTACATCCATGAAACGTTTCTAAATGTTGCATAAGGGTTACAAATGAAACATTCCTAAGAAACATCTAAGACACATTACTGGTACATTCCTGTTGAAAGCGAATAAATGGTAATGTCTAATAAACGTTTCAATTGATATGTTACATAAAATACAAAACATACACATTACAACACGAACGTTTTAGATATGTATCCAAAAATACATCTTTGTGATGTATTTTTTGGAATGTGATAACGTATAACATTTTAGAAACGTTACAAATGTGATGTTTCGTTTGAAACAAAATAATCATATCTCAAAGTTAACGTTACGGAGTTGTGTTTACTAGTGTTGTAGCAGAAACCTTATCAATTGAAACATATCGTAAGAAACACATCATACACGTTTCGGTGTGAACGTTTTAGATATGTATCCAAAAATACATCTCTGTGATGTATTTTTTGGAATGTGATAACGTATAAGATTTTAGAAACGTTACAAATGTGATGTTTCGTTTGAAACAAAATAGTCATATCTCAAAGTTAACGTTACGGAGTTGTGTTTAGTAGTGTTGTACCAGAAACCTTATCAGTTGAAACATATCGTAAGAAACACATCATACACGTTTCGGTGTGAACGTTTTAGATATGTATCCAAAAATATGTCTCTGTGATATATTTTTTGGAATGTGATAACTAAAGCTAGGATGCCTTTTTTTATAAATGGACAAACATAAGGCAGACCCTATTTAAAATCCGAGTACGCACTTTCCAAAAATGCAAACTTTATTCTGCCTTTTTTGGTTTCTGTTAGTTTTATTGCGTTTTTTACCTTTTTTTTTTGATATTTTCGCGTACCTTTTCTGTAAATTTTTTTTAGTTTTTTGAAATGTAAGTATGTATTTTTTAATTTTTAGATTTTGTATAGGTGTATTTTTCTGGGTAATTTCTAAGAAAGCAAATTGTTTGAAAGGGAAGGAATTTGGTATACAAACTGAATACAAACTTTGTCTATAATATTTAAGCCGCTTACAATAATAACTCGGATGAGTCATTTTCCTTACTTTGAAATATTTCCCATTGTATTATTTCTACCTGCAAGCTGCACCTACATACAGTCTTTGTTGAAATTTCATCCCTTAGTCATTATGCCTTGTTAAGCGTATTTTAATTATCCAGAAAACTTTATTGAAAAAGAATACCAGCAGATAGCGTCTATCAACTGTAATTACTTTTTCAAATAAATATTTGTTTGTCTATACTTAAATTGAATTTGTATGTGTTGATTTTATCTCGACAGTTTTCGATTTTCCGTGCCATTTTTGTCCTTTTTTGTCTTTTTAGATGCTTTTTTTAAATTATTTTTTATGCCTTTTGTCTGCCTTTTTTAAACTTTCATTTTGTCTAACTATCCTAGCTTTAGTGATAACGTATAACATTTTAGAAACTTCATTAAAAATGTGATGTTTCGTTTGAAGTCATCTTTCAAAGTTAATGTTACTTGTATTTAGTAGCAGTAGCGTTGTACTAGAAACCTAATCACTTGAAACATATTGTAAGAAACTAAAAATACCTACACGTTTCAATGTGAATGTTTTACATATTTATCCAAAATTACAATTTAGTGTTTAATTGGAACGAAAAATTTCCGTTTCCAAAAATAGATTTATTCATCATAAGTAGATGGGTAATATTGCACATCTAAATGGCTTATTTGCCAGCGAGTCGGTAGCTCAGGTAGTTGCGTGGCTGTTTTCTGAATTCGTAAACAAGCGACCGATGTTCGAATCCCACTTGAAGCAAAAGAATTTTTCAGCATCACCGATCTCCTTCGAGTCTACACTAAGAAAATTGTGGGGGCCCTGGGGAACAAGCCACCGAAGTACATGGGGCCCTGCAGGGCCCGCACTGGGAAAAGACCCCCTTAGAGCAGTTGGGGCTCTCAGTACCATAGTTTCTACCACATATCAATTTTTTTATACTCAGGTATGTTTCAAATGAAACATATATGAGACATTTCAAATATTCACGTATGAAACATTTATAAGGACACATTTCTCCTACATATCAATAAATTACTCTCCGATATGTTTCTTGAAACATATATAAAATGTTTCGATGTAACGTTTCTGTGTTGTTTCAAATCTAGGTTTCTGAAGGCGGACATTAAACATCTATGTTATGTGTATGATACGTTTCTGTCGCTGTTTCGGAGATGTTTCATGTTTCAGAGATACGTTTCTAAAACATTTCAGAAACGTTTTTTTGCACTGTGGGCCGATTATATGGCTGGTGTCTCGTCAAGAACTTCTTGTAGAAGCCTCTTTAAATACTTTGGACTGTTAACAGTGCCGTTGATGTATCTAAGAGAATTGCTAATTTTTGTGCATAACCAGAAAAGTTTATTTGTTTGTAATACTGATTTTCATCTGTACAATACCAGAAATAAAACGAATATACAATTCTAGTGCATCATTCTAGAGCTTATGAATATAATCCCAAATAATAATAATAACAATAACCAACCAGTATCAAAAATTGAAAAAAACCATGAGCGAAATTTTATTACCTAAAGCACGTATTTTACAGTGGATCTGAATGTTTAAATGTTGATATAAGTAGTAACATAAATACAGAATGAGGAACTTATTTTGTTTTGTTTGTTTTTCATTCAATTTATTTATTTATTAAGTTCATATATAGTGTTTATTCTTTATTCTGTAATTACAACTTGTTCTATACCCATTGTAAGGTCGTTTTTTTAATAATATGTATTATTCTTATCATTTAATACAAGAAAGTTGTTTAAAATTTCACTTTCACTCGCTCTAAATAATAACCTTCAAGCATAATCTTCAAGTAAACAAGTTAGGCATGTTTGTTTTCTTTTGTCGGTATAAGTTCCATTCTGATTGTACGTACAATGTACATGTACATTTATTCATAGTTTCACCTGCTTTAACACTTTTGTGTGTTTGGCACAAGGGGTGGATTTTCTGCTAAGGGGTTGCAACTTGGAAATGAAGTGATACATATTTTTGTAGCCTATTAATGCTGGAACTACATCCATTCAAGATATTATAGATTTATTTTCTATGAGTTACCTCTTCTACGAAACTAGTTTTGGGATTGTTTTAAAGTAAGGGGTGGAGCACGAAAATTGAAACTTTCAAATTAAAATTCCTACTAAGGGGAACGAGCTCAAAATTTTATTCTTGCGGATTTTGAAAGCTCATAAATAGCTATCATTTTTTTAATTCTCGCGTGGTGGAGGGGCCAGCTGAACGACGGTCGAAATTTCAGTATTTTCGTAATCAAAAGTTGGAAATTGTTATTTTGCCAAAAAGTTTATTAGAGCACAAACCTTTCCAAACGTACTTAGCACTAACCAATAAACTCAATTTCGACATTTCTACCGTCAAAAACGTACGCGAAGTTTAAGGAGATCATTTGGCGAAATTTGCCAAAGTTTTTTACGGCACAAACTCGACATTAATCAACATAGATTATGCCGAAATTTGTGCCTTCAGAGTCCTGCTAACTTCGCGAACCATAAAACGATTGTGATATGCACGCGTATTTAGTACTTGATTATTGAACCATCGAACTTGTTTAACTGTTTTCTTCATAATTAAGTAACTTCCAATTGTTAATGTTTTACAGTAATAAAATCGTACCTACTTGAATATAACCAGACAAACTACAGGGAAAAAACTTAAAATTTTATCATACTAAACACATTAAAACGGCTTTTTAAACCTACTGGTAATTTCTTTTGACACTTTTTTGTAAATTCGGTGAATGTGCTAAAGAAATACTCTTCCCATCTGTTCCATTTAACATAATTTATTAAGAAAATGAACCCATTTGACTTTAGTTAATGAAAATTGCTTCTCTTTAGAAACAAATTATGCTCTTGTTAATCTTTTCTACAAAAATTCGAATGTCACAGTTAATTAGACGCTTTGTAGCAGCTTTTTTTAAATAAACAATGAACTGTTCCATTTTATTGGTAACGGAGTTAATTACAAATTATATCAGATGCACGCCTGCGATGACAATGACCTTTATAATTGTACTTGTAATTCGTTCAGATTTGCGAGCCTGACTTTCTCGAATTAAATGAAAAGTTGACGTTTAACAATGCATGTAAATCAGCTGTTAAATGCATTAATATAATTAAGAGTAAGACGAGGAGAAAGTCAATTAGGTTTTTTTTTTCTTACAAATTTCTGTTATTTTTTATTACACTTTGATTTGTGTAGTAAACGATTAAGGTGAGTAAATCGCGACCTTAATCAATAAGGAAAACACGTGTAAAATTAGCATAAAAATTCTCACCTGATTGGCAGGCACCTCGCTCCAATAAATAAAAAAATACAGTAGTAAGTAAATATTTTTTTCCATTTTTGTAAGTAGCACTTCTGTAAAACATTTATTTAAATTATTGTAGATTGAGCACTTTTAACACCAGCACAGTTTGTGGGTTATCGCGTATTTGTAAATAAGTGTAACGAGTATTGTTTATCAATTAAGGATTCCGAGATGTATACGGGGAACTTATGTACACATTGGAAGCTTTAATACTGACTATATACTGTACTATTTTAATATCAACAACAAAAGTAGAAGCAGACTGCACGTCAAGTTTTACATCACACAACAAACTTTACGTTATGAACTATCTATCTTTATTTACATTTTATTTGTATACATACTACACATTTAACGTAAACTCTTTACGAGCGCATTGTCTCAATGGTTGCACAATTACGTGATAAATTTTTGCAATTTATTTAGCTATTCGTGCAATCTTATTTGTCAAATTCATCGGAAGTTGATAATAATATTTATTTTACTTGTTCGTACTCGATCGGTTAGAAACCCCTAAATTGTTTAATAAACAGGTTGGTGAAAAAGTAGGAGGAAATTTCCATTTTTAAATAATTTATGCAACGTGAGTATTTTTATTAATATTTTAACCTTTCAGAAATTTTCGGCAAATTTTTTCGTGGGTAATTATTTTTATTTATGATCCTCTCTTTTTTAATACCTACTCTGACAGGTTTTTCACTCTTGAGGTTTTATAAAATATTTATTGCGTGTAATTGTGACGTGAAGGTTACGCTATTTTTATTTTTCCATGTCTTTCACTGGAAATTTCAAATATGTACTACTGCGTAGGAAAATTTGCTCCAAATGCTAGACACGGACTTTTCACTCTTACCTGAACTTGTTAAAATAGTTTTAAGGTTACAATCAGGCAGTTATTTATTAAAGTGAAAAAGGACTTGCGTGTGAGAAATCACCAAAGATGAAAGACAGTGTGGAAAGAAGTGAAACAACTGAGACCGATAGTCCATAAAGAGTTGTACGTAATACTTGTATGTCTAACCGTTTAGTACACTTTACATATGATTTTGGCAGTAAAAATGGAGGAATTTGGTATTTGGTACCGTAGGTGGTCACTGTTGTATGGTTGCGCAATAGTAAGTGAAAAGCGTAAATTTTCCCGTACGACATAAAGTGCTCAGGGCCGAGCCGTTCCGGGGGTGGCACCCAGGCGGCAACGTACTAGGGGCGACAAAATAAAATAAGTAAAAGCGTTTAGTAAAAGCAACGGTAAAAGTTAAGAGCATTTACTGCATTTTAACATTTTTATTTAGATCACGCACTCAATATGTGTCTTTTTCTTACAATATAAAGGTAACTTGATACGAAAAGTATTGAATTGTTTTAAAGTGGACAAGCAATTAATAATTTATATCATTTTTATTATAAAAACATCGCTGCCGATCATTGTTGCAAATAGAAAATTGTATACGGTCATAAGCCGCCTATTTTCCGGCGCCGAAAATCAGCGCTTACAAGTTATCTGAGTAGTGCACCATGAACGCCAACTTTCGGCTCGTCTGGGCCAGTTTAAAAGTAACTTCCATACTACAAAGATGTCTGGTTCATCTTTAGACGAAAACTTTTTATTGATGGGAAACGCATTTCTACGGATGCAGCGCATGAAGCAAGTCAATCGAAAACGAAAAGTTTATCGTGAATATCCTCATTTACTCCAATCGTTGAAACAACACGAACAACGCTTTTTTCAGTATATGAGAATTCTTGGTGATATTTCGTGGGACTTGAGTCGTGTGTCCCACAATGCGTTTCTTAGGGAAATCGCTGAAATTAATAACGCGACGCCGGCGCCGATTTGCGTTATCTGGCACTTGTTACCAGCAAGTAGACAACATACTTTCTTTGTGTGCGTACCATTATCGCTTTGTCGGTATCGGTACCTATAGTGGCAAATCATATAATACGAAATTATACCACCTGATGATTTTTTATTTTTCATGCAAGTCAAAAATTTCATCGAATTTTGCAATTGGCTCGGCACTGAAAGTGCTGATCTTTCATCTGAAGAAGGTATGAGTTTAACTATTTTATTAGAAAGTTTGAAAAAGAATGTGCATACTAAAGGATACATACCACAACAATCCATTATTGGCTTGTATCTTCCAGTTCAAGTTATTATTTTTATTTTGGCAGGAGGTGGTCCCAATAGGTTCCCCGCACTGCGACCTTTTGGCCTATTGCGCTCCCAGGTGTTGTCTACCCTTCAAGAATACCAATCTTTCACAAAGTCCAGGATTTTAGTAGGGCGAATCTTCGTTACTTCCTCTTGTGTAATCTTTTCATTTCCAAGTAGGTGTTCCCTTGATGCCTTTATGAATGCCTCACATTGGCAAATGACGTGATAGGGCGTTTCATCTGCCTCACCACAACCCCTGCATGTCGGGCTTTCGGTCAGTCCCATGTTGTGCAGGTGTTTGTAGAGGCGACAGTGGCCCGTGACCGTTCCATTCGCAAGTTTTATCTTCGTCCTGCTAAACTTTAAGATGGACGTAGCTAAGTCCCCATTTGGGGTTTCCAGGAAGATCTTGGAATGGCTCTGTCCTTGTATTTTCGGCCAATGTCTGTAATGCTCTTTCGTGAGTTTGGCTTGAATCTCCTTTTTGGTTGTGTTATAGGTAATCCCACAAGCCGGTTCGGGTCCTATCAATTGGTAAGTTTCTGTATGTTCTTCTGTGTGGAGGTGTTATGCCACCACACCAGTGAGGCATACGTAATGATCGGTCTGATCATTCTGGTTCATATCATCATTGGAGAACGCTCGCCTACAGGTCCATAAGGACTTTGTGGCGTTGTTCGCTGCCTTCTCTAGGTGCGGTTTGAAGGTCATCCCTTGGTCTAGCGTTATGCCTAAGTATTCGCCTTCTCCAATTACCTATTCAGGCTAAAGATCAGTTCTTCGTAGCGTGGAATTTTGGTTTTGAATAATATAAAAGAAACCGAGACGCCTTCTAGCAGAAACTGTTCCATTCGCTGTTTTATGGTTGTCGGAGGGAACTTCTATGAAACATTCATTTGTAAAAATAGCAAAAAATCCTTTATTTCCTTATTATTGTCCTTTTCTATGGAAACTAAAGTGTAAGCACAACGTGCCACATACAGGTTAGTACGCCAATGTTTCCAATGTTAGTAGATGCATGGACGTTTGTGAGAATCCTAAGGTGGGATTTAGGCAGTGATTGTTGTACAGGAACTAAAAGTCTTTGGATCACAAATGAGGGTGGGGCGGGAGATGGAAAAACCCGTTTTTCAATTTTTCATTGATATATTGAAAGGTCCAACTTTCGCTGGGAAATGAGCTGGCTCCAGTGAACCATCTTGTTAGTTTAAATAATTGTTTGCCGCTGTATGTAGTTGACGTAAAACATTATTGAAATGTTCAACAGTTTACTAAATCTGCTATGTAACTAAGTGACCCTACTTGAAAAAGGGGAAGACGAGCGATTTATTTTTTCTTGGCTGTTACCTCTTCCCTACTCTGTCTTGTCACAAATATTAGGTGTTGTGTGCTTCTTCGCACATTGAATGTCTTGTATGGCATCTTCGATATATTCTTTTATTCTTCGATACATAAGCCAATATTTTTCCAGGACCACTGTGGAGTAATTCCCTTGTACTTATTACATTCTCTCTAGTCTTCTTTGTTTATATATCGACATTATGTACTACTCCAGAATCTATTATTTCGGTACTCTTATTTTTTATACTATTTCATTTATTAGATTGTTGTGTATAACTGTTTTATTTCTGCATCAATTTATCTTGTTTATTGGTTCCATATTTTGCACCTCTTTCTCTTCATCTGTTTCCTCCACTTTCTCTATGTTTCCTTCGGCTAATTTCTGAAAATGGGGTCGCTATGTGTCTGTTATCCTATCTTCCTCAGTAATTATGTTTTCGTGCTTGTCCTTTATGTTAATTATTATGTTGTATCCTTTCCTATGTCCTAGCTATTTTAGTGTACCATAAAATAAGTTTTGCCTCTTTCTATAGTTTGTCGTCATCTTTATTCTTGTTTTGCCTCTTTCTTTTTTGCTTTGCTGTGTTTTTCTTTGTATTTATCGTAATCTTCGATACTTTTTGTATTTATATATTCAAGTTATTTGTCTTCTCTTTCACTATTTGTTCCATTGATTTACTTCTTTTTATACTTTTGTTTCTTTTTGTGTTTCCACAGCTCTTTATTGCTGCATTCAACACGTATTTTTTAGTATTCTATTATGTATTTAAATATTATTCTTTGATTGTGTTCTTCAACTTATCTTGTGTTATAATTCGTTTGCATTTATTTCTTGACCAGGCATTTTTTTAGGACTTTTCATATCCTTTTTGTTTCTGTAATTCCGAATATCTTCACTCGGTTTCTCATCATTTCTTCAACGATTTCCTCTTCTACTTCACATACTAGACATTTTGGAGCTTATTAAAAAGTAAAAGGAAAGTGGCTTAAATGAACAATTTTGAATAAGAATCAGAATTTTATATGAAGTAACAGAATATGTAGTTAGAGTAAAGGGGAAACTAACAGTAAAGTTCAGTAACCAAGACCAAGAAATATATTGAGCTCATTTACTGATAGTAATTAATAATTATGGATCAAATAGCAAAGGAAATAAATAGTAGAAAAAGAGACTGATTCATTTGTAAAAAGAGATAACAAAAAAGGTAAAAAGTAAGATCCTAGGACCAATACGAGGACAGACAAGAAATAATGAAAATATAACCCGTTATAATTATAACAGAAAATATTCCAAAATACAAAAGTAAGGAAATAAATTGTTGCTAGTGTCCACGTTTACACACGTGATTCGGACACGTGGTGTGAATGGATGACGGGAGGACGGTGAAAATGATGTGGAAAATTGAGCCAAAATATAAGAAAAGAAGAGGTAAGCCAAGAGGAAAGTTATTTTCAACTGACTTGGAACTATTAAATGGCGTGTGCGCAACGTTCAAACCTTTCTATGGTACGCCACTACACGTCATTACTCAAGTAAAATTTTTTATGATAAAATGATGAATGTGGACATCTATGCTAGTGGCATAAGTATATCCGACAAGTTTTCGAATTTTGAATGCGAAGCTAACATTAATGTCGTCTGAAAATAATCGTTACTGAAAGAAAATGTGAGATCTGTCTAAACAAATTATTTTGTAACACTGAAAAAGAGAATGAAACACAAAATGTAGTCGCAATGAATTTGTGTTAACTTATGATGCTATTAAATTAAAATAATTAGTTTTAACCGTTTGTATAATAACTGAAACGTTAGATTAATAACGGAAAAATATAAGAAAAAACATATACATCATAACAAATTTAGTCCGTCACAGAATATTTATGTTCAAACCGTTGTAGTTGACTTTTTTTTATTTTACCTAATAATTAAAGTATACTAAACATATGTTAGTATGAAAAAATGGCGAGTGTTTAACGAATTTTTTGCAATTAACGAGACGAGTTTGATTCTTCGGTTTTTTGTATAATTAAACTTTAAGCCTATTTCCTGTTTCAGTTTCTGATGAAATTATATCTTAGGTGTAGTTCAATAATATCATTATTATAATAATTAACAATGTGAATCCATTTAACATTATTAATCCTTTATTTAAGTGATGATGTTAAAGTAAATCGGACTTTGATCTACATAACAAATAAATTTATAACGAACTCACTACCTTGACATAATGATATTGATGAGAATCAATTAATTACAGACAATACCATCAATAAAAATTTATTCTACTTATCACTTTATTCCGTTGTGTTCAAAGTTTTTTATAAATCATTATACCTAACTTATTGACTTGATTATTATTTTTGTTAATGCAACTCTATTATTAAGTTTTGAGAGTTCCACACAAGGATATTTATTTGGAGTAGCTACGTTTCTTGATCGATTAGTTCATGTAAGATTCCGATGGGTTATAACAATTGACAAGTACGTTATAACATATTATATTAATTAATATCTATAAAGTATGAAAGAACGTGCGAGTATTAAATGAACGTGCAGAAATACAGAATTAATTTATATGTAGGATTATGTTAGAATTTGAGGGCATATCGGAGGGTTGGTGTGAGGTGGCGGTGGGAAATGATGAGGACGGTGAAGGGGTTTCTAGACAAAAGGGTGTTGGATGTAAGAGTCGAAAAGGCTGAGACGGTTGTCATCCAAAAAGGTAGAGGAGGTAGGAGGAGTGAAGATGGGGGGAGGAAGAGATAGAGAGTGTGGGAGGAATTTAAATACCTGGGGTGCACTATGAGGTATCACATGTTAGGGAAGTGGTAAAGAAAGGAAAAAAATATTGGGACCGATATGGGGGATGGGGCATAGTATCTTCGGCAAGGACGTGGGGAGAAGGGGATGGCTATTTCAAAAGCTAATAAAGAGTATAATGATGTACGAGGCCGAGTTATGGGGGTGAAGGGAGTGGGAGGTGATGGAGAGAGTACAGGAGAGATATTGGAAGTGGGTATTGAGATTGGAGAGGGAGACTCCGGGGTACATTGTGTTAGAGGAGGTGAAAGGAGAGAGGATGAGGGTGCAGACGGGAAAAACTTAAATACTTATAATAATATAATACCGGGTATCCCATTATCATTACGTTCTTGAATATCTCGAAAAAAATGCATCTTAACAAAAAGCGTGCCGAATCAAAACCTTCCTAGTTTTGGGGGGGACATGGGATTCTAAAAAAAATGACCGCCTACACCCCCAGGGGTTCAACTTAAAAATCTTAAATGGGAACCCCTATTTTTTATTGCAGATTCGGAAAGAGCGTAAAAAAACTATGTTGGTTTTATTTGGAAACTTTTTTCTTATTTGTAAAAAGTGGCGCTGCAAACGGGGTATCCCATTTTAATCTTACATGGGGAATTTCTGGAAATGAGCAAATTTGTTGTAAATAAATTGTAAATAAAAAAAAGTGCCCAAATAAAACTAACAGTTTTCTACGCTCTTTCCGAATCTGCAATAAGATTTTTAAGATTTTTAAGTTGAACCACCTCCTGATTTCCTCCCAATTTGTCAAAATCCGATGCCCCCCCCCCAAACTATGAACGTTTTGATTCGGGACATTTTTTGTTAAGATGCATTTTTTTCGAGATATTCAAGAACATAATGGGACAACCGGTATATTTCGCAAATATAATGTTATTATTCGTATGAAAACTGTACCGCTCGATGTTTTCCTATCATGGGCAATTTCAATCATTGAAGTGTAACAATTTTCTTTCACGTGTACAACGTCTAATTCCAGATAAAATTATTATACATATAGGGTGACCCAGGGCTGTGTGATTGGTCCATAACTTTTTTGCTATTCAAGATATCGACATGCGGTTTTCACCGACAAGTAAGCACACTTATACTGCACACTATACAGGGTGTGCTGAAACGCAAAAAGTCGAATAACTCTTTTTTTATAAATGGAACACCCTGTATTTCTGTTCACGAGTCGATTAAGTTTTTTATAAGCTTTCCACTGATCTACAATTTGTATGGTCAATTCTGAATAGTTACTGAGATTTTCCGGAAAAACTATTGTAATTATGAAGAAGTAGATTTTTGCAATTAGGCTGCTGTCAGCGAATATCGCAAGTGATATGACAGTTAATTTAGATGCTAGTGTGATAATCTACATTGTTACTGTTGCACATTTTTGCTCGACTAAAATGAATTTCACACATCAAGAATTAATCAATATGGTTTACTGTACAAGGGCGTCGCCAGAAAATTTTCCCAGAGGGGGGGGGGCAAGCACTATTGGGAGTTCGTGGCTCTGGCGTTTTTTCAAGATTTTGTACAAAATTTATTTTTATTTTTAATAACTTGCCTTTTTTTCTTTTTCCCAGGGGAGGCGATGCCCCCCCCCCTCTGGCGACGCCCTTGTTACTGTATTGGTGAAGTCGATCGAAATGTTTTGTTAGCCAGTAGAATATACCATCAAAAATCTCCCGATACGAGAGTACCACAAGTCATTTCTTTTCAAAACTTAGAAATCGATTTGAAGAATCTGGCAGCATTAAATATGGAAAAAAAGAGATATTGGTAGGGAGGATTGATGAAGAAACTCAAGTGGATGTTTTACTCGTGTTGCAAGATATCTAAACACTTGCGATATTCGCTGACAGCAGCCTAATTGCAAAAATCTACTTCTTCATAATTACAATAGTTTTTCCGGAAAATCTCAGTAACTATTCAGAATTGACCATACAAATTGTATATCAATGGAAAGCTTATAAAAAACTTAATCGAATCGTGAACAGAAATACAGGGTGTTCCATTTATAAAAAAGAGTTATTCGACTTTTTGCGTTTCAGCACACCCTGTATAGTGTGTGCATGCATGGACCAAAAGTCGACTACTTATTAAAATTCCAAGTTATTCTAAAATTTTCTGTGGTAAGTTTTTCGAAAAATATCCATGGCCTACTGGGCAGTAACCCATCAAATATGAGTCTTTTTTCGAACAAAACGTTGAATAGCGCCGAAACGGAGAGAGCTAGACCCATAGTGACCTATACAAAGTGCCATTATTTTTTCATGTAAAAACTAATAATGTAGAAATATACAGGGTGTTCCATTTAAAAAAACATAACTTTGGTTTACCACCCTGTATAGGAACATTCTGTATGTAATCAAAATATTTTTATAATGTGCAGTATAAGTGTGCTTACTTGTCGGTGAAAACCGCATGTCGATATCTTGAAGAGCAAAAAAGTTATGGACCAATCACACAGCCCTGGGTCACCCTGTATAATTTCCCACGAAATAAATAAAAATTTAATTTAAAATTGACAGTTTATATACACATTCGTTAGTTAACTCTTAATTAGAGCACTCCGCAATTTTCTTATTACCATTGAGTGCTTCCTACAATTTGTAAGGGATTTATGAACCCTTCCAATTGACTCGTTCATTTAGGATATAAATAACAAAGTAATGATCAATAATTTTGGTATTTCTAACAAATTTAGCCCAGAGGTGAATTGTGATTTCATCATTAGGTATAGAATTAATTAAAATAATTAATTGCAAAGTCATGGTTTATATTGATTGCCATGATTGGAATCAATAAGTAGGTATATGCAATGCATATTAAAGCGTATCAAAAAATAATTAGCGATCCGTTAATTATACGCGCAATAAAAAGATTAAAATTTATTACTAAAGTAATATACTGACGGCTTTTTTCGCCGTTGGCGATAATAAGGAAAATTGTAACCGCTTAGTAATGAATGGGTAATTATAAATGAATTATTAGTACAGCTAATATACAATGGTGGATTGTTGACTAAATGATGCGGTGTTGCATAGCCTAGAAACATAAACAATTAGCACATTTTATTTATTAAAAGCATTAAAAGAAGTTCTTTTTATTCTTTTTATAAAATACTAAACTTTGTCGATTTGCTTTCATGTAGATTTAACGGCTATAAATTTATAATTGGCACCAACTAAGGTAAGTAAAAATAAGAAGAAATAATCCTTATGATTGAAAAATGGCGATCAGGTATTTCCTGGACACACTATTCCCACGTGTTTCCCATCGATTGTCCAGACACAATATGGAGACTTCCATTTCTGTGATAATTCCGAAGAATTTTGTTTTCATTTGAAAATAAAGGGAGGGCAAAAGTTGGGAAGCGGTTCAGAGAAACGGATTAACTCAGTCAAGGGGCACTTGAAATTTCTCAAAAATCCTAAACATGCTAGAAGGTCGGTACTTTTTTATTTTTCACGAGCGCATAATGTATAAATACTTTTTGAAGGTCTCAAAACACACTTGCCAGAACATGTCTCCATCGCGTACACAAGAAATGGAGACATAGCAGGACGAAAAAAACAAAGGATCGGACATAACCGAAATTAGTGACGGACGATCGTGGCCATCTTGTGTACCAGGAAGCAATATGAGCAGTCAATGTATCCGGGCAAGTTCGGTTGGATCCAGGAAAAGGACGAACCAGGACACCTATAAAGCGATTCCATGAAAGAACGAAACGAATAAAAGAAATATGTGTTACCTACGAGGATGACGATGTGATGATGCTTTTATGAGAATCGTTTCGCTAACAATAAAAATTGCACAGGCCAAGTTAGATATTTTGACTATGGTCACAAAGGTTCAATTTCAACCTGAAATATTACCATACAAAAATGTTCAGCAAACATGTTCAGTTTCAGATTCTCATATCAGACCTTCTTCCTGTCCTTTCTCATCACATCCACGGTCTATATCTGAACGATAATCCTATACTACATCCTAGCAACAATATCAAAGTGCACTTCAACAATCATACCATAACAACATATATGCCCAAACACACGGTCACAAAAGTACACCTTAACAACCAATGGTAAATTATCCCACACAACAGTGCTGTATTCGATAATCAATAAATATCTCTTGTCTTCTTACTTACTTAGTTTCTTAGTTACTGCCAGAGTTTCCTCCGGTGTTATTGGATTCTTTATAGTATACGTTTCACTTTTGTCGACCATGCCACTCACGAACAAGAACTGGTCTTTGATTAATCCAAAAAACTAATGAAACTTTTCTTCATCATTTCTCAGGCCTCCATTAATTTCCAGGTAGCTCAATGGCAACTTAAATAATACGAGGTTTTGGATTCCATCTGTAATTTGTTTCCAAGAGTCTAAGCGTTTCGTAGGATTATTGCAGAGAGCCGAACATTTTTACAGATAACTTATACCTTGAATGTATGTCAGAAAAATTTTTGTGTCTAAAAAGGGGGTTTCTCCACGAATTATTTGCTCACGTGCTGTTTTAACAACTGAAACGTTAATAACATCTACACACATTACCAGATTGGAGCCAAACTACTTGCACGTATATTTTTGGTTATACTATCAGTATCCTCCCGGTATATTTTGGCTTGAAATTTGTATTTATAGGTGTATTTCTTTGGAAAAAAGGCTCAACGAACTTTTCAGCTTTTACTGCGGTATGTGTGGTTTGTCCGCAAAGATATCCAAAGTTTTTGGGACAGCGATGTCCAAAATCCTTATTTATGTACCCGTTTCTATGGGAAAACAACCTAATGCATTACGGCGAAATGAAATAAGTAAACTTATCTCGCTCTCTCCCCTTAAACATTTTTAAGAATAAAAACAGTATACGCCATTCAATGTAATAAGTAATTCCACTCAAAGACATAAATATATTATGCAAACTACACTCGCCGGCACGAAAAACGGAGCAGTTGAATTTTTTTAACTTTTTTAACTTCAAATATTAGTGCTTTGTGATGTTTTATTATTAAATATCTTACACACAAACAAAACAACATGTTGGAGACCCGCATTATTAATTTCTGGTGTTACCCCCACGTGCTCGAATTACTGCCTGTATCCTACTTGGCATGGCTAAAATGGCTAAAAGTTCCCATTTCTCCAAAAGAGCTTGCCGCAACTGATTTAAAGTTCAAGGAGCAGGAACACGACTTCACATCCTTCGCCCAAGCATGTCCCTCGTGTAAGTACTGTCGAGTTGTACTCGTGGCGTGAGGTCGGGCATTATCGTGCATAAAAAGAAAGTCATTTCCAATAAAGTCAACATAAAGAACAACGAAATCTTGGAGAATGTCTTCAATGTCCCTGGCAGCAGTCCTCGGGAGAATGTACAATGTTGTGTGTGCATCCAGGGAAATGCCAGCCCACACCATAACTGAGCCCCCTTGGTATCCTACCCGAGGACTGAAGGTAAATTCTGCAAAACGCTCGTGTGGTCTTCGCCATCATACTCTCTCACGACCATCTGGAGACCACAGACTAAATCTGGATTCATCGGTAAATAAAACGCGGTCCCATTCATTATGACCCCGGTGCTCATGAATTCTGGCAAACTGAAGTCGCGCAATACGATGAACCCTACGAAGTTCTGGGCCTGTGGCATGTCTACGACTGGTAAGATTGGTTTCTCCGAGCCTTCGTCTAACTGTACATTCGCTTACGTTGGTTTGTCGGACGTGCTGAAGTCGATTTCTGATTTTAACAGGTGTAGCATGACGATTTCGTAGACTTTGTAAGATGATAAAACGATCACCACGAGCGCTAGTTCTACGTTGGGGATCAGTTCCAGGTCGCCTCCAGTTTCCGTTTAAAAATACGGTGCATAGTGCTATTTGATACATGTTACTGTTAGGCAACATATCGCTCACTTCTTTCATCTTGAAGCAACGCACCAATAGCAGCCGGTGTTTCGGGATTCACAGCCATATTTTTTAGATTAAATAAACGCAGTACAACTTTAACACGTTTTTTGATCTGTTAGATTTCTCAAAACAGTGAAAACAACAGCATTGTTGTGACATGGGTTCATGTACTTTGAAGTACCTAATAAGATTTCTGGAATTTATGATTTTTACTCAAAAACACTTTTTTTCTTCAAATAAAGGTTCAATTGTTGTAAAAAATACTTTATGTCATACTTCCTTATTATTTCACCATAACAACCCTGAAATAAAACACATTATAGTAATTAAGGTAAGTAGGGCGTTATGAACTAAATAACGCCTAAGGTCGACAGTGTATAGCCCGAGGGCCTCTGGTCCGAGGCATATACGTCGACCGTAGGCGTTATATTCATAACGCCCGTGATGCCTTCATAACTTTATGTCATACTTGCAAGAAGTTGACTAAGATGATTAACACAGTATAGACTGACTAACAATAAAATCAGTATGTATAGACTGACATTTAACATCCTTGACCGTATCTATAGTGATGAGGCATAATTTTACATTTGCGAGCGTTATAAGCAGGCGTTATAAAAAATAACGCCCGTTGCTATGTAAAATTCGGTTGTCATGTAAAGAGGCGTTATTTAGTCATTAATGTTTCTTGTTTCAGAAGTTGTTATGGTGAAATAATAAGGTAGTATGACATAAATTACTAAATAATACCCTTTCACATGACAACCACATTTTAGATAGCAAATGTAAAATTATGTCTCATCGCTATAGATATACGGTCAAGGATGAAGGATGTTAAATGTGAGTCTATACTGATTTTATTGTTATCATCTGTTTTAATCATCTTAATCAACTTCTTGCAAGTATGACATAAAGTAAAGAAGACACCACGGGCGTTATGAACATAACGCCTACGGTCGACGTAAATCTCTCGGGCCATAGGTCCTCGGGCTATACAATGTCGACCTTAGGCGTTATTTAGTTCATAACGCCCTAGATACCTTAACTACAGTTTGTCCAGCGAATGTTTGCCGATGTATGAAATATACAACAATATACGTCCTCACAATTTAGGTTCTTATTACGCGCCAAAAACAAAGATAGATGCTACAGTATTTGTTATATGCGTGTGTTGAAACCTCAAAATACGTTCATACCAGTTTAGTTTGTGTGTAGAAGCATAAGTTAATTAGTTTGTCTGAGCTTACGCTGTATGGATACCATTTCTATTTTGACTTCAGTAGTGTTACCACACTTCTTCCGCCGAATAAATTGGCATTTGTCATTATCATTCCTTGACGTTTGATTTGTTTATATTTGTCCCTTGATTTTTTGTGTTAATTTTGTTGTTGACAAACTAATATATTTTGTGACAGGTCATGAAAGTAGTTGCTGATTTAATATTTTATCTTGATTCATACACTTTGGACGGCGGCCATACCTGCAAAGATTCGCTGGACAAACTGTACTATAAAACATGCTTTGTTTGTGTGTAAGATATTATAATAATAAAACATCACAAAGCGATAAAATTTGAAGTTTGTTTCAAAAAATTCAACTGCACCGTTTTTCGTGCCTGCGAGTGTATGTTATTATTTATGGAGTTCCGCAATAAGTTTAGAGAAAATGAAATATAGTATGCGTCCATCTGTTTTGTATGGTTTTGATCTAATCTTTACGATTTTTTTCTACAGGGATAAACTTTGTATTTCTATATTAAGTAGGTACGTGTGCCAAAAAAATCACACATTAACTACTTTGGGAGATCCATCGCACGAAGAGTTTTAGGATCTCCATGCGTAGGTGCTCCTCAAAGTGATCCTTTAGATCGTTGGTATTTGCAATTGGTTAGTAATTTTGAATGGTTAATATTATGTTAGGTTCTAAGACGTAATTATCATCCTTACCCACAAAAAAGGAGTTGTCAATCGTAAAGTGGTTATCGTGATTATCCCTGTGGAGCAAAATGAAGGCAACAAAATCAATAGTTTGGTATAATAGTTAATCACTGATAGAAACATTTATACATATAGAACGGATTAAGCACATACATATAGAAAATTCAGATTCGTTTATTCACATACATAATTGTTTATAAACACACCCAAGTGCAAATGCAATACAGATATAAGTAGTCGATAAATATGGTTAGTATAGACTATAGACAATCACAAAAGCTTAATAAACCCATCAAACCAATCATTTAACTAAAACCTACTCCAAATTAATCATTCGCGTAATAGGAGTACAAGGTAGTTTAATAACTTGAGCCCAAATTTTACTTTTATGATCAATAACAATTTCACCTAACAATGTTTTCTTACCAACCAAATTCTTACTTTTTAACTTAATGACTATCTTAATATCGTTCAAATCATTATTTCTAACAAAAGTTTGTAAAACAGCTGTTTGCGATTCTATTTTTAAACTAATTGTTGGTTCGAATGGATCGCTCTTCCATTTTGAAATTAGCACATCCTGTCTCGTCGATGTCATTTTAATGTAAAGTGAACCTGAAATGATAACAGAATTGATTAACTTTATTTTTAGTTAATTAATTAAAATCTACAGGGGCATTACTCTTTTTTAAATATAACTAAATCTATTTATACACATAAAAAAGTGAATGGCTTCGTCACCCAACAATATGAACGATTTCCGTTTCGGAAATTGCTATTTCAACAAGTTTTCCGCTGCATTCTTTGACTCTCGAATTATATTGAATTAAACCTCGTGGTGAATTTACATAATTAATTAAGTGCATGAGAGAATTATGTTACTTTATTGTGTAACTTTAACGATATTTATATTTTACTTTTACTTGACGTTTACTTGCGTATGAAACAAAAATAAAAGTTATAATCTAAAGCGTAGACTAATTTTAAAATGTTTAATTACGGAAGCGTGTAATGGCGGTTCTTAATTTTTTAAGGAGGCACTTAAATGAAATGTAAGTGTAATTCCTAGTCTGATTTATGTCTAAACTTTTTTACAGTACAATCAACTGATAAAAATACAAACATTCGTGATCTTTTTCCTTTTTGCGTCATTCTTCAAACAGCATGTGGGTACTAATTTCCCAAATTACCCAAGTGAATCCGTTTTTTAGTGGGTTGAGGCTTTAAAAAATAAATACGGTAATTACCATGCGATCTAAAGTGAGGTTTGTTCGAGAAAACCTTTTTAGATGTGAAAAGCTTAATATATTGAGAAAACTGCTCATGTTGTAGCCTAAACGCATTCTAGAATCGAGAAAACGTTTTCTTGTTAATATTTTGGAAATCCTCAGCATAAAATTGTAGAAATTTGAGTTTTTGTGAATAGAATTGTTTGATTTCATTTAAGCGCCCTGACCGTTTGCTCGGAATTCCGAGACAGTGTAAAGGGGGACAGAAGCTGTTAAACGCGTAAAGATCAAATAAATAAATAAAAGATCCAAAAACGTCCTGCAGAAGGTAAAACGAATTGAGCAGGAATACCATGAAATGATGATTGATCCAGGGAAATCATACCTCCCTCACGGAAACAAAACGTAAGAATAGGTACTCATAGACCAGAAGGGGAGGCATCGGGGGAGAGGGAGTGGAGATCCAGGAGGCATGATTGAAGTGAATGGTTTTCAGTTCTGAGTAGAATCCCCCGTAACGTAGCGTCGGTGGGTCAAGGGCCTCCAAAGAAGAAAAAGATGACCGATTGTACAGAATGCAGAACCGAAGGGTTCCCCAATCCCCATGCTGTAGCGATATTATGTACGGATCAGGACGCATTCACTGGTACTGTGTATCAGGCAGTAGCTTGAATTAAAGAAATCCAGTAATGACAGCGAATAGTGGACTTTCAAATGGTTCGATAAAATTCCAAAGCTTCACGGTAGATTGTGGTGGTGATCTGTTATTGCTTATATTTGCCCCTGGTTCGTCTCATGCGACTCGCTTTTACGTGCTTCGGGATAAGGAAGAAATTTTGAGTGATGAATAGCTTGGTGTTTGTATTCGTCCTTTTTATCTCTGATCAACAGCTAACTGTTAGGTCTTCCAAGGGAATAGTAAAATGTCTCAGAGCGCGTTTTTCGCGTCTAACCTGCCATCTAACATGTACTTTAGTTGCATTTCTTAAGTAAAAGGTGTGACCAAATAAAAGCTTCAAGCTTTTCTTCGGTAATGTAAAAGGTTTTAGTGCTTTTTGGAAACTATAGGAGCGATAGCGAGTCCTATGGCTCAAAAATTCTACTTTACGTCCACTGATCATGAAAAAAATTATTTTAAATTTCATGCACTATGTACCTATGTGCTACCTTTCAAGTCGGTGGGTTAATGTTTTACCATCAAAAAGTACAGGAATTGCCTGTCCAAAGTGATATTTCAAGCCGTACAGAAATAAATATCTACATCTGTTTACGTTTATGTCAACTTGCTCTCTATAAATTCGATAAAGCTAATCCCCTATAAAATTTCTGTATAATAACCTTTATGTAGATTATATTCGCCATTTTACCATAAATGTTTTATTAATGAACTGTAAATTACTGTTTATGTTACTTTCAATATGTCATTAATTTTTTTAATACATAGCGCATAACAATCAATTTAAAAAACGTAAAATGGCATAATAAAGCTTTTTTTTTTCTGAAATAGCTTTCCGCACAAATGATTGTATATTAAATTATGCTAGTAACGCCTCCATAAATGTCATTTCCAATTGGAATGTTATATGAACAGTGCAAAGAAGAAAATACTGTAAACGAAACAATTTCCGGTTCACAGATTTTATCAAAATGAAGTAATTGGAAATTAGTTGTACGTCATTACTGTAAAGGCTAATTAATAACTGAAAATTGAAGATGGAGAACCGCAGATGGTGGAGTATTTGGTGCACTGCACCAAGCGTAGGAGAATAAAGATTACATGTCACATTCCATTGTTAGTTTCCGAATGATACTAGAACTTGTTACAATAGGTTCCAATTTTCGAATATTATATTTTTGAATTCTGTGAATTTATTATTAATATTTTTGGTAACTCTTGTAGCAAAGTAGCAAAATGGTAACGAACAATTACATAACGCCTGTTCGTTCTGAAACGCGAACATAGGGATTTAAATAATGAACCCAACGTTGTCAATGGGCTTAGGAAAAACCAGAACTCAGTATCCTCAAACTCATCCTCAAAAAATTAATATATGGGCTTGAATATTTTTTTAATCATACTATTATCGATCTTTTATTTGAAATTGAAAAACCAATTAAGATCTTTTAGTAACAAAGGTAGGACTCGCATTGGAAGAAGTTGCAAGAGAAAATCAGGAGATGTGGTTCCAACAAGACGGCTGTCCTGCGCATTTTAGATGTTAAATTTTTTTTTAGAAGTCATTGAATTGGTAGAGGTGATACAATAAATTGGCTAGTCAGATCTCCACCTTAAAAGCAAAATTTACACACGACGCAACTCAGATAGTAATTCTTTGACAGAAGCAATCGTTGCCGAATGCGCGTTAATTACTGACAGACAGTTAGGTAATGTACGAAAACAGGATAGGGTATTGCTTAAAAGACTCTAATGTCTTTTCTCCTTAAGGCACTTGAAAGATTGTTCGACTTCGACAGATATATAAGGGATACAGCTCTTGTACGATTCCCGCTTCACCTTAAGCAACATGCATACTTTCCAGGAAGATCCACAGAATCAGCCCTACATTCTGTCTTGGGGAGGATTGAGAGATCGCCGGACTATAAACAGTCCACCCTGGGAGCATTCATAGACATAGAAGGGGCGTTTGACAAAACAACCTTCAAAACAATTGAGGCTGCACTACGTGGCGTAACTAAGCTGGATTGTGCAGCTACTGAAATTCAGGGCAGTGCACATCAGCGTAGGCGACATAACATTGAGGTGCACAGTAGTGAAAGGATCCCCCCAAGGTGGGGTGCTGTCACCACTTCTGTGGAACTTAACTGTAAACAGTCTGCTCTGTCGTCTCAACGACAGCGGTTACTATACGCTGGGCTATGCGGATGATCTATCTATCTTAATAACCGGCAAGTTTGAGGCTACTCTGTGTAGTCTTATGGAAGCAGCCCTCAGAGTAACTGAAGAATGGTGTAAGGAACACTCCCTGTCCATAAACCCGACAAAAACGGAGCTAGTTCTATTCACAAGGAAAAGGAAGATTCAGGGCCTTCGAGCTCCTCTACTCTTCCAAAAACACCTCCAGTTTTCAGAGTCAGTGAAGTATCTGGGTATTACACATGACAACAAACTGAACTGGAGCAAACACATCCAGCTTAAAGCGGAGAAAACAAATAGGGCCTTCTGGCAATGTCGCCGCGCAATAGGAGACTTTGGGGCCCATCCCCAAAGGCTTTCCTGTGGCTGTATACCGCTGTGATTAGACCTATGTTCTGTTACGGAGCAATTGTCTGGTGGCCTAGAACCAGACTCTCCACAACCATAGCACTTCTTAACCATGTGCAAAGGCTAGGGTGCCTTTCGTGCACGGGCGCAATGCGAACGACCCCTACAGCCGTCATGGAAGCGGCCTGCCTCCACTGTATCTCCACATGAGAGAGCAGGCCACGGTCACAGCCTTGCGTCTGAAAAATAAAAGGTTGTTGAACAGCAGAGGTATTGAGGTGGACCACTATTAAATTCTGGGCGAGGCAGTCAAGCGATTGCCTATACTAGAAGGACGATCTGGTTCACTCATTCCTCGGTTTATACTAGGGAAAAACTACCGCATCTTCTTTGATGCGGAAGTGGCATCCCAACCAGACATATCCATCTTCACAGATGGATCTAAAACAATGGAAGGAACAGGCACCGAAATTTATTCCAGAGAACTGAACTTCCATATCAGCCAACCACTAGGCAAAATTGCGATTGTCTTTCAGGCAGAACTAGCAGGAATAACGCTTAGTGCAAGAATAATTCTTATGCACAGCATAAAGAATAAAAGTATCAGAATTTGCAGTGACAACAGAGCCGCTCTACAGGCACTAGCTCAACACAAGATCACCTCCAGACTGGTTTCCGAATGTCAGTAAATACTAGAGCAAGTGACAAACAGCAATACCCTTGAGCTTGTATGGGTTAAAGGGCATGCTGGAACAAGAGGTAATGAAAAAGCTGATAAGTTAGCCCGACTGGCCTCAAAACAACTGTTTTATGGTCCAGACCCGGCTCTCCCACTTACAGTATCACCTGTAAACAACTTAATAATTCAAGATACCTAAGCCCAACACACTTGATGTCAGAATGCCGTCACGCGAGAGAGGCCTTCAGAGTGCCATCTCATAGCCTGGCGCGTTTTTGCACAGGGCTATCCAGAAAGAACTTGCGACTACTTGTACGCATACTTTCTGGGCACTGTAAACTTAACAAGCACATGCACCGTATGGGCTTGGTTGAATCACCATCCTGTAGAGGATGCTACACAGAAGATGAGATGGCGCAACACATACTTTGTGAGTGTCTCGTACTTGTCGAATTAAGACGATCCATGTTGCGGGACTCCTGGCCGGACATGGCCAAGATTAGAGCCGCTTCCCCGTCCAGCATCTTCAGGTTTATCTCATGTGTGGAATGGCTTGAGTGGTCGAACGACTCTAATCAGGGAGGCGTGGACTTCTGACCACCCTCTCATCGTAGTCCAAAATCCATGCTTAAAAGACGGATTTGAATATTTACTATAATTTGTTTTTCCTTAATTTTTAATAAAATTCATTTGAAGTCATTGTTACACTTAATATTTCTGTATTGCTGCATTACAGAAATAATTGCCAAAAGCCTAAGACTTGAATACACATGTTAATTACCTATATCCAACTTTGAGAGTGGACACCTGGTATATCTTGATCGAGAAGCAGATCACATAAAGTAACCCCTCTATTCCCATCTTAATTAGCTTGTCCATCTTCACGGTTAGTGCAGTATCTACATATAGGCGTCGTGGTCTATATTCACTGGCATTCGTTCGCTGGACTCTCTCATCTTTGGTTTAGGCCTTGGTTTTATATTGTTTTTATTGTAAAGGCCGCTTTTAAAGATATTGGAAAATTCATCATTTGAACTATTCTGCAAGCGATCTATCTTGTGATATGTGTATTAGGCATCAAAACCAATTTTAGTGCGGTCGCCAACTAAATACGACGTTGAGGAGCAATCGTGTCCTTTCACGGTCGATGATAACTTAGGCGTAGATAATCTAGTGGGCATCAGAAGAATAGATGATTTAATGTGGTTTTTCCCCATATACCTGTATCCCGTTAGACTTTTATATAAATGAATGTGGAACCAAACCGCTGAGAGCTAAAACAGTGGAGTGGATTAGAACCATACGGTCAGTGAACAGGTGGGAACTGATTAGCACCATTCACTTTTGTGACTGAGTTTCGGCAGAACTTCGTTGATAGAGCGGAAATATATCATCAGATTCACTATCTTGCTACCAATGGGTGCGTGCATACCTCCTGTTTGCTTTAAGGTTTTTCAATTCATTTACCGTTTTATGTTTGAACATCTATCTATAAAATATCTTTCCTGTTTGTTTAAAACGTTTCCGAGAAGGATGAAAGGTACTACCTAAATTTATCTAGCAGCTACTCACTATTACTTATAAAAAATAGATTAAAAAGTGTTTGCGTTTACATGAATCACGATAGTAAAACGCAACATATATATTTAACAGAATTGAACACCAATCAGAGTATATTTTAGACGGGACGCCAACGTCAATTTACAATCTCGCCTTTTAATGATAAGGATATGCACCAGACATTAATAAGTAAATTACAAAGTAACCAATTTGTTTTAGAGGAATGCGATTACCAATTTCGTTGAGGTAATATTATTGGGGGTTCTCTTATTAGCCATTTAAATTAACGAGGATTAATGAAGAGGTCGATAAATATAACCTTGTTTATAAAGACGTAAACTACGTTTTGTAAATAAACATTAATAAGTAGTTATTGCGCACTTAAAATTATTAATAGCCTGAATTACTGGTCATCTGTTTACCTTTGCAGTAAACATATATATTTGGGTAGTATAGGTAAAATTAAATAAGTTTTGGCACAGGGGCCTCCTGAATGAAAGACCTTAAAGGGTACTGTAAACAAATTGGTATATCAACTGACTGTACAATATAGATTTCATAGGGTTAAAAATTAACCCCAAATTAGTATTTACCTTTAAGATGTTCGTGTTCAGTCATCGTACTCATGCTACATCTTAATCTAGACAACGACAGTTCAAATAAATCATTATTGCCATCCTCACTATTCGAATAAACCAAAGTCACCTCAATTGAGCCTTTCTTGCTTTCCCTCTGAAAAATACATCTTTTAACCTAGGTAAAGGCAATGGTGGTTACCTACAGATTCAACTTCTAAACCACTAGAAATCTCCTGTATCTCTCTCCAAATATCGGGCGTGCCATAAAAATCATTTTTAAGCTGCAAAGTGAACGTCTTATATTCCAAATTATAGGTAACGGCACCTATAGTTCTTCTATTTGTTAATGACATCCTATTACTAGTCTTTCTTCTCTCCCTTTTCTCTTCCTCATTCTCACGAAACGAAAAAAATTTCTGTAACGACCTCTTCGATTTCGATCCCTTTGTGTTTTGCTGACTACTTAGTAACGCATAAACCGTAAGTACAACAAATTTTCCGGTAAAAAGACTCTCGAAATTTCCACGCGAAGCATTTGGTAAAGCAAACGTAAAGTCCTCATTGAAAGTAGGCCAAGAATTATCAACGAGCTGAGTTTCAAATTTTTCTTTGGCAGGAAAAACTCTAACCTAAATCAGATATTTAATAACATGTATTATGGTAATTGTCGCCTTACCTTTACAAGGTATCCTTCAGGACGAATGTTTCCATATAAGGGTGGTAAATGCCTGGCACCGATCACTTTCACTTTCAACTCTTTTGTATCTTCATTATATGCAATTTTAAAACCAATTTGCGGTTTACCAGCTGCGTTCGAGTTATTAACTAAATTGGACGTTTTCAACGATAGTAAATTTTTTATCTTTTTAATATTTGCCGACATTTTTATTTATAAAGTAAAAGGGAACATCGGTTTAGATAACTTGGAGTGTTAATTACGTTATGTTATGACTATAACCGTATAAACGTTTTTAACGAGTGAGCATTCATACGACCACTTAACTCAATTTGTTCAAATTAGTGAGGTCGAGACACGGAAATTATTCTGCAACTCTAAATTCGCATGTGCAACACATAATTATTATGGTACTGGTGTAATTAAGTATGTCATCACCTTCTGTTGATTGAGATAAGGGTACAATCTTATCTTTTTCTAGTCGATGACTACATAGGTAATTATTTTGATATTATAGTAACCTACGCGTCTTATTTATGAAGACGAATAACTTAATAGGTTCATCTGAGTTCGGTCGATGTCTTTGTAAGGAGGGTGGTAATTGCCTTCCTTTAAGGCTATGGCGTGTCAAATTATTCAAATTGTCTAGTACAGCTGAGTTATGATGAAATATGCCGGATGTCCCTAAGAATTACATTACATCCTCTGGTACCTACTTAAACTAATGAAAGCCCTATTGTTGCCAATTTTTGGATTCTAGTCGCATCATTAAGGTTATTAGATGATCTGTTTTATGCAAACAATTTAGCTAAAAAGGCACACCCCGACTCTCTTCGACTAAAACTAAAAGTTTAGCTTTCCTACGTAGTGAAGAGCTTTCCAGCTTGATTTTATGAAAACCGAAATTCGCGTTGTCATTGTTATTTAAGCAGCCCAATAGATAGCCCACTTTTTTAGATATAGGTACTGGCCTGAGGAAATCATCCAGCGAATAATTTTTAATTTATAATCTTATCAGTAATGTTATCTGTATTCGTATCTAAAGCCACTAACATGTATGAAAATGTTTACAGCTCTGTTTAATTTTTCATTAATACAGGGTGGCCCAACGAAAAGGTAACAGACGGGTTTCTAGCCAGAGGGAATTTTTTTTTGGGAAACGCAAAAACACTTCAATTTTTATATCAAGGGGGACAACTTTCGCCATGATTTTCAACCTGAAGTGATTTCATCCTTTAACGCTGTGAGAACAACTCCTAAAATTTAAATAGGGATGATGGGGAAAGTGATACGTCATTTGAAAGGTCTTTCTTTTCTGATTTCAGTGCACTAGTTTTTTTTAATATTTTTTTATTTTTAACCAAAAAAATTGAAGTTCGAAAATGGAAAATGAGGAAAGAGATTGAGGCATTTAAAAACTCAAAAAAGCTCGGACAGGTCCATTGTTTTTTTCTTAGAGAAGCTAGGTACTTTTACTGATACTTGACAACATTGTTTCACCTCTTGGGTACAGGGTAAACAACCCTTAAATTGTTAAATAAAAACAAGGGTTAAGTAATTTATTCTTGTGCTAATTAATAAAACCAGTGTTTTGTACTCGTTTTCTGATTTTTAGGCCTTGGAAGGTCTTGAAGGTGAGTTTAATCTAAAACATGTGCTTCATAACCTTCTTAGAAGACACTATTGCAAAGAATACTGAAGAAAGAGCAAAATATACCAAATATTGCTGTTTTATTAGCGTCTAATAGCATCAAATTCAGAAGAACAACGCCATTCTATTAACAGAGAAACACCTTCACTGCTTTACTGTACTTCGGTAAAAACCATTATGATGCAAAAACCATTAGTAGATAATAACACTCCGATATTCAATCAATATTGTGTCACAAATATTCAACAGAATCAATCGATGTCAAATACCTTTCATAACTGTAGACCAACGCTAAGGTTAAATTGATTCATTGGATGCTGCTGAAATTGTATGGGCAGGACAAGATATTCATCATAGGGACGTAGTGGCGGTTGGGTCATCAATCTTTTTGACGCTGGGGTGAACGTATCTGGAAAGGCGGAGGAAATTTTAAAAGCGTCACATGGTGGGAAAGATGTCGCTATGCTCATGGAAGTGACCCTGATAGCCCTAGAAAAATACTACGATGACTATTTGCATACGGTTCGAAGCCAGTGCAGTTTGAAAATTTTACGATCAAATCCATTAAGAGAACCGTCTTTCTCAGAACCATCGCACAACCTCAAGTGACTTATGTAGAAAAGGAATTAGACTGATTTAACGTTATGATTTGTTTGTTTCCAGCTTTAGGAATAAAAACAGTTCCCTCCACTAGCTCATATCAATTCTCACCAAGTGAGATTCAACATCATCCAATCAACAACACCCAATCTCAATTGCAGAAACGCTCTTATTGTGACGTCCATTATCAGTAATTTGTGTGGTGAGAACGATATGATCGCCCAGGTGGCATTTGTTACGTCTACTGTCTGATCGGAAGTCGTTCAGTGATCAAAAGTGGGTGTGACAGTGACCATAAATAGAGTTGATGTAATGGTGATTCGAGGAAAGTGAGCGGCGCGCATAGTACCTTGGCTGTTTGCGTGAGGTTATCCGTATGTGGTTAATTTGTCTCTGACATGTAGTGATAACCTCATGAAGTCGGCGATGGCCTTGATCCTCCTTGATTTGTTCAACAGTTTGCAGTTTTCTGCTTTCCAAGACCTCTGCATTATCAGAGAGGGTTATAAGGCCTCTTAGCAGGAGAGGGTGTAGGAGGCCAAAAAATGATTCAGACTGTTAAGCAGTATGGGTCAAATTATTTCAGACCGAAATTTTCGCAATCCACGCAGGTGCGCAGATTCTTTTGGAGAGGAAGTTTACCAACAAGTGACTCTTAATAGTACCTCACAGCACAAGCAAGCGCTTCTTATCGATCTGCCGAAATCTGACATCTGACAGGTTCACGTTTGGAAAGGCAACTGAAGGGTTTGAAAATATCGACTTATTCCTTTGTAGCGTTTCCTCGTTTCCTAACCTACGGTAATTCATGTTTGAGAAAACGACCAAAAGAAACTTTTAAGTCGCAGTGACGTTGTGTGTGGAAAGAACTATTAATACCTTTTACAAATTCTAGTATACTGTTATTTTAGCTATTGAAACAAAAAAAATGAAATTAAGTATCAAAATAATGCACAAAAATTAAACAAATTAAGCCCATCTACAACCGTTCACGAATATCATTATCGTCATTCTCCTGTTTTTCCTCATCCACTAAAATATTAATCTTTTGTACGGTTGGTTTAAAGCTAACAGACTTTTTTTGATCCCTAAGATCGTCAGTATCCTCATCCTCCGTATGCTGGTGCTGAGCGGTTTCATTGTTAATTTTTCCTAAATAGTCTAATTTATTTTCATTGGAATTTTTTGAAAAATGAGTTGATGCACCACTCCAATCACGTGGCTTGTCTAAAATGTCGACATATCCGTTGTTTTCGTCACTACGGTTATCGTCATCTTCAGGAGGAGGCGCGTTAAACGAATATCCTGTGGGACGGCGCTTTGTCAAGTCTTCAATCGAGCTTCTGTGAACACTTATTGTATCTGTTTTGGAAATGTGTGGTGTACTTACTCGTCTCTCGCCGATTTTGTTGACTCTGCGTCCTCTTCATTCATGCTTTTGTAAGGTTTTAGTGGCCGGTTAAATTTGCGTATTTTAAAGTAGTATAACAACCCTATTCCAATCATAAATAGAACAAGCAAAACTCCAAGTACAGCTATCGCTGCTATAAACCCGGTGGTGTTTGTAGATTCCACATCAGTATCGATATCAGTTGAAGGAGTCCATGGATCAACATTTATGTCTTCCGTTCCTTCCAATTTGCTGCAACAGCATCAGTTACAACAACTAGTTCGCTATTTAATAAAAATCACCTTTGGACTGTCTCCGTGGGTATGACCTCATTGTTAGAATTGAAAGCATATATAACTATACTCAAAAAGTGAACAGGTTTCGCTCTTGGTGCTTCCAGCATGACCAAATTCCGCAGCATTCGACTTAAGCTATACGAAGGAGATTCGATCGATGCCGTTAGGTATCCGATTTTCATGTTGGAATCGGCCGATAATCTCTCTATAACTCCATTAACATCTTCCAATAGTTTATTTGCCACTTTTAAAACCGTCAGATGATTTTTCTCTAACAGGGTAACCTACAACATACATTTACATGGGGGTTTGAGTAAAGCTACGGAGTGTACCTCAACTTCCAAGGTTGTCGAATGTGCATCCTCACCTCCAGCTCGGTCCTTTGCCACTACTTTAAATGTTTCATCCTTATTGTCAGCAAACGCAGTCTCTGCAGGATAGATAACACCACTTATAGGATGAACTATGAAGTTTGAACTGTCCGTAGAGTATCGTATATCGGAATTTATTGGGAAAAGATCTGCATCGGTGGCGGTAACTTGGACCAAGTGGGTAAGGGATAGCTGACGGGCCAGTTTCTTCACGGGATACCCTATCAATAACTTACTGCCTTCTTTAAAAATGGGCGGGTTATTATTTACGTCGTTAATGATGACCGACACCAAAAGCGAGTCCGATTCGCGTAGAAGATGTTTCGGTAACAACACCCATTTGTGCACATCCTCTTCAAAATTTACATTCTGTATCAATGTAAGATTTCTCAATTTCGGTGCAGTTGGACGTAATTTTAAATTAACTATGAATTGGGGTACCAAAAGGTCTTTTATTGCATCCATTTGTAAATGTATGCTCGCACTTTTAAGAACATTATTTTCCACGGTAAATAGAGCTGTAAATAAGAAGATAAAGGTCATCTATCCAACTTTCAGGTACATACGTGGTGTTGTTTCAGGGTACTGATAATCAAATTCATAAACGCAAGTCGTCTCCGTTTGGGAACATGGCAAATTTATTGTAGCTTCAGTTAGCTCACTTATTTCTTTTACGATTACGGAGTATGTTGTAGATTCTTCAGAAACAACTTTAATTACCACCTGATAACAAAGGAAATGTTTGAATGAGTACGCCACCTCGAATCATGCTCTCTTACATTGGCGGAATCTGTAGCTTTGCTTGAAACCCCGGTAGCTATTACTTTAACTTTGTAAGTTCCAATATCCAATTTTTCATCCACGGTCAGTCTACCACTTGATTCGCTTATTCTCAATTGGTTAGGAATTGTGGCACCTAAAATAGAAAATGTACTAACCGTGGAAGTGTCAAATATATTACCGTCCGATGCGTGCAACGTGTATTGCACATTTTCCTGCGTATTGGAATTTGCTCGGACAACACCTACTGTGATCGACTCAACAGGTGGAATTGTAAAAATGTAATCTTCCTTTTCAAAACTTATTGTAGGTATTGTTGGATCTAAAAATAATAATCCATTTGATTTTAAATTTCAAAATTGATTGGAAATCAAAGGAAAACTTACATGGGGTGGTAGGACAGGGAGGGCATTCCGTTGTGGAACAAACCGTCGAATTTGGACCTAGTAAGTAATTTGGTCAGTTCGGTGTACTGTATGTTCAGGTGTAGTGTTCAAACTTTAGTCATAGTACATTAGTGTCAGGTTGTGTCGCAATGAAACTTACTTGGCGTGTTCAAACAGGTGTATGTCTATGGTTTGCTATTCACGTGATTAAACTTACTTGTAGTAGTGGTCCAAGGGGTACATTCAGTGACTGGACATTCAGCTGGAGTTTGACAGGTAATCGGACATTCGGAACCTATTGAAATCATTTTCTCACGTAAAAATGAAGGCTAAATTAAGTACCACTATCACACATTTTTTGGGAAAAAGTTCAGTCATCAAACTTACTTGGTGAACTTAAACATGGTTGGCATTCCGTTACTGGACATTCTACCGTTGGTTCACAGGTCGTTGGACAATCTGGACCTGCCAAATGAAGTTTTTCATATCTCGTGCTATAAAAATCGGTCTACTTACATGGTGTAACCGGGCACGAAGGATTTTGAGTTGATACTGCACCTGTTGATTATTTCAATTCAGTCCAAATGCCATCGGTTTTACGTTTCGTGTGGTTAAGGTCGTGTGTGCACTTGTGTGTAATGTTTGTTATTGGCGTTGTAAAACTTACTTGAATCAGTAGTGTAGGTAGTGCACTCAGTGACAGGACATTCAGGTGGAGTCGCACAGGTAATTGGACATTCAGGACCTATGAAATGTCCATTACAAATTCTATCATAAATGTTGTGAGCAATTTCAACTGAAGGTCTTAATAGAAATGTGCTATGAAGATCGGACTACTTACATGGAGTAACAGGACATGAAGGGCATTGAGTTGACGTCGCACCTGTTGATCATTTCAAGTCAGTCAAAATGTTAGAGTGATGTCTGTACTTGTATGTAAGCTTTGTTATTAACGTAGCTAAACTTACTTGTGGCAGTTGTGCAAGGAGTGCTCTCAGTTACTGGACATTCAGCCGGAGTTTCACAGGTAATCGGACATTCGGGACCTATCAAATTTGTTCATTCAAGTGAAAAGGCAAAGCAAAACAATTTTAAATTACAGTATTATAGTTTAAAACCGGTCTTTAAACTTACTTGGCGAACTTAAACACGGAGGGCATTCTGTTGCTGGACATTCACTTGCATGAGTTGTGCATTCAGTGGGGGGACATTCGTTTGGAGTTTCACAGGTACTCGGACATTCAGGACCTACCAAATTCGTTTATATACGTAAGAATTGAGATAATTTTAAGTATTCATGTAATTATTTAACTTAGACAAAGAGGGCACTGAGTTACTGGACATTCTACGGTGGGCTCAGAGGTGTTTGTTCATTCAAGTGAAAAGGCAAAGCAAAACAATTTTACATTACAGTATTATAGTTTAAAACTGGTCTTTAAACTTACTTGGCGAACTTAAACATGGAGGGCATTCTGTTGCTGGACATTCACTTGCATGAGTTGTGCATTCAGTGGGGGGACATTCGTTTGGAGTTTCACAGGTACTCGAACATTCAGGACCTACCAAATTCGTTTATATAGGTAAGAAGAGAGATAATTATAATTATTTAACTTAGACAAGGAGGGCACTGAGTTACTGGATATTCTACGGTAGGCTCACAGGTGTTTGGGCATTCAAGTGAAAAGGCAAAGCAAAACAATTTTAAATTACAGTATTCTCGTTTAAAACCGGTCATTAAACTTACTTGGCGAAGTTAAACAAGGAGGACATTCTGTTGCTGGACATTCACTTGCATGAGTGGTGCATTCAGTGGCAGGACATTCGTTTGGAGTTTCACAGGTGCTCGAACATTCAGGACCTATCAAACTCGTTTATATAGGTAAGAAGTGAGTTAATTATAATTATTAATTTAGACAAGGAAGGCACTGAGTTACTGGACATTCTACGGTTGACTCACAGGTGTTTGGGCAAGACCTGATAAATTGATAATTTTATGTATAAATATCAAGCAGTAACACCATTGTACAATAGGACACCTTTTTTAATTAGACGTTCGAGTTTTGAATAATAAACACTTAATAGGTATCATCGTAATTGAGTACAATTGAGTCTCTCAGCAACAATGCAACCTTGCATTCCAAAGAATAGGCACTAACTGGTAGAAGTTTTAGGAAATAACATAGACCGTGTCCTAATAAATAGAACACACAATACATGATACATAATGTACGAGGAGTCATGAGTGCCAGTGTCGACTCGGCTCACATACTGGTAGTGACCAAAATAAGATTGAGAAAACCAAAGACAACGACAAGGATATAATGGAAAGTTGAAGATCGAGAGGTAGAGGAAACCAGAAGAAAAAATAAGTAAGAGACGAAAAATATTGAAATGGATTGGAGAAATACTAAAAATGACTTGATGGAAATAGAATCTACAAAAAAGTAATAAAGTGGGGAAAAAGAAAGAAAGGAAGGAAGAAAGATGGAATTGATTGACAATGAAAGAGAGTGAAGCGAGGCAAAAGCTGTTAAGAACAAAGTAACAACAAGAACACAAGAAGTTAAAAAATGAATCGACAGAAAAGAGATCAATGTATAAGATACCAAAATACGAAAAAAAACAACTAACAAGGAGGAATGAAAGATAGGTATAGTGTACCGATTAAGTAACAGAGCAATGAGATAGACACATAGAACAATATAGTAACAAGAATAAATGGCGGAAGAATAGAAAGCTGGATTAGTCGTTCCGATATTTAAAAAAGCAAACCTATAAGATCGTAAAAATGGCACAGGGATCACATTACTCAATACCAATTACAAGTTATAACAAAATACTGTTTGAAGGAATCATAGCTTACACGAGAAAACTATTGGGTAGTAAATTTCATAAAATCAAAGTCCACGGTGGATAAATACACTCCGTAAAACAACTTGTTGAAAAAGGCCACGATGTTGTTTTCATTGCTTGAGCAAGCATTCGACTCAGTGAAAAGATATGTGCTAAGAAAAGCAGGAATGATGAATAAACTTGTTAGACTAACTCAAACGACGATGGAAGTTCCAAGAAGGGGATTATCACACAACAAGGAAGTAACCAGAGATGTCGAAATTAGGAAAGGCGTCAACCGTTCTATTTAACACTATAATAGGTACATCTACATTCAGAGAGAGAAGTAGTAGTATGCGCTGAGAGTTTAGACTCGACAAGGTAGAGAACTGTAAATACTTACGTAAGTAAGAGAGAAAAAGAACAGAAAATACAGGATACAGAGTTTGCGAGAAGTAAAAAGATATATGACAAAAATGTAAAAAGGAAAAACTTAAAACAAACATTAAAAGAAGATACAATAGACAAAAGACAATAGCAAAAGCAAAAGTAGAAAAGAATAACTGACTCACTGGTAAAGACCAAGAGGGAAATGGGCAATTCAGGTTAAAGAGGACCTAGACCACTGAGAGTAACAGATTGAAAAGTATCATCAGTGATAGAAAAAGGATTTTTAAAATTTCACATAGAGTCAACATTAGTGACAATTACACTAAAGCTAATGAGTAAAAAGGTTTAAGTACTTACTTTCGGTAGTTGGACACGGTGGGCAGGCAGTAGTAGTGCATTCTAATTGGCAAGGTTCACCTATAAAGAAATAGTAGCGCACAAACTATTTCAAGCACATACAACACCATTCCAAGCACTTACAAGTTGTAGGTCCTTCAGTTATTATCGGTGGATCAGTAATGCAAGGAGGGCAAGAAATGGTCGTAGAAGCCACAGTTGTACATGCTGGACATTCAGTGGGGGTAACGGTTTCAGGACATGTCGTCGGTTCTGCACAGCTGTGATTATTTAACTCTTATACCTACTTCACGTACTTACCCGGTGTTGTCAATTCCCTCTTCGGTAAATAAATTACCAGAACGGTTCTCCCGGGAGCCTCGGCTTTTTCAGTCGTAGCCTTAACGGTAAGCAATACAATTACATCATCACGTATTACGTCATCCGGTAAATTTGTAATCAAATTGACTTTTAGTCCCTCACTTGTAGGTTCTAGGTCGAAATTATCCTTGTGGGCTGTTGAAAAAAGAATATTATTAACAACTAATGTACAAAGAATTGTATTTTACCTCCTTCTAAGGAGTAAGTAACTGGTTGGTCGTTGCGTTCCAATGTTACCGTTGAATCAAAGTTGACGGTATGCAAATCGTGTTCAATATTATAATGGGCGGTGTAATAAGCCGATGTGAATTGTGGATTGGCTGGGATCGATTCCTCCTTGTTCACTTCAATACGAAGTTGTGCCATTCCTGTTTTGGTTGGAGTACCGGTATCCTAAGAAGCATAGGTGGCCTAAAATGAATGAGGAAAATGAGAAACTTACAGTAGCAGACAATATGTAGTCCTTTGGGCCAGAGAGCGACAGTGACTGCAGGGTTTTAATAACGGCCCTATGACATTTTTTAGTACCGTCAGTCGTTGTTTGCCAATCAAGGGAGAAATCTTCTGGTGGTGATATAGTGAAAGAAAGTGCAGTATTTGTGATATCATTATCACATGCCTCTATATGTTCGCCAAATAAACATGACATGTCAAAATTGGGTGGTAAAGGCATTGGAACAGTGTAACTGTATGAATCTTTTCTAAAGTGCGGTTCATATGTGTTCAAATCGTTTATAGGTTGGTAGAATACCTAAAAATGAGTTAAAAGTAATTGAATTCAAGTCATTGTTATCCCACCAAAATGCCAGAACCTTCCTCGCACTTAAAAATGAGGTTAACTATAATTGTCGGTAGAAGCGTGCCACTATTTTCATTCGTTTCAATATTTTTGAATTCAGCGGATGGTGAAATTATAACAGTGTCTTCTTCAAGTGTTACCAAAAAATATTTTTCGTAGACGCTTTCCGATATATTAACAGCTACAACAAATTATAATGAATAACTCCTTATATGGGTTATTTCCAATATAACCAAACCTGCCACATTAGCTGCTTTAAATCGCTTAAATTCTTTACTTTCATTATCATTTACTTTCGTGTTCTGGTACTCAGTAGTCCAGTCATCTGGGCTGACGCCTTCCAATTCGCAATTTCCTTAAATCACATATTGTCATAATAGCACTCACTTGTAGTGAAACATACCGTTCAAAGTTGCGTAGACATTACTATAAAATTCAAAAATGAGAAATATACACAAAAACTTCATATTTTTTAAATTTAGTTAGCGAACATATTCTGTTAGGACGATGAGCACATAAAAACTTTCACGACAAACTTATCTAATCGATTTTCATTACTATCACAAGTACAGATATTTCAAAAGCATGACTCAGTATTGTTGCAATTTTTATTTCGAAAATATTAGTTAAGTGCCTGATAAGAGTGATAAGATTAAAGAAAGGAAAAAATTTGTTCCGTTTCGAATCAACTGTCTAGGTAGAAGATCAGTGGAACCTTAGTAAAGAATCTTTGCGAATTCATAATGTTGTTTAAAAAAATGTATATATTCCCTCTAAATACATGTTTACCAGTTTAGTAATAAATTATTGTTCAGATTTACCTTTTGACCTTTCATCAATTAGCCGAAATTGCAAAGATGCGTATAAGCAATGCACCCCTGGTTCCTTTCGTGGAAACTCCATCCCTCTGGAATGTTTTCCCTTAAACCTTCAATCGTTGATTGAAGAATTTCTTCAATACTGTACGATTAATTTTCATGAGGCATCATACATCCACAAGTAAGTTTTTCACAGGATTGATTTTTGGTAGACATTTTATGACTCTAGTAACACATGAGCCCGCACTTACTACGTGCTTTAAGCAAATCTTTTCCTTTTCCGCGTGCGACACAAAAACCGAGTTTTCGGTCCTCCTGAATAAAATGTGGTAAAGTCAACGAACGTTCTTCAGGTCCATCTCCAAGTTTCTTCATCGAGTCCTTCTCCATTTTCCAGACGTTTCTTTTCAGACCCATCTGAATCAAAATTAATGCTTGATTATATGTAAAGGAGGGGCAAGATGTGAATCAAAATGCAATGGAAACTAACGTCATCATCTGTAAAAGAAAGGAAAATTTGGAATACATACTTGACGACTTTCGATCATCAACTACACACTGCACAGCTCCTTTATTCGTTATATAATTTTTCAAGTATTGCACAAATAAACAGTTTGTACACAACAAAAGTTGCCAATGGACTACGTTCGTTTAACCGATTTGCGTTATAACCAGTTACAATAATATCAAAAGGGAGCGTCTCGCAGTATCGGTAATCTGATGCAACTCGTTTTCGAAAAAAAAAGTTTCGTTGAGAAATTAGAACAAACGAGTACAATTTATTTAATCTTGGTTACCACATTACTAATTCTAAGTAGTAGACCTGTTTATTTAAAAAAGGAAATCTTTTTCTTTGCAACTGTTTCCCGCAAGTGAAGCTCTTTTCCCTGACGCAGGAATGTGCAGCAGTTTTAAAATGTGTTGTAGTTGTCAAAATGGTAAGGCTGCATGAGAGGTTGCCAAATATAAAGCAAATAAAATTTGTTCGCCTTTCTGAGATCTGTCATGAATTTTGTACCTTGTTTTGTAAATTGAATAACATTTGTGTTATCAATCTTGGTTTTGAATCCTGAGAAAAATGAAAACCGTTCTAATAGAATGACGGGGGCAATACTGAAGGAATACCCCTGACCAAAGGCATAACAAGGCCTTACTAGGGGTGCTCTGCAACCAAAGAACGGAAAATCTGTTGAAATTCAAAAAGGAAGTTTATCTTTCACTGCCGAATGAAAAGATACTTTCATAAAATATCTTGATGCAGACACTATGTCCAGTGGTTGTGAAACGAAGGAACAAACACCGCTCTATGGAGTGAGAGAACATTAGAAAAAGCTTCTCCTAAATCTATTGAAGGAATGAGTGTATTTAAAACTGGTGCAATAGACCCCATGGCCACAGAACCAAAAGAGAACCACCACTGCAAATCTTGGGTTGGGTGACGCCTGATCTACTTGATTTCTGTTACAATGTTGTTAGTCGTTTAGTATTTCATTTTATGTAGAGAACGATACAAAAATCCGTGCATTTTTGATGTGATAGGGTACGCAAATTTTGGTTTATTCTTTGGCCTTGTGTTGATTTTTAATACATTTCGTACTATGAAATAACACACTAAATGTAGGCAATATATCATATCAGGTTAACTTGAACAACTCGCGAGTGGCTTTCGACATTCTCTGGTACACGGCAAACGAGCGTGCGGTCGACGTGCTGTTTGTGTTGGAGGTGGGTAGGGCGAGGAGCGCCAATATTTTAGAGCCATATGAAATTTTATTGAAAGGGTGGTGAGTGGCCATAATTATGTGCTAGTGGACGTGGAAGGAGTAACACTTGGTAGTTGCTATCTCCCTCCTAACGATAGCGAAGACATACTAGATAACGACATAAATGATATCATTAGGGACGTCAAAACGAAGGGAAGCGGGAAAATAATCCTGGCGGGAGATGTAAAAGCTGTGTCACCCCTATGAAGCCCAAAGCGTAAATAGAAGGGGCAAGAAGATAGAGGATCTCGCCGCAACACTTGATCTAGAAGTATTGAACGAGGGCTCGAAGCCTACCCTCGAGAGAGAGACCAGCAGAAATACGAAACGTCCGAAAAACCCGGAAGAGCTAGCTACAAAAGCGTGAACGTCTGAATGTGCTAACAAAGTCATGCCGAAATATAAGGAGAGAGACAAAAAGCGCCCAGTATACTGGTGGGACAAGGAGGTGGCGATGCAGCGAGAAGGAGAGCGGTCAAGGCGGGGGAAGGCACGAAAATGAAGGGCCCTAGATAGAAATATTGAGGGCGGAACATAGAACAAGGCGCGCAGAATTAGAAAAGATCATCATAACTGAAAAGAACCGACACTGGAAAAAGCTATGCGAGGAGTTTGAAAATAACATATGGGGCATGGCATACAGGATAGAAGGTAGGAAAAATTGGGAAGAGGATAAAAGTAGTTGGAACGGACGAAGAAATAATAGAAAATGTGAAAGAACTGGTCCCGCATCAAGGAGCGGAGAGCGCAAGAGGTCAAGCTGACACACAAAGGCAAACGGTGGACATGGAGGAAATAAGGCGCAGATGGACTCCTACCAGAGATAGTGGCACAGGCGGCACTGGAGGCACTCAGAATTTTTGGCGGGACCTTCGAAGAGGAGCTGAACACGGGACAATACCTCGCAGAATGGAAAAGGGCGACGGCGGTGCTAATCCCAAAGAAGAAGCCGAGCTCGGTGAGGTCAACATCCCTTATCAGCGATCTGGGCAAGCTGCTCGAAATAGATTAGAGGCGCTCATAGAGCTTTCGGCCAACCAGTTCGGATTCAGAAAAGGGAAAGGCACCAGCGACGCCCTTAGGGAGATTACAACAAAGGCACGAGACGCGAAAAGGGGTACGCGGAGAACTAGGAAGGCAGCAATAATCGCCTCCCTAGACGTAAAGAACGCGTTCAATACGATACCCACACGTGCGATAATAGAAGAGTTAAGCAATATCAAAATGTAGCCATACTTAATTAAAGTTATACACAGCTACCTTACAAATAGACTCACAGAGGTGCGATTGCCTTTGCGCATTCAGGGTGCATGGGGGAGTACCGCAGGAGTGGATGTTACGACTCCTCTTGTGGAATGTGGCGTACAACCAGATCGTGTGGGTGAAAGTTCCGCAAAGGGTTGGGCTGTTCGCGTAAGCGGACGACGTAACCATAATGGGGACCGGTAGGGACCTGGGGAGGGCGGTTAAAAAGATGAAAGAAACAGCGGCCACCGTCCAGGGGTGGATGAAAGTAAGGAGCCTCGAACTAGTGGGGCCCAAGACGAAAGCGGCCCTAATCGCAGGAAGCAGGAAATTTCCTCCTGCGAATATTGGGGTGGACGGAATCCCCGTCCCACTTGAAAAGACGATGGATATACTGGGGGTAAGGATTGACACGGAGCTAAAATTTATTAAGCACGCGGAGAAGGTAATAGAGAAAGCGACGAGAAGGGCAAAGGCGCTCTAAGGGGTAATGAGAAACTGCGGTGGGCAACGATCAAGCAGGAGAAGAGTCCTGGCTACGGCCGTTAATAATATATAGTATTGTACGGCTGCGAGACATGGGGGGGGGGGGGCAGCCGTAGAAATCAGAAAGCTCACGGACGGACTTGACAGGCTGCAGCGTACAGAACCGTGTCTGGAAAAGATCTGTTGGTGGTCGCGAGCGCCATCCCACTGCGACTGTTGGTGAAGGATAGAAACACAAGAGGTAGTAGAGAACAAACCATGGCCAAATGGCAAGACGAATGGAAGAACAGCGAGTCGTGGATCAGGACAGATAAGAGAGTGGGTCCAAAGAAGACACGGGGAAGTCGACTATCACCTGACGCAATTTATCACCGGGAACGGGGAAAATGGAGTTTTCCTCCACAAAATTAAAAAGAAACTTAACGAGAACTGTCAAGACTGCGCAGGTAGAGACTGGGAAGACCACGCAGTTCTTGAATGTGAGAGATGGAAGTATAAAAGGCTCATGACATCACTGTGAGTTGGGGAAGATATAAAAGTGGAGAACATTATAACCCTAATGTTAAAAAGTAAGGAGAATTGGGCGATCATTGCAGGATTTATTCGGAACGTCATAAGAACCAGGGAGATAGAAGCCACACAGGCTATGCCCACCGTCCTTTCCCAGGGGAAGACAGAGGGAAGAGGAAGAAAGGTTTTAGTGGGGGCAGGTCCCACCCTCCCTCTGTATTAGATTCACTTGTGGTCAGACCGCATGTTGCGGCTTTGCCTTTAAAATTTTGTTAAAATGTTTACATCATATTAATCATCATTCATCAGCCTTTTTGGCATTTTCATTAGTTATTAATCCTATGGATTATTAGTATTTTTATTTAAAATGTTTTACTTTTATTGAGTTTTTCAAATCATCATGTTTTTTCCCTAAGGTGAGTGTAATTAGTTACTTAAGGTTAGTTTTAATTAATACTTTTATTGTAGCCTTCATTCATCTCTTTTGTCAATTTTTTGCTTGAAAATGAAACCTGTAACGGTTTCGAAACATGTCGCCAGAACCTCCCCATGTAAAATCTTCAATTTTCAATTTTATAATTTAATTACATTTATCGATTGAGATTATCCGTCACAGTAGGCTATCAATGGATAAGCTGTGACGGAACCCACCCAATTTCAACACTTTACACCTGCTTTTTTGCATCGGAGCTTCAGTACTTCTGTACTTAATCAAAAAACATAACAATTTCATCATCGTCTTCATTAAATCATCGGTAAGGGGAGGTTGAGAGTTTTATTTACTATTCCTTCTACCCCCTTTGAGAGTCACAACCTACCACAATGTCTTCTTAGATTGCACAACGGCAGGGGGTGCCTAGGCACTTCCTCAATAAAAAAAAGGGTACTCAAATTGTGGTTTCATTCTTTGGCCTTTTAATATATTTCGTACTATCAAGTATTAGTTATTCAATGGTACTATGAAATAACACACTAAATGTAGGCAATATATCATACACAAAAATGATAAAAACACTCGTATTAGTTTTATTACCCAACACTTGCAAATTTACAAGATTCATCATTTGGAAAATGCAGTGTTGTCTTAGGGAGATACTTGTCAAGAAATGGCTCAAGTCTCTAAAAAATGTTTCAGATGTCTATCAATCATAATAGGCGATTTACATTACCGTTGGTGGCGCCACTGTCGTCAACAATGTGGCGGCGCAGAGTAGTATACCCATGAGGTGTTTATGTAGTTAGTTATGGTGTTTATGTAATTACACATGAAGAGTAGGACTTGCGGTTAGTTTTACAGTCTGTCTTTATGTTAAGTACAAGTTCATTACTATCATTTAATATTAAACGTGTTTATTAAATGACGCTCTCTTCCTTTGTTTGTATGACGTCCATACACCCAAAAATTCACATTAGACTTATTACTACTCATAATAGGTACAAAATAAAAGAAATGTCAATGTAAGAAACACAAACTAACGTTTACATTAACGTTTTAGCGTGATATTTAACTGTCGAAGGCAATGCAAAGCGAGGGTATACTACTTACAGTAGTTGCATATGCTGCCACTGACTGGCGCTTCGGTTAATGTAAATCGCCTATTACCTACAGAAATTATGACAGGTACCCACAATCGACACTATTAATAGTTATTTACGATACAAGTGTCGTAACGTATCATTTTACGATACGAGACGGCGGTTTAGTAAACGAGGCCGCAGGCCGAGTTTAATAAGCCGTCGAGTATCGTAAAATGATGTTACGATACGAATATCGTACAACGTTTTATCTACTATTCATAAAATATTGTTAATCGAAAGAAATTTGTAAAAAATTAGAACTAATTTAGTAGGCATATCTGTCATCTGTCACCTTAATAAATAAGTGCGGTAAAATAGTTCATTACGATACTCATTTGAGTGTCGTAATGTTGAACTTTATATTATATGAATAGTAGATAAAACTTATTTAATTACGGGTGTGGTGTAAGTGTTGATGGTCGCACACGAATCCGTGCTGACAAATTAATCATACTGGCCCACTGACCATGACAGAGACTATTAAAATTCATATCTCGAATTTCAGCACCCCCTAATTCTCCGGGCCCCTTACACGTAGGTTGAGAATCCCATAACTTCTGTAAATTCTCATTAATCCACCTACATGGAAGTGATTAATCTTATCTACTACATTGTTTTAAGTATGCTTACGCTGATAAATATAATGTGTTACAATCACAGTGCCATGGATTTTTCGTTAATTTAATTGCGTTTAATTTGTTGAGATAATCCAATGACTTCATAGGTAAGAATAGAAAGCTGTTGCTATCCAAACGTCTGAATTGGAAATTAGAGAAATGCATTTGTGAATAATTATCTACTTACAACTTCTCCAAGTTAGGAACGTGACTAAATACTTTAGGATGAAGTCGTTTTAGGAGGTTATTGTTCAGGACTAGAGATGTTAAATTACTTAGTCCTCGGAAACTATTTTCTTTTAGTTCGACAAGCGTGTTGGAAAAGAGTATAAGTTTTTCCAACCCCTGCGTCTTGAGAAAAAGGTTCTCAGGTAGTTCGTACAAGAAGTTTTGCTGTAAATGCAGCTCTTTCAGCCTTTTGAGTTCGAAAATGCCTTCGGATATCTAAAACATACTTAGAGCTGGACCTTTTCGATGGAATAGGATACCTTAACAATTTTGTTAGATGATAATTCTAGCACTACTAAGTTACCCAAATTTAGAAAAAGTGCTGGAGATATAACCACTAGGTTATTTCGCCGTAAATTTAAATGTTCGAGTGACTCCAAATCTCTAAAGGTTTCTGCAATAATCTTACATAGAACACGTTTTATAATAATAATTAAGAGATTTACCGAGGGGTAGGTTCTCAATTTTATTTTCGGCCAGTTTGAGTCGCTTAACTTTCGAAAGGCCGTGAAAAATTGATTCTGGTATCACACCAATTAGGTTTGAGCTTAAATCCAAATCTTCCAAATGATGCAGATTGTTAAACAAATTCATAGGTAACACCTTTACCATATTTCCTGATACGTGTAGAACGACTAAATTTGGATTTCCTGCAAACAAACGTGAAGGTAATGACTGAAGTTTGTTATAAGATAAATCTAGCGTCTTCAAATGACGTAAATCGATGAAAATACTTTCGGAAATCTCCTGAAGAAAATTCTTGTGAAGCGTTCTGAAATTCAGTCGATTACATAAGATCGTGACTGGTAAATAACGTACAAGTACTGTATTTCCCATAAGTTCTCGAAAATCTTCTCGGGGAGGTGATTAATTTTGTTGTTGAACAAATCCAATTCAGTCAGGCGAGGTAAATTTTTGAAAGAATCCTTATTTAGAGTTGAGAGAAAATTTACACCCAAATCTCTGCCACGTAATAAATTTTGCACGAATGATCAGTAAAGCCGTTTACTTACAATGTTTGCAAATCCTGGGGGACAACCTGACCAGGAGGTAATGCTGCGATATGTTTATTCCAGCAAGATATGCTCTTAGTTTCCGGTTTACACTTGCATGGACCCTGTATGCAGTTGTGCCAACGATCATCAGAATTTGAAATGGGCCAAACTAAGACAAGGGGAATTACTTATCTGATCATATTGAAGGTACTCACCAGGTTGTTCCAGAGATCGTACTCTTCGCTCTAATTTAATTATCTCGTAACGTAGGTCACTCTCACTAACATTTAAGAGAGCCAATTGTGTATGAAGAATTTTTTCCATTGACTCTATGGCATCGCATGCGTTAATTTGACATGAATCTGTGACACTCCATGTCCAAGTCACCGAACAGATACAAATCACTATTATAGAGCCTAACATGTTAATTGTATTTTGTTAGTTATGTACGCAATGATTAAATGACCAAGTTTATTTATACTGTAACATTAAATTGCTTTTATCCTGTAATTAACTAATTCAATGGAAAATTAATTTTACACAGTTTAATTAAATGAGACTTTGAAATTTGAGGTGATACGCATAAGTCAAAGTAATGGGTTGGGATGAGAAATATGTAGCCGAAACAATATTGCAAATACGATGTAATACGTAACAGTTGAGGAAGAAGATTTTCTGAGGTAACGTGGTGCCGTAATGCCAAAATGGTCTAATACTCTAATCAAATTGGTCACCTACCCTTCAATTTCTAGTTTTTATCACCACTCTTTTGAGGGCATATCCACCTGAAAATGTTTACTTCATTCATCCTGCTACGAATGGGAACTGTTTGGAGTACGTACCCTTTAGATTTATTAGGACTCACGATTCTTATGAGCGTGGAAAAGTTGTTGTTGATGATTTTTTCTTTTTTCTAATCATCTAATTAATCTAATCTAATTGAATGGGGTACGACTCTGTTTTAGGTGGCCTTGGTACGACTTTATGAAATGTTAAGTAATAAATCGAAATATTTAAATATTTACTTTAGAAAAAACATAACTCGTGTTATTTGTTTTAAAAATAAATGCTACAGTAAAAAATTATGGCCTTTCACAAGATTAGATAATTGCGACATTATCACGGAAATGTTCTTTATCAAAACAATTCATAAAACTTTTATGAAATAATAAAACGACGTAATTTTTCCACTGTTTGGTTCTTCTCCAATATTTCCTTAAATGATTTCTTTGACAGCGTAACTGATGGTAAACGAAAGTAGTTGTAGTGGGAATTGTTCACTTTGACTCGGTGATTACTTAATTTAGAGTTTTTTAAAATCTAAAAATAGATAATTGTAGCCCCCCCCCCCCCCCCGGAAAATATTTTTGTTGTCGTTGATGACTTTTTCGATGATTAAACTAATTTCTAGTACTACTGATTTAAGTCTATAATCTAATTAAAATCTAATCTAATTGAATGGGGTACGACTTTATTACGAAATTCTGAAAAATAAATGGAAATGTTTAAATATTTACTTTAGAATAAACATAAAAATTACAAAAAACATGTTATTTGTGATTGTGAAAATGATACTACAGTACAAAATATGTACTCTGTAAAATTCACTAGATTAGATAATTACGATATTGTCACGGAAATGTTACTTACAAAAACAATTCTGAAAACTCTTACGTAAGTACTTAGAAAACGACGCAATTTCTCCACATTTGGCTTCTTGTTGGGCTCTCCAATATTTTCTCAATAATGCTTTATTTAACAGCGCAACGGTACAGTGAATGAAAGCAGTAGGAATTTTTCACTCTCACTCGTGATTACTTAATTTAGATTTTTTAAAACTAAAAATAAATAATGGCAACCCTTGGAAAATATTTTTTTGCAAAGGGAAAATATCGTGTTTTCCACTTTCACAGAAAATGGCAATTCTTTACTGTTCGATACGCACCATGTACTGGCTTGGTTTTTAATACATCTGAAGTTCTTCCTTTTGAGATCTAACGACAGTATTTAAAATGTGGATGGGATATTATAAATCCGAAGCTAGAGAAACAGCAAACTGTCAAAATTCAAAATAAAATTAATGATGTAACAGAGAGTGGAGAGGCAAAAACGTTACATGAATGTTTCAGCAACTTATCGTCTATTAGATAACCAATTCTTTGGAAGTGTATGCTTTTAGCTAGTTATGAAACTAAGAGCATGACAGAGGCAAGTAGGATGTACAAAATGAATACTGAAAGTTAAGCACCTCTCAGCATGGACAGTACTTTGATTGATTTTAAATGACCACGGTTTTCTTGTACGGAAAGACTGTCTCAGAAAACCTTTAACTATTCCCGCTCTCTACCTTAATGTATCTGATAGTCCCTACAGGTTTAGGTTTTATAAGGAATGTGATTATATGACACTATCTTATTAGAAAGAAATGGCTCTTCTAATTTTTAGTAGTCACTCTGTACAACTATATTAGATAATCCCTAACAGAGCTTTGTTCAACTAATCAGTTCAACTAACTAAACCTAGGAATTATATGTAATTGAAAAATGGCAGCAGATAGTTCAATCGGTCCTACCTAAGAAAAAATGGGATAACTAGAACCCCAACCGATAAAGAGCTGCAGCAAACCTGTACCATCGCACACCCACAAAGGTAACTCGACACCAATACGAGATATTCAGCAATATATCTGGCCAAGGTGTTTGACCAGCACTTTTTGGTTTCAACAAACTCAGACTCGAGCGAGGAGATCCTAAAGATATCATCTGAGAACAACCATTTTATTGACTGGTTGAGAAGGCTTCTCATCATAATGGAAGGTAATACAAGAATTGTCATTTGGATGTGGAGGTACACAATCTCTGAGCAAGTGTCTTCCACACGGGTGCGGCCTAGAGGGAGGCTAGTACTTTTTTAACTCAAACGCTAGAGATCGAAGGCTCGATTATAGGTTCCCTTCTCGAACGGCAACAGTTAGTAAAACTCTTGAACCAGATTGGACGAATAATTTAGTACAACCAGCACATTAGCAATCTAAGTAGCTGCCACGGGAGAAACTGAAAGAACGGAATTTCCATAACATTTAACTACTAGGAAACTTCTTACTGTGTGCTACATGCAAAATTGGTACAACAACACATGGTGCAAAGGGAAGTTCTTACCATGCATAATATGAAAAACAAGTGATCACTGTTTCCAGGGACAGAAAGCACTAGATCACTGAAAAATTATTTGTGGGCGAAGTGTGATAACATTGTACAACAATTAGTAAACTGTAATAACCTCGACCTCGTTTGGGTGAAAGGGCATACGAGAATAAAGGACAATGAAACAGCTCAACTGGCCACAAAGTTTGGTCCAGAGTAGCTTCTTCCACTTACAGAACTAGTGTTTCTGCACAGGATAATCAAGGAAGGATCTTCACGTTCTCGTGGACAATCGAACATATCCGATAGCATCTGAACACATTTAAAGACATTTTCAAGATAACCGAACGTAATCGATGACGCCCGGAGATATTCCCAAACAGCTGATAAATACCCGATGGTACACAACACGTTTGAGGGCTTTCCAAAAATAACTAGACCCTTGCAAACTAGGAGTGCGCAAAAAATTGATTAATCGTTTTAAATCGATTTAACAAGCAAATCGATTAATCGATTCAGAGCAAAAAAAATCGAAGAGTCGAATCGAATCGAATACAAAATAAGAAAGAAGTCGATATGAACATGGTATCAAAGTGTTTAGTTTCGGAAAATGGATTTTTTGTATCTATTATTAAGATGCTCAATAAATGTGTTGTTCGTAAATTATTTGGAGTTTTCTATCTCGAAAACTAAGCATTTTTAAAACCTTTCTTATAAGAATTTTTTTGACCTGTACGTTCCAAGTTTTAGTAAAAAGCTAACACTACAACTTATCCATTTTGGTATGATAAGGAGCTTATTATTTCTCATTATGAACTGTTTTATCATCAGGCAGAGTTTGAATAAAATCACTCACTTGTCACTTCATTTCAGAAATATTTAAAAAAGTATAGTGTCATCAAATAAACAAGAGCTCTGAGAAGGCGTGGTCGAGGGAGCTACATGTTTACGAAGTAAGTACATTCAAATGTAAAAAAAATTGTTCTATAAATAAAGAAGCAAGATGCGTAAACTGTCAAAATATTCTAGAGCTGAATTAACTACGCCCATTTAACACTTTTCATTGACCAGTTTGAATTCAAATTTAGTTCACATATTTTCCGGGGTTTTTGTTTACTTGGTGGCACTATACCTCCTTTTAGGGGCTGTAATTCTCAAACGAAGCAAGTTAGCAAATAGCTTTTCTGCTTAGAATTTTTTCTCTATCCCAGTAAGCATGGACGGTACTTACCGCACACACAAACACTTTTTACATTTTACAAACTTTGATTAATCAAGATCAAATTTGGAGCATTCCTTAAAAGTACCAAAAGTGTTTTGTTCTACAATGGAGGCCCGGTAGTTCAAAAAGTTACTTAAAAATGATATAAATGACCTATGTCAATCAAGTCTCGTTAACATTGTTGGGATGATATTTTTGAGGCTCTAATTATTGGTACGAAGGAAGTCTCGTGGCAATACTTGCCAGAATTTTTTAGTTAGTTCCTTAGCTATAACTGAAATTCTCGGAAAACTGCTGGTTGAAAAACTTCAATATACCTCAGCCCTCTCGTAAAGGGCCCAAAACTCAAAACTTGTGAGTACAGTGAATGAGCTAAAATGAAAGCCCTTTGCGTTTACGATCTACTAAATATATTTTGGGACAATTTCTCCAATTGATGTGTTTATAAGTATGTACCTATTATATTAAGCCATGAGCTTCACATTTACCTACAAATAAATTCGTGCAAAATGAAGTGAGAAATGGGAACAATGCGAATCACACAATAATTCCAGAAAATCGATGGTTAAGCACCCTAGAAATTATAAAAAATATTTGAAGGCCCATTTCCCAACAAATTATTTGACTAAAAGGTTTACATGTTTTGTAGGTACATCTCGGCAAATTTTAATTGCTATAAGATAAGATAATATCTGTTTGAATGTAGTTTCTTAAGATTCAGAGGTACCGAGAGATATCCCTTCCACAGGATCGTCGCATTATAAATGACTGTGTAGCATGTAGAAAGCGTAGTCAAAAATCTTACGTTTAATAACGTTTAACCACACAATAACCATGCAATTCTTTGTTAGATTGGTTGCGATAGTTTTGGTAGTGTTTGTTACAGAATCGTTTACGCAATCTGCAACTAATCCTCTAGGGAGTAAGTCGTTCGGTAAATAGGTGATAACCTTATAATTCATTTTTAGCTCTGGACGAGCCTTGTCCTGGATTTAATATTCCGTTTCTATTTTCAAGATGTAGAACACGGTGTCAGATGATTATAATACCATTTGCAGGTTGCGAGGCTCCACTTAATTGTTGCCTCCATAGTTAGCAGTTTTGCCAATCTGTAATATATTTGCAATAAAACATATTATAATAACAACTAAGTAATCACCTGTAAGTGTCATCTAAAATCTAAAATTTACGTTCAAATTAGCACCTACTAATATCGAACCCTTTTCAGGATGTTTAGGATTCAAATCCTTATATACTGAACATTGGGATTTTTAATGACCCTTTAGGACACATATTATATTCCGTTTGGAAATAAGATACTTTTGTATAGAATTTTGAAGTCAAAAACAGATTCAATTCGCAAATTTATTGCTCATCAGGAAAAACTCAAATTTCCTGACGAATAATGTACAACATTGTTCAAACAAATAATTGAACTCCAATCTTTATTAATTACGTAAATTTAAATGTAATAATACTATGTAGTTTGCTGTGACAAAATTTAAAGGTAATAAACTAATAATACTATGTAATTTGGCTAATGTGACATAAACCAAGGCAACAAATTCAAATATCAAGTTTTAAACAAACGTATTTTTGGATATGAACGTGCCACAAGAAATGGCGGATGCAGAAGCTATCGCTACTGCGAGATTAATGCCGCCGAAAATCTGCAGGTAGATATGAAAAGTAGTACCTAATGAAAATTCAAAGAGTGGCAAGGGAATAAGAAAGTTCAAGGAATTAACGAAGAAATAGTGCTGGCGTATATATCGGGAAAAACGGCAGGCGCAGTTCTACTCTCTGGTCGCAATATTCAATGTTGGAGGTAGCACAATCTAGTTCAACTAGGACCTACTATTTGCATCTCAAATATCAATTTTATCGCAAAAAGTAGATATACTTTCACTTGTTTCCTTTATGTAAAAGAAGTACAATGTATCTAGCGCAAAATCTTAAAAAACTGGATTAAGTACCAGCGCCGCGCGCGCCGGTTTAACCTAACTTCGGACCCTGGGCGCTGGAGATTTAGGGGCCACCTTCATTGCTATTCGTTGTCAGTTTTTTATAACAAGTAAACACATGCTATAATTATTAAAAATTGTTTAAAAATTTTGAAAAAAAAAGCAAATTTATGACGGCTAAGAAAAACAACTAGAGAATTAAACAATTTACACAATAGTGCAGTACAATCAGCAAACAATCGGACTGGTGTCGACTAGTCGAGATAACTAATACCTACTGCTCAATTCATCTCTGCGTCTTCTCTGCCATTAATTACCTTGCGATAACAATATAAAATAACTAAAAGATAGAGTTACATATTTGTAAACATAATCATTATTATTATGTATTAAATTTTGTTAATAAAAGAAATTACGGTTATACCGTGTGAATAAGTAAAAGTGATTTTCGCACTACCTATATTAAAGTTAAACATTTGTGTTCTATCCATCGAACTTAAGGAAATTTGTGGGGGAGGGGGACATACCCCCCTCTAACTACCTGCCTGGGTACTGGTGCCCCAAAGGTGAGGGCGAGAGCATCACCACAGTATACGTCTTAAGACGTATACTGTCGCATCACGTACCTACCATTATCTTTTAATCACTATAAGGTCCGCCCCAAGCGCCCAGCGGATAGACCATGGCCCAGGGCTGTATAAATAATAAATAAACCACAGTCAACGTTGTGCGTCTTCGTCAAAAACGCTTGGAATATGCAACAATAACAAGAAGGTACTTATGTAAAAAATAATTTACAAACAAAGGATTGCACATAGACTATGATCTACACCGACAACAAATATGGCATATCAAAAACATAATCAACGAAAAAAATAGGACCTTTGAAAATGAATGACAAAAGGTTACAAAGATATTGAAGGTTACCTACTTTTGGTGATTTTTGGTGAAACACGTTTTAAAGACGGAGAAGGTTAGACATCTGAAGAGGAAGTTAAAATAATGGACAGAGGGAAAGAACATTATCATGATTTATGAAATGGAAATCATACAACCTCCAAAAAGCGACTCAAGTAAGAAAACACTAAGGGAGCAAATAAATGCTGAGAAAGTAAAGAAAACGACCAAGAATCTAAAATTACGAACATGATAATTATACAATTAACGGTTTGTAATGACTTCATGTGACACTTGTTTCAAGCTTTCACAGTTTATTTACTACAGATTCCCTTTTTCATTTTACTGGATTTATCTAGTGGGCAAAATTGCTAAGCATTTTTTTTTTGTTTTCTCCATTCTCCTCAGTTACGATACATTTTTTTATAAACAACTTCATTCGGTCAACTGCATTTCTTTAACTTCGATTTATTCTGATTTTGCAACTGAAAGTATATTGTGCACATCTGATTCAAATAAGGTTTGGGAGTATGACTCATTATTAAAACAAGTATCAAAAGGCGCAAATTCTTATAGAATTTTAATTTCAACCAACTTCAAATCTGTAACTAATTATGGCATATACTATATACAATATATATGTATATAACTACCCCCCCCCCCCCCCCCCCCCAACCTCAGACACGAGCACCCCGGATTCTGCACAAATGAGTTATTGTTCTTCTTTCCAGGGAGATCGGAGTGGAGAGGGTGAGGGACAATTTGTAAATCACGAAAAAATGTTAGAGGAAACAAAAGTATAAAAAGATCATTTTTCTGCGGACGTGCAATTTTCCCCTTTCCACCCCAAAAAAAGGGTTGCAGTTGGGGGTGAAATTTGCAATTTGAGGATTGTTTTTTATGTAGAATCCAAAAATAATAAAAAATAGGTGTACCCATTTAAGTTTTGAAAACTCACCCCGCTCCACCCCACAGGGGGGTGAGGGTGATATTTACGTATCGTAACTCGATAGGTTTCAAAAAATAAAGGAAACGTATTTTTTTCTTTTTGCAATTGGACGTGTCGTTCTCGAGATATTAAAGGGTGTATATTTTAACTTTAATGGCGTCCCGACGGCGAACGGGTGATCCGATCAAAAAATTTGCCAGCGATTTGGAATCAGTGAAGAATTTCCTATAAGATGACTTCCAACTTTCTAAACCCTGTAACATCGACCAACGCACAGACACACAGACACACAGACATCCGGACGAATTTAGTACCAACTTTTTGAAGTTGGTTGATTACACGAACTAAAAGTTATGCGACGTAAGTCTTGATTAAATCAGCAAGGTATCTTTTGGTTAATATTTTTATCGGCATATGTCTCCACATAAATTTTCATAAAATGTCAAAGAAAATGGAAAATTATTGCATGTTTTTTATGAAAAATTATGCATTCTCTCAACATATTTTGTTGGTAGAGTCAAAACTGTTTTTATAAGAAACACATAAACAATAATTTTAAGGAATGAAAGATGCTACTTCTTAATCACGACATACGTTTATTGTGCTAAAATGAATAGTACAGAAGATTTATGTTTTTATAGCCATCCTTCTCTAATACATGTAGTTGAGAGAGATAGAGGTAAAAATATGTAATTTTTATATATAGTTTTACCCAAGTTTACTTGAATCAAACTATACATTACTTATCCCAACAATCAATCCTTCGCCATCAACGTTACATCTGTTTTGATCACCAAATCGGAGTTTGTGGAATTACGTCCTTAACACTCGAATACGAGGTGTGAATTTATCTTCCTTCGTAGTTTTGAATGTTCAGTTTCGACGAGCCTCTCAGAAACTCCGTGGCACCTTTACTTAAAATTTCTCTTTCTCTTGTTTATTAATTTCTGAAATTAACCCCGAACCATCTGGCGACCATAGAGCGAGCGACCGAGAATTCTGCTCATAAAATGTTGTTACAACCACCCCCATTATTACGTTAACAGGTGCCATGATCGAATCACTACCAGATACAGTTACACATGAGTAACCTTTAGAAGAACAACGCTGGATGAAACGTGTTGACAGGCCATGTACTGACCTGTGGTGCTCAAGTTGATGTGTGGCATTTTGGGTTAATCGCACGGACCGAGAGGGTACAGTGTCAAAAATGCCAATTTCCAAGTTTTAAGGCGAATTCAGGCACCTCCCGCTCCTTATAGTATAATGATAGATGGGCATCCTTTCACTAGTTACTTATATGGAAAGACGAGAATTATAAACGGAAACCCTACCAACCCAACCATGGAAACCGAACGGCTGCAAAGAAACTTGGAGGAAATAACTGAATGCTCCTGCTCTCAGTATGGGAAGCAGCAAGATGGTATCTTCAGGCTATCATCTCCCCACAAAATTGCCTCTAAGAGGACGTCCAAGTGATTTGCTTAGTACAATACGGAAGAAATACTAACCGAAGAGGAAAGGTTGAGACAAATGGATCCACAACGGAAATGATGCAATTTAGTGCGATCAGTTAACAATGCACTGGTTGGACAGGCACCTACAATGAGAAGTATATTGCGTAGGGGTTAAAATACGGTTTCTCAAGGCAGAAAGTTTCCAAAACCCGTGAGGGCATCGTCCTCACGTAAACTTCTGCATGGCAACGCTTTAAGGCTATCTGAAACCAAAAGTCTTTAAGGGGGGATGAAAATGTGCCACGGGAAAGAATATGGAGATAAAGGAACTCGCAGAAGTTGATCTATCTGCAATTAGTAGACTTGTTCAATTGAAACGCTTTTCTGGTCATGTCAGATTTGAAAACATTATTGACGTTTTGCAAGATTAATAGTGTTTGTAACTGTCTCACTAATCAGTTTATTTCGTTTATAATCTGAATGAGATTTTAAGCATTGTGTCAAATGGCATCCTTTGTCAAAATTGCCATCAACATACGATCATTGAGTTTCTTGTGTGCTGAAGGTGTACAAACACTACATATTCAGTTAGAAACAAAAGTGTATGGAAATACATGTATTGGATATTCAACTGTGGAAAATTTGGGAAAAGAAAAGAGCCCAACTACGATCTGGTGAATCGCATCAAAATATAATTTCGGAAAATGTTGAGTGAGGAGTGAGTGTAGCATGTAGCATTCTCCTATAATATCGTACACAAAGTGGGCTACACTAACGTTTGTGCACAGTGAACTGTTCGTCTTTAGTCTCAAGACCAAAGATGTTTGCGAATGGTCTTGTTTTTTGAACACTTTTGCTCGCGACGAAAGTTCTTGGCATCGCTTTATAAACACCTAATAAGTTGACATAGATGCAATAGAGGCATTCAAAGTCACCTCTACCAAAGAATTTAAAGCAGGACATGGTTTATTGGTCAGATAGTTCCATCGTGTTAGCTTGGTTAAGGAAGAAGGGGAATAATATTTTAAATATATTTGTCGGAAATCAACGTAAGGAGATCTTTTCGTTGACCCAAGTCGTCAACTAGCGACATGTGCCGGGCCATCTTAACATAGCAGATCTGGCTTCGAGAGGCTGTGATGCCAATTCTTTATTAAAATCAAAATGATTAGCCCAGCCTCCCCAGTTTTGCCCCAAAGGAGAAGATGAGGTAGATGAAGACTTGTTTTTTCTGGCTGTAAAAAAATTGGTCACTACAGTTGTTGTTCAGAGCGATACTGCAGGAGTTTATTTCGGAAAATTAACTAAATTTTCAAAAATACTTAGGACCATTGCTTGGATGTTTAGATTTTATAATAACTGTAGAAAACATATTTTTACTGTAGACAAATTTCTGAGTTTTGACGAGATGGAGGTGGCGGAGAATGCATTGTTTCACCTTGTACAGGCTGAGACCTGTGGCAACAATTTTGAAAAGTTTTCAGTTTTACGAAGATGAAAATGATACTTATACTTAGAATCAAAACAAAAATACAATCTTGACCCTTATGAGCCTTACTACAAAATACACATAAACGCCTACCTTCCGCCTTGTTACCTTTTGACTGAGGGTAAGCATTACCTCCCTGTGGACTTTCCTTACTGCAACCAAGGTAGAGGCTGTCGGGACCTCGGCGCCTCGTTGCACTTTACTCTCCTTCTTCTTGGTCGTGGTTGACAGGCCAAAACCAGTTCTAGCAAACTGAATCCTTTCCGTTGATTCAACCTCCTCTCTTAAAAAATTCATCAACTTCTTAATCCTGTCACCTTATGCATCACTGCCAACTCGCTCTGTCTCACTCTGTCGGCCAGATCGATCCCAGACTTTCAAAAGGTCCCCCGGAATGCAGGACTCAACCAGAGGGTACAGCATTGGTGAACAGGCATCCATATCCACTCCGAAAGAGTACAGTCAATTAATTTGTGCCTCCAAATTATCGTACAATTGAGGCAAGTTATGCAGTAAGATATTGGGAAGTTTTCTCCATAGCTTTGGGGCGACATTGGCTGTAGGAGATACTGAAATTTTTCCTCGTTAGAGAACTCCGTACTTTCGTGTATACATTAAAAACATTCGGAAAACTTAACCATTCCTTGGGATTTCCAGAAAAACATGGAAGATTTATTTTTGGGAACCGTGTTGCTGTCTTCATATTATGCGCCGATGTAACAGTGCTTGCCTTACTTCTCGATATCCGATTGTCATCCAGCTCATTAGACTCTTTTCTCAAAGTCTCAAAAATCTTTTGGTATTTGTAGAACTCTGTGTGATGCTTGTCTCTTTGATTAACCTCCTCTTCGATATCTAACTGCTATTAAACATGGCGCCGGTGACAGGTACGTCTTCAGACGTCCCAATTAAACCGTGCAAAAAATGTAACACAATTCCACAAAGTGGTGTAAAATGTGTAAAATGTGGCTGTGTAATACATCCAGGTTGCCTTAAATACCTTAAGAACATTGCTGTGATTAGTGAAAACTTGGTAATTTGCTGTGACGACGGAAATGCAAAAGAAACTGACAAAGCGCCACTCGGTGAGCAAACTAGTATAGTAAATAACGTTCCAAGTTTTAAAATTACGGAAGTCGATTACTTGAGAGACGTTATAAAGCAAAAAAAATCAAACAATTGGTTGCCTAGAAGCTACGGTTAGTGCATTAAAGGAACAGATAAATTTATTAAACTTCGTTAAAGATTTGGTAATAAACAATAAAGTAGTGTCATCTAACGAGGATACAAAGCAAAATTCCATATTGCAAGTAAATAAGACGCCTGCAAGTGACGATTGTAATAGAATGCCAACATTTGCAAGTGTAGCTGCAAAACAAATAAATTCCTCGGGCGATAAAAATATTGTTAAAAAGGTCAAGACTCCAGTGAAATCGAATACTGACAACGAAAAGAAATCTACAACTGTAAGTTCTCCTACCGCTACTGGAACTACTGATACAAAAAATGATACTGACTGGACTACTGTAGGTCCAAAAAAACAAAACCGTTCAAAAAAGAACTGATAATTGGTACCAAAAAAGTTCAAAATGACAATGTTGGTGGCCTAAAAGCGGCACCTAAAACGTCTTTATTACATATCAGCCGTTTATCACCAAACACCAGTGATACTGAATTAATTCAATATGTCCTGTATTATCGTGTGAAAAACTAAACTCAAAGTTTCCTTCAATTTACTCATCCTTCAAACTGTGTATTCATGAATCAAACATTGAGAAAATAAAAGACCCAAGTTTGTGGCCGGAGGGAGTAGCAGTAAACCGTTTTTTTCAGAAACGGTTAAAAATTCAAGAAGAGGGATAATGGCAAGCAATACAGGTCTCGCGGACAACAGTAATTTTAGTATTTTTCACATTAACATACAATGTTTAAATAACAAATTGAATGAACTTAATATTTTTCTAGATAAATATAACTTTGAGGTAGTCTGCCTATCAGAGCACTGGATGACTGATGCGCAGATAAAATTTGGTAACATCGAAGCATACTCTCTAGCAAATTATTTCACGAGACGTAACCATATTCACGGAGGCGCAAGCATATATGTAAAAAATGGCACTCGTTTTACGCCGGTATGTATTGATAAATATGTAGTAGAAATGCATGCAGAATTATGTGCGGTAGAAATAATATGTCAAAAATTACTAATCGTTTCATTATATCGCCCTTGCTCTGGATCTGTTGACATCTTCGTTGAAAATATGGAACGATTACTTCAAAATTGTAGCAAAAAATATAATAACATTATTATTGTTGGAGATTTCAATCTAAATTTTCATAAACCTGATAAGAATGTAAAATTACTGTTAAATTTAATTAGTACGTTTGGATTGAGAATATGTATATCAGACTTTACAAGGGTAAATCGAAACGGGGCTACATGCATTGATAATATATTTACAAACATAAAGGACACTAAAGTGTCATGCGCTGATGTTTTAGATTAGACCCATGTCTATCGGACCACTACGGTCAATCACTATATAATAACCGAGACGTGTGTATATGTTTGTGTTGCTGTGCACTTTTCCGACAGTCGCCGAATCCCGACGAATGCGGATGTGATATTTTAAAACCAAAGCTATTATAAATTTATAACCTACAAATTAATGCTACAAGCTACAATTATAGATACCCCGAAACTACGTAAATATCTGCACTAATTTTTTTCAAAGTAAGTTTTAAACATTTTAATATAAAAGTCCGTCATCTTATTCAAGCGGTATTTGTGTCTAAATATATTTTCTTTACTTAGAAAATACGTTCAAAGTTTCCTTATGGAGATTACGTGTAAAATAGAATTCGCTATTTATGCTTATTTTTGGGTGAAAATGTTGTGTAAACATGCAAAGTTTGTCTGTCCGAGGTCCTTAACCCATTTCGAACATTAAAACAATGCCAGAAAGTATTTTCGCGAAAATTTTCAAAATGAGAAGTATCGGAAACTTTTTCTCGATAACATGGAAATTTAATTATTTTAAGTTGAAAAGTTATTTAAATGATGAAAAATGATTCTATTATGCCTCGCGTTAACATTATCATGGTTAAAATGATGTAAAAAGTAGTAACAGCATTCATCGTAGACTAATTTATGTGTCCCGATACCTTCTTTCGGTAACTTTGCTTATTTCGAATTTAGAGATTTTGAACGATGAACGATGTCGTAGGTAACATATATAGTCGAATGTTTTCACCGAGAAAAATGTTTTTGTCTACATATTTATCTTAATATCTATTGATGAAAGTAGGTGGCAAGTGTATTGTTACCTTACACTATACCAAAGAGAATACCTATACTTTGACTATACTTCTAAATATACAACTTATATTGTAATTAAGAGGAAGTAAAATCCATATTTACTGCTGTACATATACGTGTAAATGGTGGCCTTTAGTTAGTGAAATAAACAAAAATTTGAAACTGTTTAAGGTAGAGAAGGTCTTTCTATAAAACAGATGTTATGCAACGTTAGACCAGCTTCTATTTGTACATTTTATGTTTTATGGTATTTTTAGTTTTACTATAGTTAAAGATGAATGTTAAAACGTTCTCCCTAAGGCCATTCGTATTCCCAAAAAGTTTCCAGTGTCCAAATTGAATTCTTTTACATTGAAAATTCATTCTAAACTATCCTTATGAAGTCCACACGGAATTTGTTATATTTTCGTTAATTTTTGGGCAAAGACTATGTGCAAAGACGTAATTAACATTGTGAAAGGGCCATTATGTATTTTTGGTCTCAAATCTATTCCAAAAAGTTTGCATTTTACATTTTTTTAATAATCGGTAAAAATTTACTTTAAGTAGGTAGGAACGAATTCGTATATCTTTACCAAACATCAACCCATTTTTGTGATTTTTACGTCAAATGTAAGTAAATGTAATCCTTTATTTTAGTTACTTTAATAACTTGCTAAATTACAGATACCTACAGGGTCAAAAATCTGAAAAGGTACAAAAACGTAATTTTTTTTTCTTTTTTCAAGCAACTAAGCCAGCTCAACAAGGTGTGATATTTTAAAACAAAAGCTATTACAACCTACAATCACAGATACCCCTTCCCCCCAAAGCAAGCAAAACGCGAGAATCGCGTGTACCCCCGTTTATACATAGCAATGAAACAAAAGTATGGTATTGTAAATGAATTTGTTTATCGAAGGATTTTTTCAGATTCTTCCATAAACAAGTTTCGTTTATCGGTTAGTTCTATAAACTGGCATGATACTAAATTAAAAAAATTAAATATAAATGAAAGAGCTGATTTTCTAACAAACACCCTAAGTAAATTAGTAAACAAATGCTTTCCTATGAGAAAATCACTTCAAACATGCAAATCACCGGTACAGTGGTTTAACGACGATCTTAAACGTATGAGAGACTTAGTTACGGCAGCAAAAATAAGAGCTGACATCACAAGGCAAAATTGCCACATAGAAATATACAAAACACTAAGAAAGCGTTATCGCCAAGCACTATAAGAATCCAAAAAAAATTCTCATGAAAAATTTATTACAACGTCAAACAACAAAGTCAAATACGGTTGGAAAATAATAAACTGGGAAAGGAAATGTTCAAATCAAAACGAAATCCCTCTATCCCATGAACATTTAAATTCACATTTCACGACTATCCCAGAAAATATCATAAACTCACTTCCTATCAGTAACCGTAATATACAAAGCTATTTAAGTAGCATTAGATCCCATGCAATCATTTTACTTAGCACCTGTGTCATACTCGGAAATACTTGAAACGGTCAACAAGCTATCTAAATCAAATAGTTTCGACGTATTTGATTTAAATAGCAAAATAATAAGACTCTCTATAGAGATTATTGGAAATTTCTTTGTTGAACTCATTAACGATTGTTTTGTGAGTGGTAAATTCCCAAATGCTTTTAAAGTTTGTAGAGTTGTACCAATATTTAAAAAAGGCAAAAAAACCATGGCGGAAAACTACCGTCCAATATCTGTGATACCAATTTTGAGTAAAACGATGGAATTATTAATGAAAAACAGATTAATGAAATACCTTGATAAAGAAGGCATTTTAAATAAATCTCAATTCGGCTTTAGACCAAATTTCTCCACAATAAAGGCCGTTTCTAACCTCATCAGTTATATTATCGATGGACTTGAAACAGGCGATAGTACATTAGCTGTATTGTATGATTTATCAAAAGCTTTTGACTGCGTTATGCCCTCACTGCTCCTTGACAAACTTGCTCATTATGGAATTCGTGGCGAACCTCTGTTACTATTTCGGTCATATTTAACAAATCGTAAACAATGTGTTTCATTTAACAATAAAGCCTCAAATTTTTACCAAATATTTACGGGGTTCCCCAGGGTTCAGTACTGGGCCCTCTATTATTTATAATCTATGTAAATGACCTACCTGCAGCTATATTTCCTCACACATCCATTCAGTATGCAGATGACACAACTGTACTTTGCAGAGGAAACACCATAACGCAATTGAGGAATAAGGCTGAGATGGCAGATACTCAAATAGTAAACTGGTTAAATACAAATAAACTCTGTAACCATGAAGGCAAAATTCAAAAAATTGTGTTTTCAACTAAGAAAAATATGACAAGCAATTTAAATGTGAATTTGTTAGGGATCCAAATTGACGAAAAGCTAACCTGGGAGGCTCACATCGACAAGCTATGTCGAAACCTTGCTAGTAACATTTACCTCATTAGAGAATTACGTACAAAATTAACAGATTACATTTTAATTGCATGTTATTTTGCAGTAATCCATTCAAAAATAAATTACGGTATACTATTATGGGGAAAATCAGCTCACGCGATAAGGGTGTTTAAAATTCAAAAAATTGCGATTAGAATAATCGCTAGAATAAATTCCCGAGCGCATTGTCAAATGTACTTCAAAAAATTTAAAATCATGCCACTTCCGACATTGTACATATATCAGGTGCTCTTGGAAGTTCATAAAGGTTGTTCGGAATTTAGCACGGTGGCTGATAGACATTCCTACAGCGTCAGAAATGCAGATTCCCTTTCAATACCTAAATACAGGTTAGATGTGAGTAAAAAAACTCAATAGATCTAAAACTTTATAATAAACTTACTAGTCCAGTAAAAGGTTTACCGCTTGCAAAGTTTAAACTAGTTGTAAAAAATTACTTACTGGAAAATTGTTTTTATAATACGGAAGAATATATACGCGCTCCTCCGTGTACGGTTCCAAAAATTTGATATTACCTCAATGTAGGTAAACCAAAGGGTTTTCATGCTCAATGTTTGTGTTAGTTTATAGGTTTTATTTATACACATAGAGTTATACTTACATGTTTTGTGCAAAGTGTTTTGTTAATACATATTTGTTTTTTTTTGTACTGACGCTGACGCTGCCAAACAAATGTACTTTGAAATGGTGAATTAAACATTATTATATGTACTTCGATTGTTATCGATACTCAGGCCAAGCCTGGTTAACTAATCGCACGGATCGAAATCAAGTTACGATTAGTCCTACTAATACATATATCTATACAATATAAATTTGAGGTTGCTGTTAAAAAGTGAACATACTAAATACTATACACATATTATGTTCATTAAATTAAATGACGTTGATAAAACCAACGCTGATCACATTTTAGATAATGTATTTGTTTGAGAAGCCTCGGTGTATTTGATCCCAATTTGTAAAAGCCACGTCCCGTCGACCCTCTTTCCGCGAAGGCATTAACATGAACGCAGCGTCGCGCATCAATAACAAAAAGAGACCCTATATTCCTAGGCTTCTCCGTTGGCGTCACTTATTATTCGTGACTTAGTGACTTTTTATAGAAAAGAAAAAATGAACATAATATGTATGTTTTGAAAAAGTGTTATGGTTATTGTGTAAGCGTTTTTTGTTGTTTAGCTCGACGCATAGGTTGCACTCGAGTGGGTAATGTGTTGTTTGTGTTTTGTGTTAATTGCGAATTCTGATACTGTGAGTATATTGTGTGTTTACGTTTGAGTGTATGAGAACGAGTCAGAGGTGTTACATGAGTGATTGTTGAAGTGTTGTGTGTTGGTAATGGACTTTCTATAATGTTATGTTGTGTATGCAACAGAGTTTCAATTTGTGAAGGGAGGATTGAGTGTTGTGTTTCATTTTGTGTTTGAATGGTATTAGTTGAAAGTGTGTGATGTGGTTCTGAGTGATGTGCGGTATCTTCCGTTATGTTTAGAAATTTTCTAACTATGTGACAAGTGTTGATAATGACTGCCTTTTGTAATTGTATGTATATGTTCTTATCTAACCCTAAAATGTGCAAACTGTGATGTATTGTTTTTGGTATAACTCCGGTTGCACTAAGAACAATGGGTACTGTAAGAGCAGTTCCCATTCTCCATTGCGCTTTAAGTTCCTGAGCTATATCAGTGTATTTCCGATGTTTCTCTGCGTGTGTATTGGCTAAATTGTTTGTGTTGGGAACTGCAATATCTATTATGTATATGATTTTTTTTGTTTTATCTATAAGTGTTATATCTGGCCTATTGTTATATACAGTTTTATCTGTGAGTAGTGTCCTATCCCAATATAGTTTGTGTGTGGTGTTTTCAAGTACAACTTGCGGTGTATATTTGTAATAGGGTGTGTTATCAGTAGAAAGGTTATGTTTTGTGGCGAGTTTTTGGTGTATTATGTTAGCTACCTGATCGTGTCTGTGTTTGTATTCCGTTTGTGCTAGACGTGTACATGCTGATATAATGTGTTGTATTGTTTCTGGTCTTTGCGAGCATTGTCTACAAAGATCATGTGTAATTGTCCTATCTTTAATTATGTGTTTTCTGTAATTTCGTGTGTAAATGACCTGATCTTGTATGGCAAACATGAAACCCTCTGACTCTGGGAAAATATCACATTTGGTTAACCAAGCATGCGTTGCTATAATATCAACACAGTCTTCGTTAATCTCCTGTGGATATCGTCCGTGTAAAGTCTTTTGTGTCCAAGTTTGTATGTTATGTGTGATGTACGTATCTCTACTCATTGGTGGTGTGATGTTTCTATTACTCATATTTAAGGGTGTATAAGATTTGTCTGCAAGTGTGACTGTTTTGTGTAGCGCTGAAATGTGTGATTTGTTATAAAAGTATTCTCGTAGTTTGTGTATTTGTGTTTGGTGTAACAGGGCTATGTCTGTTAAGCCTCTACCTCCTCGTGAACGAGGAAGGTATAGTCTTACTGTTGAGGCGTGTGGATGATGTATTCGGTATTTAGTGAGTAATGTACGTGTGTTTCGCTGTACCTGTTCTAAATCTGTATTGGTCCACTTTATTATTCCAAAGGAATAAGTAAGGGCCGGTGTAACGTATGTGTTAATAGCTTTGACAGTGTTTCTACCGTGTAGTTGTGTTTTAAGTATACTACTATATACTAAAGTATACTAGTATTATTATTATTATTATTATTATTATCTTACACGTTATCTTTCTCCACCAATCAGTCAAACATTTCTTTGTCTAATTTTCTTAACTCATTGATTTTCTCCACCAAAACTTTGAATAAAGCAACTGTGTCAACTTCAGATACTTTTTCTTGAACCGATTTAATAAACTTCTCGGCGATTTTGGTGAAAGTCGTTCTTATTGCCGCTCGTTTGGTTCTCGTCTTTCTAATTTGCTCCATATTCTCAAATAACTCCTCAAAAAAGGGTAATCAATAACTCTCAAATAATGTAGGTACACATAAAAGGGATAAACTCGCTCATAAACACAAACTCGCAAATTCACAAATAATTAAAGTGTCCTGTCACGGTCCCCAGATATTCTTTGTTCGCCTAAAAATAAAAGTGGGGAATCTTCAACACAATTATTTAATACAAAAAGTACAAAATTGTATCATTCTCATTTTTACGAATTTGTGTCACTACAAAAAAAAAACAAAAAAACCCATGGTCACTAATGCCTTCTTCAGGTTTTCCAAAATCAACGCAAACCACTAAAATACATATTAGAAACATATTATGTCGTCGATATGGTAAAAGAAAATGTGAAAAAAATGTAGGATTTTACAAAAACACTTCCTTAAATATGGTTGTGGCGACGCTGAGCAGAAAACAGGTCCTTTTTATAAAATATTTTGCCTGCGATATAGTGGTTGATAGAGCATAAAAGGTCAAGTGTTTGAAGGTGATATGATAAGGTAATATCTTGGATGTGGAAGGAGATATACTTCCAGGTGACGTTTTTGAAGCATTTGTGACTGGACACTCAGTTTCAAACAAAACGTATCATATTATATTATAATCTTCATTTATAAGAACTACTGCAATTTTTCGCTATGTTTATTGCGTTTTTCAAGTCTCTATAATTGAAAACTAAAGCTGGTATTACTTTTGTTTGTACTTTTTAATGCTTGTTCGTTCAACAGCCCAGTCATTCACGTAAATTTTTGTGAAAGACCATGTGCGTAATTCTTTTCTGACAATTAACAAATGTCATTAAGAAATTTTTAATCGTGTTCTCTATAGTTAGTGCGAGACATATGTGCAGGTATATGAAACATTTACACACATTTCAACCAAATTTTACAGAAAAAGTGAGATGTTTAAGGATAAATACTGAAATGATCATTTTTCGTACATGTACTGTTGTATATTGAAGAAACAGAATTTAATTGTTATATTTATCTAGTTTACTTTTCTTTACTGAACTATTAACTAAAATTCTCGGCAAATGTTGGATGGAAAACTTCAAGATTCGCAAACAGCACCCCAAAAAACGTAAAGGGCACAAAATCATGACTAACTCAACATTTATAGTGTAGGAATACCTAATGACTGAATTAAAAAAGAATCCCCCTGGGTTTATGATCTACTAAATGCATTTTGGAACAATATCTTCAATTGATGTGTTTATAATAACGTAATTCACACAAGAAGTACTTGTAGATTAAACCAAGAGTTTCACATTTCCAAGTGCATTCGTGCAAAATGATGCAGAAATCATACAATAATTCCAGAAAATCCATGATTAAGCTCCCCAGAAATGAAAATAAATGTGTGAAAGCCCATTTCCCAACAAATTATTTGACTAAAAGTTTACATGTTTAGTACTTCTCGACAAATTTTAAGTGGTGTAAAATAAAATAATATCTGTTTCCATAGTCTGATAACATTCAGAGATATCGACAGATATCCCCTCTACATGATCGTCGCATTATAAATTATTGTGTAGCAGGTAGAAAGTGTACTTAAAACCTTACGTTTAATTTCATCACCTAATAATGATGCAATTCTTTGTTAGATTGGTTGCGATAGTTTTGGTAGTGTTTGTTACAGAATCGTTTACGCAGAGTAAGTTGTTTGGTAAATAGGTGATATCGATAACCTTATCATTCATTTTTAGGCGAGGACCAGGTTTGCAGGTGGGCTAATATAAATGTTATAGGTACAGTATGTAAGCCAACATGTTCAATTTTTGAAGCATGGGCAAATTGCGATGTGGGATTAAGGTGTTGTGTATGGGGTTGATGGTAGACGTTCCAGTAAAACCAATTTGTAACATAGCAGTTTTGACAATCTGTAATATAATTTGCAATAAAACATTGTGTAATAACAACTAGTTACGTGTACCTACGTTTCATCTAAAATTTACGTTCAATTTTGCACGTAGTAATATGGAACCCTCTTTAGGATGTTTACGAATTAGGATGTCTAGGACGTTCATGAAAAAATTACCTCTTTTTTTTCTTTGTGACCCTAGTTTTTGAACAAATAAAAAATTCAAATCCTTATACAACGTGCCCAAGATAAGGATGAATAGCATGGAGATCTTGAAAACGGTATGAGATACGAAGGCGGTTAAATTAGAGAAAAGTTGTATAGGGCATGTTCACATATAGTTTGCAAAAGTTCATTATTTTTTATCGTTTCCGAGATTTAAATCAAAATGCGATTTTTAGCTTTTTCTTTTGTCGTAATTCCTTCGTTTATTTTAAAAGATTTTTTAAACCAAACCTACTTCTTCTCGTCACTTTTTGAATTCTATTAGATGACCTTTTCATTATTCATTATTTCAGATACATACAAAGTACATAGAACCATTGATTTTATACACAAAGTCAATGATAGAACCTACTAGTATTCGATGTAAGGTTTTTTCCTTTTTTAGCCGTTGGTGGTATTAATTGTGGAGGTGGAAGAAGAAATACAGCTAAGTATGCAGCTTAAAAAGTGAAAATATGGTGTTAGGTAATTATTACATGTTTATCAAGAATGGAGTTTATGAATTTAATACAATACGTCATATATAAAAAAACATTAAGTGATGAGTAATACCTGGCACTGGCATTGGCTCCACTTTGGCTCATCGAACATTAGTCCTCATGACCAAGGGCTAGGTCTCATGAGTTAGAGTTACCAGAACTAAAAATTCAATCTCAGTGTCTGTTAGTTTCTGAGCCATCCTTTCATTTTTCCTACTACTTGAGTCACAATCGGCTCGAAAGAGTTGCATCTTATTGTTTCAGATTTATCAAAAACTCTTCAAGCGTAAAGAATGATCGCATTGTTGGCCCTCAGAATTGCTCAGCGAGAATCATTTGCCGATGAACAAAAGCAACTTTCCAAGGAAAGACCTTTAAAGTCCTCCTCCGCTTTATTAAGTTTTAATCCATTCCTCGACTCAGAAGGAATAATTAGGGTTGGGGGTAGGCTTCGCAACTCCCAATTGTCGTTCGACAAGGAGCACCCAATTCTTCTATCGGAGAGGCACCACTTGTCAAGACTAATAGTGGAGCGTCAGCACCTTCGATTGCTCCATGCTGGCGCGCAATTACTTTTATGTTCCCTGCATGACAAATTTTGGATCACATCGTGTCGCAACTTGGCAATGCAAGTAGTTCACGGCTGCGTTAAGTACTTCCGATTCGCCTCGAGGCTAACTCGACCAGTAAGGTGTGACCTACCCTCCAAATTGGAACTCACACACCCTTTCCACACGACTGGCATGGATTACCCGGACCCACTGCGAATCAAAGATCTGATTTGCCACTAAGGGTATCCACCTCGAATTGGTATCAGGCTTGACAACAGGGTCATTTCCACTTGCATTTCGGCGCTTTGTGGCACGTAGAGGCAAACATCTACACGTCCACTCCGATCATGGAACTAACTCACTAGGAGCAAACCCCGAGTTCCAGGAGGTTGGGGAATTCTTAAAAAATCAATGTAACACTATTACAGAAATTGTCGCGTGCGAAGGAATTAACTGGCATTTTGCACCAGGGCACAGCCCTCATTTTGGGAGATTGTGGGACGCCGGAAGTAAGTCTTGTAAATATCACCTCAAACGTGTCGTGGGTGAGCTCCAACCCTATCTCCTGCGCACTTCTTGGTTGTAAGGCCTCTTTCGGCAGTACCAGACCCTGATGTAACTGGGATCAAGGAGTTTCGGCTATCAACCTTCCAAAGACTACAACAGCTGTGCCAGCATTTCTGGTCCCGTTGAAACAAAGAATACATAACCGAGTTGCAGCAGAGACAGAAATGGAGAACGCACCAATCAGAACTTAAACTTTTGGAGCGCAAGTTCTTATTCGAGAGGACAATCTTCCCCCTTCACGATGAAAGCTGGGAAGAGTCCATCAATTTCATTCAGGCAACGACGGGGTGAACCGTGTTGCCACTGTACAAACTGATAGTGGCATGGTACGAAGAGCGTTCGCCAAATTGTCCCCATTACCAATTCTTCAATCATGGCCTTGTACGCAAGATATTTTTAGAATTAAGTTTGTTTCAAATAGTGCTTGAATTTGTTTGCTAATTATTGTTCAATTGCTGCTTAAAATTGAAAATCTGTAAAGAAAAGTAGGTATACTATGATCTGGTGAATCGCGTCAAAATATAATTTCGGAAAATGTTGGAGTGGGTTTAGCATCCCCCTATAACGTCGTACAGAAAGTAGGTTACACTAACGTTTGTGTACAGTGAACTACTCGCCTTTTGTCTCAAGACCAAAAATTTTTGCGAATGGCCTTGTCTTTTCAATACTTTTGTTCGTGACGAAACTTCTTGGCTTCATTTTATTAACCATCTAATAAGTTGACATCGATCCAATTCAAATTTACCTTCTACCAAAGAAGTGTTTAAAAACAAATCCTGCAACCAAGGTAATGTTTGACATTTTATCCCATAATGAAGGATCCCAAAGCGAATATTAATGCAATCATGTACAATAAAACCGTTAACGAGATTCATCGAGCTTATAAGGATTACTTTCACGTGGTGTCATTTTGCTCCAAGACAATGCTCGGATACATGCCGTCGATATGGTAAGAGATTTAATGTGAAAAAAAATGGAGGATTTTACAAAACCACTTCGTTTCAAATATGGTTGTGGCGACGTTGAGCAGAAAACAGGTCCTTTTTGCAGGTCAAAAAGTAAAATAATTTCCAATTAGAAGTGATTCAATCTATGCGATAGTGAGAAAGTTTGAGTAATCTGATAATTGCGAAGTAGTACTTCAAAACGTACATTTTTTTACTTGAGTCATTGCTAAAGAGTTTATTCAATCAACGTTTGAGTGTAATCAATTATTTATCAGTGTCCTCTAATTGATACCGTATGACACAAATCTGTGTATGCGTACCTAAGTGAAAATCACTTCACAATATCAATTAGCACATCCTGGAGGACACAGAATGAATGAGACCATTCCTTTATGTAATACCTGACACCGTAAGATGATAAGATCCTCCTCCGTATATTTCTTTCACCATGGTCTGTTTATTTGATCTCTCATCGTCTTTCATCCTCTCCACCTAACCATCTCGTTCTGACTATTTTGGTTATGGATGATGGTTGTTCGTATACTTCGTATTAGCTCTGTGTTCGCGCTCTTCTTTCACACACCTTTTACCCAGATATCCCCTTTTTATCGACAATTTCCTATATTTTTAATGCACTATCCAGATTTCTCGGAGATTTTTTTTGTTTAATAAAATTTTAGCTTTCCTCAAATGTACCTCGTTTAGTACGGTTAAATTCCGAATACATATCTCTTTCTTTTGCCTTGCACTCTTCTGGGGTACAATTTTCTTTTTCCTTTTGAAGGCATAACACCTTAGCATGGAATTCGTCACAGTTCGAGCAGGTGTCAGTTCTCGGCGGGTATCCAAATGAAATATTATATTGGGCATTAAAAATATTTCTGTAAGATTCGTATGAGACGGGATTTTCTGGATTTATATCAGTGTACATCTTGTGCAATTTTTTAATCGAAAGTTCATCACGTTTGGAATCATGCAAACTATAGTGTGATTGCCTACCTTTTAGAGATTGAATATGGGAATGGATCTTTTCTATTGTTTGGTCTGACAATTTGTGTTTTCTGTTTTTGTGTTTACTCCTTTTGTCTATTGGAGGATTTCCTGTTATAGTGAAGGAATGTTGGATAGTCCATATGTTATCCCAAAAATTGAAAGACATACTTTTTTGCATATAGGAACCCCAACTGTAGGTACCCGTTTCACGTACTAATCTAACTTTGTAAGAAAATGCATTATTGTGCAAGTTACTGCCTGCTTCACTTCTTCTTGGTCTTCTACGTTTTATCTGATGAATTGAAATTAAGCCCGATAAATAAGTACTTCGTTTGTTTTTCGACCCCAGTAAATTAAAATCTTTCAGCAAACCTTCTCTTTCTTTAACTGATTCTGTTTCAAAGCATTTTAAATGCTTGCAGGAGCAACTGGCACCAGACTCATCGCTAGCGGCAACACGTAACCTCTTATTGGCAGAGCTTAATCTTCCTGTAACTTTTCTTTTTTTTTGTATTTCGTCCAAAACCGACGTCTCATTTTCGTCTTCGGTTAACATAATTAACACTGTATTAAACGCGATCAGTAGACAATAAGATGACAAACACTTCAAGCACACCCACTACATTAAACGAAATAACTTGTCACACTTTCACAAACTGAATCAATCTTCAAATGCAAGACTGTCTGTATGAATCAGGTGGACAATCTCCATTTTGTTGGAACAAAACCTTTGATGATTTCATGATAAAAAATGAATTTAAAAAGTCACAGATTGATCCTTGTTTGTATGTAAAGAAAAATGCTTGTTCAAAATTATACTTGCTGTTGTATGTAGACGACATTTTGATTGTAGGTGAAAATTCAATTGACATTGAGAATGTAAAATTAAAATTAAGCGTTAGGTTTGAAATGAAGGATTTAGGATTTGTAAAGTCATTTCTTGGAATTCACATAATCAGTAAAGATGATGGAGTCTTCTTGTATCAGAAAAACTACATTGAAAATTTGCTAAAAAAATTCAATATGGCAGATTGTAAAGAATGTAAAACACCAATGGAATGTACATTTGTGCCTGAGTTAGAGAGTGAAAAAATCCTAAAGTAATCAAACCAATACGTGAATTAGTAGGATGTCTCGATATAAAGGATGTTAGTTCCTTCAAATGACCAAATAGCTGACATTCTAACAAAAAATCTTGCGTCTGAGTGGTTCGCAAAACATGTTAAAGGTTTAGGTTTAGTTAGTTATGTATAGATAAGTTATATTATTCTTCTTATAATTTTTGTATCTGAACTATTTGTGCTTGTAAGCGTTCAGAGGGAGTGTTAGAGTATGCAACCTTACATACACGCAAGTTATATGTTAATAATCAAGTATCCTTAAATGGTAGTTATGTATAAAAAACAATGAAAAACAGTTTAGTATTTTCCAGCAAGTGATTTTGAATTTGTCATTATGTAAGAATACTACATCATGGTATTTGTCATGCTAATGATTATTCACACCAGACGTTTGCATTAAACACGCTCTGCAACCAAATCATCATAACTGCTTCACTGGTAAAGACCAAGAGGGAAATGGGAAGTTCAGGCTATACAGGATCTAGACCACTAAAAGTAACGGACTGAAAAGTATCATCAGTGATAGACAAAGAGATCTGCGTCTGCTATAAAATATCACATTTGCTGAAATCAATAGATTATTCACCAACATCAATCATTTTTTTAATTTCACATACAGTCAACATTGGTGACATATTATACTAGATCTATTCTAAAGCTAACGAGTAAAGGGTTAGTTACTTCCTGTAGTTGAACACGATGGATAGGCAGTAGTACGGCATTCTAATTGGCAAGGTTCGCCTATAAAGAAAACAGTCGCGCACGTAAACTATTTCAAGGACACACAACACCGTTTCAAGTTGTTGGTCCGTCAGTTATTATCGGCGGATCAGTAATACAAGGAGGACAAGAAATTGTCGTGGAAGGCACAGTTATACATGCTGGCCATTCAGTAGGAGTAACGGTTTCAGGACATGTCGTGGGTTCTGCACTGCTGTGATTATTTAACCCTTATACCTACTTCACGTACTTACCCGATGTTGTCAATAAATTATCGGTAAATAAATTACCAGAACGGTTCTTCCGGGAGCCTCGGCTTTTCACTCGTAGCCTTATCGGTAAGCAATACAATTACCTCATCAGCTAAAGCCCGGATGTTCAGGCACTAAAAAATAGTAAAATAGGCAGGCAAAAAGGCACTAAAAAATAAAGAAATAGGCATTAAAAAAAATAAAATAGGCATTTATTATTTATAACATACTGTACAAATTATGATAAAAAATTATTATTTTTTAGAATTAAAACTATAAGATATTTCTTTAAATTATCTGTTGTTAAAGCGTGCCTTCTATCAGACAATATATATTTTAACTGAGAAAATGATCTTTCTACATCCACTGACGTAACTGGAGCAAATTTGAAAGATGTAATTTCTGAAATATCGTAAATTACATCTTTATTGTTCTCAATTATATTGTCTGAAAGAATGTTTGCTAAAGTTTTTATTGTTTCAAAATCTTTATTCGCTGCAAATACTGTTTCACACTTTTCACTTATGGCACGCCCCTTGTTGCCCGAAACACTACAAATATCCTTAATAGTATTATTTACAATATTGACGCTGTCAATTAAAGGTAAATCTCTACTTTCTAGACCTGTTATTGTATTAGGAAGTAGGGAATAATTAGTAAAAATGAATGTCAAATCGTTTTTTAAATTCTTGTTTCGTAAAAGTTTTTTTACTGATTTAATTGAAGCCGCGGAATTTTCGTCTAAATTCTCAACTATTTCTTTAATTTTTTTAAAATTCTCAGCATAGTAACATGCAGCTGAAATCCATGTGCCCCAGCGAGTCAATATTGGTTGCGGTGGTAAAGCTAATTCGGGTGCCAACTCTTTGAAAAGCCTGATCCTCGAGGGTGCTTTTAAAAATATCTTTTTCACCGAAGATATCAACATATCCACGTCGGAAAATTGTTCACGTATTTCCTCTGCCACGCGATGAAGTCCGTGAACCAAACATGTTAGATGCATCATACGTGGAAATAGAACTTTTAGAGCACTCCCTGATTTTTTCATATAAGGGGCTGCATCGCTTACAAACATCAGCACGTTCTCATGTTGAATTTTATCTGGCCAGAGCAATGCTAGGGAGTTTGTAAATAATTGTGCAATTGTTGAGCTGTTTGCTTTTTCAAGACATTCGGAATTTAGCAAGTACATCTTGGAGGTTTGATTCGCTTCAAGCGATCCAACAATAACATTGGCAATATGCCTGCAAGATCAAATTTTATTAATACAGGGAAAGCAAAATTTATAGTTTGAAAAATTACCTTCCAACGGCATCTGTGGTTTCATCTATAGATATCCAAATCTTCTTGTCTTTCATGTATGTTTGAATATTTTCGATGGTTCCTTGATAAGCACGATCAAGATAATTCTTCCTCAGCGTTGATTCACTTGGCAATTTTTCTTTGGTGTACTTTTCAAAAAATTCTCGCAAGTATGGATTTTCTAACTTCCACAGTGGAATTCCAGTAATCACAAAAGCGTTACATAAGTCAAATGAAAATTCTGATTGGCGATTAGATCTAGATGTAAACACTGGTAACAAAGGAGTTTTTGGAGCGTCTCTTTTCAACTGTACTGCTTTTTTATGGTTGATTCCTTCAATGTGTTGAGAAATAAAATATCTTTTCTCAAAATTAACTGATTTCTCACACACTTTACAAAACAGCACAGAACCATCACTTGAGAAAATGTCCTTACCAAATTCGCGCACGAATTGGTTTAATTTATCGCTCACTGAAGCGCGTACTTTCGGCATTTCAAACAGAACCTTCTGGTAACAAAATTGATACGAAACTAAACTAAATTGCTAAAATTCTCAACAAACGACCGAAGTAATTTACATTATTTCTGGAAAGTACGGAGTTTTGCAAGCAATTAGAAATAATAGGGATTAAAGTACCTAAACTAATAGTATCGGATTACTAGCCACAAGCAGGAAGTTATTTAAGTTCATTTTATGCATAGAATAGACCTCTGATTCATTGTTTTGCGTAGAAACGTCAACCACTATTGGAAACTAGACATAGGATAATCCTTTGTTAAATGTCAATAACCAGTCACAAAAGAAAGAAATTTTGTAAGCTGTACGTCGTTCAGGTAACATTTTCTAGGAATGGATATTTAAAACGGTACTGAGTTTTTGTGCAGCTTCTTATCTATGGAAAACAGTCAGTTATTTGAATTTAAGGCGAAATAGGCGCTTATAATTAAAAAAGGCATATATGATACATAATAGCTAATATAGGCAATTTTAGGCAATTTAGGCATTTTGCCTGAACATCCGGGCTTTAGCTCATCACCCATTACGTTATCCGGTAAATTTTTTATTCATTATTAGTCCCTCACTTGTAACTCGAAATTCTCCTTTTGGGCTTTTGAAAAATGAAAATTAACAACCAATGTACCTACCAAGAATATTGTATTTTACCTCCTTCCAAGTGTAACCAAGCGGTCATTGCGTTCCAATGGTATCGTTGACTTGAAGTTGACAGTATGCAAATCGTCTTCAATATTATAAGGGTCAGTGTAATAAGTCGATGTGAATCGTGGATTGGCTGGAATCGATTTCTCCTTGTTCACTTCTATACGAAGTTGTACCATTCCTGTTTTGGTTGGAGTACCGGTATCCTAAGAAGCATAGGTGGCTAAAAATGAATGAGGAAAATGAGAAACGTACTTTTTCTCAGAAAAACATTTATAAAAAAGTTGGCGTTATTGCTTTGCTAAAGCATTTACCTTTCAAAGAAATGTTCGACCCCGTCTTCATCTTCAATCAAAATGCAGATTTCATGAAACAAAGTCAAGTACTTTATAGTGTTGTGGAACGGGTGTGCCATCCAGCTCTAAGATATTTTCCACTCAAATCTTCAATATTGTACGATTAATCTTCGTAAGTCATCGTACATTTGAAGTAGTGCTTTTCAGCACTTGTGATTTTGAAACCAGCTGCACGTTCAGTCTTCTTCCTTCGAAAACAGTGAGTTAGCTTTAATTATTGTCTTCGTTACGCCAGGAACTTGCGTGGTTTCCCAAATATTATGCCAATCGAGCTACCCGCCATAACAATTTGGATAGGAATCTCCAGTAAATTTCCACAGAGTAACCTAACATTCCTCCGACTAGTAATTTCCAACTCATCTCACAAATTTTGTTTTTAGGAATGCGATTTTGGTAAATGCTGTCTTTGAGAGGATTTTCATTATTCGTTTTTTCACCCTACTTCACGACTTCCATCAGTTACGTTTAACTCTCTTGTCTCTTTCCATTTTCAAAAGTAATCCTTTGTTATATGAAAGTAAAGGGGCAAGATGTGAATCAAAATACAATGGAAACTAACGTCATCATCCGTGAAAGAAAGGAATATTTGGAATACATACTTGACGACTTCCGTTGACCAACTGCACAGTTCCTTTATAAGGTATAAGATTTTTCAAATATTGCACAAAAATAAACGATTTGTACACAACAAAAGTTGTCAATGGACTACGTTCGTCTAACCGATTTGCGTTATAATCAAGGCCACCTAAAAGGAGGCCTTGGTTATAATCAGTTACAATAATATCAAGGAGAGCGTTTCGCAGTATCAGTACTTAATCTGATGCAACTCCTATACTAGAAGGACGGTCTGACTCACTCATCCCTCGATTTATACTAGGGAAAAACTACCACATCTTCTTAGATGCAGAAGTGGCATCCCAACCAGACATATCCATCTTCACGGACGGATCTAAAACAATGGAAGGAACAGGCAACGGAATTTATTCCAACGAACTGATCTTCCATATCAGCCAATCACTAGGCAAAATTTTCTTTCAGGCAGAACTAGCAAGAATAACGCTTAGTGCAGGAATAATTCTTAGGCACAGCATAAAGAATAAAAGTATCAGAATTTCCAGTGACAACAGAGCGGCTCTGCGGGTACTAGGTCAACACAAAATCACCTCCAGGCTGGTTTCCGAGTGTCACCAAATACTAGAGCAAGTGACAAACAGTAATACCGTCGAGCTTGTATGGGTTAAAGAGCACGCTGGAACAACAGGCAATAAAAAGACCGATAAGTTAGCCCGACTGACCTTAAAACAACTGTTTTATGGTCCAGAGCCGGCTCTTCCACTTACAGTATCAACTGTAAACAACTTAATAACTCCAGACACCCAAGCCCGTTAGGTGGAACTTGATGTCAGAATGCTGTCACGCGAGAGGCCTTCAGAGGACCATCTCGTAGCCTGGCGTGTTTTTGCAGAGGGCTATCCAGAAAGATCCTGCGGCTACTTGTGTGCATACTTTCTGGGCACTGTAAACGTAAAAAGTACATGCACCGCATGGTATTGGTTGAATGTTGAATCACCATCCTGTAGAGGATGCTACACAGAAAATTAGACAGCGCAACATATATTTTATGAGTGTCCCGTACTTTTCGAATTAAGATGATCCATGTTGGGGTACTCCTGGCCGGACATGGCTAAGATTACAGCCGCTTCCCCGTCCAGCATCCTCAGGTTTATCTCACGTGTGGGATGGCTGGAGTGATGCTGCGGGGTCGAACGACTCTAACCGGGGAGGCACCACAAAGGGCCAGAATAGGTGGCCTAGCCTAGGCTATGTGCGCGTGGACTTCTGACCACCCTCCCATCGTCATCCAGAATCCAGATCTGATGCAACTCGTTTTCGAAAAAAAGTGTTTATTATGAGAAATTAGAACAAACGAGTATCATTTATTTAATCTTGGAGAAACTGCTAGTCATTCTTGACTTTAAAAATACATTTGTAGAAAACAACGGTTAAAGCCATCAAATCTCTATGAATCTGTGGACGAATCTTACCTACGGAGAACCACCGCTGCAGATCTTGGATTTGGTGACACCTGATTAATCTACCTGATTCATATTACAATGTTGTTAGTCGTTTAGTATTTCATTTTTTTTATGTTAGCATCATCGGCTTTATTGATAAATAGAAATCGTTCATAATTTCCAGTTTTATTGTACCCGTGCAATAAAACTACCATAGAAACAACGACGTCATCTTTACCTGCTCTGACATATACGGTATTTACACACGACACATAGCAACAATCGTATCCAACGAAACGATATCGTCATCACATCAAACATTCATGCAAGTAGTCTGTTTAAAAATAAAATTTTTCAAATTTATGATTCTAGCATAAAAAAATAGCGCATACAACTCGTTATAATCTTGGTGTTAATTGCACTCGGGAAATTTAGCGTGACTCTATCGCCGCTCGTACCTACGTCAAAGATCATCTCGTGCAATAAACACCAAGATTATAAGCTTGTTGTATATTTTATTAGAAGGAAACAAACATTTGTGCATTTTTGAAGTGATTGGGTATCCTAATTTTGGTTTCATGCTTTGGCCTTTTGTCTTATGGTGATTTTTAATATATTTCGAACAATGAAATAAGTAGGCAATATATCGTACACATAAATGTTAGAAACACTCGTGTTAGTTTTATTACCCAACACTTCCAAAAATTTATTTAATTCTATAATTTACAGCCAGCTGTTAATAAATATATATCTCATTTGGAAAATTCAGTGTTGTCTTAGAGAGATGCTTGCCAAGAAATCGTTTAAGTCTTCAAAAAATGTTTCAAATATCAATAAATCATAATTACCTACAAATGTTATGACAGGTACCTACCTACAATCGACACTCTGATAGTGCGCACAGGAATCCGTGCTGATAAATTCATCACACTGTCCCACTGACCATAACAAAGACTATCAAAATTCATATCTCGAATTTCAGCATCCCCTAATTCTCCGGGCCCCTTACACGTAGGTTGAGAATCCCATAACTTATGTGAATTGTCATTAATCCAACTAAATATTGTCTTAGGTATGGGTACTCTGATAAGTACAAACGCGTCACAATCACAGTGCCAACGACTTTTCGTTAACTTAATTGCGGTTAATTTGTAGAGATAATCCAATAACTTCAAAGGTAAAAATAGAAAGTTGTTGCTATCTAAACGTCTGAATGGGACATTAGACGAACATATTAATGAATAATTATCTACTTACAACTTCTCCAAGTTAAGGATGGCACTAAATACTTTAGGCTGAAGGCGGTCTAGGAGGTTATTGTTCAGGACTAGAGATGTTAAATTAAGTTTTTCCAACCCTTTCGTTATCAGGAAAAGGTTCTCAGGTAGTTCGTATACGAAGTTTTGCCGCAAATGTAGCTCTTTCAGCCTGTTGAGTTCGAAAATATTTTCGGTTATCTAAAACATACTTAGAGCTGGATCTTTCCGATGGAATAGGATACCTTAACAATTTAATTTGTTAGATGATATTTCTAGTACTACTAAGTTACCCAAATTTAGAAAAAGTGCTGGAGATATAACTACAAAATCGACGTAAGTTTAAATGTTTGAGTGACTCCAGATCTCTGAAGGTTTCTGCAATAATCTTACATAAAACACCTTTTATAATTAAGAGATTTATCGAGCGGTAGGTTCCAAAGGCCGTGGAAAATTGATCCAGCTAGGTTTGAATTTAAATACAAATCTTCGAAATGATGCAGATTGTTAAACAAATCCATAGGTAACAGCCTTATCATATTTACTGATTAGTGTAGAAAGTCTAAATTTGGATTACCTGCAAACAAACGTGAAGGTAAAGACTGAAGGTTGTTATAAGACAAAAATAAGATAAATCTAGAGTCCTCAAATGACGTAAATCGGTGAAAATACTCTTGAAGAAAATTCTTGTGAAGCGTCCTGGAATTGAACCGAATGAACAGATCGTGACTCTGACTGATAAATAACGTACAAGTACTGTATTTCCCATAAGTTTTCGAAATTCTTCTCGAGAAGGTGATTAATTTTGTTTTTGAACAAATCCAATTCAGTCAGGCGACGGAGATGTTTGAAAGAATCATTATTTGCAATTGATAGAAAATTTACGCTCGAATCTCGGCCACGTAATAAATTTTGCACAAATCATCAGTAAAGCCGTTTACTTACAATGTTTGCAAATCTTGGGGTATAACCTGACCAGGCGGTAATGCTAAGTTATGTTTATTCCAGCAAGACACACTCTTAGTTTCCGGTTTACACTTGCATGGACCCTGTATACAGTTGTGCCAACGATCATCAGAATTTGAAATCGGCCAAACTAACACAAAGCGAAAGTACTTATATGATCATATTAATAATACTCAACAGGTTGTTCCAGAGATCGCACTCTTCGCTTTAATTTAATTATCTCGTAACGTAGGTCACTCTCACTAACATTTAGGAGAGCCAATTATTGTGTATGAAGAATTCTTTCCATTGTCTCTATAACATCGCATGCGTTAATTTGACAGGAATCTGCCTCATTCCATGCTTGAGTCACCGAACGAGACTGGTGGTTGTTTGTGTTGAATTTGTGGTTGGACAAACAATGGTGCATTGTTTGTCCAACTCAGAAGCTCCACAGTGAAGAAATCCTGGGTAAACATCACCTCTCTGCCAGCATCCTCACCAGTATTTCACGTGTGGCATATTTTCAGTGACTCTAATCAGAGAGGGGGCGTAAAAGATATGAATATGAGACTTGCGCGGGAATTACTATCTGTCTCAATCCAGAATCCGGGAACCTTAAAAGGAAATCCTTTCCGACAGTTAAAGCCACGGATCCTATTCCATATACGTTTTCTTGCAGTTATACATATGTGCCTAAACTATTATAGTCAGTGGATGCATTAGCAGACCTACAATAATATAAAATTTTTTAAGGTTTATCATACAATAACAAGGTCTACAATTAACTGAGAGAAGATCAAAAGATTTTCATTAAAAAAACAGCAGCTACCAACATCCGCTTCTATTTTTTATAAGATACCTGGTAAACGTACATGACTGTGGATGTAGAAAGATAGGTCCTCCTTGTAATATTCTTCGCCTGCAATGTAGTGGTTGAGACAGTATAAAGGGTCTAGTGTTTGAAGGTGATGAGGTAATTTCTGAAGCATTAGTCAGCCATTGGTGAACAGTCAGTTTCAAACAAAACGTATCTAAATTCGTCCGGATGTCTGTTTGTCTGTGCGTTGGTAGATGTTACAGGGTTCAGAAAGCTGGAAGTAGTGTCATCTTATAGGAAATTCTTTACCGATTCCAAATCTCTGGTAAATTTTTTGATCGGGCCATCCGTTCGCCGTCGGGATGCCATTAAAGTCAAAATATACACCTTTTAATATAATATAATAATATATCAAATATTACAAAAACAAAAAAACCTGTTCCCTTTATTTTTTGAAACCTATTGAGGCATGATATGTAAACATCACCCGTATCCTCCTGCGGGGTGGAACTGGGGTGAGTTTTGAAAACTTAAATGAGAAGACCTATTTTTTATTGCGCTTTTGGATTTTCCTTAAAAAATTATTCTCAAATTGCAAAATTGCACATGTCCGCAGAAAAACGATCTTTTTTTACTTTTTTTCCCTCTAACATTTTTTCTTGATTTACAAATTATCCGTCGCCCTCTCCGCTTCCATCTCCCTTAAGGGTGGAAAAATAACAATGACTCATTTGTGCAGAATCCGCGGTGCTTGTGTTTGAGGTGGGGGGTAGGGGGAATTATACAGGGTTGCCCACTTACCTTTCGTTCTTCGATAGTACCTTTATTATTCATTTTAGGACAAAAGGTCAAGAGACATTTTTTATTCAGATGTTCCTTGTATACAACCTAAAAATATTTACAGGCCCGCACTACTCTCGGTTTCGTCTGTACAGGATCGTACTCGATTATTCTAAATGGAACACCCTATAGATTTTTATATTTTTGAAATTGTAAACAAGGAACATCTGAATAAGAAATGTCAGAATAAAAAGACTTTCATTGAAAAAACAATTCTCCACTTACCAATATCCTCTTCAATTTCCTATAAGAGACCTGGTAAACGTACATGACTGTGGATGCTCTTTGTAATATTCTTCGCTTGCGATGTAGTGGTTGAGAGAGTATAAAGGCTCTAGTGTTTGAAGATGATGAGGTAATTTCTTGGATGTTGAAGGAGATGTATGTACCTTCGGATGCCGTTTCTGAAGCATTGGTCACTCATTGGTGAACAGTCAGTTTCAAACAAAACGTATCAAATTTCATGATAATCTTCGAGAATTGGTAGTCATTCTGAAGATGTTGAAAACGACCTAAATGACTCAACAAACAGTGAATTTGCAGGTTGCAGATTAGATAATCCAATTGAATCTGAAGTTGGGAATCCGGTTCAAGATGATAATCATCAAGTAGAGGGAATCAGAGATATAGTTGTTAGAAGATCTGAACGTTCTAACAAAGGTGTTCCACCGAAAAGATTGATTGGAGAGATCAATTTGGCAAATTCAGTCATTCAAGAGCCAAAGAACTACGAAGAGGCTATTAGCTGTGAACAAAAGAAACTATGGATTCAGGCTATGACAGATGAGATGCAGTCATTAATGGAAAATCGTACATGGGAGCTTTTGGAACTTCCAGAAAGTGCAAATCTAGTTGGTTGCAAGTGGATTTACAAGCTAAAGTGCAATTCTAATGGTGAAGTCGTCAGATACAAGGCTAGACTGTTGCGCAGGGATTTTCACAGAAATATGGAACGGACTATGATCTAGTGTTTGCTCCAGTGGTTCGTCAAACAACGTTTCGAATTTTGCTTACAGTTGCGGCAAATCGGAACATGAAGGTTTATCATTTAGATGCGAAAACTGCTTTTCTCAATGGAAAGTTAGACGAGGCCATTTACATGCGTCAACCGCCAGGTTTCAAGGTTGAAGGCAATCAAAATTTGGTATGTTTATTGTTGAGAAGTATATACGGATTGAAGCAGTCTGCCAGAAATTGGAATCAAACACTTCATCGAATACTCATTGAGGCTGGTTTTGTGCAAAGTAAGAATGACCCATGTTTATACAGTTACAAACATAACGGCAATGTATGTTACTTCGTGGTGTATGTAGACGATATAATCATTGCAAGCGAATGTGATGAATTGATTTCGAAATGTGAACAAATTCTGAATTCGAAGTTCAAGATTAAGAATTTGGGTGAAATCAAGGAGTTCTTAAGTCTACAGATTAACAGGGAACCTGATGGTCATTTCACCGTGAATCAGACAGCGTACATCACAAAAATGTTAAAGGAATTCGGCCTGTCTGACGCAAAGAATTCGCCAGTTCCAATCTCAATTGGATATGGTAAAGGCAGCGATACAGATTCGTTGTTGAGTAATAAAGGCTATCGAAAGCTACTAGGAAGTCTATTGTATGTGTCAGTTAACACACGACCTGACATATCAGCTGCAGTGTCCATTCTTGCACAAAAGATGTCAAAGCCGAACACAGAGGATTGGAATGAATTGAAGCGAGTATTGAAGTATCTCAAGGGTACTATTTCGTTGAAGCTTTCACTTGGTAAAAGTGATTCACATCGATTGATCGGCTATGCAGATGCAAGTTGGGGAGATGATCGAGCTACGCGTAAATCCAACACTGGTTACATTTTCAAGTATTTCAACGGAACGTTGAATTGGTGTAGCAAGAGACAGGATTGTGTTGCGCTTTCATCAACTGAAGCTGAGTTCATCGCTTTATCTGAGGCATGTCAAACGGCTAGTTGGATTCGTAGGCTGTTAAATGACTTTGATCAACGTATACATGAACCAACGATTATCTACGAAGACAATCAAAGTTGTTTAAAATTCATCAAGGAGGAGAAGTTGTCATCGCGTACAAAGCATATTGATCTACGCGAAGCATTTGTAAAGGATTATGTTGACAAGAGCATAGTTACATGTTGTTACTGTCCAACCGAAGATATGATTGCTGACATATTAACTAAACCTCTTCAGGGACCTAGAGTAAATATCTTAAGAAAATTGTGTGGAATTCAGGATTGATTCGATTGAGGAGGAGTAATAGAATTAAGTGGGCATTCGAATCACTTGTTAGTTTTAATTGACAGTTCTCATGTTTTTGAAAATAAAAGTATAGTTCACTCAATTAATTTTGTTCCACTGTTAATTCCTTTAATAATTCTTTCATTTCAAATAAAGAATTAAAATGATCAACAATCGTATTAATTCTGAATTAAAATGTTTGTTGATAATTTTAATTGGTCGCTTCGATCGGTGGCAGTTATTGAAACTACATCAGTATAAGGAAACACATGTAAATTATAGTTCAAAATAACACCACCGATCGAAGCGACCAATTAAAATTATCAACAAACATTTTAATTCAGAATTAATATGATTGTTGATAATTTTAATTCTTTATTTGAAATTAAAGAACAAATATTATTAACAAACATTTTAATTCATGTAACACTTTAATTCGACATACATTTTAATTCTTTCATTTAAATTAGTTGCTATTTTTTGTTTGTTAAATAAAAATGTTACACGAATTCCAATGTTTGTTCATATATTTTGCTTCTCAATTTAAATGAACGGTTTTAAAACGAGTGTTACAAATTTTTGTGTGAAATATATTCAATCAAGAAACTCATTTTCATCTAACAATTTAAATGTGTGAAATTTTTTTAACAAACATTTTTAATACACTAAAATGAATAGAGAGTCATACAAATTTAGATAATAAACATTGAAGTTTGTTTAAATGGGACGAAATTAACTTTAGTAATAAAAAGTAAAACGGCGTTCCATATTGATGTGTTTAGTGCATCTCGGTAAATTTTATTTGGTATAAGATAAGATAATTTCTGTTTCCATGTAGATTCTTAAGATTCAGAGGTTACCGAGAGATATCCCCTCCATAGGATCGTTTCAATATGTGCATGTGCAGCATGTAGAAAGCGTAATCAAAATCTTACGTTTAATTTCATCAGATAAAAACCATGCAATTTTTTGCTAGATTGGTTGCGATAGTTCTGGTAGTGTTTGTTACAGAATCGTTTACGCAACCTGCAGGGAGTAAGTTGTTCGGTAAATAGGTGATATTGATAACTTTATCATCCATTTTTAGGTGAGGGCGGGTATTGTTTGCACTCTATTATTCCGCCTCAATTCACAGCATGTAAAACACTATGTAAGTGGCTTGAATTCCCCCTGGGAGTTTGCAATCCTGGATTAATATGTTGCTTCTATACTGGCGCACGTTCTAGTGAAACCAATTTGTAACATAGCAGTTTTGCTAATCTGTAATATAATTTGCAATAAAATATTTTATTATAACAACTAAGTAATTACTAGTGCGGCAGTTAACGACCATATTGAAGGTGAACCGTGCATTTTGTGATACAAGTATGAGATTTGGTACAGTTGTTTTCAAGACTCCATCTAATAATTCTAGATGTGGGGCACGGTTTCCACTCCTTGCGGAGACCCCTTATAGGGGTTTCAACCCCCTAAAATTCGGTTTTCTGGAAATATCTCTCGATAGTGGAACTTTAGAGGAAAAAGTTTCAAATAAAAGTTGTTCTCTATCAAATTCTCTACAAAAATGATATACACACATGCCGTATAAGTCAGACAGGAGACCCAAAAACGTAATTTGAAAATGAGTGTTTTTTTTTAATTTCAATTATACGTATTTTCTACTTTACTAAATTCGTTTCTTACGCAATTTTTAGTGAAATGGTGAACAGAGGCCTACATTTTGATTTTTGTAGATACCTGAAAATGAATGAGCAAAGTAAAAATTATTGAACGATATTTTATTTGTCAGCTGAGAAATTGTCAATATGACTTGGTCTTCATCTTCAGCCTCTTTCATGGAAGAAGGACTCGAAAGGAGTGCTTTGACGACTGTTTTCAATGAATTCGGAACGCTAGAAGATTGATTAGTATGGTGATCAAATATGTCTCATCTAACAGAGTGAGCACAATTGAATAGCTGATTGTACTCTTCGTGATAATCTCTGCTGATGATTGACCTCACTGTTTTATCAATGTCTGTCTTGATAGAAAATAAACATGTTTGACCGGGGCCTCCAGAACATTCGATTCAGGGATTCGCCAAGCCAAGTAGCTTGGCTTGAAATATAATAGCTTGGCTTGGGCTTGAAAGGCAAGCTTTTTAAGAAGAAAAGCTTGGTTTGGCTTGATGTTTGCGAATGCAAGCTTGGCTTGGTTATGAAGCTTTCCCAAGCTTTATCAAGCTTATTCAAACTTGCTCCTCCCGTAAGAGTAGTGAGGTTGGAACACATTGCGCATTACGTCATACGTGTATAGCTCATTGTCGGACTGTCGCAGTATTATTCAACTGCTGGTTAGTGGTTAGTTTTAGCAAAGATCATATAATTGGTCTTTGGTTTTAGTCACCTTTGAGTGCTTAAGTAAGCGATTGTTAACTATGAGTTCTAACAAAATATCTGAAAATTCCGAAGAACCGTTATTTAGACCGTACATTTCCCAGAATATCTACGCATTCACATTTTCTAATTTATAATTTTTATTACTTCTGAGTTCGTACAAATCAAAAACCGGACATCACCTAATAGTCGTATCATTTTACAATATTAAAAACTAGTGTTACAGCGTGACGTGCAACAGATTTTGTACAAGGTGCCGTTGCGCCCATTGCGATTTTGAGATTGAATATCAAATATACCCTGAATTACACGTAGGTACTTCTTTTATACCGAATGAATATATTTTATAGTAGAATGATAATCATCAGCTGGATCTTCTAAGAATTATGTTCCATGGAATAGTAAAAAAATGCTTAGAAGTATAAGCTTGAAAGCTTGGGAAAAGCTAGAAAGCTTGACTTGGAAAAACTCTACAAATAAGCTTGGCTTGGATAATACTTAAGCTTGACTTGGTTTTTTTGTAGACTTGACTTGATTTTATGTCAGGCTTTAAAAATTCAACCCAAGCCAAGTCCGTGAATCCCTAATTCGATTTCAGGACACATCATTAGTAGTCGTTCTTTCAGACGAGTTTTGTGGATGTCAGCTGCGTAACCCAACTTCTCCATCTGGTCAGCGTACCTCTTCTGGATATCCGGCAAAGTGAAGACAACTTTATTGGAGCTATTTTCTTTCACTTCTTTCATGTGTGATACAATACTGCAATACTGGCAAGAGTGAAACCCGCTAATTGTCTGTAGGATTTTGTTGTATCACTAGCCGTCATCGCTGCTCTTTTGCGATTGTAAAACGATACAAGACATCGGGCATGATATTTAACTTCTAAGGCTATCAAATCAGCTTCGGGGCCACCAATTTTCGACAAAATTTTTGAGTTTTGTAAATAAGCTGCCGTTTCTCCAATCTTCAAACTTTTGGTGAATTTATTCCTCAGTGGACTACCTCCAGTTGCACCAATGTCGCAGAACAAGCACTTGTCCTGGACTAGTGGCGGATTGACCTTTCTCGTTTTAATAGGAGACACGCGGCCCAATTTATGGATTTAGTTACCGAATTACTTTTACGAAGCGGCTGATCGGCAAAATTGAAAATTTTAAAATCACGCTGGGACATTTTAGGGAATAAGTAAAAATAACACGAAATATCCGAACAGTACACACAACTAATCAGAAACTGATAAAACCACGAAAGAGTAACTTTTAATGTGTAGGTATTGCAGTGGCCACATATTTCTAAATTTTTTTTTTTTTTCTTTTTTATTTGACCTGCCATGAAAAAACATATTATGTTAGTGAGCTAAAAGCAATCACGGTTTGCTGATAATTCTGCATCGTGAAATAAATGCCATTTAGGTGATTGATTTTAGCTCACTAACATATTATGTTTTTTCATGGCAGGTCTTATTCTCATTCATTTTTTCACTCATTTAGAGTACTCGCAATAATTGGAAGAAGATATGCATAACATTATATCAAGTATAGGTATACATCTACATTCCGCATAAAGATATGAGTTGTCTATTGGATGAACGCACTGTTCACGAAGCACATGCAGTCATTTATAATGATGTAAAAAAAAGCCTCTGTTTATGATTTTACTAAAAATTGCACAAGAAATGAGTTTCATAAAGTATAGAGCTTAGAAAATACGTAAATTTGAAATTAAAAAAAAACACTCATTTTCAAATTACGTTTTTGGATCTCCTGTCTGGCCTATAGCGGCATGTGTATATATCATTTTTGTAGAGAATTTGATGGAGAACAACTTTTATTTGAAACTTTTTCCTCTAAAGTTCCACTATCGAGAGATATTTCCAGAAAACCGAATTTTAGGGGGTTGAAACCTCCTATAAGGGGTGCCCGCAAGAAGTGGAAACCGTGCCCCACATCTAGAATTATTAGATGGAGTCTTGAAAGCAACTGTACCAAATCTCACACTTGTATCACAAAATGCACAGTACCGGTCCTTAACTGCCGCACTATACCGGTTTGTAGCGCTAATTAAAAATTTCGATTTCAGCCGTACGTTGAATGGACTATATGCATTTTTTCTGTTTGTTTTCTCCTTAGCTACGCTACGATCGTAGATTATATACACTCCGGCTACGATACGTTATTTTGTAAACACACACACGTTCTCTTAATCTCGTAATTGGTATAAGATAAGATAATATCTGTTTCCATGTAGTTTGTTAAAATTCCAGAGATACCGACAGATATCGCCTTCGCAGGATCGTCGCATTATAAATTATTGTGTAGCCCATTGTAGCATGTAGAAAGTGTACTTAAAACCTTAGGTTTAATTTCGTCACCTAATAATCATGCAATATTGCTTGTTAGATTGATTGCGATAGTTTTGGTAGTGTTTGTTGCAGAATCGTTTACGCAAACTAATCCTGAACCAGGGAGTAAGTCGTTCGGTAAAAAAGTTATATTGATAACCTTATCATTCATTTGTAGCTCAGAAAGCGCCGTGTACGTTGGCAGGTATATCGATATCAGGGACAGTATGTAGAATACAGTATCGCATGTTCCCAGGAATGGGAAATTGGCAGGAGGCATTAAACTGTTGCTGGGGTGACACCAATTTGTAACACAGCAGTTTTGCTAATCTGTAATAAAATTTTCAATAAAACATTTTATTATAACAACAAGGTAATCACCTGTAAGTTTCATCTAAAATCTCAAATTTACGTTAAAATTTGTACGTACATATTAAGGGGATAGTCTTCGTAAATACCGATATCCCTAACTATTTTACAGAAATAATCAAATAATATTAATATTGGAAAAGCGCTTGCGATTGTATTTGACTCCTAATTAAAAGTCGTTATTTTAATTTATTATGAGCTCTCATTCAAATTGTTATATTGATCTAGTTACTTGAGATAAAGTGATCATATTATTAAATATCCCAGAGAACAGTGTGATTAATTTATAAAGTTATTCAAGAATGGATTTAAAATTCTTATTCGTTTTCTGGAAAATGTGTAAAAACCTGTTTTCCTTATTTATGGATATAATTAAAAATTAAAATTTTTTTTGATACGATTAATGATCAGGAATCAAATACAATCGCAAGCGCTTTTCCAACATTAATTGATTAAGATAGCTATATCGGTATTTACGAAGACTATCCCCATTTCAGGATGTTTACGATTTAAGATGTCTAGGACGTTAATAAAAAATTTACCTCTGTTTTGTTTTCTTTGTGACCATAGTTTTTGTGCAAATAAAAAATTCTAATCTTTATAAATACTGAACATTGGTGCTTTTATTTACGGTCTACGAAATGACCCTTTACATTATATTCCATTTGGGAATAAGATACTTTTGTATAGAACTTATTTTAAGTCAAAAACAAATTCAATTCGCAAATTTATTGCTCATAAGAAGAAACTCAAATTTGCCGACGAATAATGTAGGTACAACATCTTTACTGTTACCAAATATTGTTCAAACAAATAAACTCAAATCTTTATTATTCACGTAAATTGAAAGGTAATAAACTAATAATGCTATGAATATGGCTGATTTGACATAAACCAAGGCAGCAAATTCAAATGTCAAGTTTTAAACAAACGTATTTTTAAATAAATGAACGTGCAACAAGAAATTGCGGATGCAGCAGCTGTTGCTACTGCGAGATTGATGCCGCGAAACGTGCAGGTAGATATGAAAGGGAGTATAGAAGATTCCAAGGGAATAAGAAAGTTCAAGGAATTAACGAAGAAATAGTGTAATGGATAATAAAAAATTGCCCGCGGTTACGTATCTATTTGACGTTATTTCCAGACTTATGAAAAACTTAAAAAAATCTCTTTTTCAAATAGAATGCCTATTTAATTATTAGTCCATTCGATGCAGAAATAAATTTCCTTTAAATTGATATACCATATTCCTATACCTAAAATCAATGATTACAGAGTTATTTACATTTTTCTATTAAAATTTACTTTACACAACATGTTTGGGTTTGAAAATTTTCAAAAAAATTTTATTTAATTGTTTCTTATGATTCTTATGCTTTCTTATGTTTTTATTTTTATTTGACAGTTGTCAGTTAGCTATCAGTTTGAAAGTTTACGCTATATTTACGTTCAGTGGCGCACCCAGAAATTTCCGCTAGGGGGGATTGGTAACAATAACACCTGAACAAACAGGGTTGTTTAGGTATAAATTGTTATAATGTGTGATGTTGCGAGCGTAGCGAGTCCAAAGGCGCCGCATGCGATTTTTTTAAAGGGGGCGTGGCCAACAGAACGCTTTTTAACAGCTTCTGAAAATATTATGTGCAAATAAATAAGATCCATAGTTAAGTTACCACTTTTTTTTCTTGAACTAGTCTTCGTTCGTTCGTTGAAAATAATATAGGTACCTACGAGCGTTCGCAAATTTAATAATATGTGCGAATAAGTGCACATATAGCAAAAGCACAAGTAACTGTAACTATGGTACCTACTGCCTATATCAACAAACCTTATCTTAATTAATACTTACTACTATTAGACATTTGCTATAATAAACATTTCGCAGATGAAATTTGATACCTGCTTAATTGCTTAATAAGTTCATGGAACAAATTTCATTATGCGGGACATTCTGTAAATAGGACTAAATACGACAAAAGCTATACCCTTTATATCCATGGCTATACCTAAACAAAAACAAGATTCAATTGAAGATATTTTCTAGATGTATAATTGACGAATTGTAATTACGCAACTTTGGAATTGATCAGTGAGTTAAAAATGTCCTTTTTTCTCTTTTTTCCTCCAAGACCTGAGGTTCCAGAAAAAAGGGAAATTTCCCTCCAGATGACAACACTGCTTCAGGCTGTTCTTTTCCACACTTCTCAACTTGTTAATTATATTAATATCTATGGCCTGGGGGAGGCTATAGCCCCTTTAGCCCCCCCCGTGGGTGCGCCACTGTTTACATTTGCATTTCAAATAAAGATGTTAATGCCCACTTCCGGTATTTCCGGAAGTGCTGCCATTTGGAAAATATTTTTATTTAATAGATTAAACACGGCATGTCGCAAGTGCAAAATTTCAAATTTCTAGCTTTTACAGTTCTTGATATACTTCTAACCGACGATCACCGTGAGACACCCTGTATCTCATTTGGAAAATTCAGTGTTGTCTAAGAGAGATGCTTGCCAAGAAATTGTTTGTCTTCACAAAATGTTTCAAATATCAATAAATCGTAATTACCTACAAATATTATGACAGGTACCTACCTACAATCGACACTCTTAAAACTCATTTAATTATGGGTGCGATGTAAGTGTTGATGGTGCGCACAAGAATTCGTGCTGATAAATTAATCATACTGGCCCACCGACCATAACAACGACTTTCAAAATTCATATCTCAAATTTCAGCACCCCTCTCTGAGCGCCTTACACGTAGGTTGAGAATCCCATAATTTATGTAAATTCTCATTAATCCAACTAATAAATAATATTGTCTTAGATATGTTTGCTCTGATAAGTACAACCCGTTACAAACACAGTGCCAACGAATTTTCGTTAACTTAATTTCCGTTAATTTATAGAGATAATTTAATGATTTCATAGGTAAAAATAGAAAGCTGTTGCTATCTTAACGTGTGAATGGAAAATTAGAGGAACACATTAACTTCTCCAAGTTAAGGATGGGACTAAATAATTTAGGATGAAGGCGTTTTAGAAGGTTATTATTCAGGACTAGAGATGTTAAATTACTTAGTCCTCGGAAACTATTTTCTTTTATTTCGACAAGCGTGTTGGAAAAGAGTACCTACTTACAAGTTTTTCCAACCCTCGCGTTTTGAGGAAAATGTTCTCAGGTTTTGAAGTTTTGGTCTCTTCAGCCTTTTGAGTTCGAAAATACCTTCGGTTATCTAAAACATACTTAGAGCTGGACTTTTTCGATGGAATAGGATACCTTAACAATTTATTTTGTTAGATGATAATTCTAGATCTACTAAGTTACCCAATTTTAGAAAAAGTGCTGGAGATATAACTACTAGGTTATTTCGACGTAAGTTTAAATGTTCGAGTGACTCCAGATCTCTGAAGGTTTCTGCAATAATCTTACATAAAACACCTTTAGGTAAATTCAGAAAAAGGCTCGAATTATAAAACACCTTTTATAATTAAGAGATTTACCGAGGGGAAGGTTCATCCAAAGGCCATGGGAAATTGATCCAGTTAGGTTTGAACTTAAATACAACTCTTCTAAATGATGCAGATTGTTAAACAAATCCATAGTAACAGCCTTATAATATTTACTGATAAGTGTAGAACGACTAAATTTCGATTATCTGCCAACAAACGTGAAGATAAAGACTAAAGGTTGTTATAAGATAAATCTAGAGTGCTCAAATGACGTAAATCAGCGAAAATACTCTTGAAGAAAATTGTTGTGAAGCGTCCAGGAATTGAACCGATTGAACAGATCGTGACCCTGACTGATAAATAACGTACAAGTACTTAGTCCAGGCGTCAGAGACAAGAAATGAGTGGAAACTGGAAAAAATTCTAAACCAGCCAATTTTTTTTAAATTGTTAATTAGGATGTCAATAATGAGTCCTCGAAAAATAATCCTCCAACTCGGACCGGAACAATTGTTTAAACAATCAAAAAGGGCTCTTTTTGTGTTTTTTTGCGATTATCTTGGAAAATAGGGCTTCAATGATATAAATAGTAAATATCAAATTTATTTGTTATTAAATTTTGAACAAAAAAGGTACTACACTCTTTCTGCTCATATCAAGAAAAGAAAAGGAAAACGTTTTTTAAGCATTTACGGGACGAAAATATCAATGCGCGCCACTTGGCGAATCATGATAGTTCGCAGCGCCATGAACTATTTTGAATCGGAGGCGATAACTTTTTAAATATGGCTCGGGGAAGAAAGAGTGTTAGACCTTTTTTGTTCAAAATTTAATAACAAATAAATTTGATATTAACTATTTATATCATTGAAACCGTATTTTCCAAGATAATCGCAAAAAACCACAAAAAGAGCCTTTTTGATTGTTTAAACAATTGTTCCGGTCGGAGTTGGACGATTATTTTTTGAAGGCTCATTGTTGACATCCTAATCAACAATTTAAAAAAAATTGGCTGGTTTAGAATTTTTTCCTCCGCAAAACCTCTAACGCCTGGACTAACTGTATTTCCCATAAGTTTTCGAAAATCTTCTCGAGGAGGTGATTAATTTTGTTGTTGAAGAAATCCAATTCAGTCGGGTGAGGTAGATTTTTGAAAGAATCCTTATTTAGAGTTGAGAGAAAATTTACGCCCAAATATCTGTCACGTAATAAACTTTGCACGAATCATCAGTAAAGCCGTTTACTTACAATGTTTGCAAATCCTGGGGGGATAACCTGACCAGGAGGTAATGTTAAGATCTGTTTATTCCAGCAAGATACACTCTTAGTTTCCGGTATACACTTGCATGAACCCTGTATACAGTTGTGCCAGCGATCATCAGAATTTGAAATCGGCCAAACTAAGACAAGCGAAATTACTTACCTATATGATCATATTAAAAGTAGGTTGTTCCAGAGATCGCACTCTTCGCTCTAATTTAATTATCTCGTAACGTAGGTCACTCTCAGGTCACTCTCACTAACATTTAGGAGAGCCAATTGTGTATGAAGAATTCTTTCCATTGTCTCTATGGCATCGCGTGCGTTAATTTGACAGGAATCTATGTCACTCCATGCTCATTAATTGCTTAAGTCACTGAACGGTGTTTTTATCGAAAATTACCTATTTTCGAGAGCGTATAATGTTTTAAGTCAATGAAATTGTACTACTCGATTTATTTCACTACTTACTATCTGTCAATCTCTGTACAGTCTAGTGTGTCATTCCAACGGCCTACCCATTATGTACTTACAGTATGTCTCACTAACTGTAAAAAATCGGTAATTTTTGAACATAGTTTTTCGCCAAACGGCTGTTTCAAAATTAATGATTTTCGAGAGCGTTTATCTCATTAACGGTTACAGATAGCAACAAAACTGGGAATAAAAAATGTAGAGAATGTTGTGGGCTTTAATTTTGTATAGGCACATATTTGTGTAGCATCAACCTTTGCTGAGATGTAAGCTCAAAACCACACCAATACGACACATTCAAAAATATTATACCTGGCCAAGATTTTTGACCATCACTTTTTGGTCTCAACAAACTCAGACTCGAGCTAGGAGGTCCTATATCATCTTAGAAAAACCATTTCCTTGACTGGTTGGAAAGGCTTCTCATCATAATGGAAGGTAATCATTTGGATTTTGGGGAACTAGAGGTGCACACAGGTGTGGCCTGGAGGGAGGCTAATACTTTTTTAACTCAAATGCTAGAGGTGGAAGGCTCGGTTATATATTTTCCTCTCGAATGGTGACAGTTAGTAACACTAATGAATCATATGGGACGAAGAATTTAGTACAACCAATACATTAGCAATCTAAGTAACTGCCACAGGATGAACTGAAAGAACGGAATTTCAATAACATTTAACCACTAGGAATCTTCCTATTGTGTGCTACATGCAAAACTGCTACAACAACGCATAGTGCAAGGAAAGTTTTTATCGTGTATAATATGAAAAATAACTAATTACAGTTTCCAGTGACAGAAGATCTCCGCTGCAAACACTAGATCACTGCGGAATTACTTCTGGGTTGACCTGAAAGTGTGATAACATTGTGCAACAATTAGTAAACTGTAGTAACCTCGATCTCGTTTGGGTGAAAGGGCATACGAGAATAAAGTACAATGAAACAGCTCAACTGGCCACAAAGTTTGGTCCAGAGCCTGTTCTTCCACCTATATACAGCATTATCAAGGTAGAAACTGCGCTTTCTCGTGGTCATACTTTCTGGGCACTCTAAACTAAGCAAGCACATGGACGACACTCACCTGGCTGAATCACCATCTTTTAGAGGATGCTACACAGTGTGTGTTTGTGGCTTCTGAGTTGGACAAACAGTGCACCACTGTTTGTGCAACTCAGAACCTCCATAGTGAAAAAACCCTGGGCAAACATCACTTCTCTGCCAGCATCCTCAGTAGTATTTCATACGTGTAGTATATTTTCAGTTACTCTAATCAGGGAGGTGGCATAAAAGATATGAATATGAGACCTGCCCGGGAACTACTATCTGTCTCAATCCATAATCCGAGAACCTTAAAAGGAAATCCTTTTGGGCAGTTTAAAATCAGGGATCCTATTCCAGATACGTTTTCTTGTAGTTATAGGTGCCTATACTATAGTGGATACATTAGCAGAACTACAAATATAAAATTTTTTAAGGTTTACCATACAATCATAACGTCTACAATTAACTGAGAGAAAATCAAAAGACTTTCATTGGAAAAACAATTCTTACCAATATCCACTTCTATTTTTTATAAGACACCTGGTAAACGTACATGACTTTGGATGCAGAAGGATAGGTCCTCTTTGTAATATTCTTCGCCTGCGATTTATGGATTTTTATTGGTCTGCCTAGTCACGTGGTATATTTTGTCTCTTAATGGCGGCCTGACTAGCCACGTGGTATTAAGAGGCAAATTTTCAGTGTTTTCCTTTGATCACCGCGTGATTTTTATTTGAATTTAGTAAGTTGGTAGGATACCACTGTTGAGTTCATATAAACCCGCCCAAAATTTTTCCTCCTAAAGGCGGATGGACGGAGCTAATCGCTGCTTAATTGTCGTCGCTGTTTGTATTAGGGTCACTGTAGGTTTTACCTAGTTGACAAAATTGCTATGCATATTTTCTGTTTGTTTTCTCCTTAGCTACCATCTTAGATCATATCTGTACACTTCGGCTACGATAGGTTTTTTTTGGAAACAAACACACGTTTGGCTCAATTAGGTCAACTGCATTTCTTTAATTTCCATTTATTCGTATTTAAGCGGTCGACCGATTTTATAACTGAAAGAATTGTGGACACTGCTATCCCAACAATCAATTCTTCGTTATCAACGTGATCTCTGTTTTGAGCACTAAATCGGAGATTGTGAAATTATGTTCTTAACGTTCGCATACGAAGTGGGAATTTACTTATCGAAAATTGTTAAAATTTGTTATTAATAATCTGTGATCGAAAGCTCTCCTCTCTGTTGCCGATTCAGATTTGAAGCTTTAAACTTTGTACTTTATCTCTTTTGCGTTTAACATTTTGTTCATTTCTATTTCAATATTTATGGGAAAGTAGCAAGAAGGTATATTCAGGCTATCATCTCCCAACAAAATTGCCTCTAAGAGGACGTCCAAGTCCAAGTGATTTGCTCAGTACAATACGGAAGAAATACTAACCGAAGAGGAAAGGTTCAGAGACATGGATCCTCAAAGGAAATAATGCAATTTAGTGCGACCAGTTTACAATGCACTAATTGGACAGGCGCCCACAACAAGAAACATATTGAGAAGGGGTTAAAATACGGTTTCTCAAAGCCGAAAGTTTCCAAGACCCGTGAGGGCATCGTTCTCGCGAAACCTTCTGCAGGGCAACCTTTAAGGCTATCTGAAACAAAAGTCTTTAAGGGGAGAAGAAAATGTGCCGCGGCCAAGAATATGGAGATAAAGGAATAGAATTTGTTGTAGGTGTACAAACAGTGCATATTCATTTACAAATGAAAGCAGTGTATGGATATGCACTGTGGGAAATTTGGGAAGAGAAAAGGGTTCAATGATACTACGATCTGGTGAATCGCATCAAAATATAATTTCGGAAAATGTTGAGTGAGGAGTGAGTGTAGCTTTCCCCTATAATATGGTACACAAAGTGGGCTATACCATAGACCAAAGGAGTATTTAGTCTATGGCTATACTAACGTTTGTTCACAGTGAACGGTTCGTCTTTAGTCTCAAAACCAAAGATGTTTGCAAATGGTCTTGTTCTTTTAACACTTTTGCTCGCGAGGAAACTTTTTGACCTCATGCATTTTTATTAAGCACCTAGTAAGTTGACATCGACGCAATAGAAGCATTCAAATTCAACTCTACCAAAGAAGTGGTAAAGCAGGGATTGGGTAACCAAGGTAATGCTTGACACTTTACACGGCAATGAAGGCTCTCAATGTGAATATTAATGCAAACATATAATAAAACTGTGAGCGATATTCATTGAGCATATACGAATTACTTTCACGTGGTGTCATTTTGCTCCAAGACAATCCTCGGATTCATGTGGTCGATATGGTAAGAGAAAATGTGGAAAAAATGGAGAATTTTACAAACACTTCCTTTCAAATATGGTTGTAATATGAGCAGAATACCAACTATGTTTTCACAAATTCGTTTATGAAATCCACTTATTTCGTTATAAAGAGGTCATGAAGGCAAAATAATTTCCAATTCATTCTATACAATAGTGAGAAACTGTATTGAACTCCTTTTCGTACTACTGGTTATGTATCTCCTTAGTGCGGGGCCTTCAATAGGAGTGTGGGTGTACCGGTTCAATAAAACACGGGTACTTTGTAATATAGGCATTAGAAAGTACGCGTATTTTATTGACGTATTAGAAGTACGCGTATTTTATTGAACCGGTACATCCCATCGACATATAGGTACACCCATACTCCTATTGAATGCTCGACACCAAGGAGATAGTGAGAAAGTTTGGATAATCTGATAATTGCGGAGTAGTGCTTCAAAACGTGCCTTTTATTACTTGAGTGCAATCAATTTTATGAGTGTCCTCTAATTGATCTCGAATGATACAAATCTGTGTATGCGTCAGTCAATATCACTTCACAATATCAATTAACACATCCTGGAGGACACAGAACAAATGAGACCATTCTTTTTTGTAATTCCTGGTACCGTAAGATCCTCCTTCGGATATTTTTTCCACCATGGTCTGTTTATTTGATCTCCAAAAAACATTTAGGAACATCGGATTTATGTTTGCGAAAATACACACGAAAGTACTTTGGCATCAACTGCCTGCTCCGTGGTTCGGCATATGTCTCAATGAACCAGTTCGAACAATTCTGAATAACCGCGGTTCTATTTAGGAAACGAATTTCTTGTTTACTTTCCTTGATTACAAGCAATGCAGTTGCCAACAAACACGCTTTAATTTGCGCATACTCTGAATATTCAAATGTTCCACACGACGATGCCATAATTTGATCTTCTTGATGCCGCCAAAGCTGTACCATGTACTACGTCTAACTTGTATTAACCTTTGTACCAGCGGCAATCACCTTGTGATTAAGAATTTGACATTCTTTCGAGATAAATTCAACAGTTAAACGTCGGCCAACCAAACGTTGAACTGATAATAAATTAGTCGATAAATGGGGAACATCCAGTACATTGGGTCCGTGAAGTTGGCGATAACAAATGATAGTAATGTGCTGTAATTCAGAAAACTGATTGTATGTTACTAGTATCGATTGTAGTCAAGCGTTTTAACATTTGTAGAATTATGTATTGTTCATAAATTAATTAAAACAATATTTATCGCCAACTTCACGCTAGCGACAACATTTCACGATTATCGAAAATTAAGCCTGAAACATGTTAGTATCCCAATTGTATCGATTGTAGTCAATAAATTTAAAGCGAACAGAGTTTCAGTTTAGTCGTAATTAATTAATCAAAATTGTGTCGCCAACTTCACGCTAGCGACAACATTTTACGATTATCACAAATCAAGCTTGAAACATGTAGGTATCCCATTTGTATCCATTGTAGCCAGCACATTTAAAGCAAACGGTGCTTTACTTTCGTCGCAATTGATTAATCAAAATTGTGTCGCCAAAATACGTTATCATGTTAAAATCTTAGAGATTATTTGCTCACATTTAATTTATCACTTATGTTTTAATATAAAATTTGTTGTTTTATCCCTTGAAACCTTTAAACATGGTTTATTTTTAAATAGACATCCACCACACGTTTGGCTATACTATTTGGAGTGTTTCTAAATAAGGTGCCATTTCGTAAGTATTCAACTTAAGAGATAGAGATTTCATTATATGATAGACGACATACAATCTAAATCGGTACAGGCAGACATCCTCGTTTATTTTGTTTAATTTCCCAAAACAACCCCTCAAACTTTGCATTTTTTGAACAGAAATATTTAGAAATGCAACAGGGTTAAAGAAAAAATCGCTCTGTAGGGAAGTAAATTATATATTCGTGAAGGTATATAATTTTTTTGGTAATCTTCTGTTCATTAGTTTATGAATGGTATCTTATTTCCGAGACCTCTGTTTTCAACAAAATCATTCCTGATTAGTAGCGCATCATGCGGCAGAGTGTAAAACTAGCGCGATACTTCCATTTGATTTATAAACCCTTCAATTTTTATTTGAAATTTTCTGTGTACTTTTGATCAAAAATCAGGACCACTCTGTTCTATAGTGCAATGTGTACGAGGCACACAGCGGTACTTTATCATGATAGATGCAATGATTATAGGAAGTACCATATACAGGGTGTTTTTCTGGGAGCTGTATAGTTAAACGTTTCGCGGAAACTTTTATGGTTAGTTTTTTGAAAATTTGTGCTAAAGGGAATTACTCTGAACGCCGAATTGATGTAAAATATTTTCAAAATGGTAGCAGTTCCGGAAATTCCGGACGGTAACGAAGTATTGATTCACAAAGAAATCAACAATTAAAAAAGGTAGTCATCCATAGGATTAAAAATGCAAATTCAAATATCGCTTCAATTGTGGCATAGCGTTGTCCTTTCATGGGCCTCTTTAGTTTTTGAGAACAAGAAAAAATCAAGGAGGCCAGGCTGGGGAATAATGTGGCTGCAGCATCATTAGAGTGTTGTTTTTGGTCAAAAATTCGGGCACAAGCAACGATGTGTGAGCAGGGGCGTGATCATGGTGTAAAAGACAATTTTTCTTCTTCCACAAATCCGGGCGTTTCTGGCGGATTGCTTCGCACAAATTGCGCATTAATTGCAGGTAATATTCCTTATTGACTGTACGACCCTGTGGCAAGAACTCATGATGCACCACGCCCCTGCAATCGAAGAAAACTGTAAGCAAAACCTTCACATTCGACCGAACTTCGCGCACTTTTTTCGGTCTTGGCTCATGCGGTAGCTTCCATTGCGATGATTGAGCTTCGGTTTCCACGTCATAACCATAAACCCATAATTCGTCACCAGTTATGATCCTCTGGAATAAATTTGAGACGTCGCGGACCTAGTCCAACAGCTCCTTAGCAATGTTAACGCGACACTGTTTTTATTCACAATTGAGCAATTTTGATACGAATTTCACTAACGGTGATTCGACGATTGGCCAATATCATTTTCTTCACTTCATCAATGTTTTCGTCTGTTGTTGATGTGCTCGGGCGTCCGCCACGCTTTTCGTTGTTCACATTGTGATGAATTGTCCGCGCGCTTAATTTTGTTTTTCACATAAAATTTGATACAGATTATTTGATCCATTTTTTGGAATAGGCAAAAATTGAAGAGAAGCCAAAACACGCCCAACCAAAATAGCTGTCAACAATTAACTAAACATTAAAAATGGCCGACTTTGTCAGCATAAGGGAGAGACATGAGTACTAACCCAACGCCACAAAAAATCGAAAATCGAATATACATAGCCCGCGGAAATTCAAAATTCGCGATACTTTTTGAGCAGACTTCGTACATGAGCTCTTCAATTTGATTAAGAATTATAATTATGGCAAGTAGGTAGATTCGTCAACAAGTGCAATTACAATTTTTCTGTTTCTCAAATATCGTAGGTACTCGCATTTAAAAAGTTGAGACCACCCATTGCAAAAATAAGCATTGTTTGTTTTTTCAAATAAGGTTTCATCTCATAAACGTCGATGGTCTTCGTTTATAAGACATTAAACATTTTTTCTTCTACTTTATTATCCTGTGTTTTTATTATATTATAGGTATACATAAATTACGTACATTGTGTTTAGATCACATTTATTGGAAGTACCTTTGCGAAATTTACCATGATATCCACAAGTTTTATATAGTGACGACAAATTTTTGATTAATTCATTACCACTAAACTAAAACTCTGTCCGCTTTAAATATATTGATTACAATCGATACAAATGGGATACTAACATGTTTCGGGGTTGATTTTCGATAATCGTAAAATGTTGTCGCTAGCGTGAATTTGGCGACACAATTTTGATTAATTAATTACGACTAAACTAAAACTCTGTCCGCTTTAAATTTATTGATTACAATCGATACAAATGGGATACTAACATGTTTCGGGGTTGATTTTCGATAATCGTAAAATGTTGTCGCTAGCGTGAAGTTGGCGACACAATTTTGATTAATTAATTACGACTAAACTAAAACTCTGTCCGCTTTAAATTTATTGATTACAATCGATACAAATGGGATACTAACATGTTTCGGGCTTAATTTTCGATAATCGTGAAATCTTGTCGCTAGCGTGAAGTTGGCGATAAATTTTGTTTTAATTAATTTATGAACAATACATAATTCTACAAATGTTAAAACGCTTGACTACAATCGATACTAATAACATACAATCAGTTTTCTGAATTACAGCATATTACTATTATTTGTTATCGCCAACTTCACGGACCTCAGTACATTGTGTACTTTAACCTCTTCAAAATTCCCTTTGCAATTTACCATAACCGTAACATCATCCTGTAGAGGCAACTTTGAGGCTGCTATTGTTCGCGCAAGTTATTTCAACAATTTACGGCTCTCTTTTATTACACAACCAGTCGGCGTTCGCTGTCATGTGCACCTTTGTACCTAAAATTTACCATCTAAATGATTTTAGCCCTTGCCTTGACAATTTTTTTGTCGTCCTTCTCCGTTCCTTCTACGCAGTCCCATAACTCTTCATGCTGTAAATATACATGTAGAGCAAGTTGCCATGTAGAATGGTTTTCTCGTCCCCGCAGCTTATCAATGGCCAGCAACGAACTTGTCTGAGCAGCCATTTTGTGTGATTAAACAATTCTAACTACTTCTTTTTTATTTAGTTCCTAAGTTATAACTGAAATTCTCGGCAAAATTTGGTTAAGAAACATCAACATTCGCAAACAGAATTTCAAAAAACGTACCTAAAGGACCAAAAATTATGACTAACTCAAAATTTGTAGTGTAGGAACAACTAATGACTGAGCTAAAATAGAAGCCCCTTACCATTACGATCTAGCAAACAATTTTTTCAAATGATGTGTTTATAATAATGTACTTACTTCACACAAAAAGTATAGATTAAACCATGAACTTCTCATTTACAAGTAAATTCGTGCAATGTGATGTGAGAAATCGGAACAATGATATTCACACAATAATTCCAGAAAATTCATGGTTAAACACCCCAGAAATGAAAATTAATATTTGAAGAGTCATTTCCCTACAAATTATTTGACTAAAAGCTTCACGTGTTTAAAGTACATCTGGGCAAATTTCAATTGGTATAAGATAAGGTAATATCTGTTTCCATGTAGTTTCTTAAGATTCAGAGATACCGACAGATATCCCCTCCACATGATCGTCGCAATATAAAGCACGGTGTAGCATGTAGAAAGCGTAATCAAAATCTTACGTTTACTTTCATCACACAAAAACCATGCAATTCCTTATTAGATTGGTTGCGATAGTTTTGCTACTGTTTGTTGCAGAATCGTTTACGCAAACTAACCGTGCAGGAGGTAAGTCGTTCGGTGTAAGTATAGGTGATATTGATAATCTTGTCATTTATTTTTAGCTGAAGGCAAGCCATGTCAGGCGTTGTTAGGTCTACCGATTCCACTAACAATATGTAAAAAAACGTGTGAAGTGTTGAATATCGTGGGAAATTGCAAAAGAAATTTAAATTGTTGCATTCTTGCTCGCAGACCTTCCAGTGAAACCAATTTGTAACATAGCAGTTTTGCTAATCTGTAATATAATTTGCAATAAAGATTGTTTCTTTGTGACCATAGTTTTTGAACAAATAAAAAATTCAAATCTTTATGTACTGAACTTTGGTACTTTTATTTACCGTCTACGAAATGATCGTTTAGAAAACATTATATTCCATTTGAATATAAGATACTTTTGTATAGAATATCGTCCTAAGAACTAATTTTAAGTCAAAAACAGATTCAAAAAGGAAATAATATTATATTGATCTAAAGAGGTATGTCAGTTTGGGTATAAAAAGAGAAAAGATTGCTTACCTCAATTTCGTAATAAAACATGACAAGTATCAAAAAGAAATTTGGCGACAATTGCAACACTACAAAGTCAAAAGTAAAACGACTATAGATACTAAAAGTATTAAACTTACCAAGTAACATAACTCCTTCTGATCTCAATAACTATTTTCTCAATGTAGCTAGAAACACTGCTGTCACATCAGAGCCTACAGACATTAATCTTGTTCCCCAACCACCTTGATTCGTGTGCCGAAATTCCACGGAACAAGACGTACCTATATTTTACATATCTTGCTGTCAGAAGTATCAAAATCTAAAAGGGTGTGTAACGATAAAATTAGTACTACTATTCTCAGCCTTACTGAATTAATACTGCACGTAGTTTCCCCAACAGCTGGAAGTCAACCACGGCGATTTCCATCGCAAAAGTGAATAATGCCACTAACCTAACAGATACTCGCTCAATAAGTATTTTATTTGTGTTTTCTAAAGTAATGGAAAAATCATAAGCAAACAGATGCAATTATTTTTAGAGGATAACCATGTACTACCCACCTTCCAATCTGGTTTCTGTCCTAAACACAACCCCCAAACAGCTCCACTAAAGATAGAAAATGATATTTGCCGGAATATGTATAATCTTAGAGTAAGTTTTTTAGTTTTGTTAGGTTTAAGGCCGAGTTACCTTTGAACTGCTTCTCGCCAAACTAGAAAATATAGGCTTCAATTCTAGCTCTTGTGAATGGTTTAGCCAGTTATTTGATAAGCAGAACACAATCCGTTTTGTACAATAAGTAAACGTTCCCTATATTAGAGACTACCTCAGGTGTTCCACAAGTGAGTATTTTATGTCGAATTTTATTTCTAAATTATATCGGTGAACTCTCATAAGATATTGCATATGTACACAGACGATTCGCAAATATACCTACCTACACCTCTTGTGGTTTAGGAGATATCACTAATGCAAAACAAAAACTTAATGCAGATTTAGATGAAATATTAGATTGGTGTTTGAATAATGGATTATTATGTATTAATCCCAATAAGTCATTCGCTCTCTGCAAATATAACAAAAATCATAAGAATTACTTTAATCTAGATAGTCTCCGTGTATATTATATGTTAATAACGTCAATATAAAATGGGTACAATTCGCAAAAATTTAGGTAGATACCTACCTATAATATTAGACCTAGTCTTAGTTTTCTGCAGCATGTAAACCATGTCTTTAACGCCAGCATTTCAAAACTAAGGTCCATTAATAATTTGAAGTCTGAATTAGGCGAACGAACAAAATTAATCCCAGTTAAGTCGCTAATTTACCCGCATATGGATTACTACTCTACAGTGTATTTTAACTTTTTGTGAGAATATAATAAGTTACAAAAACTTCAAAACTCATGTATTCGCTTCATACATCCTACACCGTTCGCCCATCACATAACTCCCATTCTTAGGTTAACCTAAGCTCCCATTGTACAGAGTTGTATTTTTACTTTGCAGTTTCCGTGGCAGTTCAAACCAGTTTTATTTTTTTTTTAATTATTGACAGTGACATTTTTAGTCAGTATAAGAATAGTACATTGTGTATCGAGTAGGAAAAGCGTAACATTCCCGGACGATGTGAATATTGTTGGGCGAGGCGCCAGCCGAGCCCAGCAACACAGAGTCGGGGAATGTTGCTTTTCCTACGAGGTACACATACTATTTTTCCGCCGATTGTTAAAAAACAGACTGAAAACATGGAAATTCTAAAAATTATTTTATGAAGAAAATAATAAGCGATGCCTTGAAAATAACGAACGTCGGTATCCATGGAGAAGTACCAATATTGTAGCTATCAGACGACGCGATTTGCAATTCCAATACTAATTTTAATACCAATAATAATCAATAATTAACACTTGTAATAATTGTAATATAACAATAACTATTAATAGAACGAAATAATTAAATATGACTTGTTAAATGGGTTTTCATTAGTATCTTGTTGAATGTTCTAATTACTGTAAGGAAATGAACATTTCTTTACAGTACAGAAATGAATATTTCCTTACAGTAATCGTTGGCTGCCTAGCAACGACTACATGCACCGGAATCTTGTCCTTTTCCTTTCAAAATTCTGTCAGAAATGTCATAATTTTTTAACGATCGGCGGAAAAATTAATTAATACACGTCTGTTCCTTGTAAACCTACATTTTATATAAATGTTCACCTTCGGGTAAAATATATGCTGACAAGATGAGTCATTATTACTCTGTCACTACGTTAAACAAGTTGATGAAGTAACGAGCAGAATTTGGATTACGCCGTTTTTATTTCTAATAGCACTACGTTGTTTTATAGCGAAACAGCAGCTCGCACATTTTTTGCACAATGTTTCTACATGCGCTTTCCAATTCAAAGAAGTGTCCATATGTAGTCCAAATAATTTAAACGTTTGAACTTCCTGTACGCTAGACCCGTTCAGTTTAATTAACAAGCTATTCGTGTAGTTTGTCTGGTTTGGATGGAATTGCATTGTAAAGGTTTTTTTGGTGTTTAAAGAAAGGCCATTCATGCAGAAGTAGTTATTTGCGGCATCTAGTGATCTAGCAGCATTTTTGTGGAGTACTTTCTGGTCTTTGCGGTATTGAATTAAACTGATGTCATCCGCAAATCCACACCAAAACCCAGGAATGTAGCCGCCAATGTCATTGCAATATAAGAGGAATAGCAGTGGTCCCAATACGCTACCTTGTGGCACACCTACATTTATATCGAGCATTTCCGAATCTTGGCCACTAAAACTGATTATTTGTCGTCGATTTTTTAAGTAGTTTTTGATAACCTCATAGCAGTTCCCACGTATACCGTAATGTTGTATCTATCTAAATAATATGTCGTGGTTAACACAATCAAATGCTTTGGTTAGATCTAAAAATATTGTTACGCCTTTGTCCAGTTCCGTGTATAATAAATTTAAAATTGATACCAATGCTGTCATTGTTGATTTTTTACGCCTAAAACCATGCTGATTTTCTTGAAGCAAGTTGTTCTCGTCCAAATTGCTAATAATTAATAAAAGGAGTGATGGAGAGAATGGAGGAAAATATGAACGAATTCATAAAAGAGATGAAATAAATGAAGGAAGAAATTGTGATTCGGATAACGATATTATAGTTTGATATAATTTCGAATGTTTTTCTTTTTATATGGGCGTTTATTGAATTTATTTAATAATTACTAAGTTTGCCGCATTTATTTAACTCGTGACAACTTTCACACGTTGCACACACTTAAATAATATTTTCCTGCACCTAAGGTATTTAATATTTCTTTAATCCTAATTGTTTATATTAATCGATACACATGTAACTACGCCAATCAAAGGGTTAAATATAACAAATTTTTAAAAAGAGCCTACAAAAAAATAAAACGCAAACTTTGTGACAACTGACCCCGGTCTCCCCTAACCTTAATAAACACAGCGCTAGATCAAACATGTTTACAGGCCATGTACTGACCTGCGGTGTTAAAGTTGATCTGAGGGATTGTGGATTAATTGCACAGACCGAGAGGGTACAATGTCAAAAATGGCAATTTCCAAGTTTCAACGCGAATTCAGGTTGAAATTTCAGCAGCCACCTCCCGCTTCTTATAGTATAAGGATAGATGGGCCTCCTTTCACTAGTTACTTAATATATAGAAACACGAGAGATCATAAACCGAAACCCTACCAACCCATCCATGGAAACCGAACGGCTTAAAAGAAACTTGATGGAAGCAGCTGAATGGTATGGAAAGTAGCAAAAAAGTATCTTCAAGCTCTCATTTTCCGGCAAAATTGCCTCTAAGAGGACGTCCAAGTGATTTGTTTATTACAATACAAAAGAAATACTAACCGAAAAGGAAAGGTTGAGACATGGATCCACAACGGAAATGATGCAATTTAGTGCAAACAGTTTACAATGCACTGGTCGGACAGGCGGCTACAACAAGAAGCATAATGGAAAGGGGTTAAAATACGGTTTTTCAAAGCAAAAAGTTTCCAAGACCCGTGGGGGGCATCGTCTTCATTTAACTTTTGCCGGAGAACCTTTAAGGCTATCTGAAACCAAAGATCTTAAGGGGAGAAGAAAATGTGCCACGGACAAGAATATGGAGATAACGGAACCCGCAGAAGTTGATCTATCTGCAATTTGTGAAGAGTTGTTCACAACAAAACTGTGAACGATATTCATCGAGCATATAAGGATTACTTTCACGTGGTGTCATTTTGCTCCAAGACAATGCTCGGAATCATGTCGTCGATATGGTAAGAGATTTAATGAGAAAAAATTGGGGAATATTACAAAACCACTTCGATTCAAATATGGTTGTGGCGATGCTGAGCAGAAAACCAACTACTTATGTAAGGATTCCATTTTAACAATTTCGTTTGTGAAGTCCACTTATTTCGTAATAAGGAGGTCATGAAGACAAAATAATTTCATTTAGAAGTGATTCATTCTACACGATGGTAATTAAGTTTGTATAATCTGATAATTGCGAAGTAGTACTTCAAAACATGCATTTTTTACTAGAGTTCAATCAATTTATCAGCGTCCTCTAATTGATACCGAAACTTGTGTGTGCGTCAGTCAATATCACTTCACAATATCAATTAGCACATCCTGCAGGAGACAGAACGAATGAGACCATTCTTTTTTGTAATCTCTGATACCGTAAGATCCTCCTCCGGATATTTCTTTCGCTATGGTCTGATTATTTGATCTCTCGTCTTTCATCCTCCTCACCTGACTTCGTATGAGTTCCGTGTTCGCTCTTTTTTCAAACACCTTTTGCTCCTTTTCCCCCAGATATTCCTTTTTTATCAACTATTTCCAACGATTTTTTATTTTTAATCCACTATCCAGATTTCTCGGAATCGCATATGGTGAATGCTCTTGTTATTGTTTTGTAGACTGTCTTCTTTGTTTTTTAACAGCATATGGATTCAATCCTGTTCGATTTACGAAACGAATTTCTTGTTTGCTTTCCCTGAATACAATATTTTGTCGTCCTTCTCCGTTCCTTCTACGCAGTCCCATAACTCTTCATGCTGTAAATGTGCCTGTACAGCAAACTGCCATGTAGAATAGTTTTCTCGTACCCGCCACATATCAATGGCCAGCAACTACTGGTATCTGGGCCCATAATCTAATGGAGTCGCGCTTGTAATTAATAACAACGGGAAAGCCGAATATACATTTTTAATAATACAAACTTTCGTAATGATTAAACAATATTACGTGCAACTATCAACTATGAAACACTGTTGCACGATTGAGCACCATTTCCTGTTTCGAATAATATATTATAAGGAATGTGAATATATGTCACTATATTATTAGAAAGAAATGACTTCCATTTTTCAGTAGCTCACCTAAAACACCACTCTGTATAACTGCATTAAATAATCCGTAACACGGCTTGGTTCAACTAATCAGTATTCCGTATAAGTTAAGCTAACTAAACTTAGGAATGATACAGAATTGAAAAATGGCAGTAGATAATTTAATCGGTCCAACCTACCAAAAATAAGATGCAACCGAAAAGAGCTGCCGCAAAACCATACCACCGCACACCTACAGTTACAAAGAGGTAACTCGACACCAATACGAGACATTCAGCAATTGATCTGGCCAAGATTTTTGAACAGCACTTTTCGCCTCAACAAACACCAACTGGAGCGATAAGGTCTTAAAGATATCATCCGAGAGCAACCATTTCCTTGACTGGTTGAAAAGGCTTCTCCCTATTATGGAAGGTAATACCAGAACACTGTTTTTCAAGACTCTGTTATCTGCCATTTGGATGTCGGCGGTGTAGAGGTGCACAATCCCTGGGCAAGTATTTTTCACATGGGTGTGGCCTTGAGGGAAGCGAATACTTTTGTAACTCAATCGCTAGAGGTGAAATGCTCGGTTATAGATTTATTTAATTAAGAAATTTATAATCGTGTTCTCTACAGCCAGTGCGAGATTATGTATAACAATTACACACTTTCAAAGTGAAATGTTTAAGGATAGATACTGAAATGATTAATTTTTGTGCATGTACAGTTGTATCAGTTGTATATCGAAGAAAATAATTTAGTTGTTATAATATTTATCAAGTTTACCTTCATGTTTAGTTAGCTCCTTAACTATAACTGAAATTCTCGGCAAAATTTGTTTGAGAAACTTCAACATTCGCAAACAGCACTTCAAAAAAACATAATGGGCCCAAAATTATAACTCAAAATTTGTAGTGTACGAACACATGACTTTACGACCTACTTAATCACTCAATAATTCCAGAAAATCTATGGTTAAGCACCCCAGATGTAAAAATTAATATTTGAAGACCCAACAAATTATTTCAGTAAACGGTTCACGTGTTTAAGTACATATTCTGGGCAAGTTTCAATTGGTATAAGATAAGGTAATATCAAACTAACCGTGCAGGAGGTAAGTCGTTCGGTGTAAATATAGGTGATATTGATAATCTTGTCATTTATTTTTAGCTGAAGGGAAGCCATGTCAAGCGTTAGGTCTACCGATTCCACTAACAATATGTAAAAAAACGTGTATCGTGTTGAATATCATCGGAAATTGCAAGAAAAATTTAAATTGTTGCGTTCTTTCTCGCAGACTTTCCAGTGAAAGCAATTTGTAACATAGCAGTTTTGCTAATCTGTAATATAATTTGCAATAAAGATTGTTGCTTTGTGACCATAGTTTTTGAACAAATAAAAAATTCAAATCTTTATATACTGAACATTGGTGCTTTTATTTACCGTCTACGAAATGATCCTCTAGAAAACATTATATTCCATTTGAATATAAGATACTTTTGTATAGAATATCGTCCTAAGAACTAATTTTAAGTCAAAAACAGATTCAAAAAGGAAATAATATTATATTGATCTAAAGAGGTATGTCAGTTTGGGTATAAAAAGAGAAAAGATTGCTTACCTCAATTTCGTAATAAAACATGACAAGTATCAAAAAGAATTTGGCGACAATTGCAACACTACAAAGTCAAAAGTAAAACGACTATAGATACTAAAAGTATTAAACTTACCAAGTAACATAACTCCTTCTGATCTCAATAACTATTTTCTCAATGTAGCTAGAAACACTGCTGTCACATCAGAGCCTACAGACATTAATCTTGTTCCCCAACCACCTTGATTCGTGTGCCGAAATTCCACGGAACAAGACGTACGTATATTTTACATATCTTGCTGTCAGAAGTATCAAAATCTAAAAGGGTGTGTAACGATAAAATTAGTACTACTATGCTCAACCTTGTTCTCCCTTACTGCATTAATACCGCACGTAGTTTCCCCAACCGCTGGAAGTCAGCCACGGTGATTCCCATCGCAAAAGTGAATAATGCCACTAACCTAACAGATACTCGCCCAATAAGTATTTTATTTGTGTTTTCTAAAGTAATGGAAAAATCATAAGCAAAGAGATGCAATTATTTTTAGAGGATAATCATGTACTACCCACCTTCCAATCTGGTTTCTGTCCTAAATACAACCCCCAAACAGCTCTACTAAAGGTGGAAAATGATATTTGGCGGAATATGGATAATCTTAGAGTAAGTTTTTTAGTTTTGTTGGATTTAAGACCGAGTTACCTGTGATCTGCTTCTAGAAAAACTAGAAGATATAGGCTTCAATTCTAGCTCTTGTGAATGGTTTAGCAGTTAGTAGATAAACAGAGCACAATCTGTTTTGTACAATAAGCAAACGTCCCCTGTAGATTAGTTTCAAAATTTCGTGGCAAAATCTCGCCGCGCATCTCGAGTGCCACGAGATCTTAAAACTACTCTACTAGAGACTAGGGTGTTCCACAAGGGAGTATTTTAGATCCAATTTTATTTCTAAACTATACTAGCGAGCTGTTATAAGGTACTGCGTGCAGTCATTACCATAATTATACAGTGTTTTCAATAGTGTTTGGGCCCCACGTGATCAACTTTAAATACTCTTTCTTTAGGTTGGTAGGTAGCCGTTGTGCGCGTGTAAGAAAAAAATAACTAAATTGTAATATTTAAATTTAGTTTTATAACCTCATATTTTCTTTACTTCTGTTTGCTGTCTTTTCGAATTTCCTCTACGTTATCTTGAGATCAACATTTTAAAAAAGTTCTTTTCAGAGCTCTTAACGTTACAAAGCTATTGTGATGTAAGTTAGCAATATTTTTTAATAAATTAATTGAATTTAAATTTGTATAGTGATACTGCATAAGGATGGTGTTTACATCAGAACAAGATGCCTTTATTTTAATGCCAAATTTCGCAGTGGTACCCGAAACCCTGATGGAACTTGGTGCTATTCGTTGCAGTCCTGCATTCAGAGGCGTAGCGAGGATAGGGCGCGCCCGGGGACAATTATTAAAATTGCGCCCCCCCCCCCCCCCCCACCAGCGAAAATGCACAAAAAATCATTTTGATTTACATAATATCGTCATATATACAGTGTGTCTGCTTAAGTTCGCACCATATGAAAAAATTTAATATCTGATGATTGTATTTTAGATTTTAGAACATGCAGAACTTTTTATAAAGAATAACTTTTTTCGTAAAATTAATAATAAAAAAGTTTTCCATATGGTGCGAACTTAAGCAGACGCACTGTATATAGTAAAGGTAAAAAAAATAAAGACTCTCTTTTTCTATACTCAAAAGAGCTAAATTTGACAATCGTTCTTGTTTCATTGATGCTCGCAAGTATGACAATATTAATTTTAATTTACTGAACGACCTCTCACAACTGGCTATCGATACCGACACAGTTAGCAGGATCTGTAAAGAAATTCTCAAATTTGGAAAGACATCATTACTGTACTGAATTACAAAACGGAGCAATTCGATGGGGGTGTTGATCATATTATTATTTTTCTTTAGCAATTGTTACTGCCTGTTACTGCGTACTGTAATGTTGTTACTCTTTTTTATTGTTTGATGCAGTCAAATTTCCGAAAATGTTCAAGATTCATATAAAATTTGTTTTGTCATTTCGAAATTTGGCGCCCCCGTGGACGGCGCCCGGGGGCAATTGCCCCCCTCTGCTCCCCCCTCGCTACGTCTCTGCCTGCATTGAGCAGTTTTCAGAAGCTTTATTATGCATTTAAAAGACATAAGTTACGTCTTATTGCAAGGTACGAAAACAAGCACTGTATTTGCAAAGGCAAGTCAACGGGCAGGCCAACTGTTTTAACCGAAGAAGTTGTTAATGACATTCAACAAAGAATACAACAAAGTCCTAAAAATCTATTCCACAATTATCCGCTCAAACAAGTACGATTAAATAAACTATAAATGTAACGAAAAATATGAACATAATTTTTTTACAGGTTTGTCTACTGGTACTTGCCAAAAAGCTTTAAAAAAGAGGTTACATTTGCATCCTTAGAAAATTTCTTCTGTACAACAATTGCATGCACCTGACTATAATCTTCGAGTGCAATATTGTCAATGGTTCAATGAACGTTTAAACAACAATAATTTGTTAGACTTAACATTTTATTCAGACGAAGCATGGGTACATTTGTCAGGTTGACATTTGGGTGGCTACGTCAAGAAGGAGGATAATAGGCCCCATTTTCTTTTATGATACCATAAACGGAGAACGATACCGTGATATTCTGCATCAAGCTATTGAACAAAATTTACATGATGATGAACAACAACGAGGTTTTTTCCAGCAAGATGGTGCTAGTGCACACACCGCTAATAAAACGATTAGGTAGGTACCTGCAACAATTTTATGGCGACCGAATAATTAGTAGCGGTTTGTGGCCTCCAAGAAGTCCTCATCTCACGCCCTTAGATTTTTTTGTTTGGGCGAACTAAAACTAATGTATTTCAAAATCGACTGCATACTCTCGAAGAATTGGAAGGAGCAATACAACAAGAGATTATCAATATAACTCCTGTGTTTGAAAATATGAAGCGAAGAGTTAATTTGTGTCTAGAAATGAATGGTGGTCATTTATTTATTTATTTATTTGTAAATAACAATAAATAATAAATTCTATTCTTGATTTTTTAAATCACGTTTCTTTGTAAACATCATTTAGGTTAAATTAATTTATTTAATCTGATGTAAACACTTATAGTAACCTGTCTAGGGGAAATTAATGAGAATTGCCAATCGTGTTTCTTAGTTGCCTAAACACCTGCAAAAACGTGGGCACGGTTAATTATGAAAACCCTGTATATGCAAACGATTTGTAAATATATATCTTTTGTGGTTTAGGAAATATAACAAAATCTTCATGGATATTTAGATGAAATATCAGAGTGGTGTTTGAATAATGGATTATGTATTAACCCCAATAAGACATTCGCTCTCTGCACATCTAACAAAGATCATAAGAATTACTTTAGTATATTATGTTTATAACTTCAAAATAAGATGGGTACAATCCGCAAAAAACTTAGGTACCTACCTATAATCTTAGATGATAGCTTAGCTTTTCGCAGCATGTAAACCATGACCTTTTAGCGTCAGGATTTCAAAACAATTTGATGTCTGAATTAGGTGAACGAACAAAATTAATCCTAGGTATGTCGCTAATTTGCCCGCATATGGATTACTGTTCTATACAGTGTTATTTTAACTTTCAGTGAGAATATAATAAGTTACATTTAAAAAAATTATGAAATAGAAACGACATAACTTCCAAAAAGCGACATAGGATAGGATACGACTCAAGCAAGAACACTAATTGAGCAAGTAAATGCTGACAAACTAAAAGAAGCAACTAACAATCATTACTAGATACAGTTACACATGAGTAACTTTAAGAAACACAGCGCTAGATCAAACATGTTGACAGGCCATGTAAAAATTCCTATACCGCGTATTGAAGAATTATTTGCTGTACTGCAAGGGGGAACATGTTTCACGAAGTTAGATTTAAGTCAAGCATACAATCAGTTAAGGGTAGATGAGGAAAAAGGTAAATGTTGAGCCTGGAGTACACATAAAGGCATTTATGCTGTAAAAAGATTACCTTTTGGAGTAAAACCTGCATGTATGATATTTAAAAGAACGATAGAAAAAATATTACAAGGTGCTAAGGGTACTATCAGTTTTTTGGATGATATTTTAGTAATGGGCCCAGATTTAAATGAACATATTGAACATTTAAAAAGGGTTTTTAGATTATTGCGGGCAGCTGGGCTGGGTTAACGGTTAAGAAAGACAAATGTGAATTTTTCAAAAGAGAAGTAAATTATTTAGGGTATTAGCTAACGGTTTGAGAAATGATAGTGAGAAAATAGAAGCAATTTTAAACGCAATGCAACCAAGAGATTAAAAGTTTTGTTAGGGATGATAAATTACTAAGGTAAATTTATTAGGGAGTAGCGATGATATTAAAACCTTTATATGATTTATTAAAGAAAGATAAAGAATTTGTTTGGACAAAAGAATGCGAGCAGTCGTTCGATATGGCAAAGAAAGCAATAGCGTCAGATGATGTGTTAGTTCATTTTGACAATAATAGTCCACTTAGGTGATACCTCACAGAAAGGAATTGGTTCGGTATTGAGTCACGTTGATACCGAAGGCAATAAACGGCCAATAGGGTTCGTGATCACAAGCCACTGCTAGCTTTGTTTGATGATAAAGGGGGTGTGCCTCCGATGGCACCAGGAAGGTTGCAAAGGTGGTCATCTTTTTATCTAGTTTTAATTATACAATTAATAGTATATTAGGTAACAAGAGTTGTAAGTAACCCATTACGCACGAAATGAAAAGTTTTTGAACACGAAGCCGCTGCGCGGCGAGTGCTTAAATTTCACGAGTGCGAAATGGGCTTACAACTCGTGTAACGTACTCTACTTTTTCTACGTAGATAATGTTGAGAAAATCTTCGGACACAATAATATTTTGTTAAAGAAATTGACACTATAAATGACATGACATTTATTTCCATAGCATATGCTACTTAAAGAAATTGTATAATGTGCTGCCTACATTTAGGGGCATCACTCTTTTAATGCAAAATATATCTCGTGAATGCTAAAAGTTTTTATGTTTTTCAATTTTTCAATTGACTAAATTTGCGTAAATAGACCAAATAAAGTCTTACGTAAAACTACAAATGTCCATGTCTGTTGCGTAGTGAAACTCCAAATGGGGATAACTGCTATTTAGTGTGATTAACTCACAATTATACAAAAACCTTTCCCCATAGACTTTTAATAAATAATTAAATTAACGTACCTATTAAAAATTATATAAAGGTGGCTACATGTTTCAACAATTTTATAATTGTCATCATTAAATGGCTTAACCCTCAAGTACTATCGTGGGGTATTTCGATACCCCAGCTCTTGTTTTTCACTATTTTTGGTTTGAATTTTTGGTGCAAAATTCTGCTTGTTTCAGGTATTCTCCTACATCATTAAGAAGAAGTTAGTAGTACATTCACCTAATTGGTAAACATTTTTTGTCTAAGTTATATACATTTATATAAGTTATAGACGTTGTGTTACAGACTTTAGTGAAATTATAAAATGGAAAAACAATTAATAATTACTATAATTAGTGTTTTTTTTTTGTTTCAGGAATGAAAAACATCGATACTTCTACCAATATTACCATAATTTAAGTTTTTTCTGGTTAAAAAATTTTTTTTTTAATTTTCATATTTGTACCCTATGATTTTCGTATATTACAAACTACTGTTCCATATACTTCTTTTATTTGAAAAAAATCATAAATATGCGGTAGGATCCATTTGTTTAGTATAGGTTATACTTATAAAATCGAATATAAAAAAATAAACGTGGTATTGACATGTTTCAAATCAAAATCCTATTGGGGTACCTAAATACCCCACGATAGTACAAGTCTGACCAAATTCAACGATAGTACTTGAGGGTTAATAACATACCCAATGTAGTTTGTAAAATTTGACAATAAACGGAGTAAACAAAATGAAGCGAAGGGTATCATAAAAGTAGTTATTTCATCACACAGGCAAATAACCGAATGAAAAACACAAAAAAATGCCATGGGGAAAACAATTTAAGAAGAAAGGATGGATGAAACCTAAATAAACGCAGGCCAATACATAATTAAATCAATAAACCAACAAAATGGTAACAGAAGACGAAAACAAAGTTTCCATAATTAAATCAATAAACCAACAAAATGATAACAGAAGACGAAAACAGTCTGTACATGTAGATCATTTAGGACCTTTTATGGGTAAAACAAGATCGTCGGAATATATTGGAAGGGATAGGCCACGTAGAGTGATTCAACCATCACAAAGATTAGATTTGTAAGCAATTGCAACAGACTCCGGAAACGCCTGCTAGTCAGTTACCCGCAACACACTCACCTTACACGCGGTACAAGCGCCATCCACAAGAGGTCGCCACACGGAACGGTCATCGGTCATAGGTGACCCCACAATCAAGCTCAATTACAAGCACAGCCACCTGATGCAAAGAATCAATCACTAGCACTGCTTCTTTTCGTAAGAACATCTTAGAACGATCCATAAGGTATCTCTAACTCTATCATCAAATCACATTGTCATCAGGTACTGCTTCAGCACCAAGGTCCCGTACACCACCAGGTGAAGTTAACGTGACGCAAGTGTTAGTGAATTAGTGACCCTGTTAAATCAAGACTCTTTCCCCTACGACCTTTTGAACTCTTTTATTTGTCTTAAACGCACCCTTTTGTAAATATATCGATTGATTACCTAGTGTAAGTTTTGTAAATTGTTGATTGAAGAATAAAACCCTTCTACCAGCCTTACATGTTCTATTTTGTTTTTGGTAACGATATGTAGTAACGTAATATTTTAGAGTAGGGGATGTAGCATAGTGTAAACGGGTCGATAGGTGTAAACCGTGTAACTACATTAATATAAGAACGTAGCAGCATGATTCATACTTGTCTTGTTCCACCTTTTGTAGAAGCACGTTCTACTTTTACGTTGTAAGTAAATAGATGTAAAAGCTTGTTTGTACGTTTTAGAGATAAAATAAAGTAATATTCATATAATTGGTTGGTGTCAATATATTACAAACTGAATCCACAAAAAACCCAAACAACACTCTTCCACCATCACCAACTAAAACGTTAGAGGTGAGAGGATCGCTTATAGATTTTCCTCTCGAATGGTGACAGTTAGTAAACCTATTGAACTAGATGGAACCACCACATTAGCGATCGCAGAAACTTCCCTTGGAGAAATTTTACAATGTGGAAGGCACCCTGTGGCCAGTTAAGCTTTTACTTTTTCCACCCACCATTTTGAGGAATATATTATTCAGTTAAACATGCAGCACTGCGGGGTTGAAGTTCTTAATCATGTGCAAAGACCGGTATGCCTTATGTCTGCGAGCGGATATCTCCACTAGATCTCCTCGTGCAAGGGGATTCAAAACAAATAGCTTTTTAACAATAAAGATGTTAAGGTAGGACATTCTCGAATTTTAGGCGAGAATATAAAGCGATTGCCCGTTTTTAGGAAGGGGTCAAACTCGTTCGTTACCTAATTTATAAAAGGGATCTACCTGTTATATCAGTCATTAGGGACAAATATAAGACAACGGGAGGTACAGGTCAAACATTTTCTTAAAGAACTGAATTTCCATAACATTTAACTACTAGGAAACGTCCAACTGGGCTACAATGAAACTGTTTAACAACGCATAGTGCAAGGAACGTTCTTATCGTGGATAGTATGAAAAATAAGTAATTAGAGCGTCCAGTGACAGACGATCTCCCCTGCCAGCACTACACCACTGCAGGATTATTTATGTGTTGGTCTGTGAGCATGACTACATAGTATTATAAGTAGTAAACAGTAGGTAATAATCTCGATCTCGTATCAGTGAAAGGGAATACGAGATTAAAGGAGAATGAAATTGCCAATACGTTAACTCAACTGTCCACAAAGCTTGGTCCAGAGAGTCAGCTCTTCCACTTACAGAACTAGTGTTTCTGCACAGGATTATTAACGATTAATTTGCGCTTGCTCCTGGTCATACTTTCTGGAAACTGTAAGCTAAGTAAGGACATGGACCGCATTGGCCTGGCCGAATCACCATTTATTAGACTTCAAGAGGATTACAAACAAGACCGCACAACGGTTTGTCCAACTAAGAAGATCTACGGTGAGGAAATCCTGGCCAAACATGGCTTCTCTGGCAGCATCCTCCGGAGTATTTCACGTGTGGAATACTTTCAGTGACCTTTTGGGTCGGTAACGACTCTAGTCAGGGAGGTGATACAAAAGATACGGCGGGACATCCGCGTGAACTACTATATCTATCTCAATCCAGAATCAGGAAACTTTGAAATGAAATTCTTTTCGACAGCTAACAATCCCGATCCTAATCCGGATACGTTTTCTTGTAGTTATATGCGCCTATAGTGTGGTGAATGCTTTACTAGAACTATAAATAAAAGCTTTTCTTAAGGTTTGTCATAAGGTCATAAGATCTACAATTAACTGAGAAAAGGTCAAGGACTGGGGTTGAAAAAATAATTCTACAGCTACCTGGTAAACGTACAAGACGGTGAATGTAGAAAGACAGGTCCTTTTTGTAAACTGTTTTACCTGAGATACAGTGGTTGATAGAGCATAAACGGTCAAGTGTTTGAAGTTGATGAGGTGATTTCTTGAATGCTGCTGGAGATATACTTCCATGTGATGTTTGTGAAGCATTAAGTCAATGCTGGACACTCAGTTTCAAACAAAACGTATTAAATTGGATTATAATCTTCATTATACAAGAACCACTGTAATTTTCCGCAATGTTTATTGAGTTTTTCAAGTTGAGCCCCTTCCATTATTATCTACTAAACAATTTTTCCAATTGACATGTGTATAAAAATAGAATTCACACAAGAAGTATAGATTAAACCATGAGCTTCTCATTTTCTAGTAAATTCGTGCAAAATGAAGTGAGAAATGGGAACAATGTGAATCACACAATAATTCCTGAAAATCCATGGTTAAGATCCCCAGAAATGAAAATAAATATTTGAAGGTCCATTTCCCTACAAATTATTTGAATAAATGTTCCTCTGGGCAAACATCAATTGGTATAAGATAAGATAATATCATTCTGTTTCCAATAGATATGAGACAGATATCCCCTCCACACGATCGTCTGTAAATGACTGTGTGGCATGTAGGAAGCCTGGAAGCGTAATTAAAATCTTACGTTTACTTTCGTCACACAAAAACCATGCAATTCCTTAGATTGGTTGCGATAGTTTTGCTAGTGTTCGTTACAGAATCGTTTACGCAAACTAATCGTGGAGGGAGTAAGTTGTTCGGTAAATAGGTGATATTGATAACCTTATCATTCATTTTTAGCTGACGGCGAGCCATGTACGTTGTTTGGTATATTCATTCCAATAACAAACAACATGTAAACCAATGTGTTTCACGAAGCTATTCCTGGGAAATTGCGAGAAAGACTTAAATTGTTGCGTTATTGGTGGCATACATTCCAGTGAAACCAATTTGTAACATAGCAGGTCTGCTAATCTGTAATATAATTATTTGCAATAAAGATTTTATAATATTAACAACTATTGTAACTACGTTTCATCAAAAATCAAAAACTTACGTTCAAATTTGAACGTACTAATATGGAACTTTTTTCAAGATGTTTACGATTTAGGATGTGTAGGACGTGTATAAAAAATGTACTTGTGTTTTATTTTTCTGTGCTACCAAAGTTTTTGAACAAATAAAAAATTCATATCCTTATATTGAACATTGGGGTTTTTATTTACCGTCTACGAAATGATCCTTTAGAAAACATTATATTCCATTTTAATATAAGATACTTTTGTATAAAATACGGCCCTTAGAAGTTAGAACTTATTATAAGCATAGAGCATGTAATAATAATTACATTCTCTATGTTATAAGTCAAAAACAGATTCAAAAAGGAAATATTATCTTGATCTAAAGAACTATGTGAGTTTGGCTATAAAAAGAGAAAAGATTGCTTACCTAAATTTCGTAACAAAACATAACAAGTATCAAAAGAAATTTGGCGACAATTGCAATAATATAATGTCAAAAGTATATGTTGCAGATATATTATAGTGTCGCAGCGTTTTAGAGAAAAACGAATCTTTTGTTGAACGTTCCAATTACTTTTAATGGTGGTAGAAAGCATGGCCGCAATTACATACAATACTTTGATAGTTTGTTATTATATTATACATTATTTTGTTTTTAGCCTGCAAACAAATTACATAGCAGATCGGCACCTGTTATCGGTATTTAGATATTAGTTATACAAGAAACAAAATGCGTTTTACTTAGGTATATTATATTCCAACACTTTCCCTTAAAATGTCATTTTTTTCCCTTTTTTTTGTTTGTGAAAATATCCGCACTTTGTTTTTCACTTGTCACATACCTACTCAATATTAAATTCGCCTCGTCTGTACAAATCCCGTATGAGATGAAACTTGACATCAATGTGTTTTGTTCTTTGATGGAACTCTGGATTTTTAATTAGCTTGATTGTGCTCTGATTATCCACGTAAATGGTTGGTTCTTTCAGAGTTACTCCAATTTCGTTTAACAAGCGTTTTATCCAAACAGCTTCTTTTTCTGCTGCGGCTGCACTAACAAATTCTGCCTCTGTGGTCGATTGTGCCACACATTGTTGTTTCTTGCTCTGCCATCCTACTGCTCCTTCACCAATTTTACATAGGATTCCTAATGTTGATTTTCTATCTTCTTCATCCCCGGCAAAATCTGCAAATCTGGATTTCAGTGTTGCCTTTTTACTGACAGACGTTTCAGTGAAATCAATTTGTAAGATAGCAGTTTTGCCAATCTGTAATATATTTGTAATAAAACATATTATACATATGTATAATAACAACTGTAGCTAATCACCTGTAAGTTTCATCTAAAATCTAAAACTTACGTTCAAATTTGCACGTATTGATATCGAACCCTTTTCAAGATGTTTACGATTTAGGATGTCTAGGACGTTCATAAAAAATGTACCTCGGTTTTTTTTCTTTGTCCCATTGTTTTGTACAAATAAAAAATTCAAATCCTTATACATATATTGTACATTGGGGCTTTTATTTACCATCTACGATATTACCCTTTAGAAAACATGATATTCCATTTGGAAATAAGGTACTTTTGTATAAAATTTTGAAGTCAAAAAGAGATTCAATTCGCTAATTTTTTGCTCATCAGGAAAAACTTACCAACATGTTGTTCAATTAAACTCAAATCTTTATTATTTACGTAAATTTAAAGGTAATAATACTATGTAGTTACAAATTCAAATGTCAAGTTTTAAACAAACGTATTTTCGAATATGAACGTGCAACAAGAAAGTACGGATGCAGCAGCTATCGCTACTGCGTGTTTGATGAAAATCTGCAGGTAGGTATGAAAAGGAGTATATAAAATTCAAAGAGTGATAAGGGAATAAGAAAGTTCATGGAATTAACGAAGAAATAGTGTTGGGGTATATTATGGGAAAGAGTGCAGGCGCAGTTCTACTCTCTGGTCGCAATATTCAATGTTGAAAAAATCAGCCCTATTCTGGTGACCATTGGAAAAATGTCCAACATTGGATTTATTTCAATGTTATTTTCATATTACATTTCTTTTGATTAGTTTACTTCAGTTTTTGTTTTTCAACGTTGGAAAACGAAAACAGGTACCTACTACTTAGATACCCTTCAAATTTTTCAACCTTTACTCAAGTATTGAGTCAATTTTCAATTTTAATGTGGTCACCTGAATTGCAAATCGCTTCCAATATTGGAATATATGGCAATACCCAATATTGAGTCAATTTCAATGGTCACCAGAATAAGGGTGAATGTCTGATGTTGAATGTACGAAGAAGCATTCAACTAGGACCTACTATTTGCATCTCAAATATCAATTTTATCGCAAAAAGTAAATACGCTTTCACTTCATTTATGTAAAAGAAGCACAAGTAAGCGCAAAATCTTAAATTAAACGCGATTTAAGTACTAGAAAATATACCTACCACAGAATCAATGATGTCAAAGTTGTGCGTCCTCGTGAAAAACGCTTCGAATTGGATATATTATATGTAGGTAACAATAACAACGAGGTACATAATTGTTATTTGTACAACAGGAGAAGAAAGTTATGTTTTTTCAACTCGAGCTCAAAGTTTGACCACGGGTGCGTCAATTAAGCGAGAATTGGAAAAACATTCTCTTCTCCTTTTCCTGCTAAGTTAAGGGGAGGTAGTGGTTTGTAATTTTATTTTTCAATTAGAAGTAATTCAATCTATACGATAGTGAGATAGTGACACCGCCTTTATTTTTAATTACGGCTTGAATTCTTTTGGGCAACGTACTTATTAAGTTTTGACAGTCATCTTGAGTGAAAGTATTCCAAATATTTTGAAGTTTGTGTTTTAATTCGACTACGTTTCTAGCTGGTTCTATTCGTAATCTTTTTTTCATTGTGTGCCCAAGGATTTCTATTGGTGACAAGTCGGGACTGTTTTCGACCCACTCCAAACGTGGGACATTATGATCAGAAAGCCATTTTAAAGATTTTCTTAATGTATGGCAGGTCTTGTTGGAACACAAAATTATTATTATTCTGCAATCACTACCCCTTTTTGTGCCTCTGACTCCAACATGGACTTATTATTCTGCAATGCATCTTATCAAAATTTATACACGCCATAAAATTAAACCATATCGTCTTCTCAAATGATTACAATAATAACAAGTTTAAACTTCATCAAATAACGTTCTTTAAACATACACTATCCTTGATAATAAGAGATAGGTACATTCACCTATACAAATAAAATAAAACAAAAAATACTTAATTAAAAAGTTACATGAAAAAGTAACCTAGTAAATAACAAAGACAAACGTTCATCATCAATCAAATTAAATGAGACAATATTCCAATCATAGATCTGGTATTTATAAACTTTTTTGTAATTCCTGCTCTTCCTTTTATATAGGTCAAAGAGGTAGATCTTTCGCCACTCGTTTTAAAGAACATTTTACGTCGATTAAGAACAATAATTTTAGCCACTCTTCATATTTTTTAGAACACATTCTTAACACTTGTCATTCTTTTAACCCCAATGTTCATTTTAAAATCCTTCGTGTTTGCAATAAAGGTCACCTTTTGAATGTCCTTGAAATTTTAGAAATCACTAGAATGAAAGAAATTAAACCCTGCCTTTGTTGATTTTCATACCAATTATTTAAGTACACTCTTTATATAACTTTTCAGTTGTCTTCACATATCACCCGTTCCCGTTGTCTATTTAGTTTTAATAGTCTTTAAAATTTTACTGTTGGTATTCTTAAAAAATTTTGTATTACATGTATTAATATTAAATATTAATATTTCAATGTATTTTCAGTTTTAAATGTCACCTTGAAAATGAAAATGAAAAGTGTCTCTCGAAACATGTCGTTTTAATTAAACAATAATTTAAGAGAAGGTTGTGTGTTATATTTTATCTTCTCATTTACAAGTAATTTCGTGCAAAATTAAGTGAGAAATGGGAACAATGTGAATTACACAATACACAATAATTCCAGGAAATCCAGGAAATCCAGGAACTCCAAAAATTTCAATTTGTATAAGATAAGGTAATATCTGTTTCCATGTCGTTTCTTAAGACTCCCCATAATTAAACTGCGAAGTGTTGGTGAGTCTCACAAAGTTCTAAGAGAGACGAACCTATAAACACGGGATATACGTACGTGTAAAACAAATTAAAATGACGTGTCCCAACATTTACGAGAACCATCAATGTTTATGAGATAAAAGATGAAACCTGATCTTATTTTTACAATAGTGATTTCATTTGTCAACTGTTTAATGTTTATATACATAGGGATGTCTGACCTTTCTAGATAGGAGTACATACCATTGACTTTTAGACAAACGGTGGGATAGGGAAAAGTGAAAACTACTATTTAGTGAATTTTTGCGTTAAATAGGCAACTTGTTATACACACTGGAATGCAAATCATATTGATTTTTTCAGTATGGAACGTCATCACATAAAAGGCACCATCAGCTTAATGACGTTTCATTCACCCTTGTTATAATTGTGACGATGTCACATACCTATTCCCACCTACATAGTTTATTCGAAAAATGTGTTTATAAATTCATCGCAATGCGTTCATTTTTTTAACACCAACAAATCAATTTTTAATATTTGTTTTTTGAAAAAACCTTACCTCATCGGCGTCGAATACTCGAATCACGAAAAGATTATTTGTTTTTTGGAATCCGTGGAAATGTTTAATTTTGTTTAAGTTAAAAATGAGATGTTTATTTTATTTTGTTGCAGCTTAACATTCGTTAAGAATACATAGCTATCCCTTTCCGGGAATTACAAATCCGTTTGCCGGGGTGGTTAAGTCCCCACATAATACATTTCACATGTCACTTCATCTTTCCTACTCATTTCTCCTCTTCTTTCTTATCCTGTTTTCTCATCAGTCATCGCCCTTTCCCGTTGCTGTCCTTCATTTCTCTTTGAGTTATATTACCTTGTGTTTTTGTTTTTTTATGAGTCTATACAGTATATTTTTGATTCATTTTTCCTGTTACATGTTTCTATCTCCTGCATTTTTTCGTCATCCATGTGTTCTTTTTGCTCTTGTACATCTTATCGCCTTCTCTAAAGCATTTTTTGTACTCTTTCAAATCTTCTTTCCGCCCGTCTTTAGCCTAAATCCCCCCCCCCTCACTCCTTCCTTCCTTACTCTCAAATTGAGAGCGTGATAGACAATTTTTAGAACCAACATCACTCCGTTTTTCATGAATCCTGGGCGCAAATCTCAACAAAAATTCTCCGAAAATATCTGGAAAAATCCGGGACGAAATACTCTAGCGGGAAAAGTCCGCGAGAACATCTTATTTTCTTCTTCTTTTTTTTAAATTAAAATCTCGATAATAAAAAATACTTTAAAAACACTGACTTAGAGGACTTGGCTTAATTCAAGAGGTGCAAAACGCAAAGGAGGAATTTTCTCATGGACTTTCCCCGCTAGAGCATTTCCTCCCGGATTTTTCAAGACATTTCGGGAGAATTTTTATTGAGATTTGTGCCCACGATTCAAAAACAACGGAGGAGTATTTTTACATGTTGAAAAGTCCTAATCTAAAAATGGCCCGCAATGGTTTTACACATCATAGAATCTAATTTTGATTTATGGTGAACTGAACAGAATCGCGGCACACGCTTGTGCGTTCATTGAGCGATATCCAGAAATGATAAAGTCCGCGTCCTATACCATCCAAACACTGAACGAAATTGTTTGAATTTTTTAAGCTTTGTACCACCAAAACAATTACCTAGTTTTAGTTCTACAGCAAGATCCATTCTTGAAGATGAGGGTAATATTGTTAATTTGTACTTGAATATTTCACGGCGTACCCCACTAATTCATTGAGAGACGCGAAAATTACTTTGGGTTTAAATATTAGTTGCATCCAGAAAATCCTAAAAAAGTACCATTTTCGCCCATTTTCTTACCATAATATGATTTCAATGCAACCAGACGACCACCCAAGACGAATTGAGTTTTGCGACGAAGGTGAAGGTTTTTGGGGAACATTATTTGATCAGACGATGCCAAAATTAGTAAAAATTACATTTACCGATGGATCAAAATCCTTGATTGAATAGAGATGGGCACTTTTAAGAGTGCTGGAGTTATAATGTAATATGTGCGTTGAAAAACAACAAGATTTTGTGTTTCCACATTTATCAAGAAAATTTGAATGCAAAACGTTTGAAAATACGCAATATGGTTGCTCCTGCAACAGAATATCTGCCCCTGCAGGAGAATATGGCTATGTATTTCCAACAAAGTGGTGTCCTCCCACACAATGCAGACATTATTTCTTAGATGCCACTTTTCCAGGGAATTGGATCGGAAACCGTGGGTCATTTCTTTGACCTGCTTGTTCCCGCACCCGTTCCCATTAGATTTCTTTTTTTTTGGGATATGTGAAAGACATATGTAGTTTATGTCAGGCCTCCTACAACAAGGGAAAACATGATCGCGAGAGTAACAAATGCTCTACATCTACAAGTCATTGAATCATAAGTCATACGAAACTCCACAAGAGAATATTTCACAAGAGTTGAATTGTGTTTTGTGTTGCGAACATGAGGACGCACATTTTGACCATGTGTTCAAGGCTTTGAATTGATTTGATTTTACTGACACATTATCGTTTAGATTCTCATCGTAATTGAAAGATTTATTAAGATGAGCCTCTACTACCAAAGGTGCCGTCTGATGCTGTTATTTTCTTAAGTTTCTGTTTTCCAATTACCTGCATCATATTGTTACCTTTTTTTATTAACCGGTTATACATAATACATAAACGGTCTCGTGTGTTACTCTGCGCCAAGAATTGTCACTGAAGAATTCCTGATATTCTGCACGATTTCTAACAATATACTTTAAAAGTCACTAAAACAGATGGGAGTACAGCTACATTCGACTAAAAAGGGTAGTACCCAGTCTTGAAAAATCAAACACTCTGGAAGTGTTTTCGGTATATACAATTTGAACGAATTTCCCATTAATGACCTACTGTTGCAGTGGTTAGTATGGCGGTCTTCCGCACAGAGGGTCACGGGTTCCAGTCCCGTGGCGTCATTCGCTTTTTCTGATGATGTTTTTTGTAGTTCGAAAATTTCGCCCAACAGAAAACACACATACACAGTTTTTTGTCATTGTTGTTACCGTGTTGTAATTTTCTTGATACGCTAAGTACCTATATTTGGTATGGGCTAGTTACATACGTTTTATTCTTCGGCTTATCGCGTTAAAAGAATAGCGCAATATTTACTGACTAACTTCAATGAGCGTACCGAACGTACAACAAGAACGTTCCTCGATTCTCTCCATTTTACCATAAATAACAATTACATTCCAAAAATCTTAATATGAAAAATCATTGCGAACCATTTTTCGATTATTGAAAAACTCATGTTATCACTTGGTTTGGTTAAAATTCGATTGCCATAAGGTAATGAACGACTACTAAAAAAATCCAAAAAAAATGGTAGATATCATTACAGAGATAGGAATAAGTTAAAAACTATTAAAGATGGAATTGAAAGAAAAATAGGGCTTGCCGTTTAAAATAACGAAGTTACCTACTACTAGCTACTTCCGGTATTTCTGTAAGTAAGTGCTGCCATTTTGAAAATATTTTACATCGTTTCGGCTTTCAGAATAATCCCTAAGTTCAAATTTTGAAAAACCTACTTACAAAGCTTTCCCCGAAATGTCTAACTAAAGCTCCCAAAAAAACACCCTGTATGGTACTTCCCGAGGTACTTCCTATAAACCATAAACATTGCCTCTCGCTATCATTATAAAGTACCGCTGTGTACCTCGCACTGATCTTTGATCAAAAGTGACAAAAGTACACAGAAACTGTCAAATAAAAATTGAAAGGGGTTCATAATAATCATACATAACTCCAATGAAATTTATCAAAATTCAAAACTAGCGATATACGTAAATTAGAACAAACGAGACAAGTACATATTTATATTCGCCTCTTACTATGCACTAAATAAATATTATGTTATGGTACATAATACAATACGTGTATTTACTATTTTTGTTCTGTAAGACGATATTTTTTTATTATATCGTCACGTCTCGCTCTTAGTAACAATTTTGTTGAAAACAGGGGTCTCGGAAATAAGATGCCATTAATAAACTAATGAACTAAAAATTACCAAACATGTTCACGAATGTATAATTTACCTCGGTAAAGAGCCATTTTTCCTTTAACTCTCTTGGATTTCTAAATAATTTTGTTCAAAGTTTCGTAAAAAAACTCAAACTTTGAGGGGTTGTTTTGGGAAATTAAGCAAAATAAATAAAAACATGAGCTTTTACCGATCAAGATTACAGTGTCCTCTATCATATACTCAAATCTCTATCTCCTAAGTTGAATACTTACGAAATGGCACCTTATTTACGAACACTCGAAATTGCATGGCAAAAATGAGCGGTGGGATTCAGAGATACCGACAGATATCCCCTCCACAGGATCGTCGCAATATAAATCACGGTGTAGCATGTAGAAAGCGTAATCAAAACCTTACGTTCATTTTCATCACACAAAAACCATGCAATTCCTTCTTAGATTGGTTGCGATAGTTTTGCTAGTGTTTGTTACAGAATCGTTTACGCAAACTAATTGTGTAGGAGGTAAGTCGTTCGGTAAATAGGTGATATTGATAACCTTGTCATTCATTTTTAGCTGAGAACGAGGTGTGTCGGTTCTTAGGTATACCGGTATACGGGACAGTATGTAGTAAACATGAGTGTACCTTTGTGTCAACTGGAAATTGCCAGAATGGATTATACTGTTGCCTTATTACTGGCAGACGTTCCAGTGAAACCAATTTGTAACATAGCAGGTTTGCTAATCTGTAATATAATTTGCAATAAAGATTTTATAATAATAACAACTACTGTACGTTTCATAAGAAATTTAAAACTTACGTTCAAATTTGCACATACTAATATGGAACTCTTTTCAAGATGTTTACGAATTAGGATGTCTAGGACGGAATGGGAGAAATCAGCGCCGCCGACTCATCGCGGCCGATTCATCGCGGCCATCTCATCGCCGAGCCATCTCATATTTTATTTTCGATAAATTCAGCACATTCTTACCTATCCTCTTTTACTTGCTTGTATAAATACCGATACCGATCATCAAGATATTACATTAACGTATGACATTAATAGTCCAGTCAAAATAGACAAAAAAAAGTTATAACTTAGCCAAAATTCGCATAGAGCTGAAAATTGGTATACACGTTAAATATACCATTACAAATGAAATGTCAAAAATCCCCTTCGATCCTACATCTGCAAAAAATTTTATCGAAGGTCAAAGGTCATAAATTCAGGTTTTTTCCATTTTTCTCTTAAACAGTAAGTGTTATCATAAAAATAGGTCAGACAAAAGTTGTAGATCATGCAATTGTCTACAAAAATTGTTCAGATACTTTTTTTGTACGAATCAGCATTCATGAGATATCGCGATTTCAAAAGTTGAAAAATTCATATTCGACATAATATGCACACATTTCCGTACCACTGATGAGGTAATGTACTTGGCGCATTTTTTTAACGTGGTTTCCCCAGTAGGCATACTCCACGATTTATTGTGATAAAGAAAGTTTGATCAGATCGTATCTTATTGATTGAAAGAATGGTACTATTGCTAATGATCAATGTTCTATCTATTTCTTCTATTCTTCTAATTTCTTCTAAATTTTATTATGATAGATAATTTTATAATTCTACTTCAACAGTTATTTCTTCATCTTCACTTTCTTCTTCTTCTCCTTGCAGTATTTCTGTTCGTTGTTCTAAGGAAAGTGATGCATCAGTTGTCTCTTCATTGATATCATAAATATTGTCATCTGTTGTATTTGATTCAATATTGGAGCAAGTCTGACCCTGACAATTGATACATACTGGCGAACAAAATAATCCCACTTTTTGACAGCCACAATTCTTACTACAATCCGTCTTGCAGTTACAAAAAACAGTATTAAGCAACTTTTCTGGAGCAGACGGGAGTAGGGTTTGAATTGGCTCCAAACAATTATCTATTAATTTCCAACCCCATTCTTCTGGGTCCAGCTCATTGCCTAGCGACACTTGAACTTGATAATACACACGATATAGGTGTTGAAAGGCAGAAGCAGATGTTGGAGGCAGACAAGACAACTGTACTGTTTTATTGTTCCATACCGATTTTACAAACCTTAAATATCTATACTTGTCTATAGAATCAATTTATTTAGGAGCATCATACATTGCAAGAAGAAAACGAATTCCATTTGTGACGATGTCGTGTAGGGAAGAGTCAATCTTGGTAAATACTTCTGCGCAATCAATTAAATCATTACGTTTTTCGAACAATTAAAATACTGATTTGCTGGATGGACTGTCACAGATTGCTTGTCTTTCAAGTATTCAAAAAATTATCATTTCTTTCAACACTTGCATCAATCAAATTATTCATTCCACGATCAACAACAACAACTTCACTTTCATACAAACGTTTATTACAAATGAAACAAACTTCTGACATTGTGTTAACATTATTTTATGTCATGCTAGCTTATTATTTCACCATAACAACTACTAAAACAAGAGACATTAATGACTTGATTACATGACAACCGGATTTTACATACAACGGGCGTTATTTTTTGTAAAGCTATAGCTTATAACGCCCGCAAATGTCAAATATTATACTTACCTCATTTTAAATGTCAGTCTATACTGATTTTATTGTTATCATCTGTTTTAACCATCTTAATCAACTTCTTTCAAGTATAACATAAAGTTATGAAGGCACCTAGGTAACTAGGGCGTTATGTTCATAACGCCCTAGTTACCTTAATTACTATAACGGCACAAATTGAAATTGAAAATATTGCGAACGGAATATATGTATTATTATACGGACGAATTGAATTAGGGAGAGGGACTGACAGTATAGTCTGATACTTTAGAATATTCATTCAATTTGTACAGGCTTTAGTGTGTGAGTAACACAAACCAATAGTTCGACGTTCGATGAAGTATACAGGCTGCATGTGTGCATATTAAGTCGAATATGAATTTTTTAGCTTTTGAAATCGCGATATCTCACGAATGCTGATTCGTACAAAAAAAAGTATCTGAACATTTTTTGTAGATAATTGCATGATCTACAACTTTTGTCTGACCTATTTTTATGATAACACTTACTGTTTAAGAGAAAAATGAAAAAACCTGAATTTTTGACCTTTGACCTTCGATAAAATTTTTTGCAGAGGTAGGATCGAAGGGGATTTTTGACATTTCATTTGTAACGGTATATTTAACGTGTATACCAATTTTCAGCTCTATGCGAATTTTGGCTAAGTTAAATGTCTATTTTGACTGGACTATAACATTCCCTTAAATCTTAATCAATTGATAATCAGCTTTGCAGAGCTTTAAACCGATAATGATAGCGTTAATAGACAATGAATCATACTTACCTGATTAAAATTCATATATAAAAAGTTTGGAAATAAAAGTAATGCTAAACTTAAACGTAGATTGTCATTAAAGCGCCTACTATCGGAGTAAAAATGCAAGGCCTCTGACTTTAGAAGCTTCTATCTCAGTAATTAGCAATCATAATTTAATGAAATAAAGTGCATTTAAAAGATCATTTATTCCTACAAAAAGGTGTACAGTTTTAGATTTTTGCAACGCATCGTTAATTTTCTGTATTAATGTATGTGCGAAAAAGCGCTAATTATGACTTAAATCGCACAAGCGCTCGACTTTAAAAATTAATTACGGCTATATTATTCAAACTGAGTGGTAGATACTTATATATTTGACAAGTGTATACTTTTTTGTCGGTGTGAGATGCTTTTGAGGCCAATTGGTTTATTAGTCTTAAAGCTATAATGAAAAAACGACAGCTTGTGTAACTCAGTACCTGAACGTTCGATATTAATAATATTGACAGTAACATAACAAGGTTAAAGCAATTATATTGTGGTCTAACACGATTCACAAAAATAATGCCATGTATACATGTTTTGTTTAAAAGAAATTTGGAAAAAAGGATGGATGATTGGGTTTGCGAGGCGAAGTGCGGTACGGGCTGGACGATGGTGTCGTAAACTATTGCTATGAAGCGCATGGTTTTGTACAATGCTAAAGAATAATCACATTGTTGTGGTTTGCCGCTCACGATTTACGATGTGGTAGATTACCTCTCTCGGGAATATGTGCGTCTTTCTTTCGCGATAATTTACTTTGAATTACAAGAAAACATAATATTTTGTTTTCAATAAAGGAATAATGCAGCTCGATTTGAGTAATACAGATTTAGCATTTAAAACAAGAAGTTTTTCTTTAGTTACCGTATATTGCAAAATAATCAAATTTTCGGTTAGGGCTTATAAAACCAGTTAATTATATGAATAATCAATATTTATTGACTATCGACTTTTCAGAAGTATGTGTGCTACAACATTTGTAAATTTGGTAACAGCGTTTTTATTGCTGTTAATTAATAATAAAAGTTAAACAACTGATTCTACCAATTTGATTTTTACACATATTAAACATATATAAATGACTAATGTACTGCCCAAAAATGAAGAAATTTCACCCCTCAGTTTTTTCGTTATGACCATTTAAAGTCAGAGGCCTTGCATTTTTACTCCGATAGTAGGTTATTTGCAGGTGTAGTAAATTTTTTTAAATTGATACATTGATTGGTCGGCGATAAGTTGGTCGGCGATGAGATGGCTCGGCGATGAGATGGCCGCTATGAATCGGCCGCGATGAGTCGGCGGCGCTGACTTGTCCTAGACCGGTCTAGGACGTGTATAAAAAATGTACCTCGGTTTTATTTTTCTTTGTGACCATAGTTTTTGAACAAATAAGCAATTCAAACTCTTATATACTGGCCATTGCCCTACAAATTATTTTACTAAAAGGTTCACGTGTTTAATACATTTCCATATAGTTTCTTAAGATTCAGAGATACCAACAGATATTCCCTTTTGTGATAGTTTTGGTAGTGTTTGTAACAGAATCGTTTACGCAAAGTCGCAAACTAACCGTGCAGGGGGTAAGTTGTTCGGTAAATAGGTGATATTGATAACCTTATCATTCATTTTCAGCTGACGGCGAGCCATGTATGTACGTTGCTTGGTATAGCGGTTTCACACTGACAAAATGTAAAACAATGTGTACCGCGTTCCTAGGATTTTTAAATTGCCAGGAAGGATTAGTGTGTTGCCCAGTGGCGTAACTACAGTTTTAGTTTGGGGAGGGTGTAACACTCATATCACCTCCCATAGTTACGCCACTGGTGTTGCCTTATTACTGCAGACGTTCCAGTGAAACCAATTTGTAACATAGCAGTTTTGCTAATCTGTAATATAATTTGCAATAAAAATTCTATAATAATAACAACTATACTGTACGATTGTACGTTTCATCTAAAATCTATAATTTACGTTCAAATTTGCACGTACTACCATAGGCTAATAATAGCCTATGGTACTACTAGGGAACTCTTTTCAGGATGTTTACGATTTAGGATGTATTTATAAAAAATTTACCCGTTTTATTTCTTAATAATTTTTGTATGGATCAAAGATGTAGATTTTCCATTAGTCCAGGAACCTTGAACGTATACGAAGCAGGTCAACGACCTGGGAATATTAAAGGGTTGGTCATAGCATTTTGTAGAGCTGTAAAGATCCGAAAATTTTATGGATTCGGGTATAGGATTTTTGTAGATCCGGATCGAAAATCCGAAGGTTAAATCCGGATCTACGGAATTGGGGGTTAAATCCGGATCCACGGATCTACGGATCTACGAATTTGTGTCGTGAGTTAAATCCGGACCTGCATTACTATTAATTTACATAAGTCTGTAGTAGGTTGTATTTGAATAAATTTGTGGAGGAGATTACTAGATTACAGTAAATTTTATTTACTGATCCAGATACCTCCATTTTGAGATTCCGATGGATAAATTTTATAGGTATAGGTATCACAAAGAATCACGAAGTTCGTTTCATACATCAACAGAATTCACGTGCGATCGAATTTCGGATCCGGTTAAACAAATCCGGATCTTGAGGATCCGAATTGTGTATGAGATTCGGAGAAATCCGGATCCGGATATATCATAGCTGGAGATCCGGAGAAGATCCGGATCCATTTAACACTAGTGTTAAAAAATATTTGTGTAATATTTGTGTTAAAAGACAAGGCGAGTATTTTGGTCTACACACGTTTGGTCTACACACAGATCCGATGTTGAGAATCACAATGAAGTGTATGTGAATTTACTGTCAATATACAATTCGTGGACGTAGCTACCAACTTAAGTTTGGTCTCCACCCCTTCAGGGTGGTGCCTGCCTGTGGACTTATAATTTTAATCAAAATTTATTATTTTAATTAGTAACGTTTATTTTATTGTTGGTAACCCCATGGCTTAGATGCCATCTGTTTAACGTTAGAGGTGCTTATCACCTGTTAACCTTGTTTGTTACATTTCATTGACCACGGCCATCGTACTTGTTATCTTTGAAGGTTATTTACTGCTTTCTGTTCAAATATTTTATTTTGTGTTCAACATCGACTTAGACTGATATTAATTACAACGAATTTTAATATGACTAACAATTACAGTTTGGTCAATTTTATAGTCACCGCTGCCCTTATGGCATTGTGTTTGTTAACTTAATCATTTTTGTACGTAGATTCCTTATTTAAGGTACGTAATTGTAATCAGTCCCTTTCTTTGTAGTATCCTGATGAAGCCATTAACCAATTGGCTCAAGAAGAACGAAATGACGCTATTGTGAGCCGCCGGCGCCGTTAGTAATGCTTGTTTATAATGACGGAGTTGATCGAAAATCACGCCGATTGTGAAGTGAGATCTGTGATTCGTTTTTCGAGTGCGAAAAACGTTAAACCAATTGATATTCATACATCTACGAGGTTTACGAACAAAATGCAATGAGTGATTCAGTGGTGAGAAGATGGGTCCGACAGTTAAAGGAAGGGCGCAATCAAGTACACGATGAAGAATGAAGTGGACGTCCATCTGTGGTTTCTGATGAACTGGTTCGTGCAGTTGAAGAAAAGATTAGGGGAAACCGTAAGTGAATTTCCACAGATTTCACGAACAGTAATTTTTGTTACTAGAAATCTGGTGTTTTGAAAACTTTGCACTTGCTGAACAACACAAAAAACAACGGATGGACCGCCCACTTGACTTTTTAACACGTTAGTGGTGGTCAACGCTGGAAAATTATGGGAGCTTTGTCGAAAAATAGTGTAAGGGTATTTGAATAGTTGACCACCATTGGTACCATTTACGATTTCTCCATGGAGAACTGTTCATTTCTCCATGAAGAACTGTTCATTTTTCCATGGAGAACTGTTCCATTTTCCTAACAACAGCAAGACTTTACAAACGTGGCAATACGAAATAATGACCAATATCTCTCAGATTCTCAAGTACAGATTTGAACTCTGATTGTCATACCAACCCTCTGGTCGCAATACTGTGTGGAGGATTTCTATCATTACAAGAGTCATTGAGAGCCTTAACACCGCCAGTCTACCTTCGGGGAATGAATCGAAAATTTTAAATATTAGATAAGTTATTATGAATCTTTTTTAGTTGTTATCTCACTTAACCTTTTTATTTCACTCACTTCACTATTGTGAAACGAAATTTTATCTGTTGCTACTGCAGATGTGTAGAAATTTCGTACAAAAAATTATTTTGGAGAGTTCCATTTCCTTGATCTTTGCTTATTGAAATTATTCATTAGTGTTGGTTTTCTCAGCTTTGCTATTTATTGCAATCACTGAAGTTATATAGTAGATGAGGAAGACCAAAAGAAGATAGGAATAAGCTGTAAGTGTTACAATTACCATGTTTCCGTATTTATCAAATTTGTTAACAGATGAAGATTACAGCTGCGTGACTTTCGGGTTATCGGTTCTTTTTACACGTTTTACACGCAAAAAAGAATGTATTATAGTCATGGACCATCGCTAATTGGACAGTGTTCAATTTCAGAGTCAGAAGCTCTTTGTGGAAGCACGTGGAATTTACGGGGTAAGAAAAAAGGCGGTTGAAAAAATATCTGAAAGAGGCCATTTTATGTTGCACGGAGTGATTAGAATGCCAAGGGATAATATTGTCGGTGGTGGACGGTTTCCTGTAGATGTCGATATTTCAAGATTGATAATGACCGAAGATTACGGTCGAAACTAGTCATCTGTAATTAAATTAAAGAAGTTGGTGATTAAAAGACTGCAAGAAATAAGTGTTTTACTCTTTTACATAGTACAACAAGTAGTAAACAGTAATAATCACGATCACGTCGGTGCCGAAGTTATTTAAGAATGAATTAAAGATTTCTGTAAGAATTAAATACAGGTTGTACATTTGTAATAGTAGAGGATTGAATAAGATTGATAAAGATTCGTATTTATCAAAAGGAATATGTTAACGTTCATTATAGAAAAGTGTCTTGTTGGGTGAAGTAGTTTTTCCTCTATACTTAACAATGATTGATTACTGATAAATTCAAAGAAATAACAATGAGGTTATGTTTAACCTAACTGACATAAAAAAAATAAAATAAATTAGAAATCTAATCTTTGCTTATACATGTAATATAACATTTTTTTAAGAATACCAACAGTAAAATTTTGGAACTATGAAATCTAAGAACACAACGGGTGATATGTGAAGACAACTAAAAAGTTATATAATTTAATTTTAATTTGAATAAACGATTGTATTTATGTAAATACCTGCCACAATAATAACTGAATTTTTCATCTACTCCCGCAACAACATAAACCTCAACGGCTATAGAATATCTTTAATAAAAAGAAACCACATACAATCGTAAGAAGACCGATTGCAAATAATTGTTAAACCAATTCCACATCAAATTAGAAAATCAACTAAGTACAACGAACAACTCCTACAACCATCCCCCTTTCTACAACATTTACAACTCTCCTAAAATATACCAATACTTATTTTGGAAAAATGAAAACAACCAGCATCCAAATATTCATCACCTTCAGCGATAAATTAATTATAAGGTGAGTGCCCGAGTAAGATATTTAATTAATTAATGGTAAACACTATATCTTACCAATATTTATACACGCCATAAAATTAAACCATATCACCGTCTCAAATGATTACAATAATAACATAAATAACGTTCTTTAAACATACACTATCCTTGATAATAAGAGATGCACCTATATAAATAAATTAAAACAAAAAATACTTAACTTTAAACAGTTACTCGAAAAAGGATTTCCAAAATCAATAATTACAAATTTATTATTAATTAAAATTTCACACAACCAAAAACTGAAAATTAGTATTGAAAATATGCACAAGAAGAAAGTAAAAAAGTTAATTTTCCAAAAATTTTAGAAACGTAACAAAAAAATCATAAAATAAACCAGCACCAAACAACAAATTGTATAATAAACCTAACAAATCAAACTATCCCTACAGAAGTCATGGCTGTTGTCTCTACCATTTCCCTACAAATTATTTGAGTAAAAGGTTCACGTATTTAATAAATTTCCATGTAGTTTCTTAAGATTCAGAGATACCGACAGACATCCCCTCCACAGGATTGTTGCAATATAAATGACTGTGCAGTGTGCAGCATGTAAAAAGCGTAAACAAAATCTTACCTTTAATTTCTCCACATAAAAACCATGCAATTCTTTGTTAGATTGGTTGCGATAGTTTTGCTAGTGTTTGTTACAGAATCGTTTACGCAAACTATTCGTGGAGGGGGTATGTCGTTCGGTGTATATAGGTGATATTGAAGTCATTTTAGCTGAAGGCGAGCCATGTACGTTGCATGGTATAGCGATTCCACTGACAAATTGTGAAACAATGTGTACGTTCCCAGGATCGTTAGATTGCCCGGAAGGATTAGTGTGTGGCCTTATTGGTCGCAGACGTTTCAGTGAAACCAATTTGTAATATAGCAGTTTCGCTAATCTGTAACATAATTTGCAATAAAAATTTTATAATAACTAACTAACAACTACTGTACGTTTCATCTAAAATCTATAATTAACGTTCAAATTTGCACGTACTAATAGGGAACTCTTTCAGGATGTTAACGTTTATAAAAAATTTACCTCTGTTTTATTTCTTAATAATTTTTGTATGGATCAAAGATCTAGATTTTCCATTAGTCCAGGAACCTTAATCGTATATGAAGCAGGTCAACGACCTGGGAATGCTACACGATTGGTCATAGCATTTTCAGTAGGGCTGTAAAGATCCGAAAATTTTATGGATCCGGATATTGGATCCAAAAATATCCGGATCCAATGGATCCGAATACCGGATTTTTGTAGATCCGGATCGAAAGGTTAAATACGGATCTACGGAATTGGGGGTTAAATCCGGATCCACGGATCTACGGATCTACGAATTTGCGTCGTGAGTTAAATACGGACCTGCATTACTATTAATTTACATAGGATCCGGATGTAAAGTCTGTAGTAGGATGGATTTGAATAAATTTGTGGAGGAGATGACTAGATTACAGTAAATTTCATTTACTGATCCAGATACCTCCATTTTGAGATTCCGATGGATAAATTTTATAGGTAGGTATCACAAAGAATCACGAAGTTCATTTCATACATCAACAACAGAATTCACGTTCGATCGAATTTCGAATCCGGTTAAACAAATCCGGATCTTGAGGATCCGAATTGTGGATGAGATCCGGAGAAATCCGGATCCGGATATATCATAGCTGGAGATCCGGAGAAGATCCGGATCCATTTAACACTAGTGTTAAAAAATATTTGTATATTTGTGTTAAAAGACAAGGCGAGTATTTTGGTCTACACACAGATCCGATGTTGAGAATCACAATGAGGTGTAAGTATGCGAATTTACTGTCAATATACAATTCGTGGACGTAGCTACCAACTTAAGTTTGGTCTCTACTCCTTCAGGGTGGTGCCTGCATGTGGACATGAAAATTTATTATTTTAATTAGTAACGTAAATTTCTTGTTTATTTTATTGGTGGTAACCCCATGGCTTAGATGGCATCTGTTTAACGTTAGAGATGCTTATCACCTGTTAACCTTGTTTGTTACATTTCATTGGCCGGGGCCATCGTACTTGTTATCTTTGATCTTTGTAGGTTGTTTACTGCTTTCTGTTCAAATATTTTATTTTATGTTCAACATCGACTTAGACTAATATTACCATATCATAAATAATAATAATAATAATAATAATAATAGGTCATTTACACACGAAATTACAGAAAACACATAATTAAAGATAGGACAATTACACTTGATCTTTGTAGACAATGTTCGCAAAGACCAGAAACAATACAACACATTATATCAGCATGTACACATCTAGCACAAACAGAATACAAACACAGACACGATCAGGTAGCTAAGATAATACACCAAAAACTCGCCACAAAACATAACCTTTCTAATGATAACACACCCTATTACAAATATACACCGCAAGTTGTACTTGAAAACACCACACACAAACTATATTGGGATAGGACACTACTCACAGATAAAACTGTATATAACAATAGGCCAGATATAACACTTATAGATAAAACACAAAAAATCATATACATAATAGATATTGCCGTTCCCAACACAAACAATTTAGCCAATACACACGCAGAGAAACATCGCAAATACACTGATATAGCTCAGGAACTTAAAGCGCAATGGAGAATGGGAACTGCTCTTACAGTACCCATTGTTCTTAGTGCAACCGGAGTTATACCAAAAACAATACATCACAGTTTGCACATTTTAGGGTTAGATAAGAACATATACATACAATTACAAAAGGCAGTCATTATCAACACTTGTCACATAGTTAGAAAATTTCTAAACATAACGGAAGATACCGCACATCACTCAGAACCACATCACACACTTTCAACTACTATCGGAGTAAAAATGCAAGGCCTCTGACTTTAAGTGATCATAACAAAAAAACTGAGGGGTGAAATTTCTTCATTTTTGGGCAGTACATTAGTCATTTATACATGTTTAACATGTGTAAAAACCAAAATGCTAGAATCAGTTGTTTAACTTTTATTTTAATTAACAGCAATAAAAACGCTGTATGTAGTATTTTCCTGGCTGACGGTCAGTTTTAACTTATCATAAAATTGTTATTGTTTCATAAATTGTTACCAAATTTACAAATGTTGTAGCACACATACTTCTGAAAAGTCGACAGCCAATAAATATTGATTATTCATATGATTAACTGGTTTTATAAGCCCTAACCGAAAATGTGCTATTTCGCAATTTACGGAAGTTAAAGAAAAAATTCTTGTTTTAAATGCTAAATTTGATATTACTTAAATCTAACTGCATTATTCTCTTATTGAAAATAAAATTTGTTTTCTTGTAATTCCAAGTAAAACGTTATGTTTATCGCGAAAGAAAGACGCACATATTCCCGCGAGAGGTAATCTACCACATCGTAAGCAGCGAGCGGCAACCCACAACAATGTGATTATTCTTTTGCATTGTACAAAACCATGCGCTTTATAGCAATAGTGTACGACAACAGCTGCCCCGCGCGGCCGCGCTTCTCCCCTCCAACTGGTGCATGCATCCTTTTTTCAAAATTTCTTTAAAAAAAAACGATGTATAATGACATTATTTTTGTGAATCGTGTTAGACCACAGCATAATTGCTTTAACCTTGTTATGTTACTGTCAAATTGTTAATATCGAACGTTCAGGTACTGAGTTACATAAGATGTCGTTTTTTCATTATAGCTTTAAGACTAATAAACCAATTGGCCTCAAAAGCATCTCACATTGACAAAAAAGTATACATTTTTCAAATATATAAGTATCTACCACTCAGTTTCAATAATATAGCCGTAATTAATTTTTAAAGTGGAGCGCTTGTGCGATTTGAGTCATAATTAGCGCTTTTTCTCACATACATTGATACAGAAAATTAACGATGTATTGTAAAAATCTAAAACTCTACATCTTTTTGTAGAAATAAATGGTCTTTTAAGTGCACTTTATTTCATTAAATTATGATTGCTAATTACTGAGATACAAGCTTCTAAAGTCAGAGGCCTTGCATTTTTACTCCGATAGTAATACCATTCAAAAACAAAATGAAACACAACACTCAATCCTCCCTTCACAAATTGAAACTCTGTTGCATACACAACATAACATTATAGAAAGTCCATTACCAACACACAACACTTCAACAATCACTCATGTAACACCTCTGACTCGTTTTCATGCACTCAAACGTAAACACACAATATACTCACAGTATCAGAATTCGCAATTAACACAAAACACAAACAACACATTACCCACTCGAGTGCAACCTATGCGTCGAGCTAAACAACAAAAAACGCTTACACAATAATCATAACACTTTTTCAAAACATACATATTATGTTCATTTTTTTCTTTTCTATAAAAAGTCACTAAGTCACGAATAAGTGACGCCAACGGAGAAGCCTAGGAATATAGGGTCTCTTTTTGTTATTGATGCGCGACGCTGCGTTCATGTTAATGCCTTCGCGGAAAGAGGGTCGACGGGACGTGGCTTTTACAAATTGGGATCAAATACACCGAGGCTTCTCAAACAAATACATTATCTAAAATGTGATCAGCGTTGGTTTTATCAACGTAATTTAATTTAATGAACATAATATGTGTATAGTATTTAGTATGTTCACTTTTTAACAGCAACTTCAAATTTATATTGTATAGATATATGTATTAGTAGGACTAATCGTTACTTGATTTCGATCCGTGCGATTAGTTAACCAGGCTTGGCCTGAGTATCGATAACAATCGAAGTACATAATAATAATGCTTTATTGTGAAATAAACATCACAAATAGCTATATTTGTTAATAAGAGTAAACAAACCATGTAAATCCAGAAAAATGACACTACTCAGTAGGTACTCACATAAAACAACCGACGAGGGCTGAAGAGGATAATAATCCTGAACAGCCTAAACGAAACCCACTTACACAAAATAATTTGTAAATACTATGAATAAACGAACTTTTAATTCAATTCAATTCTCGGTGATTGATTTTTCATTATTTCTATAACCTTTCAATGGCCTTTCTGTCGCTAGAATAGTTTTTTAATGTATACCTCTCGTGTCTTCAGGCATACACCTCTTGAAAGTATTCTCCACATTTACGTAGGCACTGTACTACCCCAGATATTCTTCTTTCTTATTCTTGCAAAAAGCTATATTGCTTTGCAGATTTCTTGCCTTGCTTTGTATGTATTGTTATTAATACAGTTTATCCTTGTTCTCTCTCTTCTTGCCGCTAACAGTCAGCATTTCTCATCTTACCATATCTTAGTACTTATCTTCTCCCCTTACCCCTTTTCTCGCTGTTTCTTCCGATTGCTTTCACACAGGGTTATGATCGCAAGTTTCCATGGAGGCGTAGGTTAGAATGTACCACAAAATGTGATCCTATGATGAATTTACTCAGACATGATCAGAGAAATTCTGATACTTGGAAACGTCAAAACAATTTTTTGTACTCCCTTTTCTTCGTATCAAAAGTAGCTACAATTTCTGTAAAAATTAAATATTACCTGCATTTTCAATCGTCAGTTTTTCGTCGCTGTTTACAGGAAAACATATGCATTAAAGTAAGCTTTCAATTAGTTTATATAAAAGTTTGTCGTAAAATAAATGGAAACGAAGATATTTAAGAAAAACTGATCACAAATGTACATTTTAGTTAAATTCTGTGAAAATATATAGTTTTCAAAGATGTATTTTTACAATAAAGTGCAACTTGTGAACGATTTATTGTATTGTATTACCTTTGTATATTTATTGTATAAAGTACTGAAAATAGGATAAAACCAATTTTGAACAAAAATTTAACAGCCATTTTTTAGCGAAAATCGGGATTCTTAATAAAATGTCAATTTTTCAGTATACCTTCAAACAGCTGTAACTAGCGAACTATTTGTCGTACGAACTTCTGCCGACACTAATTTTACAGGTACATTAATTATCTTTAAGGAACTATAAGACACTTTACTGTCTACAAGTAGTCAAAACATAGTTATTTGCAAAGAAACGCTTGAAAATGAGAATTTTTCATTGTTTCTTCCTCCATCGCCTTAGAAAGATTACCAAAATGATATTTCGTGTATACATAATATAGATTCAAAATTTAATTCTCTACAACTTTTATATGCACTAAGTGCGTAGAATCAATAGTTTTCGACTTATTATTGATTTTATTATGCAAAACGAGCAGCGATTGTGTCTTAGAAAAAGGTTTAAATGATTATATCTCTGTCAATATTAATCGTAGGGATATGTCTAAAAAAGAAAATTATTGGTACTTAAATTCTCTACAACTTTTATTTGAAGCATTTTGCGATACATATGGCCATTCTCGAGATGTAAGCGAAATACGCGCGATGCGCGCACGTGTTACCGTTTCGCCGCAAAACAGTCGACATTAAAAAAAAATCTATCTCGGCTCCTATTCGTCATAGGGACAAAAGTAAAACACGAAAATGTGCGGAAATTTGTCAGCTACAACTTTCTGAACGTTTTTGTTTTTGATAAAATTGATACTTTTTCAGTTATTTACGAAACCCTGTTTTTTGCTACTTTTTCGCCCCCCATTTCTCTCGGAGGGGGGGGGGGCGTACGCATGGGGACTTTTGAACACTTCAAAGGGAGCATAAAACAAGCCTGTTCCAAAATTTTCAAAGCTGTAACCATTATTTCATCCAAATTTTCCCATTTTATTGGGCTAATACGATATTGAATGCAAAGATTGGGGACCCTAGCTACAAGTCGATGGCGAAGGAATACCTATCAATAGGAATACTAGAAACACATCTCTAGAGAAAAACAAGAAGAAGATCTACTAATAGTAGACTACTAACACTGTCAAATGGAAGACACCATTCCAAAATCAGCCTTGAAATAATCACATCGATCGTTCAGGAGTTTTAAGGAGGAGGAAGAAACAGCACCCGAAACACTGTGCCACTTTAAGCAATACCACGTTCTAAGAAGTAGGTTTTTAGGAAAAAAGAATAACGCCCAAGCACATTACAAAAAATCTCCCCCAGGAACACCTTAAGCAGCTCCTGTGCGTGTTTTTCGAGGAAGAATTTGTGAGTTTGAGTTTGAATTCTATTTCTAAAAGACGCCATACCTACATTAGATCTTTAAATCTCTAAAGTCTAAAAGTTTAATGTTTGAAGAAGTGGGAAATGGTGTGACGGTCCTGATATTAGATAATAGGGTGAATATCAATGGTATCTGTCAAAAAAACACTTGCATTTTTGCAAACATTAAACATTTGAACACTCGCATTTCCATTGAAATCTTTCAAAATTGTTACGCTAATAGTAATGATTCAGTTTGATTTCTTTACCGTAGATACCGTACATGTAGATAAATTGAATTTCACATACAGAACAGAATTCCATATAGATATGAATGGAATTTTCTGTACAGGCTTGCAAAAAAGTGTTTCACAATAGGCTTTTTTATTAACAACTGATTAAAGTGATTTTAATAAAAACCATGGTGGTTGCGTTACAGATAAAAGATAATTGTAACCTACAAGTATATAAGGAATGCAGAAATCAATACAAACGTAAAAACAACTCAATTATGAAGGTATTCGTTGTGCTGTGTGTCCTTTTCGCCATATTTGTCGCCAACTCATTTGGGCAGGATCCTGGAAGTAAGTATTTTGCTTGCTCTATACTTTAATTAAGATATTTGATTTGTATATTTACCAGCAACTGGAGGACTATGTCTGTGGCTTAACATGGCGGCGACAGGCACTATTTGTAAAAAGCAGTGCTACTTTGCTACGAACAGTTTTGCATATTGTACGGACGGTACAAAGTGCTGTTATACTATGTTTGAATGAAAAGTAAGAAAATATTTCAACAAATAAATGCTTATTAAAATTATTTAGAAATTAAAATCTTTTATTTACCACCAATTTTTGCATGTGCAGAGTTCTCTTCCTACGAGGTTCGATAGTAATGTACCTTTGGTCCATAAAAAATGTATGGGCGGGAAACTATATTTAGTAAGGAAATAATGTTTTTCTTTAAATTTATTAATAACCTATTGTGAATAATCTGACACGTTGGGAAAGTAAGTTCAGTTTCCTTTTTCGATCGCGGTAGTCTCTCTGGCTCAAGGAGAACGAAATGACGCTATTGTGAGCCGCTGTTGGTAGTGTATCGTTCGTAGTGCTAAACGAATGATATTCATAGACAGATATGCGAGGTTTACGAAAAAAATGCAATGAGTAATTCAGTGGTGAGAAGATGGGCCCGACAGTTAAAGAAAGGGCGCAATAAAGTACACGATGAAGAATGAAGTGGACGTCCAGCTGTGGTTTCTGATGAACTGGTTCGTGCAGTTGAAGAAAAGATTAGGGGAAACCGTAGGTGAATTTCTGCAGATTTCACGAACAGTAATTTTTGTTACTGGAAATCTAGCGTTTCGAAAACTTTGCACTTCCTGAACAACACAAAAAACAACGGATGGACAGCCCATTTGATTTTTTGACACGTTAGAAGTCTTCCCTTGGTGATCAACGCTGGAAAATTCTAGGACCTATGTCGAAAAATAGTGTAAGGGTATTTGAATAGCTGACCACCAATTATGATTTCTCCATGGAGAACCGTTCCATTTTTCTAAACAGCAACTTTACAAACGTGGCAATACGGAATAATGACCAATATTTCTCAGATTGCCAAGTACAAACTTGAACTCTGAATTTATTTCCACCAAGCTACACTACAAATTAAGGTCTAAAAACTTCCACACTGTTATGCACAGTTCTCTTTGTAAAACTGTAGTTTACATTCCTGATAGATGATATAAGCCTAATGCTTTAATTAGAGTATCTTTCACTTTTTCCAACTCCCTCTGGTTGCAATACTGTGTGCAGGATTTCCATCATTAAAAGAGTCACTGAGAGTCTTAACACCACCCGTCTACCTTTGGGGAATGGATCGAAAATTTTAAATATTAAGTTATTAAGAATCTTGTTTAGTTTGTGTCATGTTGTTATCTCACTTAACCTTTTTATTTCACTCACTTCACTTTTGTGAAACGAATTTTCATCTGTTGCTACTACAGATGTGTAGAAATTTCGTATAAAACATTATTTTGGAGAGTTCCATTTCCTTGATCTTTACTTATTGAAACTATTCCCTTTTTCTTAATCACGGCAACTCAAGATTTTATGGCCTTGCGTTGAGTTTACGTTTTTCTGTACTTTTCCCTTCATTGCTTTCTATGTTGGGCTTGGTTTTTAATTTCTTTCCATCCAACACCTCTTCTGTTCACTGCCTCGTTAATCTCGTAGTTCCACGTTCTCCTTGGTCTCCTTTCCTTATTATTCCGTTCCAATCGAGTCTTATTACCCTGCTTTTATTTTCTATTTATTTTAAGAATCTTATATCCATTATATGCACATGCGTTTTAATTTTTTCTGTCACTGTCCATGACTCGCGGTGGTGGACTTTAGTTGTTTTTTCTATTATTTCAGTTTTGGGATTTACTTTTTTCCAGATCCTTTTTTCCAGAATGGTGTTCTTATCACGCTAAATTTATGTTATTTATGTTTATTTTACATGAAGACACAGAGCGATAAAAATTGTATGGGTGCGAACACGATCACGATTCGCTATTTAGTAAAAATCGTGATCCTTCATTAAACATAGATGGTTTATAAGAACCCAAAGTTTTTTATCCGTTCACTTGTCAACTATTTGAAATGAATACCACATTAGTGCTGGTTTTCTCAACTTTGCTGTTTAGTGCAATCAGTGATTCTGATATACCAGATGAGGGAGACAAAAAGAAGATAGGAATAGGCTGTAAGTATTACAATTAGTATGTTTCCGTATTTATCAAATTTGTTAACAGATGAGGATTACAGCTGCGTGACTTTCGGGGTATCGGTTCTTTTTACACGTTGCAAAAAAGAATGTAGTCATGGACCGTCCCTAATTGGACAGTGCTACGATAATGGAATGAAATGTTGCTTTATGGAGTAACAAAGATCCATTAATGGTGTTGTTCTGATAATAAAATGAGTTACCTTATCATTCTTTTCTTTCATTTCTATATATTTTTACTTTAATTATAAACGGACATTCTCGATTATGTCGGAGATGAGGAAGCACCAAGATCAAATTACAGTGTTAGAAATCAAAACACAAAACTGAATTCATTGACAGAGCCGAGAAACATTTGTACAATTCCTCAACTTGACCAAAGAACAACTAGTATATTTCAGAAACGCCCTGAATCAATCATATGAAAAACCATTTCAAATATTCAAGATACATATCTTTCCCAATTCAATTCATACTGCTATACAAATTTTCCAACTTAATTTCTAGGCAAACCAAAGCAAGCAGCTAATTTTTAAGTGGAAAGGAACCCGCCATTAAAGATTGTAAGGAATTGTTTAACAATCTCAAAGTAAAATAATTTTTAAATGTCATACACTCTTCTATAAGTACTTATGGCACAGTTGCCATGCAAGTCTGGGTATCTCGCTTACTAGAGGCGTTGATTAAAATTAACGCTAGAGGTTAGTTGGAATACTTTCTATTAAAACACGAAACTACTAAGGGTGGTCCTCCCTGAATTTACTCAGCTTTGTTGTCCGGTTTTGTAGAGGGGTTGAATTAAGGTGTGGTACGGCGACAGATCAGATAGAGTTGCTATAATCCTTTAGTATAATTTTCACATTACTGAGGGCCAGCCCTTGGTTTAGCGTTATGCCCAAGTATTTGCCTTCTCCCACTACCTGTACCTTGGTGCCATAGATTGCTATGTCATTTAGCTTTGTCGCCCCTTTTCTTCGTGAGAAGAGAATGATGTTCGTTTTTGTTAGATTAACAGATAAACCCTCTTCCACGCACCATGATTCCACTAGATTTAAAGTTCCCTGTATTACATCTGATACGGTCTCTTCAAATCTGCACGTACCACTATCGCTATGTCATCGGCATAGCCAACAGTGGTGTAGCCTGCCTCGCTTAATCGCCTCAGCGATCCGTCCACTACTAGGTACCACAATAGAAGAGAGAGAACTCCCGCCTGTGGACATCCTCGTGCGGCACTGACAGTGTACTACGTTTCGTCTAGTTGTAGTGGGTCCTGGCATTTCCTCTACGAGACCCTTATTTGTCTTCTTTACCCTATATTTGTAATGATTGTAGTCTCTATATTCCGTAGTTTCAAATTCGTTAGCCAGTATCTCATCTATTGTAGATTTTTTCTGAAGTGTACTTACCTCCTATGATCATCTCAGGTTTAATATAAGCTTCATCTGGACACTATTGGACCAAACACAAATTTAAGTTTTGAGGAATTTAAAAAATATTAAAGAGTGTTAATTATTAAATCGCATAGTGATCTTTGTACAGAAGGTTGGCAATGACATTTAACTTTTTGCTTTTTGTAGCGGTTGGTAAGTTACGTTACGTTGTCCATAATTAGTAGTAGTACCAACACAACACATGTAGGCATCGCGCATTCAAAAGTTGAGCATAGAGAATAAAACTACTTGCACCGTCAGCACCATGGCAAACGATCTGTTTGCTAAACAGTACAGCGCAGCTGAAACCTCAACTCTTTGGTCTTCTTTCTTCCTAAACAAAGATCACAGCTTTGAGGGTTACTTTATTAATTGTCAGCATTACCTGGGTATTCGGAAATAAGAAAACCTCTCCTTTGGGTTTCTCGGTTGCGCAATGCGCAAGTCTCGTTTATTCCCTTTGTTTTCTTCGAGGATTTTTCTGAAAATTGTGCCGTCACGAAACTGAGACGCAATTGCTAAGTGTTTTCCAAGAAATATCGATCCACATCGTCAAGCAATAACCTTACACGGTTTTGATGGAAAGTTGAATAAATCTGAATACATTTTATACTTATACTTAGATGTTGTCCTCGTATTTGGAGATAATGAATATTATTTGACCTATAATAATTGCCATTGGAAAAAAGAGTGCAAAGGTGACGTCTTATCACAAATTCACAGTATGCAATCATAGGAAAACAACAAATATTATTCATAGAACGACATTACGATCTCTAACAAAGCGCACGGGAAAACCGTAGAGAGGGTTCTCGTTGGTTAGCGCGACTTAAGAACTGTGTTTACTTCATAACTACGATCGAAATCAGTCGTAAAGTTTCAAGAAACGTCAGCAATAATAGTATGTATCTAGTTGTGTTAGTGGTATTACCTTTGGTGCAAATTCATGCAGGTATTAACATTTTTGGTACTTATCTGTGATATTATACTTGTTATTACTATTACGATTAGTAAGTGCCTGAAAGTTGTTCAACTACTACTAAAACGAGTTTTGTGGTATTTACATTGACTGCGATTCATCAGAATTTCCGCAAGCGGCCAAGCGCACAAAATCCGTAGTTTTATTAGCGTTGAATGTATAAAGCGTACAAAGGTTATTCTAATTAATGGATGGGGTTATAAGCTATGATTAGTAGGAGTTTTAGAAAAGATTTTTTTATGGTCACTAGCTTGAATGCCTATTCCAATTTCAGTAGTACATTGTGCTATTATAGGTATTCTGTGTAATAGAATTAGTTGAGGAATTCCAATTTTTGCACCACCGTCATTTACCAAACCAATCCTCTTCCACTTATCTTTATACGACGTTCCTTTGCCAGTTTCATCTTCTTGATTGTAATGGCCATTTATCTTCCCCATTTTTTCAAAATTGTTTTTATCCTATCCTCTTACCGAATGGAACTTCGAGTAACTTATCTCTAACGTTTATTGCACTTTGATCTTATACAGGGTGTAGAATTGGCTGATGCACCATAGGGATTTCAATGTGAAAATCTTAATATTCGATTCGAAGGCTATTTAACATTTTTGTAGAGTAAAGAATCTACATCCCTATTATATGTTGTTTGTTTTTATTTTACTTAATTTATCTAACTTATTGTTATATTTTATTTACACTCGGCGGCACTAAAAACGGAGCAGTTGAATTTTTTTAAATACACTTCAACTTTTAATGATATTTTATTATTATAATATCTTACACACAAACCAAACATGTTTTAAGTATTTTTGAACAACATTTGAACCTTTATTTAAATTAAAAATTAACAAATTCAAAATTTAAAGATAGATTACGAAAAAGCACAACGTTGTGGCAAAATTATCTTAAATTAATCAAAACTGAAACGACTTGCTAATAAAAACTGGGAAGTCGCATTGTTAATAACAGGTGTTGCCCCCACGTGTTCGAATTACTGCCTGTATCCTCCTTGGCATAATACGTTTATGTCAGATTTCACAAAACAATGAAAGCAACAGCATTGTTGACATGGGTTCACGGGCAACTATGCGCTTTGAAGTAATAAGATTTCTCGAGTTTATAATTTTTACTCAAAAACACTTTTTTTCTTCAAATAAAGGTTCATTTGTTGTTAAAAATACTTAAAACATGTTGTTTTGTTAAATGAAGTTATTTTATTTATTTAGTATTATTAATTAAACGATTTTAGTTGCATTGTTGCATTGTGTTAAAGTTTATATACCTGCCAACAATTTCTAGGCATCACCGTCTTTGTGAAAGTGGAAATTTTTATTTGCCTAAATATTTGCTTTCTGAAAGTAAAAATAAGTAACATTAATCGATTCAGAATTTTTGCCAAAAAAGTCAAATAGACTTTTTGTGTAAAATAATTAGGGAAATAATTGAATACCTAAAATTAAAGGGCTCCATTCGAAGGTCGATTAGGTAATAATGCTCAAAATGGGGAGGAATAGCAAATAAATCGTAGAATCACACAACATCTTTCCCCATAAAATTTTTAATCAAATTAAATTGGCATAAAATTTAAATTGGATACACGTTTCAACAATATAAAATTGTCATCATCAGGCTGCTGTAAATAGGTACATACCTTAAATTCTACTGAGTAAAAAATACTTAAAACTTACATTCGTTAAATGGCAAAATTGCAAGCCAGGATTAGAACCAAGTAGCAACAATCAAATTGTCACGTTGTTGGCTGAAGATAAATTAATTCTTAATATAAAAAATGTTTTGTGTCCGGTGTTTACAAACTTTCTTGCGGTACTTGCAATTGTTTTTATATCGGCCAGACCGGCCGGAAATTCAAAACTAGATTCTCTGAACACTTTGCCTCTATAAAGAAGAACAACATATCATCATATTCCCCGTTTACCAATCAGTTCATTTTTGTTTTCTTTTATGATTTCCATCAGTGTGGTTGATTATGGTTTCGTAATCGCCAAAGTGATAATAAAATCCACATTGTATACAATCCCCTTTGGACCACGGCGGCATTAGGTATAAGTTAACATGAGTGAGGCGTGAGGGGTACACCTTATCAAGATTTATAGGCGCAAAAACGCTCTGAGAGACAAGGTATCTCACTTTTACGTCTTCCTGTTGCAGGAAAGTGATTCCACAGAAACACAAGAGCTACTGATACTAGATAATGGATATTAGCTGTATTTATTTTTGACTTTGTAATATACAGGGTGTCCATATTTAGTAGCCCGTTCTTCAAGTACGGCTTTATTGTTAAATTAAATATACGAGATGGCAATTAGTTGGGATGAAGCACATTTGCAAATTAGTAGGACACATACAGGGTGTCTCCAAAAAGTATAGTGCATAAAACGAATGACCCTTTTTTTTAAGCGCAAATGTTGGGGGCTTGGGTGGACTTTTTAGTCGTACATTATTTTTGTATTAATACGCGGCGTTGCCAAGTTATTAGGTAATTAATACATATTTTTTTGCTAAATATCAACCCTTCCATTATACGCTTTTATTTATTTAACGACTCGTTTTTGTTTATACATAAGTTCGGTGGTGGACTAGGTTGAATCAGAGTATTCAACCGTGACAAAAGGTTAAAATATTTCATACAGGGTGTTCACTTTTTTTTAGTAAATTTAGCAATAAAGCCGTACTTGAAGAACGGGTTACTAAATGGACACCCTCTATTGTATAGTTGATTTCAGTTTAGAAATGAGAAATATTTTTGGTTTTTCTATTTCCTTCTATTAGTATGTTTCTGGCAATGTATTATTCAGCGATCAATTTTGTTTTTATTTTTTATTGATATTTCAATGACTATTTCAAAGCCGGACTAATTTTTTGAAGTAATAAGAATAAAATGCAACCAATGGAGTGTAAAAAAGCGTACCTGAAGATGACTTGAATTTCACAATATCCATAACGTTTATGAATCCTAATTTTATTGGTACTTGCGGAGTGGGACAAATAACTGCCGCCGATAATTAATTTGTTGTCTAAGCTGTACTCTGCCCAGCAAACACTCATATAAAATATACATACAACATATATAAATTGAAGTAAATACTCCTACATATGCTTTTTTATATATCAAGTATGAAAGTATTCTTTAATAAAGTTATATAAACTGTATGTCACACAATTACGTATATTTTACATAATAGTATAGAAACTTACGGATATTCTGTATACAGAAATTTATATAATATATACATATAGATAATTACATATCGCTCATGAAATTCATGTGCTGTCATATTTACATGATTAGATTTATGTACGTTATATGTAAAATATTATATGTAATATTACTTATTTTTTATGTATGCCTTCTGTAAATATAATTAGAAATTATCATTACATTACATATATTGTATGGTCAAAAATAAAGTCCGTTTCTATTTGCGCCACATAAGTAATCGCACGCCAAAAATTGTAGTTCACGTACCTTTAATATCAGATCCGTATCGACTAAAATGCGTCTAATTTATATAGAAAATAAATAATATAAAATAAATTTAATCCTGGTCATTTTTAACCTAAAGTTAAAGATAGGTATAATTATTGAATAAGACGGTATAACCAAACAAAGTTTAAACTAATAACGCGAAACAGCGCAAAGTTACGAAGAACGAAAATAAAAAGAAGGGATGTTACAGATTAGCGCAGTGGTATAATGTGGGATTTCAGAATTTGCAACGCCCACCCGCAAACGTTCGAATCCGGATAAGGGACACTTTTCAAGCAAGTATATCATAATAAACTGTCGGCTTTCAGTTCAGGTGAAAACGGGTTCGTGCAAAAATTAAGTTCAATATAGGTAATTAAAAGTACAGTTGCACGTAAAATGTAGTTTTTCCATTTTTTGTATGGAACTGCTTGAATAATTTTTTACATTGATAATAATTACATTATGCCCGAGTAGCTGCCATTTTGGTCATCGCAACGCTTTTACAACTAATATTTTTTATGTAAATATTACATAAAATATACATAAAACGTATATAAATTCATGTAGAAGAATTTACATCTAATAGACATATATATTATTTTGAAAATTGCTGACATCCTGACATTAAATATCTCTTATTTTTCTTCCAGTTTTATATGAATCTAAAAAGCTCTTACATAATTTATATGTATTTTATATATAAATGTGTTTACTGGGTGCCTGATGTAGCCAGATTTAGTTAACAGAGTTATTTTTACAGATGAAGACTGTATCACGCCAAATAATAAAACAGGAACTTGTAAACCACTTTACAATTGCCCTGACCTACTCCAACAACTAATTACTCAAAACAAAGAGGTTATAGATTTCGTTCGCCAATCACATTGTGGAATATGGTCAAGCGACACTCAACCGCTTGTTTGCTGTGGAAATTCAACGTCCCAAACAGAAACCAAAATATCGACAGATCCGGTAACGGTTAGCTCACCATCAGCAAAAAAAATGCTGTCTGATAAAAGATTTTGTGGATTTCAACATACAGATGATTACTTTTATACAGGAAATGTAACAGCTATAGACGAATTTCCTTGGTTGGGCGTATTTAAGTATAAGTTTGATTCAGATTTGGAGCTTGACGCGGATACGTCATTTAATGAATTTGGGTGTGCCGGCAGTCTTATTACCTCACGATACGTACTTACAGCAGCCCAATGCTTGAGGTTAAGAAGTAGTTCAGTGTAGGTGTATTAAACTCCATTCCATTAGTTGTTTCTAATAGACTTTGTTAGGGTGGCAGTACGTTTCGGCGAATATAACATAAAACACGACGTAGACTGTGTAAAATTTTCGGAAATCGATGAGTGCAGTAACCCAGTGGAGGACGTTGGTATTGCGAAGAAAATTAAGCATCCAAAGTATAATAGGAGATTAGGAATACACGATATAGCGTTGTTGATGCTCAATAGAATCGTTCATTATTCAGGTGATTATATTTTAAAGTGTAATAAATACGCTTAAGTTGAGTTTCAGATTACATTCGTCCAATTTGCTTGCCGGATGCTCAAACAAAGTTTGCACAAATTGGAGACGTGATGACTTTGACAGGATTTGGACGAGTAGATACCTATAAAGATTATGCCATAATTAAGAAGAAAATAACATCAAAACTAATTACTAATGAGCAATGTGCTAATGAGTTTTCCATTTTTATTCGTAACGATAGACAGGTTACTGATAATATAATGTGTACTAAGGAGCTAGCAATTAACAAGGATCGTTCATGCGAAGGTGACTCTGGAGGTCCTTTGATGTTTTCTCATCGTACACAATGGCATATTGAGGGAATTGCAGTTTGGAGTACAGATATATGCTCTATTGATTTTCCTTTTGCATATACGAGAGTTGCTAACTACATGGATTGGATCCAACGCACCGTCGTGGTATAATATTATATAATGACTTATTACAATGCAATTATTAAATTTTACATACTAATTTCTTGTTTCTCTTATACTAAGTTAACTCTTGTTCAGATTGTTATCGAAAACCAATAACAATATCCCAAAAAACACTACACTTGCATTCGTGTCAAAAACAATTTAATGGAAGTAAAGAAAATATGTAAGAAGCGAATAATGAAAGGTGGCACATGCATGATGAACATGAATAAAAGAAGGGAGAAATACAATGGACATCCTTGATGAGTGATACATTTACGCAAACTCTAGATGCGATGATTAGGTCCTGCTGATGAAAATGAAAGCTGGATATATTCGTAAAGTTAGTCGATCTGAGGACTAGGAATTTACCACAATTTAATTTAAAACGAATTTATAGTACAATGCAAAATGATCCTTGTCCAATATATTACAGTTTCCCCACAATCTAGATGTTTCGCCTCTTAGACAATCTGAAAGCAACGATAGTTCCTCTCTATCTCAATAACCATACACTGGTCGATAAACAATCTATCGTATTGGGAATTTAAATCGACAATCCTAATGGTAAGTGCAGCGTTCTAAAACCTTACCATGACGCACTGTTAGGTCATGTACCCAACTGGACTATGCCTTCACAACATTTTTGTCCATACATGAATTCGGGAAATGTCATAAACCGCAAAGTGGTAATTTACACAAATTCGCAGGCCATGGCTAATAAAGAAAGCACAAGACAAAATGTAGCAAAAAAGTGGAAGAAGTATAACCCATGAACAAGACACAACAGGAGCAGATGAAATAACATCCACAAAAGAGGTAGTTTTAACAGTAAAGCCAATGATAAAACAACACATGCACACGAGAAATGGAATAACAGCAGAAAACATCAAATAATGGAGGAGAATCGATTTTAAGGGAGCTTGTGATAGTGCCAGAAGATCAAAATTATTGGATGTATTTAGAGAAACTGGTGATCAGACAAAGTGATAAGACTGATAAGAACGACTGTTTAGGAAAAGTCATCAATGTTTGGCATACGCAGATGATGTGGTATTACTGGGAAGAAGTGGAAAAGAATTAGTAGAAGAAATAACAAGAAACCTAATGAGGACATCGGAAGATGAAACAGTGGAATTTGAGGACTACCTGTATCTGGGAGGCTTGTTTTCCGTTGAGGTATTAACATAACCTCTCATGAGAACCCTGAGTATAGGGAGTACGTGGTATCGATAGATCTGTAATGTAAGACCAACAACACTGAAATGTTAAGCGTAGCAACGGAAAGAAACTTTGTTCGCTGTCTTCTCTAGGTACGGTTTGAAGGTCAGTCCTTGGTCTAGCGTTATGCCCAAGTATTTGCCTTCTCCCATTACCTGTACCTTGGTGCCATACATTCCTATGTCATTTAGATTTGTCGGCCCTTTTCTTCGGGAGAAGAGAATGCGGTTCGTTTTTGTTAGATTAACAGATAGAACCTCTTCTCCCCACCATGCTTCCACTAGATTTAAAGCTCCCTGCATTACATCTGATACGGTCTCTTCAAATCGGCCACGTACCACAATCGGCATAGCCGATAGTGGTGTAGCCTGCCTCGCTTAATCGGCTCAGCGGTGCGTCCACTACCAGGCACCACAATAGAGGAGTGAGAACTCCCCCCTGTGGGCATCCTCGTGCAGCCCTCACAGTGTACTACGTTTGTTCTAGTTGTAGTGGGTCCTGGTAGTTCCTCTACGAGACCCTTCTTTGTCTTCTTTACCCTATATTTGTAATGATTGGAGTCTATATATTCCGTAGTTTCAAATTTTCTAGTCAGTATGATCTATTGTAGACTTTTCTGTAGCGGAATTACTTCGTATGATCATCTCAGGTTTAATATCAGTCTCATCTGGATACTTTTGAGCCAAACACAAATTTAAACTTTGATGAATTTAAAAAATATTAAAGAGTGTTAATTATTAAATCGCATAGTGATCTTTGTACAGAAGGTTGGCAATAACATTTTAACTTTTTGTTTTTTGTAGGGGTTGGTAGGTTACGTTGTTCATAATTAGTAGTAGTACCAACACAACACATGTAGGCATCGCGCACTCAAAAGTTGAGCATAGAGAATAAAACTACTTGCACCGTTAGCACCATAACTTTAAGCAGTGGCTGGCAAACGATCTGTTTGGACAGTACAGTGCAGCTGAAACCTCAACTTGTTGGTCTTCTTTCTTCCTAAGCAATGATCACAGCTTTGAGGGTTACTTTATTCTCTCACGCTATACAACATTACTTAGGTATTCGGAAATAAGAAAAGCTAGCTCTATGATATGAAACTCCTTTGGGTTTCTCGGTTGCGCAAGTCTCGTTTATTCCCTTTCTTTTCTTCGAGGATTTTTCTGGAAATTGTGCCGTCCGTCACGAAACTTGGTAAGTGTTTTCCAAGAAATATACATCCACATCGTCAAGCAACAACCCTAAACGTTGAATAACACTGAATCCTTTTTTTACTTATACTTAGATGTTGTCCTCGTATTTAGAGATAATGAATATTGTTTACTATACGAATTTGTTTGACCTATAATTACCATTGGAAAAAAGAGTGCAAAGGTGAGGCATTAGGTATCACAAATTCACAATATATGCCATCATAGCAAAACAACAAATATTATTCATAGAACGACATTACGATCCCTAAAAAGTGCACGGGAAAACCGTAGAGAGCGTTCTCGTTGGTTAGCACGGCTTAGGAACTGTGTTTACTTCATAACTACGATCGAAATCAGTCGTAAAGTTTCAAGAAACGTCAGTAATAATAGTATGTATCTATTTGTGTTAGTGGTATTACCTTTGGTGCAAATTCATGCAGGTATTAACATTTTTGATACTTATCTGTGATATACTTGTTATTACTATTACGATTAGTAAGTGCCTGAAACTTGTTCAACTACTACTAAAACGAGTTTTGTGGTATTTACATTGACTGCGATTCATTAGCATTTCCACAAGCACACAAAATCAGTAGTTTTATTAGCGTTGAATGTATAAAGCGTACAAAGGTTATTCTAATTAATGGATGGGGTTATAATCTATGATTAGTAAGAGTTTTAGAAAAGATTTTTTTATGGTCACTAGCTTAAATACCTATTTCCAATTTCAGTAGTACATTGTGCTATTATAGGTATTCTGTAATAGAATTAGCTGAGGAATTACAATTTTCGCACCACCGTCATTTACCAAACCAATCCTGTTCCACTCATCTTTATACGACGTTCCTTTGCCAGTTTCATCTTCTTGATTGTAATGGTCCTCTTACCGAATGCAACTTCGAGTAATTTATCTCTAACGTTTATTGCACTTTGATCCCATACAGGATGTAGAATTGGCTGATGATGATGATGATGATAGGGATTTCAATGCAAAAACCTTAATATTCGATTATTTGCTTCCCTAATTATTTTAGATAAAAAGGCTATTTAACTTTTTTGTAGATTAATTTTTATTTTATTTAATTTATCTAATTTATTATTATTTATCTACACTCGCCGACACTAAAATCGGAGCAGTTGAATTTTTTTAAATACACTTCAAATTGTAATGCTTTGTGATGTTTTATTATTATATCTTACGCGCAAACAAAACAACATGTTTTAAGTATTTTTAACAACAATTGAACCTTTATTTAAATTAAAAATTAACAAATTCAAAATTTAAAAAAAGATTACGAAAAACCACAAATTGGTGTTGTGGCAAAATTACCTTACATTAATCCAAACTGAAACGACTTGCTAATAAAAACTGGGGAATCGCATTGTTAACAGGTGTTGCCCCCACCTGCTCGAATGTGCATGTGCCAAACATGCTCTGTGGGGTTAACTCCTGCACTTAACGTTGGCCATTCCATAACAGGAATGTTTACCTTGTGTAAGCACTGTTGAGTTATTCTCGCGACGTGCGGTCGGGCATTATCATGCATCGGAAGAAGATCTTTTCTAATAAGGCCAATATAAGGAACAACAAAATCTTGGAGAATGTCCTCAATGTACCTGGAAGCAGTTAAGGAGCCTCTCGGTCGGATGTACAATGTTGAGTGTGCCTCCAGAGAAATGCCGGTCCACACCATACCTGAGCTCCCTTGGCATCCTACCCGAGGGCTGAAGGTACATTCTGCAAAACGCACGTGTGGTCTTCGCCATACTCTCTCACGACCATCTGGAGACCACAGGCTAAATCTGGACTCATCGATAAATAAAACGCGCGCCCATTCATTTTCACCCTAGTGCTCATAAATTCTGGCAAACTGAAGTCACGCAATACGATGACGCCTAAGAAGTTCTGGGATTAAATAAAAGCAGCACAACTTTAATACGTTTTTCGATATGTCAGATTTCTCAAAGAATGAAAACAACAGCATTGTTGACATGGGTTCACGGTCAACTACTTATGCACTTTGAAGTAATAAGATTTCTCTAATTTATAATTTTTACTCAAAAACACTTTTTTTCTTCAAATAAAGGTTCAATTGTTGTTAAAAATACTTAAAACATGTTGTTTTGTTTGCGTGTGACATATTATAATAATAAAACATCACAAAGCTTTAAAATTTGAAGTTTGTTTAAAAAAATTCAACTGCTTCGTTTTTCGTGCCGGCGAGTGTAATTTGAGCTTCGTTGCGGCAAGATTAAAACATGTTAAATGAAGTTGTTTTATTTATTTAGTATTATTAATTAAACGATTTTAGTTGCATTGTTGCATTGTGTAAATGTTTATATACCTGCCAACAATTTCCAGGCATCACCGATTTTTGTGAAAGTGGAAATTTTTATTTGCCTAAATATTTGCTTCCTGAAAAATTCAAAGTAAAAATAAGTAACATCAGTCGATTCAGAATTTTTGCCTCTACAAAAAGTTAAATAGAATTTTTGAATAAAATAATTAGACCTATTAAGATTTTTACATTGAAATGGTGCATCAGCCAATTCTACACCCTGTATATAGCTTTTCGTTTTCATAACTTCAGCAGTTCATTTTTGTTTTCTTTATATCAGTATAATTTTCATCAGTGTGGTTGATTATGGTTTCGTAATCGCCAACGTGATAATAAAATCCACATTGTACCTTTGGACCACGGCGCCACTTTACGCCGCCTTTACGTGATTCATTTAGGTACGTTAACAAAATTCGTAAAATGTTTCTGTCCCTGTCCAAGTGGTAGAACGTTTTGAGTTCGGTTGCTAGAACATCTATTAATTGTTCATTTGAATCAATAGTTTCCAATGTTGGGGGAACAAGGAATATGTAAGTTGTGTGCAGTAACATAATATCTACATAAGAACGATATCCATGTGGATATAAAAATGGTAGTTAAGCGAATCAAGCATTTCCAGTGTTACCATTGTAATCATTCTAAACGATTATTATCATCAACTGTATGCGAGATGAGTGCCCCAAATGCTGACAATTGAACAAAAATATTAGCGAATGGTTGGTTCTGTAGCCATTTAAACGAAACACACATGAAGTGACTGTTGATGAAACTTGGATTGATCATTTCGACCAAAAGCTAAAAATATGAAGCACGAGGTAGCGACATCGAGACGTTTCGTGTGCACTCTTTGGTTTGAATGATTATGGGCACAATTTTCTGAGAGACCTCGTTCGAGAACGTTGTTTGTAGATTACCTATGCTATTACTGGTGACTATTTTGAGCCTCTAATGAAGCGTGGATAAGAGAGAAATTGTTAAATGGAATTTTTTTTCATTAGGATAGTGCTGCGTTCCATAAGAACAATGAACACCATTTATGATGCCAAGATTAAAACATCCAATGTACTTTTTGAATTGAAGTGACGTCACCGAATTTTTTTAGAGAAGTGATTTAGGTTTAGGGAGAAGTGTCTTCCAGGTCATGGTGAATATGTGGAAAACTAAACCTAACTTCTGTGGTTATAACGTTGTATAAGATCACGAAAGATAAAGTCGATGTTGCTGACCACATGAAAGCCAAATTCATCGTCAGCAGGTTCAGTAATCGGTGACTATTTACTTTGTAACCAATCACACCTCGTTTTGCCTGAAGAAGTTTATTCGCATCTATCAGAAACACAAGAGCTACTGATACTAGACCATGGATATTAGCTGTATTTATTTTTGGCAGGGTGTCCATATTTAGTAGCCAGTTCTTCAAGTACGGCTTTATTGTTAAATTAAATATACGAGATGGCAATTAGTTATTTACAAATTAGTAGGACACATACAGGGTGTCTCCAAAAAGTATGGTGCATAATACGTATGCTCTTTTTTTTTAAGCGCAAATGTTGGGGGTTTGGGTGGACTTTTTAGTCGTACATTATTTTTGTAATTAATACGCCTCGTTGCCAAGTTATTAAATAATACATTTTTTTTTTGCTAAATATCAACCCTTCCATTATACACTTTTATTTATTTAACGTCTCGTTTTTGTTTATACATAAGTTTGGTGGTGGACTTGGGTTGAATTAGAGTATTCAACCGAGACGAAAGATTAAAGTATTTAATACAGGGTGTTCACTTTTTTTAAGTAAATTTAACAAATAAAGCCGTACTTGAAGAACGGGTTTCTAAATGGACACCCTGTATTGTATAGTTGATTTTAGTTTGGAAATGAGAAATATTTTTGGTTTTTCTATTTCCTTCTATTAGTATGTTTCTGGCAATGTATTATTCAGCGATCAATTTTGTTTTTATTTTTTATTGATATTTCATGACCATTTCAAAGCCGGACTAATTTTATGAAGTAATAAGAATAAAATGCAACTAATGGAGTGGAAAAAAGCGTACCGGAAAATGACTTGAATTTGACAATATCCATAACAGAGTTCTTTTTACAGATGAAGACTGTATCACGCCAAATAATAAAACGGGAACTTGTAAACCACTTTACAATTGCCCTGAACTACTCCAACAACTAATCACTCAGAAAAAAGAGGTTATAGATTTCGTTCGTCAATCACATTGTGGAATATGGTCAAGTGACACTCAACCGCTTGTTTGCTGTGGAAATACAACGTCCCAAATAGAAACTAAAATTTCGACAGATCCGGTAACGGTTAGCTCACCATCAGCAAAAAAAGTGGTGTCTGATAAAAGATTGTGTGGATTTCAACATACAGATGATTACTTTTATACAGGAAATGTAACAGCTATAGACGAATTTCCTTGGTTGGGCGTATTTAAGTATAAGCTTGATTCAGATTTGGAGCCTGACGCGGATACGTCATTTAATGAATTTGGGTGTGCCGGCAGTCTTATTACTAGACGATACGTACTTACAGCAGCCCACTGCTTGAGGTTACGGAGTAGTTCAGTGTAGGTGTATTAAACTCCATTCCATTAATTGTTTCTAATAGACTTTGTTAGGGTGGCAGTACGTTTCGGCGAATATAATATAAAACACGACGTAGACTGTGTAAAATTTTCTGAAATCGATGAGTGCAGTAACCCAGTGGAGGACGTTGGTATTGAGAAGAAAATTAAGCATCCAAAGTATAATAGGAGATTAGGAATACACGATATAGCGTTGTTGATGCTCAATAGAATGGTTCGTTATTCAGGTGATTATATTTTAAAGTGTAATAATACGCTTAAGTTGAGTTTCAGATTACATTCGTCCAATTTGCTTGCCGGATGCTCAAACAAAGTTTGCACAAATTGGAGACGTGATGACGTTGACAGGATTTGGACGAGTAGATACCTATAAAGATTATGCCATAATTAAGAAGAAAATAACATCAAAACTAATTACTAACGAGCAATGTGCTAATGAGTTTTCCGTTTTTATTCGTAACGATAGACAGGTTACTGATAACATAATGTGTACTAAGGAGCTAGCAATCAACAAGGATCGTTCATGTGAAGGTGACTCTGGAGGTCCTTTGATGTTTTCTCATCGTACACAATGGCATATTGAAGGAATTGCAGTTTGGAGTACAGATATATGCTCTATTGATTTTCCTTTTGCATATACGAGAGTTGCTAACTACATGGATTGGATCGAACGCACCGTCGTGGTATAATGTTCTGTAATGACTTATTACAATGCAATTATTAAATTTTATATACTAATTTCTTGTTTCTCTTATACTAAGTTAACTCTTGTTCAGATTGTTATCGAAAACCAATAACAATATCCCAAAGAACACTCTACAATTGCATTCGTGTCAAAAACAATTTAATGGAAGTAAAGAAAATATGTAAGAAGCGAATAATGAAAGGTGGCATATGCATGATGAACATGAATAAAAGAAGGGAGAAATACAATGAACATCCTTGATGAGTGATACATTTACGCAAACTCTAGATGCGATGATTAGGTCCTGCTGATGGAAATGAAAGCTGGATATATTCGTAAAGTTAATCGATCTTAGGACTAGGAATTTACCACAATTTAATTTAAAACGAATTTATAGTACAATGCAAAATAATCCTTGTCCAATATATTTCCCCCACAGTCTAGATGTTTCGCCTCTTAGACAATCTGAAAGCAACGATAGTTCCTCTCTATCTCAATAGCCATACACTGGTCGATAAACAATCTATCGTACTGGGAATTTAAATCGACAATCCTAATGGTAAGTGCGGCGTTCCAAAACTTCACCATGACGTACTGTTAGGTCATGTACCCAACTGGACTATGACTTCACAACATTTGTCCATACATCAATTCGGGAAATTTCTCAAACCGCAAAGTGGCAATTTACACAAATGCGCAGGTCATTGCTAATAAAGAAAGCACGAGACAAAATGTAGGAAAAAAGTGGAAGAAATATAACCCTGGAGCAAATTAAATAACATCCACAAAAGAGTAGTTTTAACAGTAAAGCCAATGATAAAACAACACATGCACAGGAGAAATGGAATAACAGCAGAAAACATAAAATAATGGAGGAGAATCAATTTTAAGAGATCTTGTGATAGTGTCAGAAGATCAAAATTATTGGATGTATTTAGAGAAACTCATGATCAGACAAAGTGATAAGACTGATAAGAACGAGTGTTTAGGAAAAGTCATCAATACGCAGATGGTATTACTGGAAAGAAGTTTAAAAGAATTAGTAGAAATAAGAAGAAACCTAATGAGGACATCGGAAGATATTGATGAAACAGTGGAATTTGAGGACTATATGTATCTAGGAGGCTTGTTTACCGTTGAGGTATTAACATAACCTCTCATGAGAACCCTGCGAGTATAGAGCGTGCGTGGTATCGATAGCTCTGTAATGCAATATATCTTTGTAAATTACAAAATTACAGCAAAACTTGTATGTATACGCAGCGTGTAGTGCCCTAAATGTTAACCGTAGCAACGGAAAGAAACCAGGAGAATGTCTACACAAAATGGTACCTAGTTTTTCTGTATAGGTACGGTGGAAAAATTACATTATTACATTGTGTAACTCAAATGAGCAAGTTGTTTATTGTGGAATTTACCTTGCGAAAGTTACTCATACTATTTCCCAGGAAACAATGCTACGTCTTTTTGACGTCTTTTACAGGTCTCATTGGTCGTTAACGTCGCTCGACCTATTACTGACTTAAAGCTTACCATTTTTTAACGTCACTTATGAAATGTCATTATGACGTCTGATATGAGTGAGTATAATAGATTTGATTTGTATTGATAATTTTCTTTCTCACTAAGTTGGCAATTACACATTATAGTTCACTCAATGAACTCTACTGGAGTTCACCGAGTTCACGTCACAGTTTTCATTACTTAAATTTCGGTTTTTTCCACAGTTTTTTACGTTAAAACTATCGGTTACGGTTTGTTCTAAACGTGACTCCATTTTGCTGTGTATCGATTATTAAGTCATTAAGTCACGTGAAATTAACGTCAAAATAACGTGATCCTGTTTGCTGGGTTACTGCAAACAAGTACAAAAACAACTATTATTCTTTCACTGTTCATCAACATAAAATAACACTTAAAATGGCCAATGTCACAATACTAATTAAGATAATCATGAATAAGAGAACTACTGTTTGATCGCAGTAGATTAAGTAATGTTGTTTAATTTCATTTCTTGTCAATATCCTGGTAATTCCTACTGAATCATGTGATTAAACATATTTATTAATTAAATATGTGATAATTTAGTGACGTACTTAGTCGAAATTATAATATGGTAATTGATTCCATAAACCAGTTGGTAACGTATCGCCATAGTGAAACGATGATTACAGTTTTAGTGTTTTTGTTCACAATAATAGACACATATGCAGGTATGAACATAACGATAAATAATAAATAATAATAATAAATGATAAATGTCACTTTTAAACAAAAACAGATACACTTCCGACACATAAGCTTTCACGTTTTCCATTAACCTTGTAGCCTTGTTTATATACATGTAGTAAGTCCAAGATTCCCCGAGAGATGTATAGGCGACACAGTTTACATGAAAGTTCTCAGATACGTATGTACAAAACATTCAATTCTTCCATGGCAACAAATATTTTACTATATAACCCTGGTAGTTGGTAGTAGGTAAATAGGTGAAAGTTTTGGAAAAATTTTGACATTTGGATGTTCTAGAATTTGAAGTTTCGCACCAAAATTAGTAAAAAATGCATCAGAAATAATTAGAAAAGTACACATGTTATTTAAATAAAAATAAACTAATTAAACTATGTTAAAATAATTTATATCCTCCAAACTGCTAATGGTATGGTCATGGTCAAGGCTCGATGATAATGTTTATTGTACGTTAAATGTTGAACGATAGTTCTTAATATCATTCAACGGTTTAAACAAGAATTAAATAAACGAATTTTAATAATGTGTCATACGTGCATTATTACTTTTTAAATAGGTACCTATATCATTCCAAATCGGTTCAAAAACATTTGTAACCTACAAGTTTTAATGAGCTCATCCTTGGTTTTTCCCATCCCCACTCCACTGGATTCTTTTTTAATGTCAAGCCACTGCTGAACCTTGCAGGATACCAGTAAGAAATGGTACCTCGAAGATGCTTTAAACTGCAATCTGAGTGAATAAAGATGGTAGGGTGTCGCAAGTACTCTTACGTATAATAAAAGTGTGTTCTGAAACAAATCTGCAATCACTATCTAGTTGTGGCCACTAACGTGAATTTGCTCATGTTATATTAGTCGATTTTTCTTTTTGGGTACCTATATAATGAATTTTCTTTTGGCACAGTCGGCACTGTTTGTTAAATGATATGTTCACTTAAACAAGGTCTCCACAATCGCTCAGAATATTTTTTACGTCCATCTACGGCATCATCAAATTAACTGTAGTGTTTTCTTGACAGTGCCATTTGGCTGGACTATCAGTTCCATCTTCATCCATTCAATGGAAAAAATAAATTTGGAAAGTCTAGTTCGATAAGAATTTATTCGTTTGGCAAAAAACTAATTTTTGAAACTTAGTCGTTGTGCCTACAAAATCGCCCTCGTTCCAGTATTACGATTTTCTTAAATATTTGATAGAATTTTAGAATACCCAAATATCAATATTTGTATTTAAAAATAGAAACTATTTAATAACAGATATATAATTAAGATTATTAATCAATAACAAATAACAGATGATAATTGATAATAAAAATGAAAGACAGTTAGTAAACACATTGGCACCTTTTCGTAACAAATTGATAACGCCATTTACAAGATATAAGTGAAGTACTGTAGTATTTATTACAGTTCATTACAGTGCATTTAGATATTTGATTTTCGCGCTCTGATTCGGTCTTCTTGGCCCCCCTTTCAGTTTTATCTCAAGAAAGGCAATCCTTGTGGCCGAAAATACCAAAAGCCTCAATACTAGTTTACTATATCGTTTGCATAACCTACTGTTCGGTTTACAAGTGGAACAGATTTTTCCTCCTTATTTTCAAATATTATTGAAGAAAGGGCACGATGTGGTTTTAATTACTATCGCACAGTGAAATAGAGGAAAAGGGAAGTAAATAAGACACGAAGCCTCCACTTGTAACAATGTAATAAAATTTAAAGTCGAAACGTTGAAAAAATTTTTTTTTAATTTGTTAACACGATGAGACGATGAAGATGAAATTTAAAATTTTTTGTAGATAAGGTGCAAGCACCTAACACGTGGGGCAATGCAAACCTCACAAATTGAAATTTTGACTGTATAACATAGGAATACCAGAGTTTACATAAAATAAGGTAAACAACTGGGAACATTACATCCTGGGTGTTGGAAAAATCAAGCAATTAACAAATTAACAAATAAATTTTGACAATTTTTGAAAATTATGACGCGACATGTTTCAAAGCCATACTGGCTTCATTATCAAGCGAAAACACACTTAAACGATCTAAAACAATAGTTAATATTAGATATATATAAGATTACTTAACCTAGAAAACTCACCTAACAAATTGACTTAAACAAAAGAATCATGATAGGTGGTAGTAACGTTCTAAAACCCAAATGGGAACAAATCCCTAGCGTAAGGGTGTAAATTTGGCATGATGGGCCATTACAACGAAGATTAACATAAACGAACAAGAAACTAAACCACCATCACAAAATGTCTTTGAAAGATAAAGTGACTACAATAAAGACTAACAGATGGCGTGGTCAAATTGAAAAATAATTAACAAGACCTTGAAATACATTGACCAAAAGTATCAATACAGCGTGAGACACAAAAACAGTATAAAGGGAACAAAAAAAAAAATTAACTAATGAATTTAAGAGTGATGTAATCATTCTGAAAATCTGTGATTTCATTTAATAATTCAGGGTTGTTTTTATGTTTAGTGATTTCATATGTTTCCAAAATATTAAGTAAATGACCCTTTTTGCAATTATGTAAGATATTATAATCAATGGTGGGATCAAAATTGTGGCCAGTGTTTAAGATGTGGTCTGCAAAGGTAGACTTTTGGTCTAGGTTATCCAAAATATTAAGTAAATGACCCTTTTTGCAATTATGTAAGATATTATAATCAATGGTGGGATCAAAATTGTGGCCAGTGTTTAAGATGTGGTCTGGTCACTCTTAAATTCATTAGTTAATTTTTTTTTTTGTTCCCTTTATACTGTTTTTGTGTCTCACGCTGTATTGATACTTTTGGTCAATGTATTTCAAGGTCTTGTTAATTATTTTTCAATTTGACCACGCCATCTGTTAGTCTTTATTGTAGTCACTTTATCTTTCAAAGACATTTTGTGATGGTGGTTTAGTTTCTTGTTCGTTTATGTTAATCTTCGTTGTAATGGCCCATCATGCCAAATTTACACCCTTACGCTAGGGATTTGTTCCCATTTGGGTTTTAGAACGTTACTACCACCTATCATGATTCTTTTGTTTAAGTCAATTTGTTAGGTGAGTTTTCTAGGTTAAGTAATCTTATATATATCTAATATTAACTATTGTTTTAGATCGTTTAAGTGTGTTTTCGCTTGATAATGAAGCCAGTATGGCTTTGAAACATGTCGCGTCATAATTTTCAAAAATTGTCAAAATTTATTTGTTAATTTGTTAATTGCTTGATTTTTCCAACACCCAGGATGTAATGTTCCCAGTTGTTTACCTTATTTTATGTAAACTCTGGTATTCCTATGTTATACAGTCAAAATTTCAATTTGTGAGGTTTGCATTGCCCCACGTGTTAGGTGCTTGCACCTTATCTACAAAAAATTTTAAATTTCATCTTCATCGTCTCATCGTGTTAACAAATTAAAAAAAATTTTTTCAACGTTTCGACTTTAAATTTTATTACATTGTTACAAGTGGAGGCTTCGTGTCTTATTTACTTCCCTTTTCCTGTATCATCACCACTTGTTTTGAGATGAACCTTCGCATCAAGAATCAGTGAAATAGCCTAATTGAACTTTATATTATGTAAGTCTGTCTACAAATGTGTGTTATTCTATGGTTTAATATCTGTGTACTTCACAGAGTAGGAGTGTGCGATTTGGTTGTGAAAGATGCAAAAAGCTGCTGGTGATGTTGGAACAAGATGATTTCGTTTTTTTTAGTTTAAGCTGATTCTCCCTCAATCTGTTAAGTTGATAGAGGGAGTCAGTAAAACATTAAGCAATAGTTTCAGTAGATCGGCTAGGTATACCAAAACTGGTGTCATCGACGCAACTTATGATGACTTTTGTCGTGGAAATAGGGAAGTGGGCAAGGTACAATGCGCAATCCGTAATTGTAGAAAATATGAAACAATCATTTTACCACACTACGTTGGATGTCAGATGAAGGGGTGGGATAGAACATTGTTTTCTCTCTGGCTTACGGATACAAAAATTCTGGTTTGGTGGTGAATGTGGATGTTTGTTAATTGCTTCTGGGTGGAATAACAGAGGAGATAGGGACGTGGTGAACAACACTTTTATTTTTTTAAACCACTTTAAGCTTGAAGGGTTTAGAGCATTAATAGTGAGTTATGGAACGACAGTGCAGGAATGGTCCTGCGCACACTGCTTAATTATCTGATTTTCGTGGATATTTAGGCCATATCAAACATTCTACGGCTTGAAGCAAAAAAAAAAATAACTCTGTTGTGTTCACTGGTTTTGGTGAGGAGGAAGGTAATGGTTAATAATAAAAGCACCAATTTTCGAAGACGCTCAAACATTGCAAACCTAATTTCGTAAATATTCCATTTTTATTTTTCATAATCATCTAAGTAGATCTCGTGTACCACGAATTTAAGGTAAAAAGATTAAATATGAGTCGGTTAAAAACTTAACGGTAACTCAGGAGAAAATGGGTCTCAATATTAACACTTAATTATCATTTTTTCCTATACCCGAAGGTGTAGAGAACCATGACAATGCGACATTTTGCCAACAATAAAGAAGAATAGGTTTGGAGGAACATATCAAAAAAGTAATGGAACAAAATTAATATTCAGTAATAAATAAGGTTTTTTTTGAGGAAAACGAAAACTTTAATTAGATTTTAATCAAATTATTGAATAAGTTATTGCGCTAGAGGTGTTTGAAATATTTGAAATCTTACTTTCGCTTACATTGTCATTATTCTCAGCTTATCTACATCATTATCATGTAAGGAACATGCACGCCTACCCATATTCTGTATAAGGTTTACAGTACAATATGTTATGAGCTTAAAATGATTTGGCAAGGTATGCAATCTATTCGAAAAGACCCCATTGTGATTTAGAGAAAAGAAAAAGGTCCTTTTATGTACACACCCTCAAATTGAACATAATGCAAACGAAGAGAAGAAACACCAAATCACTGGTAATAAAAAAATTTCGGACGCGATTCGTGAACAAAGCTCCAATCGTCATCTGAGGTTTACCTATACACAAAAGTGTATTTGTTATTACGGATAGGATACATTGGTTTCGATCCCTTCAAATGTGTTTACATCAATTATACTGCAATCACACTTTTTTTCAGACATTTGCACTACACCAAACAACGAAGAAGCGCAATGTACACCGTTATACCAATGCATCCCACTTCTAAAAGGTCTTGCAACCCAAGATCCCAAGGTAATCAAATTTGTGAACGACTCGAAGTGTGGTAACTCATCAACCGAACCATTGGTATGCTGCGGTTCCACATACACGTATACCGGAAACTTAGGCAAAATTAAACGTATATGCGGCTTCCAACACTCAGACGACTATCTTCGCGTGGATAATGTAAATGCTGCGATAGAAGAATTTCCGTGGTTGGCAGTTCTAATATATGAACGAGATCGAGATTTAGACGTTGGTGGTGATGATGGATATTTCAACGAGTTCTCTTGTGCGGGTGCACTCATTGGCTACCGATATGTTTTAACAGCTGCGCATTGCTTAAAATTGCGCGCTTCGACTGTGTAAGTTAACAACGGTAAATAAAATTAACCTTTTCTTGAACAGTGTAGGTGTACGTCTAGGAGAGTATAATACAAAGAAAGCTGAGGATTGCGTTGAAAGTGGATCTCTTGAGGAATGTGCCGATCCTGTACAAGATATACCAATAGAGTCAAAAATAAAGCACCCGCAGTATAATAGAAGGTATGGATTCAACGATATAGCTTTAATTAAGTTGGTAAGGGAGGCGATATTTACCGGTAAGTAACTTCGTGTGTAATTGTCAACTCTTACATCATCTCATTTTGTTTCAGATTTTGTCAGGCCAATATGTCTACCCACCTCAGATAGACAACTTGCCAAAGTGGGAGAAATAATGCAATTTTCTGGATTTGGAAAACTAACACCCAATGGAATGTACACAAATGTAAAAAAGAAAATTCTAGGCGTCTTATTGAGTAATGAACAGTGTCGTAAATATTTCGGGAATATGACCGAGCCATCACCAAATGTAATCGAAAATTCTATCTGTATAAGAGAACATCACGAAAACGCTGTTCACATTTGTGAAGGAGATTCAGGCGGCCCTTTAGTGTTTTCGAATAGAGTGCAATGGCACTTGGAAGGAATAGCCTCTTGGAGGGAACCAAGTTGCAATGGTAGATTGCCAGCCGTGTTTACAAAGGTTTCCAACTATCTCAGTTGGATTAATGAACATACAAACGACTGATTGGCGATCTAATGTTCATTGTGTTTTTGAAGTGTTGGTGATGAAATACATACAAAAATAAAATCTATACTCTGTTCCCTCAACAGATATAGTAAAGCTCCTCCCAATAAATTTTGACCAATGAAGGCAGCGACCAGTTTTACACCAGCCAAGTTATAAATACGTTATAGATCTCAAATTCATTTACGCCAACTACAAAAATTGAAATCAAGTGATTGCTTATGTTACGGGTTTCGAAAATTCGACCAATAAAAAAGTTGCATTTAAATGTGGCGGTAATTTTTGGGGAGGAGCTTTACTATATCTGTTGGGGGAACAGAGTATAGACTTACCTACTATTTCCAAGGCACTGATGAATTGCTACAATATATTATAAAATAATGCGATTGAATTTGTCAAATTTTGAAAATATTTATATTCTTTATGTAATCGTACCTATTTTAAACTCTTTTATGTTCCTAAGCAAAACGGGGTTTGTAACCTTTTGTTGAAAAATTTAAGCAATGTTGCTTAACATAAATTTTATTGTGAAAAAATTGAAGTTTACATATTCCTTAATAAGCATACCACCAAGCTGTAACGCACCATAATCATTCGATTATGAACAATAATGTTACCGTTTTCTTTACGGTACACGACTTTCCTAATTTTACTGAAAGCTAGAACAGTCCTTTGATTTCCATTATTAGGTCTTGCATGAATTACTGATGAAGCTGCGGAGCGAGATATTGCACAACATGATCATGTAACTTGTATAGTGTATTCTAAGAGAAGTCTGTGACCATACACTAAGGACCACATTAGATAGACACATTTTAGTCACCCATTTTGCCAATTTTCGCTTCCTTAAACTGATTATTCAAGGCGGAGTGAAAAGAAATAGCGGAGAAGTGCACATTACCGCTATATTTGTCAATGGTAAAGTAGGGGAGATAATGCGAATGGGGAAAATACCACCAAACAGTGGAAAGAATGTTTCGAGGAGAGTTTGAAAGATGAACATTTGTACAAAGAAGATGAAAGGATCGTTGTAGAAAAAAAAACGAGCAAAGAAATACCACGAGCAACAAGAGTGTAAAAATGTTATTAGTAGTTGAAAATTTTAATAGTGGTAAGAGCGGCCAACAGTCTGGGGAATGGATTTGATTGCACAGATTAAAAAAAAAGAATACTGTGAGAAAATAGAGGCATCGCCTTGTTGGAAGATATTAGCGAAATGTTGGATACATTTCGTGGATGCTCTACGAAAAGTAGGAGAATACCAAAGTGGATTCCGGTAAGGCAGATCGACAACAGATTATTATACCAAGGCAAACGCAGTATTCATTAAATTTCCAAAAAAACATCTGAGATTTGTAGAAACAGCAGCAAAATTTAAAGCAAAATATCGCAGTGTCTACTAATTAATGCCCAGCGAGAACGAAATAGTTGAAAATAGAATTAGGAGAAGAAAAATGGTGAAACCGGAAATAGTAGATAGTGCCACATTATCCCAGAAACATGCAAAAAAAAGGAAATAGGAAGGTAGGATATTTAAAAAATCTAACGAAATCTAAGCAGGTAGCAATAAAGGCGCAAGTGCATCTATACAAAGCCGCGATCAGATCAACAATTCTATATGAGAGTGAAATTTGCGCGATGACATAGGCAGAAGAGCAAAAATTGGAAGTCTGGGGGTGAAAAGTTTTGAGACGAATCTTGGGAGGGGAAAGGGGCGGAAATTCTTGAGCAATAATGAAGAACTCAAAAGTTACTCAAAAAATAAACAAAACATTATGCACGTACCCAAAAAGATAGATGGAGCACTTGGGAAGAACGAGAGAACAAAGAGTGCTGAAAAAGGAAGAAAAATATGGTAAGATGTGAGAGAGAACCAAGCCTCGGCTACGGGTCTAAAAGGCCTGAGGGAACCGTACATACATAAAAATGGCAAATATTAAGCGATTTGAACCAAATTTGGAGATGGCACTACAACATGTCAGAGAGGCTTGGCAGGAAAATTACAACGGTAGCGTATTGTTCTTCTTGCGTACGGAAGGTTCCACTGAAATAGTCGTCTCAACAGCGCTATAAGGCGATTACTTCTATCGAAGTACACGTAGGCTGTGTGAAAAATTGACGTTGACTGTCACACAGTTCCTTTACATGTTTGTTACATATTTTCCAAAATGTTTAATTTAGCTTCCCGTTTTACCAAGACAAATACTGCGACCCCTCCCGGTCTAGGACCAAACTCTTATACAATATGTGATGCGAAAGAATATTTAGGTGGGTATCATTGCACACTTTCATTCAAATTTTTATCGGCTCGTATCACAGAAAACCGTATTCCGTTTTTAAGCAGCAACATACGCAATACTACAAAAACTCTTCCTGTGTACACACATGCTATTTACCACCCCGAAGAGCATCATCGACCAAGAATTAAGGTGAGTTCTACAGTTAAGCGTGGGGTTAATTGTTGTTGATATTACAGGGAGGAGCTAGTTTAATTTATACGGCTAAGCGTTTAAAATATAATAAAGATGATGCTCCGGGACCTTGTGATTATGATCCAGAAGTTACAATTTTCCCGCGACAGGTCGGAGTAGGTAGAGTGTATCTATGTAGAGTTCCCTACTCTGTAAGCGCGAAAGGGCCATCAGTACCTTCACATTTAGATGAAAACGGTTATGACATCGACGATGACGGAAATCTGATTAAGCTACCTGCGAATGTATATGATACAAGCAGAGGTCCTGCAAGGTATAACGTGCCCAGGGTATGTAGATCAATGTGACATCTGTAGTGAGTGAATATGTATTTTAGGGAGAATTTTGTTACACGACCAATAAATACCATAAAGGTAACTGGTGGTCGAAAAGCAATACAATTAGGTTTCCAAAGCAGATGTCTACAACTCCTGGTGTCGGTGAATATAATTTGAAAACTGTAACTTTAAGTGAAGGAAACGAAGAATATCGCGAGATGGCTCGACTGTTCTCATTCTTACCACGTTTTACAGAGGCGGAGATGTTACGAATTGAACGAGAGGTAGGTAAATTTAGCAGATTTCAGTAGTGGTGTATGTTGAACTACCGCTTACAGGACACTCCCGGTCCCGGTTCTTATAACGTTGATAATTCATCATTTACTCGCAAGGAGTCTCTAAGTGTTACTTCCGTACCTTTTATAACTGGAGCAGCACGATTAAGTAGTGGTTTAAAATATGAAACACCGGCACCCGGAGATTACGAAGTGCAACATTGTCCGGTAGGACGTAGAGATTTTTCTAAAAGGCAATACATCGGTGCGCAAGCGGCAAGGTTCGTTTCCGGAAAACAACAACAGTATCCTAGTAAGTAGACTTGCAAATGTTTCATTTTGCCAACCTCCATCATCAAGCACATCTTTTGTGACACTATTTTACCTGAAATTGAAAAGTCTTTATAAAGAGCGTTTGTTGTTGAATATAATTGGTAAAAAAACATTATGTAATCAATATTTTCGAAAGATGAACGTGGAATGTTGTCGGAACTTATTTTTGTTTGTCTCCAAGACGGTTTCCTAATTTGTAAGTCACATACACACAACGTTTTCTCCACCATAATTGTGTGATTTTATGAAATAGTAAGTTTAAGTTATACCAAAGTCCACACAACAACGAATCAATGTCACCCCTACCACATTTTTAATATGTCCGCGTACACATGTCCAAGAGGGAGCCTGGCAATAGTTCCTAATGGTGAGAACTGAAATTTTTCGTCATAATATCCAACTTCAGTTGGTTCCTATCCAGGATATATGGACATAACCTCAAACATCGATGACAACCAGAACACAAATAGGTCATAACTGGTCTGCACAGTTTTCATAATTCGAGTATTAAAATTGCAACTTGACTCTTTTATAGCATCACTAATTGTAAAACAAACAGAAACTTTTCTGATTTAACATCAATGCAGCTGAAGCACGTAGTTTGCTTGAGGAGGCCTACGGCGAACATGTACTATTGAACGGTTTCGACAGTGAGGAAAAGGAGCGCTTCGGAAAACCAAAAACGATTGAGGACGTCAATTTGTAAGCATTATTGGATGAAGATGATCGATTTGTGGAGGCATTAAACATGACTCACCAAAGTATTTCCAAACATTTGAATGTCATGGGGGAAAAGAAAGGAAAACGGATTTCGCACGAGTTGGCTAAGAGACAGGTGGAAAATCGATATTTTGCTTTTGCGACACGAAAGAAATTGTTTCCTGCATCGAATTGTTACTTACGATGGGAAGTGGATATATTTCGAGAACACCAAAACGGAAAAAAACGTGGCTCTCACCTGACGAAGCATCGACATTGACGGCACGGCTAAATTGCTTCAGAAATAAGGCAATGCACTGTGTTTTGTGGAGCCGCCAGAAATTAATCGTGTACTGCGAGTTGCCAAAATGGGGCAAACTCTCAATAGGAATCGCTACCGACAACAACTGATTAATTTTAACCACGAATTGCTCGAAAAACGGCCAGAACGAGCCACCAGACACGAACGAGTGATATTCCAACTGACGATGCTCCGCGTGTCATCGCCATCAAAACGCTGAAATCATATCTGCTACCGCACCTATCGTATTCTCCAGACCTCGTCCTTACCGATTATCCCTTGTTCTGGTCGATGGCCAATTTTGAAGAAGTGCAAAACTGGTGTAATTAATGGTTTCGGTCCAAAGACGCGTCGTTTAATCGTCGCTGTGTTCATGTATTGCCAGAGAGATGGCATGGAACGATACTTTGAATAAATAAGTTTGTATTTCTCTTGATATTTTCCATGGTTCAAACTAGTTGTGCATCTAGTAAATAGAAACCGGAACTTTGTTTAAAAATCTCCATTTGGGATCACAATTACCATGAAAATTATCCATTGAACTGACCATATAAATGAATGTAGAAGCGAATGCTTTAACAAGAATATTTTAACAGGAATTGCACCAATTTTTTTTTTTTTTAATTTATTATTTTACTATCTGCAATCTGTAATTCATTACAATAAGCAAATCTAATGTGTATTTAGTATAGACATGAAATTTACATGAGAGTAAGATATGAAACCTTGACTCTAATTTTACTTAAGACTATACACGACTTATCTACTTCCTATTTAATATGAGTACATGCTCTTACTATTTATAATTAAAAATCTCTGAGGCAAGTCAAGAGGTTTGTATCTGTTTAGGCGTTTAATGTTCATACTATTGTCAAGGAGACCTCTCTTAAGCTGGCAGGACCAAATCGGCAGAATCAAGTCGGACTTATTTAATTATTTAGTACTTATTTTGTACTAATTTGTACCACTAATAAAAATTTTGTACTCCTTGCCGTTTTGAAAAAAACAGTGGCGCTGCTAACCTCGTATTAAGCTAGCAGGACCAAAAGACAAAAATAAATAAAAGAAACAAAACAAAGGCTGATACGCAAAGATCTGAATTTGTACTAATTTGTACCACCAAAATAAATTGAACATGTCCAAAAAACAACACCCAAATGATATGAAGCCTATTAGGGTCAAGAGCCACGAGCAGAATCAGTTGATACTCGTACCATCGAAGCAAGATAATTTGTACCTCTCAAATACGAAGTTTAGAATTTCGTACCCTCCTCCTTCCTTTGGAATCTACCCCCCATCACTTTTGGGCTCAAGAGTAAAGTACCTACCCTTTGTCACGAGCAGAATCAGTTGATACTCGTACCATCGAAGCAAGATAATTTGTACCTTTCAAATACGAAGTTTAGAATTTCGTACCCCCCTCCTTCCTTTGGAATCTACCCCCCATCACTTTTGGGCTCAAGAGTAAAGTACCCTTTGTCACGAGCAGAATCAGTTGATACTCGTACCATCGAAGCAAGATAATTTGTACCTCTCAAATACGAAGTTTGGAATTTAGTACCCCCCTCCGATCACTTTTGGGCTCAAGAGTAAAGTACCTACCCTTTGTCACGAGCAGAATCAGTTGATACTCGTACCATCGAAGCAGGATAATTTGTACCTCTCAAATGTGAAGTTTGAAATTTCGTACCCTCCTCCTTCATTTGGAATCTACTCCCGATCACTTCGTGCAATACATAATATTGTCACAACATCTTAGGATAGGTTTAATCTTTTAAAAATGATGCAAGGTGTCACTCTACTATTTCATTTAAAAAGTATTTTTATTACCTAACGCTTGTTGAATAATTATTATGTTTCTTTTAAGTCTAAACAGTTTCGTAATTTGTTTTTTGAAATTACATATTACTAAAATCAGTCAAATATTTTCCTTTTGATTCTTATTGTTTTTGATTAAAATTTATTCCCTCACTTCTCTTGGTGTACTTATTAAAAATGTTTACAAGCGTTTTCTACTAATTATTTTGTTATAATTAGGTGAAATAACCTTCTGAACTACAATATTTATACAGGGTAATCCTTCAATAATATTTAAATGGTGCAAGAGGCCCTGGAAATTGAATAAAATGATTATTATATCAATGTAAACATATTTTTTTTAAATCGGCCAGAAAGTAGTACTTTCCGGATTATTTTTAGGCCAGAAAATGTCATTTTGTCGGACCGAGTCGGAAAGTTATTGTGATAGTCCGGTAAAAGTTTTACCGGACTCATTTTTACTTTCCGGCCTAGAATGGTCAATTGTTCTGGCCGATTTTTAAAAAAATATTGTACGTAATACGTCCCAAAAGTGCTTTTACTGGACTCGCAGGCTTGCAGGACTCGCCTGCGGCTCGTCCTGTAATTTGCCTACTTGTCCAGTAAAAGATCACTTTCGGGACTTGCTACGTAAACTACTACTATTAGTACTTTACTCTTGAGCCGAAAAGTGATCGGGAGTAGTTTCCAAAGGGGTAGGAGGGGGGTACGAAATTCGTAACTTCATACTTTAGAGGTACAAGTTATCCTGCTTCGATCGTACGAGTATCAACTGATTCTGCTCGTGACAAAGGGTACTTTACTCTTGAGCCCAAAAGTGATGGGGGGTAGATTCCAAAGGAAGGAGGGGGGTACGAAATTCTAAACTTCATATTTGAGAGGTACAAATTATCTTGCTTCGATGGTACGAGTATCAACTGATTCTGCTCATGACAAAGGGTACTTTACTCTTGAGCCCAAAAGTGATGGCGGGTAGATTCCAAAGGAAGGAGGAGGGTACTAAATTCCAAACTTCGTATTTGAGAGGTACAAATTATCTTGCTTCGATGGTACGAGTATCAACTGATTCTGCTCTTGGCAAAGAGTACTTTACTCTTGAGCCCAAAAGTGATGGGGGGTAGATTCCAAAGGAAGGAGGAGGGTACGAAATTCTAAACTTCGTATTTGAGAGGTACAAATTATCTTGCTTCGATGGTACGAGTATCAACTGATTCTGCTCGTGACAAAGAGTACTTTACTCTTGAGCCCAAAAGTGATCGGGGGTAGATTCCAAAGGAAGGAGAGGGGTACGAAATTCGAAACTTCGTATTTGAGAGGTACAAATTATCTTGCTTCGATGGTACGAGTATCAACTGATTCTGCTCGTGACAAAGAGTACTTTACTCTTGAGCCCAAAAGTGATCGGGGGTAGATTCCAAAGGAAGGACGCGGGTACGAAATTCGAAACTTCGTATTTGAGAGGTGCAAATTATCTTGCTTCGATGGTACGAGTATCAACTGATTCTGCTCGTGACAAAGGGTACTTTACTCTTGAGCCCAAAAGTGATGGGGGGTAGATTCCAAAGGAAGGAGGGGGGTACGAAATTCGAAACTTCGTATTTGAGAGGTACAAATTATCTTGCTTCGATGGTACGAGTATCAACTGATTCTGCTCGTGGCAAAGAGTACTTTACTCTTGACCCTAATAGGCTTCATATCATTTGGGTGTTGTCTTAAGAGAAATTTTTGGACATGTTCAATTTATTTTGATGGTACATATTAGTACAAATTCAGATCTTTGCGTATCAGCCTTTGTTTTGTTTGTTTTATTTATTTTTGTCTTTTGGTCCTGCTAGCTTAATACGAGGTTAGCAGCGCCACTGTTTTTTTCAAAACGGCAAGGAGTACAAAATTTTTATTAGTGGTACAAATTAGTACAAAATAAGTACTAAATAATTAAATAAGTCCGACTTGATTCTGCCGATTTGGTCCTGCCAGCTTAAGAGAGGTGTCAAGGAGGTTTACGGCTAAGGTATTATTGTGATATTCCAACTTATTTAGGTATTTTTCACTACACTTTTTAATTGTCTGTTGCACTGAGTCCACTTTCAAGTCATTAAGAATGTCAACATTTCTAATATAGTACGGGGCGTCACACATAGCTCTCAACACTTTTGCCTGAAATCTTTTTATAATTGCGATGTTAGAGTTCGCTGCTGTGCCCCATAGCTGAATGCCATAGGTCCAAATTGATTTAAATGCGACGTTGTACACTAGTAGCTTGTTTTGGAGAGATAACTTTGACTTTCTGCCAATCAGCCAGTAGTGTTTGGTGAATTTAGCACCGAGCTGTTTCCTTTTACTCATGATGTGTTTTCTCCATGTCAAACCTTTATCTAAATGCATGCCCAGATATTTCACCTCCGTAACCTGCGGTAGGGGTATATTATTTATGGACACTGCCGGTGTGGTTCCTCTGCATTTGGTAAAGGTGATGAGATTTTGCTTCATTTATCTTTATCCTCCACTTTTTACTCCATTTTTCAATATTATTTAAATGTTTTTGCAGTATGCCAGCAGCTACGACAGGATCTTTATGTCTGCACATGATAGCCTTATCATCTGCAAAGGTGGCTGTACGTAATTGCTCGTTGGTAGGCATATCAGCCGTATAGAGGCTATATAGAAGAGGTCCCAATACACTACCCTGCGGTACACTTGATTTTATAGGGTATAGCTCTGCGAGATGTTGACCATACTTAACTTGGAAAAAAACGTTCTTCTAAATACGCTTTCAGAATAACATAAAAAGAGTGTGGGAGAGTATTTTTCAATTTAAATAGGAGCCCCTCATGCCATACCTTGTCGAATGCTTGTGTATCGTCCAGGAAGGCCGCTGTGCAATAATATTTTTCTTCGAAAGATTGGTTGACATAATCGACTACTCTATGTACTTGCTGTATTGATGAATGTTCTTTTCTGAATCCAAATTGATGCTCGGGAATTAACTTCAATTCTTCTACAACTTCCAGAAGTCTTCTAGCAATAAGTTTTTCTAAAAGTTTACCTAGCACAGATAGCAAGCTAATCGGCCTATAAGAAGCTACCTCATTTGGGGGTTTGCCTGGTTTTGGTATCAGAATTATCTGAGCTACCTTCCACTACACAGGATAACACCCCAGTCGTAGGACTGCATTGTATATCATAGTAAGCATTACCAAACCCTTTCGAGGCATTTCCTTCAGTATTTTTCCTGTTATTAAGTCGAAGCCGGGGGATTTTTTTGAGTTGATCTCCTTTTTAATAGTTGATTGGACTTCCTTAACGGTGACTAGCTCTGGCAATGGTGCCATTTTAACGGGGCTTCCAAAAAGTTTAGTATGGCCGACTCTTCTTCGGGAGTTATACCCGACGGTAACGGCTTAAAAACTTGTTGTAGATATTGAGCGAATGCTATTGCTTTTTCTTTATCCTTCCGTGCCCAAGAGTTGTTTACTGTTCTTATAGGAGGAATTGGTTGATTTTGTCTTTTAATTCTCTTTGTTGCCATCCACAGCGCATAGTTTGTGTCCTCATTAGGTCCTAAATTTTCAAGGTACTCCTGGAAGTTCTTATTTTTCAGATCTTTTATTAATCTTTTAAGATTATTGCATGCCTGATTGTATCGAGTTTTGTCAGAAGGATAGTTAGTGTTTTGCCTGGCACCAATTTTAGGGGCAAAATTGTTACAATTGATCCGATGAGAATTTATCTCTGCAAGTTAGAAACAATTCGAAAATCAAAGCAATTCTTTAAATTAGAATAAATTTAGGAAACGTTTTGAATCGTAGCCGTATTTTACCGGCCTTCCAGATTTATACTTTCCATTCGTTCGAAAAAATGTTAAATAAAGAGCATTTTCTCTCTCAGTCTAAGAATATTTCACCTTGCCCACTTATAAGTTTGTCTAACGCCTCTGACGTAATGAATTCACAATAGTTACGTAAATTTAAAAATGGAAATGGAAAAGATGGCGGTGGAGGGAGGAGGAGGTGGAGAGGGTAGATGAATGGAAATATCTGGGTTATGTATTAAGATACGATAATAAGAATGGAGGCACATATAAGAGAACTGACAAGAGTTTTTGGGAAGGATGTGGAAAAGAGAAAACGTTGGGGTTGCACAGAGAGACGCGAGGGTATATGGTGGGGGAAGAGATAAAAGCCGAAAAAATAAGAGTTCAGACAGGAAAGAGAGGGGTGAAATATGAGGAAGAGGTCAGGAAGAGGAATGAAATTATAATGGTGAATGAATGTATGAGAGAGATGAGGAAAAACGGATAAGGTATGGACAGGAGGGATATGGTAGAAGAGTTGGTAAGGAGAGATAAGTTCAAGGGCTAGGAAAGGAGGGCGAGGATATCGGGAGATTATGGTATAAGGCAAGGCCGAGTACCTATTTGGGGAGATGGGATTGAAGGAAATAGTGGCGAGATTTAGGTGTAGTCCATTAAAATGTTACATTTTTTTGGACTTATTCTGCATTTGTCAGAGGACGCAATTTTATTTTTTAGATATGAAGGAGGGGTTAGTTTAAGGTTAAATCCAAGTTTGTGGGGTTGCAACCCTTGTCCCACGGCCGCCATTTTGGATAAAGAGGTACAAATGGTTTTTACGGTTTATCTAGCAAACTGTAGGTCTCACACAAAAAATTTTTGAATAGTTTTTTTTTAAAATAAAATTATCTACAGCTTTGGTCCAGTAACTTTTAGTCGTAGAAGCAAAAATAACAAAGTTATAAGCGAAAATCGATGAAAATTTGAGGAAAAATTTTCTATTGGTTGTGATAACTTTTTTTTGGATCATTTAAAAAAGAAATGACATCAGAACATTTTTATAGAGAGATTTTTAAGAAATAATCTTCATTATATACTTTTTTAATTTATTCATTAGTTAAGGTTTTACAGCGCTGAGAAACGAATACTATTCTTCAGTATTCATAATTACCATAGACCAAATACTCCTAAATATTGGTGGTTTGGGATCGAAATTCATCTTTTAATGATATTACTAAAAAATATATCAAATATGTACATGTACAACTACACTTTGGGGTCTCTGGAACCATTGTATTTGACGGCTACTCAGACGACCCCGATATCGCAGGAACAAAGTCTTGGGAGCGTTTGCGTCGCACGAAAAAACACCAGTCGATAGAAGTAAAATTCGACAAGAACACCGTACCGACGTTATCACAAGAGAAATTTCTTGGTAATGAGAAGAACAAAGCTGATTTCATTGTTCTTCTCAAAACGTCATTCTCGGAGGTGGGTTTCAGTGTCGACCAAGCAGAATCAGATGCAGACACCCTCATCGTTCGCTCTGCTCTTGCTGCATCTCAATCGTTTGACTCAGTTACTATTGTAACTGAAGATATCGACATACTTATCTTGCTCACGGAACTTGGAAGAAAACAATTAAATATATTTTTTTTAAACCATCAAAAGTACGTACAGCAAAACAATTATATTGTCCGTCAGGTTTTATGTACGGAGACATCATTGCAGATAATTTGCTGTTTCTTCATGCTTTTTCAGGATGTGACACAACTTCAGCAGCTCACAATATGGATAAACTTAAATTTCTAAAAACCATGGAGAAACATCCAGAGTTAGCAAGTGGAACAGCGTTGTTTCTCAACAAGAGAGTTGATCCTGCTTTGCTCGCTGTCATTGGTGAACGTTTTTTCATCTCTTTATATGGTGGTAATAAAAATGATAATTCTCTTGACAGCCTACGATATAAACGATTCCCCAAGTCAGTGACAAAGAGTACATTTCATTTATCTTCACTTCCTCCAACACAAGATACAGCTCGCTTCCATAGTTTTCGAGTCTACCATCAGGTCCAGTCGTGGCTCGGTAATTACAACGACCCTGAAGACTGGGGCTGGGAAAAAATGGACATATATTGATGCCAGTACAAAGCTCAAAACCTCCAGCACCCCCTGAGCTTCTAAAGTTGATATTCTGCAGATGCAAAGGAACGTGTGGAGCGATGTGTGGATGTCGTAAATCAGGCCTCAAAGGTTCTGCAGTGTGCCTCCATTCTTCTGGGGAGACCTGCGGCAACATAATGGAAATCTCAAAATTAATTGAAGAAAATGATTTTGATGATGAACCGCCGACAATTACGCCACTTCCTTCGCTGGTTCTTCCTCAAGTATTTGATGTAGAAGGTCAACCAGATCCTGAGCCGCAGCCTGGTCCATCAAAAACACCTAGGGCAGAGTAAAAATGACCGTGGATTATGCCTACTTGGGATATAAGTAAAAAAAAACGCGCCTCCAGACTCTACCTCATAGGTGGTGGGGAAAAGAGTCAATATTTAATCAATAACAATATTGTATTATTAATAATTAAAAAGATTATGACAAAAATGAGAAGATAATTAAAAATTATGGAGAATCATTAATACTTATGTTATGTATAAATGTATAATTATGAATACTGAAGAATAGTATTCGTTTCGCAGCGCTGTAAAACCTTAACTAATGAATAAATTAAAAAAGTATATAATGAAAATTATTTCTTAAAAATCTCTCTATAAAAATGTCCTGATGTAATTTTTTTTTTAAATGATCCAGAAAAAAGTTATAACGACCAATAGAAAATTTTTCCTCAGATTTTCATCGATTTTCGCTTATAACTTTGTTACTTTTGATTCTACGACTAAAAATTACTGGACCAAAATTGTAGATAATTTTATTTGCAACAAAAAATATTGTGTGAGAACTATAGTTTGTCAGATAAACCATAAAAACCATTTGTATCCCTTTTTCCAAGATGGCGACCGTGGGACAAGTGTGGCAACCCCACAAACTTGGATTTAACTTTACACTAACACCTTCTTGATATCTAAAAAATAAAATTGCGTCCTCTGACAAACGCACCCCAAATGTAACTTTTCAATGGACTAGTGCGGGAATGAGGAGAATGAAAATAAATATTGGTGGGAGGATGAGAAAAGGGTTTGTCGAATGTGTAGAGAAGGGAGGGAAAGTATGTGGCATATGATGAGGGAATGTGAGGAGGTAAGAGAAGAGGGGTGAGAGAGAAAGGTGACTGGGAGAGAAGGGAGTAGGAGTGGGGTGGATGAAGTGGTGGTGATAGAAAGAAGAGAAAGGGCGAAACAAAGGAGGCAGAAGTAAAGAAAGTTTTGGAGTGGTAATTTTTATTGGTATATTTTGGGCGTTTTTTGGTGGGGACTTACATTTATGTATATGATTATGTTTAGTGGTTATGGAGCTGGAATAAGAATTCTTTGTATATTTTTTTCGAATGCAATAAATACCTAAATATTGAATAGTTCATTCTTAGTTTCCTAGCAAATTTATTCAAATTGTCGATGTTTCAGGCCCCAATACCTACAACGTACCAAACCCTATCGATGTAAAAATCAAAGCCAAGAGTAACAGGTTCTCACGCGTAAAGGTACCATTCTGTGTGCTAGCGGAAAGAAAAATGGGTTTCGTTCATAAGGACGCACCCGACTTTCCAGGTCCAGCAGAATACGACATCCAAACTAAGGAAATAACAATGGAATACGAAGATGGACCTTGTTTTAAATCGAGATCGAAACGATTTACACGCACGACGAAAACCGTAAGTAGACAAGAACAAAGTACTTTTCCATTAAAGTTTCAACTTCTATGTAAATTTCTGTAATTACCTATAACGTACGTTACCAATTTGAAACGGAAAACTAATTTACCAACTAATCATTAGAGCGTTAGTTTTATTTTTCATTTCTCAATCATGTTTCTGCATTTGATATGTTACTATACGTAACTCCAATCTATAAATGGTATATTAATTATTAAGTAACACTTCAAAGTGGTGGAAATTGTAAACGTCAAAGTTTGACGTGCCGATTAAATTTTTAATGCAATGGTAAACCTGCACATGCTCAGATAGATATCATTAAACACCTCCTACGTAACTGTTATTAAAAATAATTATAGCAAAAGATTAATTACGAAATAAGAAATTCCTGTTACGTAATCTAAACAAGGGATGAAATTGAAAAATGCTTCAATTGCATCTAAATTTACATCTATGTTTTGTAAAAGTTATGTTTCTCACCAACCTTTCCACCCTCATTGCTAATAATCGGAACACGATTTTTCCATTGAGAGAACAGGTCCTACAATATTCATGCGAAGTTCAGGGGTTTGTTACACTTTAGTCACCCTAAATTCAGTCTCTAACTTGATTAACCTATAGTCATAACGACAGTAGTCATGAGGCCCCCGCCCACCTGTAATGTATATTTTAGGAGCTGTTATATTCCCTTCATAACGAATTTTTAACACTGCTCGCGTCGTAGTTTTTCATCATAAGGTTAAAAATAATGAATGGCTAAAGTAAAGAAACATTATTAGAGCTTTCTAGTGACTTTCTAAGTTCATCATTTTCCCCAAACTAAAAAACCTTTGTTACGCGTTGAACATAGAATAATTTGAAGCACAAAACATCAAAAACCCAACATAGTTAGAGTTACTGCCACTGCCTGCGAATAGTGGAGCTATTTATATTTCTGGTTTCCTCAGAGATAATAGAAATAGGTTCTCTTTTGGAATTGCTCTTTACTTGTTGCTTGATGACGATCTTGCTATCAAAATATGTGCGACATATTGAATATTTTTGAGGCTTTTGGTGATTGTGCTTCATTTTAAAGTTCCGTTGACATTACCATTTTTTCACATTTTTTTAACATTTGAATACTGGTAAAACTGGTATTTTCCCTTAGAAAGTACGAAAATTGGAATTACTTGACAGAATTTTGGAAAAGTTGTTTCTTTCGCACTTTCATATCTAATTATCAATTTTTAATATTCAACTCGATTTCTCATCTTTTAACATTCCTTTGAAATGTATGTGTAGTTTTCCATTTTTTGCCATTTTTTTTTCATTTTAGAAACTAAACCAAGTACCTATGTTTGCTTTTGAAAATGCTTAGAATGAAATAATTCTTAAAAAAATTAACTTCATTTTAAAAAAATGGTTTAATTCATGAAAATAGGCAGCGCCATTGGACCTCTTTTTTTGATTTCCACATTAAACAAATACCACTCTTGAACTGTTAATATTGATAATAATAATAACGATGTCTAATTCGTCCTAAACTGCTAATTAATACACAGTGAAGGTAGAGAAGTTCATTGTCTAGCTATTAGAAGTCAAACTGAGCTAACTTAATGGAAATATTAGGTAGTTTTTGATAAACATTAATTTTAGTGTACATTACATATTGTTATTAACTCTTTCAACTTTAATAATTCAAGAAATGATGTTCCTTAATGTGAAACTCCAAAATACGCTAAAAGTGCATCAATAAAACTCTTAAAAATAATGTCATTCTAACAATCTTCATAAACAAATTCAATTATTGCTTTAATCTTTTAATAAGAAGAAGAAGAACAGTGTTTAAATCGTAGTGAGAGATTGTAATAGTAGGTGTAAAAAAGGTGCAAAAGTTTGTTCCAAAATATCCTAAAATGAATCTGTTTTTGTGTTTTTTTACGAAAAAGTATCAGTTTTGACAGTTGTGAAATGTCATTAATATGTTATATCAATGTTAATGTCAGGCAATAGTAAAAAATGTTTCATATAGTGCAGACTTTATTGTTGATAACTACTTAATTTAAGAGGGAATTACTTGTACCCAACTAGAACAACTTGTGGCCTTGAAGATAGAAAACAGCAAAAACCACAATAATATTTGATTTTATTTTGGTTTTTAATGTTTGCAGTATTGTGTCTTATATGCCTGCAAGACAAAATTTCACCAATACGATTCAAACTAATTTGCCAAATAATTTACTGAAGAATGTGAAAAGCCAATCCAAATTTGTAATTTACCTCTTTTCAATTTCTCCCAAGCAAGCCCAAAATCTATAGCGCAACGATTTTACAAATAACAGCATAATTATACAGCAGAGAGATGATCAGCCTTAAACAAATGTCGCAGACAAGTGAAACGATACATCGCACTCAGAGTGATTCGGATCAACGGAAGGGGGCAAGGATTAAATGGTTGTATAGAAAGAATAAACGAAAATCGATTGGTTAGAATTGCCGAGACAATATAATAGAAGGTGTAATAAGTGTGAGTTGATAAACAAAAAGGCGTAAAGATAGTGTAGTGGAGAAGTACTTGTTACAAAAAGGTGGAAGTAGAAGGAAAATGAAAGTACTACGAAGAATCACAGGAAAAGCGCTGATTAAAAGAAGAGCAAATATTAGAAGAATATGTAAGGAGAAAGTCTGAATGACTGGTTACCGAAGAAGAACAAAATGGAATCAACACGTGAACCGAAAGATTACAAAGGGAGGTGTACACGTCTAACACATCTAGTTAGTGTTGGAACAGTGCGCGTTGTGGCTTCGGTTCGTTTTTCAGCGAATGTAAATACGAGGGAAAATTCATATTTAATCTACCAGAGCATGAAGAAAGTACGTAAAACTTTGAAAAAATTTATTTTTCTACACAAGAACCTTCCACAGCTATGCATTTATTCTTCCTTCAGGACAGAATTGTTTCATCAGCCCTGAAAAACATTATTCAATAGCTTCTTTCACTTCATCATCGCAAGAAAATTTTCTTCCTCTAATATTTTATTTTAGATGTTTGGAATGAAAGAAGTTACACGAGGGTAAATCGGGGCTATAAGATGAATGCCGCAACTGAAAAACTACAGTCAGCAATGATCCGCTGCAGCAAGAGAATTTCGTCAGCGTCCCAAAAAATGGTCGCCATCAACTTTCCCGACGAAGTGTTTATCTTACTTCAAAGCATTCATATGTTCTGCACAAACCTTTCTTCTGAACAGTTTCAGTTCAGGCTTCAGCAGCCTAACAATTCATGTTGTACACATCTTTTTCATGCGTAAATTGTCGTCCAAAATCCTTTAGATTGTTTTTTGGGATTTACATGCAATGACTGCAACCTTTACACGAAGATCTCTGAGCACTAATTCTTCCACCTTATTCATAGATTCTTCTGTAGCTTCAACGAGTCGTCCACACTTCGGATCATCTTTGGTCGATTGCCCACCAAAGCGAAATTGTTTTGACCAAAATTTGATTTGATAATATAATGCGCCAGCGTCCCAATACACTTCTGTCATTTTTTCATGAATCACTTATCATCAAAAATTTTCTGACCCAATTACTCCTTATAAAAAAAGGAGTTATACAGGGTGTCCATTTAGTAGCCCGTTCTTCAAGTACGGCTTTATTGTTAAATTTACTAATGGCAATTAGGTTGGATGAAGCACATTTGCAAATTAGTTAAACACATACAGGGTGTCTCCAAAAAGTATGGTGCATAAAACGTATATTTCTTTGGAATGACCCAATTTTTTTAAGCGCAAATGTAGGGGCCTTGGGTGAACTTTTTAGTCGTACATTATTTTTGTAGTAATACACGGCGTTGCCAAGTTATTAATTAATACATATTTTTTGCTAAATATCAACCCTTCCATTATACCCTTGTATTTTTTTAACATCTTGTTTTTGTTTCTACGTATAAGTTCGGTGGTGGAGTTGGGTTGAATCAGAGTACTCAACCGTGATGAATCATTAAATTGTTTCATACAGGACGTTCACTTTTTTTTGCTCCAAACATCGACATTTTCAAACTAATTTTTCTTCATTTTTTAAATAGCACACCCTATTTATTATTGCATATTTGGAATCCCCGGTAAATTTTAGTGCAACTTTATTAAGCTTACCTTATACCTAAGTGCGATAGTTTTTTCGTAAATTGAGATTTTCTATTCCTTACGGCAGTAGATAGTGCCTTTATAGCTTTATACCGGTGATAACCTCCAACGCTACTGTTTTCGCATTTCAGCAGGTATGGTTTTGGATACTGTTAAATTGTGTCACCAAATTTCCGTTCCGTAAAGCCGTTGGTCGAATTGCTTGTTCGTATAACTGTTTAATTTTGGTTCGCTTCTGACTATAATATGGAGTCCGAGGCACCTGATGACGGAAGTATCCTACTTCCATTTACTATTTATTCTGGAAGTTGTTCCTATATACGCGGCCTGAAATAAGGGTTTGGTCGCATTATATTCCGTTCTGTTATTTTCCGACTACCTTTCGCAAGTTTCCCAGCCGCCACCCCAAACCGATTCTACTTTCTTCGTTAATAGCGCAGCTATCGCCACTACTTGGTCGTCTGCAATGCAAATGTAAAAGTGTTGATCTTTACTTGGTTAGCCTGCTGTTCCGGGATTTCGATTAACCATCCCTCCATTAATACCAACCACAATAATATAGGTCCAAGACATGGCCCTTGTGGGCAGCCTCTGCTTATTTTCCCGACGATGCGACCACTAGTACAGTCAATCTGTCGTGAAAAACGGCTGTTTTCGCAAAAAATTGCCAAGTGGATTTTTTTTTCATATTTCATTAGGGGGTCATGAGAAAAGCTTAACGCCAGATTTGCGAGGTCCTAGCGGCCCTATTGAATTTTTGAGAAACTAAAACAGTTTTTGAAATGCATTTTTCTCGGAATAAGTGCGTTTTAGAGAAAAATATTATTAACAAAAAATGTAGAGGACCTTACCGTCTGCAATTAATGTTATTGAGTTGATGACGTACGACTTAAAATGCAAGCAGTAGGTGGCGCTAAAATATCAAAATATAAAAAAATATAAAATAAAAAAATTTATTCTAATTCATGTTAAAAACAATAGTAATTAACAGATATTATTGTTAATCAGCTTACGAAAATGATATACCATTTATGAGCAATGCACCGTACTTCTATTAGCCTTTCTACAGTCTTAATGGTACAATTTTCACACTTCGGCAACCTATAGCTCTAAAACGGGAAGTCGAAGAAAAAAAAAGTTTTAATGAATTTTGTAGGTATTTTTGAGAGGAACAACTATTCTATTTACAGTATTACGAAAAAAAAATTTGTCAACAGTAAGATCATAAGTGCTCAACTCTTGTCGGCAAGATTTTTATTTTGTATGAGCACTGGTTGCTTGGCAATTAAACGAGATCAAATTGACGAAAAGACCCGAGCGCGAAGCGCGAGGGTTCTTTTCCCAAATATTTGATCGAGTTTAATTACCTTTTAGCAACCAGTGCAAATACAAAAAATAAAAATCTTGCCTGACAAGAGTTGAGAACGAATGATCTTCGGTTGGAGAATTAACTGAATGAAGCGTTAAATACGTCAAATTTTTTACTTTTGTCAAAATGACATTTGATTTTTTTAAATAGGTTGCTAAAACAATGAGGTAGCGGCAAGAAAAGTAGCATACATTCTTTTCAGTTAAAGAAACCTGTGATTGGTCCATGTGACACTGTTCTTAATGTCTCATTGGTCTACAACACTATGAAGTTAATTATCTAGGCAAAAAAGCAAAAAAACCGTTTTTCTGGTACTTTAACGCCACCTACTGCTTAAATTTTAAGTCGTACGTTATCAACTCATTGACATTAATTATAGATGGAAATGTCCTCTACATTTTTTGTTTATAAAATTTTTCTCTAAAACGCACTAATTCCGGGAAAAATGCATTTCAAAAACTTTTTGACTTTCTCAAAAATTCAATGGGGCCAGTACCTCGCAAATCTGACGTTAAGCTTTTCTCCTGACCTCCTAATGATATATCAAAAAAAAATCCACTTGGCAATTTTTCGAACAAAAAAATACAGATTGACTGTACTACACTCTGTACGTTTTTCTGTTCCGCATAAAGCTACATAATATCGTAGCTTATGTGTTACTTGGCGTGCCAAAGTCCGTTAGTCTCCGTATTACAGCGACAATCTTCCGCAGGAGCCAACGTTGAGGTTCATCCCAGTAGCTGTTAAAGTTTGAGGGAAGGGTAAATAGTTTCAGTTAAAATATTCAAGGATTCAAGCAGCATTATTGTTGGAGAATAACGGTTATAGTGAATATGTGTATCAATACTGAAGTAGGTGCAGTTCAAAGCTCCACTAATATCATATTATATCAGTTATCTGCAAAGGGTAATATTTATGTGAGTTTTAATGTTTTCCTTAAAAAAATTCAGCCAACCCCCGTTGGTAAACCATTATTCCAATTTGCATCAAGTTCTGTTTATTCACGAATTACAACCTAAAACGTGTCCATTTTATACATAAAATTGGAACGCATTGAAATAGAGGATGCGTAATAAATGGTGTATAAAGTTTTACTTACGTAATAAAATACGATCGTTATGTTGTAATGAAAATTGCCCTAGCAAATGCGCAATTTTGTTTAACGATTGTCACTGCATTATTTATGTAAAATATAAAAGCTCCCACTCTCAGGCTCTCTGTAAGCTTTCGTATCTCTAATAACAAACACTTGTTAAATGACCGTTGAGGCTAAATAGGTCTGTAAATTAATAGAGACGTGTAATTAAAGCGTGCATTCGATATCGATTTGTTCATCAGTATTTTTGTTAGAAGGACAACTATTAATTATTCACAGTAACATAACCATGGGAAGTAATTATAAGGCACAATAAATTATTATATGGATGAGCAAAAAGCAAATTAGAACCTTTCCCTCTCATTTTTCAATTACGACTTCGACGTAAACTACGTAAATTCTCTCACTTTCAATTATTCGATAGTTTTATTCTTACAATTTCTTATCGACATTGTGCAGCTTTCTAAGTTTATCGAACCTAATATCTATTGATTAGGACATTATTGTGCCGAAAAAGAACTTAGGGACCTTCTAAGAAAAGGAAGCCAATTTCTTTGTTAAGACGTTGGAGCTTTGACAATTCAGTGATTAATCTGTAGCTTTCAGCGTTAATTTAATGTTAATACGATCAATCAGTGACTATATCACTTTTAAAAGTGACAAAATCTATTAGATTTCTGAAAACAATTCCTTTTAAGCGCCCTAAAGCAATTGAAACATAACTACCGAAAACTTGAAGCCTGCTATAACTTTAGCCGTTATAAAGCCATATAATCTAGCGGGTAGTTGGCGACCCGCCGAGCTACAGGGGGAAGATTTAGGGGTGTAAATAACAAACAAGTAGCTAACTGACAGTGTCGTACTAGTATTTGCCGCTATTTACACAGAGCGTCTAGATAATTGAAATATATTGTCTAAACCTTGATTGTTTGCCCGCCTAGTGGTCTGATCGTTTTGCATGACGTTTACTAAGCACTTTACTTCAATCCCCTTTGATTCATGTTTATGGTTAACTTTTAGTCCGGTTTACGCCGCCATCTAGTTCTCCTTTCATAATGCGTCGTCGCCATAGCTACAATTCCTCATTTGCGATTGTACTATTTGCTTTAAATTAAAACTTGGCAAGCTTTCATTATTTGTAAACTGTTAGTGTTTCAACACGGATTTTGGATAGTAAATTTTGCATTCATCCCTTTTCAAGATATAAACATAATAAGACACAATATCTTTTAATTAGTACGAAACGCTGGGGATGAATAATTCAAATGGTAGCATTACCGATTACTGTTAATGTGTCACGTTTCTAATTGATCAAACCCTCTAACACCTAATATACATAAATTAATCCAAGCTTAACTCTCGCACAGTCCTATTCATTTTAGGAAAAATCTTTTGCTTTAATTCATTTTAATATTCTTCTTACTGTTCGATTTCTAGTTATTTCTCTAACTTCCACCATCGTCTTCACCCTTTCATCCTTAGTTCTCTGTGCAAGTGTCTTGACGTGCTCTTTCTTTTGCTCTTCTTGCTCCAAATGTATCTTTTATCATTCGCTCATCCTCCATTTTTATAATGTAAATCCATGCATCCCTATATAAACTCAAAGAACAAAATACCAAGAGAAATATCAAAAAGTAATAAATAAGAAGTTTAAAAAAATTGCATACAAATTATTTAGAAGAATTGTATTAGAAAAGTGTAGAAAATAGCTATAGAACACGAAATGAATACAAAAAAAAACACGGTAGTGGAACAAAAAACATGAACAAAACTTCAAAGCACGGAAAACCCCAAGAACTATCACATAATATAAATAAAAATGAACAGAAGTGAATATAAAGAAGGATTTGTAAATACATTATAGATCATTAAATAACGGAAGAAGAAATAACAGAAGCAATAAATAAATTCTTCTACTTTAAGTTCTTCTTTACATCACCTGTTACTAACGTGCATTCTGCCTTTCAATTTATATAAATTTAATCCAGCCTAATCAATGGCCCTTTTGGCATTTTTGAGTCCCATTTAGGGGTTTTTGTAATATTAAATAAGTTAAATTAAGTTCATCATCTCAGTTAACAATTTTTCCCCTGAGCCTTCATTATCGTTAATATCGCATAATTGTACAGCTTGATATGAAACCAGTAAGGTTTCGAAACATGTCGCTTATCAAATTTTAAATTGTAAATTTTGCTACTGTTTTTGGAATAGTCCTGCCATTTTATAAAAAACGGAAACAAATGGCAATGTAGTAATTATAGGAGTAACATTATCTAGAAAAAATTTTTAAAAAAATTTAGTTAAATATTAACAAGAATAAAGAGAAAAGGTAAGAATAAATTAAATCAAAGCTTGGAAAAAATTCAGTATTTATTCAGAAAAGAAAGAAGTACGCAAGAACGGCTTAGCGAAAATATTATAGAGAGAATTAGGGAAGTGCAAGCTTGCTTAAAAGATCCGAAAGAGGCCTTTGATAAAATAAAAAGGGAAGATATTTGGAGCACGTTAAAACAAAGAGGTATAGATAAAGAACAGATAGTGATAAAGAAAAAATGAAAAAAATTGAAGGTAGGATTTTGGAAAATTAAGGGGATGAGGTTATCAGAACTGATGTACGCGGATTATATTGGCAAACTTAGAAGAAACTTTCAGTTTAACCTAAATATTCTGAATCAAGAATTAAAAAATTTAACATGACAATAAATATAAACCAAACTAAAAGTATGACAATAACAAAGCAAAGCAAAAAACATAATATATAGATAAACGAACAAAAGATAGAACAATTAGTATTTGTGAACAATTGTAGAAGAAAATGCGAAAATAGATAAATAAATAAATCAGAGAATTAATAAAACCGGAAAAATATTTGGTGCGGTGCAATCAAGAAGGTGCTCCGCAGGGAACCGTTTTAGCTCCAATTTTATTTATAACTTGACGTTATCTCCTTTGCTTCAATTATATTAGATTGCTCTCCTTAATAAAGGAGCCTTCTGGAGGAGTTTCTTGATATACCGGTTAATAAGCCACTGTGTACTTCGTAAACGGCCGACTTTATTAAAGAAATTACATAATTAGTTAAGGCCTTAACTAATTATGTAATTTGTTTAGTAATTTTGCCCCGAAGAAGGCTAGGCTTAACTAGCCGAAATGTCAGCCTTAACTAATTATGTTTCGGGTTTAAACTAAACCCATTTTCAATCTTCTATAAATAAATTCATTACAGTTGAGACAAATTGCTTAAATATGTAATAAAAGAAGGTACACATTTGTCAGACTCGCCTAAAGGGCACAATGTTTAAAAAAGTTATGATAAATTAGAAATCACATTAAACTTTCAGTACATTATAAAAAGTTAATTAAACACTTAAAGGAAAGGAAAGCCTCAAATTATGCCTGAAGGGCCGATGAAGGAAAGGATGAGATGAATAAAATTATGGAAAACGACGGTGAAAGCAAGTGAGAAAATGGAGTGAAGTGTGAAGGAATGTTTATGCAACGAGACGACAGAGGTTCCACAAACCTGGTGAGAAAATTTGTAATCTCTAAGAATCTTACATACAGAGTGAGCAAATGTAAAAATTAGGAAAATCTCATAAATTTCAAAGGTATTGAGAAGATGTCCTTTATTACATCTGTGTTGGATTTGGAAATTAGTTTTTGGGTCGAAGGAATGGCCACTGGTTAAAATATGTTCAGCGAAATTAGATTTGTTACACTGGTTGTTGCTTTTAATCGCGTTGAAATGTTTGTTGATACGAGTGGAAAACGACCTGCCCGTCTGACCTATGTAAAGGGACGGACAAAATAATTGGTAAATCCCAGAGCAAGTGAGAGGGTTAAGTTTATCTAGATTAAAGATTTTAGGGTGTGTTTATTAGAAAGGGATATTTGGACATTATGTTGTTTAAAGATGCTCTGGATGGCATATGAAATTTTTGGATAAAAAGTCTGTGGCTTATAGATGAGGGGGGTTTTTCAATTTTGGCAGGGGATCGGAACGAAGAATTATCTATGGATCTTTTAACTTTGCAGGCCATTTTCTCAATAAGGTGGATAGGATAATCGTTGTTGAAAGTTATTTGTCTTATAATATTAAATTCATCAATGAAATGGTGATGGGGCATAGGGATGGTAAACAATCTTCAAAGGCTGGGATTTTGTGAGAATGGGGATGTTCCCAGTTGAAAGTGATAATATTGTCAGTAGTAGTTGGTTTTCGATAGATGTCGACTTCGATTTTATTAGGACTTTTGTGTAACATGATGTCCAGAAAAGGGAGGGTGAAGTTCCTTTTTTTTTCCGTGGAGAATTTGATTTTTGGGTGTAGAAGGTTTAGAACTTTGAGGAAGGCGTTGATTTGGGAATCATCAGCAGTATGGATAGAGGAGGATACCTACCCCCAAAAAAAGACATGGTTTTTGAACAGTTTATGTTGGGAAATCGATTGTGACTCTAAGCGGTTCATAAATATTTCGGCTAACAGGGGGGATAGGTTAGAGCCCATGGCTAGGCCTTGTTTTTGGGAATAACATTTATAATTAAATTTGAAAAAGTTTTGGTCGATGCAAATTTTTAACATTGAAATTAAACCGACCAACTGGGTAGGGGACAATTTGGAAGAATTGAGTTGTTAAGCTACGAGCCTAACGCATTAGTCTGTAGGTATGCTGGGGAAAAGATTTGTGACGTCAAATAATGTCATCGAAAAAGTTTGAGGTAATTTGATGGACTTGATTTTTGAGGTGAGTTCTAGTGAGTTTTTCAAAGAAAAAGTGATGTTTTTTATTCTTTTTAACTTGGGATTGTTTGAAATTTTCCCTGAAGGGTCCTGGAAATTTTAGCTTTAACTAAGGCGGATTCCGGAATATCCCATTGAAACTTTGGGTTTCTGAAATGTAAAGTTTGTTTACTGAAGCTTGAAATCAGTACTAAACATAAAATTGTTATAAGTTTTAAAAATCTTGACATACCCAGATTTAAAAAAAAATTTAAATCTAAAATCTGTCTAGTCGAAATAACTTATGGTGACTCGTGCAGCAAAATTTGAAGCTTAGAACTTCTTAAATTTAATTTGGACCCAATAATGAACTGAAAATTGCTATTGGCAGGTTTGTTAATTGAATTTAAACACGAAAGGTGTTTTGTACACTTAAATCTGTTTGTGCTGGAATGACTTAAAATCTTAATTTTAAGTCATCTACGAAGTCTAATATTGACTTGACGGGGTTCTTCATAATTTTCCAAATTGAGTTTTCATATATTAGCATATTCGAATTTTGCATAATATACCATTAGGTAGGTATGACGGGGGAAATAATTACCTAATAAATAGCTAATGGGCAGAATTGTGCCACTTCCCAAATGAGCTGAATTGTGCAATATTCTATTTTCGTTTAAATGTAAATCTTCTAAACAGCATTTTAAAATCCACGGCGTGCTATAAAAATTGAGTGCAGCTCCAATTTTTCTTATTTCAACTATTTTAAGTTCTTCATAGAACCAGTTGCTTAAAATTGTGATTTCTGCAAACTTTATCGATTTCAAAAATACAAACAAAGAAAGCTTCAGTAATAAACGACGGCAGCATATTTAAAACTTCACAATTGTAATAATTTGAAACTTGACGTTCGAATTCTGCAATTACAGCCCGATTTGTATTAGGGTAAGTCCGGGAGAGACCGACCACATTTTGAAAAAAAAATTGTAACTTTTTTGGATTCTGAGATACGGTTTTTTTTTAACTGTTAAAGCATTGCCCAAAGGATTAGGATAGTGGATAAACTATAAGTTGTGCTATAATACGAACATACATTGTTATTTTGAATTAAAAGTGCAAGCATTGCGACTGGTCGATCTCACCCGCATGTCCGGGTTAGACCGACCACCAACTACGGGTGAGACCGACTTCGAAAAATAACAAAACAGAATAGTATAATAATAAAAGTATAATAAAAACGTATAAATAAATTTAATTTTTACCACCTTTCTTTCTCAATTTCCGGCATAAATCGCAAAAATTCTCGAATTTTGAGCATCCATATGAAGCCAACGACTGCAGTTCACACATTTGAACCATTCGTCTTTCTTAGTGGTTTCGCTCTATCCTCGTTTTTTCTTTTGTAAATCGTGGGCATTTTTAATAATCTGTAATAATATTATTTTATAATATTGAGCTTCAAACCGCAGAATATTTCATTATTATTGTTAAGTATAGGTCTATCTCTCCCATATTGATGTGGTCGTACTCTACCAAAGTTACGGGAGAGATCGACCACCTTGTTAATCGGAGATAAAATGGGGAACGCCTACATTTTCGAGGTTAAGTTATACTTCCATGCATATTATATCATCCAGTATTGAAACAGTTTAAATAAACTTACCCGTCTTTAAGATATCACCAACACAATTAACCAGTCAAGAAACTTTCAGGTGTGCACAAATTTTCAAACTTAATTTATAAATGTACGCTGCTATCTCGAGCCGTGTTAAGGTGTTGGTGGCAATATAGTCCTGCGGCTGACTATACTTCTGTATGCAAGCCTGCGTACAGAGAATTTCTCTTCGGATTCATTAAATCTACAGTTTAGGTAGTAAAAAAAACTCGGGTGGATTTTCCTCACCCCCCACGTTTTCCCGGAAATGGCGTCACAAGATGGCGATTTCCGATATACATGAAAAACGTCATACATCGGGATCTATCAAACCGATTTTAATGGCAGTTACGGCATTGGATAGGTAATGAAATTCTGAATAAATTTTATTAGAACATCTTTATTGTATAAGTTAACCGTTTTAAAATTATGTCGGGAAATGTGCTGAAGAGACGTCTGTCTTTGCCACGTTTTCCATTATCATTCATAAACCATTAAGATTAGAGTAATAAACACTAAAACATAATTTGTTCGAATTTTTATTAATTTTCTAACAAGTGTTTTTTCATAATAATACGGAATGTAATTTCCGAAATATGATGAAATATAGAAAATTAGTACTAACCGAACTTGAGCAAAATTATGCTTTTTTTGGCGATAAATTGCTGTGTTTTATTTGATTACTGCTGCTTTTCTCATTTCTTAAAATTATCACACTAAATTATTTATTTCAGTTTAACATAACTTAATTGGGAAATGATGTGTTCAGTATTCAGTAAACATATTGACAATAACAACCATAGTCAGTTTTAAATTATTTTCTATATAACAAAGTGCAAATTCGTGGATATGATGTGAGGACTTGTTCAGTTATGAACTTTCAGACAACTGCATGCTTTTTGACGAAAACGGTCTTCCTATTCTATCTCAAAAGGAGCTGGAAACGTTTCTGCATTCTGATGAATAGCTTTCAAGCTTGATAGCACTACTTGCTGTGTTGTGGACGTTATGGGTTGCTTAAGAAAGCTTCCTTCCAAAGACAAAAAGACCTTGGTTGATGCTTATGAAGGTTATATTTCTGCTATTGCTAGAAATGCTTGAAGAATTGATCATGTCTTTGATTCCTAAGTATGTCTTCTGCAAAAGATTCCACGCGTCTTAATATACAGAGAAGTAGGTACTTCAACTGCACTTCAAAGTATTTCTTCAAATGCCCCTGTACCAGTACAGCTGGACACACTTTGGTCGTGCTCTAGTAACAAAGTACTTCTGCAACAGTTTTGAAAGGAAACATTGCAATCTATAAAGCTTCAGCGACCTTGCGGTACAACTCACATTTTCAATGCGTTTTCTGGACAGTTAATGGGGATATCGTTAAACAGGAATCTACCTACTTTAGTAACAGATGGGTCTGAAACTAAACTTCCACAGCTAAACTGTTTCTCGACTGAAGAGGCAGACTTCCGCATGATGTTTCACGCCAGTCATTCGGTAACAAATCATAGAAACTAGAAGCTTCTCTTTATTTCTTCTTTATGATACAGGTGTAACAGTTTTATTGTTGTATCACTGGAGTAAACTTTGTTGCAGCCTTCCTTCTTCGATCAACGGACTTTTGCAAGAAGGAGCGGGACCGTCGAATAATTCTATTTTTCTTGCATGGACAATGAATCATTCAACTGTTAGAAACGTAGCGTTTGTATTTAAAACAAAAAAAACCTTTTATGTGAAAAATGACATTAACTTTTTATGAAGATTACAAAGCCCAGCAACTTTGTCAAAGGACTGGTGTAGGTGATTCTACAAGAATGGTTCCGTTGCACATTATTACCAATAAAATTGGTTCAGAAATGTGCTCTGTTTTGCCAGCGCCACATGCACTTCCGGGTGAAGACTATACAAACAAATTTGGAACAAAATAAGCATATTTGGCTTGTTCGCCGTCAGTTTTTTTGAAAGACTTTGGAGAGTTTCCTCGTTCGTGGAAAGATATTAGAAGATATTAGAACTAACAGAGCACTATCTTGTTGAAGTGCTTAGAAAGGGATCTAAATGTAAAACAATGAATGAACTTCGTCTATGGCTTTACCATCATGGTACAAATGTCTTGATTGAGGACCTCCCTCCTACAACCGGGTATATTCGTGGACATTTATCGAGGCCTTACTATCACACTTATCTGCAGAAAAATGCTATAGATCAGGGAATATACTGCCTCGACTCTACTCAGTTTGGATTTGAAATCTGTGACGATCTATTAGTAGTTCCTTCCAAGTGCATAGTAACTTAAATGCATCTTGTTTGTGTGGAAAGTGCGGAACCAGTAACTGTCAATGTCGACAGAATAAAATTTCCTGCATACAGTTCTGTGGTTGTGGAGTAGAATGCAAGAATACTTTTTAATCGCCACGACGAGGAATTTGTTATATAGAAAATAATTTAAAACTGATTATGCTTCTTATTGTCAATATGTTTACTGAACACTGAACCGACATTTCCCAATTAAGTTATGTTAAACTGAAATAAATATACAACAATTTATCGCCAAAAAAAGCATAATTTTGCTCAAGTTCGGTTAGTACTAATTTTCTATATTTCATCATATTTCGGAAACTACATTCCGTATTATTATGAAAAAACATTTGTTAGAAAATTTATAAAAATTCGAACAAATTATGTTTTAATGTTTATATTATTACTCTAATCTTAATGGTTTATGAATGATAATGGAAAACGTGGCAAAGACAGACGTCTCTCGAGCATATTTCCCGGCATAATTTTAAAACGGTTAACTTATACAATAAAGATGTTCTGATAAAATTTATTCAGAATTTCATTACCTATCCCATGCCGTAACTCCCGTTAAAATTGGTTTGATAGATCCCGATATATGACGTTTTTCATGTATATCGGAAATCGCCATCTTGTGACGCCATTTCCGGGAAAACGTGGGGGGTGAGGAAAATCCACCCGAGTCTTTTTTACTACCTAAACAGTATATTTAATGAATCCGAAGAGAAATTCTCTGTACGCAGACTTGCATACAGAAGTATAGTCCAGCCGCTGGATTAATAAGCTCTACTAATTCCGTCAACTATGTGACACACACAGGCCTCTATTGCTTTGTTCTTAAGTTATAGGCATTGGTCGGTCTCTCCCGATGGTCGATCTCTCCTAGACTTACCCTATATATCGTAACTTCCAAATTTGTAAAGGGGTTCATTAAACATTTTGCTTTGACGTCCAAAATTTGAATCTAATTAGAATTCTGTAAATTTTTTGATATTTTAGGAATGACGGTAATTGTATTTCCCTTGTAATTAACGACCAAATGGTATTGAAATGAGAACTGTAATATTTTCATCATAAAATTAAAAGCTTCAACCTTATCCTCATGCTTGTGGCACTAAAATTTGATTCAGTCTTTTAAAATGTTTCCCTCATGTCAAGAAAAGACACGAAAAACACTAAAATGTAGTCAATGCTTGTGCAATATAAAGAAAACGCATTGCGTGCACCAAATATTAAACAGGGCACATAAATTGTAGTGAAATTTCATTTTAAAATAAAAATATTTACAATCTCAAAGATGAAGCGTTTTCTTTTATTCCATTTACAGCATTCATTACTAGATAACCAATCATTTCTGGTTAAACCTTTCCACGCTACAAGATATGAATTTCACGTTCGAGTTACACAATTACTACATTGCCGTTGTGAAAACTGGGGAAATGGCAAAAAGGAAATCGAGTTAACTTTCCTTATATAACAGTAAGTTCAGAATCAAATTTCCTAGTTACCTTATCGACGTTATTCAGTTGTATGTTACAATGAAAGCGATAACGTTTACGTCAATCGCAGGCCAAACAAATACAAAATGAGAAAACGTATCGACTACCTTATTCTTTATTAGAAGTTTATATAATTATTATCTGACGGATGAATCAGCGCCTAACTAAGGCCAGGTTATGAGTTTAATTAAAATGCATCCAATAGCCGTCAAAAGAATGACGAGTGCACGCTTTCATCTCGCATGTCAATATACATAATTGTATACTATGTTTACATTTTAAACTATGCATTTATTAACGCGAAACGAAGCGTTAATAACGTGTTTGCTTATTAAAGTTCTGACAGTGATGGCCGTCACTGACATGTGCATAAATTACAATCTTGCGCCTAAAGGATTACAATGAGAGGGTAAAAAAAAAGAACATACGGTCAAGATTTGTCTTTTAGAAAGAGAGTGATTGTAACAAGACGTCGCGGGACCCTTATTTAGCATATTGAATAAACCTCCTATTCATCTTACTCCGTTCCAATTAGCGATCAAGACGTAAAGATCACCATCCTAAATGGCACGGATTTACTTGCAATAACGAGCTGATTAAGATGTATAGCAGTAAACAAGCTCGGGTTCGAATCATAACACTGATTACCGATGCAGAATACAAATCGCAAAACTACGCTTTCAATCTGCTTTGTTGCCATTCATCGATTCTGTTCGGTATCGAAAAAAACCCATTCGCCAAAGCCAATCAAGCTTTTGTCAAATAACTACAACTTCACCCATATTTTTGTTAGATACACCGAAAATGTCAGTCATAAATTTCCGAGTTACAAAAGCGCATATATAATACATGAAAATTTTTCGGAAAAGTATCTTTTGGTAACATTCAAAAATAAAAGAAAGCTCGTTTTATTCCAAAGTTAAAGCTACCAATAAATTTGTGTAAAGTTAGAAACCACGATTTTATCAAAACTTCATCGCGAAAGGATTATCTTACTTTATTAATGTTTTTAATACGAAATATTATCATTTCCGTTTAATGAAAACGAATATTTTCACAATCTCCTTTATTTGTTAGCTTCGAGAAGTTATCTTTGAATTTCCGAAACAGAAAGGGAAGAAAGTTTCGTTAAAGTGAAAAGTTGAAAATAAATTATGTAACTTTTTGTGTTTATCATAAACAAAACTTACTTGCTGCAAGAATTTAGTGAAGGTTTATATTTTTGTAGATCTACGAGTTTCAGTCAGTTTCTAAATTTATGCGGAACACACTAAGGTACAGATTTCGTGCCGTGTATTTTAAATAGAGCATCTAAAAAATTGTTTATACATTAACTAATTGGTATTGTGTCTCTTTTTGTCAAGTTTCTTATTCTTTTTTGCGTAATAAGATACTCTCCACATAGAGAATATGGCGAGTATTTGCATTCACTCCTTCAGAGACAGGTAGACGCGGAACGATCTAACTTGACTTGGCTATTTCCTTTTTATACAGCCATAGGGTTAGCAAAAGTCATATCAATCACGTGATTGGAGTGACTTGTGTCAGAAGATATTTCTTGCCTCAAGTTAATATAAAACGAGTATTCAAGTTGACCTAAATGGATCATGCTCGTTGAGGCAACCCTGGGGCTGACATAAATGTTTTAAAACGAATAGGGTTATTGGGAACTGGGTCAAAGTTTTTTTATAAAACGAATGGTTTGTTATTGACAGAAGTGACTTAAGTCAACCATAAACTCTAAAAAGAAAATAGCTATTATATTCGTAATAGTTGGGATCAAATTAGCTTAAAGGTACTTGATAAAGGTAGATTACACAGTATTTAACTAAAAGTGTCTTAGTTTTATAATTATCATAGTTTATTAAAATGCGCTGTTCTGCATTGGCCGAGTTCAAAAGACATCTGACTCCCCATAAAATACACATACTCGCTTATTTGGATGACATAATTCTACTGTCTTCAACGTTTGAAAGACACCTCGGGGACTTGGAGGTCGTCTTTAAAGCATTACAAGAATTTGGACTTCGTGCAAACCGTACTAAATGTCACTTTTGTTGTAAAGAAGTCAAGTATCTGGGTCATATAATTTCAAAAGATGGAATAAGGCCAAATCCAGAAAAAGTAGCAGCTATACAAAATATGATATCGCCAAAGAATGTCAAACAAGTACTCACCTTCTTACAAACTGGTTCATGGTATCGAAGGTTCATAAAAGGCTTTGCGGCCGTAGCTAGGCCCCTTAGCAAGTTAACTAAAAAAAAACGCTGTTTGGGAGTGGAATGACGAACAACAGGAGGCTTTTGATACGTTAAAAACACTCTTTAACTACCGCTCCTATTCTAAGTCAGGCGGACGATAGTAAACCGTTCATAATAAAAACCGACGCTAGTGCTTACGCCATCGGGGCAGTTCTGGTCCAGGGGGAGGGCGATCATGAGCACGTCGTTGAATATGCCAGCAGACTGCTCACGCCAGCAGAACGAAATTACGCTACCACAGAATGAGAAGCTTTAGCAGTAGTTTGGAGTATTCAAAAGTTCCGAGGGTATATTGAAGGAAGTACGGTAACCATTATCACAGATCACCAACCCCTTAAATTGTTGATGTCTATTAAAACGCCCACAGGAAGCATACGCCATACATCCCATTCGTCGGCGTGGACGTCCCCGCAAAGGGTACGATACAAATAATATGGCTATGATCGAAGCAAAATCATTGCCACTCGAAAATTTAGAAGGTAATATTGTTCATCAAACAGGGCAAGATAAAAAAAACATTGAACGGCACATCGGGACGACAGTTGGTTCAAAGGGGGAGAATTGTAACAAAGTTCATTTACAAGGCACGAGTGGCGCTGCAAGTGATGAGTTTCCCATCTCTAATAATGAAAGTGGTTGGTTTCCCATCTTTAATCATGTGACCCGAATCGTTCCACGTGATAGCCGAACGATCACGATGTCCCATAAAAGGGTATAAAAGAGGCTGCACCGTGAGAGAAAAAAGGAGTATTGGTCTTAGAGTTCAGGCGTCTGGAACTAAGCTACCTATATTTGATTAACCTTTATTATATTATTACATTCAGGCAACTGGGATAATAATAATTTGAGGTTAAAAAAAATATACGTTATAATCGAGTTTGTTAAAATTTGTTCGTTATTAATTATTATTATTGTTGTGTTATTACCGTTAGGTTCTTGGTAAATAAAGATTTGATTTCATAAATACGTGTTGCACTTGCGAGGAGTTAAAAAAAAAACACCTCGTAACATTCTTTAATTTTTAATGTGGCCTAAGTCTACATTGAAAAATTACTATGAACCAAGTATCAATTTCTATTACTTATCACTGCATTGTCGGAAACTACTTGTAACATTTCAATTTTTATGAACTCGCTTTTGTTTTTGATATTGTTGTACTATTTGTATCTAACCTTATTTTTTTTTAATATTTAAAAATATCTATTTTAATAATAATAATAATAATAATAATAATTTATTTATTTACTTGATTCCGATCCGTGCGGTTAGTTAACCAGGCTCAGCCTGAGTATCGATAAGAACCAAAGTACCATAATAATAATAATAATAATAAATTTATTTTCCGTATGGCTTACAGCATGGAAATGGTCGGTACATAATGTACATTCACAAGAACAATACAATCAACAATAATTAAAACGTAGTTTCTTTTTTAGCGCTTTTTTAAATAAAAAGTTGTTACTTATATTTCTAATGCACAGAGGTAAATGATTATACAAATTAAGTGGCAATACGTTAACACTTTTTTGGGTGAGTGCTAGTTTGCATTTAGGTATGACGATGTTTTCCTTGCAACGCAAACTGTAGTGCGTGACGTTTTGCATTTTATCAAAATTATGGATATTCCGTCTTACATACATAATCGCGTTTAAAATATAGATAGACGTAACTGTCAGAATACCCATTTTTTTTTAAAATTCTCTACAATGTGAGTTGGCAGGCTTAAAATACATTGTTCTAATAATTTTCTTCTGCATGACCAATACTTTTTTAACTAAGCTAGAATTTCCCCACACCACAACACCATATGATAATAGAGAATGAACGTAGGCATAATAATATGAAGCCATAGTAGACATATTGACGTACTTTCGTAATCTCCACATAACGAAACAAGATGCAGACAACAAATTATTGATATGGCAATTCCATGAAAGATTACAATCAAGGTAGGTATACTCCTAAAAATTTTACATTTTGTTTTTGTACGAGGTTAAAATTTTTTAATTGCAACGGTAAACGTAGTTGTTTCTTTTGCAGAAAAAAGTATTAACTCAGTTTTCCTCAAATTCAGAACCAGCCCGTTCTCGTTACAATATTGGGACATTTTAACTACGCAAGAATTCCCTTTATTGATTACTTCAGTAATATCAGTTCCTGATATAACAGCCGCTGTATCATCAGCAAATAATACGAGATGCTCGTTATCAAAATGCAGCAAGATATCATTTAAGAATACAATAAACCGAAGGGGGCCCAACGTACTGCCTTGAGGCACTCCAACTGACAACTCAACGGAATCCGAGAACATTTTGATACCATTCCGTTTTTATACAACTTGCTGCGAACGACCGGACAGATACGAAGCTAACCAACTGTTAGCTATTCCTCTCTGATGCCATAATAAGCAAGTTTCTGCAATAGTAAATCATGACATACAGTATCAAATGCTCTGCTAAAGTCAAAGTAAACTCCAGCCACCTTCTGTTTATCATTCAGATTCAGTAAAACATTATGAACAGAGTCAATGATAGCATCCTGCGTTGACACACCATGTCTGAAACCAAATTGTTTATTTATTAAAATATGATATTGATTTAAGAATTTAATCAGCCTTGCATGGAAGGAATTCTCCATAAATTTTGAAAATACTGAGAGGAAGGAGATAGCTCTATAGTTACAAATCATAGAGGTGTCTCCTTTTTTAGGTATGGGAACAATTAAAGCAGTTTTTAAGATATCAGGAAAAATTCCAGTAGAGAATGAATAATTTACTAGATTAGCAAGTATGGGAGAAATATCATCACAGACCAAACCAATCAATGAACATATGGTATCTCATCGCAACCTGCTGAATGTCTGTTCGCAACTTTTTTAATGATGGTTTTGATTTCTTCATTATCTACAGGGGTCAGAAAAATCGTAGGATATGAGTTAATTTTTTTGCAGTCAAAGCTTTTGAGACTGACAATTTGTGAAATCGAGTTATGGAAATATTTGTTGAATGCGTCAGCAGAGTTCTTTAGATTGTTAAAGGAGCTACCCGCACTATCCTGCAACACTTGAGGAACACTAGATTTATTTTTGAAATTCACTTCATCGCGAATAATATTCCAAACACATCTTCATTTGTTAGAGGATTTGAAATATTTCTCGACATTCACATTTCTTTTTGCATCATTAATTGACTGTTTATGTAGTTTTAGTAGAGTGTTGTAACTTTAAATTGAGATAGAAAAATAAACTATTATATGAAAATTAACTTAAAAAATTCCCTCTTTACATTGGTATAAAAATTGGCATAGGGTTCCATTTGAAAATCGAAAGTTTGATGCTTTATCTCAAAAACAGTAAATGGGAAAATATTTTTCCCATTATTTTCAAATTATAAACCAATAATTAAGGTAATTTTATTTGAACAATTTTTTAATATCTCTTTTAATAAAAATGTTTTTCGGTCATATCGGAAAAACTGAACGTCGCATCAAAAATCTGAAAACACAGATGAATTATTCTTGTAAAACTACACTACCTACTTTCCCCATTTAACCGATCTTGTAAGTCTTATTAGTTATTATAAGCGAGATCTCCGTACAAAAAATGAAAAATATTACACCCGCTGTACAATAAAAGTGTTGTATAGTTGAAATAAGATTAACTTACTATTTACTTAACCAGATTAAAATGCCATTTGAGCCAATGCCGAGGGGTAAACCGCTGGGAAGTTTGGTGTACAAAAGTTAGGAAGTAAAGGGAAATATAGGAAGTATCGAAGAAGTATAGGAAGTATTGAGGAAGTATGGGAAGTATCGAGGAAGTATGGGAAATATCGAGGAAGTATCAAGGAAGTATCGAGGAAGTACAGGAAATATCGAGGAAGTATCGAGGAAGTTACGAAAAAATATTAAAGTCACATTAAAGAAACAACATTAAAAGCCACATTAGAATTATTACACTATTTTGTATTGTAAATCATAGATATAAAAAAAGACTTTTTGCTATGCGGACGATATCTGTTTGCGCGCGCATGTTTGTCGCGACCACGTGACGGCATAATAATATAACCTCAAAATTATTATTTAATACGCTCGCAAATACGTCATTGCTGTGCAGAGGAGGATTTGCGAACATGCGCAGGAGGCGCTCGCCTCGGGCCCCGTGATGCGGGGCCCCCAGTACTACTACGGTATATTTTTTTAAAATGTAATTTACAGTATAAATGTGTCTTGGGCCTTATGAATTTATATTTTTACACTCTAATCACTTAATCGGTAATAGAGATTATTAATTAGTGGACAGGAAATCTTAGAGAGTACTATGTTTTTGTCTGTTTTTGGTATAAGACCTATAAAATGATCTCTTCCACATTACTAACCTTATTATTTATACACATTTGAAATGAAAACATGAAAAAAAAGTAATGGGAAATGTAGGAAATACGGGAAGTATGGAGAAAGTACTGGAAGTATGAAGGAAGTACGGGAAGTATCAAAGAAGTACGGATGGAATAGAGGAAGTATAGGAAGAAGGGGAAGTTTATTGTATACTTCCTGAAAGTAAGGAAGTATTATCGATTAGGGAAGTTTAGTGTACACAATTTTGCCAGCGGTTTACCCCTCGCTTTTGAACCTGTCCATAAGTCTCTGAAAGGTTGCTGGTGCATTCCGTAACCCAAAAGGCATCCTACAGAAACGATACATTCCAGAGGGGGTAACAAATGCTGTTTTGTCGCGGTCTTTTTCGTGGACTTTAATTTGCCAATATCCGCATTGCAGGTCAATTGTAGAAATATATCCTGTATGCTTAGCATCGTGCAACAAGTCATCTATCCTAGGTAATGGATAATGATCTGGGCGAGTTATTAAATTTAACTGTCGATAGTCTATACACACGCGGATCTTCCTATCAGGTTTCGGTACCATGATCACAGGTGCACACCACGCACTTTCACATTCCTCTATTACATTTAACTCCTTCATTCTTTTAAGCTCTTCCTCCAATTGTCTCTTCCGAACTGGTGACATCCGGTATGGGGGCACAGAAATTGGCGAGTTATCACCAGTATCTATTTGGTGTTCGGCGTAATAAGATGGTTCCACAGGTGCTGTAAACACCTCTTCATATTGGAATATAAGCTGTTCTAGCAATTTTTTATTATCGGATGTAATCTCGCTACCCTCTTCTTCTCGTAACGTCAATGGTATAACATCCACAATCAAAATTTCCAACTCCATTATGGGTTCAATATCAACTTCCATCTCTTCCCAGAGACGGTGAAACTCGATTTGTTGATATCTTCTTGCCTCTCGACTAGTAGTCGGAGTTTGGTGGTCCAAATCGACGAAATTCAAATGCCATTCTCTAGTGGGTGGCGTTTCCGGTAAACCTGCCCATATCACATTACCTTCCTCGTTAGTCGGTGTTTTCGTTAATGGGATCCACTTATTTTGAGGCGACATTAAACTTTCTTCATCTCGACTTGAAGTGGCAGACAGCGGCGTGAGAAACGTGGGAAGTCGGTGCTCCTCGAGCATCCGATATATTATCTCTTGCGTTTGCATAGCCATCTCTATCTTTCGAGGTGGTGTATCAGGCAACGGCGTGAGTAACGTGGGAAAGTAATGTTCTTCGAGTATTTGGTGCACGGGTCCATCAGTGTTCACTGCCGTTTCTGAGCAGTAAGCGGCGATTGGGACTCCTGCTGATACCTCTTCTTTATCAATGACCGCATTTTGTTCTTTTGACCTGTCATGCGTGTACCAGCATTGTCTAGGTATATCGATGACGATTCCGGCCTCTTTGATGATATCTACTCCCAAGAGTGTCTTTGTAGATGGAGCATTTGGGAAAAAGATCATTGTTATTTGTAATTCCTTTCCATGGATCATTACGGGTACTAGAGCCACTTTTACGATTTGGCGTCTTCGGTTCCCATCAGCCAAAGTGACATCCGTATTTGTATAGGTGAACTGGTGACCGTGCTGTTCTAATAGCAGTTGCAGTTCGTGGCTTCCTACACTGACTCTGGCGCCGGTATCCAAAAAAGCCGTACCATTATGTCCTAGTACATTTATCATAATTGCGGGTCGAGAATGGATTTTAATTTCTGCATTTATAGCGCAGAAACTGATATCTTGGTGTGCTCGAACCTTCGGAGTGTTGTTACAATCATTGCACTCTCTACGCATGACTCCCGGTTTACCGCACCCATAGCACCGTAATCCGGTGTTCGCCACTGTAGTAGACGAAGTTTTGGACAGTAATGTCTGTGCCTTCAATTTCCGACAGACGCTCTCGTCGTGGCCCCGGAAGTTACAAAAACTACATCGCTGCTTCTTAGAATTATTTGCAGTTTCTTTTTTTTTTGTTTTGGGCTCTGAGTCTACCATAGTTAATTCGACTGTTCGGGCTTCATCGAGGAGTTGCTTAAAGGTGACAAACTTTGACCTAGGCACCCGTTTCTTAATTCTGTGGTATAACAATGCGTATACCATATCCAGCTGTGTACTGACGTTATGGTTAGGATTGAACTGTGCCAGTAATCCCCGCTTAAATGCATACAAAACGGTCGGTCAACTGTCCATCCTCTTGTTTGCTACCAAATAATTCCACGTACAGCTGGTCATTGGTTTTCTTGGCTCCGTACGCTCCTCTGAGTTCCTCAATGGCGGCGGGCCATGTTTCTGTGGTAGTTTTTACACCTTGCCACCATGTAGCGGCGAGATCCTCTAATAGTAAAGGAAGGCCCTTAAGCGCGATGGTATCACTTATTTGGGCGCATTCTTTATAGATCTCTATAGTTGCTATGAATGCATTGACATCTTGATCCTTTTTCCCCGCAAAACGAGCTGTGCAACGAGCGAAGTTTCCACCTTCTCTTAGTGTCGGTAACGGATCATTTCTAAATTCACCTCTGATTCCCTGTATCAGCTCGTTGAACTGCTCCTGGCTCATGGTGATTGCATTCATATTCTCTTTTTTAACTTTTTTCCGTGTCTTGGAACCCGTCTTTATGTAATTTTTTAGAACCAGGTTCATATACACGCGCACTAGATTATCTTGATATTCGGCACGAGTAAGTACAACTGTCTTGATATATTTTGGTCGTTTGTTCGGGCCCCACGTTGGGCGCCAATTGTTACGAGGTGTTTTTTTTTTAACTCCTCGCAAGTGCAACACGTATTTATGAAATCAAATCTTTATTTACCAAGAACGTAACGGTAATAACACAACAATAATAATAATTAATAACGAACAAATTTCAACAAACTCGATTATAACGTATATTTTTTTTAACCTCAAATTATTATTATCCCAGTTGCCTGAATGTAATAATATAATAAAGGTTAATCAAATATAGGTAGCAAGGTAGCTTAGTTCCAGACGCCTGAACTCTAAGACCAATACTCGTTTTTTCTCTCACGGTGCAGCCTCTTTTATACACTTTTATGGGACATCGTGATCGTTCGGCTATCACGTGGAACGATTCGGGTCACATGATTAAAGATGGGAAACCAACCACTTTCATTATTAGAGATGGGAAACTCATCACTTGCAGCGCCACTCGTGCCTTGTAAATGAACTTTGTTACAAGAACTATTTAATAAATAACAATAAATAACAGATATTGAAACAAAGAATAAGAAGAAAATATGAAATAACGTTAAATTAGAAATGAACTAATTACATCAAATGTTCGAAAGCCCAGCTCGTTTGTTCACACACAATTGACACCTTCTCTTGATATTATTGATAGACTTTCGTAATGACTGTCTATCAATATTATTATGAAAGAATTGTACAAAAGCTGCCCTTAAGTCGGCTTCCCTATTGTAAGTTTGTGTATAAATTTTATCTTTGGCAAATCCCCACAAGAAATAGTCCAAGGGAGTTAAGTCAGGTGACCTGGGAGGCCACGAAATAGGTCCGTTTCGACCAATTCATTTATTCCAAAAATGTTATTTAAATGCGTTGTTACGATATTAAAGTAATGGGGTGGTGCCCCATCTTGTTGAAACCATTTCAAATTTGCTCGTGTTTGTAAATTTGCTTTGTCTAACATATTTTCAAAATCGTTTTGTAAAAACTCCAAATATATTTGACCAGTCAGGGTTGCTTGAAAGATGTAAGGTCCGAAAATTGTATTGCCAGTTAAACCGCACCACACATTAAATCCGAAATTTACTTGAGGCCTCATTTGTTGTAATTGATAGGGATTTCTATCGGACCAAACGTTTTCATTATGCCGGTTAAACATTCCGCAATTGGTAAAGCGTGTTTCATCACTCCACGTCTCCACAGGACTTGACATTCAAACTGCTGGTTTTGTTCGCATTTGCAGAAAGCCAATCTTCTTTCTTCATCACCATTATGAATTGTTTGGCTTACTGATAATTTATACGGGTGAAATTTGTTTTTTGAGAACACGCATAACGGTTTGGTGTGAAGTACCAGGTTCGAGGGCAGTTTGTCTGGTGGATGTAGGTGGATTTTGGGTGATGTACGCCAGTACGTCCTCGTTAATCGATGTTGAAGTTTTTGAAGGCTTATTGAACGAGCCATATTACAACAAATTGTTGTACAAGTTTTTATAAGTAGACACACTTGGTTGTCGCCTATCGAAATATAAATTAAAATATTCTTCAGCAGCTCTCAATGCTATTTTTATTGCATTTTATGTAACAGGTAACCGCGTCGAGTTTTGCTTGATTAGAATAATTCATTTTCGAAGATTTCCCCTTGAACACAAAATTGAATCGTATCTAATAGTTATGAAAAACTTACAATTGGCACACAAGTAGCATTTGTTTTCATTATTATTTGGAAAAAGTATCTAGATTATTTCAGAAATAGGTATGTACTTTAATATTTCTAACTTTATTTTTTTACAACTTTAAATTGAGATAGAAAAATTAACTTTTGTATGAAAATTAACTTAAAAAATTTCCTCATTTCATTGGTATAAAAATTGGCATAGGGTTCCACTTGTAAATCGAAACAAAAAAAGAAACAGTACCTAAATGGGAAAATATTTTTCCCGTTATTTTGAAATTATAAACCAAAAATTAAGGTAATTTTGTTTGAACAATTTTTTATTATTTCTTTTAATAAAAAAGTTACGGCAATTTAAAAATTTTTCAATTGTTTGGTTTTTCGGCCATATTGGAAAAAATGAACGTCGCATCAAAAATCTGAAAACACAGATGAATTATTCTTGTAAAACTGCCCTACTTTTCCCCATTTAAACGATCTTGTAATTCTTATAATAAGCGAGGTCCCCATACAAAAAATGAAAAATACACCCTGTATAAGGAATGTGCTGCATGCTCTCAAAATATAGCTCCTTTTGGCGATCCCCACTGCCAACTGTTACATTAACAGCACGTTAAAAAGAAGATAACAAGACTTATTACGGTCGGAGAACGCAATTCTCTGAGAATGTTGCGAGAAGGCATCATCCAAGAGTTAGTTGAGAATGAAGCTAATGAAAAGATGCAAAAGGAAAATAACATTAGACTTATGAATGATGGTATGAAATTAATAGTAAAACATCAGATTTTAAATGTCATATTTATTGCCTTAAAGCCGTTTTCCACGCCAGATGTAAATTATACAAGTTGAAGAGTACAATTAGAGAAGAAAACTAAGGCAAGTTTATAAAAATTAACTAGATTGTGGGCAGCAGTTACAATTGTGACTCCCGCAATTCTAACAATTTTAGAACCTATTTTGAGCCCTATCCACGCTCAATTTAAAATGAATTTATCAAAAGCTTAATGTTCTAGGTTATGTAACAGTAAAGTTGAACTAGGAACAATTTAAAAATTTCCGTGAGAAAGAGAGGTTTATTAAAAACTCCAGCCTTGAGTATTATAAAGATATGACATGACAGTTATTTGAGGATCATGGTTTGAACAAAAATTACTGTCGACAGCGCCATTTGTCACTCTCGTTTACAAAAGAAGATTCCGAACTACTCGTGAAGTCAACAGTTGATGACTTAGTAAAAGATTTCTGCCTTGAAATACTGAGATTACCACCGTATTATTGAGTCTTCAACTCAATTGAGTTAATTTAATTCAATTTATGATGCTAGCATAAAAAAAATATAAATATGTAGATGCTATAATGACCATTAGGTACATTTTTTGCTGTAAGGGTGTACTTCTGTACATTTATAGAACAAAAGAAAAACTCTCTCAACCTCCCTTTACCAATATGTTTATAAAAAATTTGGATGATGCGATGGACGTGATTAAATTTGAGGAAAAATTAACATTACGACATATTTCGAAACTATTTACTTGAATCACCTATTTACTTGAAAATGAAACCAGCTTAGGTTTCGAAACATGTAATGTTAATTTTTCTTCGAAGTTTTCTTCCTTATTACGATAGGGTTGTAAATATTTTCTTAGTAATAATAACAAAGTTAATCATCATACAGAAAAATGGACTTACCTTGTGCTATCGTAGTCTTTCTTTGAATCTGAAATTAAAAAAAGTTAATATAACTGTCAATGTTAATTTAATACTTTTGAAGAATAATCGTTCAAACTGTAATGGTTCTAAGGAAAGATAGAGTACTTACCCTGATAGCAGTGTGTTTGACTAGCCCTGGTAACCATTATCCAACACAAAACTTTTCAAATTAAAGAACCGAATGCATTTTTTACACTTTCACTCTTATTAACTGCGACACGGACGCGGTCATTTAAAGAACTGGAGTTGGTAAAAGATTAAATGCGATTTGAAATAAACATGTGAAAATCTCTGGACAATCAGGTTATCCGTCTTTCTAACGTTAGTCATTTATTATAATCATGTTCGACTTGGTAAGATGGACTTTATCAATTTTTCTATACGACCCTTAAGAAAAAAAAGTCTTTTAATAACTATAAACATGTTTTTTAAACAGTATTTTCTGATAAAAATTTAAGAATTTTGAGTTTTGTTAACTTTTACTGATTTTCAGAACCATCTCCATTTCGTTCTCTCTATGATCATCTTCATACATAATCCTTTTTCATAGAAAACTTGGAACTGTTCGTTTACTTGTGAACTTTTATCGTTATTATAGTCCAAAATTGCTAGCCCATCTCTGTAAGGTAGAAACACTGGTCGTGATTTGCCTCTAGCGCATATGTAAGCCCATTTCCCCAAATACCTTATAGTATTTCTTCAAAATAATTACAGAAATAAGACATTTGGATGAATTGGATTGAGTCATATTGACTTTCTTTTCACTACACTTTACGTTATACATAAAATTTGCTGATTTGTGTCACTAATTCTGATTCATGCTCCCCAATAATATTTTGTGTAGGTTCAATGACAATGGTAGGTACAATATTGCAAAAGAAAATATTAGTAATCAGTAAAATCATTGAACACTGAACTTTTAAAGTAAATCAATAAAAAGCATTTCGTAGATCCGTTGTCTCGTAAGGGCATTCATTAAAGAAAAATAGTGGTTTACTGCAATAAAATTCGAACCCATCATCGCAAATATTGGAATGCCTTTCGTGTATGTCGTTTTTCCGTTACCTTTCTAAAGTCCGAAATTTAATTATTTGCGGAAGTACATAAGTAGAAAAAGGTTTTTCTAACGAAATGTATTGTCGGCAGTAAGGAGGGCAAACTTAATGATAATGAGCATTCCAAGGTTTAAACGAACATAAATTATCTCTAAGCGTTATATGCTTCTTTGCGAAACTTTATTAGATGGATAAGCCTATTACCGGTAGCTAGATTAATTCTAACAAATGACTAGTCAAAAGAAAATAAGCTATAAAAGCATTGATATAGAGTGTGTAATAATGATGAAGTTTAATGTTTAATTTAATTACAAACGACGACTGGAAGCAGTTTATAATTAAATTTGAAAGAGCTGTTATGTTTAACTTTACAATTTCTTTTCATTTTAAAATTGTAACGACCGCGTAAACTTTATTATTGCTGAATGTTTTTGTGTGCGGATAAAACAGAAAAACTCGTTCCTTGGATTTTTCATATTGCTGCTAGTTTTGAAATGACCTAATTTCCAACTGAGCATTTGTTGTACTTATAAAGAATACCTACGAACTTCTCTACTAATATAAAGGTGAATGTTCAAAGTGTAGCCCCCCCCCCCCGCGATATTTGTTTTCTGAAGAGGAATTTACCTTTAGATGCTTAAAGTATAAACATGTGTTTATTTTACTTTTAGTAGTACTTACTCTAAGTTAATTGGTAACATTATCTCTTCTGTCTTATTTTGATTTAGGAAACGGATTTCTACTAAATATTTAGTGAAGTTTAGATTGAAATTGAGTAGGCGTTTCAATCACCAAGTAGTCATTATAAATTAAAAATATAAGGTTACCAGTTACATTAAGTTACGACATGTTTCGACGCATAGTCACCTTCAGGCTATAATATAATATGTGAGCAGTAAAACTAAATTAGAGTAACATACTTACTTAAAATGGTTTAAATTGTAGTGAGGTGAATGGGATGTGGGCGAATGAGAATAAAATTAAATTGACGAAATACAATTCACCGTCATCACTAAAACAGACATCATAATCGTTGAAATTAATTAAATTAAACAAAGGACCGACGACCTCTCCAGAGGATAAGCCGACGTCCAAGAAAAACAGACCGTAAATTCAACACCGGTCACCAATATTGAAAGAAGACAAATCAAAATGGCCATAATTGACATGACAAGGTAAAGGTGCGCGAAAAGAGAACCTGTAACTAACTGTAAATATACAGGGCAAGGCGAAATAAAAGGGGGGTTTAAGAACTAAATGTAAGTAAATTACTGTTAATATTGAGCGTCTCATTTAAAGAAAGCGACGGGTTGTGGTTATAAAATAATTGACCATTTCTTTAGATTCGAACAAGTTGAGTTTAACCCCTTTGTCACAAACGTGCAAAATTTCGTAATTAGTGTTAGGATCGAAGGAATGGCCGCGGTCCAGTATATGATTCGCAAGGAAAGATTTAGTGTAAATGTTATCATTCTTAATGCATAGGAAGTTTTGTTTAAATCTGATTTTAAATTTCCTACCGGTTTGTCCAATATAGACAGCACCGCAAGTACCACAAGATAGCTTGTAGACCCCCAATTTCTCGAGGATATCAATGCTGTCTTTGGTATGAACTAAGGACTTCTTAAAATTATATAGAGGAGAACGAAACATTAATGCCAAATTGTTTGAATAGTATTTTGGAAATGGGGCCAATGAGAGGAAATTATTTTGGGGGTCTCCGTAGAGGGAATGTAGAGTAGTGCGACGTTTTATGTTTGATTTCCGTAAATAGTGTTGAAAGTTGAAACAATTTTTGGATAAGGGCAATAGGATAACCATTACGGGAGGCGATCTATGAGACAAGGGATGGTAAGAATAATGGGACAACATGATCCGTTGTGGTAGGTTTTCTGAAAATATTAAGATCTAAGTGGTTATTGGATCAATTAATTTTAAGATCAAGAAAATTGATGACTCTATTGATCTCCCTTTCAAGAGTAAATTTAATGTGAGGATATAAACTGTTGAGATATAGGAAACAAGGGTCAATCTCAATCTCACTGCCCTTGAAAATGACAAAAATATCGTCCACGTAGTGTTTATAAAATGAAAAACGATCCAACATCCAATTATTGTTAATCAGATTGTTGATTTCAAAGGAGGTTAGAAATAATTAAGCCAACAATGGAGACATGTTACTACCCATGGGAAGACCAAAGGGTTGTGAATATGTGGAATTGTTGAATTTAAAAAAGTGTTGTTTATAAACCAATTTAAGACTATCGCTAAGGAAGGTACATACACTATCAGGGACGTTAGAAGCTGAGAGGTAATTATTAAACTATCTCTAGACATTCATTAAAAAGGTACACTCGGGAACAAATTCACGATGTCAAACGAAATTAACTGATGATCATCACTGACTTTAAATTTGGAAAGTTGTTTAGAAAGTTCTGATGAATTTTTGATGGAATTGGGGAATTGAAAATTCAGCCTGGTTCTCAGGCTGTGGTTTAACCAATCAAAAAGTCCAGAAACAGGGGTGTTGATGAAGGACACTATGGGATGCATGGGGATATCTACTTTATGTATTTTGGGGAGTGCATAAAGGAGGGGGAACGAAGGATTCATTAAAATAAGTTTGTAGTGGTTGACTTCAAATTGAGACTTTAAAATGTCACGGTTTTCAGTGATGAAGCCTTTGACTGATTTTACAAATTAATTAAAATTAAAATTAACATTTGCAATCTGGAACCCACCGGCATCGAGAAATTCTTCAACTTTTTTGACGTATTTCTCTTTTTCTATTATAACTATGGCATTCCCCTTGGCCGCTTTTGTGACAGCGAGGTCCATACCTCCTGAGCTTGGCTGATAAACCCTTAAGGAACTTATTATTGAAATTACCCTGAGGAATCTTCAGTTTGTTTAATTTATCCGAGCAGAGGGCTCCGAAATTTTGAATATTATGTAAGTATATCAGAATTGCGGTGTTTCAACTGCAAACTGATCCAAAAGGGAGTTTTCAAGGTTATGAGGGTTATGTTTCAGACCCATGCTCAAGAGACCCAACTCATCATCCCTAAATTGGGTTTGGCTTAAGTAGTCCTATTGTGAAAAGTGAAATTACTGTGATTAATGGTGTGCTTGTTGTAAGAATTATTGTTGAATGAAGTTTCTTTGTTCGATAAGCGACTGATTTTATGTTTAAGTTTAGCAAAAAGTTTTGAACCAAATGTTTCAACGGTGTCTTTAACCGATGATAACAAAAATTATCTACAATTTAAACTATTTCAAGTAAGTATGTTACTCTAATTTACTCGTAGTCCTGACCTATTATATTATAGCCTGAAGATGACTATGTGTCGAAACATGTCGTAACTTATGTAATTTATCGCTCGTTTTTTATATTATCTGTAGCTTCGTCTAGTTAGTATCTTATTTTCACCGTGGTCTCCCGTTTTGGAAGAGCTTGAACCTGGGAAGAAAAACTTTTATTAATCGCACGTATAGCAGCTTCATCATCAATCTGAAATTTCTTTCTATCTAATTAGTACCTGTTCAGAGTGTCTATCAAAAGAATGGCCAAGGTGATGACCGCTGGTCAATGTTGACTCAATCTCTCGAGTTGATAAAAATGTGTCACAGCATTCGTTCTCTCCTTTTTCATTCGGTTTTTCTTTTACCATCTGTTGATGTGATTTTGACGTTCATAGAAACGCACTGAATTTATTATTTGTACAAATATTTGTAAATAATCACAAAAATATTACTGTCACAACTTCTAATTATCTTTTCTCGTTCTTTTGAATTATAACCGCGACATCATAAATTCATAAGAAATCCAGGAAGTAACTAATTCCACAAAATGGCAATAGTAACTTTAAATCTTCTTAGTTTATATGATACGGAAATGGCGAAACGCTATCATAATAGAAGAAAATAATGACATTAATAAATAATGAATTTTCAGTACGATGCAGGTCCAGCCAGTTACGATATAACGGAACCGTTCAAGAAAAATACCAACCGGAAGTCCCACAATACCGGAAAGGTGCCATTCCTGTCTAGCGAACTCCGATCTACGAAATTGAAGTCAAAAACTCCCGGTATGCATTATTTATTTACTACTATCCATTAATCTTGCTTTTCTCTAAAAAAGTATACGTAAATAAAATTGGATGCTGACGTCATCCCTATAAAATTGCTTTTGAAACCTTAAAGTTGTAATTGCCAAAGGGTTTTCCAAGCCCGTCATTAATTCATTTATTGATCAGTTCAGTAGGGTATAAAATTTCCATTTTGGTTTTTAAAGGTCCCTCTGAGTATTCAACTGGAGGGATTCTAGGAATGAAGGGATTAAGTTTTGGCCATGCTTTAAGGTTTAAGGATAAATGCGACGACCTGCCTGGACCTGGACAGTACACGGTAAACATTTTAATTACCTTAAGCAAATATACCTGTATGTATTTAGAAAGTAATTTCTACTTAATGCGACAATAATTTGTTTTCCTCGGTAAATTTAACTCGCTTATGTAACATATCGTCGTTACGGTAATCGTGATACGATTTGATTAGCGGTGCTAAATCAGAAATGCAACTAGATTTATCGACCGGAAGTGTGCTTTACGATGGTTGAACCGAGGTACTCCTAAGTTAATTTTCAAAGCTAATAAAGTCAGACAATGTTATTCTTGAGGCTTTTCGTTGTAAACCCTTACTAAATGTACTTAAAAGCCGATTCAATTGAAATTTAGCGAATTTTCACTTTATAACTATGAAGATGAAGAAAATACATGTAAATCAAAATTGTCGATTTCTTCGTGTTGCATATGAAATATATTGATAATTTACTCATAGAAGTAAACTGCTTATGTCACTATGTCATATTTTATTCAAACAGTTCATATAGGTACTTATAAGAGCATAATGTAATCGTGATAGAAGGTAAGAAACATCATCAAGGGGAAAGAGTAATAAATTAATGAGTCTCCGTCTTGAAAACTACTGACGTAAACTGAAAACCTGGAAGAATAAGAACTTTATAAGGGCGCGTCACGCATTATGAACTTCAGATTACGGGATGCTTCTACCATCTCCTTATCATAGTGACATAACAAAATTGTTTCAGTTTTTGATAAGGTTTTACATTTTTTGCCCAGGAGCGTTTTTAAATAAAAATAATATCGATTTTACCAAGAATAAGAAAATCAAACAATAAATGATCTAGACATTGATTATAACAGTTTTTCTTCGTGCCTTCTTTCCCTTGTACTTTGCTAAGGAAGGTATTGTATTCCCTGGAGTCTCCCCTGTTGCGCACAGTTTGCCGCGATGTGATCAGTTGAAGACCACACTCTCAATTTTGTCGACCCTTTGGCTTTAATACGTCATTCCCTTAGATCCTCTGAGGTTCCAATAGGGCATTCTCGAAGCTCTAGATATTTTAGTAGTTGTTTCGTGTTACTGTATGTATCATGGTATCACCGTTTCACATGGTTTATTTTCTCACACTATATTGCGTAATCTAACTAGAACCGCAACCTTTCTGTTAATGGTCACTCCGTGTCTTGCGCTTTGACCATATAGGTTCAAAGAAGATCCTTCCTTTCCACATATCCGCTTCCTCCTCCGTCTATTATAAGCTCCACTATCACAAACTCTCTACAACGAAAAACTCACAGTGACATTTATTTAACACATTAGGCTCCGCGTGCCTTATATCATCAGCCTTGAGACGGGGCGTCATAAATGCATGTTTATCCAGCACTAAATACATCTCATTACTTCCCTAAAAAAAGCATGGAATGTAGTATAATATTTCTGGAAAGCTGAACATTGTCATTTTTTGCATAGTGACCCAATGCCTCTTTATTTTTCCCATCGCATACATATAGGAATCAATTTTTATTGCAATGTTAATTAGAAACTAGAGGAGAATTAATACAAGTACTAACTGCTCTCTACCTGAACCATCATGAGGAAATCCAGTACTCACAAAGGGGGGTAGAATAGATTGGGGAAGGTTGTGTGTTTTATTCCCACTCTACTTGAATACTGTTTTATGAGTAAGGCCCGGATTTATATTTTTTTAAAAACCTGTAATATTTAAATATATATTTTATAAAAAATGGCAAATATTTTCATAAAAACCTGTAATATTTTTTAAATATTTCAAACTGAAACCAAGAAGTTAAACACATTTATTCATCAAATCATCATATTCATAATCAATTAATCATTAAGTTATTTATTACAAGAGGAAGAACCTAACCCTTAGCAAGTATAACAGGTATCCATCCTAATCCTTACATTGTTTACTGAACAAACAACTGACCATTTATTTTAAATCCTCCTTTACAGGTGGTATTTTAAAAATACGTATCTATAAATTATGAGTCAGAGAGAAATTCATCAAACATTTTCTGTAACGTTCAATACACGTATCTAACAAAATAAACGTGACACGTTCTCACCACTAATTGGGATAACCGGGCTCTACCAATGCACCTTGTTTTCATGGTTGTAATTCTTACAACCGTTCACAATACAATAGGGCATTTGAAAATCGGCAAAATATTTTAAGAAAAATATGAGAAGTGCGAAATATTTTTTTTACTTTCCAATATTTATTAAAATATTTGTGTATTTTTTTGTACTTAAATATTTTTTAAAATATTTCGATATTTAAAAAAATATAAATCTGAGCCCTATTTATGAGTAACTTGTTCATATACCAAAAAGAATTCATAGCCGATAGAAGCATATATATAAGCATTTTTCAACAGCTCTATAACATATAAATGTGTTTTACAAGATACTCGAGCATATCATGAGAAATACACCACTTTATGGAACTATAAAAACATCGAAAAAGAACTGAAACCGACGAATAAAAAGTTGCAAGTTTCAGAACCGACTTATGTAGGTTATTCCACATTGGCTAACAAAAATGAAGAACTTCTTAAAGCTGTGATTATGAAAGATTACTGTATTCCAAAACATGGAAGAAATTTCTTGATTGAGAGGTAAGACCAAGGTTAGGGGGGAGGGTACCTTAATCAGATTGAGAAATGGCATGGAAACAAAGGATACAGCACGATTATTTTGTAATGTGACCATCTTTAACAATTTTAGGCTATTATTAAATGCAGGAATAAGGAATGGTAGCCTAACTTAATCAATATCAACGCATTACTACTGCAGATGACATGAATCTAATAACGCTAGAACGTAAATGGATTTAAAAGAAAGAAAAGTTTACAAGAAGATAAAACAACGAAACTAGTAAGTTTGGGATGAGGATCATTTCACAAAAACCCAACTGGACATTAATGAAAAATCAAGTTAAGCAAATAATCAGAAAGCGGAAAGTAGTCAATAGAGCTTTTTTTCATTGGGGGAAAAACAAGAAACAAACACAATTAGCAGAAATATGGAAGCTTTCAAAATTCGAGCTTACAGTCAAGTTAAGAATATGTAAAACAGTGGAAAAAATACGCACTTTAAGGAAAGCAAGCGAACAAAGGAAGATCAAGGAAGCGTTGGTTATAAGAAGGCTTAGAAGGGTACGAAAGAGAGATCCCATGTAAAGAAGAAAAGAAAGTTTTGTTGAAAATGCTCATGCATTGAAATGCCTATTTCTAAATATGTAATTTTTTTCCTACACATTTAAAAAATTCTGGCAAGTTGTCACGAGACTTCCCTCGTATTAACACCTTTTTCAAAAAATAAATACGTACTACTGAATTCAGAAAAAAATACTCTTAAACTACATAAAAAAACTGCACTTTTATCTTCTCTCTCTCTCTCTCTGTTTTACTTCCCGAGTACGAAGTAAAAGGGAAGTATTGAATTAGTGTTCCAAAAAAAAAAATATGACCTATGCAAATTTTTACATATCTTTGCGTTTCCGCATACGTAGATTCAAAATATGAAAAAAAAAATTTTCCGTCTGTCGTCTGTAGTCTAGTCTGTAGTCTGTACGTACACATTCCTTGCAACGCTCTAAACTCAGAAACTATTAAAGTTATCGAAATGCGGTTTTCGCTAATGGATTACATTCGGGCCAAGGACAAAAATGCTGACATTACCTTTGATGACGTCACTTCTGGTATAAGCTAAAATGGCGGCACTCGTTTTTTACTTCCCGAGTACGAAGTAAAAGGGAAGTATTGTATTAGTTTTCCAAAAAAAAAATTTGACCTATGGAAATTTTTACATATCTTTGCGTTTCCGAATACGTAGATTCAAAATATGCAAAAAAAAAATTTCCGTCTGTCGTCTGTAGTCTGTAGTCTGTAGTCTGTAGTCTGTACGTACACATTCCTTGCAACGCTCTAAACTCAGAAACTATTAAAGTTATCGAAATGCGGTTTTCGCCAATCGATTACATTCGGGCCAAGGACGAAAATGCTGTTATTACCTTTGATGACGTCACTTCCGGTATAAGTTAAAATGGCGGCACTCATTTTTTTTATAAGATAAAGTTGCAGTTTTTTTTATGTAGTTTAAAAGAGAATTTTTTTTTGAATTCAGCAATATATATTGTGCTATACTTATTTTTTGAAAAAAGTGTTAAAAAAATAATTATTAAAAAATGACTGCAACGCTCGATAGTCAGAAACTATTAAAGTTATCGAAATGCGGTTTTCGCTAATGAATTAAATTTGGGCCAAGGACGAAAATGCTGATATTACCTTTGATGACGTCACTTCCGGTGTAAGCTAAAATGGCGGCACTCATTTTTTTTATAAGATAAAGTTGCAGTTTTTTTATGTAGTTTAAAAGACAATTTTTTTCTGAATTCAGCAATATATATTGTGCTTACTTATTTTTTGAAAAAAGTGTTAAAAAAAATAATTATTAAAAATCGACTGCAACGCTCGATACTCAGAAACTATTAAAGTTATCGAAATGCGGTTTTCGCTAATGAATTACATTTGGGCCAAGGACGAAAATGCTGATATTACCTTTGATGACGTCACTTCCGGTGTAAGCTAAAATGGCGGCACTCATTTTTTATAAGATAAAATTGCAGTTTTTTATGCAGTTTAAGAGTATTTTTTTCTGAATTCAGTAGTATTTATTTTTTGAAAAAAGTGTTAATACGAGGGAAGTCTCGTGGCAACTTGCCAGAATTTTTTATAAGATAAAGTTGCAGTTTTTTTATGTAGTCTAAAACAGTGTTTTTTTCTGAATTCAGCAATATATATTGTGCTATACTTATTTTTTGAAAAAAGTGTTAAAAAAAATAATTATTAAAAAATGACTGCAACGCTCGATACTCAGAAACTATTAAAGTTGTCGAAATGCGGTTTTCGCTAATGAATTACATTTGGGCCAAGGACGAATATGCTGATATTACCTTTGATGACGTCACTTCCGGTGTAAGCTAAAATGGCGGCACTAATTTTTTTTATAAGATAAAGTTGCAGTTTTTTTATGTAGTTTAAAAGAGTATTTTTTTCTGAATTCAGCAATATATATTGTGCTTAGTTATTTTTTGAAAAAAGTGTTAAAAAAAATAATTATTAAAAATCTACTGCAACGCTCGATACTCAGAAACTATTAAAGTTATCGAAATGCGGTTTTCGCTAATGAATTACATTTGGGCCAAGAACGAAAATGCTGATATTACCTTTGATTACGTCACTTCCGGTGTAAGCTAAAATGGCGGCACTCATTTTTCTATAAGATAAAATTGCAGTTTTTTATGTAGTTTAAGAGTATTTTATTTTTTGAAAAAAGTGTTAATACGAGGGAAGTCTCGTGGCAATTTGCCAGAATTTTTTATTTTATTGATGTGGTGGTAAAGTAACGTGGAGCATTGTGGCCCTTCGGACGATGTGAAATCGATTTTTGGCCCTTGCACTAAAAAGGTTGAAGACCCCTGATCTAAGTCAACGCTCCCCGCTTTTAAAGAATTCAAATCAAAAAGAAGTAGAATCAATAATCCGAAGGATTACTATTTTGAAAATCTCGAGGGCCTCTTGCTATGTATCATTGCTAATATTAGAAAGCTAATAAGGGAATTCGTGTACCTATAGTAAAATTTTGAAATAAGGAATCATAACATAAGTTGTGCGTGTGTTTACCATGCCAGATTGTAAGGATTATACGGGTCTGATCTATTCGCAATGCTCTTCTATCGAGCCATTGCTTACTGTAAACTATTCTTCAAATAAACTTGAAACTCCGTATTACATTCAAGCTTCGGAACGTTTTATTAAGCTTAAAAAGCAGTATGTAGCATTATAGGTTAGGGATGGTTTTATTGGACACAACGTCCACCACCTTTAAAACCGCCATCATGAAGAGGCATTTACGGTAATTGAAGCGCTCCATAGCGCTATCATTTTGTGAACCGGGAAATTTAGTAAATCCATTCATAACATAACCTATCAATTTCTGTTTAGAGAATCAAAATGAGCGACGATACGTTAACGCCAGTCGTTGACGAAAATAATAGCTACATTTTAAACGATGACGGTCATATTTTAGTTTATAGTGCAATAGGTAATTATGTTTTTTTATTTATAAGATTTGCCCATAAACGATTTACCTTTCATTTTTCCAAAAATTAGATAAAATTACATTTTATGCAAAACCCATAGATGTGGAGGACAAATCAACCGTTCAATCGCAAACAGGCAGTAAGTAAAGTTAAAGGAAAGCTTAGATTGATAATAATTAATTGCTTCATCCGACTTATAGGTGTTGGCGAGACAAATGATTGTGGGACGAAATGGTCGCATGAAGGAATATTATTGTTACTAACCTTATATGAGGATAATCTACATTCATTTCGGTCGGCAAAAAAAAGCAACAAATCAGTTTGGAAAATTGTGTGCAATGGAATGACTGACAAAGGTTACGACTTTAATGGAGATCAGTGTGATATTAAGTTTCGTAACCTTAAGAAGACGTACAAACGGATAGTTGACAATAATAAAGGCACTGGGAGAGGTGCTATATCTTGGCCATATTTCGACATATTTGATAAAATATTTGGAAAAGCACCAGACGTTGTACCTCTTTCTACAGCAAGTAGTATTGGTGGATATTCCCCAAAAGCTTCTACATCAAGTAGAGCATCCTCCTCTGCTTCAATTATCAGTATAGAATCTCCGTGTACTTCAAATTCACCAGCACAGGTAATTGATGCACTCCCAAAAAGTGATTTTTTGTCATGTTTCAGTTATAGATTGATGGAGATTCAGATAAGGAATGTACCCCTATACCGTCACAACGCCAAAACAGAAAAAGATGTTTAAAGCAAAATGAGCCCCCCTGGTTTAAGACACTGCAAGAACAGGCTGCTGCCAGACACGTAGAAAAAATGAAAGTGTTACATGACATACTAAATTTATTGAAACAATAATATTTATAGTTATATGTATAAATTACATTTCATTTATCCTGCAAAAAGCTGATCTGCAATGCTATTTCTTTTTATTGTTCCCCTTACATCCTTCTCATAAACACAATTTTGACCATTACTGTTATGGTCTTCTTCATCGTTAACTTCTATATTATCACTTTTCTCTATGCAAATATTATGTAAAACACAACAAGCAATAATTACGTTGGAGATAAATTGTGTGTTGTAAATGTTTCAATATACGAAATCGACCCTTCAGTAAACCAAAACACTGTTCGATAGCCACTCTTGTTGAAGACAATTTGTAATTAAACTGTTTCTGTTTCTGCGTTAAATGACCATTGTCTCTGTAGGGTGTTATAACATACTTTGTACACTTATATGCAGAGTCTCCCAGGATGTGGCAGTCATTGGTAAGGAACACTTCATGTGGCATGTTTTGTATTTTTTCCCCTAATGGCGAATTATTAAACACTCTTGCATCATGCACACTTCCTGGATATTCTACAATAAATTCAGATGGGTCTAGGACAAGTCAGCGCCGCCAACTCATCGCGGCCGATTCATCGCGGCCATCTCATCGCCGAGCCATCTCATCGCCGGCCAACTCATCGCCGGCCAACTCATCGCCGACCCATCTCTTTAAAATTAAAAATTGTTAGTAGTGGAACAACATAGCATACAAAAAGCCGCGTAGTGGCAATCTATGTTTAAGTTTAGCATTTTTTTTACTTCCAAATTTTGTTTAGTGTTGCCATTTTGTACCAATTTAAAAAATATATACTAAACCTGCAAATAACCTAGGCGCTTTAATGGCAATCTACGTTTAAGTTTAGCATTACTTTTATTTCCAAACTTTTTATATAATATGAATGTTAATATCACGCAAGTATTATTCACTGTCTATTAACGCTATCATTATCGATTTAAAGCTCTGTAAAGCTGATTATCAATTGATTAAGATTTAAGGGAATGTTAATGTCATATGTTAATGTAATATCTTGATGATCGGTATTGGTATTTATACAAACAAGTAAAAGAGGATAGGTAAGAATGTGCTGAATTTATCGAAAATAATATCGGCGATGAGTTGGCCGGCGCTGAGATGGCTCGGCGATGAGATGGCTCGGCGATGAGATGGCCGCGATGAATCGGCCGCGATGAGTCGGCGGCGCTGACTTGTCCCATTCCGATTCAGATAGTGTAAAGAAATAATTATGTTACATTGTGTTTGTGTACCTGCAAAGACATCCAAAAATTTATAATTTGCATCACTTACACCTTGTAAAATAATTGAATGGTATTGGTGCCTGTTGCAGTAAGAAGCTTGGTCTGTTCGAGGGGCTGTTATTGGAATGTGTGTTCAATCAATGGCCCCTTGAACACCTGGAAATCCCTATCGCACTTTGAATTTTTCTATAACTGACCTAGCTTCTTGACCAGTGGGCCAATAAATATAATTTTTAGCCAATTTTACCAAAACTCTGCAGACCTTTTGTACATATACCCAAGCTGTTGACTTGCTAATGTCAAATTTCTCTGCTACAGTTCTATAAAGTACTCAGTACATTGGAATAATTACATTTTGTAAATCTCACCTATAAACTTCTTGGTTTGCCAACATGCTTATTGCTACCATCAGTTGTATTTGAGGAGGATAAGTGTGTGAACCTACACCCTTTACATTTGTCTCAATTAAATGCGGCCCCAATATTTGCAGCAAGTACTCAAAGGTATCCCGTCTAAGTCGAAAATGACTTCTAAAATCTATAATAAAACCACTATAGTAATATCATCTGGACACGTTTGTGACATGAATTCTTACCATCATATGATCATATAAATTAGCAACATTTTCTATATAATTCTTTATTGCCAAACGAGGTGCCTTTTGCTTCCTCTTTAAGTAATTACATGCCACTTCCATAAGTTCATTTTCACTATCACTATCACTATCGACAGCAACTGGTAGCAATGTTAACAATATTACATTTGTTTTTTTTAAAGTTTCTTCAGTAGAAGTAACAGACATATTTTGATAGTATATTATGAACAAAATATATAACCTAAAAATAGTTTCCGAAAAGCGTTCGTTAATTCAGCAACAGATAGGTACATACACCGATACAAATCAGCTGATTACCGATCCAACCGGAATATTTATACCGCTTCAACTAACGTAAATGCCTATGGTCGCAACGTCCACTTTTAAATTGGGTGATTACGCCCATCGCATACCATGCCACTGCTATTCGTCTTCGGCGCGGCACTCTGTCTGAGTATTTATACCAAATCTAAAACCTCTGCAATTGTTCAGCGGACTATCTGGCTCGAGTGGATTGGTGGACGTTGTGACCATGTAAATCTTATGACTTATGATATACAGCGTGAGTATAAGGTAATGAACCGCTATTATTTTGTCGTTATTAGAAGTTTTACAAAAAAACAGTTTATACAAAAGTTGTTCAGGATATTCTGGTCGACATAACTGACACAAAATATTTTTTTTTAAATCGGCCAAAAAGTAGTACTTTCCGGATTATTTTTAGGCCAGAAAATGTCATTTTGTCGAACCGAGCCGGAAAGTTATTGTGATAGCCCGGTAAAAGTTTTACCGGACTCATTTTTACTTTCCGGCCTAGAATGGTCAATTGTTTTGCCCGTTTCTGGCCGATTTTAAAAAAAATATTGTACGTAATACGTCCCAAAAGTGCTTTTACTGGACTCGCAGGCTTGCAGGACTCGCCTGCGGCTCGTCCTGTAATTTGCCTACTTGTCCAGTAAAAGATCACTTTCGGGACTTGTTACGTAAACTACTATTATTTTATGTCATTCGACTATTTTTTAAATACGAACCCGAAAATATTTTGTGTCAGTTATGTCGACCAGAATACAGACCAGAACTGTTTTTTTGTAAAATTTCTAATAACTACAAAATAATAGAGGCTCCTTACTTTTTACTCACCTATAAAGAAAAGTAAACGTTACGACCAACGTCGATGGGGGATATGACCAGAAAGCGTCAGTGGAGGTTATGACCAATTTTAAATGTGGACGTTGTGATACTATGCGGTGGGGATTATGACCGATATGGACGTTATGACGAAATTTAAAAGTGGACATTGTGACCAAAATGGCGGTTTAGAAGGTGGTGGGCGTTGTGTATAGGATCAACTTATAAATTTTCAATCTGTTGGTAAGAACCGGAATATTTCGAAGCATTTCTAAAATTGAGAACGAAAAATTACCTATACACTCACCCCAACAACACCTCAACAAATCATTATTTTGCATCAATAACTCTGAATATGACATAATTATATGAACGGCTCGCCTCATTGGCTATAGTTGGAAATTATCCATCATTACTCATCAGTACAATAATTACATACGAATGGCAATGAAAGCATTCATCCGCTGGATCGAACACACCAGATTATCTTTGAAACAAACGAAAATAAAAGCTAAATAATTTAATTTTAAATTCGCGTTATGTTAAGAGAACTGTTCATAACTAAATTTCATACAACCAAAAAGAAACAAATTTGGATGTTAATTATTGTATATTGTCGCATTTAATATGTAGGTAGAGGCACTAACAATATTAAATCAAGTGAACATGTTTGAAAACTAAGTTCGTGACAATTTAACAACACTGTTATAATGAAGCAAGGGATCATTATCCTGTTAAAACTTGCATTAAATAGTCGAAGATTAAATTTTCTGACGGATAATTAGTAGGAATACGTTCGAAAAGAAAACCAAAATTGAAAAGGTTAAATGCTAAAACGGGAGATTTCACGTTTAAATATTATGTACCTATACATGCGAACATACCTATATAATATTTACCTTATCGTTTCATATTTTTCTTTAATTCGATATTTGTTTAAGGCAAATCTTTAGTTAAACTTTATATTCGGTACTAAATATGAAATACGTATGGGAACTATAAACTCGAGAAGTTTACTCAACTCGCATAAGTTGTAGAAGATGACACGTAGGGTTGTCTTCGCCTCATTTAGCGGCCGTTTCTCCAACAAACTAAGCACAAAAGTCAACACTGACTTTGAAGTACCTACTGTAATATGTGGTTTGCTTCCGCTTAGTTTATTTATGTACTTACTTTCTATGCCAATTTAATCAGTGTAAGGTATACATGTTTTTACTCAAATATTGAGAAGGTTATTAACTTTTGTGTCAATTACATCGTACAAAGACAAAGACGAAATTAATTACGACTTTATTAAATTTAAAATCCCGTTTACGGTTCGGCATAAAATGACGTCGTTTTACATACATTAACATTATAAAACACGCATTCTAAGGAAGAGGAAAGTTGCAGAGTTTTTTTCGGTTAAATTTTCATCATTATCTCCTTTTTTTTTTCGTTCAATTTAGTAACTTGTAATTTGTAAAGTTTTATAGCTTCTTTGTTAGAGAAAACAAATAGAATAAAACGTTACTTGACTTTTGCAAAGTTTGGTATTTCATTTATGGAAAAGCCCTAATGCTTTTTTAAGCATTTACATCGTTGTCCTTTGTTTATTCTAATCGCTGTGATCATAAACCACGTAACTATTTATTTCAAAGGTTTTCGCAAGAGGGTATCTTTAAAAAAATCCCCGAATCTTCACTTTGCACTATAGGCAAGTGAAGTATGACTAATAATTTAGTACCTACTTCGTACCCATGTATAACCTATAGGTGGAGGTTCTTTTTACTATTAAAATTACTAAACAACAAACTTCGAAATTTAACACGTTAATTGGGATAACAATTTACTGTCGCTCTGTGTGTTGTAAATATTACGATATACCTAATGTGGGAAATTCAAGAGAGGGTTAATACCTACACGTAATAAAGGTCTTTTAATGAAGTTAATTTCTTTACAAAGCAAAGCATTTTGTTTTGATCTCTCGATAATTCACCGATAATCTTAACAGTGCCATAAACCTAAAGTACGTGGTGCAAGAACAAAATGGACGGAATATAGACAAAACGTCGAACAAGCACTACGGCTCAATAAGAAAACCCAAAATGCCATTTCCACCTTTACGAAAAGAAAATGGACTCATCACGGAACAATGGGCACGCAGCGACGCTGAAGAAGTAGATTTGTTTGCAAAACATCTTGCCCCACAAGGCAGTGTCATAGGTTAGGTTAACAGTTAACAATACAACTGGAACGTTCACCGATGATACAGTGATTCTAGCTTGTCAACAAGACCCACAAATAGGAGCCGCCAAACTGCAAAACCATGAACTGCAAATATGATTAGCGAAATGGAAAATCAAAGTTTTGTGCACATCATCTTTATGCATAGGAAAGACCAATGCCCACCAGTAAACCTTAAGGGCACAGACATACCACAGTCCAACGCCAGCCAATTAGTTAGGCCTTCCTTTAGATATCAAACAACCTGGAAGGATCATATTATCAAAAAACCAAAACAACTAGACCTAAGAACAAAAGATATACAGGGTGTTTCAGACCACCCGTGCCCCCCAAATATCTCGTGAAATACAAAACGCATTGAAAAAAGAAAAAAATAGATCTGAAACATTTTTTAAGGCTCTATTGTTTGATAGTAATAGGATGTCCCCACTTCCACTCCCGGGGGTCGAGAGGGGGAGAGGGGGTTACTTCATCATCTTAAATAGCACCCCCCCCCCCCAATTTATTATGCAGATTTGAATTCTGCGTTAAAAACTAGGAACTTTTTGTTTGAAACATTTTTTGAAGTTTACCTATGTAAAAGACAAAGAAATCGTTCATAATTTCCATAACTACCATAGAAACAACGACGTCATCTTTACCTATAGTCGCGGCAATCCTAAAAGCGTTGCACGTGAATATGACGTAAAAACAGTACCAATGTAATACTAATTTTTCGGATTGTCATTAAAGGTAATATTCTAGGGTAAAATAATTCTACAAGTTGGTAGCATCATAAATAAAATTACAATGTTGCAACCAAGGACATCTGTCATTTATTGTCTTCCATTTCGTATTTTATTCTATTTCGTTTTAATCCATATGACAACACTGTTGACATGTATATAAAACTCGTGATGTGCAACGCTTTTTGGTTTGCCCCAACTTTACTCGGACATTATACGGTATTCACACACGACACATAGCAACAATCGTATCCAACGAAACGATATCGTCATCACATCCAACATTCATACAAGTAGGCTGTTTAAAAATAAAATTTTTCAAATTTATGATGCTAGCATAAAAAAAAATAGCGTATACAACTCGTTATAATCTTGGTGTTAATAGCACTCGGGAAATTTAGCGTGACTCGCTCGCTACGCTCGCTCGTACGTTAAACATTCTCTCGTGCAATAAACACCAAGATTATAAGCTTGTTTTGTAATATGGTCTCCCCAATAGTATGGAAGAAATGATAAACAACCCGAGAGATTTGATACATTGTACTTATTGGGGACAGGAACCATCGTTGAGGGTAATATTTTATTTATAATATTAAAAATAAAACTATAATTGATAAAAAGATGAGCAGTTGCACTTTGCAACAATTTTTTAGATTATTATCTAGTATCTACATTACATCATTTTTCATGTCATAAACTTGACTCCCCTCTTCTACTCCTCTATTAGTACCATAGAATATCCGACAGAACGTAATATTTTCTTCTCGCTCATTCTATGCTGCTCTTTAACATCGGTGATGGCTTGAGAATGTGAAGGGGTGCTTCATTGCTAGAGTCTGATCATTTGTGTATATCTTTTTACACTTTAGCGTAATCACAGTAGAATTCCAACTTTTCTTTCCAAGCAGTAGGGCTTTCTTCACCGATTCGCACTTGCACATGTTCCTGGATTACGTTTATACTTAGAGAATCACTTACAATTTTTGATTTTTTCGTGGTGCATAGGCTTCTATTTTTTCTCTGTGTGGCGCCTTCGTCGAAAGCCTTATTTCTTTAGAGCTTTTCAAATTTAATCCAGAAGGTTCCGGTTCACTATGCGGTAGTTTATTAATTAGTACTCTTTACCAGCACGAATAACAGTGTATCGTCTCTAGCTTCATTTGCTAGTTGAGATGTACTGGGGGTAGATGTACTCCAACAGGCTCACCGTATGTCATACAATCCTGTTTTCTTTTAACGTAGGGAAAAGAAAGAGAGGAAATGGAATTTCCCAGAGCATTAACAGTACAATTGGTCACGTTCAGTTGTTGTAGGTCATGATACTTGTTTAAGGTGTTTTTTGAAAGTAATACTCTCAATATGGTGAGCTGTTGAAGGAATCCAGATATTAGCCCAAGTTATTTTCTTCATCAACAGCAAAAATCGTCAAATTTTTTAAAGGTGACAGGCGTCTCGTTGCCAAACCTTATCGTTTTTTTATTGCGTTACCTTATCTGCACCATGCTTGTGAGGAATTGTTCTTAATTTACATTTCTCATCGACCATTTGTTTCACAGCCCTTTCTATTACATTTTCTGCAACTGGCATCCTGTCTTGTCTATTTACTATATTGAAAAAACAAAATAAGAAATACACAATCCATTCATACTATCAGATCTTCTAGTGTATTAAAGCGTCGAATGTGCTATAATGGTGCCCATGGCAAAATATTAACAATATAATTATGTTCAACAATTTGTTTACACCAAAAGATAGGCATATTTGACTCGAAATCAACAAGAAAAGCTTCTTAAACATCACTCGATACACCTCAAGTACATGACTGTTGCATTTTCTCCATCCTATATCGTTGTATGTCAATGGCTCCCCACTCTCACCCCTCATGTATTATACAAGAAAAATTTAAATGTATTCCAGGCAGGAAATTAAAAAATGTATGAACTTTTCTCTTGTATCAACCGTCCTCAATCTCCCACAAAGATTATAAATCATAATCGTACCATGACACGTCGCTCAATCATTGTTTCATTCCCAAAAAATATGAACAGAACCGTACTGCCCCATACGTTCTATTAATTCAAATTTTCATTTGATCAATGATACTGAACAACGTAAAAGAATTGCAAAGGGAGTGATCTTTTTTCTGACACAAACATCCCCGACTCAAGGTTTGTTACTTAATAAACCTTGTCTCCCACTATCTACATGATTGTGAAAATCGCACACAAGAAAGAATCAATAGCCAATGAAAACCTTGCTTTATAGTGGTAACCATGGCAATATAAAGTCTTTCCGCAGAAATATTTTCCTCCTGGGTACGAGCAGAAATATTTCCGGAAAGAAAAATAAATTTCCATTGCACATTCAGCTACTTCATCAATGTTCTCTATAGAATTTTCACCAAAACGAGCCATTTCTTTAAACCTAATAACTTTTGACACAATTTTATTCTAAACGCGACATTTGTTTATGTTTGGTTACTTTAGTTTCAATTCCTAGACAATCTTGATATTTTCATAAATGGTTTTTCGTGCGATATTCTTACCGAATTTCAGTCCATGGTGGAGTCAGAGGCTCAACAAGGGGTAGTGATTGAATTAATAAAACAACTTAAAACCTCCCCTTAGACAATGAATATTTAATAAAATCAAAATTTTTATTGAAGCGAAGGATGATGGTTTATGTTTTTTTGTAGAAAAGTACCAAAGTACTAAAGGACCAGCCCCATTAGTGGCAATACTGGCCGATAATGAAAATATATGACTAATTAGGATTCGAACCTCGTTTTTGATTAACGTAAGGGAAACCTGAATTAATCAGTAGGGGGCAAGCACCTAGTTATTTAACCTTTAACTAAGGTGTGTAAAGAGCAACATTTAAAATTAGACTTAATTAAACAATATAAAAGTAATTAAAAAGCGACATGTTTCGAGGCCTATAGGTCTCATTCTCAAGCTTAATAAACCGAATGTCCCTCTGTATCAATTCACATCCTGGAAATTTTCTTTTCGTGCACCGATGGCAATAGAATTTATGCATTGCCATTGATGCACTCAAAAAAATTTTCGGATAGAATAGACTCCTCGGGATATTATAAGTGATAATATTTGTATAGATTCTTAATAACATTAAGAGCATTCAGATTAAGGAAAAGGTATCAAAAACCAATAAATGTGCGAGAGCCTAATTGAAGAGAATCAAGTCTTGACTTCAACTTTTACGACAGTAATTGGACCTATCTTCACCGCATAATTATAGAAATATAAAAAAGGACACACTAGGAAAGGAAAATGCTAAAGAAAGGTAAATAGTTAATGGAAAAGGAAATCTAACGAGAAATGAATCAGTGTCAGCTCACATTAGAACGAAGAGTCTGCGTGATGTCTAGGTCATGTCAATAAACTCAGTGATGGTAGCAACGAAAAAAGCACTGATGTGAGAGAGTTAACAAAGAATGGGATGAATGAAAGCGGTAGGTATAAGGGCCAAGGATCAGCAAAAAATCAGTCAACTAAGGTCATTCAATTTCTTGCGAAAATGGCTTAGCAGGACTTCAAAACAAACCACCAGTTATTAGTTGTCAGTCTAACACCACTAGTGACAGTTAAATTGAATACTATTTATTAAAAAAATTGAAAACAACTAACGCAAGAAATTGAATGACTTTAGTTGACTACACAAAAAACAGTAGATATCTCAAAAACTAGAAGAGATAGGTATAGGGAACCATAGTAACGTTCGAAAGAGAATGAAATTTTGCATCAGACTACAATGAAACATACAGGGTGTTCCATTTGAAAAAACCAACTTATGATGATTTGAAGTTAACTAAACTTGGCATTAAATTTCCACCACCCTGTATGCAATTAAGCCACTTTGAAAGTACGGCTGGGAAGCTTAGGGGTCCACCTATCTCTTGTATCAATATGGTTCCTTCATCTTTCTTGCTGTAGAATTCACACGGTTTTAAGCTAGATAGTGTTTATTTTAATTTTTATTAAAAAAATTAAATATCTCGGAAACGGTTAATTTTAGGAATAAGAAAACTTGATGAAAGTCCACCTAAAATTTTACGTAGAATCCAAAATCGGAATAATATATAGGGTGTTACATTTAAAACAACATAATTGGTGTAATTTCCGGAAAAATCGGGAGTGTTACGTAGACGCCATTATTTTATTTGAGGAGGCCACGCCCGAAAACCCCATCACCCAAATTTTCAAAATTCAACTCGTAATAGTTTCTGAAATATTCTAATGGGTGGTCACCGTGAGACACGCTGTATTTAAATTGAATTAACATTTATATAGTCGTGGATAATGGCTATTCTTCTCTCGGTAATTTATGCCACTCGCCTGCGGCTCGTGGCCATAAACTTACCTCGTGAATAATAGCCATCATTATACGCTCGTTGAATAATATACTATTATCGATAGACATAGACCTTCATTCTGGATGAACGTTGAAGGAAAGTAACTAACCAAAATAGCTATTTTACAGGATATTTAGAAGAATTTACTAATGTTCGCGATAGCAACACTAAGCGCTTCTCGTATTATAATAAAACAAGAAATTTGATTAAAATTTTACATTGAATAATAACGTTCCCATACCAATCAGGAGCTAATTAAGCAATATCCTTGGAATAACCAAGTAAACCAACACTCCAACATCATGTAGGTCTTTGTAAGACTTTGAAAAGCGTCAGTGATCATATGGTTTTCATTCTGATCCACATTCGGCAAGTTATAGCCCGCGGGCCATAAAGAAACGTCAATTAAAATGACATTAAAATGACAATGGAAATAATACAGTTTTTGAACAAAATTAAAATGGATACCCTTGTTTACTGCTTTTACTATGGCAACAATTAAAATGGATACCTTTGTTTACTGCTTTTACTATGGCAACGTATTTTAATATTTATAGCAACGTAGTCAAGCGGCTTGATAAAGCTACTCAATTTTATGTGATATTTAAATTATTTGATATAAATACTTATCTATGCATAAAATAGTGTATGCATTTCTGGCGTAACTTGCTTTTATGGCCCTACAGCCTTTTTCTTCGCTACCGCTCGGGCTTGAAATAAGGCTTCGGGCCATAAAAGCTTCTTTACGCCCTTGATGCATAAATAACTATTAGATCAAGTTTAAAGAGCCTATTGTGACAGAATTGCTGTACATGTAAGACACATGTAACGTTACTAGAGTGAGTACAGGACATGAAGGTATTGCACTAAGTGGTGGATTTGCCCATACAACCGTTCTAAAGGTAATAAGGAAAATGTTCTAAACACATCGCATCGGTTGCCTTGTTAATTCAGATTAATTGCAATGAAGTGTTACCTACTAGTATGTATCTGCATATTTATTTTATGATTAAGGAACGCTTGGACAGCGCCGAATATGCAGCAGTAGCGATGATGGCCAACAATCACGGTGCTGTATATTTTTATAATACAAAAATCGTATAAGAGATTGCAATGAAAAGGAGATCCAAATATCTAAGATTAGTCAATCTAAAGAAAAAAATGTTTGACATATTCTCAGAAAATAAACAGCGTACTCAATAATATATTTGAATTTCGGCGAGTTAATGGCAAGAATGAAATCGTTTGCTATACAGCTTTATGGGGATCTATAAAAACAAGCGCTATTTAATGAATAATGGCCAATGATCTTTAGGCCATTTGCAATGTTAAGTTTCACTTCCACCACCAATAATGTAGGACGATTCACGTGATTAATTTTTATAGGATATATTTTTTTAGTTGTTTACTTGTTACGCTCTATTCTACCCTATCAAATACGACCTTAAGTACGTACGTAATCGGAACTACAACATTTTGCAATAATAATATTTTCTGAACTCTCACCAATAGATTATTATGAATAGAAACAAGAAAAGTAAGCGAAATTTGGCACAACTTTTCTAAAGCTCAGCTTTAATCGAGCAAAGATGCTCACAATTGAAATAATGAACGTCATCACTTTGTTTCAATCAATAAATTCGTCGCGGTAATAAATCGGCAAATTTTCTTGTTAACAGCATGGAGTGCTTGAATCGGGAAAATTTTGAAAAAGGAAATAATTCATAGATGCACCATAAACTTGATAAATCTATATGCCAATAGCAGTAACCGCTATTGCGGGAGTTTGAGCAAAAATCGCCGCAATTCGTCTCCGTTCTTTCTTTCGCATTTCGTGCGGTTATTTAATGCGTCATTGTATCATATATTTTTCTGTCACATCATCATCCTTAAAATAACGCGCGTAACTTATCAATTTTGCAGCAAAAAACGACAAAATATCTGCCATCCCAATATGTCCACAAGTTATGTATTGAGAGCACTCAGCATATAAAAGCTCTATTTTCGAGCTTTGAAAATGTACCCAGAAAATCAATATAAGCTCTAAGAAATTTATGCCGACTTTTAAAAGAGCGCTTACCGATTCCACGGCATATGAAATGCTTCCCTGAGTCATCCTTATATATCAGATGTCACATTCATGCTGACATTTATCAATGCTTGGCTTGAGCAATGTGAGTGAGAGAGATTTTCAATAAGTGAAATAAGAAAAGTAATACTAAAATTGGAAATTTAATGCAAAATCAATTTTGATACTGAGAGCAACTTTAAATTGAATTGACAGATTTGTTTCTTTCCGTAAATCGTACGTTGATTAAATTCACAAAAACCCAAATTAATTTTCTAGGAGAGCTTCTATTTTTTTTTTCTTTGGGTAGAAGTTAAATAATAAATTGAATGAAGTTACAGACATTTATTTTACTTTAACCTTTAATATTTCAAGCGCCAAAAAACTTCACGGGGATACGCTGCACTTAAACCTTTCACAAAATTGTGTTTAAAACTTCCTTCGATTTCGCTCGCAAGCCTATTTCATACACAATTGCCAGTATGTATAATTTACAATTATTAAAAATTTGCTGCTCGCTGTTTAAGTCTTGGTAGATTACCTCTTGCGACAATATGTGCGTCTTTCTTTGGCGATAATCATAACATTTACTTTGAATTACAAGAAAACAAATTTTGTTTCAATAAAGGAATAATGCAGCTTGATTTCAGTAATACAATTTAACATTTAAAACAAGAATTTTTTCTTCAGTTTCCGTATTTTGGAAAATAGCAAATTTTCGATTATAGCTCATAAAACCAGTTAATTATATCAATAATCAACATTTATGGGGTTTCGACTTTTGAGAAGTATGTGTGCTATAACATTTTTAAATTTGGTAACAATTTATGGAACAATAACAATTTTATGATAAGTTATTAAAACTGACCGTCAGCTAGGAAAATGCTAAATACAGACTTTTTATTAGAGTTAATTAAAATAACAATTACACAAATGATTCTACCATTTTGATTTTTAAGCATGTTAATAGTAGTTAACAAGTCCCGAAAGTGATCTTTTACTGGAAAAGTAGGCAAATTACAGGGCGAGCCGCAGGCGAGTCCTGCAAGCCTGCGAGTCCAGTAAAAGCACTTTTGGAACGTATTACCTACAATATTTTTTTTAAAACGGCCAGAACAATTGACCGTTCTAGGCCGGAAAGTAAAAATGAGTCCGGTAAAACCTTTTTTTTAAAAATCGGCCAGAAAGCAGTACTTTCCGGTTTATTCTTAGGTCAGAAAATCTCATTTTGTCGGACCGAGCCGGAAATTTATTGTGATAGTCCGGTAATAGTCCGGCCTAGAACGGTCAATTGTTCTGCCCGTTTCTGGCCGATTTAAAAAAATATTGTACGTAATACGTCCCAAAAGAGCTTTTACTGGACTCGCAGACTTGCAGGACTCGCCTGCGGCTCGTCCTGTAATTTGCCTACTTGTCCAGTAAAAGATCACTTTCGGGACTTGTTACGTAAACTACTATTACCGGACTATCACAATATAATAACTTTCTGGCTCGATCCGACAAAATGAGGTTTTCTGATCTAAAAATAAACCGGAAAGTACTACTTTCTGGCCGATTTTAAAAAAACATATATAAATATACGGTCCAAAAATGAAAAAATTTCACCCCCCCCCCCCAGTTTTTTTTATTATGACCACTCAAAGTCAGGGGCCTTGCATTTTATTCCGATAGTAGTTGTTCCTATCGTTAGTCAAGGATCATAATTTTTCCATTTACTAGATCTTTGAATTTTCCATTTCTTCCGGTAACCCTATTTTACTATTGGCCCATCGTTAGATCTTGCACCATGATGTGGCAGTTCAGTCTTCGACCACAGCTGCATCGCTATGCAAAAATGTTTTAAATCAATCAAGTACTATAACACGTATATGAGGGTTGTTTTCTACATTGTTACAAATAACCACTATGTTATGTATTCAAAGTTAATTTTTGAATTGTTATCAAACTCTTTGCACAGATCATTAACCCCTTTCACAAATCCCGCATCCCGAAAAATCTCTCTCCGTACTATGTATCAATCGAATGGCAACCTACGCGGACTTTCCCTCACATTTTAATTTCGATGAAGAATTTAAAGCAACTAAAATGAATGCCAATGCCGATTACTGTTAAATTAAACAGTTACCTCTTCGCGTAAAAGACATTTCACGGGGAACGCGAAAGGATCCGCATTTGGGAAAAATCGTGCAGTTATTGAAGAACGGTCAAGATCTCAGTCGCCACAAGTGTTTGAGCATCCCACCTACACTTCGCAGGCAATTTTAAGACGGCCCATGAAAATGAAGGGGATCGCCAGATCATTTGTCTTTTGACCTGGTATTGACAAAGACATCGCCAAAACTTGTAACAAATGCGCCAAACATGCAGATCTTCCTCCTAAATTGCGAAATCATCCCTATGAATATCCAAAGGGGCCACGGAAGCACATAAATACATATAGACTATGCAGGCCCGGTATCCGGAATGATGTTCCTCATTGTTGTTGATGCGTTCAGCAAGTGGCTTGAGCATTGAAGGCCATGACAACCAACTACAAACTACAAAACAACTTGAACGATTTTCTGCAACATTACCGAAAAGTCCCGAGAATCACCACCGGATAATCGCCAGCAATGCTACTCTTGGGTCGTAATATTCGGATACGTTTGAATGATGTTCGGCGTGATGATACAAGAACGCATGTAACTGAAAAGCAATGAGTCAAATTCGATTAATCATTCCAAGAATTTGAAGCAGGTCAATTGGAGTACTTCCCGTCTGGAAATCCACGATTAGACAAATGGCTAAGAAGGTTCAGTGTCGATCCACCTGGCACCGTACTCGTACATCAACGAGACAATCCTTTCAGTGTGGGAGCAGAGCGAGGAACTTTAGAACAACCAGTGCAGCCCCAGACGTCGTGTCGCGACTATCTCCAGCTCAGGTGGCACTATTACCCACGACTCAGACGTTACGTTTACCTCCGACTCCAAGGAGATAAACTCGAACTCGAGCTCCACGAAAGCTGTTTGAGGAATCGTTTCGTTTCCAGTAGAAGCTAATAAAGATGCTGAAGGGGAAGACACGCACTGCAGTGGGTCATCACTATATTCTTTATATTTGAACTTTTTCAATATTAAATCAAAAGCGGTTTAAAAATAAACAAAGCACTTTTTTGAAAGTGAGCGTTAAAGAAAAGAATTTTGTGAAATTAGAATATCGAAGAACAGTAAATAGGCGAGGAAATAAAGCACTAAAATAAGCCAAATCTACCAAATTTTGGTAGTAAGACGGATTGAGATGGGGTTTTTTGCATTCGCTTCTTAAATTCAATAGTAAACTTTGTACCTACTTCTGATCATGTTTTTTTTTCGAAATTGTGTTGGTGCAGTGGAAAATGCATCCTGAAAAATGCATTTTCATAGAAAAAATTCATCTGGAGCTCAGGATGGCTGAGCAACGTCTCGCGAGCTTTTTTTGAAATTCACTCTCAAATGATTCTAGGCATCTCATCTGGGGGTTTTTGGGTTGCTGATTCCAAATAAAGCATGGGCAAACGTCTCCCGCGTACTTGGTGTCCCATGCATCCGGGCATCAACGTCATCCTCTGGAGTTTCGCTTGAATTTTCGCCGGAAAACAATTTTCAGTTCCCTTTACGTTGTTTCCCGGATACGGGACACCAGGTACGAGGGGGCGTGATGCCTGATTTGGGATCATCACCCCCAACAAACCCCCGGATGAGATGTCTAGAATCATTTGAGAGCATTGCTGTAACTGTAATGTAATAAAGGAATTTTCTTCAACTGACGAATCTCATGTTTGTACCGATGACTTCGATCGAATGAGTCTACTGCAAGTCCGTTATATGATTTATTTATTCACATATTGTACCGTATTCAGTGTACCGAAGTTATGAAACTTATTTTTCGCATGTAACCAATCCAATTAAGCTGATTATAGCTGGGACGCTAAGGTTGATTTTAGTTACAAGTTGGAAGAAATCGTGAAACTTCCCATATAGTCACATTAGGCCCCACTTATTAATATTAGAAGCGGCCCCATGAAGAAAAGCTTGGGTCATGGCTAATAAACGAGGTCAAAGGTCATATTTGCAATAAAGCGTGATTTCACCTATAAATCACATCTAAATCATTTTTATTCGTACGTTTATTGATAGATATTGACAATTATTATGGATGGATCTATGGATTGTCCTCGGTTATATTACTGTTCACGTCGCTTTTATTATTGCAGATATCGGTAAAGGCGCAGAGATGTGTGCATGGGAGCTTAGCTCGATAACATTTACATCTGTTATTGGAACACCCTTGTTTACACCCACACTTTGTGAGCTCAATGCAAGCATCCTCAGCTTCCGGTTGCGTAGTCCAGAATGGTCTAAGACCATGTCCAAAAATGGTCCAGTCCCAGTCGCATGTGTTGTATAAACCAACATGTTCGGTCAAACAATTGACTCAAACCTTTGTTTGCAAAATACCTAGCGCGATATAAATATTGCCTAACTGCTTCCTGGAATGAAAAAATGTGAGTTTTGAATAATTTGGTGAGTTGTCGGTCATGACTTACAAGAGTAGGTGGAAGTGTCTCTATTTGTCTGCACTTTATCGTGAATAGGTTCATCCTCGTTTCGTTCAGTGATATAGAGGTTGAGTTTTTGTCATGCCACCATGACGGTAAACTTTCAATTTGAGGTAGTAGAAGGTCATCAATTTGTGTCTTCTCAAGGTTCGTTACCATATTAAAGAGTAAAGTGATATCAGGCATCTTATTTGTCCACGTGTCCCAGGCCGACTTTTTTCCTCTAGAGAAGAAACTGGAGACGGTATCACAACCAGTGAATGAATGAAAAAATGGAAGTGATTTGGACATTGCGGTTCCCAATTCTGCATAGATCAGATTGATACTGATATAATATGTAGGTACTTAAACGAATTTTTTTAGCCAAAACCAACTGTTGTAATGGTCAGAGGGTTCTTTTGCTGAAACAACTCGAAAAGTCCAAGAAGAATAACTATAACCTCGGAATCCACAGTTCTGATAAAAACGTTGGTATTGGAGCCAATGGCATGAAATAGATACACTTTAAATAAAATACGTCTTGCGATCCTCACTATAATCCAGATATTGCCGTAACAACAAATATTGTGCCAGGTAAATGAAAGGTAAAAAAAATTGCCAAAGCTACAAAGCAATTTATAAAATAACAAATACAATAACAGTAAAAAAAAATTTTTATTGAGTTGCGTCGCTTAAAATGTCAATTTGAAATTTTCAATTGTTATAACTTTGCCATAAAAAATAAAAAAAAAACTTATCTGAAATAAAAGTTTATAATTTTTTAAACAAATACAAAAAAAAAGTTTAGAATATCTTCATTTTTTAGCCAGTTATGATTTTTTGAAGCTGTAACTATCATCCCCTACCTTCTAACCTCCCTAACTCTGTTAATTTTAATAATACGGAAAAAAAATTGAGGCCCATTTACAGTTCTATAACTTTGATTGGCAATTTTTTTCTAGCTCTTACCGTTTTCTCAAAATTTAGAAAACACCCTTTTGTTTCATTTCTTTCAGCCCTTCCCGGGGTTGAAAAAAAAATTTCTTCACTATCATTTCTTAAATACTTCAGAGTGACTTATACCATAAGTTCCTGTACTTTCCTCAAATTCGCATTTAAAGGTCTATTTTCTTGGACTATTTGTTACCTATACCTATATAGGGGAAGAATGAATAAAAAAGGGCAGCCGGTTGGCATACGCTATGTATTTTATACATGTTAATGGTTACTTAATAAAATTTGAGTAAGAAGCGTGAATTGTGTTCTGTTTTTATTTTATTATTTTCTTACATAAGTTACCTACCCCTTGTGGAGTGAAAAAATAGTTAACTTTAAACTATAATTACTGGCTAATTAATGTTGCATTTTTGTGGGGCCGCTTTAATAACTGCCCAGAATATCCTAGAGAATGATTTTGCCAAGTTTCAACTTTTCTTCCCTTCTGTAACTATCAGGGTTATTTTACAAATTTAGCGTCTCAGCTATTAGTTAGAGAAACACTACGAGAACTCCCCCTATTTTTCGACTTTTAGCATTCGACCAGTAAAACGTAGAGAAACTTCTACCTTTTGCATTTTTTAGAAAGGGTCCCAGTGGACGACGAAGTCCAACAAATTCATTCATCAAACTAACAATCTTCCGTGAACTGACTGAAGACTACTCCCGTTTGGTGAGTAAATGTAAATAAATCTTAACGCAAGCGACATCCCGTTTTCTGATTAATATTAAATGGTGAGATACACCTACAGAATCGCCATGATTAGGCAGAGGAGATTCCACATTGTGTGAGGAAAGAATACACTCAATGACCAGAAAAAGGTCAATGTTTGGACAGGAATTTGTGAGTGATTGATGACCGTTCTTTAAAGAAAATCTCACCAGAGCGAGATCTGGAAATTCTTGCAAGAAAAACAAATTCCAAATTAAATATGATATTCCGAATAAAAACATATGGTTTCAACAGGATGGCGCGCTGTCTCATTTTGCACAACCTGTTTATGAGTATCTGGATGAAGTACATCCAGGCAGATGGATGGACTCTTGGAATGGCCACAACATAGATAAAATTTTAAGCACTTATTGAAGAAAAACTGTTAACGTGAGTTAGATTTGGCAGTTGCTCGTTAATAATTGATACACGCTTTAAGAATAGTCACTAAAAACCTAGATTGATGTTTTAAAAAAACCACATCTCAATCTTGGGACATACTGTATAAATATATTTTTAATAAAAAAGATCGCAACTAGAACTAATCGAAGTAACCGAGAATTAAAAAAAAATGTCTTTGATTTGGTGCATTAATTCCACCCTACCCTGTATGCATGTATTTTAAAAGTAGGTTTAACATTGGCGCAATGACTTATTGGTATTCGCATCATTAGTCATACGATATGAAAACGGAAAAACAGCATTTCTCATTAGTTATTAATTGCAAATAATATACCTACCATGACACGGTTCTATTAACACCTCCGCGGTGTTTAATGACAAAATCTAAAAAGAACAACGTACAAAAAAAGGTGGAGATCGTAAACCTTTTTCTCCACATGCAAACGTGCAAAAAACAAATAAATTTTAGCAAAGTAATGAAAATGTGAGCCTTAAAAGAACTTGTGTTTAAGTTTCCTTCAGGCAATTACCTCCTTTTAATGAGCTAACCTCATCATATAACAGAAATGCATTCATATTAAAATAAAGCGGTTTTGCTGTAACAAAGCTTCAAATTCCTTCATGTAATCCAGTTGAAACTAACTAACATACTTAATGCTATCTAACCACGCTTAATTAAATTCGTCAAGTAACGTTGAGGGAAGATAGAGCTTGGAAAAAAATACGCGCAAAAAATTACGAAATTCAATTCCATTTGCACCCTTCGCTTTTATTTATTTAAAGGTTTAATTCCGTATATGTTACGCTATCTTGGATGTGTTTCTCGGTTCATCAACATTTCAAAAAGCGTATTCACATCAGCCACCACTTCGCGTTCGCCTGTTTACCTACCCTTCCCTCACACACGTACACCTTTCTGTTAAGCTAAAATAATTACTTAGCCCGCTCGTAAATCATTTTACGCAACAAGAATGGAATTGTCTCGTAAATAATTTCGGGCTGGTTAATAGTTTAGCAAAAATCTGTGTAGGAAAAACTTTGAAAATCAATTTCTAGACCGACAAGCTAGAGACGAAGATAAATTCTGGCCATCTCTATATATCGTTTGGAAACTTTTCTATTGATTGGTCCAGTGAAATAATTGTAGTTTTCCATAGAAAAATCGTCGAAAAATATACTGTTCGGCCGTAATGTCACCCCTTAACGATTTGTTACGGCCGATAAACACAGTTCGGACTGTTTTTACTGTCTTAGACGTTGCCGAGGGTAGACAGACAACAAGATAATTTTTCCTTATGCCCATCGCCAAAGAGACGCATTTTCCTTAACACAAATTAGTATACGCGTATTGTTATGCGTATACTTTTCTGTCTACAGTTAGTTTGCGACTTTTTCGATGATCCCTTAAAATATTAAGAAGAAAATGCTTGACTGACGCGCGTATAGAACTTGTGCTTGTAAAGGAAGGGTGTATCTGAAAAATGGATGACTCAGAACTTTATTGTAAGGAACTTGGGAAAAAATTTTAGATGTTATAAACACCAGCGGAAAAACATTTAGAAAGAAGTCGTACTTTGTTGCGGAGAAGATGCAGAAAGACGAGTAAAATCGAGCTTACAAAGCGTAGTGGAACAGCCGAAGGCCAATCGAGTTGTAGCAATTTCCGTTTGAAATTGATTTGTTTTATAAACATTCCTCGGACTTTTATTAGTGTTACACGTCCAGAAGTTGAAAAAGTTTATTTTGAATCTGTTCGTCCGTCTCTTTCACTTTGTAAAAGCATACAACTTATAAGAAGTTGAGTAAAAATCCAAAGAGAACAAAATAAAGCTTTAAATTTCTCAACTCTGAAGGCGTAGTGATTCTGTCGAAAGCTTATGTGCAGTTGAATGGTTGTGTACGTTACTAACGTCTTTCACAATTTGTTAAGTTTCTCATTTTAAATGCGTTTGATGTGTTTTGTTTAGTAAACTTTACTTTATATGTAAAAGTTTGCCTTTCGAGTTTCTTTGCATAATTTCAAGATGCAAAAAAAGTTGTTAAATGAAAAATGAAGAAAATAATTCCAGCTTTTATTTCGTTCTTTTACAATTATACACTACTTTTAACTGACTGTTTTCCATTTCTTCCCATAATCAAGTATGTATCTAACGGCATCGTGCAACCATAAATAATAAGGAACTTTTGTTTTGGTTCCTATTACATGTCGTGTATAGTTAATGCGTGGATTACTTCATTTTAAAGCCGCGTGAGAAAGCGACACTAAAGGATTTTTGAGAAGCATTTTGCTATAAACACCTTTAAATTTACATCCCGATTATTTTTTTCAATACAAGAATCGTTTCGGAAAGACTTAATTAATAGTTAGCTGGATAAGAAGATGGATGGGGTGATAAGAAAATTTATAGATTAGGACAGAGAAGGTACATCAACTTCCAATTGGACATAGAAAGTATACCGAAGGGAAGTATTCCTGCACAATATTATCGATGCCACGTAGTTCTAACAGATGTGTGCCCAAAATGCAACGTGCACAGATGGAGACACTTACTTAGAAATTTAGAAGATGCCTTTGGTAGTGATGTTCTTTAAGAAAACTTTCCACGAAAATGTTCCTAATTTATTCGGAAAAATCGTAGGACACCTAATAAGGATATCAAATTTGAGCTGTTTAGTTTGCTTTTTTGCATAAGGAACGCAGGAAATGAAATAGGCTTCTAAAAATTAATGATTCATGAACAATGGTGGTTTTTGAAACAAGGATAACAAAAGATATGGGAGAACGACTAAGGCGAGATAAAGGTAAACAGATTCAGGGGATAAATGATATAGGTATCTGCGGTTGTCACAGCATGTATTTTTATGAGACAATATGGTCAGAAACACAAAACCTCCCCCATAAGTTTGTTTATTGATTAAAATTTAAAGTTGATTGAAAAATGAAAGCAAAAATCAAGCCTCATTGAAGATGTGGAACTTGATTAATTACAAAGTCAAGCTAATGTGTGTTATTAGACTTGAGATAAAAGTTAATTAAAATTTAGATTATGTAATAATTACAAATCAAGCTAATAAGTGTTATTAGACTTGAGATGAAAGATACTTAAATTTAGATTATGTGAAATTACGACATGTTTCGCCAAATACAAATTGGCATCCTCAGGCTAGAACAGTTATTATTAAGCATAAACTAATACACAATAAAGTACTTACTAAGTGTTTTAATTAAGAATTGTGGTTGAAATTTGATGGATGATGGAGGCGGATGACGTGCGATGATGTTATAATAAATTACTCAAATTAAGCCATTGGGCGGTTTCATACTGCAAATCAAACCTTAAACCGAGTCAAAGACCAGGAAAAACTTACGTCAAAAATTATAAGGGGGGCTCCAAAAAGTTAAAATGGGAAAACCATGCTGAAAAGGTAAGGTTAGGTTAAGAATACAGCCACAACCGGGCAAATACTTACTTAAATAAAGAAATTGTAAAAACATTAAAAGTTAAATTCACAGCTAAAAGCTGAGAGGAAATATAATGACGACGCACGACATGTTAAAATAGTTGAAGACGTATACAAGAAATTAAATTACAAAATGAAGGTCGAAACGACCGGTAGAAAACAGGTAGTGGGTAAAGAAGAAACCTATAACAAGGGATCAAGTACAGGGGAAACCCGCAGGACGGGCCGCCCAAATTTAAATAAAGTTAAAGAAAAAGCAAATTTTTATTGATATTGAGGAGTTCATTAAGCGATGACGCAGGGGAATGGTTATAATTCTCAATGATCTCTTTGGTCTCAAGAAGGTCGAGCTTGATGCCTTTCTCGCAATAATGGAGAATTTTAAAATTAACACGTGGATCAAAAGTGTGACCAGAATCCAAAATGTGATTCGCAAAAGAGGATGTGTTACCCATGTTGTTGTTCCTGATACAAGCGAGGTGTTCTGAGAATCTGCATCTGAACTTTCTCACCGTTTGGCCAATGTAAAATGAGGCGCAAGAGCCACAATTCAATTTATAAACACCTGATTTGTCCAGGCTCTCTATTTTGTCTTTGGTATGGACCAAGGCATTCTTCAGATTTTGTTTGGAGGAGAACGAGATGTTGATATCATCAAGTTTGAAAATCTTTTTGAAGGAATAAGAAGGAGAACCGATAAAGGGTAAGGGGTGATAGATCTGGGATTCCTGATCAGTAATGGGTACCAAAGAAGTGCGATAGTGTTGATTAAATTTGCGGGACAAGTTATGGTAAAGTTTGAGAATCATTGGTTTGGGGTAACCGTTCCCAAACTTTGTGTTTCTGACCATATTGTCTCATCACTTTACCCCTATTTGGAGAACTAACGTCCAACTTTATGGATCACCACAACCCCATGTATTTTTATATTATTATAGAATGATCAAATATAATTGTGGGAAGTAGCATAAATTCTATATTCACACATGTAATAACAGAATCAAAAAACCTTTCGATGTTGTACAGGGTGTACAACTAAGAAAGGAGGCCGGCCATAACTCGAAAACTATTTGAGATTGAACAGTGAAATAAAAATCTTATAATAAATGTGACCAAGAGAAAATGCTGGAAATTATTTTCAATTTCCTACCATTACCGCCAGATGGCGTTTCACTGATTTCAATTTGAAATTCCCATTTTTTGGGCAATTTTTCTCAATAATGTATTTAAAAAAATATATTTATTGTAAACTAGTGATCAATATGTAAAAGATTGTATGAGGAATTATTTATTTATTTTGCTGTCAAAATAAAGGGAGGGGGAACTAAATTACATGTAACTGGAAAAAATTGTGTCACTTCGAAACGGGTTGCTTGAATTTGCCAAGATTGGTCTCGATGTAAAGACAATAGGTACTTGATATTACCAAAAAAATCCAAAACCACACCAATTTCTTATCTCCGTCTACTGATAGAGGGCGCAACTTGTTGAAGGAACAAAACGGTCGACTTTTCTAAAAAAATTCAAATAGTACCAAAAATTTTGTTCACCGCTATTGGAAGGAAAATTAATAGGGGAGTAATTAAATAAAAATTATGTCAATAGCTCTTATAGTACCGAAGATGTGGTTTATACCTCAAATTGCCTCATATACACATATTACAACATTTTTGACTATATCTTTGATACTATAAGAGCTATTGAGCTAATTTTTTTAACTGTTAAAAGCGTAACTTGTCATCACCACAAATTTAAATTAAATTTGAAATACAGAATGCCATAAATATAATTAGAATTTAAAAGCCCTCAAATACAGGGTGGAGAATTGGCCAGTGAACCATAGGTATTTCAATATAAAAATCTTAATATTCGATTATTTGCTTCCTAATTATTTTAGACAAAAAGCCTATTTAACTTTTTTGTAGACAAAAATTCTGAATCGACTGATAAAAAAATAAACTTTTACACAATGCAATTAAACTCGTTTAATTAATAATACTAAATAAATAAAATAACTTCATTTAGGTAACGAATCTTAATGGTAACTTAAGTTTCCATTCATTTCGACTTTTTCGTTTGTAGAATAAATAATTAAATCTTCGACCATTCCATGACACTACTATTTTTTTGCCAAAGTTTCACTTTTAATTTTCAATTTTTCTTTCAATCATGTACGAATGTAGATTTTTTTAATCAACGAAAAAGTTAAATATCCTTTTTGGGGAAAATAATTAGGGAAGCAAATAATCGAATATTAAGATTTTTACATTGAATTCCCTATGGTGCATCGGCCAACTCTACACCCTGTATACGGTTATTAACATTAACAAAGTATGAACAAATTGACTGTGAAAACCTCGGCCTGACTACGTCAACCACTTTTTTGTACAGAAACAAAGCAGCTACTTATTATAAAACGTTTAAAACTGTTAAAAATTGCTTTCAAGCTATTTTATCCTGTCGCTTGCTTATGGGGGTGTCCCTCTACTGCTGAAACAGCTCAACTATATCAGTTATGGTTCATGTAGTATGTTTACTAATTTCGTGTGCTTGAAATTTATTAGTTACCTATATTATTAAAATTTTATGTGTTTCCGACAAAATTACGAATGAGCTGTAAGTCAAATTATTTAGTTCGTATAACAAGTTTTGCGCATATTTATTCTATACCGCGCCCGTCAAAATCTGAAAACGTTACACTTTCGTACCGTAAGAAACAGCTCAGTTGAGATAGATTCTCTATAAAAAATTATTAATAGGTAGTTTGATCGTTTAAGAAAAGGGCCACATGTAGTTATTTTTTTTAAATTCCGACTTTAAACTCGGAATTTAACTAAATTCCGACTTTAAACTCGGAATTTAGCTAAATTCCGACTTTAAACTCGGAAATTAACTATTGCCTTGTATAGGGTGGGCCATTTAAAAGGAAACACGCCTGTTTTGGGACACTTAGACCAGTTTCTTAAAAAAACGCTCGGACACGTCGATTTTTTATTTTTGGGGGACAACTTTTGATGTCAAACTTAACATTGACACATCAACCCCCTAGCCTCAGCAACACCTAACTCAAGAATTTAAATGGGGAAAAGGAGTCGAGCGACCCCTCATTTGAAGCGTCTTTTAATTCTCTATTCGACAGTATGACCGAAATTAGTTTTATTCAATTTTTTTTTCGCCCCGATGGAAAGCACCCTCTAGCTAGATTAACTAAGGTGGGGGTGTTGTTTAGGAAAAATCCTGAAACACGCCACCTTTGTCCTTTTGAACGGCACATTTTGATGTCAAATTTGACTTTCAGGTCAAGCCCCTAGCCCCAACAACCCCCAACGAACACGTAAATTACGCTAAAAGGTGGTCGAGAGATTATTTTAAAGGTCTCGTGATTCTCTATGTAGTGCAATATTGTTTTTAGGTTTATAAAAATTGAAAAAGCGTAGAAAAAAATTAAAACATCAAAACTCAATGTCAGCAGAAGCATTTATTAGTTAATCTAGAGGGTGCTTTTCATGGGGGCGCAAAAAACTGAATAAAACTAATTTCGGTCATACTGTCGAATAGAGAATTAAAAGACGCTTCAAATGAGGGGTCGCTCGACTCCCTTTCCCTATTTAAATTCTTGAGTTAGGTGTTGCTGGGGCTAGGGGGTTGATGTGTCAATGTTAAGTTTGACATCAAAAGTTGTCCCCCAAAAATAAAAAATCGACGTGTCCGAGCGTTTTTTTAAGAAACTGGTCTAAGTGTCCCAAAACAGGCGTGTTTCCTTTTCAATGGCCCACCCTGTATGTAATATCATATTACATACAGGTTGGGCCAACAAAAAGGTAACAGACGGGATTCTGGCTAGAAACAATTTTTTTTGGTGAAATGCAAAAACACATCAATTTTTATATATTCAAGGGGGACAACTTTTGTCATGATTTTCAATCTGAAATGAGTTCATCCCTTAGCGCTGTGAGAGCAACCCCTAAAATTTAAATAGGGATGATGGGGAAAGTGATACGTCATTTGAAAGGTCTTTCTTTTCTGAATTCAGTGCACTAGATTTTTTTAGTTTTTTTGATTTTTAACAAAAAATTGAAGTTGCAAAAATGGAGGCATTTGAGGCATTTAAAAACTTAAAAAAACGGGGGACAGGTCAATTGTTTTTATTTAGAGAGGCTAGACACTTTAACTGCCATTTGACCACATTGTTTCACCCCTTAGGTACAGGGTAAGCAACCCTTACATTTTTAAATAAAAACGAGGGTTACTTTTTCTTGTGCTAATTAATAAAACCAGTTTATGGAGTTTCAAACTTAGTTTAATAAATGTTCGAAGTGCCTACCCTCAGCTTCCACGCAATAATACGATTTTGATTAAATCGTTCCCGTACATTTTGCAACATTTCAGGAGTACAGTATCACCACGATCTCCTGATCTCACCCCATTAGATTTTTTTTATGGGCTCATGTTAAGAGTAAAGTTTATTCCACTGCGCCGGAATCTTTGGAGCAGTAACATGAATGCCGTCTGATTACTCTTGAAATGTTGCAAAATATACGGGAACGATTTAATCAAAATCTGTATTATTGCATGGAGCTGAAGTCAAGCACCTCGAACATTTATTAAACTAAGGTTGAATTTGCATAAAAGGGTTCTATTAATTAGCACAAGAAAAAATTAACCCTCGTTTTTATTTAATAATTTAAGGGTTGCATAACCTGTATCTAAACACAATGTTGTCAAATGGTAGTAGCTGCGTATCTAACTTCTCTAAAAAACAAACAATTGACCTGTCCGCGCTTTTTTTAATTTTTAAATGCCTTACACTCTCAAAAAATAATAAAAATAACTAGTGCACTGAATTCAGGAAAGAAAGACCTTTCAAATGACGTATCACTTGCCCCAACAACCCTATTTAAATTTTAGGGATTGTTCTCACAGCGCTAAGGGATGAAATCATTTCAGGTTGAAAATCATGACAAAAGTTGTCCCCCTTGATATAAAAATTGACGTGTTTTTGCATTTCTCAAAAGAAAAAATTTTGTAGCCAGAAACCCATCTGTTACCTTTTCGTTGGCGCACCCTGTGTGTAATATGATAGGCAATTGTTAAATTCCGAGTTTAAAGTCGAAATTTATTAAATTCCGAGTTTAAAGTCGGAATTTAAAAAAAATAACTACATGTGGCGTGTGGCCCTTCTACGCCTTCGTAATCGTTTGAAAACCACACATTACGATTTTTTCTTTAACAATGGCAAGCAGTCTCAAAATTTCAAAATTTTAACGTACCTAGACATTAGTTATAGGTAACTATTGAACTTACATTTCACTGGTGTATTAAATTTTGCTTTGCTATAAAATGTAGAAATGCCATTTCTATATGAAAGCTGAAGAAAATATAGCGCATATATTATATATGTGATTTTTTACGACACAGAAGCACTTTGTAATAATGTGCCCAATTTACATTTTTGGACACTAAGTCTTTTCCATAGATCGCACGTTCCGATTACGTAAGGATACAATAGCACGTTTATATTACAATAAATCAACACGAAAAAATATTTCTGAAAGAATTTCCATATTCGTTTTTTAAGTGCTAAAAGGACGATAAAAAGGAATGGCGCCTTTGTGTAAATAGAACGAAACCTAAGAAAAGTATTTGCACGTTATTTGTTACATATGACATCAAAGATTGTTGACATTCTCATTTTTCAGTTACATCCTTCAGTTGGATTGAGCGTGTATAAAGGCGTAGCGACTCACAACCTTCGTCTTAAAGAGAACGTAACGAGAACTAAGATGCGTTTACCCCCTTCGGCTACAAGAAATATTTGGGCGTCACAAATGAAAAAGCAGCGAAAATTAAGATGGTTTTCAAAACCTACCACTGATTATATACATTGTGTACCTAAACTGAAGTAAAAATGTGTTAGGAAAAATAAAGTTTATCCGAGTGTGTTGTTGTTGTTGACTGTCGCATGTGAATAAAGTTGGTAAGTACAAAAAATTTCAATTTTGCGCGCTGTCAATCTAACACTTTCCTCAATGCCACCGGATACGATCTCGAGCAATATTGGCAACCGTGCGACTGACAGCTTTACATTTCTATACAAGCTTAGGTGGAGGCTTTGGGCGGAAATAAGCTTTCTTTTTCACCTTTTATCGTTGATTTCTGATGATACTTCATTTAGAGGTTTCCTCGTGTTTTGCTATAAATTCAATTTGGATTAAATAATTAGGAAATGACAAAATTGAATGAGTACGGTTGATACGTTGAAAATATAAGGGATTCGCATTTGGGAAATACAAAAGAAATCTCAATGGAAATAAGTCAAGCCGAATTCCGTAGAATAATTGGAAACATTGGTTAATAGAGTCGGGTTTGTGGATTTACCTTTATCACAATACACTTTTAGCCACAGTTTTTGGAAATTGAAATTTGAAGACTATTGTTACAAAATCTCTCCACATAATTGAAAAGTGTAAGAGATAATTTCAATTCAGTTGCCGTATAAATTTAATTAAATATAAATACAACCAGATTTTAAAGTCGATTAATAATCAATTTCATTTCATACAATTCAATCTAGCGTAACCTAATTTAGTTTTGATGCATTGAGTTTATAATGAAGTTTTAGTTCGCCATGGTTCTGCTCGCTTTAACGTACTCACTACTTGAAAGAACTTATAAACCAGGGATTCAACGAAGGTTTTAAGTATGGAATTCGTAATCGCCGCTCTTCTACTTTTTGTATTTCAACAACAGAAGTGGTTACAGTTTATTGAGTTTATACGAAATAAAATAATTCAATTGACGTTTATGAAGCAATTTTAATTTTGAAATGACATTTATTTTGTCAGTATTTATAAAATAAACATGTTTAGTAAAATTTATTTCAAATATTTTAATTATTCATCATTCCACTTTTAATATAATATACTTTTAACTCTATTTTATTTTAATAGAGACTCGAAAATACTCTCCGTGACGTACGATAATGATTTTATCAACAGATTAAGTTCCTCTCTTATGACTTAGCTGAATTAAGCAGATGTTTAATACCATAGAAAAGTCATTATACGTAGGATCTTTACCCGATATGGAATTTTACGAAGCCGGACATTAGGGCGCCGCCGATAGGGCGCCACCGAAAGGGCGCGACCGTTAGGGCGCGAGGACATAAGGGCGCGAGGACATAAGGGCGCGAGGACATAAGGGCGCGAGGACATAAGGGCGCGAGGACATAAGGGCGCGAGGACATAAGAGCGCGAGGACATAAGGGCGCGAGGACATAAGGGCGCGAGGACATAAGGGCGCGAGTACATAAGGGCGCGAGGACATAAGGGCGCGAGGACAGTAGGGCGCGGGAAAAATAAAACTTGTAAATTTTTTGTTGTTCAGACGCAAACTGTAAGTGTTTTAGTATTTGATCTTCAACATAACAACAAAAAAAGTAGGCACCTACTTAATAAAACCATCATCAGTAAAGTAAAAATAGTTTTATTCAAAAATATTATTAGTATTATATACAGAGTGTCCGCGAAAATGTGGGAAATCTCTCGGATTCAGACAGAGCATGGAAAAATAAGATGACAAGTTCCTATGAAATTTTTCCCTACAGCTACAGGCCTTCCCTGCGGAGATATGTGCTCATGAAGGACGCCGCTGGTAATCCTTTTTTCTTGAAGAACTTTCAGAGAACTCAATATAATTTCATAAAAATTTAATATGATGGACACTAGTAAAGACTTCTTAAAATGGTGTCCATGAAACATTATTCTGGGTAGCTTGAACCGTTTTCGAGATAAAGTTCGACCTACGTTCGCAATATTCTATAAAATGACACGATAATAATAGAAAGCTCATTAAGTAGGTACCTAACTATTTCTGAAGAATATAAATTTAACCTGGGTCCTTTTGTATGTCTTATTGTTAACAATAATCCTAAGAAAACAACTTGTTTAAATAGATTTGCTATAATTTTTACCGCCTTTCTTTGATACCTAAATATTGTTTTCCAAATGGCAGAATGGCCCCATACAATTGATTGAGTAAGATGCATGACAGTTAATCAAAGCAATGCTGATCTTAGAACAATAGATGATACATTATTTGATAGTCGTCTTAGAATGTATAAATTACTACTAATTTTGGCTCTTACATAGTCGACATGAGCCGAAGAATTTAATTTAGTATCTACGCATATACCTACAAACTTTACAAAAGGAATGTATATGTATACTACAGCACTACAGTTTGCGCCTGAAGAACAAAAATTACAAGTTTTGTTTGTGTTGTATACCTTGTCCCGCGCCCTACTGTCCTCGCGCCCTTATGTCCTCGCGCCCTTATGTCCTCGCGCCTTTATGTCCTCGCGCCCTTATGTCCTCGCCTTACAAAAAATTGCCCATGAACCACCCCGGCCGATGTAGATAATTGCCAAAGAGTCTGCATTCAATTTAGAGGCTTTTTCATGTTCAATAACGTGCAACCTTGACGCAGTCGATTCCTCAATTTAATGGTTGCTCTAAAAAGAAACTAGTAATGGTATTGGAAATCATGGAGGAGAAAGAGACATATTCAATTGCAAACAAAAATCATCAATTACTGATGAAAATATTTACGGAATTAAGGTCGTCCTGCTCACTCTCCACTAAATCACTATTGGAAATAGACGATAATTCATGTGATTGCATGAGACGAAGAAACAAAAATGATTGATGCAAACTTGTAGTTGCAGAAATAATATTAATTCATTAATTATATTAATACATAACATTTGCATAGGAATTTCAGCCCCACTCCGTGCCACATTTAGATTTCTGCACTACTATGTTGCCGATTTTGAATTATTAATATCTAGGATCAATCGCGCTTAAAATTGAGTTATTCGAAATCAAAGAAGTACTGCAGATTCCAAAATGAAATATACAAAAAGGGTAGTAAGGTAAAAATGAAATCATTGATTTTCCTTCTTCTCTCCTCCACCTCCACCCTAACCCTTCTCAGCCCTCATTTAGGATGTCCTTCCAACTCCTTCGTTCCTCTCGCAGTTCCTAGCGCTTTTCTAACATATGGCCCATATTTTCCCTACCTTCCCCAAATAGTCTACACATTTTTCTCCCACCAGTGCTTGTTGTCCCTTTCGTCATTTCCGAATCTATACCTATCTATAATGTATTGTTGAATGAATTATTTTCGAAACCATTCAGGACATTAATGGTAAACTAGTTCGGAGAAAGCAAGACCAACACCCACGAATTACATTTTCTATTGGTAGGGTCTATAGTGTATAATTCGAAATTAACTACACATTAACAGTGTTTAATACACGGATGCAAATAATAACTTTGGAAAGTTGTACGGCATCTAAAAGTAAATGCTTAGTCAAGCTTTTAAAAATTTGAAAACTTTCTTAAATACCTTACAGGCGTGTGTAATAAATAGGTACATAGGAAGTCGAACCCTTAGAGTAGTGGGAGAGGAAATCATTGAGAGCAATTTATATGTAGGAATGTAAATAGAAGATCGACGGCGAAAAGAAAAAAGTCAAGAATTTATTATACGGAAAAAAACCGCAATATTTATCAAGGAACCAGAAAATAATGTTGAAAAAATGAAAAAACAAAATAGGTAGGTAATAGAAAGATAAAGAAAAAGAAGACCGCGAAAAAGGTGTGCCGAAGAACAATGGGCTGATGAATATTAAAAATAAAAAAGGAACTAAAACAGAAACAGGAAGTAATGGAAAAATATATAATTATACAGGTGCTATAAAGTTTTTTAGTGTCAACTACACTATTGTTAAGTTTCGTTAGGAACATTTAAGCCTACCTACTTGAATTAGATAAGCGAAGGAAATTTCAGAGCAGTTTTTTAACATTGCTGTCACAAAAACGCATTTTTAGGCGACTATTACATAAATAGTTGTTTTACACGTATCTTTTGAAAGCCGTAAAGTATAACTTTTTTTTAACATCTGCCATTAAGGCGGTTCTCTCGCACTGTGTTTGTAGACTACATTTAGAAAAATCATTCCCTTGTTGTTGACTGGCCAATCATTTTCAAATTTGGTGTGGGTGTAGAAAAAAGAATGCTTGAGGGCATACGCATACTTTTTTTGGAAGATTTTTTGCTGAATATGCAAAAACATTGAACCAAAAATACCTCGAAAAATACCTAATTTTCGTCATCATTTTATTATCAGTTATGAATCAAAAACCTGAAAAAAAGCATGCGTATCCCCTTTTATCATAGTTTTTTCTTATCGTCTACAAAAAATTGTACATAAACGCGCAACCATAACTGAGAAATGATTTTTTTAATACAGCGCTGCATTGCTGATTTCTACCTCACTCCACCTATCTATCGATGCTGCTAATTCGCGTATGCCCTCAAGCATTCTTTTTTCTACACCCAGACCAAATTTGGAAATGATTGGCCAGTCAACAAGGGAATGATTTTTCTAAATGTAGTCTACGAACACAGTGCGAGAGAACCGCCTTAACAACTTTACGGCCGCATTTACTTTACAACTGCTTTTTGTTGTCCAGGTGATGGAGCAAAGCACTATATAAGTGACATAAATAATCAAATATATGATTGTATTTGTCAGGTAACTGTCACTGTCAAAATTATGAAATTGATTTTTAAAGTAAAGTTTATATCGTTTTGTGATAGTCGCTTAAAAAATGTTGTGTGCACCTCGGTTAAAAGTTCTTTTTTAACCTCATCTGATTTGTTAGCCTCGGCTTTCGCCTCGACTGCAATCATCAGATTCGGCCAAAAAAGATCACTTTTACAATCTTGATACACAAATAACTATTTTAGGAGGCTACTACATAAATAGTTGTTTTAGGTATCTTTTGAAAGCCGTAAAGTATAACTTTTTTTTGACATCTGTCATAAACAACTTTACGGCCGCATTTACTAGGTAACTGTCACTGTCAAAACTATGAAATTGATTTTTAAATTAAAGTTTATATCTTTTCGTGATAGTCGCCTAAAAATGTTGTGTGCACCTCGGTTAAAAGTTCATTTTTAGCCTCATCTGATTTGTTAGCCTCGGCTTTCGCCTCGGCTGCAATCATCAGATTCGGCCAAAAAAGATCACTTTTACAACCTTGATACACAAATAACTATTTATTACATCAAATACAATGAGTTTTACTCAGTGATTAATTCAGAATTCTTTTTTCACTATAATTAAAATAAGGAATTCCGGAAATATCGTCAATACTGTACCTACATTTAAATTTAGAAATGTAATTAAAATTCAATTAAACAAAGCTGTAGGTATGTATAATGTAAATATGGTTCACTCATTTTTATTAACATATTTGAAGTGTTCGGAGTGCGTTTAGAAATCTAAAATGGGAAAGCAAGAGTGGATACCATGGGAGAGGAAGTATTAGAATCGCAACTTCGATCTAACGACAGTAAAAAAATTGTGTTATATGTTTATATAGCATGGAAAAAAAAGAAGTAAAAAATCTATAAAGGAATAAAAGTTCCAGAACGTACGGTGTCAAGAATAGTTAAAATTGATAGTTGTAATGCTGCGAACCTTTATAAACAAAAATATATGCCTAAGTATCAAGTTCATGGCTTCTAGCTCAGTTAAAAGAACAAGAAAAAAGGCAATTCCTTGCAAAAGGTCGGATATTTTTGAATTTTTGATGTATCATTAGGATTACAATGATGATGTAAAATCCAAGTTTCCGACCTCAGAGCACGACCGCTCGCTGTGTCAGCTCTGAAAATCAGCGAAAATGTGGTTCTTATTTTGGTTTTTGCCATGTAACAAAAAAAACTAACCGTTGTATAAAAATAAGGTTCATATATTTTTTAAAGTATGTACTTAAAATTTTGTATAGATTGAGTATTTAACCAGAATTCTAAGTACTTTCTGAGATACTGCTGTTCAAAGAAAAATAAATATTTAGTTAATTTTACTATTTAGATATTTAAATATTTAGATTTAGATTTACTATTATCTAACTGACAACATTTAAAATTACTGGGCTATAAAATACCGTAAAAATAGTTGGTGTTGGTACAAAATCAGACCTGCCTTGTATATCATTTTTAAAGTGATAATTAACCTCATAGTGTTGTAGACCAATCAGACATTAAGAACAGTGTCACATGCACCAATCACAAGTTTTTTTAACTGATAATTAACCTCATAGTGTTGTAGACCAATCAGACATTAAGAACAGTGTCACATGCACCAATCACAAGTTTTTTTAACTGAAAAGAATGCATGGTACTTTTCTTGCCGCTACCTCATTGTTTTAGCAACCTATATTTAAAAAAATCAAATGTCATTTTGACAAAAGTAAAAAATTTGACGTATTTAACGCTTCATTCAGTTAATTCTCCAACCGAAGATCATTCGTTCTCAACTCTTGTCAGGCAAGATTTTTTTGTATGAGCATTGATTGCTAAAAGGTAATTAAACTCGATCAAATTCTTGGGAAAAGAACCCTCGCGCTTCGCGCTCGGGTCTTTTCGTCAATTTGATCTCGTTTAATTGCCAAGCAACCAGTGCTCATACAAAAAAATCTTTCCGACAATAGTTGAGCACTTATGATCTTACTGTTGAAAAGAATGCATGGTACTTTTCTTGCCGCTACCTCATTGTTTTAGCAACCTATATTTAAAAAAATCAAATGTCATTTTGACAAAAGTAAAAAATTTGACGTATTTAACGCTTCATTCAGTTAATTCTCCAACCGAAGATCATTCGTTCTCAACTCTTGTCAGGCAAGATTTTTTTGTATGAGCATTGATTGCTAAAAGGTAATTAAACTCGATCAAATTCTTGGGAAAAGAACCCTCGCGCTTCGCGCTCGGGTCTTTTCGTTAATTTGATCTCGTTTAATTGCCAAGCAACCAGTGCTCATACAAAAAAATCTTTCCGACAATAGTTGAGCACTTATGATCTTACTGTTGATAAGAAAAATTACGCCCACGAACTTATATTGCCATAAGCGCAACAGCGATTTAGGGCAGGGTTTAGACCTAATACGTCCGTACACCTGCGACTGATGTTATGAAGTGGCCATAGATAGCATTTCCCCCAATGCAATCTAAAGCTAGCATCACACATAGCTATTTTTGTTGCGCTCGACATTAAAACACTGCGCAGTTTGAAGTGCCATCTGTACACGACCAAACTGCAATATAAGGCGTTTGATGATTAAAAGGTCTCCATTGGCACAGTGAATACCTAGAACCCTTAGATCATGTTACGAAGGAGAGCCATCAAAATTTTTGATGTGGGGGGTGAGGGGGGTCTTTCGTTAGGTTACAAAATTAAGTTTAGTATCATTTTCGACTAAACTCGAGACGTAGAATCCGTTTATGAAATAATATTCATAGTTAGTTGTATGAACTTCTCCATTTTTGTTTTAGCTTAATGTTATAATAAATAATTGAAAAGTAGCTAAAATGTTTATTATTTGAAATTTCCTATGGCTATCGATTTCGACGAATATGTCATCATCAGGCCGAGCTGTAAGTACATGTTGTTACTAATGTATATTTAAACAAGAATGTATGAGTTGTTACCGTCTGGGTGATTCTAAAAGCATGAATGAAATATGTGTGGTAGAAACTTTGATTAATCTGTAAAAGGGTAATTATATAAATGATTTTATTAATATTGTTTTCAATTATATTTTTCTAAAAACTGAAATTGTGGACTTACTATTAGAAATAATATCTTTTTAAATTATTAAAAGGCAATAGTTTTTGGCCTTCCACCCCTCGCTTATTCATACTTAACTAAATTTTTAATAGGCACCATGTTGACTTTTGCATTATTTAAGAATGGCCTATGACTATGTTTAAAGAAGAAAAAGTACGAGGAGAAAATATAGAATTAGAAAGCCTTCACAAACAACAAAATTTGTGTACAAAGTTACCATTAAAAAATAAGGAACTATATGTATGCTAAATTTACTCTTGCTTATTTGACTCATTCGTTGTAAACCGTGTAACATACCAATTTTTATGTTTTTGTTGCTTATGTTTCTATAGATCGTAGCTTTTACGAATGGCATGTTGAGGACATTCTACTAGCGTTGCATTATGATAGAATGCAATATTTTCTTTTCGATACGGTTATAAATAGTCTATTACTATAATAATAATGTTAATTATAATACAGAAAAATGAAGTTACCTTGTGCTATTTTAGTCTCTTTTTGAATCTGAAAGGAGGATGCACACTTTTAATGAGGTTGCCAAAAATGACGGAATTTGATAAAATTTTAGTATATTGTAGATATCGACTTTTTGACCAAAAAGTCTCATGGGCCCAAAGCGATCCTATGACTGGTTTCCGAGATACAGTGGCGGGTATGGGGTATCTTGAAAAACAGAAATTAAATTATAAATACCATAAAAGGTTGATATTTTCTTTAAAAAAGTAATACAAGTAATTTAATTTGATCTTGGGCGGCTGTCTAGGATGTCAGGTGCTTATTTTTTTGTGTACAGGGCGTACAACTAAGAAAGGAGGCCGGCCATAACTCGGAAGCTATTTGAGATAGAACAGTGAAATAAAAAATCTTATAATAAATGTGGCCAAGAGAAAATGCTGGAAATTTTTTTCAATTTCATACCATTGCCACCAGAGGGCGTTTCTCTGATTTCAATTTGAAATTCCCATTTTTTGGGCAATTTTCCTCAGTAAGGTATTTAAAAAAATATATTCATTGTGAACTAGTGATCAATATGTAAAACTTTGTTTAATGAATTTTGACGTGCTGTTACGATTTGTTTATACCTCAAATTGCCTCTTATATTACCACATTTTTGACTATAACTTTGGTACTATGAGAGCTATTGACATAATTTTTTTTTAAATTGTTTCCTTATTAATGTTCCTTCCAATAGGAGTGAAAAAATATTTGGTACCATTTGAATTTTTTTAGAAAAGTCGGCCGTTTTGTTTCTTCTACAAGTTGTGCCCTCTATTGGTAGACGGAGATAAGAAATTGTTGTGCTTTTGGATTTTTTGGATAATATCAAGTATTCTCTTTACACAGAAGACATAATACAGAAGCGACACTCGTTTGATGTTCGTTTGACAAATCCTGGTGACCGTCGCCATTTTGTTGTTAGTACTTTACGTGGGAAATTTAAAAACACTTTAGTTTTCAGCATTAATCTACTTCTGTGGATGGCTACGATATTTCGCAAATGTTAAGGTTAACTTAATTTTTAATAGTTTACATTTGCGAAATATCGTTGCCATCCAGAGAAGTAGATTAATGCTGAAAACTAAAGTGTTTTTAAATTTCCCACGTAAAGTACTAACAACAAAATGGCGAAGGTCACCAGGATTTGTCAAACGAACATCAAACGAGTGTCGCTTCTGTATTATGTCTTCTGTGCTCTTTACGTCGAGACCAATATTGACAAATTCAAGCAACCCGTTTCGAAGTTACATGATTTTTTCTAGTAACACGTAATTTAGATCCCCGTCCCTTTATTTTGACAGCAATCGTAAAAATTCATTAAACAAATGATAGATTAATAGTGTTTATTATAAAACTATATTTATAATAAACACTATTAATCTATCATAAACATAAAAAACTATAAACAATGGAGAAATTCATCGAGCTCATTAAACAAAGTTTTACATATTGATCACTAGTTTACAATGAATGTATTTTTTTAAATGCATTACTGAGGAAAATTGGCCAAAAAATGGGAATTTCAAATTGAAATCCGAGAAACGCCCTCTGGTGGCAATGGTATGAAATTGAAAATAATTTCCAGCATTTTCTCTTGGCCACATTTGTTATAAGATTTTTTATTTCACTGTTTTATCTCAAATAGTTTCTGAGTTATGGCCGGCCTCCTTTTTTAGTTGTACACCCTGTACAATGCACACCCTGTACACAAAAAAAATCAGCACCTGACATCCTAGACAGCCGCCCAAGATCAAATTAAATTACTTGCATTACTTTTTCAAAGAAAATGTCAACCTTTTATGGTATTTATAATTTAGTTCCGGTTTTTCAAGATACCCCATACCCGCCACTGTATCTCGGAAACCAGCCATAGGGTCGCTTTGGGCCCATGAGACTTTTTGGTCAGAAAGTCGATATCTACAATATACTAAAATTTCATCCAATTCCGTCATTTTTGGAAACCTCATTAAAAGTGTGCCTCCTCCTTTAAAAAAAGTTACATAATTATAACGCTCAATGTTAATTTAAAACTTTTGAACATAAATCGTTCAAACTTTAATGCTTCTTAGGGAAGATGGACGTACTTACACCGATAGCTAGCAGTGTGTATTAGTACTCCTAGTAACTACTGTCCAACACAAAACTTTTCAAATTAAAAAAATACGCTACCGATTTGCATTTTTTAAACTTTCACTCTTATTAACTGCGACACGGACGCGTTCATTTAATGTACTGAATTTGGTAAAAGATGAAATGCGATTTGAAATAAACATGTTTTGAAAATTGCTGGTCAATCAGGTTATCCGTCATTCTAACGTTGCTAAGTTGGTGACAGTTAACACGTGTTGATAATATATATCTCTGAAAACCGCTGTTGAAAAACAAATTAAAACAAGGGGGAAATACTTACTAGCCAACCATTGGGCAATTACAATTGAAATTATTACGAATAGTAATAAAGGGGGGTTATCAGTCACAATCCATGCAGGTATTGACAGTTAAGCAACTCGCGCTCTGGTCAGTACTTTGATGGGTGACCGGTTCATTCTGTGGCTCGGTGTGTCCGGCAGGGGGTAGTACAAAGGGCCCGAATGTGGCCTACGTACGCGTGGACTTAGGTCCCATCCCCCATTCTAATTTACATTTTTACAAAGGGGGGTTATCATTAAACCATGCTGAAAAAGTAAGGTTAAAAAATACAGCCATAAAGCAGGAAAATACTTACGGGAAAAAAATTTATTGTAGAGGAGAATTAACTAATTAAACCTTCTATTGCATGAATTATGGATTTTAAATTTTTTCATTTGGACAAATTATATTTTGCAATCAAAGACCTCTACTGTTGCATAAATATTGCTTTTTTACGTTTTATTTGTAAATTTTATTTTTTTCTAGCAAAAAAAAAATATGTTCCCGAGTGGGAACATTATGTATATGGGTAACAAGTGAGACCAATACCTTCCTGTATTGGGGGTTGTTTTATAATCGACATCTAAAGCGTTATCCCAATGAATTGTTGTCGATCTTTATTGGGTGTCGTTATGGGTTTAGTAGGTTATGTTTTGGCGCTATACAGCATCAAAAAATTTATCAGAAATAAAATATTTGAAAATTTTATACAGGGTGTTCAGTTAGAGAATCTCTCTGGTAATAAATTGATACCTCCACAACCTCCAAATTGTGTTCTGTCAGTATGAGTTTCAGTAGAGGTACATTCCAAGTCGGATAATTAGATTTACTCTTCAAAGTAGCTGACTTAGGCTGACCACAGCGATCTTAGTAACTGTGATGGTGGTATATCATCATCATCACTGTGAAAATAGTCCTCAATAGCATTATTGATGAGCTGCTTCATTCTTTAATAGTCCATAAAATTTTATTGGATCCATATCAACGATACTTTATTTTAGAAATGCGCTTGTCGAGAATTCTTCCCATGCACAATGTCCCTCATTGGGAACATAGCATAAATCAACAATTTCTATCAACAAATTTGACGATATAGTATAATGGGTGCAGAAGAGGTAAAAGTAAAGGTATTTTATCACCCTTTATGATTTTTATAACAATCATTTATCTATATAAACAATATGATAAGCTTCCCAATTAGGTCAACTTAGGTTATCCTAAGAAAGGTGCCAACATTCCAAACAATATTTATTTTCAACTGAAATGTGTGGCGCCACTTATTGGAGAGTAGCGCAAACGGTTGTTCGATGTTCCCATTTGAGTACATTATGCGTTGTTAAAACGAATTTTGTATGGCAAGAATGTTCTTTTAATTCAACGTTTGTGTTCCCATTCGGAAACAAGACGCAATAGAGGGTTAACTAATTGAAAAGAAAGCACATTGTGCAAAAAAGGAAAGTGGCCACCGGCTACAAGGGACACTGAAAGTGAACAAATTTGAAAAAGACATGGCGACTGTTGCAACGATAGGAGTGGGCCAAGAAGAAACCTGTAAGGACAAAATCGCAAATCGTCGCTCAGATGTCAAAACTTTGTATATCAAAAAACCACCATTTTCAGGAAATGAAAAAAACTTATCATATAAAAACTCGTATCTTAAAAATATCCCTATTTCGTCGAGCTTTTTGTTACGCTATGAAGTTACTAGGTTTTGAAATCGCTAGAATATGAATTCGTAGTGACAATAAAACTCATAACTCAAAATCAGTAAATTTTGAGATACGAGGTTTTGACATCTGAGCGACATTCAAATTGAGAAGCTCGTTAAGCGATGAGGGGGGATTATTATTAAAATTTGTAATGATTTCTTTGGTTTCAAGGAGGTCAAGCTTTATGCTTTTATCACAGCAATGAAGGATTTCAAAATTAATTTGTGGATCGAAGGCATGTCCGGAGTCCTTAACATACAATTCAGTTAATCAGAGCGTTTTAAAACGGGTGTGTTGATAAATGAGACAATGGGGCGCATTTTGTGTATTTGGGGAGGGCATAAAGGCGAGGAAAGACCGGGTTCATAAGAAGCAATTTATAGTGATTGTAGTTAAAGTGGATTTTTAAGAGCTTTCGGTTTTCAGTGATAACCTAGCGTTTTTAACAAATTGGGTGAAGTTGATATTAGCAATCTTAAAGTCTATTGAATTTAGAAAACCTTTGACTTTGTTCACGCATTATAATTTGTCTAGTATGACAAGGGCGTTGCCTTTGTCCGCTTTGGTACAGACGAGGTCGAACTTCTTGAACTTGGAGGATAAGCTGTTGAGGATTTTACTATTAAATCTGCTGGTAGGTATGTTAATTTATTAAGTTTGTCAGCACAGATGGCTCTAAGATTTTGGGCATTAGGGTGATGAGTTTTTTGAAGAATAACTTCAGTGTTAACTTTGAATTGGGCTAAAAGGTGATTGTCAAGACTATGGTGGTTAGGTTTCAAACCAAAGTTTAGAAGTTCCATCTCCTCTGTGGTGAAAATTGTATTGCTTAAATTCAGTGTTCTCTTGTGAAAGGTGAAATGATATGAGTTGAAGGTATGGTTGTTACAAAGGTTGTTATGAGCATTGTTAGTATATTGAAATTTCTTATAGTAAATTTTTTAATTTTAGATTGGAGTATATTTGTGTTTTACTGCTGGTTAACTTATATAAATCCCAGCAACTCTAAAGATAAAAGTTGCTCATTTTTGTCACTAATTCTGATTCATACTATCCAATAATGTTTTGTGTATATCCTTTTCCGTCTATTGAGATGATAACGCTTAGATTTTTCCTTTCACATTTCTTCTAGGAGCAAACAGTCATGCGTACGCCAATGTTAAGTGCGTGAATTTAATAATGAGCTATTTTCTTCCAAACCTGCCGACTTTGTTTTTTTACAGTTGACGGATATTTAGAGGAACTAAAGAATGAAATTTTTCTTCAGATACTCCTAAGAAATGATAATTGCACAACCATTAAATTAATTACATTTACATTTATTAAATTAGCGTAAAATTTCACATGAAATCCATTACTTAACTTTGCTCTATCACACTGAGAACCATATGTAACGGACACACGGACCGACAGACCGACGGACTGAATATTGAAAACAGTAACGAACGAATTCGTTGAAAAAAAATTAAGTCCTTGATTTTGTATTTGAAGTTATAAAAAATGGAAAAAGACTACATAAAAAAGAAAATTGGGAGAAATGTGTTTAACATTTCTTTTTCGCCGAAGATATCAAGAACCGGATGAAATACTAAACGGATTAATTTGCATGCTAAATTTGCTACGCCATTTATCAAGAAGACAACTATACTTGAATTAATACGATTCAGTGTAATTGAAACTTAAAGCCTTCTATAATTACTATTTCGAAAGTACCTATTAATCTATTTTCATTTATCTCACATTTTCATGAAAATATAACAAATTATTATGCGCGTAATGCTTTCGTCATTTGATGAGGCCCTTTGCAAACCTTATAAAACAGTTTAGGTAATTTTATTTTAAAAATAGGTAGAGATTGTCTAATTTTGAATAAAAATCTGATCTTTTTAGAGCGGTTGTCGGAGATTTGTAGTTAGTCTCATAAATGTTACAAATTAATTGCAACAGCACACTCGAAACGGTTTATTCATAACTTGTACATATTAACTAGGCAATAAAGTTCATTGTTTACTTACAAGAAAATCTTTACGCTCGATGATTTTCTATAGTATCTAAAATGAACGTTGGAGGTGACATAAGGTTAGTTGTATAAGAAACCTCTTTGACAATACCAAAAAGGATTTCAATGAAACTGTCGCAGCAACAATTGTGGGCAGTGCATATTTAAATAACATTTTGTCTTGAAACAAACGTTAACAACCACGCGCTAAGAAATAACATACCAAAGTCTTAGCAATAACAATGGATAATTCCTTATTTTCTTTATTTTGGCGTCAAGCAATTATTAACACCCCATCAAATTTCGTCTCTCGTCAAGTATTAAATTAAATTACAATAACCCCCGTTGAACTCTACGTCACATCACATTGTTGACATGGAAGACGGGAAAAGTTAACGCAATGACAGCAATCTAGTGATCCATGAAACGGAATTTAAATACGTCAAAACAAGCAAATATCACGGAGACATTTTAGTACACATAGCGTCAACCCTATAACGAAACTCGCGGCTTCCTTAATGGAAATTTCTATATTATTCTCCTCGTACAGATATAACACACTTTTACAATAACAAGCCCGTTGAAGCTCTTTACGTGCGCCTTTTTTGCATCCTTTCTTTTTTAAGAATGTGAAAGGAATCGCAAGTCGAGACCTATTAAACCTTCGGTTTTATGGCCGGCTCGTGATTCACCATGCAAACATGCCGTATATATCAAAATGTGAAAACACTATATTTCTGTTAACTTAATTAAATTTGCGAGGGCAAATTAGAAGAAACGTTGAATGCATTTGTCACCAGCGACCACATTTTGGCAAAGGACCAACTTGATAATAGACAACTTTCTTTACTGACGTTACCAATTAAAATTCCGATCTTTGATTTTTTTAGTTTAAATTTGTGTTTTACTGAGAATTTTCACTTTTAAAAAAGAATTTACGTGGATGACCACACAAAGATCTAAGCGGCCTTTTCACTTAATGATGATTGATTTAACGCTTCGTAAATTATACTCTAAAACCTTCATTCACGCCTGAAAGAAATTTATTTAAATGTTGTATACGTATTCCTGATAGAAATGTACTTCAGCCTTTTATCTATTGTTGCTGACTCGCAATTTATTTAGTTTGAGAGGTTACAAAAGGTTGTCCGACATCTATTTCCTTATACAGTGAATGTCGCCAGTGTTTAAATTTTAAAGTCAATACAACATGCGGTAGTGTTGCATCGTATTGGTATTTCAACTTGCTGTTATTTGTCTTCCTGAACTTTAATGTAAACCTGTAAACGCATTTTCATGAGTCTTTCATCTTTTCTTTAAATAAATATTGGCGGAAGCAACATAATTCCATGTCCTTTATGTGGGCGTTTCTTATTACGTACAGTTTTCATTATTATTCTTATAACCAACGTGGGGGCTTTAGAAGCATCAATTAGATCAACCCCTAACATTTAAAAGGAAAGGAGATCTCAAGTAATACCTCTTTGAAAAGTCGTTGAATTGTTTTTTGTAAATACTTATCACATACTCGATTTTTTTTCAGTAGTTTTTGAGGAATCAAGCAAAAACTATCAACGTTTTGGAATGTAACAATAAAAAAATGGTAAAAATACTGTATTTTGTTAAATTTTCGAAAAACAGTGATGAAGTGTGCTCTCAAACTCATCTACCGTTTTGAGAAACTTTTGCCTGAATTAAGTACGGAAAGGAGACATTTTGTAAGCTACAAAAAGCTGGAAACAACCTTAAAAATTTAAATTGGAAGGCGGGTTGAGTGATAACCTCATTTTAAAGGCGATTCAATTAGCGTTTAAAAAATATTTAAGCTTCTTTTTGGCGTTTTTGAATAAATCGCGCAAAAACTGTAAACAAACCTAGGTATCAGCTTATCAAGTGTAATAAATTGTCAAAAAGGGTTCTTTGGTTTTGTTGGATTATTATTTTTTATTCTTGGTTTTGTGAATTAAAGCTTGATGCGCTTGTAAAATTATTTTCAAAGGTATTATTATTTTGTACCAAAAAATATCCGAAACTATCATCATTTATGGGAAATGTGGAAGAACCGCAGCAATCTTTAACGACAGCTTTCCGAATAACAATTTAAATCACAAATATGTATCTTGAATCCATATTACAGATGAAGGAATGATTTCTAACACTAAATGGAGGAGTAATGATTTGTATAGGTAATAATATTAATAATAACCAAAACCTTCCCCATATAACGTTTAATGATTGATAAAAGCAAATAAGTATTAAACTTTTTTTTAAAATCGGCCAGAAAGTAGTACTTTCCGGATTATTTTTAGGCCAGAAAATGTCATTTTGACGGACTGAGCCGGAAAGTTATTGTGATAGTCCGGTAAAAGTTTTACCGGACTCATTTTTACTTTACCGGGCTCATTTTTACTTTCCGGCCTAGAATGGTCAATTGTTCTTCCGGTTTCTGACCGATTTAAAAAAAAATATTGTACTTAATACGTCCCAAAAGTGCTTTTACTGGACTCGCAGGCTTGCAGGACTCGCCTGCGGCTCGTCCTGTAATTTGCCTACTTGTCCAGTAAAAGGTCACTTTCGGGACTTGTTACGTAAACTACTATTTTGGTAGTTTTGGAAGCCTAATGACGGCATTTTATTACCGAGATTTAATCAATTCTTTTATCAATTATTAAACTTTATATGGGGAAGGTTTTGAGTTATTATTAATATTATTATCAACTACACAGATCACAAATATGTTCTTTTTTTAATGAAGCAGCCCAAATAGAAGTTTCACTCAAGTACCGACCACTTCACTTCGCATTGTGGGACGCCAAGTAGGACTGTCTTACGAAACAGTAATGAAAGCACAAAGGCTAAATAAATTCAGCAGTGCAAAAGGTAAATTACTCAACGCTTCAACTTCTTGACGACAATTTCGGCGGAAAGTTTGAATTTTGTGAAACAATGGCGGATTTTATGCGAACCAAAATAGTTTGCACAGTACTTGTGTCAACAAATAAAATTACCGTTACTGGAGCGTTGAAAATCTGCGACTTTGTAAAGGAAGAAAAACACCTGTATCCAGAGAAAGTGAACGTTTGAGCGGGTATTCTTCAAAAGTCTATCTGTTCGTGAAAATGTAACTGGCACGCTCTACTTTAATCTGCTTGAAGAAATAATAGACCCCTTAATATTAGCCAATGTGAAAAATTGAATTGATGCAGCTGATAGTATGATTCTTCAAGATCTCGTTCACTTCCAACAAGGTGAAGTTCCACCACATTACTACCCCCCAGTTCGCCAGTGGGTAAATTGAATAGCCACCGCGACCACCGAAGTAAACTTGACATTTTTTGCATATTTTTAGATTTTCAATAGATTCGAAGACAAAGTACAAGAGAACTAGTAGGACTTGATGGCCTAGACACATGGACCGAAAGAGGAGACCGAGTCAACACATTCACAGAAAAACACCAACTTGTACTAAAGACATTTTTCAAATTACACCCTAGAAAATTGTTCACAAGAAAATCACCTGCAGACAATCCCGAAAATATGATGAAGAACCAAATGGGCTTCATACTGATTACCAAACTTTAACGAAGAGACTGGAGAAGAACATTTGTCAGTTTTCTGCTGAAATAAAAAAAACAATAGAAAGGAAAGTACAGACCGCAGAATACAATATAAACAAAAAAATAAGCCAAACAGACACAAGTGAACAAAATGGGAAACATTCTAAGCCAAAATGACAGCATACAAAAATAATATATAAGTACGGGTTGTTTTTTGGAGCTTTAGTTTCTAGGAAAAATTTATAGACAAGTTTTTGAAAATTACGCTGAATCGATTTAAATATTTTCAAAATGGCGGTACTTTCAAAAATGCCGGAAGTGGCTAGTAAGTTCGCAATTTTAAACGGTAATTCCTATTTTTTAGGTTTATTTTATTTTATTTTCACTTTTTAAAAAATGCCGTATGGAGACGGTTTTGGCAAACGGGTTTTCACCAGAGGAAGAATAGTAGGGCTTCTTTTTGGTGCGCTTAAAAATATTTAAGTTACGTACCACCTCACCTATGGGGCTCCAAACTTAAGAAAATTAATAACTAAAAACTCATTTTTTTAATGAAATGCCCATTTTCTTACCACCGCATTTGATAGAGAATCAAAATGGGCATATTTTGATATTACATGTTCCTGTACCTATCTTTAATAGTTTCTGACTTATTGCCATTTTATTGCATTGATATTATTTTTGTTTATTTCTTTTAGTGGTCGGTCATGATTTAATGGCAATTGAATTTTAAACAAATCAAGTGACACTAATCTGTCATAAGTTAACAAAAGTTCTTCAATAACCGACAAATCGCTTGCAATGGTTTTACACATCAAGATTCTTGGAATCTAATTTATTGTTATTTATGGTGAAATGGACAGAATCGAGGCACTACAAAACATTCTAAAGCCCCCAAAAAACATCTTTGGGTGTCAGCTGACATTTTAACAATGGCTTTTGAGTACTCGTTTGCTTGGCTTCACAAAACGAGCCACACTCGTCAAGTAAAACTTCCCTTTTCTAAACTTGTACATAAAAGACTTTCGTCGAAACTTGGTGTAATCGTCTTTGAAAATACTTATCAGATCACCATTAAATTCAGATTCACTCATAGGGCGATTTAAATCCGCATTGATGACCTCACCCACATTCGTGGTTCGGTTTGAACGTGAATGGAAAGATTTGACATGGGCCTTGCCCATAGCGCAACCATCGCAAAAATCTGTCTTATCCCCGACTAATTGGAGCCCCAATTTCTGGAGTACAGTTTTCACATGTCGCTTATCTTGGTGTCCCAACAGTTCATGCCAAATTTGCAGGGAATCCCTCGTAGTCGCAAGATTGACTCTCATTAAAGCTTTTGGTGGAATTATTCTCATATTTACAGAATTGCTATACCGACCAACCGGCCATTTCTCATAAGCTTCCCCGATGAGTCGCTTAGGATATAGTCCACTCCACACATCGTTGCAGATCGCACAGAAAACAAGCAAACAGCCTATTTAGGCACATATTATAATAGTAAACATTTTTCAGGTTCACCAGGCAACCATTTTCCATTTACTAGCATTTCAATCAAAATTTCGCCAGAACCACACGCCAGAATCTTGTCATTGTTTGCAACAAAAATGTCTTTTGGTTTATCAAAACTCACATACCTGTAAAACCAGCGTCTTTGAGGACATATATGATTGCTGTACCGCTATCACATATCTATACATAGCCTTTAGACGTACCACCATAGACGTGAAAAGCTCCCGCAAAAGACGTCGAGCTAGAATTGGACGTAGTGCCAGTCGGCGCAGAAGAATCTTTCTTCTTGTCCTTTTTCAGCTTCAGACATTTCTATACAACATGACCTTCCCACTTACAGTACGTACAGACAGGTTTCTTCCATCATTCCATATTTTGGTCACAAACGCAGCCTCAGTAGGCAACGACGAACCGCAATTCTCACGTTTCTCGATATTACACAGCTTATTCAGTAAATTAGCAGTAGTTTGTTCATTGCTGCTCGGCGGGAGACAAATTGTTTATATTCCAGACCCACAGTTGACAAAATCTGACCATGTAACAATTCCACTGGAATCTCGTTACCATAGCCTTGCGTTTTTTAGTTCAATGTTCATGTCAACAAACAATTTTTCAACTTTTTCAACTGAGCCACAGTTTCATCGCTTCTTTTCAGTCCGAAAAATTCAACCATTAACAAACTTAGCCGTTGGACACTTGACTGTTCATGTAGGCTCACCAGTTTATCACCAATGTCCTTTGAGTTGTCCAATGTCAACACAAGACCAGAGATTTCGGTAGACAGCGATCCCGCTACCTAGGCAGCCGCCTTGGCGTTGTACTTTTCCACTGACGATACTTACCTATCGACCTCTGCGGTCGCAGGGCACACGTACCGCAAGCTTTTCACGCAACAAATGCCGCCCTGGCGGCCATGTTTAGTCCATATACATAAGATAGACTTACGAAAGTGCGTAATTTTTAATAAAATGCCGTGTTGTTTTGCCGTTAAGTGTATTTGTTTTATTACCTATATTCCGAAAAATTTAGTCAAAACATTATTTACTTTACTGAGCGTGTAGGGAATGAAGCGTGGAAAGGACTTAACATGGAGGAGGTTGCGATACTCTGTTAATCTACTGACTCTCTTCCGTACCATCCAGAATATCCGTAACTCAAAATTGCTCAAAGTAAAACTTCGTTTCCCACTTCCATATCGACCAATCGTTGGGTCCAGTGAGTTTTTCAATTTTAACAACAGGATCCATATTTGCGCACTCGTTATAAGCATGCGATCCTATAACCTTTTGAGGTTTTTAAATGTATACAATAAATACAGAATTCACATTTAAAAAGAAATGTAGTTAATTTTTAATAGGTAGTTGTCAAAAAATGTACTGTAATACTTGTTATTTTTATATAAAACAAAAGCCTAGATAGCAATCTATAACATTACAAATAAAATGGCGCGAAACATTTCAAGAATGGTATATTATTCAAAGAGCGTATAATGATGGCTATTATTCACGAGGTAAGTTTAGGGCCACGAGCCGCAGGCGAGTGGCATAAATTGCCGAGAGAATAATAGCCATTATACGCGAGTAGAATACTATACTTTATCCAGTTAATTCAATTTAAATATTTATTTGAAAATTCTCCTCTACAAACGGACACCCTTGATTGAATGTATCTTAATTGACTGTATTGGACGGTTACCATGGAAATATATAAAATAACAGTGAATAATATTCATTATTCCCGTTGCTAATGAGTAATGTAGTCCAGTCATTTTAAACATGAACATTGCAAAAAATCCTATATTAGGTTTGACTTTTTTATGTTGTTAGGTTCAGTCCCAGTAGTAAATACTCAATTTTGCAACTTCGAAAAACTTGTGGATGGGGGGGGGAGCGCCAAAAACCGCGATTTTTTCGGACTTTTTTCAGTTTTAGCCTCGTAGCTCAAAAACTACGAGTTATAGTGCAAAGAATACGATTATCTTTTTTAAAGTAGACTAAATTTGCTACAATTTGAGTCTAACCGGAAGTCTGTAAGTGTAATAGTTTCCGAGATACAGCTCTTCAAAAATAGGCAATTTTCCCCAAAATCTTTTTTCAACGTATCATCCATGTTTTGAGCCAGATATTGCCATAACGACGTGCCCTACGACTCTTGTCGTGGAGAAAAAAATTGTAGGACATTTTATTACCTTTTATTTAAGCATAGATGCATTCCTGTGGGCCTAACAGTTCTCGAGAAAAAGACGGAAAACCGGAAAACAGTGAAATCCTCCACATATATGTAATAGCATTAGTATGATTAGAAGACATTTTCTGATTATTCTTATTTAGCCTAGCGAACGAACGCTCAAAAAGGGCTTGTAGACAGACTTTTTGATCCTAATGATTTTATTTCTAAGATGTGTTTGGAGGTGTTTGGTGATAATTATACGAAAAGTCCCCGGCCCTACCGTATGAGCTAACTCCGTAGCGTAACAAAATTTGCGGATTTGTTAAGTTTTCCCTTTGTATCTCTTGAATAGGCGATCGTAGTGGGAAATGGCCAATTATAAAATAAAAGTTGCCTCGAGAAAATACTTTTGTTCTTTTCGTCAAACATTAACCCTATCATAAATGTATTTAGAAAAGACTAGAGACCATTAAACATGGTGGCGCATAAGAGTGAAATTGTTTGGCTAAGGATGCAGGTAATCTGTATTTAATACTCACATATCAGATTTAGCTCTAAACCTCCCACAAAATTAGTTGTTCTCTAGTGCCCTCTATTCCATCTTGAACTCAACGTTTTTTTTAAATAACTTTAACATCTAATCTATTTGAGATAAAATATTAAACGGTATATGTATTTTATAGGAAATTTTATGGTCTACAACTTTTATTTCAGCAGTTTTTGCTATAAACCCAATACTTTAGGAGCTAGGACACAATATTTCCCGAAAAACGTCGTGTAAAAGCGATTTTTAATAAAAATGTCAATCCTTGACAGCGAATATCTCTTCAACGGATAGAGATAGAGAAAAAATGCATAGAAGAAAACTTGTAGAAAATTTAATCAGCTTTTTTTTATAATTGGCCATTTCCCCCTACGATGGCCTGTTCAAGAGATGTAAACGGAAAACCAAACAAATCCGCACATTTTGTTACGCTACTTTTCGTATAATCATCACCAAACACATCCCAGAAATAAAATCATTAGGATCAAAAAGTCTGTCTACAAGCCCTTTTTGAGCGTTCGTTCGCTAGGCTAAATAAGAATAATCAGAAAATGTCTTCTAATCATATTAATGCTATTACATATATGTGGAGTCGTAGCGATTTCACCGTTTTCCGGTTTTCCGTCTTTTTCTCGAGAACTGTTAGGCCTACAGGAATGCATCTATGGTTAAATAAAAGGTGATAAAATGTCCTACAATTTTTTCCTCCATGACAACGGTCGTAGGGCACGTCGTTGTGGCAATATCTGGCTCGAATCATGGATGATACGTTAAAAACAGATTTAGGGAAAATGCCTATTTTTGAAGAGCTGTATCTTGGAAACTATTATACTTACAGACTTCCGGTTAGGCTCAAATGGTAGAAAATTTAGTCCAGTTTAAAAAAGATAATCATATTCTTTGCACTACAACTCATAGTTTTTGATCTACGAGGCTAAAACTGAAAAAGTCCGAAAAAATCGCGGTTTTTGGTGCCCCCCCCCCCCAGTTTCCACAAGTTTTTCGAAGTTGCAAAATTGAGTATTTACTACTGGGACCGAACCTAACACCATGAAAAAAGCAAACCTAACATAGGATTTTTTGCAATGTTTGTATATTTTTGTGTTTAAATTGACTGTACTAATGACAATAACTTATTAATCACTGCCGTGTATATTATTAATCACTGCAATGTATATTATTATGGTCGATAAAACAGACGTAGAATGGATACATTATACAATAGTCGTGGATAAAGTATTATCTTCAACAATACTCAGTTACAATACCTATTTTTGAACTTACCGTTAAAATACCTTCAAAACAATATTGTGATGTTACCATGGGATTTAATTATTTTCCATCTGCCTGTAAATAATTCAAAACGTAGTATAATATGAAATATCTTATTATACACAAAATCATTAATATAATTTGCCAAATTCTTAAGTTTTTATGTACACATGGATTATACTAGTTGCATTACATTGTTTAATCAAAAAAGCTTTGTAATTGGCAGATCACAAAAATTTTGTATACGTATACAATTTTAATTTTCATGAAAGTTTTTTACCGTGAGTTGTTATTAATGTAGCTTTATACACAATATTAATAAAGTAGCTTTATTCCAATTCCCGCTTCTCATAGATATAAAGTGACGCATTAAAGTTATTTATTCAAAAAACTTTTGTAAAAGTAATTTTCAAACGTGCTGCTTAAATCGGAAATAAAATTACATTCTTTAGAAGTATGTGTCGCTTCGTTTGACACGTGTCCATCAAATATATAACACATAACAGAAAAGGCGGTCTTAAAAGATTCGAAATAATTGTCACTTCGCAAATTGGCTCAATTTCATTTAAACATGTTTCTCTTCTATTGAAAATAAAAAAAAAAACTTTACAATTTTTATTTCAATCGAGAATCGTATCCGACCGATGATGATAATTTTAATAAGGACAAAAGACCGATGAAATAAAAGTTTGTTTTTCGTTTCAGTTTGAGTTTCATATTTTTCTGAGAAGGAATCTATAAATTTATACTCATCTTCGTAACACATGGGAAAGTTTTTGACTACAAAACTTTGATTTTCTAACTCTGTTGAAGTTTAGAAACAAACTGGCATTTAGGGGATGCTGAAAACAATACTCGACAAAAAGTTTGTAATGCATTAAATTTAATACTATGATAAAATACACAATCCAAAACGAAGCAAGGGGGGGGGGGGAGATAAAGGGGGAAAAACAAGTTTTTATATCGGATGGAACATTTGTAAACCACCACCACTCGTTAGGAAATCTTTTTGAAGTATCTAAATTCCCCAAAGGCATACTTAGGCACATGTATTGAAACTATTGTCTGGTAAAGTCGATCAAATGTGTACTTTAAAGCTTCCGTCCTTCAAATTCAAGTCGGATTATTTCGATCGGAGAAGAAAAGAACTCACCAAACCTTTTTCTCCTTTATCGCCCGGATGGAAATCATTACTAGAAAGAAAATGAAAAACTAACGTTTAATATGCAACTATTAAAAATAGCCGTAAGCGGTTATTCAAATACGCGGGTTGTTTGCATGACAATGCAACTTTATGCCGGAGGGTTTGTAAGGGTGAAAACACTTCGGTTCCTAATCGTTCAATGGATCGCGTTAACTACAGAATTCTACCACTAAAGAGCTCTCTTTTCGAGTACCTGACTCACTCTAAATGGAAGCTTAACATTCTGTTCCATTCTGTACTACATCAGTTTTTGTTTTGACTCAATTTGTTAATTATTTATTAAACGGTTATCATTTTTAAAACTACCATCCATAGGGATTAACCTTTTGTTTTCGTACAATGAAATTTTAATTAACTGCGTAGATTGAAATTTTTATTAATAAAACTCGTAAAGAGAGGGTTCTATCACAATTTCCGTAATAATAAAATCATTTTTATCAAAAAGCGAGAGCTTACGTTTCAAAGTGATTTCACGGTCCAGCTAAAACACATACGTTATATTAGCTGTGTTCGGTGTTTTTCTTCACGGTTGTTATTTTATTAGCACAAGTGACAGTTACAGTAAGTTTCTAAATTAATCACTTAATTGAATGTTTACATGCCGCATAAGTCACGTTGCAATGAATGATCGCCTATTTAACGTTCTACATCGATGGTATTGCAAAAGGGGTTCATTTTCTACCTTTCCCAATACACCATTTACTAGTACGGATTGTGTTTTTTCAATTTATCCATAAGCTTCAATCGCAAATGACTACGACGACATAAGTTCTGAAGGGTGTTACAGCTTCTGGGGCTCCTAGAAAATGAGCCTTTTATGCTAGAAAAACGAAGAAAGCTCAACACATCTTTATGACTTTATGACTGATTGATTTACAAAACGTGTACTAGTTCACGATGTCAAGGAGGCAATCGCTGACGGTATTAGTCGAACCGTCATCGTCACGTCACCTCTGCGGCGAAACGTGCGTCCAACACTACACTCCCGAGTCAAAACAATCAGTATGGACGGATGGAAAAAGGAAGAGACATCGCCAGTGACAGCAAAAACTTAACTTTCAACTGGCAAGATTCTTTCAACGGTTCTTTTTTCGACTGTAGAGGCGTTTTTCTCATTAACTTTTTGCATGAACGACCCACAATCAATGCCGCTTCCCACTATGAGCTGTTGGATGAAGTGAGGGCTGCATATCGTTGAAAAGGCGAGGCCAACTCCTCCACGATAATGCTAGACCCCATACTGCAACTCTGGCGGTCTCAAAACTGGTAGAAGTTCACTGGATTCAATATGATCAGTACAGATCTTGCAATTTTTATGTGTCTGTACCGGTTAAAGAAGCAATAAACGAACAACGATTTGAAAATGATAAGGGCGTGAAGGGATTGGTGCACAATTTGCAGCCAGCTTCAGTCTACTTTTCTTCTTCTTTCAGCCCTCAGTGCTCCCAGTGTTGAGGATAGGCTTCCCTCTTCTCTTTCCATTTCTCTCTATTTTGAGCTCTTGATATCCATTTTACCAGCAATTTTATTTAAGTCGTCGTACCATCTTGTAATCGGTCTCTCTCTTCCTCTCCTTCCATCCCAGCGCCTCCACTGTATGATTCTTACATTCCATCTGTCGTCTTTTAGTCTTGCTACATGTCCTGCGAAGTCACATTTTAATTGAGTAACTCTTTTAGTTATATCTGTTATTCCTCTTCTTTGTCTAATCCATTCATTCCTCTTTCTGTGTTTTATTGTGATACCTAACATAGCTCTATCCATCTTTCTCTGTGTAACTTCTAGTTTGTGTATCGTTTGTTTCGTAAGTGTCCATGTTTGGGCTCCATACGTCAAAACTGGTAGCACACATTCGTCGAATACTTTAGACTTAATGTGTTGGCGAAGTCTTTTGTTTTTAGGCATTCGATAGTTTTCTAAAAGCTACCCATCCTAATCGTCTTCTTCTTTCTATTTCTATATCTTTATTTTCCTTGCCAATTCGTATCGTTTGGCCTAGATATATGTACTCAGTGACGTTTTCTATTTGTGTTTCTTTTATTTTTACTTGTATGTTCTGTGTACTCATAATTTTTGTTTTATTTAAATTCATTTTTAGCCCGACCTTCTGTAATTCTCTTTCCAGTTCTTCGTCTTCAGCAATTAGTACAATATCATCGGCGTATCTGAGATTGTTTAGTTTTTCTCCGTTTATATTGATTCCAAAATTTCTTCAATCCAATTTTTTGAAGATGCCTTCTAAGGCTAGATGGAACAGTTGTGGTGACATCGTATCACCTTGCCTGATTCCTCTTCTTATTGGTATTTTCATGTATTTTGATCACTGACAGCGCTTCTTTATATATGCATTTAATTATGTTTTTGTACCTGGAGTCAATACGTACGTTGTCTAATTCTATCATAATTACCCAGTGTTCAATTGAGTCAAACGCCTTTTGATAGTCAATAAAGGCTAGGTTAAGCTGTAGGTTGCATTCTATTATTTTTTCGATTAATATCTTCATTGTCAGTAAGTGATCATTTGTGCTGTACGCCTTTCGGAAACTGAATTCCGAATCCCCCCCAACACAGTTTTTCCAAAAGGGAGAACTCAACATACCAAATTGTCAATTCTAGCTATATTTAGCTATTTTTCGCAGATTTAGCGCTAGGGTTCAGTTAGATTGTTTTTTTTTCTCATTTTGATCAATCCTGATATATGTTCACCTCAACCAGGGTTGGCAATACTTGATATTAGATATGACTATAATTCATTCACACGATCTGGCATTCTGGCAATACTGTGTGCGATGGTGCGTTCTTTGTTGCGAATGGCTAAAGATAATTTGATGTTGCCAATGAGTTTACGGCCTTCAACTAAACTGAAAAATAAAAATTTCATTTGCAGTTTCGTTTCTGTACACGTGCCAATCAATAAAAATTTTTCATGAGGGGGGTAAATACGAGATAAGTACACGTTTGTAAATTAAATAAGTGGTGGTATGCAATACCCCCCCCCCCTCCAATTCTCCGGCGTCCCGCGTCACAAAAAAGTAGGAGTACGCTTGTGTAATTTAAAAAAGGTGAGGATATGCCATGCCCCAATTCGAGCACTGTGTACACCCTTTGAAACATGATCCTTTACAGAGTGTTACCAGGCACTAGAGCATCTCGTAACCTGGGCCCTTTTTGCACAGGGCTATCCAGAAAGAACCTGCAGCTACTTGTGGGCATACTTTCTGGGCACTTTAAACTTAACGAGTACATGCACCACATGGACTTAGTAGATTCATCATCCTGTAGAGGATGATACACAGACGACGAGACGGCGCAACAAATACTGTGTGAGTATGCCGTAGGTACTTGTCAAATTAAGACGATCCATGTTGGCCTAGCCGGACATGGCTAAGATTAGAAGCGCTTCCCCGTCCAGCATCCTCAGGTTTATCTCACGTGTAGGATGGCTTGAGTGATGTTGCGGGGTCGAACGACTTTAATCAAGGAGGTGGCACAAAGGGACCGAATAGGTCGCCTATGTGCGCGGACCTTCCCATCCTCCCATCGAAATCCTTATTCTGAAAAAGGACGAGTTGATAGGAGTACGAACATTGGCGAAAATGTTGCATGTGGCAATAGAGCTTGGTTGGTAATGTGAGAATGAGGTACCTTCAATAACCACCGCTTCTCCACTACCAATACATATTTACTTTGGTGGAGTAACCTTTCATTTCTGGTTTCCGTAAGGTATATTTGACGGTTTTTTCCACTCCCACAAACCAGTATCCTAGAAAAGTCATGGAAGAGAATGAATTAATCCTCGGGACGTCCATACCGTCTTTCGCGTTCCCAGTAACCTCTAAAGAAGCAACTCAACGCAAATTATTTCGAGCAATCGATTAGCGAACAAAGCCAACGATACGATCTTCGCAGTCGTTTTCATCATCCCTGGTGATCTGTAAGCCTGGTAATCTAATGTAAGGTCACAGTATTTTTCTTTCAGATGGCGTGCAGTAAAATAACACGTCAATGCATTGCATTAAACACGTCCGTCGTCCGTATCCCAAAAATTTGGAATTTATATAAAAAACACTAGCTATCGAAAGCGTTACGTCGCTATTTTTTGGGTATTTCAATCTATTGTGATACTTTTGGAAGGATTTTTGGTTCATAGTGATTTAACACCCCAATGTGGACGAAAATTTGAATCGCCGTAGTAAATGTAGCGGGACATAAGGAGGATGTTGAAAGTACTTGGAAACTTTATGAGTCCAGAGCCGCTCGTACCAACCACGAACCTTCTCACCGCTTTGTGAATTATCGATATATTGTTGTCGTAGACTCCTGTTTTTGGATGATCCAGTTATAGAACTATAGAGTACACTTCCTAATGAAGATCCTATGGAAACTAATATTGGTGTAAGGAAGGTACCGGTTCCGAAGACAATTCTAAACCGGCACCCGAGAGAAAGCAGACATCGGGTTCTGATATGTTCGGAGAAGCAAGATTTGGTATGCATTTTTACCTTCATTATAAAATACATCGAATTCTACACAGTATTTACTCATAGTGCCTTATATACTAAGGAAATGTTCACAACCACGCGAATTACACGCACATTACACATAAAGTACATACCTATCAATAAATCTTAGTTTCGACATTTCAATAATTAAACAATTTCAAGATATCGTGAAAAAAGTCGATTACTCTTTGTCATTTTGATAACAAGATGCCGTTCGCAGTTTAAAACTTTTTATAACAGGGTTGCTTCGTGGTGGTCTTTAAAAGAACACAAAAAAAATAGCTTTCACGTTTACATTAACAAAAACGATAATGTATTGTATCGTTCTTGTACTTCAATGTATACATTGACATTAAAGCGTAGAGTAGCGTGCATGTGTGTCATCCTTTAATCGTCGAAGACAAGTCACTTGCATTACGTCAATGCAATTAAAACGGTCGTTACCATAATTATTTTAAAATAAATGGTCGAAAAAAGACAAAAAATCTATAACGACTGGTCGCTGTAATACAAAAAACGCATAATTTAGATGTCTTCGAATGCAGTCTCCAGCTTCCGATTTCTATTTAAATTTATCTGTGATAAAAATCTCCCAAAGAACATTTAAATATTTCAAGCATGATTTTTAAAGGTACACACACGTTTTATAGCGATGCTTCGTTGTGTCACTGGAACGTTAACGCTCGAGGGTGCCATTGATTTAAATGTTTGATGAGGTTATTGATAAAATATTCTTCTATTTTTCATTCGTTAATTCCCATATAATCTCCTTAGTTGTAATGCATACTGTCAACCTTAATTATTGATAATTGGGATTAATTTGTCGAAGTGGTCATGTGTTCTTAGTCGACCACTTTTCCCAAAGGATTAGTTTTGTACTCCCCTTTTGTCTCTGTTTCTATTTATGTTGGAGGAACTGTTTCGTTATAATTCAGTTTGTGCAATATGTTATTTGTTATTAAATGGTGTCGGATATGGATTTCTACGCATGCCTTTACTAAATATGTACATAACGACTTGAATGATGAAAATTTAAAATAATTTCTTTGACTAAAAGAAATAAGTACCTACACAATTTAATTGTTCGGATGGATTAACTTGTGTGAACGAAACGTTTCCTATGGCAAACGACAAGAAAAACCTTAATATACATACAATACATTTGAATTAAAACGAGACGTCCTGAATAAGTTACTTGTTATTAGAACCAAAAATAAATTCTACGTAAACTTTATCGTACTCTACTAATCCCTATTTTGAGGAATGGAAATCATGGTAAATCACTTGAAATATTTTTCAGTTTTCTATGTAAGTTTTTCTTTACCGAAATAAAAGTAATATTTAATGGTAGTAAAATAAACAATTAATTACACTCTATTTTAACAAATTTAAGCAAATTAACAAAAAAATAAACCAGGCAAGGTTTTAAACAACTTCCTGTTCCTGTCCTTACATTTTGAGATATTTTCGAGGTTATTGGTCTAAAGCATTTCCAGAGGGAACGTTAATATTAAGGAACACCCACACAATGAGGTGGAACCCCATCCTGCATATATCTTCAAAATGTAAGAACTACTAAATATACAATTTTACATTCAAAACCTTGAATTGAATGATACAAATGCTCCATCGTGCAGCTAACCCACATTTAAAACGTACCGAAATCGGACTGTCATTGAGATAAGTCATAAGTGTCATCTATTTCTGAGTGAATCGAAACCTGGTAAGTGTTTCCAGGTCCACACCTGGTTCTGACTAATCATAACCAAAGAGTACTTCACATAGTGTCAACTTTGCTCAGATTCATTACAGCCTTATATTTATAACGTTATGATCTCCTCGGATCTCCCTAAATTTTGGAGTTTAGAAATCTAAAGGGATTTCCAATACTACTGATGTTCTTATGGAAGCCACTCAAGGAAATACCCTATTAAAAAAATGTTCAGATAACCCCTTAGATGTGCAAATATCCTCACAAAGGTTCTTCTTCAACCATTTTACTTAATCAGGTTAGCATAGAATGCTCGATAATGTTGGATTAAAGCACTACTTGTATTTCCTTTGAAAACCGTGTAGTAGGGTGGAACATTTCCACTTGGAAATTTGTTGATTTTTTTTCGACTGTCCTGGGGTTTCAAAAGTTGCTAAATAAAGAGAGGTTAATATAGGTAAAGGCCAATCCGAAAATAATAATTCAATGATCCTCTTAGCCTAAATGGCAACTTTCTACGGCCAAGGCTGTCCAATTTGAATTTTTTTTAATGTTCCACCCTACTGTGTAGGATAAAGTTTCTGCTTATATTTTCATTCCATTCTGTATATTTCATATTTTATTTTGGTATTACCGAAGCATTTTGGTATTAATTATATTCTTATTTTTCTCATGAATCGTGTAATTGTGTATTTTGTTTAGTTTGTACCATAAGTTATGAATGGATTCTAAGTGAGGGGCTACTAAGTGGAGATAGGTTTGTACGTTGTACGAACCAACGAACACATTAAAGCGCATATGGTTGGTAAAAAGAAGAATGGCGAGGACGTTGGAATGCGACCACGCCGTGGTGAAGAACACGCTAAATTTTTAAATAAAGGCATGAAGAAAACCGCCGTTGTTTTGCGAATTATGGAGGTTGAAGAAATAAATTATTCACGGCAAATTCACGGCTAGTGGAAAATACATATGTACCTCCCATCTCCCATATTTATCTTAAAAAGAAAGAGAATGAACGGACTGTTAATTAAAGGCTGCAACAGCGACATGATTGCCACGGTTTCTGATTTCGGTTGGATAAAACTTACGACACTTCATTTATTTTGTGAAACCTACCAAAGAAGAACCAGTATTAATCATACTCGATAATCATGAAAGCCATATCAGCCTAGGAGCACACGACCTTTTCCGAGAACACAACCTGCAAGTTCTTTCGTTGCCTCCCCATGTATCTCACAAAATGCAGCCACTGGATCTGACAATCTTCAGTTCACTAAAGATGGCATACAATAAAGAATGTGAGCTCTACATGGTTAACAATCCTGGCAAACGAATAATCCAATACGAGGTTGGAGCTACAAAGCCTTACAACAAAACTACTAACATAAGCAAGGCTGTCAGTGGATTAAGAACCGCTGGAATTTATCCTAATGATCCTGACAAATTTAAAGACAGCTTTTAAAATCCTACACCAATCAGACTCAAGAATGTGATGTTCATGAAACTGCAGCTAAGCAAAGTTTGAATGAGCCCATTAACACTATCAGCCAGAGTCAAACATCAACACAGGATGCCAATTCTATTCCTGAAAATGACAACGATTTGAGCGTTACCATCCTCCATCCACTTCTGTGCCTCTTAGCGAAGTTATCAGTGTTCCTGTCATTCCTAAAACAGGAACCACTTCTAAGCGACAGAATAAGAAGCATTCTCAAATTTTATCCAGCACACCAATAAAAATTCAACTAGAAGAAAAACAAAAAAGACAAAATGAGATAATAGCTAAAAAAGACAAAGTTCCAACTAAAAAACCAGAAAAAAACATTAAAACCATACAAAAGAAGCCACAAGTCAAGGGTAAAGTAGTCAGAAATTTAAAGAAGGCTTTAGAAGAAGAAGAAGAATTTTACTTATTATTGTGTACACTCTAAATTATAACACTTTGTAGGATATTTTTCCCCCTTTGAAATGGAGGCCTTCTCGTGGAGTTGGTGGGTGGTAGGTGTTATTGAAACGACATGTACTTCAATTTGACTGCCGTTTCAATAACACCTACCACCCACCAACTCCACGAGAAGGCCTCCATTTCAAAGGGGGAAAAATATCCTACAAAGAATTTTACTGTATAATGTGCAACGAAAAGTATGAATCCCCATCGTCAGAAGATTGGATCAGTGCGCCATTTGTAAACTTTGGGCACATGAAAATTCACGAAACTGATAAATACACAAAAATAAACTGAACACCAGTAGTATAAATAGAAAAAGTTAAGAACGAGTAAGAAGAAAAAAGTTGAACAAGGCAAAAGATGTGAAAGCTTCGAGACCAATTGTAAGAGGTGAGCTCATTGTTATGCCAACGATGAGACGCAGACGATTAGATTCTAAACTTACTTCCATTACCTTAAAACCTTCGGCCATAATCTTGCTCTTGATTTCTAATGATACCAAGGCCAAATAATTCAATTGGAATTGTTTCCAGGCGTATGGTTTCATAAAACTCTAAAGGATCGAACCTGTCGTGGTTTGCTTTCGTTGTAGAGGAATCTCTGTTAGTGCTTTCTCCAAATTGTAATCACGTGTAGATTATTTCTGAACGAGTACCTGCAGGAAAACTTTTATTTCAACCACCCCTTTATCACATCAGTGCGAATTATGAAAATCCTTCATTTTTCATTGCATTACAGGACGTTCTCTTTGAGAAAATGAGGTTACGTTTACTAGAAAAAATGTAAAACCATATAATATTTTTTTAAAGTAAAAATATGCCTCAAATAGTGTTATGTTTAGAAATTTCAATTTCCGGCGTAATTTCGAAAACATCCTTCAACATAAAATAAACAACATTTTAAGTTAAAATGAAGTAATTATTAAAAATCCTAAAAAGACAAAGGCATTTGGGATTTCAAACCAGTTATTTTTAAATACAATTTGATTTAGTGACGTAGGTAACTAAATATCACGTAATCAAGTTTAACGTTCCTCAAACCAATATAATCCTTATATTGTTGAAGTTTTTAATCTCTATTTCCGCAATTACGGCAATGCTCTAAACCACATTAAGCTTTATTAAGTTTCTCCAAGTCGGTTTTAGGGTGTTACCGTGAATAATACAAAAGGTATTACAAGTACCGCAGCATTTACATTGCACAATAAAACCGCGTATATTTTAAAATGGTTTCCTTTTTCCTTATTTCGGCGTTATTTTTTTTTCTTTTTTATTTTCAACGAAAACTTAATCGGTATAGATTTTATAATTTGATTTGTTGGTTATTGAAGAGATTTACAACTGGCGAAACGTATTTGGAATTTGTCCAAGTTGGGGGATTAAAAATACGGAATTTTCCAATCTCGAAATGAGAAAGCTATCGATGAAGTTGTGTATTTAAGTTCACATTTAAGACAAATTACGCTTTCAAACTTGAATACTCAAATAAAAGCTTGAATTTAGAGTTTGACACAAAAGTTTTATAGATGAGCTTTGATATAAGTCATCTGCAGCGCAAATAACGAGGTAACAAAGCCGGAATGCCTTTGAAGAGCTCTTGAGAATGCAGAAAATCTATTTCTCCTTTAAAACTACTCAACAAAAGCTCTCCTATAAACTTGTTTAATTTTGAATCTTTGTAAAACGACTTGGTTAAATCCCATTTTGATTAATCTTACTTTAATTGACAAAGCTTCAATCATAAGGGAGGTGAAACAGTTTATATCTTTAAATCAAAACCTTGTCAAGGGTAGAAAGAAACGTGATCTAAATTTAATAGAATTTTGCCAAAACATAGATGCTAAGCTTTGATAACAAACGATGACAGATAGAGATAGGGCACAGCTGATACACAAGTACAGAAAACAGGACTAATAGGGTTCGTGGTTAAGGTCTTAAATTTATACCTTCCCTCTTTTGTGCTTTGATTGGTATAAGATTTAGTGGACACTTTTAGTCCTTTACCGCCAAATTGTTACGATGTATACAACGAACAAAATAAAGAATTTGAAATAATTAAATGGAGCCCCGCGAAGACACAATGTAATATATCTTATAGGAGAGCATTAACTGATAAAAGCGACAGGTGGGGGTTTTATTAAAGTTTCTGAGCGCGAAAATAGATAACGTGGCTCATTTCTTTATGTGGAAAGTTTTCATTATATCCAATAATGTATGGACCATTTTGTATTTTATATAACAGGCTTTATCCTATAATTGGATTTTATAATCTGTTGGGCGAATACATACATTATTATTTTTATTATACTTCGATTCCTAGCCGATCGAAATCAAGTAACTAGTAATAAATACAATAGGTGGTATGTTATGATACAAGTGTAGAAGCAACTGGGTTAAAATTGCGAGAAAACTAGTAGTTATTTTAAATATTTTTATGTCATACAACCTTATTATTTCACCATAAAAACTCTGAAACAAGAAACATTAATGACTAAATAACCGGTTTATAGATAGCAACGGGCGTTATTTTTTATAACGCCCGCTTATAACGCCCGCAACTGTAAAATTATATTACATGTGAGTCTATACTGATTTTATTGTTATCATCTGTTTTAATCGTCTTAATCAACTTCTTGCAAGTATGACATAAAGTAAAGAAGGCACCACGGGCGTTATAAACATAACGCCCTAGATACCTTAATTACTATAATGAAAACAATTATGAGGGAGATTTAATAGTAATTAAGGTATCTAGGGCGTTATGTTCATAACGCCCGTGGTGCCTTCATAACTTTATCTCATACTTCCAAGAAGTTGATTAAGATGATTAAAACAGATGATAACAATAAAATCAGTATAGACTCACATTTAACATCCTTGACCGTGTTGAGGCATAATTTTACATCTGCGGGCGTTATAAGCGTGCGTTATTAAAAATAACGCCCGTTGCTATCTAAAATTCGGTTGTCATGTAAAGAGGCGTTATTTAGTCATTAATGTTTCTTGTTTCAGCAGTTGTTATGGTGAAATAATAAGGTAGTATGACATAAAGTCTATTAATACTTAATCATCGTTTCTTCATAATGAAACCAGTTATTATTGACTGTGTCCCTTGGTCATCTCCATGGCCATTATTATTTCAGAATAAATCTTTCTCCCCCTTTTGACTACCTAATTAAATAGAGCATTCGTTACTGCTGCTACACATTTTCCTTTTCAACTGCATCATTGAACGGGCCTTCGTATGGTGCCTGTAAGGATGCGCGTACGAAGTCTTTTCTTACGAGGACGTGAGAACAGCTATTGAGTTCTTTGAACATGAAAACGTTCTCTTTAGCGTGGTTGGTTGCAGGTAATGGTTGTATTTGGCAAAAATGTTTTCGTAACTGATCAATGAATTCTGATATGAGGGGTAGTTTGTTGTTACATGATATGAAGCGACTCGGTAAACAAATATTTTTTCTGTAGACTAGTTCTGCCGATGTCCCGTTAAAATCTTCTCGGAATGCCGAGCGTAATCCTAGTAACACTATGGGAAGAGTTCATCTCTAATCAGATCTGCTGCGAGAAGTAATTTGTAACTGTTCTGTGCCACCGTTCGATAAATCCGTTAGCCTGCGGATTGTATGCTGTAGTACGCTTTCCTTTAAAACCGATTAAATTGGCTAATTCCGCAAACAACGTTGATTCGAATTGTCTACCTTGGTCTGTAACAATTGTTGATGGTACTCCGAAACGTGCTACCCAACCTTTAAACACGGAATTAGTAACTGTCTCGGTTCGGACGTCTAGAACGGCAATCGCTTCCATCCAGCGTGTGTAACGCTCAATCAATGTGACGTCTTCGGACGTTGGTAGCGGTTCTACTATGGCGAGGTGAACTTCGTCGAATCTGCAGTTCACTTCAGGAAATGAACCGATGGGTGATAACGTGTCGAGTGATTTTGGATGCTTGACATTATGGGCAGGTCTTTACCCAAAATTGAATGTCTCGTTTCATAGAGTGCCAAATGAAGTTTTTTGCGATGGTTTTGATACTGGATCTTACTCCTGGGTGGGCCAACGAAAACTTGAAAACTTTTTTTTGAACAGTTGTTGGTACATGTGGTCGTTGAGTTCCTGTTGATACGTCGCAGTACAGCTCTTTGTTTCTGCCAAGCACAGGAATTTTTTTGAATTTCGGCGTTGTTGAATTGTGCATAAGTTCTCCTAGGTTTCTGTCAAGACTATCAAGAACAGTTTTAAACAGCGACTAGCGGCATCCACCGCATCTACTTGAATAATTGTGATGTTTCTGGAAAGGAATCAAATCAGATTCATAAATAGGGTTTAGAAATGCTAACACTGTCTGATGGTTTAAGGACTGTTTGAAATATGTTATCGAACATTCGAGTTGAGGTCTGTGAAATGTTCAACCCCTAAGTGACCACCAGTAGGTGAATGGTAATGTTCAACTAAGACTATGCGGATAACTGATCTGCGAATTACTAACTTTTTTGTTTGGTGGAGGGGAAATCTGTCGTCACGTACAGGAGTGTGGGGCTCCATGATCTCTGGATCTAGGTATACCCACTACAACTCTTCTTCTTCTCTGCCTAGACCTGTTCCGGAACCGACCTCTGGCATTGCGAATTACTAACTGAGACTCTTGCTCATCCAAAAAATGAATACTTAGTTATTTAGACAATTCATTTCAATTCATTTGTGGATGTGTAAATAGTTTTCTTTGTCATTGTATACTGTACATGGTTGATCCTAAGCAATGGGTTTCTATTATCTCCAGAAATGACGTTGGTTCGCCGATAGCCTAAACCAGTTTCTCTATTTCTTTATGGGCGCAAGGACCGCTTCGGTAACATACGAGGAACTACAGTCTTTATGGTACCATTATCTAAAACGTCATCCCTGAAGTCAATGCAGAATTGCTTTTGTGCTACGTTACACTTCGTAACCTTGAAGAAACTTATTGTACCCATCACAGTTTGTAAGGAAGAACCTTTATTATAGAACCATATCGGTATTCAGTACCACTGGCACCAGTTATGTTAACAATAATGTCTTTATCTTGCAAAAGCGGACAATTTTGGCAGTTTTGCTTGACATTAACGACCCACCCTTCCACACTCTCTGTTAAGGCCATCCTTAAGCATTTAGTTTCGTGCGAAGTTCCAATCATCGCACACGTCTTGATGATCGCTGCCATATTTGCCCATAATTTCGATAACGTCTAGTAGACGTGCACTAGGGCCGTAAGTGAGACGAAATTCTTGTGATTCACTCTTGGATTTGCTCCTGCAAGTGATGCAGTTACTTTTAATCTAGTGTACAGCATCACGTGACTGTGGAGCCATAGAAGTTTAAGCTCTTCTGATTGCGTTGATAAATGGACGCTACCATAATCTCACTGCTGCATCATGAACATCGTTGGTTAAAAGATTATCAAACCATCCCGTAGAACTCCTTCGTTGATTTTCAGATTTACAGTTCGCATGTCAAAATTGTTTCGGGGATAGCAGGTGTGGTAAAAAGCCTAGTTTGAAAGTGGAATGGACTGTAACTCCATCATATTGGATGATAGTTACGACCAAATTTTTTAGCATTTCTAGAGTTACCAAGACGTCAGTAAACCAAGACGCTTGGCCTGTTCCAGGTACGAGGAGACCTTTGATGACAAATTCCAAAGGGAATGGGCACCATCTTACAACAGAAGTTCTAGGTTTAATTAGTTTACCAGTCCTTCGAACGTATTTAATGCACATGTCAATAAATAACCATTTACATGAAATTTTCTTATGATAACACATTATTTCATAGTAATGCATGTATGGTTTCATTTAAGAAATAAGGCTGTAATGCACATGCCAGACCGAAATTCTTTTTGACAATGAACCATATGAACTTATGCAATTTAGGCGTAAAACGTTTAGATTAACATCAATAATGAGTTCGAAAACAACACAACACAAAATACTTAGTCTTCCTTTTTTAAAAATTTTTCGCGTGCCGAATTTTATTTTTCACTTCAATTGAGACCCAACAGATATAGTTAAGTACAGAATGACAGGAAATATCGTTATTTTAAAAGAAGATACTTTGAAATTGTGAGTAAAAACTGATGACCTGTTTATTTGAACGCTTATTTTATTCAGGACGTTATTAAATTTTAAATTTGGCTTTCAAATATTTTTTGTATGCTAAAAGACTAGGAAAACTTTATATACGCCATCCATCTTTAACGTATTCAAGATAAAATTTGGGACATCTGTATTACCACACATAAAAAAGGTCTTTGTGAATACATAATGGTGATATGAAAAACTCAGTTCATAAAGCTTCCTTTAAAATAAATGTAACATTATTATTCACGTTCCATCAAATATTAGTGCAATTCCAATAAATCGATCGGTTTAGATATAAATATTAATGCTTGATCAGCATTTTATATGTTTGAAAACATCTTTCGGTTGCGAGTTGAACATTTATTGCTTCATTATCTCAATTCCGGTATAAATAAGTATTTAAAGCAGAAATACGTTTGGTCTACTGTGTAAGCTTCCTTAATCCTAAATGTATCGGAAAACTTTTTGAAACAGTCATCAAATTCGCTAATGATGTAAACTTGACTCATCAACTTCCTGATAATTTTCTGTTTATAGACTTCTTCATTACGCTCTCTTCTCCGTTAACATTTTATTCAGATTCGTTCTCAATTTTTAATTGTGTCGTATGCCTTATTCATTATGTCAGTCTGCTATTGATGATTCTTGTACGTTGCGTATTAATTATACGAGAAACTACGTTAACTGAAGTTTTCATTCTGAAAATGGTATCACAGTAATCCTGTTTGTTTAAGTAGAAAATTTTGTGAATTAGTGCCATACATTCCCTTGGTAGAAGCCATTATTGATCAATGATCGCACACTTTTTGGTATGGGAATATATCAGGGTAACTATAATTCCATCTTGCGATGCAATCAAAATTATTCTCACTATCAGATCCAAACAGTTAGAAAGAATTTTCTCAGAATATTGTAATATAAGTAACCTTAAATGCTATAAGGTACTGTACACTATTTTCTTTAAGAGGTTATTTCAATAGTTTTACTAAAGTTTAGGTGCTTATGCTCTTTGCAAATTATTGTAAAGTATTACTTTTATAATATTTTAATCCCTGTGAATTTCTTGTTCACTTATTACATTTTTGCTGTAGTTCTCTGTATTTTAATCATATTGTATAAATTGCAATAAAATCCTTTAAATGTCTTCAACGTGATAACACATTATTTCATAGTAATAATACTATAAATAATAACTTTATGAGAGATTCGACATTCAGGAAAGGGGTTAATATGTAAAATGAGCAAAAAAACTCGCAACCTCCCCCTTAACAAAGTTAATTTATTAAAATAGGATTAATGAAAATTTATGTTTTGTTATTGGCGACATGTTTCGGGATGGACACATCTCAATTTTCAAGTCAGGTGCTTTTTCAAAAATTATCGATACATTAGTAAATTGCCTGAAGGAAAGAAAAATGTGTCAAAATTCGACATTTAAATAAGTTTTGTTAACATGTTAAAACCATAATATAATAATATAATATACCTAATATAATATAATATATCATGTACTCCATTTGAAATGAGACATCGACATATTTCAAAAAATAAGCATCGTATTAAAAAACTGTTTAAGAAGAGTCCCCATATTTTTGAATCCTACCCTATGAAAATTAGCTCCCCCTCTTTCCTTTGGGGACTGGGCGGGGGACGACTTTGAAATCGTAAATTTAAACTCCCATTTTTTATTGCAGAATTGGATTCTGCTGAAAAAATAATTCGAATTTGTCTGAAAGTTTTTTTCAAAACTTTGTAGATGGCGCTCTATTCGGCGTTGAATTCGAAAATTAATGAAGTTACGCTTTTCATTAATTTTTTAAATAAACGCATAGGCAGCCAGGCCCGTGCGCAGGATTTGTCCATGGGAGGGGTTGGGTTGGGAACAGGGAAGACCTCAAACGTTGATTGAATGACTTCAATCAACGCCTCAAACGGGCCCAAACATTCATAAAACATAAACTAGGTTGCGATACTCCCAATAATAAAATTAGGTTAAGGGGGGGTTCAAGAACTTTTTTCGATCCAATTTTGACCCTGATTTCTATCAATATTAGTTCGCCTTGAAGGCCTCCAAAGTTCTCTTACGTCTGCCCAGTTTGTTAGCACCTTTCTTTCACCGACCCTGGCTTACGTTCGCCCATTGCACTGAAAACATATTGACTCATCGAATTTGTTTGATGAATTCCGAAATTTTCGAAAAATGAGACCAATTTACGAGGAAATTTAGCCTGAAGTAAAGAGTTGTCATGCAACGACAATTTTTCCTGCTAGTACGCCAAATGTTCACTCCCCATTGGAAAAGACTCTGATTTCATTTTTTGGACAACTTGCTGTGACCACTGTATTGGTAGGATTGTTGACTTTTATACCTGAAAATGACCCCACGGCAGTTATACCTATCGATATCGCATTGGGGTATCCTATTTCTATTTTAATTTTGAAAGAATCGCAAGAAAACAGTATCTGTTACTTTGACATATCTGTCACTTTGGCACATCCTAGACAACTTGAAACATTATACTGTTTGCTAAAACTAGGCATATGAGCCGTAGAATGTTCTTAGGGTCATTTTGAGACATAAAACTCCATGATCAGAGCGATACTATGGCCACAGCAAGTTGTCCAGAAATGCATGCCAAAGTCCAATTTTAACATGGCTTATAAAATTCTGGTTACTTAGGAAAATTGATCCCCTCCTTAACATATTCTTTAAAGCATTGAAATTTGGGTAGGTATTCAATATTTATCTATTTTTAAATACATAATTAGGTATGTATTTATAAAGTACGTTAATAACTACACATAATATATTATTATATTTCCTTATATTTCAAGGGGTTATGGGAGGGGTTTGAACCCCCAACCCCCCCCCCCCCCTTGCGCACGGGCCTGTAGGCAGCTTTGGTTATATTGTTTAGACATTTACATTTGGCCGTAGACATTTTGCTGTATTCGGCGTAAACGGAAAAAATCTTTCGTGGGGATAGTCACAGGACTTGAGTTTTGTTCGTTAGCGTGGATACCAACTATTTAAACTGTATTTTGTTAATAATAATTAACCTAAAATTATTTTTAACAAATTTTTTTAGTGAAATTTTAAAAATGGTAAATATTAACAAAAGTACAAAAAATAATACCAGGAAATAATACACCGTTGAATAGGGTTTTTTGTCGAGAATCTGATGGTAAATAAAAATACAGGGTGTTCCATTTAAAATATTCGTATAAATTCTATTTAAATTTCACAACTTTTGAATTCTCATTTCAAACACTCGGTAAAAAATTAATCACTTAGTTTTTTTTTTAAGGTAACATTTTCCTGCCACGTGAAAATGCAAATACTGTGTAGATATAAGAATATTTTTACAAGATGCGCAATTCAAATCAAAGCAACCTTTATTTGAAACTTTTTTCTGTATCTTCAACCCACATTGAGTTATCGACTGATTACGGAGCAGTGGGACACCCTGTATATGGTACTTTTAATGAGCGGCCGATTTAAAAATTAATTTATGTTTGCGCTAATATTTTACGCTTTATGAACTATAGAGTACTAAATATATACTTAAAATTTGGAAAGAAAAACAATACTTTTTGTTATATCGTCCAATGGTTATGCTATCAATAAAGAGGTAACTCTCTTGGGATATTAAAAATTCTTTAATTCCCTCTACGTCTGTTTATAAACAAATTCAAATATAACGGAAAGGTAATAAATTGAAACTCCGTTTTAAAAAGTTATATGTATAAATATTGGATACAATACGTATGTGGCGCCTACTTTTCGAGGCTAAAATCCAAAATCTACAAAAGAAATAGACTTTCTTAGGCAACATTAACTGTAGTAGTAAAAAAATAAAATAAACTGTAGGTAACATAATTAATTATAGAAATTAAATAAAATGCAAAAATGAAAGCGATAATAAACAATAAAATACTTGTTATAACTTTACAATAACTGACTCTAACTGCCACACCAGAGGAGAAAATTCAAAAATAACTTTGTTAGAAAAATAAAGAACACCATCGTACCCTTGACAAGGGAGAACACAATGGGCCGAGGTATCGGAGACTCTACACGTAGGACAAAGGTCGTCATTAAAGAATAGGTGTTACGTCCTTTCTCCGACGTATCCCACAGCTACTGCCACTCACCCAAGACCTTAATGTGAGCGACCAAAAATAAAGGAAAATCTTCAGTAGAAATATGGCGAACACAAAAAGAAAGTCTGAATTTATGAGATTAATAGGTTTTGTTTTATTGTTTTCGCTTCTTACGAGTTTGTTTGGTCAATATAAGTAAAAAAAGCAAAACCTTATTATTTATTTATGGAAAAGAAATTCGAATTTTCCGAACAGAACATTCACATGGACAGTATCTTGAAATTTTTTAATAAAAAAATTAAGAACGTGTGTCGCATCCGCGGTCTCAGATACGATTGCACATGCTCCTAATGGCTCTTTAGATCATTTCCTGGAGCAAATTGTTCCACTCTTCGACCAAAGTTAGTTAATTTTAACTCCTCAACATTCCTAGGAGCTGTATTCCTTTCTCGTACCCTGCGTCCAATCATGTCCCAGACATGTTCTGTTGGACTTGGCACTTTTGGGCAAGTAATCATGCACCACGTGCGCAGTGTCAGGCCTTGCGTCATCCTTTAGAAACACATAATCTGGGTCTATGAATGGGGTAAAAGTCATTACATGGGGCTCCAAGATCTCAGTTGTGTACCTATGTGCATTCAGAGAACCGTCATCAATGATGATCAAGGCGGTGCGCCCTGTCAGAGTCGGAGACTCCACCGTATGACACTGTTTCCATAAAATTTCTAACGTTCTCGACGATACCTCGACATCCTTTCCCTCCCATCGATGACATTTACGCAAAAACGGCTTTCGTCAGGGAATAAAACATGACTAAATTCATGGAACCAATCTTGGTGCTGACCAGCGAACGCTAATCTTGCAACTGGATGGCTCTTTGGCTGGCACGTATGATTTCAAACCAACTTCATTTAACTTTCTTCTCACTATTCGTTCCCTTACTCGCACATTATGCATGTCTTCCAAGAGGGTTCGGGTCTGAACAGCCGTTTGACGACGATTTCTCAGCGTTTCTATCCTTACAAAACGGTCGTCACAGCTCTGGCGACTTCAGTTGTAGGCAAGTCACTCATTTTTTAAGCAATAATACAATGTTAACTCTCCAAACAAATGGAACAAAATGAGCTATGGCCACCATTGACTACATAAATGAACATTCATAACAAAAACAGTAGAGGTGCTTGGAAATTCGCTGTTCCTAGATCTCGGCCCGTAACATGAATAAATAAAAAAAATAAAAAACAGTTAAATGTGGTATTTGTAAAAAAAACACATATCGTCGGTGCGGAGTCAAAACCTCGTATCTCAATTTTTGACGATTTTGACTTAGAAGTTTCTTGCAGTATAACATTCGATTCCTGATAAGTTAAAAGACCTCGTATTTCAATACGTATGCGCAAAGGCGTGCAGCGCAATAATGTTATAACCACGTATCTCATTATATTATTATTTAAGTTCCAAAAACTCGTAATTCAAAATTTAACACCTGTTTGATGCAGTTTATTGTTTAATGTATTAGTTCTACTATTCCCTGATTGAAGAACTTGTGTGGTAAAGTAATCGCAGTACTATGTGTATCACCTTGTATTTAAAGTACGTAGTGACACAAATTGGCACGATTATTCGAGACAAAACGAAAAGTGGTTATAGATTAAAATTAAATCTACAAAATTTGATTAAAAGTACTTTATACTTTGACTTAACTATGTAATTCGACAGTGGGTATTTCTATTAGCAATTTGTCGTATTTTTATACAAAAATTGCTCCGTAATAGAAATTTTTTACAAATAATTATGAGATACGAGGTTTTGGTTTTTATATTCTTTTACACTTTTGGGTTGTATTCGCCAGATACGAGGATTTTTTATAAACATCTAGGCATTATTTCCAAAAATCTCATCAGCATCTAAAAAATCAATTTGACCTGTCTCTACATCATTAGATTCGAGCCAAAATCCGCATATTCTCAAAATATTTTCATAATTGTTTGACGTTTGAATAAAGAAAAAAGAAGTTTTTTACCTCTCCTGAAAACTAAGCAATTTTGAGTTACGAGGTTTTGACTTCGCACCGACGATATGAGGGTATAATTTCCGTCAGACTGTTGAAGAATGTGGAAAAGCGCCATAATGTTATGTCTTGAACCACTTTTCGAATTATTCACAATTTTTAAAAAAATTCAACCTTTTTTGTGTTCCGCTAATTGTGCCGGTGTGTGCTGCAAACTTTCTAATTGCCTTTGCACTTCAACACTTAGTGGGAAATTGTAGTAGGTGCCGGTTCTGCGAAGAAGTTTTATGCAGTAGTTTTCCTTCAGAACTAGATGAAACGGAGGATGTTCGGCAGTTACGCACAGACTATCTACTCTACAGGCACCGTTCTGTATGGCCCAAAGTACATCGTAATATCGAAGCCGGTCGCACAAAATGTCCAAACGGCACCATTACACTAAAGATCATCTCCAGTGACTATAAACTTAAACCCTTTAAATTGTGCCTTGTTATGTTTCGTTAATGTAAATTGGATATTATTGCAATTTCCATTTAATCTTTTGAAGTGGACAAATAAGTATGATAACAATTTTCTCCATGAAGACAGTTCCAGTCCACGAAATAAACACTAAATATATATTATGTTTTCGGCTTTCTTCCTGCTCCGTACAAGTCTTGTAATTATTTTCAGTTGGTTAGTTTTGCATTAATAGATTACAAAAAATAAACTTTAATTGGGATGTGGTTGAAATGAAATTAGAATATTTATTTAAAAATAAATTGGAACAAATTATTTTAAAGAGCTTCGAAATTTTATTCCATAATTGGTTTTACTAACAATACTTTTTGGTATAAACTATGACGAACTCGTATAATAAACTAGGAAAAAAAATTATGCTCCGTGCCTTAATTTGAGAAAATACCATCCAACATGTGAAATGAAAATGTTGCGAATCTTATGCTTGCCGCCTTTTCGCTTCTCATTTTGTGCTTTATAGCTCTTGCTTGAGTAAAAATAAATCCCGAGGGTGGTTGGTGCGATAACTATTGAAATAAGCCATAGGCACTTTCCACGTATAACTTTATTGTTAATTCAATTACTTCAAGAACAGAAATAAAACCCGTAAGTAATTGGAAGCTATTTTCAATCAAGTTTCGAACGCGTACGCAAACAATATTCTAAGAATAGTGAACTGAATTCCAAGTTCAATTTCTCAATCTTACTTGCGTATTATAGAGTAACGTTTTAATTAAATTTTCAAATTACAAATTGAATTTTCACATCTATTATTCTCCGTCAGTTCCATTTCATCTTTAAGCTTTATCACAGACAGAAGCACAGTTAGTGCATGGAAACGGAACTTGCATTATTCAGTTGAAAAGTTCTATTGTAAGTCATCCGTACTCTTAAATTAGGCGGAGTCGCTAACGCTGCCTCTGTTACCCAGCTTTAACACAGTAAATCTTTAACTTTCATATGGGGGTTACACACGCATTCTACCAAAATCGATACGTACAAAATTTAATGATGCATTATATTTTAATGGGTCATAGAAAATCAAAAGCTCAACCGTGCTCGGATTAGTGACTACAGTTTTTGATCTGTATGCGGATGCGTCACATCAATGATTATTCTTCCAAGGAGACCATTTTTCAGTATCCGTTGTCGGAATTGCTTTTATAACGAAAAATTTAAATTTTATAAAACATTGTTAGACGTAAGCAAGCGGGAAGTCCTTAACTACACAGGAATGAAATTTAAAAATTTATCTGTAAACTTCTAGAAAAGAAACAGTTTCAATTGCAGAAAGGAAAGTATTTTATGTGAAAGTACACAGAGCAGCAAACTGTAGATTTGCTGTTAAGAAAGATCTATATAATCCGTTGCTGTGACCATGGCGCTATGAAATGGACAATCCAATATCAAAGATACTGAGTATAATTTAGATAGTCTACAAAAGTCGAGAGAAATGAGAAATACAAGCATACAAAATACACGTCAAAAGATCGCAGCCAAAAGGTCGCGCGACGAAAGATCGCAGCCAAAAGGTCGCGCGACGAAAGATCGCAGGACAAATGATCGCATACAAAAATTATATATCTACTCATGCATTGAGATAAACTACTGTTAGTGTCTAAAAATGTCATTAAAGTTTGTCAAAAAGTCAAAAAGATTACGATATGTTGGTGTTTAGTGGTTATACATATAACAAAGAACGAGCAATTGGTGAAAAAATTATTTGGAAATGTTCCACTTATAACCGGTATAAGTGTCAAGGAAGAGTACATACAATTGGCAATGAAGTGAAGAATTCGGACCACGTTCATGTTGCCGATGCTGCAATACTTAAAGCAAAAGAAGCACAAAATCAAATAAAGGAAATGGCTGAATTTGTGGAAACAACACAAACTATTTTAGCAAATACTTAATGAATTATTTTCTGTGCTGCGTCGGGACAATTGCCACGCTTTCTTGCCTTTAACGAACCATTCAACATGTACGGCAAAAAAAAGAAGCTGCTCCTCCTAACACTAGATCAGGGGTTCCCAAATTTTTGGGATAACGGAACCCCCACCAAATACCTTTTATTTTACGGAACCCCATATCAAATGATTACAAATTAAACACTTCACGATATTTACCAAACGTCCAGTTATTATAGTTCTCATTTGATTTGGTAATTCCAACGCGTTTTCGTGTGTAAAGTTGTATAATAGTATTCAATGTTGTCCTTTTCTACGCAGGCAATCCAGGAATTTAATTTTCTTTTGAAGGCTGATAATTTGTCTCTCGCCATAAATATGGTTTTTAATTTTCCCTGCAAAAGTGTAGTAATTTCATTGACCTTTCCAAAAATTTCAGCAAGATAAGCTAATTTTACAAGATATTGCTCATCATGGAATACACTGAAAATGGTTGAAGCTTCAGACTTCATTTAGAAAACCTTCAGCTCGTCACGAAGTTCACATAACCTGGCGAGAACTTTGCCTTTTGAAAGCCATCGGACTTCGGTGTGCAAGGGGAGTGATTCGTTTCTTCGCATACCTTTTTGAACAATCTTGACTACAGAGGACTACTGTTCACGTACTTGACGATCTTTACAGCTTCATCAAGAACATTCTTTAAATCACTTGACATTTCTCGTACAACAAGGGCATAACGATGCAAAATGCTTCTACAACACGGCGCAAAATGTTTGATTTTTGATACAGTGCCTTTTATCTTTCCGACCATTGCTGCGGGCCCGTCGTTACATACATCGATACATTCCTTCCAGTCAATATTGTGTTTATTCATGTAATAATCTAAAACCTTAAATATTTCTTCCCCAGTTGTATGGGTTCCGGGGAACACACTTTAGGAACCGCCGCCCTAGATGTTTAAGGGAACTTGTCATTCCTGATGAATACAAGCAAGATGTGTACATGATTATTATCGTATGCGATCATTTGTCGCATGCAATCATTTGTCGCATGCGATCATTTGTGGTGCAACATTTTGACCGCGATATTTTGTCGCGCGACCTTTTCGCTGCGATCTTTTGACGTATATATTCAAAATCGAAATACCGAAAACGAAAAGAAGACATCAAGGAAAAAGAGGAATTAAACCAAAAGCTATTGTAAATAGGAACAACGTGCGTAGGAAAACAAATAGGTAACCACATAGGGGGCACAAGTGACAAGTTACAGAATAACTATGTAGTCACCCAGTGGCGTAACTATACCGTTTGAGGCCCGTGGCAAATTCATCGGATCCTTAATGTAAAAAACCTCAACCAACGTTATAGTTTTTTTTATTTTTTAATAACTTTAATTTTTATAAATCATTACGCTATTATACTTAGTTGATTTTGTAGTAATAGACTGAGAGCTAGCGATCGATTTGGTCAGGTCATTCCCAGATGAGGAATTGTTTTTTTTTCACATTCGATACACTACACGAAGATACGAAGGTAAGTCTAGAACCTTGAACCGGTCGTATTTGGGGTTGGTGGGCGTTTGAAGTAAAATGGAAGATGGCCTACTTTACCCAACACCCAGATGGTCGATTTTGGTCTTATTTAATTCGTGGTCGTAGCCTATTTTTAACTGTATCTCGAAAAATATGCAATATTCGAGTAAATATCAAGAGACTAGGAGCGTGAAACGCTTCCCGATCCAAAACAAGATCCGGTATGGATCTGGATCTTCTCCGGATCTCCAGCTACGATATATCCGGATCCGGATTTCTCCGGATCTCATACACAATTCGGATCCTTAAGATCCGGATTTGTTTAACCGGATCCGCGTATCCGGATCCTAAATTCGATCACACGTGAATTCCGTTGTTGATGTATGGAATGAACTTCGTGATTCTTTGTGGTACCTATAAAATTTATCCATAAGAATCTCAATATGGAGGTATCTGGATCAGTAAATACAATTTACTGTAAATCTAGTAATCTCCTCCACGAATTTATTCAAATACGGATACAGCTACAGACTTTAGATCCGGATTCTATGTAAATTAATATAGTAATGGACAAATCCGTACATCCGTGGATCTGAATTTAACCCCCAATTCCGTAGATTCGGATTTAACCTTCGGATTTTCGATCCCAATCCACAATAATCCGGTATTCGGATCTACTGGATCCGGATATTTTTAGATACGATTTCCGGATCCATACAATTTGCGTATCTTTACAGCCCTAGAAGAGACCGTTTTTGTTCGAATTCTCTATAATGTTAGTTTTCGTACAACATTTTATTTATTAAAATTCCTTTTTTGGGCCTTCTGTTCAGCAAAAGTGTTAATGACATCATCAAAGTTCTAATTTCGGGCCATGGAATGTTCGATAGATAGAATAGCTAAGTTGCGTAACCTTTCTTGTCCCATATAATTTCTGGAATAAGTTCTTATCAATTGCAATTTTGAAAATGATCGCTCGGCACGATTGGCAGTCACAGGAATGGTTAATAATAACAGAAATGAGTGCACACTTTAGGAAAGCTTGAAGAAATAAAATGAGTCTTATAATTAATAAATCAGCAAATTTTTAGCGCTTTTTGAACTTCAAGAAACCGAACTTTTAAAGCAAAAATGGCATCGAAACGTTCTGCCGCTCTAGTTGGATGTAATGTTACTAAATGGATCGACCAAATTAAAGAAATGGCAGAGGGAAGGGGAGTGACACTGGAGATTAAAACAATAGCGAAAGACAGGAAGAGTTGGAGAGACTGGATAGGGGACCAGACGACATCGTCGCATGAAGGATTAGAAGAAGAAGTATGTTTTTTTGGAAATAATTTTCTTCAAACTTACATTATTCTCCATAATTAATTGTAATAATTTATTAGTTAAATTATTTAAAGAAATTAAATAAAAAATTTGAGGAATTACTTGTTTATATTATTACAGTATATTTTTTAATATTTAGTGAAACAATTTAGTACGAGGGTCACTATTTATATTTTGAGCCTAACAATGAAAAAAACAGTAATTTGTCATTGAAAATTGCTTTATTGTTTTTCGAAATATTCTTCTTTATAATGAATAGATACACTTTTGCATTCGTTCGAACAATTTGTCATACTTAGCATTTTTTCCAATCTTCTTGAAACACCTCCATAACATTGCTTTTGTACGCATCAACCGCAACCTAGCATGTAATTTATAGAAAAGAAATATTAAATAGAGTTTAAAAGTTTACCAACGTGTCATTTATTAGGTTTTTAGAAAAAAAAAATTGTAGTGCAACTTATAGGAAAGTGATACATAGGTAGATACACATTTCATATGGAAAAGAGGCATTAATCTAGTCTATGTCTATTTGGTCTCGGGGTCTTCATCTTCAAGAATGGAGGCACTGAAAATGACTTTTCCAGTCTCCGTTTTTTTCTCTTAAATTAAAATAAAAGTTCTTAGTTGAGCTTTAATTATTTTTCAAGCTCTTTATTTGCGTATGCGTCAACACAAACAAATAACAGAGCGTAATATTCATTTGCAAAATAATTATTAGGTACCTACTTTCAATCCTATTCGCTATTGGTAGTTAGGTACTCAATTTTTGATCAATGGACAGCTTTCAATTAACAAGGCATTGTGAAGGTTTATATACGCAAACCGGAATCTGTAAATAGCTGTAATTTACTAGGGCGTTTTGATGATTGGGGTATTGTACAATTATTAATAAACACATGATTCAGTATTTTTTTTGAAATGCTACAACTCTTAGGTCACAAATAACGTATCTCTGTTAATTGCCATAAAATCTACAAATTGCGAAAATCGTGGATTCATCTCTTGTTACGGTATACATAATAATGCCATCATGGAATTCAAATATGTTTAATATTCAAATATGCAGCCGATATTCTATGTACGTTTGGTAATACATCTTAACCAAACTTTTATTTTTAGATACATACAACACCATCCGCGTCGGTTATGTATAATAAATAAATGCATCTCAGCGGGTATTCGTAATTAAAACATAATTCTTGCTTAACTCGAATATGTGTACAATCTTTTGAACTCGTCGCGGTGGGATGTGCTGGAATGCTTCGAACTATTCGTGTAGAACGTATAGAAACAAATCGGATACCCAGAGTTGAGTTTCAAAATTTTTCAATGATTGAATGGGCAAGACTGCAAGAGTGTAAAATACTGTTTATGATTTTAATCCTACTTCACGCATTTTGTGTTTTAAATTTGAATGTTACCTAAATTTACGCTGGCACTCAATCCTTTACTACTTTGCATCCGTCCTGAAGAGATCTTGTACCTCATGCTCTCACAACAGCAGTGAATAGTTAATTGTACACTTAAGTTAAATAAATGTTACATACGTGTGATATACATAATATGATATGGAAAAGCGTACTATATATTCATTAGCAACGTATTTCATTATTAGGGTTTTCTTTGAGAAATAGGAAAGTCATTCCAACTTCCATAAATTCCTAGATTATTTCTTTATCCATCTTTCTTTAAAATGGTTGGGAATTTTGCCTCGAATTAACTTTTTATATCGGTATATAATTTTGGGGCCGGGACACTACGCCGAATGCCCACAACGCCGACACGATTTTTTGATGACCCATATCGCCGACTAGGAACACAACGCCGACCATGCCCACATCGCCGACGGACACTACGCCGACAGTGCCCACATCGTCGACAAGTATACAAGGGACACTTCGCCGAATTTTTATTTTAATTGCAGAATGCAAAAGGCAAAACTTAAACGTTGATTGCCACTAAAGCGCCTAGGTTATTTGCAGGTTTAGTATATTTTTTTTCAATTGATACTTTTCCATAGTCAAGTGCAACATTTAATTACGCAAATAATGATATTACGTTAGGTAATTGCAATTAAAATTGCCGGCGTTGTGTCCACAGAGAAAAATTCGGCGAAGTGTCCCTTGTACACTTGTCGACGATGTGGGCACTGTCGGCGTAGTGTCCGTCGGCGATGTGGGCATGGTCGGCGTTGTGTCCCTTGTACATTTGTCGACGATGTGGGCACTGTCGGCGTAGTGTCCGTCGGCGTAGTGTCCCTAGTCGGCGATATGGACCATCAAAAAAGCGTGTCGGCGTTGTGGGCATTCGGCGTAGTGTCATATGCCCGATAATTTTATCCCATCTGATTATATTTTATTGATGTTTTGATTACCGAAATTTAAAGAAATCATGGTACATTTCATTTCAGTTCATAAAATAAATTCAAGTAAAATTTTTTACACGATTTCGAATCTCTCTTTGTTGATTCCTGTTAAACACGATGTTATGCCCTCCACCGAGCACAAAACTGAACTAACTAAACTGAAAACACGCCTGTCATTCGGTGCAGAAGTGGTCCGTAGTGTGGACATACATTGTATATGCGTCAAATAAGAAACATGAAAACCCTTTAAAAAAGAATAAAAGGTTGTATAAGCAGAAAGTATTTTTCAATTTAGTCAAAAGAGTAACATAGAATCATAAAACATTTTACAATTTAGAAAAAACCAAATTTTTTGCCAATTTAAAAGAAATAATACAAAAATGGAGATGATTTCGTAATTTAGGGAAATAAGAAAAATAGTTGCACAGATTAGAAAATCAGTATGATTAATTTTCTGGAAACTTACGTTGTCTATATATAGTAAGGAAAACGATATCACAAAAAAAAAGAAAACATTTTAGTAGATACCTATTTAAGAAACGACCAACACAAAATCGAAAAGGTTTTGAATTTAGGCAAAAAAATTAAAAGATTTCATAATTTAGAGAAAATATATCCATAAAGTAAAAAACATGAAATTATTTTCATCCTCAAAACATACAATTTAGAACGAAAGTATCGAAATTGGAATAAAATAAAAAAGATAGTAAAATACAAGTACAAATTGTGCACAGGCTTGTTTAATTTTATTTCCTAACTTTTTGAATTGAAATTTTGGCTTAACATTGATTAATTAATGTTATTTATCTGTGTTATATACAATATAATAAAAAATAAATAGTTTGCAAAAACTTCAACTTCGTTTCTTTATTCAAAATGAAGTAAATTGTTATAATAATAACTACTTATACATTTATACAGGGTGTCCCACTGCTCCGTAATCGGTCGATAACTCAATATGGGTTGAAGATACAAAAAAAAGTTTCAAATAAAGGTTGTTTTGATTTGAATTGCGCATCTTTTAAAAATATTCTGATATCTACAGTGTGTTGCATTTTCACGTGGCAGGAAAATGTCACTTTTTTTTAAATGGCACACCATGTATTTTTTTCTCTTAATGTATCGACCAACCATATTTATATCACGCCTGAATTTTTTTTGATATTGGATGTGCGGTTGCCAAGTTATTAATTATTTTGTCAAAATTTGGTACACTACAAGGTCGGACTATAATATTCATAACTAAGTTATTCTTCAAAAAAGGAAACATTTTTTTGAGGAATAATATTACCCTAAAGTCGTGTTACTCTACAAAAAAAAAGTAAGTGATTAATTTTATACCGAGTGTTTAAAATGAGAATTCAAACTTTGTGAACTTTAAATAGAATTTATACGAATTTTTTAAATGGAACACCCTGTATTTTTATTTGCCATCAAATTCTCGACAAAAAACCCTATTCAACGGTGTATTATTTCCTGGTATTATTTTTTGTACTTTTGTTAATATTTACGATTTTTATAATTTTACGTAAAAAAAATTTTTTTAAAGTAATTTTTATTTAATTATTATTACAAAATACCGTTTAAATAGTTGGTATCAACGCAAACGAACAAAAGTCAAGTCCTGTCCTATAATGTCACTAAACGGTAATCATTAAACATATTATTAAAAATATTAGAAACCGACAAACGTTAAAAACAGTTAAGAAGCACTTACAAATAATAAACAAACGACTAATCCTAAGAAATTTTTAACAAACGTTAGGGGGCTAACTTGACGTATTAATAATAATCTTCAAAAATTATAAATATTAAAATCCCACAAAACGTTAAAATATGTAACAAGCACCTACAAACAAACGATTGATAGTAACTATTTGTAAATTTTTGAAAGTTGAGTGTTCAATTTCACACCTTAATTATATTGTTTGTTACTATGAACATTGAAAACTGACAAATGTTAAAAAATAACCCACCGCTACAAACGGGCAACAAACAATTGAAAGAAAATTGTAAATTTCTGAGGTTGGAGAGGTTTCGAGTATTCGACAGTTCCTGGTAACTGTGTTTCTAAGTACATAGTAAATCTACGACTATCCCAAAATATGAGGCACAAGTTTTTGCAACAATCCTCTGCACATGAAGCCTCTGGAATCTTAGAAAATCCGAGTCCTCTCAACAAATTTTACCCATTTAGACCTTTGTGAGGTAGTTCAATAATGTTGTCAATTTTACACCATTGCAATGAAAGCTCAATTTTAATAATAAAATAATAATAAAAAGAAACTAAACTTAAATTTTAACGCGGCCCACTATTAGCGAAAGTGAAACTCATTCTGCTCACGTCACCTTGAGGCCGTGGCGTAATTCAGGGGGGCGGAGGGGGCGAATCAGTAAATTATAATTATTTTATTTAATAAACAGGTAATACTTTACATTTCCTTTCATATTATTTTCCGTGTTTTTGATATTGCATAGTTAGGTAAGGCGTGCAACAGTGGCAGTAAAATCCATGAAAGGGCACTGAAAGTTTAAAAAATAAAAATTTAGAAACCGCAAACCGTTCACATGTGGGAGGGTGGGGGAGGAGGGGGAACAATTTGGTCTGTCGCCTCTCCTGAAAAAACGCCTAATTACCCCACTGTCTTGAGGTATAATATAACGTTACTATAACACACATTTACCTCCGCTTTTATGAAGGAATATAAGCAACATATTCTTACCGAAATATAAAATACAGGGTAGGTATCCGGTCATTTCCCCGCCGAAAAAATCCCGCCGGTCAATTGCCCGCCGGTAAATTGTTCGCCTGGTAAAAACCCCGCGCGGTGAAATGTTCGCCGGTAAAATGCCCGCCATGACAAAATCCCGTCGGTCATTTGCCCGCCGCTGTAGGCAAAATGATTCCCCTGATATTCCCCTATTTTTGTGATAAAGATCCACTTACATATGTACCTACGTTATGTGCAGCCAGTGGCGGATTATGCGCTCAGGAGGCGTAAGATGAATTTGAGGCCGCTGTTTACTGTAAATTAAAATATGCTAAATTCAAAAAAGAAGACTCAAATTTTCGACGCCCATTTTAAGCACTTCCCGATGGCATTTTGACATCCTTTACAGACCTACGGCACTATACATGAATACTCGTCTGCTACTATCTCTTGTTTATCGTTCTTAACACGTAAATGTTCCCCCTCTAAAGCGCCTAGGTTATTTGCAGGTTTAGTATATTTTTTTCAATTGATACTAAAATAGTGGCATGACACACAGGTTCACAAAACTGAAGTTATTTAAAAAAGAACTTTCTTAATTGCTTATTTGTTCAAAAATTACGGCGGGAAATTGACCGACGGGATTTTGTCATGGCGGGCATTTTACCGGCGAACATTTCACCGCGCGGGGTTTTTACCAGGCGAACAATTTACCGGCGGGCAATTGACCGGCGGGATTTTTTCGGCGGGGAAATGACCGTGAACCAAAATACAGAGTCGTAATAAGAAATACATTATGTAGTGCCGCCGCAAACAAATACACAACAGCCATTTGTTATGGAAGAGCTTTTTACATTTACAAATCGAAGTGAATAAATCGTATGGTGAACTTATTCGTATCGTATGTAATCCTTAATGTCTCAGCTTGTTTTATCTCAATTGGGTGATTTGAAATATGTATTTTCGGTAGTGGACGCACAAATCTCTCCAAGCTCTTCATTACTCTTTGACATTACGAAATTTTATGATACAGTCATGCGTTAACTGCGAAATGAAATTTAAGGCAAGTTATTGTTAGCATAAGTTTAAACGCTTTCAGTGTTAGTGTAATCTAATAATTTCTTAATTTGGAAAAATAATCCCCTCCAATAATTTGAAAGATTAACGATTTGCTAAAGCCGCAATTCATTATTTTCTATGAAAACATACAAATATCTCATTCTTATTAAAAGCATATTTTAGTTTTTTTTATTAATGCTATGTTTTCATTATGCAAGAGCTTTTACTGTGCTTCATGACCCGTATAAGAAGAGGTGATTTAGTTAAAAATCGTCTAATCAATAATTTAATCGTATGTTGTGGGATATGTTGAATGACTCCTTAGATGTACACGACTGATGTCACAATAACGTTCATTAGATCTAATTTAGTTGCCCCTTTAGATTTAGTGCCAACTTTCGCAATGACATAAGCAGGATCTCCGAAAAGATAAAATGTTCAGCTGTGATATAAGCTTTAAATTACGCTGCTACTGATAATCAGGAATGTTCGAAATTAAAAATCCGATATTACAAAAATTACATCCCGTTTGTGAAAACAATTTCTCTAATGAACTTCGCTTCATCATAATTAAGGCATATTTGACACAGACTTGGCAATCAGATACTTATCTTGTCATTACGCATTGTGAATTCCTGTAAATACGTATTGAAATACCGCAATCAGTTTGCTTGTCAACGAAGGTTGGTCGTACAAGTGATTTTTCGCCATAAAATCATTCGTCAATGCTTTGGCTTCCGTTGGATGAACATCCAAGGGGTGGATAAGCCTGGGGAATATAACAATTACGTTCGCGTCGTTAGATATAGAGAATCCGGTATTGAGATCACTAGATGTGGTCATCTAACGCGACAAGAACTTACGAAGCGGAAGAGACTTTCCCCTTCTTTTTGTTCATCCTTTTTAATATTTCATGATTACTACCTACTTTTATAAGCAATATAAGAATCAATTCTGACGATTATTCATTATTCTTACAAAAATATTTACATGTGTGTCAATTTTCAATCGGCAATTTAGTTGCGCGTTCCAATTAAGCGGTACAATAACCTTGTCCGTAACTGCAGAAACACGCTCGTTTCGTTGTACGTTGTACCACCTGCGTTCTTTTGTAAAAAGTACATACTATTATTCTTCCCAAAATGATCAGGGTGTATACGTGAAACGAGTGATCAGCTATTGTATTCCTGTAACCTTGCAGCTTGACTTATGGTAGTCAAGCATCTTTTCAGAAAAAGAAAGTCCCAAATTGTTAAAGATAACAAAAGATTACATGTGTGTGCATCGCATGACCAAATAAATTATACGATATTTGCAACTTACAATTCACTCGTTTTGAAAATGCAATTCGGTCTTTATATTTCCGTCCGATTAATAGAATGAAAGAAAAACTATTTTTATTTTAATTTTGAAAGACTCGCTGTCAAATTTTCATTTCCTTTAACAAACAGTTTTTTACTCAAATTAAGACGACCTGACGACTTCCGGGGTAGGACCGTGTCAATGTTGAAAAAATCAAAGTTTCGCCCACTTTCGTAACGGTTTCTTACTACGCCGAAATGATATGCAAATATCACCACTAAAATCCCAACAATTATAAAATTCCATTCATTAATTGAACCCGTGCTGACATTAGAGTAAAGTTGCTATATTAATAATATTAATATATTAGGTAGATAATATAATATAATTTTATTTAATCTTAAGATTCCTTAAAAATGAATTTATGGTTGGATGTTACCCCCATAAATTTAATTATTGTACCACTATGTAAGTGTGAATGAATAAATAATAATAATAATAATAATAATATATATGTGCTATATTGATTATAAAAAAGCGTATGACTCGATTCCTCATGAATGACTATTAGAAATTCTACGAATTTATAAAATTAATTACAAATACATGAATATTTTAGATTTTATGATGTCCATCTGGAATACAATCGTTATCAATGGTTCTCATTTACTCGATATGATCAAAATTAAACGGGGAATTTTTCAAGGTGACTCTTTAAGTCCTCTATGGTTTTGTTTAGCAATGAATCCATTATCTAAATTATTAAATGATTCGTTTTCTGGTTTCAATTTAAATACCAAAGAGAATCTTACCATTACACATTTACTGTATATGGATGATTTAAAATTATTTGCTAGATCTGAAATTCAACTGGACAATCTAATTTCAACAACAAAAATATTTAGTCGAGATATTTCTATGGAATTTGGCTTAAACAAATGTTCTAAAATCAATGTAATAAGAGTACCGATTGTTAATCCTGAAATAGTAAATGAAATACCGCAATTATTACCTAACATGTATTATAAATATTTAGGAATGAAACAAAATTTTATTTTAAATACCTAATTCATTACTCAAAACTGAATTTCAACAAAGATACATAGAAAAGTTAAAAATGATATTAAAAACAAAACTAAATTCTAAGAACTTGATCTCTGCTATAAACATTTGGGCTATTCCTACATTATCTTACTCGTTTGGAATTTTAAAATGGTCAGATACTGACTTGAATGATTCAGATAGATTAACTAGAAAAATGCTAAAGAAATATAACTATTTACATCCAAAATCTTCTGTAGAAAGACTATATCTCAAAAGAAAAGACGGAGGACGCGGTTTAACAAATTTATTTAATTTGTGCAAAAATCAAATCAATCTTTTACGAAACTATTTTTATTCTTTAGAAAATCTGCTCATTAATAATATCATTCGGTTAGATAAACATTATTCAGGTCTAAATCTTAAACTTAAAAGTTTCGATTGTGAACCAAAATTAAATTTTGAACTAAATTGGATAAATAAAATCTTGCATGGAAAATATCCGACTATATTAAAATCCTCAGAAATAAATAAAGATATGTCCATAAGATGGTTAAAAGATGGATTTCTACATTCAGAAACTGAAGGATTCATATGCGCAATTCAAGATGGTGTCATTGCAACAAATAATTACAACAGACACATAATGAATCTGGAAGTCTCTGACAAATGTAGAAAATGTCTCTCGCAAAATGAAACCATAGAGCACATTATAGCTGGTTGTTCTAATTTAGCACCGATTGACTATCTTTATAGACATAATCAAGTTTGCAAAATTTTACATCAACAAATAGTGAAAAATTTAAAGTTAATAAACAGTATTAAACCTTATTATAAATATATTCCGGAACCAATATTAGAAAATGATTTGTACATTTTATATTGGGATAGAATAATTATAACAGACAGGGAAGTCTCACACAATAAACCCGATATTGTTATAACTAATAAAATTGATAAACATGCTGTTATCATTGATGTTGCTGTGCCATTATCCACAAATATTATAAAAACTGAAAACGAGAAACGCAGAAAATATGAAGCATTGGCAATTGAGATGATGGCGATTTGGAAATAATACAACGAGCTGTTTTATTACAAACATGTCACATTGTCCGAAAATTCTTTAATATAAATTAATTTAATTTCACTTATAAATTAGTAGTAGATAATATAATATAATTTTATTTAATTTTAAGATTCCTTAAAAATGAATTTGTGGTTGGATGTTGTCCCCCATAAATTTAATTACTGTAAGTACCACTATGTAAGTGTGAATCAATAAATAATAATAATAATAATACAGGGTGGGCCAACAGTGCGAGGATGGAAGATTGTGGGTTTATTAACGAACATTTCTAAAGTTTGTTGCTGGGATATGGTCAGGTACCCTTAAGGCTACAAACCTAAAATATTTTCACCCGAATCGCAATACATATACAGGGTGATTTATATCAAAGTTGCATTTTTTTAAATGGAACCCCCTATATATGATTGCATATTTGGATTCCTTGGTCAATTCTAGTCCGACTTTATGTATCACACATAGTACCTAAAACGAATAGTTTAGCCGCAATTCGTCATTTTTACAGAAAGTAGGTGTCTAAAAAAAATTGAATATCGCAGGGATCTCAAAACTTAGAAGGCCGTGATTATGCGATGTTACTAAGCATGAAATGTACTAGCGTAGACCGGACGGTCAAATCCCAATTCTTCTTGTGTTCGGAGAAATTACCACGTCAATTTGCAAAATTTCTATCAAAGGTAACTTGATTATTTTAAATGGCACGTCCATTTTTTCTTTATGGCTTCAAATGTACAATGTTATTACCTTTCCAACGATATGAGTTTGTCGGTATCTATCTCGGGTAGATTTTTTGTAATTTCACATTTTCTGGTTAATTTGCTGTATTTTTCAATTTTCAGGTTCTATTAGTATCTAGTAGGCCGTGAAAGATAAACCATCATCCAACTGCACCAAGAGCCCAAGGAGACGAATTTTAAAAATAGAATCAATTTTTGCAATTGAATAGAAGAAGAGTTCAATTAAAATGAAGAATTTTTGGTTAAGATCATGTTTACAGACGAGTGTACCTTTCACCGCAATGGATTTGTTAATCACCATCATTTTCATTATTTCTGAGATGTTAACTCTCACTATTTCCGAGTTCATAGTCAAGAGGAATAGTCGATTATTGTTTGGGCAAGCATATTCAGCACTTATGTTGTTGGTTCCTTTTTTTCGAAGGTATTCTAAATTCATCGAAAATGAATTGCTTGGACTCCTTGAAGATGTACCGCTCGCTCAAATTAGCGACATGTATTTTCAGCAAGATGGAGCACCTCCACATCGCAGACGTGTTGTAAGTGTATGGACTAGTAATACATTTGGTGCAAAGTGGATAGAAAGGGATGGATCAACACGATGTCCAGCAAGATCTCCCGATATTACTCCGATTGATTCCTTTTTGTGGGAGGACGTCAAGGAGTGAGAGTATGCTGAACTACCAACCACAGCGGAAAGTATGAAAAATAGGATCAGAAAGGTTTTTGCAACTATCAACCCAGACGTGTTACATTGGGTTAAAAATGCTTTTCGTCGAAGAATCCAAGTTTGCATAGAACAAGGTGGTAGATATTTTGAATATCCATAAGAATAATAATTTTTTTGATTTTTTAATGTTTATTTTATCTCATAATTTTGGTTCTTGTATTTATGTCTTTTCCTACTTAATAAACAATGTTTATAATGAAATGTCAATACATATTATTATTATTATAATACATAATGTCAAAGTGAAGTTAAAGTGTAAGAATTGTTTTATCTTTCATGGCCTACTAGATACTAATAGAACCTGAAAATTGAAAAATACAGCAAATTAACCAGAAAATGTGAAATTACAAGAAATCTACCGGAGATAGATACCGACAAACTCATATCGTTGGAAAGGTAATAAAATTGTACATTTGATGCCGTAAAGAAAAAATGGAGGTGCCATTTAAAATAATCAAGTTACCTTTGATAGAAATTTTGCAAATTGACGTGGTAATTTCTCCGAACACAAGAAGAATTGGGATTTGACCGTCCGGTCTACGCTAGTACATTTCATGCTTAGTAACATCGCATGGTCACGGCCTTCTAAGTTTTGAGATCCCTGCGATATTCAATTTTTTTTAGACACCTACTTTCTGTAAAAATGACGAATTGCAGCTAAACTATTCGTTTTAGGTACTATGTGTGATACATAAAGTCGGACTAGAATTGACCAAGGAATCCAAATATGCAATCATATATAGGGGGTTCCATTTAAAAAAATGCAACTTTGATATAAATCACCCTGTATATGTATTGCAATTCGGGTGAAAATATTTTAGGTTTGTAGCCTTAAGGGTACCTGACCATATCCCAGCAACAAACTTTAGAAATGTTCGTTAATAAACCCACAATCTTCCATCCTCGCACTGTTGGCCCACCCTGTATATGCACTATACACATTTCTACACTTACACTAACACAACATGTAGGAGAATATTCGCTTATGTGAATATTTGGGGAGTGACGCCCTCACGTGATCCTAGTCATCCCATTTTATTAATGAAAATGGAGCGTAAAGAAATAACCCTCGGAAAACAGCCGCTACTTGAGGATCGTTAGGGCACGTCTAGAGCCACCGCTGGACGTTGCAGTATGTGGACCGGTGGTGATGGGGAGGTGATCAGGCCACCCATCGGGAAACCCGAAACAAGTACAGCCGATAGAAGATTAAAAAGAAGAAGAAGAAGAAGTACGACAACTGAAGAACAGACTCAAGATGAAGAAGAGACCTTTGTACCTGCTTCTCAACCGCTTACGGATGGGGCCAGTTCAAAGGAGTCTACCAGACGGCGTATGAAATGGACCGAAGAGATGAATCGATTCATCTTGCGTACGTACCTAGAAGTATCGAAGATAGAAACGGACAAAATGATGCATAGGGACAAAATCCATACAGCATTCACAACACAATACCCACATATTTCACATTTAACACAACAACGCATAGCAGACCAACGCAGGGTAATTATAAAAAACACACTTCTTTCAGTAGAAACACAAGAACAAATTAAACACGAAGTAGAAAGGTTTTTAAACATAAATAACACTATCAACACCCAACAAAACACATTAGGTACACCTAATAACAATCATCATCCAATTATGACACAGCAAAGCACATTAAATACACAAGATAACGATGTAGATAATAACTCCCAACACTCACAGGAAACACTTAAATTAAAAATTCAAACAGAATTTGATACTGCATTTACAGAATTCACAAGCATAGATCCATCACATAGATATAGAATACCCAAACAAAAAGACACTAACAAGTTACACAAAATCACTCAAATATTAAACATCGATATTTTACCCAATTATATCACAAACAACATATCACTACATCAATTACACCTAATTGTGCACTGCGGCTTCAAGGTGTAACGGCTCCAAGGTCATAACATCAACACAACAAAACACCACAAAGAAAACAACACTTCTGGCCTGGGAAAAGCGTCTAATGAGTCGTGTAGATGAAATTAGACGTGACTTAGGTCGAATTACACAATACATACAAGGCACAACCTCTTCCAAACTAACACGCCAGGTACACAACATCATTAGAAAACTAAACACACACAGTTCACGAGAACCAAACACGAATTACAATGAACATAAAGATACACTCACACAAAAACTTTCAGTATACACAAATAGATTGAGGCGGTATAGGGAAGCGGCAAATAGAAAACGTCATAACACACAATTTAAATACAACGAAAAACTATTTTATAGATCACTAACACAACAAAACACTCTACAAAAATACTCATTACCCACATTAGAATCTCTAGAGCACTACTGGTCCGATTTGTGGTCCAAAAACATTGAACATAATATACATGCACCCTGGATCATTTCGGGAAGTACACGTACACAGCACATAATACCAATGCATGATACACAAATCACTTTAGAAGATATCACCAACTCTATCAAACACCTACACAACTGGAAAAGTCCAGGCATAGATAACATTCATAATTTTTGGTGGAAATATTTCACCTGTACACATATACACCTCGCACAACACTTCACAACAATATTAGATGCACCACACACTACACCTCCATTCTTCACACAGGGAATCACTTATATGCTTCCAAAAGATAACAATACACACGATGCCTCTAAATATAGACCCATTATAGCAACGCATGCTTGGTTAACCAAATGTGATATTTTCCCGGAGTCAGAGGGTTTCATGTTTGCCATACAAGATCAGGTCATTTACACACGAAATTACAGAAAACACATAATTAAAGATAGGACAATTACACATGATCTTTGTAGACAATGTTCGCAAAGACCAGAAACCATACAACACATTATATCAGCATGTACACGTCTAGCACAAACAGAATACAAACACAGACACGATCAGGTAGCTAAGATAATACACCAAACACTTGCCACAAAACATAACCTTTCTACTGATAACACACCCTATTACAAATATACACCGCAAGTTGTACTTGAAAACACCACACACAAACTATATTGGGATAGGACACTACTCACAGATAAAACTGTGTATAACAATAGGCCAGATATAACACTTATAGATAAAACACAAAAAATCATATACATAATAGATATTGCCGTTCCCAACACAAACAATTTAGCCAATACACACGCAGAGAAACATCGCAAATACACTGATATAGCTCAGGAACTTAAAGCGCAATGGAGAATGGGAACTGCTCTTACAGTACCCATTGTTCTTAGTGCAACCGGAGTTATACCAAAAACAATACATCACAGTTTGCACATTTTAGGGTTAGATAAGAACATATAATTATATTAACACGCAAAAAGGAGTTAATACGTTTATTGAGGTATCACTAACTAACAACGTTAATATGATCTCTGTTTGATTACACATTCGTCGTCCTTTTTAATACTTCTTATTATCTAGACAAATATAGATATAAAATAATCAAGTGATTTGTTTCTTAGTAAAAGTGGATGATGAAATACAAAACAATAATTTCTAATGTAGTTATTTTTAGTTAAGGATATAATTCCTCCTCCCTTAGGAAAGGACGTCCTCGTTCTTTGGAAAATCGTGTTTAATTTGTTCAAGCGGTATCTGAAGTTCGCGGGATATCTGATATTTCACTTGTTTATTTTTTTACAAACATTAATATCTTACTTCTAAATATAAAGATTAAAACACCAAAGGTAATTATAACAATAAATAAAATTACCGTTGTTGATAAATGCGCTACATGTACTACAGGTTTCAATTGTATATTGGATTCTAGTGCTCTGGCTTCTTCTCTTAAATCTCGTAAATTGTTCAAATGTTTTTGTTTTAACTCTATTACTTTACTTGGGATATAATTATTTGATATAATTTGTTCCTTAAAGGTGAAATTACTGTAGGTATTATCAAAGGTTTGTCTATCAATAAGTATTTTACACTGTCCATCTGTGGAAACTAGGGCACTGTTGGCTATTTTGACGTGTTCTATTCGTCCATTGCATTCTTCTGTCACCTGTAATTTAGTTTTCGCGGACACAAGTAGTTTTCCATTGTTTAATTGCAAGTACACTTTGAAGTTATTACTGACTTCGGCATAATTACACTTTTCTACGTTTATTAAAGAGCATTCACTTGTTGTTGGTTTTTCAAGGCATAATGTTTGAATTTCAATCGATTGGCATCTCTCGTCTGTCCATAGCTCTTCATCAATGTTCATTAGATTATATTTGAAGGGTGGTACAAGAAGGTTATTATGTATGTCAGGTATAGGATACACTCTTGAGTACTGATAGGATTTTGGATTTAAAATGGGAATTTGTAATATACACGTGATAACGTCGTTTACTGAGATAATTTGAGATCTCGAAAATTCCAATAGTTTAAAGGTATGTAAATTGTCAAATTCAACTAATTCGGATTTGCTGTAAATCAGTCGCAAATGTTTCGTAATTTTTGTTAAATCTTTGTATGTGAGAATTTCTAAATTGGTTATTTCCGAAAAGCCTAAAGTTATTGTTCTCTCAATCTTCCGGAGGATTTCTAACAATTTTATGCATAGAAGGTTATCGTATTGCACGTTCGATAGAATCTCAAACGTGTTGCTCAAATTTGTTATTGCATTTAGTGAGGAGTTGATATTGTACTGGATTACTTTTAGGTCATCAGAATATCTAGTAGTTATATGATTCGCGAATGAGGTGTATTGGTTTATTTGCTTTATTGCTTTCTCCTGGTTTTTGAATAGCGAGTCTAGGTTCTTATTGATTTCAATTAAGTCATTGTTATCCGGATTACCTGTTATAAATTTGATGGCGGTACCTAAAACGTTTATCAAAGAGCGTTTGGTACGCCGGTCTTTGAATTTTAGCAAGAGGTTTTCTATCATTTTGCAGTTTTCTTGTAGCATGTTAGTTTGTTTCTTAAGGATGATATTTGAATTCGTATTGGTTTCTAAAGTGATCATGTTGGTTAGGAGGTTACGGTAACTTACTTCTATCTCTGTTATATTGAAATAAAAATAAAATTTATGATAGTGATTGAGGATTTTGGTTACGCCTAATTCTTCTTTGAAGTAGCCATTACCGTTGAACTGTTGAATGTGCAGACCCAGGATCTGATGGATCAGGGTGGTTCTGTAATAGAAAATTTTTCTTAGTACGCCTTAACTTTCGGGTGTGTATGTTGGTTTGTCTTTTTGATTTTTCTCTGATTCCTGTAATCTTGTTGTTTTCAACAGAGGTTACATTCACCTTGTCATAATAGGGGTCAGTTTTTCGAATTCTCTGTCTAGTGAAATACGCAACGGGTTCATTGATGATGGGGTTTTCTTTTTCTGTATTAATTTTTTCTAATTTTGATTTTCCTTTTTCTAATTGTTTATTGTATAGTAATTCATAGAAGGGTAAAACTTCATCCTTTCTCTTTTGGTTGTATGTTTCATAAACGGATTTTTCTAAGTCGATTTCATGAGCATTTAAGTTTTCGTAGGGTCCATATAATAATGAAAATGGGGTATACCCGGTGGTGGAGTGAACGGATTGATTGTACGTCAGTACGGCGTTTATCATAAGGATTTTCGAGTCTTCGTTTTTGTCTTGCTGTTTGAGTATTCTTATTTTTTCCAATAGTGTAGAATGTACTCGTTCTATTGGCGAGTTAGAATTACTATTATAATTTGTCGTGAAGTGTAGATCTATTTTAAACATTTTACAATATTCTTGGAAGACTTTATTTTTGAATTCCTTTCCTTCGTCGCATACTATCTTTTTGGGGTAAGAGTGGTGAGAAAAATAATGTCTTAATTTACTCAAAATGGTTATTCCAGTTGCATCTTTTATAAAGTAACTTTGGGCGTAACGGCTGAACAAGTCAATGATAGTCAGGAATTTACTTCCTTCGAAGCTAAAAGTATCAATGTGAATGACGTCAAAAGGTCTTTTCGCCAGTAGTGGTCCTGAGAGTTTGGGTTTGTAAGGATTTCGATCATATTTGCTAATTAGACATGTTTCGCATTCGTTAATAAATTTATTGATTTTTTCTTTCATTTCGGGCCAATAAAATTTTAATTTTAAGTGATTATAGGTTTCTGTGATTCCATTGTGATTCTTATTATGGTAATTTTCTATCACGTTCGTTTGTTTATCTGTACTTTCAATATCTTTCACTAAAATATTACTTTTGATAATCTTAATATTGTTGTCGAGTAGTTGTTGTGTGATCATGAGGAATTTTTGTTCAAGATCATTATCCATGAAATATATTCCGTATAGAGTCTGGGGGTTGATGACTTCTTTTAGCATTGTTTTAATATTTTCTAACTCTGATCCTTTTCTTAGAGTTATTAAGTGTTCGGTTTTATTAAAGGGCTTTTCAGTACGAACATTGTACTTATCTCCTGTTTTTAAAATAATTCTATTTGTGAAATGGTTGAGGGGTTTGTCTGAAATAGGTATACCAAACACAGGGTTTTCTTGTGCGGTATGTTGGGTATTATCGGAGTCATTGTTTTCGGAGGTTTCGTCAAATTCCTTGAGACGATTCGGGTCTTCTTCTATATTTGGTAATAACGAGGAGATTTCTTCCTTCTCGTGATTATTTACTTCTATTCTTGATAAAGCATCTGCTACTATGTTATCTTTTCCTTTTTTATAACGGATTTCATAATCAAATTCTTCGAGTTTCAGTCTCCATTTAACTAATCTGGAATTCGGTGTCTTTAACGAGAAAAGCCAAACTAAAGGTTTGTGGTCGGTTTCTATTACAAATCTTTTTCCATAAATGTATGGTCTAAAGTGTTTAGTGTTTTCCACAATGGATAATAGTTCTTTTTCAATGGTGGAGTAGTTTTTTTCTGCGCTATTTAGAGTTCTTGAATAGAATGAAATTGGTTTATCATTTTGTGATAGTACGCCTCCTACGGCTACATTAGAAGCGTCGGTAGTTATATGGAATGTCTTATCGAAATCTGGATAGGTTAATATGGGTGAGTTGGAAAGCAATTCCTTGCATTGAGAGAATGCTTGTATGTAGTCTCTATCGGTGTGATTAATTTTTGAGTTCTTCTTCAAACATTTCGTGAATGGTTGAACTATTTTTGCAAAATTTTGTACGAATCTTCTATAATAACCTACTAAACCAAGAAACGATTTAATTTCTTTAGTGGTTTTTGGTAAGGGATAATTTTTAATGGCTTCTAATTTCGAGGGGTTCGGTTTGATACCATTAGGTGTAATTACATGTCCTAAAAAGGCAACTTCTTTACGTAAAAATTCGGATTTGTCCAATTGTACTTTTAAGTTGTATTCTTGAAATTTTTGAAATATCAATTTTAAATGTAATAAATGATCATGTAAGGATTTGGAGAAAATTACTACATCGTCCATGTACACAAAACAAAACTTATGTAGGTATTCTCGTAAAACATTATCCATGACTCTTTGAAATGTGCTTGGGGCATTCTTTAATCCAAAAGGCATCCTCCTGTATTCATAATGTCCATTGTTGACAGAAAAAGCAGTTTTTTCGATTGATTCTTGATCCATTTCTATCTGATGAAAACCTTGTGCGAGATCTAGGGTTGAGAAATACATACATTTTCCGAGATTTTCTAATATTTCTTCAATTCTTGGTAACGGATATTTGTCTTCAACAGTCTTTTCATTGAGCTTACGATAGTCTATCACCAAACGCCATTTCTTTTTTCCACTGGCATCTAATTTCTTTGGGACTATCCAAACAGGTGAACTGAAAGGGGATATACTTGGTTGAATTATCTTGTTGTCTAATAACTTCTGGATCTGGTTCTGTATTTCGAACTTCAAATTATGAGGGTACCTGTATGATTTGCAATAAACTGGTTCGTTGTCTGTGGTTCTGATTTTATGTTTAACGGTACTAGCGAATGTTAAGTCTGAATTTTCATTATAAAAAATATCTTTGTATTTTCTGCAGAGCGCAATAATTTCTGATTTTTCTTCTAGATTTAGATGAGGTGTTCTGATTATATTTGGTATATCTAAATTCATTGATTCGGTGTCTAAGGTCTTTCTTATTTCTATATTAAAGATAGGTTGGACTTCTATTTGTTGGTTGAAGTTAATTTCTACCTTGTTGTCATTTCCATACGGGATTTTACACATGCCGTCTTTCGCATAACTTATAGATTCAGGTATAACAATATCTTCTAATTTAATTTCGGGAATGATGACGTATCCTTCTTCAATATTTACTGGTACATTTATCGAGCTTGAACCATTCTGTTTAAATGGTATAAAGTTGCTGGGGTTTAATTCAAAGAAAAGAGGTATTTTGCAATTTCCTATTTCTAAATTTTGGTTGTCGTAGTCAATTTTTGCTTTTAGTGCTTTGAGGTCTTCGCTTCCTAGGAGTGCATCAAATCTTTCATGCCAATGCATCACGTGAAAGTCAAAATCCTTTTTGATTCCAAATTCTTTTAGGATAGGGTATCTAATATTTTGATCGTCAGAGATAGTTCTGGCTATACTTCTTACAGTAAAGGGTTTCTTAAAATAGTAATCCTCAAAGTTTTCTTTTGCAGGGGTTGGGTTAATGATTGAGCTCGAAGCTCCACTATCTATTAAAATTTTTAATCCTAGAGATGGTATTGTAATAAAAGGTAATCTTGGTTTACTGGTTAAGGTGTTTATGTCGAGGTTAATTCTTCCGAGGCTGGTATTCGAAAATTTACGGGTGACTCGGAGTAGTTACCTTCGTCATTTTCGTCTGCTTCTATCAAGTCTTCATTGTAGTTTACTAAACGATCTTCAAAATCACTTTGAATAGGTTCAAAATCATCTTGAATAGGTTCAGAATCGTTGTGGCCTTCGTTAATGTTGAACAGTTCTTCTGATTTAAAATTACGAGGTCCAGTTGATTGAAAAACGTTTTGTTGTCTTGGAAAGTTTGGTCTGTAATTAGCGTTTGTATTTCTTGTTGACATCGACATCGGCGTCGGTCTTGGTTCAATTTTCTTACCGAATACTTCGTTATTTGTTGGGTATCTAGTTGTAATAGGGCGACTTTGAATGTTTATGGGTCCACGAGGAAAGAAATTTTGTCTGTACTGATTATTTGTGGGAATTTGCGGATTATAGTTAAATTGCCTAGAAGCGTTCTGAGGGTTAAAATTAGGTGAGTTATTTTGATGTGGTTTAAATTGCTGAGGTTTTTGATAATTATTTATAGGTTTATAATTTTGTTTATTTTGACCTTTTTGTCTCATAAAATTCATAAAGCTCGCTTGTTGTTTATGATTGTCATAGTCTTTGAGTTTAAGCAAACATTCTTCTAACGAGTTCACTGTATGATAATTCATAAATGAATAGTATGGTTCTACTAATCCTGATAAATACGTAGCTAAGGCTTTCTTATTGAAAATTTGGATTTTATAATTTTTTAATGGTTCGCTATCTTCGTTAATATTAATTTGTTCTAGTAGACATTGCAATTTTGTCCTAATACGTTCGTAGTAATCCTGATATGATTCATTCGTAAATTGAAAACAAGTAATTAAATCATTTTCTAATAAATTCTCATTTCTACAATCACCAAAACGATTTATTAATGCTGTTTTTACTTGAGACCAGGTTTGACAATTTGAAATTATAAAAACATCCCTAGCGGTTCCTGTTAATTTAGAGCAACAAATTTCGTATAATAATCTATTGAGAGTGCAATTTTCCTGACCTTGTTCCTGATTTTGAAACAAGTTAATAAATTTTTCAGATTGTTGAATATAATATGATAAGTTTTTACTTCCTCCTTCGTATTGAGGAATTATTTCTTTAGCGATGTTTAATTCTGTGTAATTCATTTTTTTCTTACTGTCACTTACGACTAACAATTGATTCGAATTATTTGAATTATTTCTTTTTAAAGGGGATCTATCCCTGATATTACTCATAAAATAATAGTGTATATTACACTTAATAAAGGAAGGTAAATAATAATAAAGGAGACTTACAGTATAATTGTTAAGAGCATTACTTGGGAAATGCCTAACGGGTTGTCTAATGGACGTCGATCTGCAACAGCGTTCTGTACCTTTGCTGAGGTGAAGTCCTTCTCGAAGGTGAAGTGCTTCGTAGCTTGGAACAGTCGAACTTTGATGCAGGTACTTCCAGACGATTGGTTGTGGTAGGTTTTCCGATTAAGTATTGAAATACACTAACTTGTAGTCGGCAATCCTGTTCGCAGCGCCAATTATATTAACACGCAAAAAGGAGTTAATACGTTTATTGAGGTATCACTAACTAACAACGTTAATATGATCTCTGTTTGATTACACATTCGTCGTCCTTTTTAATACTTCTTATTATCTAGACAAATATAGATATAAAATAATCAAGTGATTTGTTTCTTAGTAAAAGTGGATGATGAAATACAAAACAATAATTTCTAATGTAGTTATTTTTAGTTAAGGATATAATTATATACATACAATTACAACACTTGCCACATAGTTAGAAAATTTCTAAACATAACGGAAGATACCGCACATCACTCAGAACCATATCACACACTTTCAATTAATACCATTCAAACACAAAATGAAACACAACACTCAATCCTCCCTTCACACATTGAAACTCTGTTCCATACACAACATAACATTATAGAAAGTCCATTACCAACACACAACACTTCAACAATCACTCATGTAACACCTCTAACTCGTTCTCATGTACTCAAACGTAAACACACAACATACTCACAGTATCAGAATTCGCAATTAACACAAAACACAAACAACACATTACCCACTCGAGTGCAACCTATGCGTCGAGCTAAACAACAAAAAACGCTCACACAATAACCATACCATAACACTTTTTCAAAACATACATATTATGTTCATTTTTTTTCTTTTTTATAAAAAGTCACTAAGTCACGAATAAGTGACGCCAACGGAGAAGCCTAGGAATATAGGGTCTCTTTTTGTTATTGATGCGCGACGCTGCGTTCATGTTAATGCCTTCGCGGAAAGAGGGTCGACGGGACGTGGCTTTTACAAATTGGGATCAAATACACCGAGGCTTCTCAAACAAATACATTATCTAAAATGTGATCAGCGTTGGTTTTATCAACGTCATTTAATTTAATGAACATAATATGTGTATAGTATTTAGTATGTTCACTTTTTAACAGCAACTTCAAATTTATATTGTATAGATATATGTATTAGTAGAACTAATCGTTACTTGATTTCGATCCGTGCGATTAGTTAACCAGGCTTGGCCTGAGTATCGATAACAATCGAAGTACATAATAATAATACATAATAATAATAATAATACATAATAATAATCCGCCGAATCTACCAACACTGACAATTGACGGAATAACAACATCGCACCCTGAAAACGTCACAAACTGTTTTGTGGAATACTTACAAAAAGTAGCTAGCGACGAACAATACACGGAGTATTTCCTACATAAGAAACGAGAGGAGGAGTCGGAATCCGTTAACTTTAACGGTGAAGACGAAGAATCCTATAACACACCTTTCACAGTCAACCCAATAGATAGAGTACTGAAAAGAGCGAAGGAAACAGCACTGGGACGAGACCAAATCACGTTCGGTATGATACAGCACCTTCCACCTGAAATGAAAACAGACCTATTAAGACTACATAATAGAATATGGACAACAAATACTTACCCAACACAATGGAAACTGGCAACAATTATAGCGCTACCTAAAGAAGGAAAGCATACCGGTAAACCTGAAAACTTTAGACCCATATCACTTACTTCATTCCTATTGAAAGTTTTTGAGTCAGACGAATTATTGATTTGACAAATAATTAACCTACCTACTTAAACTCTCAAATTCTGGCCACAAAATAGTAACTGAATCATTGAAACATTTTCTAACAGCAGAACGCGGTTCATTATTTACCTACATATTACGAAGAAATAATCGGTTGTGCGCTTTGAAAGCTCTCACTACCGCCCTACATGTACAAAGCTTTGCGGCATCGGTAGGTTCCATTGATATCCATAAGGATTTCGTGTTTCATTTGATCCTCGAATACATACTCAAAGTACGGTTGCAAATACCTTTTGCCCATTGTAGATTCGTGCGGCTGCACGTTACGTTATGTAATTTCAATACGTATTGTTTGAACACACTAACGCTAAGCAGAAAAGAAATCCTTAAGAAATGGATCATTCAGCTACACTGCCTGTAATTAATTACTGATTTAACTTAATTTAACTTTATGCTTAACCCTCTTCTCGTGTTGCGTCATATTTTTTTGCAGCGACCAAGCATTCAGTTATCACTCACTGACTTTTAAGAAACATGTACTAAGCTCTACGTATTTAAATTCAATTTGAGCTTTGAACTTTAACTTTCAAAACGTTTCTCACTGACTACAGCAGGAACATAATTTGGATTGGATCATTTCGTTGAAGATACACCTTTACAATACATGACGTGATAGTTTATGAACATTGGAGATGTACTGTTCTCCTTTTATACCATGCTATCATAAAGTTTACCACAATATTATTTCTCTACTAATCAAATTTATAATTTAGAGAGAGTTAAAAGGAATATGTCTTTTCTGATTAAATATAACAGGCAGAGGTTTACGCCAGCTATAAACGTGAACATAAAATTGTCCATTTTAAACATTAGCAAGCTAAGGTAACAGAAGTTTAATCCTAACATTGCGATATGAGTAAGTCAAGTTATAAATTAAACTTATTTATATACATTTTATCTGCAATTAAATTTCTTTATAGTCAAAGTGGAACAATTAACGCTGTTAAATTTATTAAAGCTTAAAGTCGTGAATTACGTACACTATCCACTTAATTTATTTTTATTTAACCTTTTTGCGCTTCTTTGCTTTATACAATAAGAAGTTTATGGTTGCACTCGTATAGCTTGTTAGTTCTAAATGATTGCTTGTAATATTTGCAACAAGGCATAGTGTTTTATAGTTTAACGCGACATCGTAAATTAAATATCAACCAGTTTGTTCTACCTAATAGGTACATTACTTATTTCATTTTGGCAGAGAATTACAAATATTAGTATTTGTTTTATAGTTTTGTATAGAATTTACTGAAATGGAATGAGGAGTTCGTTAGTTCCTACTTTAGCAGTGTTTACACGAAATTTTTTTCCCACGTTATTTCTATTCCCTCCTACTAGCGATCGAGGCCCTAGAACATCTTGGCCAAACGTGTTCTGTAAACAAACCTTTATTTTTATACACCACAGTAGAAATAACTCCTATTGAACAATATTAATAGGTAGGTATGTAATCGGATTTTACATTTCACTGTAACTACTAACTTGTAATGGAAAATAACTTTTTTCGTCCCTTTCTACATAGAAATGACCCCCCTCATACTTTTTAAATTCTTTACGTCAATTTTATAATCCTGTAAACATGATTTGATGACATTTTGTCTTTGGAGAAAAAATAAAATAATGTTTAAGCTCAATTCCTGTTATATCATAAACATTAACGGCATCTCTTGGAGCTGGATCCTTTCCACCAAGTTTATTCCATTGCCGATTTACTATTATATTAAATGTCTTGCTAGGAATAGCTTTAAAATCTTTGGAATTCTAGATTGATCATTTAAGGAACTGAATCCAATTACGGTATTTCATATGTATATTCGAAATCTGTCATTGTAATGTTACAACGCTACGGACAGCTTTCAACAGCGTGAAATATAATATTTTATTAACTAAAATTGTGTTTGTTGTGTTTCTGTACGCCATACTTTCCCGAAAGGAAGAAGTATGTTACATACCATTCCTTTACTTCTGATAGTTTTAACGTTTTTTCAGGAGTACCGCATGGTTCCAATCTCGGCGCCCTTCCCATCTTATTAGTAATAAATGATTTAACTCAGGGGTGAGCAACCTTTTTTATCAACGGGCCAGTCCAAATTTTGAAATTTTTTGGCGGGCCGCACACATTATTTTGCAAAAGGTGCTGTTTCCACAATTTCGCGCATTCGTATTGAATGTTTGAACAAGTCGGTATCCCGTTTCAAAAAATCGTTTCGGTTTAGTATGCATTATTATATTATTGTTATATAAAGTAGGATTTATGTATGTTAATTAAATAGCCATATTCATGGAAACCTTTTATTTATACTTAATTTTATAAAAATATATTGACGGGAGAAAGTTTGTAATACCTATAAATAAAATAAATTCAATTTTGAACATGCTTGGCGGGCCACATAAATATGTACGGCGGGCCGCAAGCGGCCCGCGGGCCGCGGGTTGCTCACCCCTGATAACTGATGTCGTAAACAAATGGTTTACATTTTAAGCTTAAGAAGTGTATAAGTCTTACGTATCTATTTATATTGTATCTATGTATTGTTTGGAAATAGTGTAAGCATTTAATAATGTACCTACTCAAAACTATAATTGGGTAGGTACGTTGTACCTACTGTTTTGTAATTTTTCTTCGATAAACAATAGAATTATTTAAATTTTTATAAACTCGTTACGGATAAAACACAATACATAAGGATAAACCAATACAATGACATGTCAAAAAAATTCGCAGTCAATTCCTACTCAAAAACCGTGAAATAGCCGAAAATGAATAAAATACGCTTATTAGGCATCGATGCAATGTGTTTTGACGTTGTATCTACGAAAGAGGTGCATAAATGGCGATTTTTCTTTATCACAATCTATGTCATCAACAAGAATTTATAACATTCACTCGTTGGGCACACCGATGTACAGGCGTTGGATGTTTTTTTAACGAAATTGGTCCACAAATAACACTTTTGACATGTCTTGATCATAAACTATCTCTTACATATTATATAAAAGGATAAAGTGATGACTGACTCACTCACTGACTCACTCACGGATTTATCAACGCCAAGGCCAAACCTAGAAACTTGAAATTTTCAGTGAACCTTCCCCTAATGATGTAGGCACCCACTCAGAAGCGCATTTTCGAAATTCATCCCTTAAGTGTGTCAAAATAAGGGTTGAAATTTTAAAATAGTTGAAGCGATCTCGGTAACTGGGGCAGATGGAAATCTAAAAATTGCTCAAAAGTACCCGTATTGAAATCCATGAGGCAAGTATTTAATCTTTTTTCAAAAGTTGCCCTCTAAGGGTTCCAAAAAGGGATGACATTTTACATCTTTTTATGTATGTACAGGGTGATTTCTAACCTCCTGGCCAAATTGAAAGGGCAACTGGGGGAGATCAAAACAAAGTTATTTTTTTGATAAAATTTTGATCAAATTGTATCTAATAATTTTTTTTATTTTTTTATTGAGGAATCAGGAAAGCTTTTATAGGCTGCCCCGCTCGGCTCTATAGGGGGGTGTGTGGGACTCCCTTACATCTAGTAAGGTATACCTCACTAAAACCCTTTCCTCTCTCTAATAGACATAGACATATTATCACAGACGGGAATCGCCAAAAGCATGCTTCCGTCCGTGTGTGGCCCGTGGCAGATTTTCGCCACCTGGATATTAGCCTAGTATCATATTATATTCCCTGAATGTCATGATCTTTTATTTCCATTCTTTTTCCCTGGATTCATAAATCGTGTTAATAAAATTCTCGGCACACTTCCAATTTGTTCCGGCCTTAGATCCTCTCTCATTGCTATACCAAGTGTTCTTTTTTCACCCTCCCACCTACCGCACTCAAAGACAGCATGTCCCTTATTGTCCGGAAGCCCGCAATCTGGACATTCATTAGTCTCCCGCTTTCCTATGCGTAACAGGTACTCAGTATTGTGACCGTGTCCAGTAAGGAATTGGGTAATGTAGTAACTAAGTTCCCCTTCCTTCCTCCCAACCCATTCTCTTATGTCCGGAATGAGTTGCTTCGTCCAAGATTGATGCATGTCCCATTCTACTTGCCATTGATCGAAAATCATATCTTTGGACCATCGGTCTGCTCTCGCCATCACCGCAATCCCCGCCGGCACCACTCCCGCAATAGTTAGGATGTCATCAAGGGCAACTGTCCTATAGGCCGAGGCTATCCTTATGGCCATCAGTCTTTGAATTCTATTAATTCTCTTGCATACAGTCCCAAATTTCAAGGCCGGCGCCCAGATCTCAGCCCCAAATATCCATGTTGCTTGAACGACCGCTGCAATAGCTCTTCTTTTTGAGGCATGTGCTCCTCCCTTGTTTGGCAGGATCCTCGCCAGTGCACCATATGTCTTAAGAGCCTTGTTGGTCGCATAATTATTTAATGTGCTCGGTGAAAGTACAGTTTCTGTCTAAGATAACTCCAAGTATTTTAATACTCTTTTCTATCTGTACTACGTGTCCTAGTAGGTCGATCGTTTTGCACTCGAAATTTCTTTTGCCCGATAAAATGGCCACTTTGGTTTTGTGTGGTACCAATTGCAGTCCCTTCTCGCACATCCACCTGTTAATTTCCCTCACTGTGGCCCTCATCACTTCGAGCACAGCATGCATGTCTCTCCCCCTTACCAGAATACTAAGATCATCAGCGACACCGATTAATTTGACACCTTCAGGCATTTTCAGCGCGAGTACCTCATTATAGAGAACGTTCCAGAGGATTGGTCCCAGAACTGATCCCTGTGGAACACCGGCGCTGCTTCTGAAACTGTATGATTTCCCCTCTGCGTTGTAGGCCCAAATCCACCTTTCCCGTAAATAGTCATGTATACTCCTCAGGAGGTATTGTGGAATACCGAAATTTGTCAGTGCCGAGATAATTTCAATTCTTGGCGCTTCATTAAACGCATTTTTTACGTCCAGGGACGTTATTAGAACATGCTCTCTAGTTCGCCTTGTTTTGCTCATCCCCCTCTGCCTCTCATTTATTATTTCTTGTAAGGCATTGTAAACAGACCTTCCCTTACGAAAGCCGTATTGATTGTTGGTTAGCTTACTCTCAAGAATATTGTATATAGTCTATCATTTAGAACTTTCTCCATAAGTTTCCCCGCATTGATACTCTGCAGCTGTCTCCTTGCTTCGGAAACTCCCTCTAAATTTTGCTTAAAGTAATCCATATAATCACTCTACTACAGACAACATTATTTTATTATTTAAATTTACGCTACTAGCCTAGACAATTTATTTTTTTAAGAGTTATCTGTCAAACGATGATGGCGAGGTTGAGTGTGAATAGCATTCTGCTAGACTTCGCCTACACCATCATCGATATATATTTTCATATACATATTCCTTTTTTCTTCTTTTTTTTCAAAATAAAGTCCTTATTATTATTATTATTATAACTTATGAGGCATATAGGTCTATAATTGCTGTCACCTTTGGGGATGAGAACAAGTCTGCTGTTTTTCCATGATGTTGGGAATAGACCCCTATGTAGACAGTTGTTGATAACCCCACTTCATAGATCAGGCCTAGTGATCGCAAATCTCTTGACCACTACTGGCGGTACGTTATCTGGACCGGTTGCTCGATTTATAGGAAGGTTGTTGCATATAATAATTAGAAAGTTACAAGTGTTTAAAGTTCTTAGAAACTATTGAGCTTTGTTTCGGTAATAACTTCTTTTTAAGAATTTGTTTGTAATCTGCTCCTAATAAGTTCTGTTATTGTGTTATATCATCTTTTCTGCAATTGAAGTTGAACTATTACAAGAAGTTAGGCGCTGAATTCGGAATCTGTTACGTTTTAAAACTTACTTTTCAGGAATGATGGAATTTATTTACTAATAAAATTTAATTACACACATCCTCTGGGAATTAATGAACATTACCGCTTGTTCTACGAAAGGTTTCAAATTTCGTGTTGTGTATACTTGTAAACGAATATATTATTTTCGTTAAGAATAATTCTTAAATATTTACTTATGATAAACAATTCAGAAATTGTAATATGTACACATTTTCCAAGTTTGTAGCTAGGAAAACTTCCAAACTGTTAATTATTTTATGTTTCAATCCAACCCGCTTTTTTAACGATTTTTAACTACAGAATTACGTATTGCATCATAAGTGATAATTTTCGCTAATAAACTTATGTTCTAATTTAAAGTTTGAAATTTAAATAAAAATACGTTTTTCACTAATTACTTGCCTGCAACCTGATACATTTGTTAGCAGTAAAATCTGGCAGGTTCATTGAAAGTTTCGATGAAAAAGTGAATTTTTCAAACATCTTCGCGTTCATTTCACCTTACTTTTAGTTCTAATATAATTACATTTAGCAGTAAACTCACTTATGCAGTTCAGATCATATTTAAATAAATAGAATAAGAATTTTCTACAGTAAACGCTTTATTCCATCCACAACATAAAAGTTGAACTACTTTTTCAAATCCGCTGCCTTTAGTAGTATTGTAATATATTGTATATCTATTTGCTAAAAACATTTGTTAAATATTTTTAAATTTGTAGATTGGTTTTGAAAGAAAATAGAGCAGGAGCGACACCCCTAAAGGATTACACATTGTTACTGGTCCGAGGTTTTGAATTATGCGCATAAAAGCCATTCGGTTGAAGGAAAGTAGAGGTTAGAACGCCCCGTCCGTACGAATGCACAGCTACAGCCACAACGAGGGGTATCGCAGGGGTCTGTGCTTGGACCACTACTGTGGAACGAATCTACGACGCGATACTGAGATGATCGAGGAAAGTCCTCACATACTGTCACATAGTAACAAATGGTACAAAACCATTAATCATTTATATTATATGTTATAGGTCATAGATGAAACAATCGGAAGAAAGCCCAATGGAAGACTAAATTGATACTAATACATGCAACTAAACATTTTTTATAGAATAACTTTCTGTGCCTAATATTATTTGAAGCTCCAATTATATGCGAAAATGATGTGAACACCAAATTCTAAAACAATCTCCACCCTTCCACTCTGCAAGCATTCACTTTCGATCTATAAAGTACCAGGTACTTCCAAGGTGGTTACAACCGTGTGCAAATAAATGCTTTAGACGAGAAGCGAGATATTACATCTAAAGCAACAGCAATCAAAGGGGGTAATCTAAAATAATTACCAAGGGTAAGAGGGTAACTAGTAAGACGCCAAAGCCTAGAGTCATCGATGAATGTCGGAAACGAAAACGGTGGGATTGTATATGTCTTTTTTGCGACAGCAGACACGGTAAAGGATGTAGACAGATTGTAGTATGCCTAAAGTTCATTTGGATCCGGCTGTGCGAGATTAATGTTGAATATTCTTAATTGAAATAACGATCACTCAATCTTGTTTCATTTCATCGATTTAAAGATGTTTACAAGAAAAATCTACAGACAATTCTCTTTATGTATTATTTCTATAATAACACCACGCCGTTTGTAAAATAGATGGTATGACAATTTAAATTCGGTTGAACGGTACCTAACAATTACATGGGAAATCTTGTTAGGGTGCACAATGAAACTAACAACTTTGTTAGGGGCAGCTGGCAATTATTAGTAATCTTCGAGCAAATAGTACGGAAGATGCCCGCGATTGTAGTAAAAGAGTACATAGGGTCATTTGGGAAAGTAATCACGAGAGCTATCGATTAAATTAGGGTTGTAAACAACTACATTCATGTATAACAGATCAACCATCGCTGAACACTTCATGTATGAGTGGAAAAATCTCTGTATTTCTTTGTCGTAAAACTGTTTATGAGCAATATTATAGTCGTAGCAAATAGTTCTTTTATTATGTCGCATAATCTACGGTAGAAATCTATGTGAAAGAAGTTTTCAAAACAGAGCTATATAAATAAGTTTATCGTCTCATTTTCTGTGAGTGATAAAAAAATACTTTATTTATAACTGAAAACGTGCAACAATAGCTGGCTGGCGTATATCTAAATTTGAAAACTTCGGAAACGACACGAAAAGTTATATTATTCACAATTAACATTGTTATCGAAACATTTCCATGACACTATATCATTTCAATTAAAGTGTAACATGCACCACCGAAGCATGGCATAAAACGCGTAGAACCGTCATCTCGTTTGATATAACAAGCATTCCGGCAGACGAAACTCCTGGTAACTTTTGATGCCATGTGGTTGATATTAATTAAAAATAGGCCTGTTGTTAATTAAAAAGATAATGAGCTCTCTCTTAAGGGAAAACTTGGCCGTTGGTTGGTTGTCGAATTGACTTGTAAAGAAAATCGTGAATTTTACTAATTTAAATTATTTAAATGAACGAATTAAGGGGTTTAGTTACTTTGTGGGGTTTTTGTTAATTTTCTTGTTTCTCGTCGCCGTAATGAGTGATGTCCGCTTTATTGTTTAAAATTTCTCGTGTGTCTCGTTAACAAGTTATACTTTATTTAGCGATTTAATCTTTATTATTTACATAGATAGAAACCTAAACTGATTTTGTTTGCCTTTTAAATAATTACGGCCGATCGCTTTTCGGTCATTAAAATTCTTGTATGTCGTTAACCATTTCTCTTCTCTTCAATCACGCTTTATATAGTTTTGGATGGTAATGCTAAATGAAACTTTAGAGCTTTCATTACACAATAGAAGTGAAGTTGAGCACATAAGGCGGACACATGTCTTTTTTTTTCACCCTAGGTAAGCACGTCGTTATATTCTACTTTATTTGTAAGAAAACAGGCCGCCCCACAAACCTTTGTGCAAAGTATAACTTTACCCTGCCTTTTCTATGCTATATTTAGTACACGTTAGCCGACATTTTCTTAGTTCGTCTTTTGAACGCAACGGATTACGTAAATGTATTACAGTGGATGGAAAATGAGACATTTTTGACAAAGACACGCGTCACCGATGCGTATATGCCTTTTCACTAAACTCTGTTGTATAAAGAAGACGCTCATTCAAAGACAGATCCTTGAAAGTTGATATTTTTTTTTAGTAGTAGTCCTTATGGCAGTTTATTCTCTTGAACAAATTAGGGATTTGAAAGTTTTCAACTCAATAGGAATATTAAACAAAAAGGACAACTGCTGAAAAGTACTCGCAAGGGTTAAATTAAAGATGAAACTTTTATCGATGGTGCTAAAACGGATGAAAATTGCGTGTTACAACAGTTAAGTGAAAGATTCGTTATTCAATGTTACAACGAAAACAGACTCCTTTTTTTTAAATTACTTTCCGTTGTATTAATGCGCGCAAATTATGGAATTAGGAGGGTATAGAATTCAATTATTGAAGTCGTGAGAGTAAAAGTATGGGTTTACGCGATAAAAATGTTTTCGGTCTTTAAATAAATTATTAAAAATAAATTAAAAATTTGTTGTAATTGCAGAAAAATTAACGTAGGCGATCTAGGATGTGATTAACCGAACAAGCTTAACCAACGAAGCTTAATCTTATTTCGGAAGCTGCTATCAATTTCTGTTAGATTTTCATCTCTCAACGACTTCCCCAAGGCATGACAACAGGTACCTTATGCAATAAACGAGTGTACTTTCCCATTGTGTAGACTGTGTGGAGAAGACCGAGAAAATATAGAGCATTTGGCGGAGAACTGTGGAGAACTAAAGGAACATGAGGGGGGATGGATAGGGCTCCTAGGGGAGGATGGAATGGGCAAAAAATGGATGGAAGAGGTTTTAGAGTGCAGAAGAAGAAAGGGAGGGTATTAATGTGTGTGTATACAGGGTGTCCCAATATTCCGTGGACATAGAGCTACAGTAGGTTTATGGGAACAAAAAAAGTCGAATGGGCTAAACTTACCTATATACTAAAGTACTTCGGTAAGCCGTGAGAGGGCGTCAAAGTTGGAAGAATATTTTTGTTTTATTTTAATAAATCGGAAATTCTTTTATCGATTTTTTTAAAATTTGGTGTGGGCACATATCAATGAAGGAACTACGTTTTTAAGTGGATATCAATTTAACTGAATTCCGGGAAGGGTGAAAACTACCCCTACCGTTCGATACATTTAATGGTAACTTTTTTGTGGGTCGTAGGAGTGCTTTAATTTTTTGTAAAAAGGAAGATACATTAATTTTCTGTATTTTTCGTCTCTTACAAAAATGGTGTATCTCTTTTAGTTTTTGAGTGAATCACACAATAGTCACAAATGTTCAATACGACCCTGCATAAATTAATTCTACGCAGGAAACTGAAATTGACTCTTCTCAAGATGCTGCGAACTCTTTGCAAGACCAACGCCTGTTTTTTTGTAAGAGACGAAAAATACAGATAATTAATGTATCTTCCTTTTTACAAAAAATTAAAGCACTCCTACGACCCACAAAAAAGTTACCATTAAATGTATCGAACGGTAGGGGTAGTTTTCACCCTTCCCGGAATTCAGTTAAATTGATATCCACTTAAAAACATAGTTCCTTCATTGATATGTGCCAGGCCCGGACTGGCTCCTTTGGGGGCCCTCGGCTAGAAATGCAAAAGGGGCCCCTTACCGGGGAATTTAGAGAATAGAATATTAGAATATGTAATTTTTGAAAATTAGGCTTACATGCGTAAAAACCACATTTAGCTATTTCGCCACTCGGAAAGTAGTTGAGTAACAAAGTAATAGGGCGGCAGCCCAGCGTCATTTTAGGTAGTGATCAAAGCGCGTCTGCAAATCATACTACGTTGAAGATGATGTAAAATATAAAATGGTCGCAAGTTCTGAACCTGGGGATAACATGTTCAAAATTGTGCATAAAAAATCACTGTTTTAAAGTGATTTGAGCGCGTCTGCAATTCAGGTTAATGATTTATGTTCTTTTCTTGCGTATGTCACGAAAAAAAAATTGCAGACAATTCGGATGTGGATAAGTATTTTAATTAAGCAATTTAAATCATAGTTTGCTAAAAAAATAGCACTTCAATTGTTTAATTAACATACATCCGAATTGTCTGCAATTTTTTATTCGTGACATACGCCAGAACATGAATCATTAACCTGAATTTTACATCATCTTCAACGTAGTATAATTTGCAGACGCGCTTTTATCACTACCTAAAATGACGCTGGGCTGCCGCCCTATAAGCTTTTTCTGTTGTATTTTACTTACTTTCACAATAAATATTTATATAATTTTTATATACCGTACCTAAAGTAGTTCCATGCTAAAAAAATATGTACACTAATTAATTAAGAGTGGTTTATTACTTAAAAATGAGATTGAGTAATATTTTTAGTTTTAGGCAACCAAATCACACGGTTGAAGCCGTAAAAATCTAAATCCTTGCTGTATTACCTTGTAGATGTTAAAAAGGTACACAACGGTAATAAAAAACCAGCATATTGAAGAAAAAAACAATGTCCTCTTTAATTGTGATTTAATTGTTACAAATTGTAAAATATATTTTATAACAGAAAGATACAGCAAATTAAGAAAGAAAAAACTAAGACTGAGCGAGAGAGCGTCGCGACAAAGAGGTTATGTTATATTACTTGACCTGCGCACGCATTCTAGATGTGAACAATCAAGAAAGACAAGGCTTCTCACGGCAAAACTTCAATACTTGTTTGCATTTAAGTTCTTTGGTCGCAACGCGCTCTTTATCTGAGACTATGAGCACTGCACAAAAAAGGCCATGAGTCAACCAGCACCCCTCACACAAACCAACTGGCAACTTGAAATTGATTCTAACGCGTAAGATTACTGCGAAACAAATAATCAAATTACTCTGATGTAACTAATCATAAAATAGCATATCCATTTTTTGAGGGTCTCTCCGGGGCCCCCTTGGGCCGGGGGCCCTCGGCGATCGCCGACCAGCCGACCTTACCAGTCCGGGCCTGATATGTGCCCAAACCAAATTTTAAAAAAATCGATAAAAGAATTTCCGATTTATTAAAATAAAACAAAAATATTCTTCCAACTTTGACGCCCTCTCACGGCTTAACGATGTACTTTAGTATATAGGTAAGTTTAGCCCATTCGACTTTTTTTGTTCCCACAAACCTACTGTAGCTCTATGTCCACGGAATATTGGGACACCCTGTATGGATATAGTTAGGCAATAGGGATAGTGGGTTTATGTTGGGTGGCTGGGATATTGTATGGGGGAAATAATCTGTTTAATTTAGTTTTGTTTGTTTTGTTTAGAAGCGAATCCTTTGTTAAATTTTGTATATAACAAATAAAATTGATTGATTGATTGATTGATTGATACAAAACCCCATACTATATGTCTATCGGTGGGATCATAACAAGGCCAAGGAAGGCTTGATCATAATCAACAAGCTTAAAATTTTTAAAAATTTGCGGAAAAGCAAGAGTTCAAAGCAGACTGGCTACCGTCTCTTTGAATTCGTTCTCTAGACAATAGACAATTTTTATGAAAAATTTAATTTAATGATAAAATAACAAATGAAACCTTTACAAGTACAAACCATTGTAAAGTAATACCTTTCGCCATCTTTCTGCAAGATCTTCAATTCCACGACGGTACCATGTAGCATTTTTGGAATTAAAGAATTCTGGGCATGCAGCTTAAACTTCCTCAACACTTGTAAAATGCCATCCACGAAGGAAATACGCCATCGATCGGAATAAGTGATAATCGGAAGGTGCAAGGTCCGGGCTACAAACCCAATTCCCTATTTTTGTATTGAGCTTGAGCTGCAGTATGAGGTCTGGCGTTGTCTTGTTGCAGAATTGCCCGCCCTCTGTTCACCAATCCAGAGTAACGCCGACTTAGAGCATCCTGCATCCTATCTAATTGTTAACTGTAAAGGTTAGCATTAATCGTTCGCCCATCAGGAACCAACTCAAAGTGAATAACCTCAGTAATCCACTGATTTTCTGTGCTAAGATTATTGAAGTAAATCCAATTCCGTTTAAAGAAACGTTCATTCCGAGAATTGGAAAGCAGTTGATCACAACCCTGAACTCGCCTTTCCAAAGGAGGGGTTCAATTGTCCTAAGTAATAAAAATTTCATAATCGCACTCCCATATAAAAGCCATGTTAAAATTGGACTTTGGCATGCATTTCTGGACAACTCGCTCTGATCATAGTTTTACTCCGATCATGGAGTTTTATGTCTTAAAATAACCCTAAGAACATGCCTAGTTTTAGCAAAAAGTATAATGTTTCAAGCTGTCTAGGATGTGTCAAAGTGAGACAGATACTGTTTTCTTGCGATATTTTGCGATTCTCTCAAAGTTACAATAGAAATAGCATACCCCAACACGATATCGATAGGCATAACTGCCGTGAGGGTTCATTGGGGTCAGATATAAAAGTCAACAATCCGACCAATACAGTGGTTACAGCAAGTTTTCCAAAAAATGAAGTCCGAGTATTTTTCAATGGCGAGTGAACTTTTGGCGTACTAGCAGGAAAAATTGTCGTTCCATCACAACTCTTTACCTCAGGCTAGATTTCCGCGTAAATTGCTCTCATTATTCGAAAATTTCGGAATCCATCAAACAAATTGGTAGAGATTTCTTCAGTGGAATGGGCCAACGTAAACCAAGATCGGTGTGTGCAGGTGAAAGAAAGGTGGCTAAGAAGAACACCAAACTGGGCAGACGTAAGAGAGCTTTAAAGGCCTTCAACGCGATAGAAATCAGGGTCAATATTGAATCGAGAAAAGTTCTTGGACCCCCCCCCCCTCCGCCCCCCTTAAGTCGTGAGAAACTTCTCTACAGCGTGTATTGCCTTTTCCAACTTGATGCAAGTAGCGCCTTACGGTTTCTTTGGAATACTGAAGTTCTGCTGACAATGGTAGGTACTTGTCGATAGATTTGCTTCAGCAACATCTCGAAGTTCGGCGTTACTTATCGAATTGGGTCGACCAGAACCTTGTTCCCTCTTGGGACTTGTATCCCGCCCAGTAAATTTTCGAAACCAGCGCTGCGCCGTACGAATGTTCACTATTCCTTCCCCTTCCACTTCGCATATTTTTTTAACTGCATTACAATGAATAACAAGACTTTTAAAGTGAAAGACTTGAAGGAATTAATCAAATTTGGTTACGAAAAAGTGACGAATGAAGAATTGGCAAAATATTAAGTCATGTAAAGATCAAATATTGATAGCAGATAACCTTCAAGATGATATTGCAGGGTAATAATCAATGTTACAATATCGTCATCCTAAGACCTAGAAATCGACTCTGGCGATTAAACTGAAGTGAAACACAAAAAATGTACTAAAATATACAGGGTGATTCACGACTATTCTCTTGGTCTCTTGTGCCTAAAGGGTACAAGATATCAGCTTCATTTTTTGGTGACATATGTAAATTGAGAACGGCTATTTTTTAAAATTATTTTCAATTATACAGGATGCTTCACAAAATTGTAATATATCAAAGTTAGGTTTTTTTAAATGCAACCCCCTGTATTTTATTACATTTTTAGATTATACGTTAAAAACTAAGGTAACTTTATTAAACGTTCCCTTTACCTATCGCTTACCAATTTTGAGAAAATTGTGATTTTAAGGAAAATATTCAATTTAAACAACCCCTAATAATACGGAAACCACTTACTTTCAGTAACACAAATTTGTATCGATTTATCTTGACCTTTAAGTCTTTCATTTGCACTACGTAGGATTTCGATTTTTTGTACAGGGTGTTTAGAAAAAGGATTCATATTTTATATTTTTCAAACATCAAAAACTCACTTAACTTAAATGGAACACCCTGTATGTTTTTATTCTATGTTGAATAACTTTTCATTTTCTATCAAAAACTATGAGTAATAGATATGTCTAAAATCAACGATTAAAAAGTTATTAAGATTTTTCTCTAAAATTTGTATGGAAATGGTTTTTGTTTGCATTCTACTGGGCTATGATTTTTTTTTATTGTAGTTGATAATTAGATATGTGATCAAAACTTAATTAAAAATGAAATTGAAGCAATGGAAAAAATACTGTAGTAAATGCCATTTTTTCCTATGCATAACCGCACTCGTTTTCAAGAGATCTTCTAACGTTATGGTGTTATAGTAGCCAACGCATCCTTTATTCCAATCTTCATGTCATCAGCAGTGGTAGGTGGAGTGTCGTAAACCAAATTTTTAATGATAATAATAATAATAATAATAATATCTAAAGAAACTTCATCAAGAAGACTCGAGAAAGTGTTGTTCTAAAATCCGTAAAAATTTTACTCCGTTCAAGTTTCCATCAAAAAATCAAAATTCTCCCAAATACATTGAGGGTCCACCGGTTTTGGCGGTCAACATTGCGATACAGGTGACGATTTAGTAATGAAAGTTATGTCAGTTTACCAAGCCGTTATGTTGTGGAAAATGGATTCGTTGGTAAATAAAACATATTTAAGGAATTCATCTTCTTCTCCAACTTTTTCGAGACTCCATCAACAAAAATTCAACCTTCGTTGAAAGCCTCGTCCATATAAATTCTGGCGAAGTTGAATGTGATGAGAATGGTGTTTTTTTCAAAAATATTTAGATAGACATTTCCTCAATAAATGGAATGGAAGGAGTGGTCCACAACACTCCACCTACCACTGCTGATGACATGAAGATTGGAATAAAGGATGCGTTTGCTACTATAACACCAGATATCCTGAGAAACGTTAGATCTTTTGAAAATCGAGTGCGGTTGTGCATAGAAGAGAATGGTCATCATATTGAGCATTTACTATACCATTTTTTTCGATAAATGATTACTTCTTGTTATTAATTTCATTTTTAATTAAGTTATGATCCCATATCTAATTATCAACTACAATAAAAAAAATCATGGCCTACTAGAATGCAAACAAAAACCATTTCCATACAAATTTTAGAGAAAAATCTTAATAATTTTTTAATCATTGATTTTAGACATATCAATTATTCATAGTTTTTGATAGAAAATGAAAAGTTATTCAACATAGAATAAAAACATACAGGGTGTTCCATTTAAGTTAAGTGAGTTTTTGATGTTTGAGAAATATAAAATATGAATCCTTTTTCTAAACACCCTGTACAAAAAATCGAAATCCTACGTAGTACAAATGAAAGACTTAAAGGTCAAGATAAATCGATACAAATTTGTGTTACTGAAAGTAAGTGGTTTCCGTATTATTAGGGGTTGTTTAAATTGAATATTTTCCTTAAAATCACAATTTTCTCAAAATTGGTAAGCGATAGGTAAAGGGAACGTTTAATAAAGTTACCTTAGTTTTTAACGTATAATCTAAAAATGTAATAAAATACAGGGGGTTGCATTTAAAAAAACCTAACTTTGATATATTACAATTTTGTGAAGCATCCTGTATAATTGAAAATAATTTTAAAAAATAGTCGTTATCAATTTACATATGTCACCAAAAAATGAAGCTGATATCTTGTACCCTTTAGGCACAAGAGACCGAGGGAATAGTCCTGAATCACCCTGTATATTAAAAGGGTGCAAGTGCGCCGGGCAGCACAGCCGGGGACGGCAAAACCTCGCCGCAAAGCTGTCTATAAAAATTCAAGCATTTTTAATTATTTTTCTAAAGTAAAAAATATACTTGTTTATATTACAGTAAATTAGATTTCGCATATCATTAAAAAAGCCTACCTATTACTTTTATCCTGTTATTTATTAATTGCATTCAGTAATGGAAACTTTTAGGGGAGGCATAGAGCTTACTTGCACCCCCGAGATATTTCCTAGATCTGGCACTAATCTAACTCATCATATGGCCATGTAGGTACCCCTATATTGTATTTAATATAGTTCAAAGATTCGATTTACATACATTAAGGGTAGCCTTTTTCGATATAATATGTATTTATAAGTATGTGTACCTGCATTTCAGATTTACCTAAATTTGTACCTATTGCATTGCAATTATTTTTATTTATTTTAAAGTTAGAAATTGTGTCTCTCGTACCGCAAATACGGTATTACAATAACATAATCGTATTACGGTGTTATAGGTGCAGTAATCTATTAGCATAATCAAAGACTATCCTCCCCTGTATGAGTTGGGTTAGCATGCACTGTTTTCGCATAAGGCCCATACAAGGCCACCTGGCCCATACCGCAGTTGGAGGTTTGGAGGATTAGACAACGTTATAAACAATTAAACATCCCCATGCGCCCCATAATTTCCTTCTTAAAAACTGCGTTCTCTAGGCTTTCCGAGTGGCTCAACCACACGTTAAGATAATACCTTAATTTCCAGTTCCCTTATGCTATCAACAACTCCAAAGACCTCGCTTTAGAATTCTCTAAATTAAAAATTAACAAAGATTACAAGCTGCGTTCCTTTGACATTGTGAATCTCTTCCCAAGCGTTCCATTTGAGGACAGATTGTCAAGGATCAGTTAACTTTATCCGATTTACCCGACAAGAAGAAGAGACATACGTTCAATTGTCTGACCTTCCTATGGGTAGTAATCTGTCCCCATTGTTAGCCGAGATGTTTCTAGCCTCCCTCGAGTCCAATCATATTTTTAAAAACAGTTATCAGTTACCGTTTTATCTACTACAAACGCTATGTGGACGACATATTGGTTATTTTTAATGGCAGTGATCAAGACCTAGACGATTCCTTCATCCAAAGATCAAATTTACCCTCCAGAAAGAGCATAACAATGCCTTCAATTCCATAGATTTAAAACTAACGAGACTTGGTTATTGGTTGGATATAGACATATACAGAAAGCCTACCACTACGCACCATGCCATTCTCGTTGCCTCGCACCATCCTCTATCTCACAAACTGGCTGCCTTCAGATTCTTTCTCAACAGGCTTTTCAACCTACCCCTTAGTCCTCATAACTTTAACAAAGAACTTAATACCATTCTCGAAATCGCGGAACGCAACGGCTATCCTCAACGTATCATCCTTAAACCCTACAACCGGCTGAATAGATCCTTGTATCTTACTTAAAACCACTCGCAGCAGAAAACCCACCCGTCTTCTTCTCCCTGCCCTATATCGGTACATCGTCTCGTTTTTTCAAAAAAACTCTTGAAACCGCATGGTATAAACATATCATTTTCTTCCAAGCAGAATATAAAAAAATAAAGCATTGTTCACACTAAAGATAAAATAAATATTCTGGACATCATTCTGGTGTGTATAACCTCTCTTGAGGTACATGCGAATCTTTCTACATTGGTCAAACTGGACGCAAATTCCAAATTAGATTCTCAGAACAGTTTTCTTACATAAAAACAACAATTTAGGCAATAAATTATCATTTTCCGAACACATTCTTAGTTCCGGCCAGGTTTTTGATCCCAAATCAATCCTCCACGTTTGCGAGAAGGGTAAGAAACGTGACCTGCTAGAAATCAAAAGAAATAGTCAACAATTTCAAGGCTAACCCTAATTTTTCGCTTAACGAAATCTTAAATTTTAACAAAAATTTATTGGTCCTCTAAATTTTTGGTTTCATTCTCGTATCTGGATCCCTCTCCTTTTTCTTTTTCTTTCTTCACAGTCGGCCTTACAGTTTCCTGTCGGGCGTTATCACTGAATAATTATAATCAATTTTTAATATCATTGTGGGGTGTCTCTTTGTGGGTTACCACTTCGTCGTTTTAACTTCCAACACTAATGCTCTTGGTTGTATTAAAGATTGCCTTATTGTAAGTAATTCTATTCCTTTGACTTTTCTAAACCTCAGCATGGCTTGCCGGTTTCCCCTCGGGTTGGTTTTAACATGTTTGTCCTTTTAATACAATTATTGCCGTAACTCTTTACGTAACTCCCGAGATGTCACCTTCGTTCCAGGGATAATTTTTTTCCCTCGCTCAGGAATTCATTTTTAACCTAATTATTATTTAGTAAGTCACTGTTTACAATTTTACATCTTAACTTTTATCTTTCTTATGGCCTGATGATGACGAGGTTAGTTCGTCCGAAACATGTAGTAAATTAATTATGTATTGTCTATTATACAGTGTGGAACAGCCAAATGGAATAAATTCATTATTTCAGTTACTGTACATATTTATTGAAAATCCCGAAACACGTTAAACTTAAATTATAAATTGACATTCTTCAACGTGAAAATGTGATCCGTACCTTTAACCCCCTTCGAGTGACAGTTACAATCCCTAATTTTTTAAATGGGAAGTATGGGGTTTTGATATATCGTTTGAAAGGTCTTTTCGTTCTCTATTCAAAAATGTTGTCGTTTTCAAATTTATTGCCAAAATTAACACTAAAAAAAATCATCTTATTACCGAAATTCGCTACAACACATTCAAAAACTAATTACCTATGTACCATTATGGAAAGGTTCGATCACACAAAGGGGGATGTTGAATAATAAAAGTACAAAACCACTACCTGCCCTTAACTTATTTATTGTTGAACTTGAATGAATGATGAGAGTTACTCTCATTCTCATCAGACAATATTTTTGAATAGAGAATGAAGAGACCTTTCAAACGATATATCACAAGCCCATACTTCCCATTTAAAAAATTAGGGGTTGTCACTGTCACTCGAAGGTGGTTGAAGGTACGGATCACATTTTCACGTTGAAGAATGTCAATTTATAATTTAAGTTTGACGTGTTTCGGGATTGTCAATTAAAATGTACAGTAACGGAAATAATGAATTTATTCCATTTGGCTGTTCCACACTATATGTTCACATGGGGGAGGTTTAGAGTTTTATTCATCCGATTGCTTAGACAAGACAACGCGGGAGGCTGCTATAACCAAATTTCGTGCCATATATATGACTTCTATCCCACAATCATCTATCCCATTCAACAGTTCAACGTAATCATCTGGAAGAACTGATTACTACAACCAACAGCCCAATTACATTAACGTTAGCAAGGGAAAGTAAATTCGACCCATTTATTTTTGGATTCTAAGCGGTATTTTCATTTTTTGCTTTCAATTTTTCAAAATTTCCACACAAACAAAATCTGGGATCTCTCCTTCACCTAGTCTTTCGCTTGAAAAAGAAACCAATTGCCGTTAACTGTCAAGTAAATCTTGTCAGAGTAATATACACGTACACTGAGGACTCTTACAGTAATTTAGAAAGCATGCCGTCATGTCTAAAACTTAAAGAAGGTATTTATTAATATACAAGAGTAATCAAAATACAAACTTGTTATAATACCGTTTCGTCTCAGGAAATTGCCTCTCATACACCCACTCAGTTAATAAATTGCAAAAGCCGTTATGTATTCCACAGTTAAACGATCCGAATCCACCCTCTATTATATTATTTTATGTTAAAACTTCACCTATTTTTATACATAATTTCGAAAGGCAAGTGCTCTATTTCTAGATATTCGTCACAATGCAAAGTTGCAAACTCTCGCCTCCCTTATATTTAGACCATCATTCTATTACAGTAAATTCTCCATGACCGTGCACTTCCTGTGCTAGTGCCACTTTAAGTTAAAGCGCTCATTTTTCTTATTAATTCAAAACACTTCACTTCGTGGTTAAGCAGATGGTTTTGTTTTTCATCAGTCTGACGATTGTAGTTTTATTTAGAATCGAAAAGTTTCACATAGTAAAAAAAAATTTATTACGACAAATTTTGTATTGACAGTGAATAAAATTTAAAAATGGAGTTTTTCGAAAACATTTCAATGATTTAAAATTTTATTTCACGTAAAAGAGACGCCGTCGTGCTCCCGACATAAAATAAACTGCCCCATAAAACTACCGCAAAAAGTTTTTATGTAAGCGAAAAAGATTCCTGTATAAAATCGCAATTATGGAAAAGAGATAGATATAGAAGTTATTTGGCTACTTCCTCAATTACAGTACTTTCAGTTTTGAATTTTATACGTTTGAAACTATTTTCTACGTCTATGTATATGTGGACTTCCTTTACAAAGTAAATCGAAATGAAAATTGTATTATAATAATGAAAGCTTCCACAGTTGTTCATTTTTATTTAAAAATTTTATTTGTTCTGGGTTAAACTGTGTAGTAATGGAATTGATTAAATAATCCCAAACGTTTCGACACCAATTGCAGGTGCCTTCTTCAGTGGGTTAAAAATTAAAATTAAAAATTAAAACGAAAAGAAAACTGACAAATTGCACAATTAAAACTAAATTGTCAACTAATATATACGCCAACTAAATAATTAATATTATTATCTATAACACGAACATTTTTCAAAACCAAGTGCCAAGTCTTATTAAGGCAAATATTATCGAACTGTCTATTAATATTGTTAGGGTGTTTATAAATTTCAATGGCTTCACGTTGAAGGCGAACATAAAAATTAGAAGTTCTCGATAAAATCTTCATATCATGAAACAGAACATCATGACTAAGATTATTTAACGCATGTTCTGCTATTGCAGATTTTTCAGGTTGATTTAATCTGCAAAAACGCATGTGTTCTTTCCTTCTAGTTAAAAAGCTACGTTTAGTAGTTCCAATATATACCAAACCACAAGAACATAAAATTTTATAAAATTTTATAAACACCTGAAGCTGTCAATGGATCTAAAGGGTCCTTAGGAGATCTCAAAAACTCAGAAATTTTCTTTGTTGGAATAAAAATTGTCTTTATGTTATTTTTCTCTAATATTCTACCAATTTTATCAGTAACTCCTCCAATATATGGAAGAAAAACCATGCCCAAATGTGGTAATTTTTCTCGAAGTTGTTTAGGTTTAGAAGAAAAAACTTTGTTAATTTCCAAAAGAGAATAACCATTGGCTTGTAGAGACATACGAAGGTGTTGTAATTCTTCATCTAAATGTGTAGGATCTGAAACTTTTTTTGCTCTGTCAAATAATGTCTTGATAACACCAATCTTCTGACAAGGATGGTGATTAGAGAGTTTGTTCAGATATCTATCTGTATGTGTCGGCTTACGGTATACGCTAAAAGAAAGATTTAATGAATCGGTTTTTGAAATAAGTATATCTAAGAATGGTAAACGTCCATTAATTTCACATTCCATAGTGAATTGAATATTAGGATGAATGTTGTTCAAATGTTTCAAAAAGAAGTGTAAGGAATCTAATCCATGATTCCATATTATAAATGTATCATCTACATAACGGTACCAAATTTTAGGTTTTAAAACAGCACTTTCAAGAGAAATGGATTCAAATTTCTCCATATAAAAGTTAGCAATTACTGGACTAAGAGGATTACCCATAGCTACTCCATCCACTTGTTCAAAAAATTGTTTATTCCATTGAAAATATGTGGTTGTTAAGCAGTGATGGAAAAGAATTGATACATCTTTTGGAAAAATTTCCTTGATATATTTGAGTGTTTCCATCAATGGTACTTTGGTAAAAAGAGAAATCACATCAAAGCTAACAAGAATGTCTTCTTCTTCAAGTTTAAAATTTTTCATGCGTTCAATAAAGTGATCTGAATTCTTAATATGGTGTGTCGTTTGACCAATATGAGGTTGTAATAATCTTGTTAAATATTTAGAAAGACCATAAGTAGGAGATCCAATAGTGCTAACAATGGGACGAAGTGGAACATTAGCTTTGTGAATTTTTGGAAGACCATACAGACGTGGAGAAATTGCTTCTGTATTAGTTAATTCACGTTTAATAGTATCAGGTATTGAAGAATATTTAATAAGATTTTTTGTTTTAAGTAAAAACTTATTTGTTGGATCTTTAGGAAGAATCTTATATATCTGTGGATCAAGTAATTGTTGGAGTTTCATATTATAATCTTCCATATTAAGAATTACAGTAGCATTTCCTTTATCTGCTGAAAGGACAATCACATCTTTATCACCCTTAAGTTCTTTTAATGCATGGCGTTGAGAAAATGTGAGATTGCTTTTAATAGGTTTAGCATTACGAAGAATTCTAACTGATTGGTATCTAATTTCTTCAATAGTGTCTACAGGTAAAAATCTAATACCTGCTTCAATATTAGAAATTATGTCTTCTACTGGTAATATTTTAGGAGTAACAGCAAAGTTTTTACCTTTAGCTAATGCATTTAATGCATTTTCAGATAAAGGTTTGCTTGACAGATTAATGACAATACGATTGATATCCAAAGAAGGTTTCTTATTGTATTGTGATCTTTGAAATAAACGTTCAAATTTATCTTTATGGCGTTTTATAGAGTGTTCAAAAAATATTTCCATATTACGAAAAGTAATAATGTCAACTTTATCCCAATCCTTTGTAGAAAGTTGTTTACCAAGTTGTAAGTGTAAATTAAAAAGTTCTCTTGAAGATTTATCCAAATCTTTTCTAATCATATGAATTTGATTACGAAGTAAAGCTTCTTCAGTATTTTTATAGATACGAAGAGCTTGATAATTAACAAAATTACGTTTGATATGTAAAAACTTTGGAATAACATGTTGGTCACGACATCTTAAAAGGAATGTAAGAGTTGACAAAAGTTGTGCATTCTTCTTTCTAAGATTTTCCAGTTTTCTAATCGATTTGTATGTTTCTTCCCCATAAAGATTTGTAATATAATAATGAAAGCTTCCACAGTTGTTCATTTTTATTTAAAAATTTTATTTGTTCTGGGTTAAACTGTGTAGTAATGGAATTGATTAAATAATCCCAAACGTTTCGACACCAATTGCAGGTGCCTTCTTCAGTGGGTTAAAAATTAAAATTAAAAATTAAAACGAAAAGAAAACTGACAAATTGCACAATTAAAACTAAATTGTCAACTAATATATACGCCAACTAAATAATTAAATATTATTATCTATAACACGAACATTTTTCAAAACCAAGTGCCAAGTCTTATTAAGGCAAATATTATCGAACTGTCTATTAATATTGTTAGGGTGTTTATAAATTTCAATGGCTTCACGTTGAAGGCGAACATAAAAATTAGAAGTTCTCGATAAAATCTTCATATCATGAAACAGAACATCATGACTAAGATTATTTAACGCATGTTCTGCTATTGCAGATTTTTCAGGTTGATTTAATCTGCAAAAACGCATGTGTTCTTTCCTTCTAGTTAAAAAGCTACGTTTAGTAGTTCCAATATATACCAAACCACAAGAACATAAAATTTTATAAAATTTTATAAACACCTGAAGCTGTCAATGGATCTAAAGGGTCCTTAGGAGATCTCAAAAACTCAGAAATTTTCTTTGTTGGAATAAAAATTGTCTTTATGTTATTTTTCTCTAATATTCTACCAATTTTATCAGTAACTCCTCCAATATATGGAAGAAAAACCATGCCCAAATGTGGTAATTTTTCTCGAAGTTGTTTAGGTTTAGAAGAAAAAACTTTGTTAATTTCCAAAAGAGAATAACCATTGGCTTGTAGAGACATACGAAGGTGTTGTAATTCTTCATCTAAATGTGTAGGATCTGAAACTTTTTTTGCTCTGTCAAATAATGTCTTGATAACACCAATCTTCTGACAAGGATGGTGATTAGAGAGTTTGTTCAGATATCTATCTGTATGTGTCGGCTTACGGTATACGCTAAAAGAAAGATTTAATGAATCGGTTTTTGAAATAAGTATATCTAAGAATGGTAAACGTCCATTAATTTCACATTCCATAGTGAATTGAATATTAGGATGAATGTTGTTCAAATGTTTCAAAAAGAAGTGTAAGGAATCTAATCCATGATTCCATATTACAAATGTATCATCTACATAACGGTACCAAATTTTAGGTTTTAAAACAGCACTTTCAAGAGCAATGGATTCAAATTTCTCCATATAAAAGTTAGCAATTACTGGACTAAGAGGATTACCCATAGCTACTCCATCCACTTGTTCAAAAAATTGTTTATTCCATTGAAAATATGTGGTTGTTAAGCAGTGATGGAAAAGAATTGATACATCTTTTGGAAAAATTTCCTTGATATATTTGAGTGTTTCCATCAATGGTACTTTGGTAAAAAGAGAAATCACATCAAAGCTAACAAGAATGTCTTCTTCTTCAAGTTTAAAATTTTTCATGCGTTCAATAAAGTGATCTGAATTCTTAATATGGTGTGTCGTTTGACCAATATGAGGTTGTAATAATCTTGTTAAATATTTAGAAAGACCATAAGTAGGAGATCCAATAGTGCTAACAATGGGACGAAGTGGAACATTAGCTTTGTGAATTTTTGGAAGACCATACAGACGTGGAGAAATTGCTTCTGTATTAGTTAATTCACGTTTAATAGTATCAGGTATTGAAGAATATTTAATAAGATTTTTTGTTTTAAGTAAAAACTTATTTGTTGGATCTTTAGGAAGAATCTTATATATCTGTGGATCAAGTAATTGTTGGAGTTTCATATTATAATCTTCCATATTAAGAATTACAGTAGCATTTCCTTTATCTGCTGAAAGGACAATCACATCTTTATCACCCTTAAGTTCTTTTAATGCATGGCGTTGAGAAAATGTGAGATTGCTTTTAATAGGTTTAGCATTACGAAGAATTCTAACTGATTGGTATCTAATTTCTTCAATAGTGTCTACAGGTAAAAATCTAATACCTGCTTCAATATTAGAATTTATGTCTTCTACTGGTAATATTTTAGGAGTAACGTTTATTCTTATTATTCTCTTTTGGAAATTAACAAAGTTTTTTCTTCTAAACCTAAACAACTTCGAGAAAAATTACCACATTTGGGCATGGTTTTTCTTCCATATATTGGAGGAGTTACTGATAAAATTGGTAGAATATTAGAGAAAAATAACATAAAGACAATTTTTATTCCAACAAAGAAAATTTCTGAGTTTTTGAGATCTCCTAAGGACCCTTTAGATCCATTGACAGCTTCAGGTGTTTATAAAATTTTATGTTCTTGTGGTTTGGTATATATTGGAACTACTAAACGTAGCTTTTTAACTAGAAGGAAAGAACACATGCGTTTTTGCAGATTAAATCAACCTGAAAAATCTGCAATAGCAGAACATGCGTTAAATAATCTTAGTCATGATGTTCTGTTTCATGATATGAAGATTTTATCGAGAACTTCTAATTTTTATGTTCGCCTTCAACGTGAAGCCATTGAAATTTATAAACACCCTAACAATATTAATAGACAGTTCGATAATATTTGCCTTAATAAGACTTGGCACTTGGTTTTGAAAAATGTTCGTGTTATAGATAATAATATTTAATTATTTAGTTGGCGTATATATTAGTTGACAATTTAGTTTTAATTGTGCAATTTGTCAGTTTTCTTTTCGTTTTAATTTTTAATTTTAATTTTTAACCCACTGAAGAAGGCACCTGCAATTGGTGTCGAAACGTTTGGGATTATTTAATCAATTCCATTACTACACAGTTTAACCCAGAACAAATAAAATTTTTAAATGAAAATTGTATTGTTTCGGAGTGATTTATTGACGTAGTAAAAGGGCATAAGGGCTTCAATCCAACATCAATTAGAAGTCTGCAATTTGGTGTTGGACGTTTGTTACCTACTAGCAAATTACATCCTTCTCTTGTAACAGTTTTTATTGACTCTCTTTCAAAGAGAAAATTGCAATTGGAACTGCAACGATTCAATTGTGTAGTATTGATAATTAAGTAGGGAGAGAGGAAGAAACAGCGGTACGATGAAACCGATGCTCGGTGGACAAAGACATTTTCAATTCAGCTGCAAAATGCGAATCCACTCGGAGAGTGTAGGTTACAGAACGTCGTCTCTAACACGTGATGTTTGATTGAGTTCCAGTAATAAAAGTTTACTACTACACTACCTATACATTACAATTACTTTACTGTTTAACAAGATTTTCAATTATAGCAGCCTTTTGACGCCAATTTCGAATTTTCAACAGAAAGCAAACCGAATGCCTGAAAAATTTTACATTTAGTTTTCTTGGATGCTTGCTGTGATAGCGTTGATGAAGACCTTCTCTATGACAATAACCTAACAGCAAAAAGCAAATGTTTGTCAAAAAAATTAGCGACAATATGGAAATTCCGGGCTTTTCTGTAATTGTGCTTGTTATACAGGCGCTTTTGGAAGAGACGTATATTCATATAGGTGTTGCTATTTAATTTTGTGGATCATTTTCAGTGCTTGGTTATTTTTTAATTTAACTAAAACCTAAACCCTATAATACTTTTAGAATTACGTCCGGTAAAGGTATGAGATGAGGAATTCGTCAAGAATTCAACGAGCTTCATTTCAATTCGTTTATTAAAAGCTCATCCTCGGACTGCAAAGGTAGTTGCTGGTTGGCAAGTTTCTCAAAGCCCCTTTCATTTAATCTAACCTAATTGTATGCTACGACCTTTTTCTCGCGAAAAGTGTTGAGAGATATGGCCAACGTCACAAATTAATGGTAGCATAGTGTAAATTATACAATGATGGTTGTAGGACTGTGCTTCGTTCACAATCACAGACTCATTTTCATTTACAAATACGTTGAAGTACAGGGTGGGCCATCTACATGTGACCCATGTGATTCTTTAATAAATTTTTTTAGGAAAAGACAATTTGTTTTTGCACAGACATTTATTTTGATCCAAGGTGATAAATATCAATTATGTACCTTTAAAATATTATTTGGCTCAAGTGTTCGCCTTTTTCCCCGATGCCAAAATGTGCTATTTTTTCGGCATCCTCCATCACTCGGTATCGCCGCTATCTCACTTTCGATGTTTAAGTTGAGCTAAAGTTCGTGGCCTGTTCATGTACACTTTGGATTTCAAAAATCCCCACAAATAGAAGTCGGCCGGCGTCAGACCAGGTGAACACGGTGACCAGTAAAAATCGCCATTTTTGGATGTCAAGCGTCCAGCGAAGAATGACCTCAATGACCATCGTGGCGGTTCCAGTATGGCATCGCGCGCCATCCTGTTGGAACCATTCGCTTTTCACGCACAATTGGCATTAAAAAATCGGTTATCATGGCTCGATAACGGTCGCCATTGACAGTAACGCGGTCGTCATCAAAAAGTACGGTCCAATCACACATTTCGCGGTAATACCACACCAAATGGTCACTCTTTGGTCATAGAGAGGCTTTTCGTGGATTATTTTTGGGTGTTTAGTGGCGTAGGCGTAGTAGCGGCAGTTTTATATGTTTACCGTTCCATTCAGTGAGAAATGTGCCTCGTCGCTCATGATGATTTGACGTCAAAAATCACCTCCATCTTGACACAAAATTGTTCGTATACAACCCGACGCGGTTTTTTCTATGGATGGATTTTCTCATCATTTGTGTTTTATATGGGAATAAATTCAAATCGTCATGGATTATGCGTCGGAGAGTGGATCTTGGCATGTTTAACTGCGCAGATCGACGTCGACTCGATGGTTCCGAAGACCTTTCAACACTGGCCTGTACGGCAACGACATTTTCATCGAAACGCCTTGGTCTTGGTTTATTTCGACGCCTCGCATTACTAACACTATCACTCGATATACATTTTTCGTACAAGCGCTATATGGTGTTTTTTGTGGGAGCACTTTTGATTTTATTTTTTAAACGAAACGCACGTTGAGTAGCCACAACAAGAGAAACTTTTTTGGATGTATAGCTGAACAATTTCAGCGCGCTGAGGCGGAGTGTATAGTTATCCATGGTAAATTACTTCTTGAAATGACGCATCAACTGTGGTATGGTACGTTTGTCGCTTTGACAACGTATGGCAAAGTTATTAAGAGTTTACATGGGTCACATGTAGATGGCCGACCCGTTGTGTATGCGTTAAAATGGTCACGTTGGTGATCGCTGTTCTCCACACGTAAACGTTTCAACTGCCAATTTAATCATGTATAGGTAAGTTACCATATTTACGCATAGGCCTACTGGACCTGAGCTCAGGGCCCTAATTCCAGAGAAACTTCCATCCCCTACTAACCAAATAACTTACAAGATTACATGTTATTAAGTACTTTACATTATAGAAATTTTATATTAATTACCCAACTCAGTAATTAATTTTCTTCCAATTACAATATAGCTAAAGCATTTCTTTCTAATTTTCTGATTAGTTTAGAAATATTTTTGTCATAGGTAACCAATTTCAAAAGACATCAATCTATTGTCTAAGTCGATAGGTGAATTGAACTCAGATGTAAAATTGTAAATAGCTACGAAGTTGTTCAACAACAAACAAATCTTTAAATAATAATCTGTTGAATCTAATATATCCGCAAATCATTTTTATTAAAATAAGCCGGTTTCAATACTAATAAGACCATTAACAGTAAACCTACTAGACAACTCTCTCCACTAATTCACTCTTTAAGATACTCGATCATCTACAAATGAGGGGGGGGGGGGGCAATGTAGATTACATATTTTGACATCTACCATTTAATTACTGTCAATGAATTTGCACCGCACTTGTCCAACTCCTTGTACCTAATTTGATCTTAGCATTAATCCATTTCATCGGAAATTTGTTGCGGTTTGATGAGGTGCTCACGGCTCAGCTACCACCATGACTTAAGTTCCCACAAATTTTTTAAATCAATTTTATACATTTTCCCCATGGTTTCTGCTTCATCAACCTTCACCTTACTTGGGATCCTTGTGTTCCCTTCAAATTTATTTAATTTTAATTTTCATTTAAAGAAAGTGATGTTAGTCTAGACGTTGCGTCGCCTCTTTTAAAATCCTTCATGGTATATTTATTATAAGTTACCATGTTATCAAATTAATTACAATTTGTATTCGGCCTGAAAATGCAAAGTATGTAAACTATCGAAACTAGTGGCCTATACAATTAATGGTAATTTCAACAATTTAATTTAATTAATAAAATCATTCATGGGGAAGGTTTTGTGAACTCATTACCTACCTATTTTGTTAGATTTGTTACCCCCTTTTGAGTTTTGAGTTGTAGTAATCAAATATGGACCCACCAAAGTTATCTACCATTTAATAACTGCATGTTTAGAACATTTTATTAGCATGGCATTGGTAACTTCAAGCAATGTTCTACTTTTCTACTAAAAGCACAATTAACTACCATATAGGAAATTGGACTTACCTTTTGCTATCGGCACAAAAATAAATAAAGTTCAATATTTCTTTTTTCTCTAATGCAAAAAATTTGAAGAAATTCAATTAAGCTATTAGCTAAGGAAAGGGAAAAACTCACCGTAATATAGCGGTTCATAAGTCCTGGACACGATTTTCCAACACAGACCTTTTCACTGACACTTTTTACACTTTTACTTTCTTAATTTCAACACTAAGGCGCACAAGACCGTTTGACCGAACTGTTAGAAAACTGAGTACAATTTAATATAAACGTGTTGAAGAGCAATGGAAGCGTGGTTATCTCCCTTGTGGCGCATCTAATTACACTGATAAGGTTAGCGACGTTGAACACGTATTCATAACAAGTTAGGTATTAGATAGAAAAAGATATATTGACACACTAGACATTACATTATGTAGTAATTCCATAAATCGTTTTTGAAAACGTGAATTCAATTTGTAGAAAAGCAGAGCAGTATCGTTTTAATACAATGGTTTCCAATAGTTTTGGGTTTGATCGTTACTTACATTTTCTTTCATTTTTAGTGTTTCTTGTAGGCATTTTGATATTTTGCTTCAATATTTATTTATATTTTTCATGGCATGTTGTCTATAAACATTTCGTATTTCTCCTTTGAACAAATTTAATGATGGAACAGAAGGTGCCTGCCAATCAATTTTTATCATTATCTGCTGATTTATATTTCTTTTTAGCTGCTAATCTCATCCTTTTCACATTTTTTTATTATATCACTATCGCTACCTACTTTCGGTCTCACGGTTTGAACTGTAATGCTTCATTTTGCCCATTCTAATTTATTTTGTTTTATTTTTATTTATTTCCTTCATATATTGTAATAGACAAAAGAAATTACAAATCTTCTATACTTATACGCTAATGGAATGTTCAAAGTTTACAATAGAAATATAAAGGATACCTCCCCGCGATTCAAAGATAGGTAATTAAAACGAAAACTTTTGGGTTTAATTCTGTAAAATAAATAAAAAATTAATGATCAATGAAAGTGATAGTGGCTGAAACTGTAATGAGTGCTAATGTTATGTCTGAAGCTATTTTTCTCCTAGAAAGCATTATCGAATATATTGTCCCGGTTTAGTAAGAGTGTCTTAACACTTAGGGAAAAGTTATTGGCAGACTTCAAGTGAGGAGGAAGGGGATTATAGAGGCGAGGGCCCAGGACTGACTAGTGTCTCACTCCGTGGGAGGTGTTCCTCCTAGGTACAATAAGACCATCACCTGCCTCCGCTCTTGTGCCGACCCCATGAGAGACCGGCTTAATTAAATGAAAATACTTATGTAGGGTTCTTAATATATTTAATATAAACAAATTTCTTAGATCAAGTAAGGAAAGTTGGCGATACATGGCCTTGGCAGAGTCGTGACGTTTCTTCCCGAGCAAGGAGCGGAGGACGTTATTCTGGACGACGCAAGCGGTACGTTGCAATGTGGGGTAGGCTCCTCTCCAGGCCACAGTGCCATATATGAGCACTGACTGGCGCTTTGTGTTTTTTCCCAACCTCCCTACAATTAGGGCTATTAAATAATATGCTAGTATACAGACCTTGAGAGTTCATGTATCTCTAGCTGAACTGGATATGACATGATATGAAGAGTTACTGATTCTTCATCTAGCAGTTTTATGGGGTTGCAATAGCCATTGTTCATATTGAGTTTTTGGAACGTGACTGTCATTCCAACTTCGGCGAAGGATTTGTTAACACTCTAACAAATCTCAAGTGGTGGCTGGATCTGGATCACGATAGGAGGGTGGACATTGGGGTTGGGCCCTTTGTATTCCCGCCCTGACTAGACTCGTGCGACCCCGCAACGTCACTCAAGCCATCCCACACGTGAGATGAACCTGATGATGGTGGAAGAGAAGCAGCTCTAATCGTAGCATGTACAGTGCCAAGAAAGTATGCCCACAAGTAGCCGCAGGTTCTTTTTAGATAGCCCTGTGCAAAAACACGCAAGGCTACGAGATGGTCTTCTGAAGACCTCTCCCGCGTGACGGCAGTGTGACATCAAGTTCTACCTAGCCTTGTTCTACGCTTGGGTGTGTTGGGTTTTTATATTGTTTACAGTTGATACTGTAAGTGGGAGAGCCGGCTCTGGGCCAGAAAATATCTGTTTTGAGGCCAGTCGGGTTAACTCGTCGGCTTTCTCGTTGCCTATCGTTCGAGCATGCCCCTTAACCCATACGAAATCGAGGATGTTGCTGCTTGACAATTGCTTTAGTGCGTGGTGACATTCAGAACCCTACCTAGAGGTGGTGGTGGGTGCGTAGAAAAAATGCCACTTCTGGATCATGGCAACGCTCGGCTTCATACAAGTAAAACAACGCGTATAATAGCACTGGAGAAGCTTGGGTTTCATGACTTTTTACCTCATCCATCTTACAACACAGATCTTGTGCCTTTTTCTTCTTTTTGAAGCTGAAGGATGCAGAAGTGATGGCGTAAGTGCGGAAATGGTTCCGTGCGAAGATGTGAAGGAACCCTAGCACGCGTAAATTTTGGTGTAAATTAGCTATCAATATACCTTTGTAGATTATACATATACAGAATCATTATGCACTAATATGATATTCCTCACTTGAGCACATTTCGTAGGTCCTCGTGCGACAATTACAACTTCTACTAATTTTTCCATTTCATTCGAACAAAAATTAACTATTTTACTTTAAGAAGAATAAATATGCTAAGTGCAATTATTCATAGAATGTAAGAGAAACTCATGTAGGGAGAGAACACTGTAAACGTAAAAACATGGAAAGAAGCGAAACTGAAATTTACATTCGGCCTTACGTAATGAGCTACTCGAGCGTAGTTATTTCTAGAAGAAATAAACAGCATTAACGTAACATGCTGGAAGCTGCAAATAAAATAGAAACGTTTTAGCATCTTTCTTGTAGGTAAAACGAAGTTAAAATTACATACACGTCAACACTTTCCCCATTACTTCTTTCCCTTTCAAATGCAGCTCCACCTTTTTTTTTACCCATTCGCATTTCTGAACCTAAAGTAGCACATGCAAGAAGCCCAAGAGCATTAGATGCATTCGCACAGGAATTATTTGACGGATTTGAATCCACTTTACGGATTAAACTGGAACCGCTGTTAAGTACACGCCTTGTCAAACAGGGATACCGTCACTACATTGAACGCGCAATGTTTTTTCAATCCACTTTCCGAATCGCACAACTTGTTAAAATTCAACGAAAGTAAACAATTAATTGCGGCAATTACTCTTCTTTCTGCGACAATAATTGCCGTAATTTAATTTCACTATCTTCGTTAATGAGAACATTCAAAATCACCCACATCAAAAGCATTCCTGCGTACAAAAAAGAATCGGTAACTTGAGCCTCAATAATTTTCTAATTTAAATTTAAATATCGTGCCCTCATTTCATTGTAGATATAACGAACCTCGATTTTAATTGCGTATAAGGAAAGCCCCTATGTAACCTTATACGTTCGTATAGATCTAACCTTTACGAACACAGCAACCCTTCAGGAAATAGACAATTCGCCTTTATTTCAATCATGAGAGAATTTCTTCTTGCACGTTAATGTAAGAAGGGTATTTAGTATTTAAATAAAATAAATAAATAAATAAATAAGAAAGCAAAGGGGATGTAGGTACCTATAGTAGAGATTTACATCTGAAAGTTCACATAATTTCACTATGTCAACAATATTTAATAAGTATTAATTTGAGCTACACTCATCACTCATTATTTTACTTTATTTAATTTTAGAAAGTAACCTGATGATGATAATGATTTTATATTATCGAAACATGTCGCTAAGCTAAATAGTTAATCTTAAATATTGGTAAAATAAATAAACTATTCATGGGGAAGGTTTCGAGACCTTCACTCTCCTTAAACGTTAATGTTCACCCCGTTTAGAGCAAAAGTAATTTTAGAATTTAAAACGGATAACTAACTATGGAACCACGGTGTATGATCCTGCTAAAATTTAGACGTCCGTCGCTAAATTTTATTGCTATGGCAACAACCAATCTTATACCTACCTGTATATTGAATTTTAGAGGTTTTAAATTTAAAAAAGTTACATAATAGCCCCCCCAAGAGCGCTGTTGACGTTAGAACGATAAAAAGCTAAAAACAATAAATTGTTTAAAATGTTTTTGGGCACTTTAAATAAGGAGACTTTGTCTTTTTGCCGCTGTAACCACTTTTGCATCCAGGTGTAAAACAATACCTTCCACGCATTGCAGTTAAAAAAAATGAAACCTTTAATTACTTGATAAAAATGTATCACGCCAATCAAGCAAAATGCATTTGCGTTCATTTTGCACCAAGCTAGTTGTGCGTCTTTTTCTCCGTGACACTTTTCGGTTTTTCTTCTAAAACTGTTTTCAGTCACAAAATAGAAATTTTTGCTTCATGTGAAAGTTGTAGAGCTTGGAAAAATGAACAAAATCACTGCCTTCAAATTTTAGATTCGTCAAAAATTAAGGTAGAAGACAGCATCCGAAGTTGCGCACTCGATTCTGTCGCGCATCGAGCACGGCGGGACACGGAAGCACGCGTTCTGAAAACTGTTCATTTTTCGCTTCTGTCTCTTTTCTGATAAATGCTACCTTTAGCCGCAAATTACATTAAAATTAATTGAAAATTGAACACAAGAATGAGCTTAAGTCATATGATCGCGAAGATTTCGTTTCCTTTCTCATTCCTTCTTCGGTAAACAGCGACAAAGGATATGGTGACAATTCAAATTGAAGAAAATTTTTCTTGTCGTCTTCCGATGTTTAATGATGCATATGCGTTGAAACAACAGTAAGGGGTTGATTGCTACTGGTGATGAGTCGATTTTGATTCTGCTATTCATAGCAGATGGGAAGTACTTTGTCTTTCCGTTTGAAACTCAATGATTCGAAGTTCTTGCCGATTATTTGATCCATCATTGAGAGATCAATTTCACGAGCACGGTGACAATTTATCCCCTTATTTCCAACAACCGCTGTGCCAATCGACACCAGTTCTTTGCCTTCGGGAAAGGGATGGTGATCAGAAAACCAGAAATCAAGTTTCTCCGAGTCTGAATTGTCCCTCGAAACTCGTGAAACACGCATATCTACGTACTGCTCAGTCATTGCACATGAAACACCGGCGAAATTCTCGATTTGCTCGCAAAAATTTTGCAGCTGAATGTTACTTGAAGTCCACGAAACTGTGCTGCTTTCAGTGAATGCTCGACCGACAAGTCCTCGGCCGACAAGTCTTAAGTGCCCGCATAAGGACTTGTTCAATGGTTTGTCCGACGTATAGTGAAAAATCCCGCAACGAATTTATTTAGGTAACTCTTCAGCATGCATGTTTTCCCTTAAACGTTGCATGTCCTGTAGATACAGGAGAGCCGATTTAGCATATAGAAAATGACCGCTGGCATGAAAGTAAGGCAATATGTATTTCTATTTTGTGACTGAAAAGAGTTTTAGAAGAAAAACCGAAAAGTGTCCATTTTTTTCGTCTTTTTTCGCCAATAACTCGAGATGTGTTAATTTGAGGTTATGGTCGCTCAAGAGAAAGTTGTAGGGCTTGAAAAGACCTACAAAATGAGCCGTGAAAACTTAAAATCCGATGAAAAAAATCCGAGTTATTGCAAAAACAAAATTATTTTGGTTTTTTCAGGGCAGAGAAATTAGCGCAACCCCACACCCCACAAGAAAAAAATCGCTTTTTATTTCATTTTCAAGGCAAAGTGATAATTTTATTGGACTATTAACAGACTTACAATAGTATACATATCATTGAATCAACACTAAAGACTAAACTATGGGATCATAGCATGGGGTACAGCGTATAATTCACACATACATATGTACAATTCTGTTTGTATTTTCTTCTGGAATTTCTCCGTGTTGGTTTTTGTGTAGAAAATGTCTACGTTTCGATTCCATCTATAGAATCTTTATCAAGACGTTTTTATTAATTCTGAAGTTTATCAAAATTTAATTTAAGGTCTGTTGATTTTTATAATATCAGTTATTATCAACAGATCGTTGTAAGCGAGCTTACATTTAAAAATTTAAATTAAAAATTCATTTGATTTCCTAGATAAGCTTAAACAAGAACAATTTCATAATCAAGACATACTCGTAAGTTTCGATGTAACATCATTATTTACAAAAGTCCCAATTGCAGCCACCATAGAAATCCTTCAAAATAAACACAAAATAGATTCTGACACAATAAAACTAATTAAACATTGCATGGAATCCACCTATTTCATGTATAACAAGACATATTATAAACAAATTTAAGGCGCTCCTATGGGTTCTCCACTTTCCCCTGCAATAGCAAACATCTATGTGGATGACTTTGAAACCAAAGCTTTAGAGACAGCTGACCTAAAACCAAAATGTTGGTTTAGATATGTTGATGATATTTTTATAATTTGGCCACATGGTTTACAAGATTTAGACGGATTTCTATCACACTTAAACGGCATTAATAACAGTATCCAGTTTACAATGGAATTAGAAACTAATAATTCTTTACCATTCCTGGATTTACTGATAACAAGGAACAATGATAACAACTTTAATTACAGTGTTTATAGAAAACCTACACATACGAATCGGTACTTGAACGCCAACTCCCATCATCATCCTACACAACTAAATTCCGTTATGAAAACATTAATTGTAAGGTCACTACGTCTAACAGAAAAACAAAATCAAAATTACGAGTTAAATAACCTAAAGATAATCTTACAACAAAATGGTTATAAATTACATCAAATTAACAACATCATTAGGAAGAATCTTCGCCACAAACATTCTGAGAAAAATAACGTAAATGACGACCGAAGAGTGTTAATTTTACATTACCTAAAAGGCGTCACTGACAAAATTGCCAGAAAATTTCCCAAAAATGAGTTTAGAGTGGTTTTCAAGCCTTATAGAACCCTATCACAATTTATTCGTACTCCCAAAGACACAATTCCCGGAGAGAGCCAAGGTGTTTATGAGATTCAATGTTGTGATTGCTCGCAATCATACGTAGGCCAAAGTAACAGAAGGATATCTGCTAGAGCTAATGAACCAAATTAGCCATTAAGCAAAAAAATATGTCTTCATCATTAGCAACACATGTAATCCAAACTGGCCACAAAATTGACACCAATGACATCAAACTTTTACATCCGGCAACCACATTAGAAAAAAGAATAATTAGGGAAGCTTTTGAAATTGAAAAGAGGCCGAATTCAATGAATAAAAGAGATGATGGTCAACGGTTACCCACTATTTGGAGATCTATCATACACAACATTCCAACACCAACTATTCGAATCAAAAATTCTCCAAATTTAGCTGTAAGCAATATTGACCTTCCAACTACAAACATTCAAAGAAATTTAGGTCCTATTACACGACGTCAAGCTCGCTTACAACGATCTGTTGATAACAACTGATATTATAAAAATCAACAGACCTTAAATTAAATTTTGATAAACTTCAGAATTAATAAAAACGTCTTGATAAAGATTCTATAGATGGAATCGAAACGTAGACATTTTCTACACAAAAACCAACACGGAGAAATTCCAGAAGAAAATACAAACAGAATATACATCCGTGGAAACCTTAATGAAAATATGTACAATTGTATACCTACTGGTTTTTAGTCAATAACTACGAGTGTTTTCATGATTATGGGATCTTACTCACAGCTTTATGTGATGAGCTAGGAGAAAGAATTAATGCCATGAAACTTTCAGTAGTAAAATAACATTTTGGTAACATTAAAAAAACGGATTCTTTCCTTTCGAGTTTCATGTAAATTAACGTACGATAATAGTATAACTTACAATAAGAAGTGAACAATATAATAAGCGTGCAGGGGAAGTGTATAAAATAAGGGTTCCAGGTTTTTTATGATTTTGAAAAAGTAATATGAATCTTTACAGATAACGATTCTATAAATAAAATATAGAATTGTAACCATTTTCAACTTTTCTAAATACATAATTTTGAAGGAATAATCTCTTAAGAGCATCGAGATGGAAGGCATGTAAACTTCTGGTGCACTAAATTTTTTTATTGTCTTATTTGATGGCATTAAAATTGTTCATTACACTTCGCTCTGTAAGGATAAGTTTCAACAGAATTAATTGTCATCGTAAGCGCGGTGGTTGCCGAAAATTGGGACTTAATTCTAACTGCAGTGACATACTCTACATTAATTTTTAATATTTTTGTGTATGTAATGACCATTATAAACAAGAACGAAAAGTTTTTAACAAAACAGTTAGAATTTAGCATGAGATTTTCGTCTGCTGCATCCAGAGAAGTCTACGTATCCATCACAATTGACCCACTTGTGCTGCTGCGCTCAGTTCGAGATAAATTGGCACAATAACGTTAACATAAATATTCTAGAAAATAGGGCTTAGAACCCTTGATCTGCAAAAAAAAGAGAAGGAAATTCTGTGAGTTTTCAGAATATTTTTTTCGAGCCATACATACTCGTATATGTATAAACTTTCTACAATACTTTATAATAATTAGTTCGCGTTAAAATTCTAAATATCCCGCACTAATAATGGGATATAGAATACTTTGGGATTATGGGGATTATTGCAAATGTAGGCTAAAACTATAAGGGGTAGGTTTTTCTTTTGCCGGGAGAGTTTCAAAATGTAGTAATGGCAATCTATTAATGCAGTTTAGACATTTGTTTGATTAAGAAACACATTTGGCTCAAACTAGTTTTGTTTAACAATCTGCGCAAGGTATCGCAAGAGTAGGGGCACTTGTTTGATAGACGCGTCGCGACGATTTTGCAGCTAATTCAGTTGTGTGCGGTTTTAAAATGTTAACGATTCTAAAAACTAACGAACTTCCGTTTTTAATTAAGTGTTGTTTTGTGCAGTGGAAAAATGGTACTTTTCTTCGATGGATTCATGGATTCCATGGCGGTTGTTAAGGTAGGAAATACTTTACTACGTAATTTTGGTCGCAACGGAAATGTCATTTTGTTTTAAACTTCTTTGGAGTTAAATTTTTAAGAATCTTGACGATTCCAACTGTCAATATTAATTTCAAGTCATATACTTATTTATATTGTATGTAGGTTTTATCCAAATTGTAAGCGAATTTAGGAATTTGTAATCATCACCAGATGCGCACATGTTTGAAAAATGCGGAACATCGACGCATTTTGCACACCTGTTCGTTAATTTTGTTCTATTCATTTCAAATTGAGGTCAATTTTATTGCTTATCGGATGCAAACATTTTATGGAAATATGTGATAAAAAATACCTCGTATTCAGTCACCATAACAGGTTCTGTTATAAATTTTGAAAAAGGAAAAAGAACCTTTTTTGGTGTTTATGTTGTAGTAACTTTTGGAGAAAAAATTATACACATTTTAGTAAATTTAGTAAATAAGGGTGCCCCTATGTAATATGTAGAGTAAAATTTTTATGAGAACTACATGACGTCAGATTGTGCAGACACCAATGTTCGATGATCTCATTTTTAAAATTGAAGGGAAGTACCTACATTAATTTGGCAAATTTAGTTTGTTTTCGCGCGTACAAAGTTTTTGAGATTATTGTTGGATTTGCTTGTTTTGAACGATTTTTGTATCGAAAATTGTATGACGTCATGTAGTTCTCATAAAAATTTTACTCTAAGGGTAAATTTGCAAAATAGGTTTTTTAACGATAATCAAAAAGTAAATGAACATTTACTGACAATGTAGCTACAAAATTATGTAATTTTAATGATGAAGCTCATTAACATAATACAGTGTGTCCATTTAGTAGACCTTTCTTCAAGTACGGTTTTATTGTTAAATTTACTAAAAAATAAATATACGAGATGGCAATTAGGTTGGATGAAGCACATTTGCAAATTAGTTAGACAGATACAGGGTGTTTCCAAAAAGTTGGTAGGTACATAAAACGTATATTTTTTTAAATGGAATGACCCACTTGGGTGGACTTTTTAGCCGTACATTATTTTTGTATTAATACGCGGCGTTGACAAGTTATTAATTAATATATATTTTTTTGCTAAATATCAACCGTTCCATTATACGCTTGTATTTTTTAACGTCTTGTTTTTGTTTTTACATAAGTTCGGTGGTGGACTTGGGTTGAATCAGAGTATTCAACCTTGACGATACATTAAATTATTTCATACAGGATGTTCACTTTTTCTTGCTCCAAACATCGACATTTTCAAACTAGTTTTTCTTCATTTTTTTAAATAGCACACCCTATTTATTATTGCATATTTGGAATCCCCGGTAAATTTTAGTGCAACTTTATTAAGCTTACCCTATACCTAAGTGCGATAGTTTTCTTTCGTAAATTGAGATTTTCTATTCTTTACGGCATAGATAATGGCGCGTGGACGTGTGGAGCCTAAACTACTAGTCCAATTTTGATGAAATTTAAAACTAAGGCCTAAAAAAAACTTCATCGGTAAAACAAGCTTCTCATCAAAATCGCACCAAATTTTAACCCAAACTAATTTCCCTTGGTGAAAAGTTAGTAGACATGGTTACAAGTAAAACGCCATTGTTTCTTGTTTCTAAATTTAAAATGGCGGCCAATATAGCAATTCTCCAAGTTTTTACTTTTGAGCACTTAGTTCAAAAAATGTTTAACTTAATAAAAATTTGAAAATTGTAGCCAAAGATGGCCAGAACTTTTACTTATAATTGAGAAGAACAAAAATTTAACGTGGCCAATTTATTGGTGCCCAAAGTTGGTCAAAAATTCAAAATCGATTTTCTCAAAATATTCTCCAACTATTTTTGTATTTTTTTTTAATGTTAGATAATTACATACTATTTCCACTACATTTATCTTTTATTTCCTTAGGAGAAGGGGGATGAATTTTTGAAGTTGAAAACTTTAAAAATTCATAACTTTTTTGCTAACAAAGATAAAGAAATAAAATTTTACAGAAAAGTAGAGGACATACTCTCTTTTAACCGGGTATAATAAGTATACCAATTTACTTCCGGTCTATCCGGAAATTAAGAAAATATTAAAAATATTGATGACGTACCTTATTTGAGGAGAAAATCAGAAATCGTTTTCTGATTACAACTACGAGCCCCGTCCCATCTCAATTGGCCCACCAATATTTTTTCTTTTTAAATAAAATTATGCTAATTCACGGTAAATTTAATTTAAGTATTTATTTTTATTATCATTTGTAACAACATTTTAAACAATTTAAAACATTTTATTGTAACATTTAACTTTAAATTATTTTTTAATTGTTAAAAACAAGGAAAACATACAAAATCCAAAAACCTTTACCACTGTCTGACGACGTCGCCTTTATTTTTAATTACGGCTTGAATTTTTTTGGGCAACGTACTTATTACTTTTTGACACTCATCTTGAGTGAAAGTTTTGAAGTTTGTGTTTTAATTCGACTACGTTTCTAGCTGGTTGTATTCGTAATCGTTTTTTCAGTGTGTACCAAAGGGTTTCTATTAGTGACAAGTCGGGACTGTTTGCCACCCACTGGGACATTATGATCAGAAAGCCGTTTTAAAGATTTTCTTGATGTATGGCAGGCCGGCTCGTCTTGTTGGAAGTTGGAACACAAAATTATTATTATTCTGCAATGCATCTGCCATTGTTGGAAGTATCGATTTACTTAAAATCTCTAAATATTTATTGGTATTTACAATTCCATCAATGAAGTGAAGTTTTCCAACACCTCTAGCAGACAATGAACCTCATACCATAACTGAAGCAGGAAATTTTACTTTCTTTTTTAAACAATTTGAATTGAAAGCTTCATTTTTCTGACGAATAACCCTGCTTCGATTGTCCCCAACACAAACTTCAAAACGAGACTCATCACTCCAATGGACACTATTCCATTCATCACTCTTTTAGCCCATTTAAGCCGGTTATTCTTTTGTTTTAAAGTTAAGAGTGGTTTTTCTTTCGCCTAAAGAAAATTAGTAAAATTCCAACAAATGTTTTTGGAAAAAGTTGCAATAAAATTACCTTGTAAGTTTTAAAACCTAACTTAAGGGCTTCTCGTGGCACGTGGATCTTGAAACACTTCGCCCCACAGCATGGCTCCAAAGAACAGATAGTTCACCATATAGTTCGAACGCCTGTTTTTTCTAATAATCCTCTTCAATGCCCGTCTATCAGCATCTGATATTTTGGATTTCGACGCATACCGAGGTTTTGTAGCTATTGTACCCGTTGTTTTATAAACTCGAATGATATTTCTGACAGTAAACTTTGATAAATTAACTAGATCGCAAATTTCCCCGTTTGATTTGCCCTTTTTAAATAAATTGATAATAATTGAGCGAAATTTTTCATCAACCAATAGTTTTTCCGGAAAATCTCAGTAACTATTCAGAATTGATCATACAAATTGTATATCAGTGGAAAGCTTATAAAAAACTTAATCGAATCGTGAACAGAAATACAGGGCGTTCCATTTATAAAAAAAGAGTTATTCGACTTTTTGCGTTTCAGCACACCCTGTATAGTGTGTGCATGCATGGACCAAAAGTCGACTATTTATTAAAATTCCAAGTTATTCTAAAATTTTCTGTGGCAAGTTTTTCGAAAAATATCCATGGCCTACTGGGCAGTGACCCATCAAATATGAGTCTTTTTTCGAACAAAACGTTGAATAACGCCGAAACGGAGAGAGCTAGACCCATAGTGACTTATACAAAGTGCCATTATTTTTTCATGTAAAAACTAATAATGTAGAAATATATAGGGTGTTCCATTTAAAAAAACATAACTTTGGTTTATCACCCTGTATAGGAACATTCTGTATATAATCAAAATATTTTTATAATGTGCAGTATAAGTGTGCTTACTTGTCGGTGAAAACCGCATGTCGATATCTTGAATAGCAAAAAAGTTATGGACCAATCACACAGCCCTGGGTCACCCTGTATTTGCCATTTAATGAAGTTATTTAATCATTTAAAGATATGTAATTGTCGTTTCTTCTGGAAAAAGTAGGGAGGAGGTTTAGACATTTATTGCTTTTGTCTGCTGTTTTTGGAGAAAACTAATTCTGTTTCAACGTTGTTATTTGTCCTTGATGTCATACCTGCAACTACTACTGTAGATAGTATTATCTACTGCAGTGTTGTTATCAAAGAGATTATTATTTGATGTCATCTATAAAAAGTGAACGAAATCAGCAGTTATTTGCTATTTAAGCCCACATTCTATTAACAATTGAAAAATGTTGGATATGAGATGGTGGTTCTCCGGTTCGACTTTTGTTTCCTTTAGGTTTTGTACAAACTACTAAAAGTAATGCTAAAGTAATACCCTTGTTTATATACCTTATAGTTAGTCAATGAGATAGCTTTAATTGGAAACAAATTTTTTAAGCGTAATAGATGGCGATAGTAAAAAACAAATGCAAATTAAATGCAAAGTTGCAAACCTATTGGGATTATAACAAAATTACACACGATGGCGGTAATTACGCACGCTGTTAGTCACGACATACGTACAAAACAATTTCTTGACGGATATCAGTATCAGCTTTTATTTTTATTCTTGGAGTACATGTGCGATCGATCGATACATTCCTTATTAATACATAAACAAAATGTATACAATCAGTGTTTATACACTAATGGATAAAATCATTTCAATAATATTTTTTATAAAGAGTGGTTTAATAAAAAACAACGAGAAATTTCTTGATCAGTACCTAATTTATTGAAACATTTTATTTAGGTATTTTATTAGCTGGAAATTAATCTAAATATGAAATTTGTCAGTGGTTGCACAATGACTTTTTAAAAATAATTCATCACCATTCCTCATTATACCTACTTAACAATAAAAGTAATTCATTACAATTACTTAATTGCAAAATCATAAATTCTTTATCACAGTTGGCACATCTAGAAGCATTGACTTTCTTCTATAAGTATCAAATAATCTTTTCCCTAAATAAAAATAACAGCAAAATATGTAAGTGCTTAAATGAACAATCTTCTAAATTGAGATAGGTAGGTACATATTCAATGACTTCTCTATATACCAAAATGTACCGTTTGCCCGTGAGAAGAAAGTTTACATAAAAACACACATTTTTGTACGCTGTTCAGACATGAGTGAAACAAATTGAATGGAATTTGACAAAAGTGCATTTTAGAGGATTACCTACTCTCCTTGAACATTTATTATGAAAAAACGTTCTGCCTTTGTTTCCACTGTCAACTAAATTTTGTATTACAATTTTATTAAACTTGTACTAGGAATATTGTTAGCATTATTTAAGAAAACATTTTTGCTTTGGAACTATGCGGAATATGAAATTTTATAAAGAGTAACAAAATGAAGATAATCAATCAGTCTTCTCGCTAAAAAAATTTGAGAACCGTATTACCACCCATAAGAAAGTTCTGAAAAAAATGTAAGGGAGTGAGGGTGGTTTTAACCCTTCTACAATTTCTTTTGAATTTATTTAATTACCGAAAGGAGACTAATCTTCTAAAATGCATTTTTCTCAAATTTCATTCAATTTCTTTCACTCATGTCTGAACAGCGTACAAAAATGTGTTTTTTTATGTAAACTTTCAACTCTTCTCACGGGCAAACGGCAAACGGTACATTTTGGTATATAAATAAATTGGGTCCAATCAACTATTTTGATTTCTATTACACGTAGTAGCTCTGTGTCTCAGGAATTTTGGGACACACTGTATATAGTTCAATAAATTCAGTCCAAAATGAATGATTATTATCCATTTTCAATATTTTTAATAGGAGTAATATGATACAGCAACCACCGAATATTAAATACCAACTACACAACGTATCACTTGTTTCTGAAATCGTTTCAACGTGTCGACACGAGTCAACACAGGTCCACACACTATGTAATCTGTCGTATTATATCAGACGTGGTTGTACAACAAATTTTTAAACCGGCCAAACTTCCGTACGATCCAACCGTGTCGTTGGATGTGTTGAACGGCAACCACACACACTATGCAATTATCGTTTCGACGGTCGAAACCAAGGATTATAAACTATAATCCTTGGGTTGTACAACTTGTTGGACGACAGATTGCATAGTGTGTGGGCCGAATAGAGAAGACATTTTCAATTACCTACATCTTGATCAAAACGGGCGACACACTATGCAAATCTGTCGTCCGAGAAGTGATACAATCCAAGTAGTTTCGACCGTCGATACGACAATTGCATAGTGTGTGGTGTGTGGTTGTCGTTCAACACATCGAACGACAAACGACATGGTTGGATCGTACGGAAGTTTGGCGGATTAAAAATTTGTTGTACAACCACGTCTGATATACGACAGATTGCATAGTGTGTGGATCTGTCTCGACTCGTGTCGACACGTTGAAAGGATTTCAAAAACACGTAATACGTTGTATAATTGGTACTTAATATTCGGTGGTTGCTGTATCATATTACTCCTATTAAAAATATTGAAAATGGACAATAATTATTCATTTTGGACTGAATTTATTCAAATATACCGTCAACAAACATGTATGTTGGATGTAAAATCGAATGACTATTTAAACAAAGATAATCGAAATCGAAATTGCACCAACTGATGTATACGAATACGAATGGAAAATTGTTCCCAGTTGCATCGACTGATTCATGTTCAGATCGTTCGTGTCTATGGGTAAAATACTAACCAATTGGTTGCAAAAATGATTTGTCCAATCTGTAGTCCAATCGCATAGTATGTGGATTGTGGGGTGTTTTAGTCGAGATGTTAAAAGTTAAAATGTATTCTTTTCCCCCTTCTTCTTTATATGGCATGAGTATCGCACTGAATCCATCAAAGGATGGTGGTCTGAAAAATTTCTGCCATTCGACATCAGATTTTTGAATTTTTTAATTATTTCTAGAGAGTTATCTAACGTAGTCTCTACTGCTGGATTTTTCTTAGACAATGCGCAATTATAAGGGTTTGTACTGTATAAATGCGCAGAGTTAAGACAATCAAACAAATTAGTTATTTGTTGCAAAAACTCTGCTGTTGCCGTTGCTGTATCGTCATCTAAATCACCAGACTGTACTGCAGTACGGATTGCTGCTGCAACACTGTTACTAAACAATAAGTGTATAAAAACTCTAAACCTCCCCTTAACCAAATTTTAATGAAGACGATGATGACGGTGAAGTTATTTTTTTAAAGTACTTAAACTACTCCTTTAAAAAAATAACTTCACCGTCATCATCGTCTTCATTAAAATTTGGTAAAGGGGAGGTTTAGAGTTTTTATACACTTATTGTCCTGTTCCCCCCTTTGTGAGTCCGAACCGTACAACATGAATTTAGACTGTTACTAAACATTTGTACAGCTTAGTTTTTGAAATGCATTTGGGTTTAGATGCGCTGGTGCTGGTGTAATTTTCAGTAATGACCCGACGCCGAGTTTACATTTTTGATCAATATATCCAATGTTTTCACTATCGATTTAAAACTAATTATCTTACTTTGAAGTACAAAATTTCCACTTAATAGGTTATTCCTTAAACTTTTAAAAAGATGTGAATGACGTGATACTTACATCATATATTATACATATATGACAAAGTATTTATTTTCATGATAGAAAAAGTATGGTTCGTTAGTATCTACTACACCTAAGCGTGTAATACGTAATACCACTACGATTATTAGTTCCTTGGTCACACACTAAAGCTTTCCTTCATTGTTCCAATTACAAATACATATTATTAAGTCTTTAAGTGACTTGAGATTGGTCGCGCTAGTAGATAAAAAATATCACAAGGGAATTTTCCAAGGTGCATATAATCCACGAGCTACAATAACAAACGCCTCTTTCGCAAGTTGACTTGTTCTACCCAATGTGCCTAAATCCTGAAATCCTTCTATTGCATCCATCGCTTTGGAATACTCCAAAAACTTTTTCATCGACATTTCATCAAAGCACAAAGTGACATAAAAAACGGTTATTCTCTCCCCTTCCCTCGGAAATGTATCACCCGGTAGATATTGTGTATTACTAATTTTTGTTTGTTCTTGAGTTTTCGGAGGAACATGCTTATCCACTTTCCGAAATAAAAAATAAAAACCAATTTTATGCTAGTATCTTCACAAGAAAAACATATTTAGGTAAATATTTGCAAGAATGAGCAGTGTTTTGTTTCCAAACATTGGAAAAATTGTTCAAAGTGACCACCTTCAGCTCAAATGCAGGAGTCTCAGTCTAATCTTCGTCTCATCGATTGCCGAACTCTCTCAAAAATACCAGATCGTTCGTATTGTGGAAGTTATTTAAGAAAAACTTGAAAAATAATAAAACTTCAACATCGTGTATCTTCGAAATGAAATGGTTTCTGGACCCATATTTATAATTTATAGGAAATTTATTTCTTAACATGACCTCAGGAATCACCCCCTTGAATATTGACATGTGTTTTTTAAACACCCCGTATACATAAACGTTCATTTGTATACGATATATAATTTGTTTCAAAATAGTTTACTACGTTTACAAAATATAAGTACCTATCAAAACATTCATGTCAAACTATAAAAAAATACCTATGTAGAAATTAGAACTGTTCAATTAATTAAATTGATTGTTTTATAGGAGAATGATTTAATTCTCTCGGAAGATCAGTTGTTTACGTATACGGAATTCCTTAAAACAATAGTGCTTTGTTTCTTTGCATGTAATGTATACCTATATAAACAAGGATAAACTGCATACTACTCCTTCAACGTTATAAAAAGAACGCATGTCGTATACAAATATTTGCAACTTTATTGTTCTAGCCAACTGTAAGAAAAACTCGGAAAAAATACAGATTTCCAGGTTAGAAATCTGTAATATTGATAGAAACAGCGCCAGATATGTCCATTTAGTGTTTGCATCCAAAAGTACTACCGTTTTGCATCAAAATAAATGTTTCCAAAGTTAACACAGGCATTGACTAACTATAAGGTATATAAACAAGGGTAATACAATCGCGGTTCCAAGATTGCGCAGTTTCTTACGAAGTAGTGGAAAGGGAGATTTCTGCCTTAATTATGCAAGGAATTAACGTACGATGAACAACTGAGTCGTGATTGCAATAAGCGTTGTTTTTTATGTATAATGACATCCTCTTAAATTAACTTTAAAGAATTTATCAATTTGCGGTGCTAACGAATTAAATAATGAAAACGTCGAATCCGTAGGGAAGAACACGCTAACAGGAAACTTTACAAACACGCACAAGACCCATCATGATGTATCGAAATTTAAACGTATAATAAAATAAAAAATAAAGTGTACTACAACAGTGAAGACAATAAATGTAGGTGTATTATTGATTTATTGTTATTGAAATGTAAACAAAAAAATAATACAAACGTTAACATAATGATATGCAGTAACATTTCTAATACATTAATAAATTCCTCTAAATGGAAATTAATGATGTACAATATTTATTTTATTGATCGAAATTTATGAAAAAATTGTTAGTTGTTTTATGTAAATATAGATTGTAGGTGCACTCTTAATTTAAAGTCACGTTTTTGGAAGTTATGGGATGAAGATGTTGCTTAGAATTTTATATTTAGGACCAGCTTTCTTGAAATGAATACCATTCCAAGAGAAGCTGGCGCCGCGCCGGTGTTTGTATAATATGTAAAAATGTAATCCAATAGCTTAAACAAGCCTTTCTTAATTAATTAAGTAATGCAAAATGTGTGCCAGTTTGTTCAAAGTATTCACTATAGTGAGGGTTGGCTTTTACTTTTTTACAAATGACGACTAGATGGCGTTATTGACGTATATCACTACATTCGTAAGATTTCGACTTTTTTAAACTTAAATTGTAACTTCCACTAAAAACCACGCAACAGGATCGAACCGCCATCCTTCACGAATACCGACCACAGATACAGTCGATTTCTTCTCGATATTTCTCGACAGGGGCGAGGAAGTTTAACATCCACTACGCACAAAACTGCCCTGAGTGTCAATACCTAAAACAAGCTGGATTGCTACAGACCCCAATGATGGAACAACGGCTCCAGAGCCTTGTCATCGGTCTTTTAGAACAACTTTTCCCCGCCTCAAAAACAGAAAAGGTGAGTGTGCATGAAAGCTTCCCAACAACAGACGTTCAGACAAGTACCAGTATCTCCGTAAACGAAGTCTTCTTTCGGTATGCTACCCCAAGAAGACTAAAGCAACGTCAACTGTATCCGTTTTTGGACCGATGTGATGAAGCATGTTGTTTTGTGACCAAACTCCCACCATGGGTCAATCAAAGAATTAAAAACCACCCACTTCATAATCTTAGTATACGACGCCTACTGGAACTTGCAGGATAAGTTACCGCCTATGCGCTTGATATAAAATCGGTTAAGTGTCAAGCAACGAAACACACAGTCGTCCAGCTTACATTTAGTCGGTAAATATACGAACAACCAACGTCATTCGGTACCAACGAGGAACGATTTCCTCAAAAATAACTTCATACCAGAAATAACAACTGTTGAAACTCAGTCAAAATAACTACTTTTCGGCTTATACCGCGTCGGTATGTTTGTTCCTTTTTCCTTGTGAGCCAAAACAACGATTTTTGGAATGATTATCTATCCTCTTAGCTTCTGATGGTGGTGAGCTGTTTGCCAGGCCTAACTGCTGAATGTGAAACCTAAAGTTCTGACGTTTCGCAAGACATTGTAGCTTGCATCTTCAGAGTGATAGGTGTTGGAAATAGTTTTAATGTTGGCTAAAAACTTTTGTTTTTGTTTATAATTTTTACTTGTCACATTGTTATAATTCAAGTTTGTTTGTTCCACTGTATTTCTTGTTAAGTGAATAAAAGAACGTGTTTGTTAATAAAACCTCAATAATAGGTATATGAAGGCTTTGGTTACATTCCGTAATTTATATGGTTCTTTTTCGCTTATTTCGCTAACCGTCTCAATCCTGATTGGTTCTACTTTCACTAGAAATCAGAGGGGGTGGTTGTTCTTGAACTTTCACTTTCTCCCAATTCTTCAGTCTATCGTCGAAGCTCACTTAGACAATAAATTAGACAAAGAAGCAGCTGGATCGTGAAAAAGAAATGTCTGGTTAAGGCCGTCGAATAACATCCTCATACCACCCTGAAGACCATTTTCTCGGGACTTTTTCGCTCAGCAACACAGCAAAAGGGTTTACAAGTAAATTCAACTGCCAAACATGTGGCAGTACCTAGAAATGTCCACGGTACGCGCGCGCTAACCATAATAAGATGGCGCCACACAAAAACGCGAATCTGAAGTTGTTCTCAGCGCCACCCAAAATGATTTTATGATATAAAGAGGCATTTTCTTATTACCACCTAAAGCTATAACTATCCACAGTTTATTATTTTGGCTCATATTGGCTCAAATTAGTATCTTGTAATTTTTCAGAATTATTAATAAAGGCATGGCATACGGTATGACACACAAATCAACTTGTTTGGTTTTGTATTGCATTTTAGATTTAGAGGGTATCATAAAAAGTATCGTAAATTCAAGAATTATTTGGTAATTTTTATATTGATACTATTCTTTGTTCGCCCAAAAATAAAAGGTAGAGAATCTTTATTCTTAAACACAATCGTTTAATACAAAAGGTACAAAATTATATCATTTTCATTTTTACGAATTTGTGTCACTACAACAAAAAAACAAAAAAACCAATGGTCACTAAATTCCTTTTCCAAGTTTTCCAAAATCAACGCAAACCACTAAAAAGTCGCTAATATTAGAAACCTATACTCCCCTTTTGTAATTTAACATTTTACAAATTGGCATAAAAATTACAATCACTTAAACTACCACAGTTTACAGAAAATGGAATAATTATTTTTTTTAAACATAATTATCTTAAACACTAATCAGGGACATAAAATAAAATGCTAACGAGTATGTTCAACCAAAGACTTAAAACTAAAATACAAAAAAGATACAATTTTTTTTAATCTAACAATCTTTTAGGCATCTTAACAACTCGCCCCCTACTAGTGATTCTAGTCTCCTGACTGATATCTTTACATTTACTTTCAACAAAGAAAGGATCTAGAGTATCAATGTGAATAGTATCGGGACTCAATACGTCGTTACTTTTTATTTCTAACTGATATAGTCTTTGAACAGGACGAATAAGTTCCTCTTTTGCGGTTTTTACCATAGCTATTCTCTTATGCCCGTCTTTACCCGAAAAAAATTCGACTACCAGCCCTAAAGGCCAATTAATCCTCTTTGAATTATCAAAAGCCATAATGTAAGGGTTGTATCACTTATTTTGATAAATAAAGGCACAATACATCTATCTTTAGAAATAAACGAATTAAAGGGCTGAAACGATTTTGGAGAATTTTACTTTTTTATAAATATCTAGTAAGCCATGCATTTTCTTAAATCAACAAAAGCGTATCTGGATTAGTCTTCCAAAGAAGCAAATCTTTCCCCATTTAAGTAAATGTGTAACTCTTATGGTTTCCGAGATCCCCATACAAATAATGAAAAAAAAACTCACCCGTATAATAGTTTTGTTTTGATTCTAAGTATATCACTTTCATCTTTGAAAAACTGAAAACCTTTCACCACTGTTGACTCTTCAAAATTGTTGCCAAAGGACTCAGCCTGTACAAGGTGAAACAATACATTCTGCGCCCTCTCCATCTCGTCAAAACTCAGAAATTTTCCTACAGTAAAAATATGTTTTCTACAGTTATTGTAAAATCTAAACATCCAAGTAATGGTCCTAAGTATTTTTGAAAACTTAGTTAATTTTCCGAAGTAAACTCCTGTAGTATCACTCTGAACAACAACTCTAGTGACCGATTTTCTACAGTCAGAAAGAAACAAGTCCTCATCTACCTCATCTTCTCCTTTCGGCCAAAACTGGGGAGGCTAGGCTAACCATGGGGACTCTTTCCACCATTCTGATTTTAATATAGAATTGGGATCATAGCCTCTCGAAGGCAGATCTGCTATGTTCAGATGGCCCGGCACATGTGGCCAGTTTATGACTTGGGTCAACGAAAGGATTTCCTTACATCCCCTTTCCAACAAATTCCCTTGTTATTTAATTGTTCTATAACAGTATTAGAACTCAATCTCGGTAACTGTTTACAAATTGTATCTTCAGCAAGAACGTCCATCACTAAATTATAATTTTCTCTACAACCCTCAATAAAAACTGCTAATATATTGTAATGTTTCTCCTTGACCGTTCCCCCAAACACGCACTGCTCCACAAGCTCCTCTTCTCTTGGGATGTAAATTTAATTTTTCAACAATATTTCTCTTTATATACGATTTTTGTGAAGCAAAGTCTATTAAAATACGTGCTGCAACATAATGTTGTGCATCAATATAACATTTAACTTTAACAAGAAGGGTCCAAGGCGGTTGAAACATTGGTAGTTGACACCTTCTCAGGAGTGCCCCCTTTCTCCTGATTCTCCCTCTTAATTGGTACATGACTAACATTAGATGGTAACAGTTTACAAAGTATAGGATAATGCCTACGAGAACATAAAATACAGTTAACAAAAGCTCTACAATTTCTCATACTGTGGGTGGTCTCTAAACATACGAAACAAGCATTCATCCAAAAACCTAATTATTCCTTGGGATTTTCAGAAAAACATGGTAGATTTATTTTTGGGAACCGTGTTGCTGTCTTCATATTATGCACATATATAACAGTACTTGCCTTACTTCTCGATGTCCCATTGTCATCCAGCTCATTAGACTCTTTTCTCAAAGTCTCAAAATATCTTGGTACTTATAGAACTGTGTGTGATACTTGTCTCTTTGATTAACCTCCTCTTCAATATCTTGCACGTTATCTTTCTTCACCAACCAGTCAAACATTTCTTCGTCTAATTTTCTTAACTCATTAATTTTCTCCTACAAAACTTTGAATAAAGCAACTGTGTCAACTTCAGATACTTTTTCTTGAACGGATTTAATAAACTTCTCCGCTGTTTTGGTGAAAGTCGTTCTTATTGCCGCTCGTTTGGTTCTCGTCTTTTTAATTTGCTCCATATTCTCAAATAACTCCTCAAAAAAGTGTAATCAATAACTCTCAAATAATGTAGGCACTGTCAATAGGTTTCTGTCAATAGACAAAATGAGAAAAATACTAAAGATATAAAAGAAGTGGAAGACAGCTTTATAAATGCGTAATCGTGGATTAAAAATTAGTTACTTTTGTCACATTATCAAATACAGTGCCAGTTAATAAATTATCAAATATCTTTCTACTCCAAAAAGCATTTTTAATGCGTATACACAAAACATTATATCATCATCATTAACACGAAGAATTTAAATGTTGACTGATTGCCAAGCTTAATGATTTGTGAGGTAATGATTAATGACTTTACACAACACACTCTCTTAGCACTTTCCTATTGAATTTAACTGCATTAAATTAACGCTTGTCAAACAAAAATTAGTATCCTTGACAGTATTTGAAGATCTTGTTACTATAAAATTGATTGAATTATCCACACAGATTTCTTAACAATCGGGATCCAATATTCTGAATTATGTCAGTGTTTGAGCTTACATCATTTATGTAATTGCGAAAGAGCAATATCTGGGAGAGACGATCGAAGTAAAATTAAAAACCCTCTTTAATATGTTGGAAAATGAAAGAAGAAGCAATTTATGAAGAAATTATTAATGTAATCCAGAGTTTATCGACCGTTAGCTGTTATGAAGTTATGAATCTCTTTTGTAAACATTTTAATCTAGAATAAATAAATGTCAAGTTGGCTTCAACATTGATTTATTTACAAAGAAATTTAATATTCCCTTAAAGATAATCTAAACAGTAGTAATTAATATCCGTGAAACAGTGTATTAAGTAGTAGACAATTGGAAATAACATTTAATTAGTTATAAGTCCCTTCCTCGAGCGTAGAGGAGCATTTTGATGCTTGGCGTTTCTCAAAACATAAAAGTACAGCCATAACTAACAAAGAATGACAGAATGTAATAAATTTGAAATTCAAACTTGCGCCCCTTCACTCTTTAAACATCCTACATCCTGCAATAATTTTAATTTATCCTAGTTGACTTAACACGTATAACCGAAGTGTTAAACTTACCCTATATATCTTTTAATTCCATGGCGGCTTCCCTTGCCGTGATAAAACACAGAACTGCACTTGAAAATTTAATCAACCAGTTCTGCAATGATTTAAAAGCGTTTTAAGTAGCCTAAACGCTTTTAAAAGAAATATTTTCAGTCAAGTGTTAAGGGTGGAAACATTTCGGAACATGTGGTTTAAAACGTCACTCACGTTCCCAAAATGACATTTTTAAACCTACCTCCGCAACCGGTAAAAAAAAATTAAGTACCTATGTTTGTATATTTAAAACCAAAGAAAGATTCTTTCAAAATCGCGCCTGTTTTTAAAAATCATTTAACGCCCAATTTTCAACACATCGCATTATTAAAACATTTTAACGCGAGGTGATCTAGTTGAAGATCTCTAATTGTCGTTCTTTATATTTGGTTTAATTAGACATGAAGTGGTTTTATCAGCACGTTGTTTTTAAAAGAAAAATTTATTTCTTCATTAAGTTTCGAAAATAGTTTTGTTCAAGTTTTAATTTATTGAGATGTTTGGTTAAGATTATGTAGACGTTTTTAAGAGAGTTTTATTATGCTTTTCTTCGGTGCTGATGCATTTAATCCTATTAAATCTTTGAAAGTATCGTCTGGTTTTGTGTAGTTGTAACTATAAAAAATAAAATCGTTACTTGCATATGTTACATATTCGTTACGTAACTCAATTTACGTTCAATTAATTCAGAGATAATCAGAGAGCAATTAGTCTCCCACGATTAAGTGTAAGTAGAAAACCTCATATTCTATTTAAATATTCTTTGTCGCATTGTTCGATAGAATTTAAAATTGTGAGGTACCATAAATTAAAAATAAAATAGAAAGCGAAAATACATAATAATATATATTCACACTTTTTATATTTTATATTTTTTTTTATTCAAATAAAAAGGAATTAAATTTCACGTACATTAACAAATAATAATCAAACACGTTTCCTGGAAACACTGTCACACAAAAAATAAAATAGAATACCTTGTCAAGGTTGTAAGAGTCCATGCAGTCAAACCTTACAACCTTTTACACCCGGCAGGTTGGATGCTGCATGGGACAGGAATCAACTTGCCGGAATGGAAAAAATTTGAAATTCTTTCTTCCTTCCACACCCAACTTCATAAAATGATTCGTTTGACAATATGATAAGGTCCAACGCGAACTTTGTCCAGTTTGTGTCGATCCAAAGCATTTCCATTTTCAATATATACCAAATCGCCTAAAGTATATTATTTTCTGGTTTTATCTATACGATTTTTGTTAATTTGGACACTTTATAGAGTTTTGGTAAGCCAATTTTCGATTTTCTTCAAAAAATGATTGTCCTGCTTCCTGAAGTGGTGACATAGTAGACTTCCTTCTTAGTAGTAAGTGAGATGGGGCAAAATGGGTAGAACTATGAATCGTATCATTGTATTCATTTACACACTCTTGTGCCAAAGTTGACCAGAGTTTATTTCCACCACTGTTAATCTTACAGCGAAGGCTATTTACTAGGGTTTGATTCAATCTCTCGTTCAAACCATTTCACTCCGAATGATCAACACTTGTAAAAACCATTTGTATATCACTTTGTGCTAAATAGTTCCTAAAAACGGTTGAATTTATTATTTATCCCAGGATATGGGTCGGCTAGTAGTATGGAGATATAATTTTTTTGCAATTGGATTTATTAGGTTTATAAAATCTTGAGCGTTTTGACCTTTGCTTGTGAAAATCCATGCATACCTTGTGAAATGGTCTACAAGAATATACATGTATCATTTGACCGATCTGTAACCAGGAAAACCTCCTACAGTATCGAGTGACATAATTTGAAAAGACTCCCTGGTAGCGGTAGGACCCAATTGCGAGAGTAACATATGGATCAACAGCGACATCCCCAGTTCTCAATATGCATTGTTTATAGAAATCTGGCACAGATTTGTCCCAGGTTTTAAAGTAATAATGTGGTTTGATTAATGCAAACATTTGTGCCGGACCAATGTGAGCTACCTCACTGAATTTTTTTCCTAAAGATGGCGAGACAAAAATCCTCGATTACCTTTTACTTTCTTATGTAGAATTCCTTGTTTTGTTTTGGTGTTCTTGGCTGATTTTAATTCCGTGAGGTAGATTCACAACTTTAATGACGTCTTCATTTTCAATGTACTCAAGGACAGGATTTCTTGATAGAAGATCAGCAAGCATATTTTCTTTCCCTTTTTTACAAATAATATTAAAATTATATCGAGATAAATAGAAGTAAATATTAAACAACTCTACCTCCCCTTAATAATTAATTTATTCTTAGCGAATTTTTGATTGTGAAGATTGTGATTATTGGAGAAAATCACATTTATTGCGACATGTTTCGGGTTTTCAAAACTAAACCCATTCTCAAGCACATGAATTACATATTAAAAGTACAAAAAATCAGAGAAAAAGAATCGTGCAGTGGTTAATGTATAAAATTACAAAAAATTTTAAATCGCCAAGTTACATAGCTTATAAGGGCCCTAAAGAGGAACCCCAAGATGGCCTGAAGGGCTAATGAAAGATGATGAAGATGGATAAAATTATGGGAAACTACGAGATGAAACCAAGTGCAAACATGATATGTCTCGATAAATGGAAGATTAAATTTCCAAGTATTTCATCAGTTCGGGCTTTTGTCTTCAAATTTTCTAATAGCTTGTGATCACTGCAGTGCACACCGTAAACTGACGTCCAATTAGGTAAAATTGCCAAAACTTACTGGCCTCTTTAATGGTCTTATATTCTAAACGAATAATGTCCAAGTGACTTTCCCTATTTGACAGTTTTCGAGAAAAATAGGCCACTAGGATGTAATATACCATCTTCCTGAGGTTGTTTGAGACTTGCACCAATACCTTTATAACTAACATCAGTTTCTATGTAAACAAATTTCTATTAAAGCACGCAAATGACGCCATTTGAGTGCCTTAATAGGATCTATTAAATGACACGAATTGTAAAAATATTTTAAAATAATAAATCGCAATACCCTCATGAGTAATGATAAAAATAAATAATACACTTTCATAAAATGATTCGTTCCAGGGGTGCCGGATCAAAATTTGTTATGGGGGGCCCTTAGATTTTTTTAACTGGCGTGGCTAAAAATTTTAACATCCAATGCGTCACGGAGTCCTAGGGACTTTAAAAGAAAAATGGTGTGTATCTTAACCCTCATGTGCACAGTAGAATTTTATACCGATTGTGCACAGTTAAGGTACCCGGGTACCTACATAAGTTTTAGATGGGAATAACAATATTTCTTCAACTGTTTTGCAAAATTGTGGTTACAGGTGCATGCAGCATATATATTTACTATATCTTACATTATAAAATATGTTTCTAAATCAATAATTACCCATTAAGCTCATATAATTACCGATTGTCCGCGCAAAATGCTTAGAATGCGGCTAATAGTACTCAATTTTCCAAGTTATTTTAATTGTTTCTTTCTAAGTTCTAAATAAATATGTCCAATAATTAGTTTTGTATACGTTTATGTAAGTGTCTATCTATTAATGACATCTGTCATCAAATTTTAGGGTAATGAGTTTTGGTCAAAGTGAAATATGTGTGTGATGCGCAAACTTTGTATGTAATTACCGGACAAATATATACCTACTGGTAAAGGACTGCATGGTACAGAGAAAGATCAAAGGCGGCGAGTTGTAAGGGACTTATGCCACAGGTCAAAGGATCAGGACGAACGGTCACTATGGACAATTTTTCCACGGCATTACTCTTGGCGTCTCTATCGCTCAGGCGGAGACTTTCAATGGTTGGAACACTAAAGCAAAACAAGCCCTACATCCCAAAGGAGATGAAGAAGAGTAATGATAAAGAGGAGCAGTGCTCCATATTTGGATTCAGTGAAGATGGCAAAGTTACCATTTGGCATTAGCTCCTATGTCACAAAGAGGGAACGCATAGTCATTGTACTGTGAACAATGTATATGGACTTCTCCGGAACTAAACAAAACCGGAAGTTATCATACACTACAATGCAACTAAAGGAGGAATAGACAATATGGACCAATTGGTCACTCATTATTCAACAAAAAGAAAGACACTTCGTTGGACATAAGTAAATGTTTTTCAATATGTTAGATAGAGCTACCCTAGCAGCCTATATAATTTACTCAGAAAACAACCCGTCCGACGCATTTTCCTTGGGGATCTAGGAAAACAATTATCAATCTCTGAAATTGAAATGCGCTCAAACACGAATAAGTTATTGAAAAATTTTGCAAGAAAATGGAATAGAGGCTATACTAGGGTATGCGGTTCTCCACAGTCCTCCACACAGCCATCGCCAAAGGACGCTTCTAGACGCTCGAAACACGTCGGTAGCTTTTTTGTTTGTAGAACAACATCCTCATTTCAAAGGAAGGCTCGAAAATGTAAACGACCGATCTATAACGAGTATCCCGTAAAACAAATTGTTGTCATTGCAATTGCACTTTGTAAGTCACCCTGTATGTAAAAAAAACTACTCTTTTCTAAAGCAATACTTGTTTTATATTACTCTTTTTCTTGTTTTACTTCTTGTTATCTTATTTATAACTATCCATGCATACCACTATGGAAAATATAATATGTATAGGTACCGCGGTACCTTGACTATGCGCTTAAGGTATAAACTCCCGCTTTAGGCCAAAACTCATTTTTTAATTGACTTGTTGGATTGTAACATTATGTAATCAACTTAAGATGAATCTATTTAGGCTAAATAGAAGTTTCGACAATGTAACTCAAAGTAAAGTAATAAAAAAACGAGCATAAAGATGCAAAAGGTACCCGGGTACCTTACTGTGCACATAAGGGTTAATGTTAAAATGCAAAACTGAATTTTTTTGGTCCTATAAATTATTATCAAAGTATATAAAAAAACAAACTTTTATTGTTATAAATAACTTACGAACAAATTAAACAAAACAAAAAATCAAAAACCAAAATAATAAATTCTGTATAGACGTTTTACATTAGGCAATTTCTTGAACAAGAAATTGAACAATTTTTTGAACAATCTAAATTGTGAAGAATATAGAATTGCTCGAAATATTTGTGTTTTATACTCGCACTAATTTTGGGACAATAATTGGTGTGGGATTCTGCGCATTTATGTGTTTATAAGTAATCTGACAGATGGTGTGGTATTTAATATTTATTATTCGTCTTCGAGGTTAGTTTTGCCGTGGTTAATCTTCTCAATTTTTCTACTAAAACTAGAATGGATTTAAATTTAGCCAAATAGTTAATTCAGCAAACATTGTTGTATCAAGTATTTTAGTTAAAAAATTGTTGAAACGGCGAGTACAAAATTAAAAAAAAAGAAAGATACTAAATAAGTCGTAAGTGGCAGGCAAAGTGGCTGCAAAGAAGACAGGAGGAATGTGGAGTATCAAATATGTTACACACATACTCATAGGCAAATTGTGTTAAAAATTGTCTCAAAAATAGAGCAGGTTTTAATTTTTACGACACAATCTAAAAGCAAGAGAATATTATTACACTCAATTTCCTGTTTGAAATTACACAATTTAGATTGTTCCAAAAATTGTTCAATTTCTTGTTCAAGAAATTGTCTAATGTAAAACGTCTATTTACCTAACACTAATAATATTGTGTTCATTTGATTCTTATTTAAAATAAACAAAAACTAAAATATACTAAGCTTCCGTACTAAAAACATGTTGAGTAATGTCTAAGAAACATAAAAAAATATATACTAGTTTATAAATTGAAACTCCAAAAAATTACACATTAACAGCGTTACGGGGTCCCTCGGACTCTAAATCGTACTTGCGTTGGTGGTAGACGGAAGTTGTTTGACTACAAGCTACATCCCCCCACCACAGGAAGGTACCATATCACACACGCTTCCAGGTATACAAACATGAAAGTTAGTAAACATTCCGTACTTGCAAGAGTCCCAGGGACTCCGCAACGTCGGCGTCGGTTAAAGGTTAAGTAGAAATTAAAATACTCGAAAATGTTTACCTATTTTTAAATAGTAAATCAATAGGCTATGCAGAGTCACCGATGGAATAGAACATTATATTCAAAAAGTGACTGTGAACTAGTTTTATTGTGAGCTTTTAACATTTTTTAAAATGGATTTACGCGAAAGATGAATTCCCAAGGGGGAGGGGCTTCCCCTTTAGTAGAGGCGCCTCTGTTCTTTCCTCAATTATATAACATAGTTCCCTCTTGCGTGTTTGGCAGAAGGGGCGATATTCCTGCTAAGGGGCTGCAACTCGAACGTCAATTTATACATATTTCGAAAGCTCCTAAATCGAAAGATCCCGTCATAAAATGATTCGTTTTTCGATTATTTAACATTGTTACTTCGTGCGAGTGTGGTACAAGGGTTGGTTTTCCTGCTAAGGGGTTACAACTCGAAAGTCACTTTATACATATTTAGTAAGCTCCTAAATCGGAAGATGATTCACCGTCATAAAATGATCCGTTTCTCGATTCTTTAACATAGTTCCCTCTTGTGTGTTTGGCACAAGGGGTGGTTTCCTGCTAGGCGGCTGTACCTCGACAGATAGTTTACACGTATTTCGAAAGCCCCTAAATCGGAGGATAAGATACCGTCACAAAATGATTCGTTTCTCGATTCTTTAACACAGTCCCCTCTTGTGTGTTTGGCACAAGGGGTGGATTTCCTGCTAAGTGGTTGCAACTTGGAAATGAATTGTTACATATTTTTTTATCCTATTAATGCTGGAACTACATGCATTAAAGATATAGATTGAATGGTATTTTCTATGAGTTACTTCTTCGTCGAAACTAGTTTTGGGGTTGTTTTTAGGTTAGGGGTAGAGCTCGAAAATCGAAACTACACTAGTTTAAGAGCTCCTAAAGAGCTCCTAATTATGCGCCTATGCGCGATCCTCCATTGCTGTTTTTAAGAGGTGGGGGGGGGGGCTGAATGAACGTTCACTCAGCCCCCCTCCACTTTCAAATTAAAATTCCTGCTAAGGGGATCGAGCTCAAAATTTTATTCTTGCGGATTTTGAAAGCTCATAAATAGCTTCTAATTCAAAGTTATCATTTTTTATTAGTCGCGTGGTAGGGGGGGCAGCTGGACGAGAGTCTTAACGAGGTGACGAACAGTAACAAAAATGCACACATTTGTTATGTACACTTCCTGGATCGTCATACAAGTTCATGAGTATGTACTGATGGAGGGACAAAGTACTAAACCCTTACAATACAGGGTTGGGATAAAGTATGGAACCAAGTAAATATCTTTAAAACGATAGGGACGATATTTATGAAATTTTGCAGGAAGGTTCAATGACGCATAACGCATCTGATGCCATATTTTTTGTTACTACTGTACTTCCGGTTTCACCGGAAATACCCTCAACTTTTTTAATTTAAATGGGATGCCCTGTATATTTTTGCACATTTTAATAGATCTTGTTTTTCTGAATCCGTACATACTAAGTTTAGTGGAAATAATTTGTAAGAATCAGAAATAAATCACTTTACAGTTAAAGAATAGGTGAATTTATTATTTACAATCTAGTAGGTAACTTTTGCCAAACTAATTGATAGAAATAAATTGTACAAATTAAGAATGGTTCATTTAAGTGAAAAAGATCACCATAACCGATCATCAGTAATATTTTAATACGATCTTTTTCACTTAAACGAACTATTCTTAATCGTACAATTTATTTCTATCAATTTGTTTGGCAATAGTTTTTCCGGAAAATCTCAGTAACTATTCAGAATTGACCATACAAATTGTATATCAGTGGAAAGCTTATAAAAAACTTAATCGAATCGTGAACAGAAATACAGGGTGTTCCATTTATAAAAAAAGAGTTATTCGACTTTTTGCGTTTCAGTACACCCTGTATAGTGTGTGCATGCATGGACCAAAAGTCAACTATTTATTAAAATTCCAAGTTTTCTAAAATTTTCTGTGGCAAGTTTTTCGAAAAATATCTATGGCCTACTGGGCAGTGACCCATCAAATATGATTCTTTTTTCGAACAAAACGTTGAATAACGCCGAAACGGAGAGAGCTAGACCCATAGTGACCTATACAAAGTGCCATTATTTTTTCATGTAAAAACTAATAATGTAGAAATATACAGGGTGTCCCATTTAAAAAAAACATAACTTTGGTTTACCACTCTGTATAGGAACATCCTTTATATAATCAAAATATTTTTATAATGTGCAGTATAAGTGTGTTGACTTGCCAGTGAAAACCGCATGTCGATATCTTGAATAGCAAGAAAGTTATGACCCAATCACACAGCCCTGGGTCACCCTGTATATGGAACAATACATCGATAGCAGTTTCCGTTGGAGTCGTATTTTCAACGATATGAAGGAATTTTGGTCTACAGCGCTCTTAAAGTGACAACTGTTCTGTCTAATACAACTTTCAGTTGAATGAAATACACTCGCGAACATGGTACCGAGGCTTGAATAGGCATCACCAGGTTGCCGGGTTGTTTACTTTAACGCGTTTAAAGCCCTTGTAATAACGGGTGGTATTCTTTCAAAATTATCTCACCCCCTTTTTATGAAGGAGAATGAAGTATTGTGGGAACGGATGGGAATAACCAGAATTGGGATTTGGCGGAACGAAGGGGAGTTGCTGGAGAACGTGGAATCGAAATCGGTGTAAATTTACAATAGAGGATAAGATCACGTTACAAAATCAGTTCGATATGTCGATATCTAATAAACATTTAGCTGTCGTTCTAAATCGCTATAATTTCTGTTTTAAAAATCATCCATATAAAATTGAAGTTTTATCTTTCATCCTGTAGTTTAGGGTAAGTAGGTTAAAGGTTTTCGCAAAGTTATAAAATTTAACAAACAGATTTTACAAAACTCTACGGGAAATTGCAACAAACACGTTAATATAATGAGCAAAAACGATTGTTACCTTGTATTTATGTTCATGCTTTCCGGCGCCGACGACGCTATGTACATTTATGTACCTTTCAGTTTGTTACAGATAAATAACAAAGCATGAAACCGCAACTAGAACGAAGTTTGCAAATTGTCGTCTTCTATACAATCACGTATAATCCTGAATTGCGATTTATCTTTTCAAGAACATTCATCAATGGCAATTGTCTGATTTACGTTCTTTACATTGAAAATTGTAATTATGTACGTCCTGTTTTTTTTTATAAATTCTACTGAAATTAGTTTTTGTATCTTTGTAGCTTTTCGTGACAATTTGAAAGTGGCAAATTATACAATTTAGCTTAACAAATTAGGACTGTAACTACTAACGGCTTTGCAAGTATTGACAACTCGCGCTCTGGTCAGTACTTGCATGGGTGACCCCTTCATTCTGTTGCTCGGTGTGTCCAACAGGGGGTAGTACAAAGGGCCCGAATGAGGCCCACGTACACGTGCACTTAGGTCCCACTCCCCATCGTAATTTACATTACATTTTTACTAACGGCTTTAGAAGAATAAGAAAATTAATTTAAGCTTGTGAAGAAAGAAATAATCATTATTGACCAAAAGTACCATAATATCCAATTCAAATGTTGCTTTTTCAGTATTTCCCAAACATTTATTAATGTCTCGCCGAGGAATAAAATGCTTCGAATTTGCCGCACGTAAGTGTTCAAAGTACTTTCTTAAAAAACGTTTCTACTGGTGACAAGTACATAAGTCATACTTTTTGGATATCTACTGTCATTTATCGACCCCTTTCTGTGCTACGCTCTGCTTAGTAAGGTCGCTCAGCTTCGCATACCACGTTTTATCTACTTCTACGATTATGGCATCTATCTCCTTGTTCTGTTCTGCCCTCCGACTTTTCGCTCTGGCTCTATTTTTCTTACCTGCATATCCACTTCAATCTTCGCATCTACGAACAGGTACTCGATGGTTTTTTTGATCGTGTTTCGCTACGTTCCGTTCAACACTGCTTTTTCCGCGCTGTATCTTGTTTCGTAGGTCCTCCAAGACGAGCTACACTTGTTCCTCCTCGCTTTGCTCGCAGCCGCTATGTTGTATAAACTTTGTAGATGTATCTCTCTCTACTCTGTTTTTAGGACAGTTGTAGGTACGCTACACAAGTTTATCAATTGGCTCTTCTTTAAAGAAGAAGTATTCTCCCTCCTCAGGTCTCCATATGTAGCGACGTAGAAGGCTAGATCCCACTCTTTAGCATTTAAGCTCTGTTCAACACATGTTTGCGTGCTTCTTTCTTTGTAATTAGGCTTGTCTGGGTATCGACCTTAAATTGCAGGATCTGATCTTCTTCCCATTGTTTTCCTAAAGGCTACTGCTTAGTGCGTTGGCTTTTAAGTATCTCTATGTTCTTTAGTAGTTTCTTTGGAAATTTGGTTAATCTCAGACTTTGTGGTATTAATTATCTCCGCTCTTCACGTTTCGTACTGGACTTCCTCCCTAGCCATTTTCTGCTCGTTGACATGCTTTTCTGTCAGTGTCTCGGGCCGACACGCACCTCGCGAGTTGGCTGTATAGATTTTTTTTTACGCAGGGGTTTAGAGAATCTTCTGAAGACACTTCTAGATTGTTTATTCTGATTTGTCTACCAACTAAAATCCTTTCCCCCTCCCCTCTACCGTTAATGATTTGGCATTACCTGCTATAGTTTACATGAAATCATTGGAGGGGGGGGGGTCTAATTAGTATTTCTCATGGTTTTCCAGTATCGCTGTTTTGGAGTTTTCTTCCTATTTGCTCCTCTCTTTCCCTTGTCTTGCTTTCTTTTTTCTTTTTGACCATTATGTCTCTAATGAATTTCTCTATATCTGCACAGTGTTTGTCCTTCTCTATCATATAGGTTTCCATATTTCCCGGTCTTGGTTGCCTTTCCAGCGTTGTTTCTACCATTTCCCTTTTGTGGCCCACTCCCTGGACTTAAATATTGTGTGCCTGGCGACGTGCTCGGCCTCTCCACAGTACCAGCACTTAGGGATTTCTTCTTTTTTGAATCGATCGAGGTATTTGCCAAGACATCCATGCACTGACAGGGATTGCACTAGGTAGTAGTTAAGTTGACCATTCTGCATGTTGTACCATGGTCTCATGTTTTGGATGAGCGTATGTGTCCATATCCCTTTAGTTGTGTTGCCCCACCTTTCCTGCCATTTGTTTATAGTCTTCTCACGTTCCCTCTTTTTCAGTTCTTTGATGTCTGTGTCTTTTGCTTTTTTCCCTGTGTATTGCGGTTTTTTCTTGTATTATTAGGTCCAGCGGTATGGTTTTCGTGATTACCCATAGTGCCTCGTTCGACATTTTCATCGGAACGCCTTGGTGTTGGTTTATTTGGACGCCTGGCATTACTAAGACTACCACTCGATATAAATTTTCCATACAAGCGCTTTATGGTATTTTTTGCGAGAGCACTTTTGATTTCATTTTTTAATCGAAACGCACGTTGAGTAGCCACGGTTGAGAAACTGTTTTAGATGTATAGCTCAACAATTTCAGCGCGTTCAGGAGGAGTGTGTAGTTATAGTTATCCATGGTAAATAACTTTGCAGTATCTGATCTTCTTCCCATTGTTTTCCTAAAGGCTACTGCTTCGTACTTTGTCTTTTAAGTCTATGTTCTTTAGTAGTTTCTTTGGAAATTTGCTTAATCTCAGACTTTGTGGTATTACTTATGTCCGCTTCGAGCACTCTTCACGTTTCGTACTAGGCTTTCTCACTAGTCTTTATCTGCTCGTTGAAATGCTTTTCTGTCAGTGTCTCGGGCCGACACGTACTTCTCGAGCCGGCTGGGTAGATTGAGTCTACATCGGGGTAGGAAGTTTGCTGCTTTAGATAATTCTTCCTTATTACTTTTGCCCCATTTCCACTCTCACCTCTTTTAGTAGCTGTTACATGCACCGCAGTTTGATTGCCTACTGCCGGTGTCAAGCAGTCGCTTGCTGACGGACGGATCCCGATACTCTCTGCACCGTTACCCTATTATACCTCTTCTAACCTTAGGGGAAGTTGATGTATTTACTCGGGAATGGTGTTGCTAATTATACTAATATAAATATAACTAATATCAACAGCGCGCTTAGTAGCAGTGAGTCACTCCCAAAATAATTTCTTTCACGTATAATAACGAAAAAAGTATCTTTTGAAAGTTATAAATTTTAATAGAGAATCATCAACGTTTGTACATTTAATTGCTATTTTTTTAGATTTTAGAATCATTAATATTATGACACGAGTTGTTTAACAATATGAAAGTCAAGCTACCTTTCGAAGATGCCAATTAAAGTAAAACTGCACTGTATATTTGACATCCTTACTCGAATGTAAGTCCCAAGGCACATTAGTTATAATAAACAGGTGCAGATGTTGTCCCTTTTTGGTATATTTTTGTAACCTTGTGGTTACCATTATCTTTGACCAACGATTTTCACATGTCCAGATTTGGGTATCCTTTAAATAGTAAGCCCTAAAGCGTACGTCCGTCCCATACCACAAACGCAAAAAGTTATTACCACAAATTAAAAAGTAAATCCCAAGAACCGGAAGGCATTCTACTACCAAATGTTAATTAAAACCATTCCTCAGCAATATATTTTAATAGGTGTATATTTTCAAACGTAATTAATCGAGATACATATTTTAAAATTAAAAGTAAAAATTTGATTGATGCATAGGATACCTTATTAAAAAAGAAAATTTTTAATGACCTTTAATTATTGAAATGGTGCTAATAGAGTTTCATGTTACAAAACGTCTAGATCCCGCATTCTTTTGTCGGTATTCGTTAATTTTTTATTAGGTAACTTCAACTGGTGCTATATAATTAAGAAACTAAATATAGATTACCATCAGTGATGGGATGGATCGTATAATATAATATCTACGCAAATATACCAATTGGCTTAACAAACCGATTCGTGGCACTTTTTCAAATACTATGGACAACGCGTGAGCGGTTTCTTCCTATTTTGAATTATTAATGCAGGAATTCACAGATGGTCAATTCAGTAATACCCGAAACCTGTACTTTACATTAAAGTTGTATAGGTACGTTCTTGTCGACTGCTACTGTATACGATGTTATAATAAAGGTACATATCTGTATTTTAAAAATGCACGTCATTATACTGTCACTTGTAATTTGATATTTTTCAAATTTAGAATTTCTAAAACACAGTTGATAGTATAATAACATCGCACACGAAATTACACATCATACAATTTTGTCTGGGAATTTTTTCAGAAATAAACCCGATTTGTATGCAGATATCGGGAGGCTGACTGCATAATGGAAGCGTCTCAACTTAAATAATTTATAATGTTTGATTATACACCTACAATCGATTGAAGCTGTATAAATTATTTACAATTCCAACCCCTTAATAATGATCGAGCACGCATCGACAGATCTACTCAGCCTTATAGGTAGATTATGTATACATGAAAATTACGATATATACATAAATTTATGATCAATTAGTCAATATCACAGAACTCACCTTGCGTGTGCTTCATTTGGTTAAAGTTAAAAAAAAAAATATATGTAACCGACGCCGATTTCCTAATCTGCATTATTTATTTCCTATGAAATGGAAGAGGTCGCCTTTTTTCTCTGTCTGTTGAATAAATTACACTAAATTCAGTCTCAAATTATATAGGTCTTGTTGCACGAGTTAAGCTTAAATTTATTATAATTTATTTATAAATTAATTACTTTCCTTATCATCCAATTTCAAAAAGGTTAACTTTTATTAATATCTACAAGTAGTATTAGATCCGTTTACTTTAAGCATGACATGAAGCATGAGATCCTATAAATATTTAATATTCATAAATTAAGTAGATTAATGGCTTTATCTCAAATGGCTAGAAGAGAATTTATTTATGCACTTTGTCAGAAGGGGAAAGTGTGCACCGTTTCGGGAGAGTCGCTTGTTCATTGAGGATGGTGCCATTTCGTGGTCTTTGTATTTGTAAGGAAGTGGCTCATATTTACTATGTGTTCAAACTGAACTTAAATGTAAACAGAAGATTTAATCTCGTCGGGTAATTGTTTAAGCACTTGTGTACACTAAAGTTATGAAGAGGTCAATGATAAAGGAATCGTTAATTTACTCAATAAGTAACAACTGTTTAAATATAAGACTTGCTTCAGTTGCTCATGGTTTTGGTGGTACGTAAACATATTTGTTGTGAAAGTTCAAACTTACACAAAGTTAGGGTGTTCGGAAGTTAATCAACTCAAAATTATTAGCACGTGGAAGATCGTAAAAAGAAATTTCCTCTGTCTAGACGTTAATGTAGCCAAAAATTCGCCGCATTACAGCGCTCCAATTAGGAATGAAAGTATACAATCCCACGTGTTAACTTAAATACCACACAAAAAAGGCTGAACATATACGACAGACAACCTGCAAAAATAACTTTAAAAAGCGAATAAAACATTATATTATAATGTAGACAAATATTTAAACAAACATACAAACTGGGCCAGTACATAAAATATCCCTATTACATTTCTTGGGTTCTTGTCTACAAATTTAAGATTCGTTGATTTTGTTTTTTGATTTTTTTGTAGGTAATTCATATAATGACTAATTTGTTATAGATATTGTGAAAATAAAATAAAACTTACGCGCGATTTTAAAAGGTCTGTCAAGGAATGAATAAGATTTATAATTATTTAGTATTTATGAACGAATTTTGTAATATAATATTATATTCGTATCCTCTCCTGGGTTGTCATATTTTTGAGTTTTTGATTACCCATCTTTTTGTCATTGGATTGTACTTTCGCCTGGTTCCATAATATGTAACCTTTTCTTTATATGATTTCGTCTATGTTTTGTACTATTCTTTTCCTTTCTTAGTCTGCCTTTATCTCTTTTCTCAGTTTGTTCCATTGTCTATACCTTTTTTGTTTGTCGTGCGTCTTGTAATCTCGTCCCCATGATCTACTTTGGTCGATTTTTCTCAGTAACGGTTCCACTCATGAGGGATGGCAAGTATACACTTTTACGCATTATAATCTTTATTTCCTTAGATAAGTACTTCATTCTTTTTTAGAAATTAATTTTTATAGTGCTCTATATACTTTTGCAATCTTTGTATTATACATATCCCACTATGTTCCAGTAATGGTCTTAAATACTTCACTCTGTGAGATTGATTATTAAAGATCTTTCCCTTACCTGCGTTTATTTTCTTCTTCTTGCATTGTGGGACTTGGATCCTGTACTGCGACCTTTTGGTCAATTGTGCTCCCCGGTATTTGCTATCTTTAACAAAGTCCAGGATTTTAGTAGGGCAAACCTTCGTTATTTCCTCTTGTGTAATCTTTTCATTTCCAAGTAGGTATTCCCTTGCCTTTGTGTATGTCTCACATTGGAAAATGACGTGGTGTGGCGTTTCTTCTTCCTCACCACAACCCCTGCGTAACGGGCACTTATCCAGTACCATATTGTGCGGGTGTTTGTTGAGACGATAGTGGCCTATGACCATCTCTATCGCAAGTCCATAGCGCCCGTAGGAGTGGTCATCATTGCCTGTTCTTGTTGTATGTTCTTCTGGGTGAAACTCTGATGCCACCACACCAGTGACGCGTACGTAATGACCCGTCTAATCATTCGAGTGTATACCCAGTGAGTCATCTTTGGAAATAGGCCCCACTTGCTTTCCAACGCTCCCCTACACGCCTACAAGACCTTGTTGCTTTGTTCTTCATCTTTTCCAGATGTGATTTGAAGGAAAGCCCCTTGTTCTAACGTGATGCCCAAGTATTTACCTTCTCTCACTACCTGTCTAGTAATCAGTAAGTAAGCTCTCACACTACACTAGGTAGTGACTTTTTTCTGTTTTCCCTTAATGACGATAGCGTGGCTGAAGTATAATGGACACTTACCCATAACTCAAGAACAGATGGAGATGTATTAACAAACTCAAAAAAGCAAATTAAAACGTTACACTTTGGCTACAAACTGATCTGTTCATGTTTCCACTTAATCCCCCAACGCTCCCACCGTTCGATCCATTTCCGCATGCCCTTCATGAAGAATTTTTCATCTAAACAGCAATAAAGATATACCAATCAGAGATTCACCAAGCCAAGTAGCCATAACCATACCCCTGGGCGTGAAAATCTATAACAAATACGTAAGTTTTTAATAACATCGCGTCGTCATCCTTAGCAACATTCAGACTAGATTATGTAGAAAGACGAATAACCTGATTAGCAGCGATTATCAATACACGTTTATACAAAATTGCACTTCATTGTTAGTTTAGTTTAAATCATCGTCTCGGTGTCGAAGGTAATAAATGTGAAAGTGCCAAAAATAAAATTCGAAACCGTATTTTCTAAACTAAAAAGTTCAGTGGTGGATATAATAGTGACCAAAGACCAATACCTACACAAGGGTAAGTCTTAAAGTCACGTACAAGTTCTCTTAAAAGAATTGGGGTTTGGTCTTCAAAGTGTTGAAATTTAACATGTTTACCTGAATTTTAACAGATTCGGTATTCAACAGCACAAATACTACGTGAAATTATAACAACCCCTTTAAATTATTTAACCAAATTGAAAATTTAAAACGATACCGAGACGCTAGACACAGCCGAAGAAATTATTAAAACAAATGCGATTTTATCTACGTCAACAACTGTTCATTTTTAGACAGTATTTTCTAATAAATCAACACGTGTTCACTCTCGTCACCCTTAGCAACATTTTTATTGGATACGGTAAAGAGACCGTAACCAGATTGGTTGAGATTTCCAATACGCATTTATATCAATTTTTACTTGATTTCTAAACACATTCGTAAATTTAAACCATCCATAAAACTCCATACGTGGTAGGAATATGTACAATTCCACATGACTCACCCTGTATATTCATTAAAGAGTTTTGTTGTTTAGTGATTCAATAATACCAAAGATTATAGCTAACTGTTTGGCGTTTTACAATTTTACTTCGGGGATTCTATTCAAACAAATTATGTTTCAATAGGTAAAATTGTAGGTTTTTAAAATCCTACAAACGAACTGAACTTCGCCTTTTGTGGATACTTTTATATTTTCCTTTATTATTATTTTTTTTTTATTTATCTGCAATAAAGTCCTATTATTATTATTATTATTATTATTACAACGCAACATCTACGAAGATGTTTTATTTCTTTGAAACTTTTTTCTTGGTTCTCACTAGTTAAAACTTTTCTGTTTTTGAGAAATGTTGCGCATACCTACACTAAGTTAAGTCCAAAGGATAAAGAATACCCAGAAGGGCCACGTTTGTTAAAATTATAGTTTCTTGTAATGACTTATTCCTGATTGTTTTGCATACTTTAGGCAATTATATTCCGGCAATTTAAACAATCTCCTTTCAACATTTACTGCTGAAAATGGTAGGTAAAATTCATACATTTTTCCATACCTTCAGTCTCTTCTTTGTCGTTCTCCACAATTCACGCCACTTTTCTATTACAAGGTTATTTTTCTAATTTATAAGTTTTCTAAAATGTCCATTCGTTTTTCCCCCATTTCTATTTTAAAATTAAGACAAATAATATTTGTTCAGTAACTACTTTGAGTTTGTATTTTACAGATAAAATAAAAACAACTTTCGGAATTTATAAAAATTAACTAGAAACTGGAAGATCTGAAATCCTTGTATTCGACAGTAAAGCTGTCGTCATCAGCAAAAAATTGTTGTTGAAAGCTTTGCTGCCGAAACGCATACGATATTGTAAATTACTTTTTTTTAAATCGGCCAGAAAGTAGTACTTTCCGGTTTATTTTTAGGTCAGAAAATTTCATTTTGTCGGACCGCGCAAGAAAGTTATTGTGATAGTCCGGTAAATGGTTTTACCGGACTCATTTTTACTTTCCGGCCTAGAACGGTCAATTGTTCTGCCCGTTTAAAAAAAATATTGTACGTAATACGTCCCATAAGTGCTTTTACTGGACTCGCAGGCTTGCAGAACTCGCCTGCGGCTCGCCCTGTAATTTGCCTACTTGTCCAGTAAAAGATCACTTTCGGGACTTGTCACGTAAACTACTATTTCCGGAAATCGTCTTGGAAACAATATTTTCTTGCTTGTTTACGCGCTAGAAAATTGAATTTTCCGGACTAGTACTGTAAAGACTTTACAAGACTCAAAATATAGTTATCAACAAAATTGACAAACTTTATTTTTCTGGAATTTGTAAAAAAATTGTTTAAAATTTGTAAATTTCGACTTTTTTTGCGATTTCCGGAAAAATTTAATACACAACACGTCAGTAAAATCTCTTACTTGACTCGGAGTTTTAAAATACTAGGCACGAAGTGCCTTGTATTTCAATTTAGCTCCTCTTCAGTAATGTGAGATTTTCCTGACTTATGTAAATAACTATTGTGGTTATTGATATTTAAAGTGTTGTATAACTAGAAAATTACTACCTAAATTGCCATGTTTCCTATGTGTAAATATCCGCGGTTTAGCAGCATGTTTTAAATGTCCCTATTTAACAAGAGGGATAATGATAATGGTATAGAAAAGTTGAATTAATATCCTACGATCCTGTTACATTGGTTAAATTTTAATATTTCACTTACACATTTAACCTCATGAAGCGTTATTTTGTTATTTACCTCTTATTTATTTTTTTTTATGTTACAGATCCAAAGAGAAGCTAACAACCCCAAAGGTAAGGTAAGTCCACTTTTTCTTGTTTAGTGGTTAATGCTATTACTATAAGGACAGTAGGTACGAATTCTAGTTAACCTTAATGAAACATTCTGAACAAGTAAATCATAAAAAGTAAATATGATCCAGGTTATCAGAATTGTGCTTTTTCACATTAGTTCGAATAGTTTGCGCACAAAAATACTTGTTTGAATAAAATTGAAGTAGGGAAATATATATCTACATTTCTAACACAAACGGAGCCTCGAGCTTTGATCCCATGATGAATGAACAAATATGACTCTTCTTAAACTCTATTTCCTATGGGATGGAGGACGTCAGATGATCCCTTCCGGTGGAAAACTTGTGTATAAATTAATGTCGATTATCATTTGTATTAAATCAAACTTTTTTACTTTCGGCTTTAGTCCAGTAAATACTGGATAGTATACACATTATAATTATGAAATTAAACTATTTCTTAATAAATTAATGACAGTGGCGCTGGCAATCATTACAGATGACAGATAGTTGTAGGTAGACTTGTGTATTTTTTTTGAGCTTTTGCGTATTACGGTTGAATTCGGTAACGTTTTAATTAATTAATGCGATTGAAAATGCCTTTTTCACATGTAAAGATCCACCTATCCACAATAATTGCAAAAATCGTCACCAGAAGTCGTAAACGATAATTTCAGTGACCAATATATTCAACATTTTCATGCAAGTCAATCGATTTGTTATACTGGGAAAGAATAATTTTTATTTCTATCTGATTTATTGGAAGCGCTTTGATTTTACAAGCAATAAGGCAGTTGTCGTTAATAAATGATGTAAGCGGTAAGCCTCTTCGTTAAAAACTTTAACTATTATGCAAATATAGAATATCACGTTTCCCCTTCTGATGGTCACATAATCCTTAAACTGCGTCCTCTGTTGGTTCTCTTTTAGTACTACTTTTTTTCAGAAATTATTTCGTTGTTCCCTACCTTTCCAGAAATTAATGATGAAACACCTTTTGGCGCCAGATGTTTTTAGTTAAAATGCAAATTAAAGCAGCGTATTTTGAATACGTAAAAAAAGTCGAAAACTCAATTATCTCTGATCCTAAGCGGTTTTGGGCGTTTATAAATTCAAGAAAGGGATCATCGAGGATACCTGGAGTCATGCGATTTAACAATCGTACTCTTGACTCTCCAAAATTAATAGTTGAAGGATTTCAAGAGTTTTTCAGTAGCGTTTATGTGGTTAGTGACACGAATGTCATCAGTAATGCTGTAAGCAGTGTTAATTCCTTATTTATATCAATTGGTGAGGTCTCTGAAGATGAAATTAAAAATTGTATATCTAGGTTAAACAATAAAATGACCTCAGGACCAGACCAAATTCCAGGTTTTCTAATTAAGGACTGTGCAGGTATTTTTGTTCAACCCCTATTATATCGTATTTTTAACTCATCCTTAAAAACTAATGTATTTCCTACAATTTGGAAAACTGCTCGCATATGCCCAGTTCTGAAATCTGGAGATCCAAATATTGTATCAAATAATAGACCAATTAGTATACTTTGTAATTTTGCAAAAGTGTTCGAAATATTACTCCATTCTAGAATTTATCCCTTAGTTAGGCATTATATTTCACCGGACCAGCATGGATTTATGAAAAAAAGATCAACAATATCCAATTTAGTTTGCTTCGGCCAATACATATCAAAACACCTAGACATTCAGGGTCAGGTAGATGTTATTTTTACCGATATTTCGAAGGCATTCGATCATATTGATCATACGCTCTTGATTGATAAACTACACTCACTTGGTTTTAGCGACGGGTTGGTTTCATTTTTTAAATCATATCTATCAAACCGTAATCAATTTGTGCATTACAATAACTTTAAATCTTCTTCCTATATCGCAACATCTGGTTTCCCCCAAGGGTCCAATATCGGTCCCTTGCTATTCATTCTATTCGTAAATGACCTTACATTACAATTAGAATGTAAAAAACTAATGTATGCGGATGATTTGAAAATTTTTTATTCTATCAATGCTCGTACTGATTGCATGGTTTTACAAACCGATCTCAATAAGGTCTATGAATGGTGTGTATTAAATAAACTGACACTTAATCGCTCGACATATTCTTTTATGTCTTTCACTCGTAAAAATAATTATTTTCAACATGAATATGTAATAGAGCATGATGTTATTATATTAAACGTTTAGAAATAGTTAAAGATTTAGGTATAGTTTTTGATACACAATTATCTTTTGTTTATCATATTAATAACATTGTTTCGTCATCTATGAAAACGCTGGGTTTTGTCATCAGAAGTTGTAAAAATTTTAATAACCTTTTGGCTATCAGGACGTTGTACTTTGCCTTGATTCGAACGAAATTGGAATATGGGTCAATAGTTTGGAATCCGATATACGACATCCATAAATTCAGTATTGAACTAGTGCAACGAAAATTTTGCAAGTACATCTATTTCAAACTCAATGGTTTTTATCCGCAAAGGCATTGTGATCAGCAAGAGCTGTTGCTCTGTACTGGTCTTGAATCCTTAGATGTCAGAAGAGTCAAAACAAGTTTGATTTTTCTCTACAACCTGCTACATAACCAGGTTGACGCGTCTGAATTACTTAGTCAATTAGACTTTTTTGTTCCACGCTTAGAATCCAGGAGCAAACTTTTTACAACCATACAGTACGAACTAATGCATTGAAAAAATCTCCACTTTATGTAATGACATATAATTTCGATAAGTTTATTGCAAGTTATGATTTTGTTACTTTATCAATAAGAGATATTCTAAATTCTGTTTTTCATTAATAATTTTCTAGTTATATTTATTAGTTCACACACATGTTTATTTATACTAATTGTTATGTTAATTATATAAGACACAATAGAAGTAGGTACTATGTTGTCCTATAATTGGGTTCATTTGTAATCTGTTGGGCATTAAATGTTTATTATTATTATTATTATTTATTGATTCACACTTACATAGTGGTACTTACAGTAATTAAATTTATGGGGGACAAAATCCAACCACAAATTCATTTTTAAGGAATCTTAAAATTAAATAAAATTATATTATATTATCTACTATTAATTTATAAGTGAAATTAAATTAATTTATATTAAAGAATTTTCGGACAATGTGACATGTTTGTAATAAAACAGCTCGTTGTATTATCACAAATAATTTTGGATTCAAATTTAGTGATGTTAAATAAGATTCAAATTTACAAGAAATTACACCTGTTGCCGAAATAACAATTGGAGTAATGTAGATTATTATTATTATTATTATTATTATTATTATTATTATTATTATTATTATTATTATTATTATTATTATTATTATTCAGAGACAGAGCCTGTTTCATATCGATTCCGGACAAATGCGTAACTAGGGTTTTTAGTATCGGTACCTCATTCAAAAATAGATTATATTTGCTCTTCCATATTTCTCAAAGGAACCTGGATACCTATAGACGAACTTTTATAACTTGCTTGGTTTTGGAAAATACGTTCACGTCTTCACGAGGAGTATTATAGTTGTAGCTGCAAAGATCAATTCAATTCAATTTCATTTATTGTGTTTTAGTTAAATACATATAGTATTTTTCACACTCGTCAAACTGTTGTACATAATATGTATAAATAAAAATATATAAAAAACAATAAAAACATGAATAACACATTAAAATACAGTACCTAATACATTATACAAAATAAATTTAATATATATATATCAAAAATATTAGATTGTTATATTATTAAAATCACTTTTTAAAAAGTCGCCGAAACTGTAGAAAGGGTGAGTGAGTAAGTACGTTTTAATAACAGTCTGAAACTTGCGATGCTCCAAGGAGGTCACAAGTGATGGAAGGGAATTAAAAAATTTTGTACACCAGTAGTTTGTACTATTACACGATTTTTTTAATCTCACGTAGCTTTGTATAAGTTTGCTACGGTTTCTTGTATTATATTCGTGAATATCATTAAAACTCTGATAGTCCCCACGATTCTGATGTACATGTAAGAGACATTTATATATATACTGACAGGGCACAGTGAGAATTTTTAGAGTGGTGTAATATCCTCTACAATCGTCTCTATATCCGACACCCAGCATACTTCTGATGCACCTTCTTTGCATTGTAAATACTCTGTTTAATACTGCGGAGTGACCCCATGCGATAATTCCATAGGTAATGTGGGTGTGTGCATAACTGAAATACACCAACCTTAGCACTTTTGCCGATAGTTTGTTGGAAAGACATCTGAGTTGAAACGCGGCAACTGCGAGTTTACTAACTAGTTTGTCAGCGTGAGCTGACCAAGATAGGTTACTGTCAAATACTACGCCGAGGTAATCTAAAGAATTTGCTTCAGATGCAATGGAGGTTTTAAGTGTAAACAATAGTGAATTCGTTTTTTCGTCATTTAGTAACAATTTGTTCGTAGTGAACCATTTTTTGGCCATTTGCTTTGCAATTTCTGAAAGGTGTACCGTTTCGTCTAGTGTTCTTGAAGAATTGAATAAAGTTGTATCATCAGCATATAATATCAAATCAGAATTTACATTTGAAGCTAAGTCGTTGATGTAAATTAGAAATAACAACGGACCAAGGATTGATCCTTGAGGAACTCCATGAGTCACTGGGAATTTCGTTGATAACATATCGTTGTAGCTAACAAATTGACTCCTGTTTCTTAAATAAGTAGTAAGTAGTTGAATACTGTCACTGCTAAAATTATACCTTTCCAGTTTATTAAGAAGAATGTCGTGTGATACTAGATCAAACGCTTTGCTCAAGTCTAGGAAAACAGCCAAAGAACATTCTTTTCGTTCAAAACAGGCTAATATCTGTTCCGTCAGTTTTAGGATAGCGGCTGTTGTTGACGATCCTTTTCGGAAACCATATTGGTTGACAGATAATATGTTATAGCTATCCAGAAATGCAGAAATTCGGTAATATATAATCTTCTCAAATATCTTTGCGAAAATACTGAGATTAGAGATTGGTCGGTAATTGGAAGGAGCATTTTTGATCAAATAGAACAATCATCAGGTAAACCTTTTGGATCTTTTTGTTTTTTATGTAAATGTGTATCTAAATTGTCAACAGATGCAAAATTTTGTCTCGTTGTAAATTTTGATTAGTGCACTCCTTTTCAGTTGTTTTCAGTTTCATTTATTTTTCAATTTTCGATCACCTCTTTAAATAAATGTTCTAAAAAGTGGACCAGACAAGATCATTTTATGAATATATTCTGACGAATATGACACATTTCTACATTTTAAAATGCCTGCCTCATTATTAGAACCTACTGAGGCATAAATCATAACTATATTATGTAGTTCATTCTAAATACTATCGTTGATCATAAACGTAATTGCTTTTTGGACAGCGATTAGTTTAAAATGTCGCTATTTTCGCGGAATGCCTCTATAATTCCCGATTCCCTTTCTATATAGAAATAGATATTATTTAAAACTTACGGTACCTATCTTATTTTATCTAAACATCATGGGTATCTACTTTGAATAATGTGCAAATACCCTTAGAATTCGACCCAAAAACGAACAAATCTTCTAGAATTGCAAATTGGCATTATCTCTTCAGGAAATGATTTTTTCCAACATCGCTTATGAAAATGGCACTTTCATCACTTAATGTAGTGAGGAAAATAGGCGTTTGCATCACTAGTGAGGAAAGTTCATTCCCATAGCAACGTTAGTATACAAAATCAGCAACTAGATTCTTGAAAAAATAGGAGAGTAAAATAATTATAAAGAAATTTAAAATTGAGGCTCATTTTTGCGATGTTGGAAAAAATGATATACCCAATTCGTGATGAAAGTGCGATTTTTCAACTCGCAATACTATCCTCACTCGCTATCGCTCGTGAATATACAGTATGTCTCCGGATTGAGTTCATAATAGGTGAGATGGATCAAATATTTTCGAATTGGAATTTCATATTTTGGGATTCCGCCCTGCTTGTTCTGAAACTTATTCTTCATTAAAATCAAGTAGGCCTTTACAGTTGAGCAAAGACTATTTTAGTTCTTGGTAAACTACCTTTTCCATTCACAGTGTGCCAAAGTGTTACTAAGAAAAGTTGTTAAGAATGAAAAGTTATGGCCTTATGCAAATTTTCATAATGATCGACCTACTTTGATAAAATCCAGTATTGGTCAGTATTGCAATTGAAACAGCAATAATAACATGAGGTGGCTTTACTAATTACAAAAAAAAACAACATCAATTACTTGTTAAGTGTTTATTGTAGTATGGCATGTGCCGTTTTCTTTCATATCGTTAAAGTAATATCACAAAACTGATTTTCATTGCGAAGTAATGACAATATTTTTACAATAAAATACTAACGTTAGAACAGAAAATAATACTTAAACATGCTAGAGAATTTCTTCGATGACGCTTTAGGTGAGTTGCCTCTCAATTATCGGCAGTCAATGTATTTCCAACACTATGGTTGTCCTGCGCATTATTCACAAATTGTTGTGAATTGGTTAAAGCGTAAATTTGGTCACTGTTGGATGGGTAAGAATGGTCCACCTTTATGGCTCCCAAGGAGCCCAGATTGACTATTACCGATTTTTGTTTGTGGGGACGTTTAAAACAACTAGTGTATGCAGAAAATTTACCCAATGATGCCGAGGTATAAAAAATCGTATAAAAGATGCTATATTCCCCTTACAAATTCAGGAAATCCGGAATAGTTTTAAGGAACTGAGACGGAGGATTGAATTATGCAGCGACGAAGGTGGAGGGTTAATAGAATAACTTAATGCTTGCGTTTTGTTTTAATAATTTATTTAAAAATTTCTTATACTTTTTTGTTTTTGTGATCATTAACCCATCTTAAGTTATGATTGTAGTTTCAGTTACAAATTTGTTTCTTTAAAGTCAAGCTGACACAAAACAAAGTTGAAAATTGACACAAAAGTAAACTGACCAATACTGAATCTTATCAAAGTAGGTCGATCATTCTGAAAATTTGCATAACCCTATAGCTTTTCAATCTGAACAACTTTTCTCAGTGACTCTTTGGCGTACTATGAACGGAAAAGGTATTTTACCTGAAACGAAATTAACAAATAAAGGATCTTTGCTCAACTGTATTTTATTAACAGTTTGAATTATTAAAAAATCTTCAATAGCAAAGTTTAACACCCTGTATAATAAAACCTCTTGCATCACTTGCCTGTCTATTACCGTTTGAAAGACATGATAAAATTAAAATTTTAAAATCAATAATAATCAATACTGGTTTGAAATTAATAAAACAACTCTCACTGGTTTGATATATCAAAATGTGTTCAACAGCAAATTTTCATCTCAACACTCTTAACAATAAAGCCTTTGGTACCACTTGTCTATCTATTATGCATATATCTATATTTGACCTCAATTATCTCGATAACCAATCGTGATATCAAAAAGTGAATTGTATATTCGTAATCAATGTGAAAATTTACATTAAATTCATATATCATTTATATGGTAGCACTACGGGAACCGTGCGACGGACACAGACACACAGACAAACAGACTTTAGCTATCGAATTTAGTAACCAAACTTGTTGAAAATCGCATCCTGTCGTGTATATCCTCAATAATATTCTCCTCTAGACATTTATTACCGTATAAACGGGGGTACACGCGATTCTCGCATTTTGCGTGGTTTGGGGGGGAGGGGTATCTGTGATTGTATGTTGTAATAGCTCTTGTTTTAAAATATCACACCTTGTTGAGCTGGCTTAGTTGCTTGAAAAAAGAAAAAAAATTTACATTTTTGTACCTTTTCAGATTTTTTACCCTGTAGGTATCTGTAATTTAGCAAGTTATTAAAGTAACTAAAATAAAGGATTACATTTACTTACACTTGACGTTAAAATCACAAAAATGGGTTGATATTTGGTAAAGATATACGAATTCGTTCCTACCTATAGTAAATTTTAACCAATTATTTAAAAAAATGTAAAATGCAAACTTTTTGGAATATTTTTGAGACCAAAAATACATAATGGCCCTTTCACAATGTTAATTACGTCTTTGCACATAGTCTTTGCCCAAAAATTAACGAAAATATAACAAATTCCGTGTGAATTTCAAAAGGACAGTTTAGAATGAATTTTGAATGTAAAAGAACTCAATTTGGACACTGGCAACTTTTTGGGAATACGAATGGCCTTAGGGAGAACGTTTTAACATTCATCTTTAACTATAGTAAAACTAAAAATACCATAAAACATAAAATGTACAAATAGAAGCTGGTCTAACGTTGCATAACATCTGTTTTATAGAAAGACCTTCTCTACCTTAAACAGTTTCAAATTTTTGTTTATTTCGCTAACTAAAGGCCTCATTTACACGTATATGTACAGCAGTAAATATGGATTTTACTTCCTCTTAATTACGATATATGTTGTATATTTCGAAGTATAGTCAAAGTATAGATATTCTCTTTGGTATAGTGTAACGCAACAATACACTTGCCACCTACTTTCATCAATAGATATTAAGTATATGTAGACAAAAACGTTTTTCTCGGTGAAAACATTCGACTATATGTTACCTACGAATCGTCCACCGTTCAAAATCTCTAAATTCGAAATAAGCACACAAACATGTACATTTCGAAAGTTACCGAAAGAAGGTATCGGGACACATAAATTAGTCTACGATGAATGTTGTTACTACTTTTTACATCATTTTAACCATGAAAATGTTAACTCGAGGCATAATAGAATCATTTTTCATCATTTGAATAACTTTTCAACTTGAAATAATTAAATTTCTATGTTACCGAGAAAAAGTTTCCGATACTTGTCATTTTGAATTTTTTTGCGAAAATACTTTCTGCCATTGTTTTAATAATGTTCGAAATGGGTTAAGGACCTCGTACAGACAAACTTTGCATGTTTAGACAACATTTTCACCCAAAAATAAGCACAAATAGCGAATTCTATTTTACACGTAATCTCCATAAGGAAACTTTGAACGTATTTTCTAAGACACAAATACCGCTTGAATAAGATGACGGACTTTTATACTAAAATGTTTAAAACTTACTTTGAAAAAAATTAGTGCAGATATTTACGTGGTTTGCGGGGGTATCTATAATTGTAGCATTAATTTGTAGGTTATAAATTTATAATAGTTTTGGTTTTAAAATATCAATCCGCATTCGGCGACTGTCGGAAAAGTGCACAGCAACACACACATATACCCATCTTTCGGTTATTACAAATCAGTCGTTAACCAATAATTTTTATTAAAGCTACAGAACTCATGGACAATGATTATTTTGAGCGTCGAAAATTACCATCAGTGTTTGAATTCCATTTCAGTAAATCATAATTATTTAATAGAAAGAATATCGAACTGAATGAATTTGAAGCGATGCAAACATATGTGTATTACGAGTAGAAGGACTAATTTTTAAATTATTTTGCAATGCAAATGGCTTACAGAATTTAGAGCTGAATTATAGATACAGAGGTCTTTTTTATATATTAAATCTTTATATTAAATGACGAAATGGTCAACTTGAGCACCTTTGGAACAGACTGATATTGTAGGTCTACCATTTTTACAAATAGCCTGACGTGACGTCTGAATCAGGTTCATTCAGCAGTGGATATTCTGCATAACCAATAACATTTATAATGTCACGAATCTTTAAAGCACATAATAGAGCGCGTAGTTTCACTGAAGGCATAAGAGCGTGGTTTTCAAGCAGTGTTAGATGAATTTGAGATCGGATCACAAAATAATCAATAATAATATGCACACTTTTACTTTGCTCTGCAACTTTAAGTTTTAACCTACTACATACCAAAAGGAATCAATAGATTTAGGCGTGTCTTTCTTTTCTACTATGTATTAAACAAATATCTCAAAGTATTCAATTTTTCTTTTGACGTATATGTCAGTTTAAGTGTTTAATTCTATGCTTTGCAGTTATTTACTTACACTCTATGAACGTAGGATATTCTTCTTATTTTCCATGAACCTATAGTTTTTACGCTTATAATTCTTAGTGAATCGAATTTTCTAATGAGTCCGAAATTTTCAAAATGGACAGGTACACAAATTGATAAGTGTACTTACCTCCTGAAATTGCCGGCAGTAAGCAAAAAGGGAGCAAGCAGACACTTTAGAAAATTGTTCATGTTTTACTAGAAATTTGATCTTTAAATACGATGTGACCATGTATATAACTTGTATAAAGTATTTCAGTGCAGTGAAAGCATCTCTAAAACATTAAATTTGAAATTGTGCCAACATTTTTATAGATTCACAAATTACATTTTTAGGGCTGTTCATTAAATCTTATGAAGGAAGAAATGGAGAAAATAAATAAAAATTAAGAATTTTATCTATATAATATTTCTACATTTTAATTTATTTTAAAATCTGTTTTACTTCATAAATAAACTTGAGGCGCATACTTTATTCTACCAAATTTCGTTAAACATAAATATAAATGCTGTGTGGTTGGTTAAATTGCCAGGAAATGATTTTTCCGCTATTTTATTTTTGAAGCTCTGCCAACATTTACACCAGTGTCTTAATTTTTTTCTTTCTTATTTGTTTGTTTAATTTATTGTTATGCTTTCGTGAAGATATTAATGTTAAATTGTTGTTTGTTATGCTTTTAAATTGTCAAATATTGCTCTCTTAATTATTGCAATGGTTTTGTCGTCATTACACAAAATGAATAAGATTTGCTTACATACCGGGCATATTTTCAACAAAATGTAATTTCAAGTAGAGAAAGACGATTCATAATTTCGGTGCTTTAGTGAGATGCAGTTTCTCATCTAATTTTTTTTTATTTCGTTGATTATTAGTTTAATTCAACTTTCCGACCATTCTGATTAATGATAGAAATCCTTGCAATAGTAATTTAAGTAATACGAGGATGACACACTTCTCCATTTACATGAATATAATAACTGCAGATGACAAAGTTCAGAAGATCTAATACTGCGGGTGTGTCATAAAAACGCTTTCACAGTTAAAATAACTATTACTATTTCCTTTCCTTTTGCTTGAAGTGAACAGAATTATAAAAAGTGTTTTAGAGGGGAAGAAATTTTATTGTCAAGCAATTGGCGAAACCTGAATTAAAAAAATTATCGATTATTACATATTGAAACGTGCTTACATCTCTTTAACAATCTACACCTTTTCCCATGGGAAACGTCTACATAAATCATCATAACTGCACTTATTTGAACATCTAACAGCCCATGTTTTTTCCAAAAATTCCATCCATAATTACCTAATTATTATTATAGAATGGCTTAGTTTTTCCGAAAACGTTAACGGAGATGTCTACAATTACTTTGTGTAGAAACGGGTTCACGGTCATTTCCCCGCCGAAAAAATCCCGCCGGTCAATTGCCCGCCGGTAAATTGTTCGCCTGGTAAAAATCCCGCGCGGTGAAATGTTCGCCGGTAAAATGCCCGCCATGACAAAATCCCGTCGGTCATTTGCCCGCCGTAATTTTTGAAAAAATAAGCAATTAAGAAGGTTCTTTTTAAATAGGTAACTTCAGTTTTGTAAACCTGTGTGTCATGCCACTATTTTAGTATCAATTGAAAAATATACACTGTGTTCATTTTAAAACTTACCACCCCCTGTAACTTAAAAACCGCAATAACTTTCAACATTCGCGGGGACACGTCGATTTTTATTTTAGGGGGGAACGTTTTTGACAGTCAAGTGGTCTTGATATGTTCATCCCTATAACCCATAGCAACCCCAATTTTAAAATCTCAAATGGAACTATCCCACTTGTTATACATCATTTTAAAACCCCTTTCAATACCAATACAACAGTGTATTCCATTTGAAAATTGGGTGAGATTTGATAAACTTATGGGTCAACAACCAATCATTGAATTTGGTTTGGCATTGCATACTGATGAAGATTCTTTAAACGTTTGCACAAGCTGTAACACGTAAACATGCGAAATATTTTTATTTGGATGCCTCTCGTTAAATATTTGCGCTGTCTGTCGTGCACATTCATTACTAGCACTGTAAAAAAAAAATAAAAAAAATAAACAAAAAAAAATTCAAATCTCGCCCAATTTTCAAATGGAATACACCGTTGTATTGGTATTGAAAGAGGCTTTCAAATGAAGTATAACAAGTGGGGTAGTTGCCTTTGAGATTTTAAAATTGTGGTTGCTAGGGGTTAGAGGGATGAACATATCAAGACCACTTGACTGTCAAAAACGTTCCCCCCTAAAATAAAAATCGACGTGTCCCCGCGAATGTTAAAAGGTATTGCGGTTTTTAAGTTACAGGGGTGGTAAGTTTTAAAATGAACACAGTGTATACTAAACCTGCAAATAACCTAGGCGCTTTAGTGGGGAATAAGCGTAGAAAATGGTACAACATTTACGTGTTAAGAACGAGGTTGAAACAAGAGATAGTAGCAGGCGAGTATTCATGTATAGTGCCGTAGGTCTGTAAAGGATGTCAAAATGCCATCGGGAAGTGCTAAAATGGCCGTCGAAAATATTTTATAAATTTATATATAACGGTTCTTTTGTTAAACATGGCAATGTCTGGTTTATTAATACAGTCTTCTTTTTTGAATTTAGCATATTTTAATTTACAGTAAACAGCGGCCTCAAATTCATCTTACGCCTCCTATCACAAAAATAGGGGAATATCAGGGGAATCATTTTGCCTACAGCGGCGGGCAAATGACCGACGGGATTTTGTCATGGCGGGCATTTTACCGGCGAACATTTCACCGCGCGGGGTTTTTACCAGGCGAACAATTTACCGGCGGGCAATTGACCGGCGGGATTTTTTCGGCGGGGAAATGACCGGATACCGTTCACGGTCATTTCCCCGCCGAAAAAATCCCGCCGGTCAATTGCCCGCCGGTAAATTGTTCGCCTGGTAAAAACCCCGCGCGGTGAAATGTTCGCCGGTAAAATGCCCGCCATGACAAAATCCCGTCGGTCAATTTCCCGCCGTAATTTTTGAAAAAATAAACAATTAAGAAAGTTCTTTTTTAAATAACTTCAGTTTTGTAAACCTGTGTGTCATGCCACTATTTTAGTATCAATTGAAAAAAAATATACTAAACCTGCAATTAACCTAGGCGCTTTAGTGGGTACAACATTTACGTGTTAAGAACGAGGTTGAAACAAGAGGCGAGTATTCATGTATAGTGCCGTAGGTCTGTAAAGGATGTCAAAATTCCATCGGGAAGTGCTTAAAATGGCCGTCGAAAATATTTTATAAATTTATATATAACGGTTCTTTTGTTAAACATGGCAATGTCTGGTTTATTAATACAGTCTTCTTTTTTGAATTTAGCATATTTTAATTTACTGTAAACAGCGGCCTCAAATTCATCTTACGCCTCCTGAGCGCATAATCCACCACTGGCTGCACATAACGTAGGGTACATATGTAAGTGGATCTTTATCACAAAAATGAAGAACTTCCTACCCTTACCTCAGGAAGTGACACACTTACAACAGATGCCGAAAAATCTGAAGCATTTGCCGATAATCTTGAAAAGGTTTTCTCATCATCACATCTCTGCAGTCCAGCACAATCACTTAATGTGATTAACCATATTGAAAGACAACTTCCCATTCCTGAAAACATTGAACCAACATCTCCTAGAGAGATAAGTCAAATTATAACAACCCTACAGAAACGGAAAGCACCTGGATGTGATCTTATACCCAATGTGGTACTCCAGAAATTAACCACGAAATGTTTAGCACACCTAACAATCTTATACAACGCATGTCTCCAAAAAGGTCACTTTCCCATAAAATGGAAATTAGCACACATACTCATGTTCAGCAAGCCGGGTAAAAACAAGAAAGAAATCAACAACTATAGACCAATAAGTCTATTAACTACCTTGTCTAAGGTCCTCGAACGAATCATCTACACCCGACTACATAAAGAAATCGAAGCTCAACACACTCTGCCACCGTCGCAATTTGGATTTAGAAGAGGGCATTCTACAGGCTACCAACTTCAAAGGGTCAGTGAAATCATTTCAACCGGTTTCGAACATAAAAAATACACCGTTATGATCCTGCTTGACATCGCGCAAGCCTTTGACAAGGTCTGGACAGAAGGCCTGAAGAAAAAAATACTGGACCTGAACATACCTAGCTACTTGCAGGCAATCATATACTCCTTTCTAGACCACAGGCAGTTTGCAGTCAAAGTAAACTCCCACATATCCCAAACTAAGACAATTCATGCAGGCGTTCCCCAAGGAAGCATACTGGGACCACTTCTCTTCAACATCTTCACTGCAGACATACCGCCAGTATCGGCATCACTAGCCATATTCGCAGATGACACAGCTATCGTAACACAAAGTACTAACCTAACCGAAGGAATCCATCAACTACAACATGCTGTCAACCAAATCATCAAATGGTACAACGACTGGAACATGCTAATCAACCCCGCAAAGTGCCAAGCGAAGATATTTGCACTGAAGCGTATTACGAACCCACCAAACATCGAAATAAGTGGCGTTATAATACCTTGGAACCCCAAAGACAGTGCAATCAAATATCTTGGTCTTCATCTTGATACTCGGTTGAGTTGGACCTACCACATAAATCAAAAACTCACGCAAGGCTACAACAGGTTAAGGCAACTCTACCCCATACTAAATAGAAGATCAACACTCAAACCAGAATGTGCTCTGCTGTTATATAAGGCTCTATTACGACCCCTAATACTCTATGCTAGCCCAGTTTGGTTTAACACATCCAAAACAAATCTGCTGAAAATACAGCGCTTTCAAAACAAGATCCTACGAATTGCTGTCAATGCTCCATGGTACATCCGTAATGATCAACTCCACTTCGAGCTAGGAGTGTCAACAATTTATGAATTTGTGTATCAAAGTGCTAAAAAATTCTTTACAAACGCAAGTGAGTGCGGTGGCGCAGTGCATTTTAATCTTTGCATTAAAAACATACATACTAGACTAAAAAGGAAAATGCCACAGGACCTCATAGTGTCTGAAGGTGATAGTGACTAGCTAACAAACACATCAACAAAGTGATAATACTATTAGGACGAGCTGTCATCTTGTCAATCGCTATTTTGTTAACTACATTACAAATGCTATGTATAACATTTACGTATGTTGATCTGGCAAATAATATATATATTAAAAAAAAAAAAAAAAAAAAAATAGGGGAATATCAGGGCCTACAGCGGCGGGCAAATGACCGACGGGATTTTTTCATGGCGAGCATTTTACCGGCGAACATTTCACTGCGCGGGGTTTTTACCAGGCGAACAATTTACCGGCGGGCAATTGACCGGCGGGATTTTTTCGGCGGGGAAATGACCGGATACCTAATTTTAAGGATTAAACATTTTGGAAATCTTCTGTAAACTAGCGTGGACATGCGGTCTAACAATTCGAACTTAAGAAGGTAGATTGGAAAATCAATAAGCTCATTGACAAGGTCCGACTTTTTTGTTGTTTTTCCTTATCTCTAAGGTTTCTAACACGTTTAACAAGTGGCCTTTTTCCGAAATGTAGCATGTTGTAATCTAGCTTAGGATCAAATGAATGGCCAGTAGAAAGAATATGCTCTGCAAAGGAGTACTTGTGGTCTAGATTGTTAGTTTTAATAGAATAAAGGTGTTCATTAAAACATGTAGTGAAAGCTCTCCCGGTTTGACCGATATAAAAAGATGTACAGTTATGACATTTCAGTTTGTATATACCTGATTTATTCCCTTCCTCTATGATATCCTTATTCTTTAACCAAGGCAAATTTTAGGGTATTATTATTGGAGAAGGCAATGTGACTCCTAAATATGTTCTTAATACGGTGGGAATTTGTTGGATAGAAAGGTAACAGGCTGTCTTGTTTCGGAATGTGAGGGGTGAGCAAAGTTGGGTTCGTAGAATGTTTAATCTTCTATGCAAGTTTATCAATGAGATGGGGGGAATAACCATTGTTGATAGCCATTTGCTTGATAATATTAAGTTCCTGAAGGATATGATAAGGTGTCATGGGTATAGAGATCATTCTTCTTATCAGGGAGGTAAAGGCGGATAATTTGTAAGTGAAAGAGTGGATAGAGTCCTGGGTATCAGGACATCTGTGGTGGTGAAAATCATTAGTGTTTGAACTATTGAAAGTCTGGATGCAGATTATATCATCCACATACCTTCCCCAAAAGATGACATATTTTTTAAAGAAATTGGAGGAAGTAATGAAGTTCGTTTTTAAATGATTTATCAAAGTTTCTGAAGGGAAGAGATTAGATTCCATGCGAGGCGTAGCATTTGTCGTTAAACTTGTTGGATGCATAAGATTCATAATGCATTAAAAATTCTGTTGATCTCACTAATAAAATTAAATCCCTTCAGTTACCCGCTCATTTTTCTATGATATCTTTTGACGTTACCAATTTGTTCCCTAGCATCCCATCTTCTGATTGTCTCAACATCGTTTTTGATTATCTTCACTCTTCTTGCCTTTCGGACTCCCAAGTGGAATGCATTATGAATCTTTTAAAGTTATGTATCCAACAACATTTTTTCTTCAAATTAAATAAATTAATTTAACCTAAAAGATGTTTACAAAGAAACGTTATTTAAAAAATCAAGAATAGAATTTATTATTTATTGTTATTTACAAAAGGTGCTCAAAATGACCACCATTCCTTTCTAGATACAAATTAACTCTTCGTTTCATATTTTCAAACACGCGTTCAAGTTCAATTGGAGTTATATTTTTAATCTCTTGTTGTATTAATCCTTCAAATTCTTCGAGAGTATGCAGTCGATTTTTAAATACATTAGTTTTAATTCGCCCAAACAGAAAAAAATTAAGGGCCTGAGATCAAGACTTCTTGGAGGCCACAAACCGGTACTAATTATTCGGCCGCCATAAAATTGTTGCAGGTACCTAATTGTTTCATTAGCGGTGTGTGCACTAGCTCCATCTTGCTGGAAAAAACCTGGTTGTTGTTCATCATCATGTAAATTTTGTTCAATAGCTTGACGCAGAATCTCACGGTATCGTTCTCTGTTTATGGTATTATAAAAAAAAAATGGGACCAATTATATTACCTATATTATATTATAAATGGGGGTACACGCGATTCTCGCGTTTTGCGTGCTTTGGGGGGAGGGGGTATCTGTGATTGTAGGTTGTAATAGCGTTTGTTTTAAAATATCACACCTTGTTGAGCTGGCTTAGTTGATTGAAAAAAGAAAAAAAATTTACGTTTTTGTACCTTTTCAGATTTTTGACCCTGTAGGTATCTGCAATTTAGCAAGTTATTAAAGTAACTAAAATAAAGGATTACATTTACTTACATTTGACGTAAAAATCACAAAAATGGGTTGACATTTGGTAAAGATATACGAATTCGTTCCTACCTACTTGAAGTAAATTTTTACCAATTATTAAAAAAAATGTAAAATGCAAACCTTTTGGAATAGATTTGAGACCAAAAATACATAATGGCCCTTTCACAATGTTAATTACGTCTTTGCACATAGTCTTTGCCCAAAAATTAACGAAAATATAACAAATTCCGTGTGAACTTCGTAAGGATAGTTTAGAATGAATTTTGAATGTAAAAGAACTCAATTTGGACACTGGCAACTTTTTGGGAATACGAATGGCCTTAGGGAGAACGTTTTAACATTCACCTTTAACTATAGTAAAACTAAAAATACCATAAAACATAAAATGTACAAATAGAAGCTGGTCTAACGTTGCATAACATCTGTTTTATAGAAAGACCTTCTCTACTTTAAACAGTTTCAAATTTTTGTTTATTTCGCTAACTAAAGGCCTCATTTACACGTATATGTACAGCAGTAAATATGGATTTTACTTCCTCTTAATTACAATATAAGTTGTATATTTAGAAGTATAGTCAAAGTATAGGTATTCTCTTTGGTATAGTGTAACGTAACAATACACTTGCCACCTACTTTCATCAATAGATATTAAGTTAAATATGTAGACAAAAACATTTTTCTCGATGAAAACATTCGACTATATATGTTACCTACGACATCGTCCATCGTTCAAAATCTCTAATAATCTCGAAATAAGCACACAAACATGTACATTTCGAAAGTTACCGAAAGAAGGTATCGGGACACATAAATAAATTAGTCTACGATGAATGCTGTTACTACTTTTTACATCATTTTAACCATGATAATGTTAACGCGAGGCATAATAGAATCATTTTTCATCATTTAAATAACTTTTCAACTTGAAATAATTAAATTTCCATGTTATCGAGAAAAAGTTTCCGATACTTCTCATTTTGAAGATTTTCGCGAAAATACTTTCTGGCATTGCTTTAATGTTCGAAATGGGTTAAGGACCTCGGACAGACAAACTTTGCATGTTTACACAAAATTTTCACCCAAAAATAAGCACAAATAGCGAATTCTATTTTACACGTAATCTCCATAAGGAAACTTTGAACGTATTTTCTAAGTAAAGAAAATACATTTAGTACACAAATACCGCTTGAATAAGATGACGGACTTTTATACTAAAATGTTTAAAACTTACTTTGAAAAAAATTAGTGCAGATACTTACGTAGTTGGCGGGGTATCTATAATATTGTAGCTTGTAGCATTAATTTGTAGGTTATAAATTTATAATAGCTTTGGTTTTAAAATATCACATCCGCATTCGTCGGTATTCGGCGACTGTCGGAAAAGTGCACAGCAACACAAACATATACACACGTCTCGGTTATTATATAGTGATTACATAGCCATCTAAATGCCAACTTTTTGGGGATGTAGTGGTGTTTCGATGTAAATGTGTGGATTTTCTGCTGCCCAAAAGCTTCTGAAAACTGCTCAATGCAGGACCAAGTTCCATCAGGGTTTCTGGTACCACTGCGGAAATGTGCCATTAAAATAAAGGCATCTTGTTCTGATGTAAATACCATCCTTGTACAGTATCACTATATAAATTAAAATTAAATTAATTTATTAAAAAATATTGTTAACTTACATCACAATAGCTTCGTAACGTTAAGAGCTCTGAAAGGACTTTTTTTTTAATGTTGATCTCAAGATAATGTAGAGTAAATTCGAAAAGACAGCAAACAGAAGTAAATAAAATATGAGGTTATAAAGCAAAATGTAAATATTACAAGAATTACAAGAATATTTCAAGCGCGAAATTTAAAATTGATCACGTGGAGCCCAAACATTCTTGAAAGCACTGTATAACTATAAAAATATCGAAAAATATAATAAATGTTGAATAGCATTCAATTCCCCACTATCACAAGTTTTAATTCACTCAAAAGCTCCTTTGGGGCTATCATTCAATATGAAACAAAATCTAATGTTACCACTGGAGCCTTCAGTATTTTCGTTGCGTTAAAATAAAGAAATATGTTAACGAAACTGTTACAAATTTGGAAACAGTTCAGAAAGATGATCCCCATTAGTGAAGTTATGAATTAATCCAAAAATCATACTTATGGTCCACATGCTTATTCCGGTAACCCACAGTTTTAACAATTTACATAACGCGTGCCTTTCCCACAGATTTAACGTAAATTATAATTATTTTCGTTAATGTATTCCCTTACAATTTTTGTACAAAATTTTATGTTGCAGTATTTCATTCTCACCTAGTTTATTTAGTTTGAAAAAAATATTCACAGATCACAGGCCCACCCCAAAAGACACGCGCTTTTGGAAGGCTATTGTGTTCTTACAAAGTTTACGGTTACCTTTCCTTTTATTACGTAAGTTTTCTAGTCCCTTCAGACCAGTTGTTCAATGCTTGAAATTTGAGTAACTTAATCTAGTGTATAATTCCGTGAATGTTTGCCATTCCCTTCTACATTCAAAAGTCTATTTATTTTCGGTACGAAAGCGTCTTGAAAAATACTTACCGATTAATTAGTATGAATAAAACAATTTGCTAAAGTAGGCCGTTTTCCAATTAATTTACAATAAAAATTCGATTAGGCGAGACGAAGAGACTTATGCGATGCGTATCACGTGCATTGCTATATAAAAACCATCTGACATGGTCAAGTTCTAACCCTGTTGCTCCTGATCGCGAGGGTGTTTACGTCCCTAAGGTAAAGACCACACGTGTCTTCCCTAAGCATTCCAATATCTCTTAAGTCTTCACCGTTAAATAATCCAAAAACACATTTTTCAAAAGTGATCAATCGTCGAAGAAAAACGTTATTTGGCAAATGCAACAAAGTAGCTGTCCGTTGTTGCATTTATTTATAAATTCTCTATGCAAATGATGAAACCTTAAAGTCGTTTCACATTAAGAGAAAAATGTGCTTTTTTTGCTTTTGGGAGAGGAACTTTTGTTAAGGATTAGGGAGTTGTTTTACCACGATTATACGTGAAGACGACGCATTCTAAATTGTGTGCAGTAAGCGGAGCTGGAAGCTTCAGAGCTTTCAGGTTTTCAGTAGTTCGTATTTGGCCGTCGTAAGCGAAAGTCACGCCGCTACCGATACGTTAACGCACGCGTAACACGTTTATCGTTAAATACAAACTTTGTTAACTTCATAAGAAAATTTAAAGATAAAGTTAGTGTTGTTTATTGATTTGTGATTAATTTCATTGGATTTATGGCAACAATAAACTTTTAACACGGTAAGGTTGCCAATATTTTTCAAAAATGTTGCAGGGGTTAGTTTTTCAAAGAACGTCGTTAAAATTTTCATTATGTTCATAATTCAAATTTTTAATCTTTCATAAAGTAGTAAGTGGCTTCCTTTCAGGTTTTTATCTGAAACTTCACTATTCAACCCTTTCGAGGTTTGCATACTTAAACGGGACTTAAAATTTTTATGAACTTAGAAATTGTCGATTACACGAAGAAACATAATAGAAAATCGTGTCCCACATAATATTTTTTTTTTCCCAACTAAGTCAACGCACCTCGGCAATTTTTCTCCCTACACAATCTAATTGTTTCTTTTATTATTAAATTATCCTATTAGGCCCCAATAAAATGACGTCTGCCTTCGAACGAAACAATTTTATTTCAATTGGTTAATTAGATTTTAATTCAATTAAAATAGCAATTAGTTATTAATTTTTTTTTCCTATTGTTCTATTAATTTATTTGCACTAACTAACGGAAATTAAATTTATTCCCGTGATGGGTACCATTTGCATTTTTACCATTATTAACTACGAACGTGAAATATGCGCGTAGCACATAAGAATACGGTGTGAACAGTAATCACCGAAAATTATTTTTTCAACACTATTTCGAACATAATGGCCTATTTGTTGTAAAATCATTTTTTGACGTATTTAACGGCCAATTAGAAATCTTTCACTTTCAATTTCTTAAAATGCCACTTATTACATAAGTAATCCCATGGCCACTTCCTTCTCGCGTGCTTAGCTTATACCTACCTAAATGTCAAGATTAGTGATTTAAAGTTATGTATGAATTAAGAAGGTTAAAAATTGGTTGACTAACGGAAACTTTATTAATATTTTATTCAAAACAAGTTATGCACAAAAAAGTCACACTTCTAATCATAATCCCATCGTAAGGAATTTATAAAATGTAGTCGCGAATGTAGCGTTGAAAAAGCTCGACATTCCTTATGAAACTTTAATGCTGATAATAATAATATTTCTGCTTTTTCCATTAAAACACTAAATTTGTGTGATCGAAATGGTAAAAGAGGAATTTTTTACTCAGCATCATTTACATGCAGTTATAAACTGGCCATTATACTAAACATAACGAGAAATTAGCCAAGCGGTTAAAGGTTCATTTAAAAATAAATACCTGTTTTTTATTTTAAATAAAAAACATATTAACAAGATTCCTCAATATAGCCAAGTAGGTACTTTTTACTATAATAACCTTAGTATGATTCTTCCTTGATTTGACAATATAGATGCGAGATAACTATAACGAAAAAAAAATGTGAATGAAACAAAGAGCTTAGCTGGTAATACTTGGATGACACAAAAGGATATCGAACAAAGCAGATTCAAAACGTTTATCTAAAATGAATTCGCTGATTGATTTTTTAGTCAAATTGTACCGTTGAAAGTAAAGGGAAATAATAATGAAATGTGTTTACGCTTTTTTTTCCCACTGATGTGCCTTTAGAAAATTGCATTCAGCGAGGCGCCAAGCTTGAAATGCAGAAGGAATTTGCATCTGCATTCATTTCAGGATATTAAGATATAATGTCCATTAAAATTCTAAAAAAAACTGCATAAAAACGTTCTCGGGTTTTTTTTGAATTTTAATACCGCACATATAAAAGATATTGAAATACTTTTGGTAAACATTTTCTTGAAATAATGCGCGTTTCCATAATACTCTTAGAAACTGGCACAAAAATTCTGCTTATTAAAACAATAATGAGCTAATTTGTTCCATTTTTCCTTCTAGTGCCCATACACCATTCACCAATCGAATTCTATGTAGCTTTTAGCGATGTAGACCTCAGTTAATAGATATTTTTTTAAAAGAAGTCGTATAGTTTGGTTTCCTGAAATTACATCTCATCACATTTGGCAGAAATTTAATATTCTGTATTTCTTTACATGCATTCAGTTCAGGTTACTTGAATTTCTTCTTCTAGAGTAAGGATTGCATTATTCAAACTAGTGAGCCTTTGGTGTGTCATTGTCATTCTAATACTCGGAAGGATTTTTCAAATTTGATGGTTCATTAAAATGACAGAAGTTTACAAAATTCGTTTACATATTTGCTCTCTATTTATAATACTTTATCCATCGTCTGAAATTTGATTTGGTTAGAAAGAAAAAGAAAGTAAAGGACTTCTTTCAATGAAACGTCGATTGAAGCTTTTCAACTTAAGAATTACACGTAAAAATGAATAAAATGCAGTTTAATTGTTATGGAAATGAATGGTCACTTCGTTGATTTGTTCATATCCTCTTTGATTACTTTAAACTCTCCTTAAGTAGAGAGGAGAAGATGCTCACCATTGTTTCTTGTATAAGTATTTGTTATGTGACTGATCGAACCATTAGACCTATTCCTTCTCTTTTGAATTGGCTGTATATCGTGCAGTGATCTGAACATAGTTGTTCCAATAAGATTAAGCGTACTCAACTTAAAACCATTAACCATTAACCAAACTTAAGAAAATTAATGGTAGCCGTTTTTATAAAGCTGAGAAAAACTGAAACACGCCTTCTTCTCGGATAGGAAGTAAAATCGTAGGTCCCGTGTCGATGCGATGTTCGGCACAATAAAGATCCCTGGTTAGGGTGAAATTCCCTTAGTCAGACAAAATTCTAGTAGGGGTAGTGCTAGTGCTAGTGCTCGTTGATGCGCGTAGAGGTGCTTGGTAATTCGCTGTCCCAGCGTGTTCCTCTACAATGTTCTGCACAATGCTCAGATTCTGCTTAAAGAAAGCGTCAATTAACACATTCGGTCATCATTTACAAATACTGTTTAATTACACTCCAGATCGCCATGTAGATAACGAGAAAAGGTATTTTAACTGTCCCAGTAGCACACATCAAAATACCCCTCGGGCCTCTAGGGCATAGGGCAATGTGTCGCACTAGGTTTGAGGGACGCAACAATCTAAACACAGTGCACAGTGGTTCAAATTAGGTTAAGAGATAAAACACTTGCTTGATGGAAACAATATTTTTCGGATTTATTGTTTAGAATATCATTTAGCATTTTGAAATGTTTGTTGTTCGATTTTATAGTGTAGGTACCCAGGCCAACCCAGAACGGATTTCAAAAAGTACCCCCCCCCCCCCCCCCCCCCCACCCCTCCCAACTGCCAGGGGGTATGACTCTATACGTTGTCATTGAGATGTGTGGCTTTCACCGGGTATAAACATTATTAAAGCACAAGAGATGTGGAAAATGAATTTTATTAAAAAAAAACACTTCAACAACCAACAACACAGGGGTTGATGATTACGTTAACCTTCACATACTTTGAGATTTGCTCTGGGTCTTGGTTGATTACAAGGTGGAAGCTACAGATTTTAATCAACAGATTTCCCTTTTGTTATCACTCACATTCCAATATAGATTCTGAGCAGAGCCGGCGCTGGCTTATTCGAGGCCAGGTGCAAAATAAAAATGCGAGGCTGGAACTTTTGAAAATTAACATAGTGTTTGGCGGCAATGAAATAATAAAAAACATCAAACGATAAACAAGTTAGTATCGAAAATAAAAATTCGTAGATAGATTTTTCGTTTGGCTGAAGCAAACGTGTCAATGGTTTTTGATGTATCCAGCTCGCGTCCAAACCTCCTTCTATATTCCTAACATAGCTAAACCCACCAATCGTTCTTGGCACATACAAAATAAACAAGATTTAGGTACGATTGTGATGTTTCCACATTACAATTTAAAGTATTTACAGAAATGTTCCCACACAAGGCATTTACCATTGGGTATAAAACACACATTGCAAATTTTAAGCTTTTTAACCCCAATAAATAATTTCGTCACTGTAACAAATGGTTTCTTACTTCCGTTTTGACCGTCAAGGGTAGATTAAATTTATTCAAGATGTCATAAACTTTTACTACCTACAATATAAGAAAAACTATTTGTCGGTATTTACTTGACCAGATTTCGACACGTTTAAGATTTGTCGCTTTAAAAATCTTGTTGTGCGCGGGGCCTATAAAACGCGGGGCCGGGTGCACTATACCGTTTCCACGTGCCTCACACCGGCCCTGATTCTGAGATTACATTGAATTTTGCTCCACATTGTTTTCAACGTGAACGATTATGCCCAGGAATTTAATTTCTCTTTTTATTTAAAAAATGTAACATTATAGTTGGTACCTTTTTACGACAATCTTTCAAAGAATTGATTTATTAATTAACTACGACTGTATATAAAAGATCCTAACATTCACACAAGGGTAAAGGGCTCACCTCGGGGCTCAGGCATCAATCATGTCTTTGACATGATATTTGTGTTTATATTTGGTTGTTAGGAAAGTTCTGAGAGTGTTATGTCCTTAACTTCAAGATGCTGTAACTCGGCCAAAAATCAACTTTATTAAATCGATATAAGCACCATTACACTCAACACATTTTTGCCAATTATACAGGGTGTAACAAAATAAGCGTAAAACATTTCAGGGGGTGATTCCTCATCGAAAAAGAGATAGGGCCTTTCATATAAAGAGATACAGCCCCTTAAAGAGGGTACATAAATTTGTTTTACAATTTTTCTCACAAACACTAAAAATGTAATTTATTTGGTTTACCCCATAGTTGTAAGGGGTGGAAAACGCAACCCCTAAAATTTATTTCCAATAGCTTGTTTCATTCTAAACAAAAAACGTCTCTTGAATTTTTTGCCCAAAATTAAACAGATCGCAGCTTATTTATTATTTATTCCATCAACAAAAAAACTTGGTGCTAGGGAACCTAAAAACTCAACAAATGCCGTTTTTGCTTCGTGTTCATTTTTGAAAAATTTATTCTTGAGGTAATTGTCCAAATGCTTGAACATATGGTAATCTGTTGGAGCAAGATCAGGTGAATATGGCGGATGAGGTAGAACTTCTATGTTCAAATTTGTCAATTTTTGTACAGTCATCTGTGAAACATGCGGATGAGCATTATCATGGGCCCCTTCTGTTGATCAACGCTGGCTGGCTGTTGTTCACATAATTTTTGATACATTTCATCAATTGTGTACAATACCTTATTGCATGAATGGTTTCACCCATTTTTAAAAATGTATAGTCAATCACACCAGTCATAGATAGACCACCACACTGTGACCATAACTTTCTTCTGATGAATTTTGGCTTTGGGAAGTGTTTGGTGGCTCATCTTTACCCAACCACTGGCTAGAACGTTTTCTGTTATTGTACATAATCCATTTTTCATCGAATGTCACAATTCAATCCAAAAATCGATCATTTTTATTGCGCAACAGCAGTGATGAATAAATTTCAAAACGTGTAAATTTTTGCATTTCATTCAAATCGTGAGGTATTCATTTTTCAAGATTCATTACCTTTCCAATTTTCTTCAAACGTTCACTAACAGTAAAAATGCTAACATCACATTCTTCGGCCATTTGTCGAACAGTTTGTTGTGGATCAGCTTCAACAATTTCTTTTAATTCAGCGTCCGTAATTTTTGTCGGCCGGCCCCTACGGTGTTTATCACCAAGGGAAAAATTTCTTGAACCAACGCTGTACTGTGCTTTCTCCAACACTATTGCCCCCCCCCCTCCCCCAAACCTGGTTAATTTTTCGAACCGTTTCTGCAGCATTTTGAGCCAATTTGAATTCATAATAAAAAATTGTTCGAAATTCTTCTTTTTGACAGCTGGTTGAATATGACTAACAGGTGGAAACTACATTTAGCGTCTTTTGTCCATGGTGTAATGTTATCGTCGATTCCCAAGAGTATCAAAAACCTACTTATTCCCCGCAAAGAATGTCATGATCGCCATCTCAGGCAGCTGAATGTGTTGTCAATACCGCAGCACTCCACCTCGCTCTTTAAAAAGTCATTCATTTATTCATCTGTGACGTTATATAATTCCATCTCGCCCCATTTAAAACATTTGCCTATAAATAAGTTCAAATTTAAATACAAAACTCATTTGTTATCACTCCAATAGCTGTTTCAACTTTGTCTTTTTATTGTAAATTTATCAATAATTTGTTTTCTTTATTTTTAATTGTCGTTATGTTTTATTTCAAAAAATAACAATTTATTTTGTTGCAATATGTATAGTAGGTTAAGTGCAAGAGCAGCCTTGGGCTGAACTGCGCCTCTTACTTAATAAAGGCATATTATTATTATAATATATATATATAATTTATTATTATTATTATTATTATTATTTACTTCATGTCAAATAACAATACAACCATCTTATAGAGCAGAAATTTTTTTTACAAAATGATGTAAAGTTTATTACAACAGCTTAATTAAGTTATTGAGGAAACTTGTATCAAACATGTAACATCCTTAAAACTCTCAGAACTTTCCTAACAACCTAATATTTGTATTTTGACCGAACATCACCCTCCAAGGAATATATTTATTTTATAAGGGGGTAGGTATTAGCCCGATTAATGATCTAGAACCGTGAAGACCTCGTGTTCTTTCGATGCGGTCTCGCATTGGATAATCATTTCAATTTTGAATTTGGAAAATTGTTTCTCAGGTAACAGAAACTTGTCTGTGTAAGGGTGCAGCTGTTATGGGTTTCACACAAAAATACTACCAAATTAAAGGAAATGAAACTACATTTCCTGTTGGATATAATAACAGTCTTAACCTCGTCTTAAACTAAGTGAAAGACAATTAACGGGATTCGTGAACGTTGTAGAAATTGGAAGATTTGCCATGCTCCATCTAATTCTGATGAAGACTAAAAAACAATAATTAATTATATGTATAAGACTTAAGACGAGCACACTTACCAAGAAAAATATAAGGGGGTTAACAAAAAATCTAAGCAACAAAAATAATTACGTGAAATAACACTTAGTCATAAGATAACCCAATAAAAACCATCGATTAAAGTAGATAAATTAATTAACAATAGCGACTTAGATCAATATGATTGATTAATGAAATAGGAAGTACAATGTGATCGGATAATAATGCAAGCCACGTGACCATTACGGGAATAATTACAGGGAAAGCACAATAAACAATAACAAAGACCACGAACTCCAATGATAAATTGACAGCCAGTAAAATATAATTTTCAAGATTTTCGGTATTGCCAACTGTAAAAAAAATTTTTTTCCCTGTAATTATACCCGTAATGGTCACGTGGCTTGCATTATTATCCGATCACATTGTATTTGACAGAAATATGGTAATAAAACTAAATGTAGGAGAACCAACTAAAGAGCAAAATGGAAGTAACTAGAAATTGACAGAAAAGTTATATATAGAGTGTACTTACTTAAATAATCATTATTAAATTGTATAACCTCATTGAGTAAGCCAGGGTCTCTTTTACTCTTAGTTATTTCAAGAATTTCGAGGAGATTATGGAGATGGCCTTTTGTTACAAGTGTGAAGGATTCTGCACTCGGTGTTAGGATTGAACAAATGCCCTGTATTAAGAATGTGTTCAGAGAAAGCAGAAGAGTGACTAAGGTTGTTGTTCTTGATAGAATTATAGTGTTCTTTGAACGAGTGACAAAAGATCTGCCGGTTTGGCCAATGTAAAAAGCGGGGCATGAGTTGTCATAAAAGTTGATAAATACCGGAGTGGTCAAGTTTATTACGTTTCTCTTGGTTGAACACAAGGGCCTAACGTAGGGAGTCTTGGTTAGAGAAAGAAATGTGGATTTTGTGACGTTTGAAAATGTTCTGTAGGAAATATGAGTGTAAAACGTAAGAGATCTGAAGATGTGGTCCTGTAAATCTAAGTTAATGGGAGTGAGAAGTGTAGGATTTAAAGAGTTTTGAAGCAAGTTTATTAATTAAATGTAAAGGGTAACCGTTAATAACCGCAACTTGCTTCTTGATGTTGAACTCGGTATTGAAATGAAAGGGGAGCATAAGGACGGTGAACATCCTCCTCAATAAAGAGGAGGATGAAAGGAAGGTAGTGGAAATAATAGTCGAGAAAGGCGGAGGGGCGAAGGGCGAAGTGGATGGAAGAAGTATGGGGGAAAACGAAGAAACTAACAAAGGAAGGGATGTAATGTAAATATGTAAAATGAAATGTAAATAGGCACAAGATTAGGAATAAGGGTCTTTTGCAAATTATTATTATAAGGGCAAATAGATCCTTATAGCAGAATCTCGATTTCTAAAAATTTGTCGCTTGGATTGTTGTTCCTCTACCTATTTTATATTCAGCAGCGATGCTAAAACTTAAAATAGTCTCGACAGAGCCTAAAGATTTTGAAGAAACAGTGGAACACACACACAAGATGGCGCATTCAGACGAGAGAGTAAGTGCTCGCAATTACATATATTATACCATAAAGAGGAATAGGTACATTTTTCCACATGTTTATTTTTTAAGGTAGGGGATGTTGAAAAACGTACCTAGTACTAATTTTGCACCACTAATTAGGGAATTATTACTTTACTTATATTAAAATTTAGCCGTTCGCAAACTCTTAAGAAAGAAAACGAGCAAAAACTCAATAGGTATAATGTTAACAAAAATAATCTATATAAAATGAGCTTGTCATAACTGTCAGGCCTTTTTTGTTTTTGAGATCGCTTGAGGAAATTCACATTCTTTAACAGGTAGAATCTCTTTAGTTCTAGTCATAAATTAATTATTCGAGAGTGATTCGTAATAAAATTCGATGTTATAACTAAAAACCAAAATTAAGCTCATAGAAAAATGAAAGCTTTCGCGTTGAAAGCATGGAAGAACATATTGAAAAAGAAAACATTGTTTCGTCACACTTTTATAAAGGAATCCATCAGTAGCAGTAGCAGAAGTGTATGTGTGTGCCTTTTAGCTCTTTAAAAGCTAAAAAGCTTATTGTTCCTTTTAGGTAAAAACGTGATCTCTTTCAACGAAGGTTAAATAGGGTTAAGCAAGCATTTATTATACCAATAAATTAAAGCTTTTGCACGAAACAATCGGGATTGTTCAAATTCAGAGCTGCATTTACTTAAAAGGATTGGCGTGTTACTACTACGTTGATCTGTTAGGCCGCACCGCCGCCGCTTTAATGATCGGGGACGTACCTATGCATTTTTGCATTTTCTACTAAAAAATGGTAGCGACTAATCAGGATCTTTTTTTAATTCCTTTTGTTTGTCAAAAAAAGTAAGTTAAAAACATTTAAATTTAGCATCGTCGGATAAGATGAAAGAATATATTTGCTTATGTGCCTTAATTCTTTCTTCTTCCTATAATCGTTACCATGCATTTGCATAATAATAATGTCTCTAATCTAAGAATGCTCAAGGCTTGCGTGGGAATACCAATTATTACATACCTAAAACTATTTTATTACCACTTTAATCTCGAGAATATGATATTCTAAAAGCTTTTTATCATTAATAATACACCTTCTCCCTAAGAATTTTATTGTAGACTCCAAAAGATACAAAACGCCACAATTCTTTCTCTTAAAGGCACGTCTGCATTTCCATCTTGAGACGTTTCAACAGCTATTGTTCGTAATTTGTTTTTCCTTTCTTATTTGATGTACTTAATCTTTCATTGTAACCTTTTTTTTTCCTCCATTATACGAACGAAGGTGTGTCAAGTATTATATAAATATTGTTTGTTTCTATTGTGAGGTCTCATCTTCGAAAAGGAACACACGCACACACTTCATTTCGTTTCACTTTTTTAACAGATTAATTAAATTTAAAGATTTAGTAGCTACCTACTTCGTTCAATTTTCTCGAGAGAAAATTTGTGATTGAGTTGTTCGATTAGATTTAAGTTTTTTCGGTTCTGTAAGAAGCTTAGAAAATTCTCTACATATTTAAGTGCCTCTAAGTTAAATATTAAAGATGAAAATTTGAAGCGTTATTGAATTTTCATAAATCCTTGGGAATTTCCCTTGCCACAAAACTCCCTAATTGACTGACCACTTTGATCTAATAACTTGAAGGAAGTATTAATGTTAACCGTTTTGGCTCATTAACGCAATGTTTCTTCGAAAATAATTTCGCTTCCTCATTTACCTTTTTGTCGAATTTCAACATTTCTTTGCAACAAAAACGTTAATATCTACCTTATTGTGACATCCGATGCACATTTTTTTATGCACGATCGTGATTCTGGTTATGACTGGTCAGCTAACTTCGACGGGTTTAGGCCACTGTTTGTTTCAATTCTTCGCTTTCTGTTTCCCAATAGGGAAACTTTTTGGTCTGGATTTCTGGATTTCGATGGGAGGGTGGGAAATCCCACACGCACCTAGGCCACTTATTCGGGCCCTTTGTGATGCCTCCCTGATTAGAGTCGTTCGACCCCGCAACGTCACTCAAGCCATCCCACACGTGAGATAAACCTGAGGATGCTGGACGGGGAAGCGGCTCTAATCTTAGCCATGTCCGGCCAGAATTCTCCCAACATGGATCGTCTTTTTGGTCGCTTCCCTTTCCTCATGTGATGGATGTTCCCCTAAACATCCATGGCCTCTCATAAATTGAGTAACATAATAGTAGCATATGCGTCGACATACCGGGCTACGGTTCTTTGCGTTCCCAATATCAAGTTTCTGACTTAGGGGTGTGAAACGGTTCCGGATCCAAAACAAGATCCGGTATGGATCCGGATCTTCTCCGAATCTCCAGCTACGATACTTATATCCGGATCCGGATTTCTCCGGATTTCATACACAACTCGGATCCTTAAGATCCGGATCCTGTTTAACCGAATCCGCGTATCCGGATCCGAAATTCGATCACACGTGAATTCTGTTGTTGATGTATGGAATGAACTTCGTGATTCCTTGTGATACCTATAAAATTTATCCATCGGAATCTCAAAATGGAGGTATCTGGATCAGTAAATGAAATTTAGTGTAATCTACTCCACGAATTTATTCAAATACAGCCTACTACAGAGTTTAGATCCGGATCCTATGTAAATTAATAGTAATGCAGGTCCGGATTTAACTCACAAATCCGTAGATCCTTGGATCCGGATTTAACCCCCAATTCCGTAGATCTGAATTTAACCTTCGGATTTTCGATCCGGATCCACAAAATTCCGGTATTCGGATCCATTGGATCCGGATATTTTTGGATCCGATACCCGTATCCATAAAATTTGCGGATCTTTACAGCCCTAGCTTTCTGTATTTCGCGATGACATGCCATATATGTAGTTCTCCGTGTATAGGACAATGGACGCTATTACTCCCATGAGTACGATCCTTTTGTAGTTCGCTTTCTCTGTGTCAAGATTCCTTGCCTTTTCACTCGGGAGTTTCTGTTTCTGATTTAGCATTCTCGAATAATTCGGTACGTTTGCACTTTTAAATGCTCTTCTATTGTCCTGGTCTTAGTTACGAATGTTCATTCGGTGTCTTCGATATTATCCATACAAATCTTTCTGTACTTCAATTTTGTCGGTTTTCGTTTACCATCTGTGGTCTTCAAGATGGCACTCCCGTACTGCCTTTCCCTTTTTTGGTTAGTTGCCCTTTCCTTGGAAATGAAACTGGCTATACTTAGTTGCATAGTCATGTTCAGGTTAGCATTTTTTCTGCATCAACGTTTAATTGGAATAAATCTTAAAAACCTTCCCCATGAATAAATATATTGTTGATTACGTTAACACATTCTTATGAATATTAGCGACCTAAAGAAATATCAGACCACTAATTACGAGAGAATGAGTTCAATAATGGAGGTCTTAACGTTAAGGGTGAATAATTAAGAGGATGTAGCAAAAGGATGGGAGACAGACATCCCCAAATTTGTTGAAATAGTCAAAATAAAATTAGACCATGGAGAAATAACAATTGAAGAAACTTAAAACTAATTAAAGGCTCCAGCAATTTTAATTGAAGAAAAGCACAAAATGAAGCCGGATAAACGGCTGAAAATAATATGCAACCATCAAACGAGTCTCTTTTCTGCATCGTTTGTTTTCTGTATTTTCTCCTTTTCTGGGTGAGTTACAGTTGTATTAAGGACCTCCTTTCAGAAGACTCAATGGGCTCCTCGCCCATGCTGTGTGTTAAAGATTAATCAGTATGTAATTCGCTCGTATGCGTTGTGAATGCCATCGTACTCTTTATCTCTTGGATCAGGTTTTTGCTCCTCCAGACACTTTCTTTTTCATCCCGGTCTCATTTTCCTTTGACGATGCCGAGCCACACGTCACTGCCGTGGAGCTGTCTTCTTCTGATATCTGCGTTGTTAATGTATTGATTTGAATTGAATTTTAATCCTTTTTGTTGCTTAACTTTTGTCTTGTAATTGGAACTTCTGTTTTATTGGACAAATAAATTTACCTTTTTGTGAAAGTAAATTTTGGCACCCAGTACTGATCCTGCTTGTTTGAAATTTTCCTTCAGGTAAAAAATACAACGGGATTCATTTGTTATGAATTTAGTATTATTTATTATTAAATTATAGAACTATTATTTCAGTGATAACCCTTTCACGTCTTACGTGATCCCGCGTGCCCACTTAGCTACTCAATCGTTCTAAACCTTCTATTCTATGTTTTTCATTCTAAACTACGTTAGAATCATGTGCACGATAGCTTTGACGTTCATGGGCTGAATTTCCTTCAAAACTTGTTCAATCTCTTAATTAAGGAGACGGGGGGGGGGGGGATGTAATAATACGAGGGCTGTTTTTTTCAACCTTTGACTATAAAGGAAAGACAACTGATTATAAAAAAATTATTACCAAAAGTAGTGCACATTCAAGGTTACTTCTCTACATAATCACCTTGATGATTAAGGCATTTGCCATAATTGTGAACAAGATTTGCAATCCCCTCTTCATAAAATGTAGCCGCCAATGATTTGAAGTGAGTTGTGACGGTTTCTTTGAGCTCCTCGCCAGTTTGGAAGCGCCGCCTCCCAAACTATTTCTTCAATTCAGGGAAAAGATTGAAGTCACACGGCGCTAAGTCAGGACAATATGATGGGTGTTCGAAAATGTCCTATTTAAATTGCTCAAGGAGCCGTTTGGTTACACGAGCACTGTGAGGACGGGCATTATGGATCAGAACAATTCAAGAGGTCAGCATGCCTCTTCTTGTGATTTGAATAGCTCTTCGCAAGCGTCTCAAAGTTTCACAATCAGAATCTGCAGTAACTGTGGTCCCTGGTTGCATAAACTTCACAATCAACACACCTTTTTGATCCCAAAAAACAGTTTGAAGAATTTGTGTGCATTCATTTTTGTGACTTTCGTTTCGGGCGTCTCATATTCAACCCAGGTCTCATCACCTGTCATAATGGATTTCAAAAAACCTTCTCCATCACTATTGTACCTCACGGTCAAGAAACGCCAAAGCTGCAGCCAGTCGGCGAGTTTTTTGGTTCTCAGTTAACATCTTTGGGATCCAGCGAGCGCAAAGAGCAACTGTTCTGTAACAATAAAGTGCAGGGAAGATTTTGAAACTTCCAGAAATTTCATCAACATTTCACTTACCTATGGTTTTTTAACCACTCGGTCGTCAACTCATAGAACAAGATCGTCTGTAGCGACAGGCTTGCGTCCTTGAGTTGACCCCCTTCATCATGCACATTAGTTCGGCCATTCACAAACAACACTATCACTCATTCAACGCAATAACTGTTGCTATCTTCCTTTCGTAAATCATCAATTATAGTTCGTATATTAATTAAGTATTAATTGCATTTTAATTATTTTAAACGAGACTTAAAAAATAGTCTTGCCAAGACACTTATTATTAGTAGAGGCTGGATTAATATGCACATAAAAAGTCACATATATGCACCAAATATGTTAAAGATATGCAGCCAGTTTGTTAAAATATGCAACATTATATGCAAAATATGCGTACCAAAAAATAATAAACAACCTGTATTAAACAATAACTGTTATTATGTGAAAAAGGTTCTTAATGAAATTAAAAAAATGAAGTCATTAAAATAATAATAATGTAAATGTGTAATATTAACTACAAATAATCTTACGATCAGTTGGAGAATAAAACATATTCTGATCATCGCTTTTCTGCCTATACCAATTTACAATAAGGTGTTTTTCTAAATTGTTTAAATTAAATCCTTGTCGCGTATCAGATAAAATATATCCCCGTTAAGTGCAATGCAAGGCAGCTCCATCTAAATCTCGATATGATCGAATGCTACGGCGAAATTATAGCAGTGACGCTTCCCTTACCTTCTACTGGAATTTTAAAAGGTTTTCTTTTTTAGATTTTAATCTTTTATTTAAAAAGTTTCATTTACTGTGCTCGTTTGAGGAGATGTGAGAAATTTTTTTAAGTAAAATGCCAGATTTATTTAGAAATGCACACATTATGCAATAATATACACATTTTACAAAAATATGAACATCGCTGCAAATATATGCAAAATATGCAAAATTAAATTGGTGTCATATAACTCGCATTAATGTGATTCACCTAGATACGGAAGGGTACTTTTACAGCATCAATATTCAACAATATGCATTTTGCATATAATCCGCCCTCTAATTATTAGCATAAGTACATTAAGTATATGTCATGTATTACAATTCCATTTGTTGATACTTGATATGACAATAAAACAAAGTTTTAAAAAAACATATAATTATTGAGAACATTGTTATTTTAATTTTTGAAGAGAATATAATAACCTTTACCGATGGTTGAGTGAAGAAGGTGTTAGAAAAACATTATAAACATGTCATCGGTTTCCTTGTTATACCGTCCGTCGTTTTATACTGAGCCCTTTTCTTTGAAATTAGGTGCCACGTTTTCATTTTTTTTACCAATTTTACCGTAGATAATGCCAATTTAAATTTCCTCTACCGTTTTGTGTCCATTCTGTTACTTTTCCAATTTTTTGTGTAGCCATATGTTATAAAAATGACGAACATTTTGAAATAAGTCCTTTCTATACATATAAATTTCCTGATATTCTGTTTTCAATTAGCAGCCATCAATCAACATCAGTAGGAATAGAACCCTTATATGTACGTACATTTCAAATTGAAGGTGAGGGGCGACGAAAGTGGGCTGTACTCACAAACGGTCCCTTAGATGTGTGTCCTTTTGCTGAAATTCTAACTGAAAAGGAAACGTTTGAGTGTGAGGAAAGGATTAACCTAATGTTTAGTCTATAAATAGTCAAAGGTTGAGGGTATTATATTATAATTTCAGATTGCCACATTCTATTGTGTCCTGTATGTCTCCAAGGATCTGTTCAACCTGACAAAAACATTTCGTAACATACCTTGAGGATGCGATGTTAACTAGTCCTAATCTAGACCTTTCGCTAACTTTTAAGTCAATATGTGTATTTTAAATCTTTGCACTTATTTTAATAATGGTGAACGAACTGTAAATTAACGTCTAAGTTCCAAATATAAACTTCCATTCTAACGGAAATTTGTATTATAAGTAAAGAAAGGAAAAAATTACATTTCACCAAAAGCACTCTTTTTAATAATGAAATTTGGAACACTTGCTGCGAGGAAAAAGGAGAAGTTTAATTTCGATTTCGTTTCAATTTATATGACAATTTATCCTTTTTTTCGATGTTGATGTATTTTATTTTGCACATATTGACTTATTCTCGAAGTAAACAACTTTCTCTTGTATACTTTTTTCCCATTTCGTATATTTATTTCTGAAGATAAAAAAAACGATTTTCAAGCTTGTCCACGCGAAGTTATTCGAGGACCTCTCGAGAAAAAATCTTAGAAAACCACTACCTGAAAATAAGAATATACTATGTCGGTCTATACACAAAAGGTTACGAATACATACATAAACTCAATTATAGCGTGGTCAAGAGGAGACTAAAGATAGAAAGGACCCTTCTTCAAGGAAGTCCGTCCATATGGCCAGAGGATCCTTTCGTAACCTTTTCACTTTATTAAAGTGAAAATATAATACCTATATATATTCGAACTGGTCCCGTAAAATTCACCTTTAAACGAAATTTCATTTCATCTTTTATATCCGTGCCAGGGTGTAATTATAAATTTATGAGTCTAAGCCGAAGAGATTATTACGACGCTACTTGAAATCTGAACACAGATGTGTTACAAATAAGTTTTAACATGCCGCTCAAGGGAATCCAATAGGGCTCCCCTTAGCCATCTGCCAAATTTAGTTAAAGTTGTTGCGTTATAAGGATTTTAGGGAGTTTAACTTCGAGACTTATTAATAAATCGGCTTCGAATTAGTAAAAAAGTTTTTTATCTTATAACGATTTCCTCAAATAATAAATTTGAAGCGTTAACGTTCCTTTTGGGAATACAAAAACAAAATCACGTGTTGTTTCACAAAGTATTACAGCTTACGTTGAAAGGAGCTTAGAGAACTCGCGTTAATGCGATTCGCATTTCGGTAGATTTTGTTTACGTGTCTTCAAATTTCTAAGTTATAAGTAAATTAGACAAATTAGATGATTATTGCCGTTTAATTTTGGTCTTATATTATCTCACAAAGGAAACGATTTGCGTAATTTTGATTTATCCTCTTAGTTTCCAGTAGAACTTAAATGATTCCATTTTAACGTCACATTTTCGACGTAAGATAAATACGGGCGCTAGTAACTTTAAATAATTACCTATTCCAAATTACAGGTAAAACTAATTTTCATTTAGAAACTTGAACATAGTTAAAGTTTGTAAAGTAAGCTTCATGAAGTACGTAACAAGAAATATTGGTAAAGCGACGAAATAAGCATTAATTTAAATTGTATTGATGTAGTACACTTTTAAAATTAAATGTTTCAAAATTTAATAAGTCATTGGGAAAATGTCCTCTCCACAACTTCCTGTGTTCCTTATGGAAAAATGTTCATTTATTCATTTACTTTCCAATTATTTTAACCTATAGTTGCTGTTATTGCTCAGTACATTACAATTACAATCACTACTGATTAAGATACACATCGTTCCCATTTTCAATGATGGTTTCCCCCTAATTCGATGTTGCAACCAAAAATTCATACGTATGTAAAGTAAATATAAGAACGTTAACGACATGTACATGTAAATATTTTTTGGTGTAAATAATAATTGATTATTTGATCAATAATAAATTCTTAACAGAACTAAACTTTAATTACAAACCTGAATTCTTTCGCGATCATTGGGTATGAAGCGTCAATGGCTCGGTGTTTATATGCTGGTAATACCATGTAAATGTTGATACGCCAGATATGCCCTTTACACCAATTTAAAAATAGTGGTCGTTGTATTGGGGTAACGTGTAGGCACGCAATGAAGTGATGAAGGTCATTGTGTCATGTGTGTCGGTCCTCAGGAGAATACCTGTTCGCGTCCTGTGGAGATCTTGGATCTAAGAAAGAAACAGCTTCCATTTACAGTAATTAAATTGACGGCCTTGCGAGCGGTGCAAATGAGTTTTGATCCATTTAGCTACTGACTATAATATGCAAATGGGAGGGTGGCGACCAAAGTCGCATTCGTTTACAACAGTGCTTAGGTCCAAGGCAGGCTGTTGTGGTGGCTAGATGTCTTATTTCTTATGTATTTCAACAGTGTAGGATTAAAATTTTGCCGGCCCCAAGACAAAGTATGTGCCAAAACTAGCCATGAAATTATGTAATCGGGTGTAAAGGAAATAATAATTAATTATAAGATATTATTTTGTGCAGCCTAGGAATTGTCATTCTCACCCCAAGAATTATTTTTTCTACCTTAGTTTTTTGGTTATTTTGGTCCCAAGATTTTTGTTCCCAAGAATTAATATATTAGCCCCCAAAATTATTAATTTAGCCCACATAATTATTCTTTTGGCCCCAAGATTTTATTCATTTCAGTATTTCACCCCAAGATTTTATTTATTTACTTAGCGTGGTAATTTTCGCGGCCCCAAGAACCCCAAGAAACTCTAAGCCCAAGAATTATTATTTTTACCCCAAAAATTACCCCAGCTTTTTAATTATTTTGGTCCCAAGATTTCTAATCCCAAGAATTATTATATTAGCCCCCATAATTATTATTTTAACCCACAGAATCATTCTTTTGGCCCCAAGATTTGATTCATTTTACCCCATGGTTTTATTCAATTGAAAAAAAATATACTAAACCTACCTCTAACCTAAGCACCTGATTGGCAATATACGTTTATGTTGGCATTTTTTTAGTTTCAAATACTGTTTAGTATCATATTCCCGTTTTTGTATCAATTGAAAAAAAGTATACTAAACCTACCTCTAGCCTAAGCGCCTGAGTGGCAATATACGTTTAGGGTGGTATTTTTTTTGTTTCAAATACTTCTATAAAATAAGTACCTAAGTAAATAAATTCTTAGGGTGAAATAAAAAAAAGGCTTGGGGTGAAATGAATAAAACCTTGGCTTAAAATGAATAAAATCATGGGGTAAAATGAATAAAATCTTGGGGCCAAAAGAATAATTATGTGGGCTAAATTAATAATTGTGGGAGCTAATATAATAATTCTTGAGAACAAAAATCTTGGGACCAAAATAATTGAAACGCTAAGGCGGAAAAAATAATTCTTGCAGTAAAAATAAAAATAAAAAAGTATTTGAAACTAAAAAAAAATGCCACCCTAAACGTATATCGCTACTCAGGCGCTTAGGATAGAGGTAGGTTTAGTATTTTTTTTTCAATTGATACAAAAACAGGAATACGATACTAAACAGTATTTGAGAACTAAATTATAATTAATTTATCGCTATCACTTTTTACGTAACATAAGGTAAATGTCATCTGGTCGACGTGAGAAATATCTGGTGTTGATCCAATCACTGTAGGTGTAGACAATTTCCATGGCGCCAATACAGTTTCCACTGCAAGTTGAGCAAACATTTTCCTTTTCATCTTGGAGGGCAAGTCCGTAAAAGTTTCATTGTTGCAACAACTCGACGTAAAAGTTTTCTCCAATATTGTACTTTTTTCAATATTTGCATCTATGCGACCTTCTTTTGCATTCCTTTGTACAAATGTTCTCAGGCTGCTCATATTTTGTTTTAAATATTGTGTTATAGATTTTCCTCCCTCTAAAACCATTATTGTTAAAGTGTCAATTAAGTTTATATTGGAACGCGACTTAGTTTTTTGGCCATGGCAATATACAGTGTGTCTGCTTAAGTTCGCACCATATGGAAAACTTTTTTATTATTAATTTTACGAAAAAAAGTTATTCTTTATAAAAAGTTCTGCATGTTCTAAAACTTAAAATACAATCATCAGATATTAAATTTTTTCAGTCGTGTACGCGGTGTGTCAAAAAATATGAATTTTGCTCAAGAGTAAAGTACCTTTATTTTTGACAATATCGAAAATTGTTATTAAAAAAAGTTAATCAAAAGTAAAAACTACGTTCAAATATGCAATTACATGCTGCTAGTTAAAAATTTTTTTTACAACTTTTTCTCAAATTACTATCTACCGATACCGATACGATTTCCTATTTTTGTCTACAATAACAGTGCATATGTAAGTGTAGTTACGTGAAATCTAAGATGCACTGATAAACAAATGATTTGTATTATATCAAGAAATGTTTGACAGTGAGGTTTCTGAACGGAACGGAAATCGTATCAGTATCGGTAGGTAGTAATTTGAGAAAAAGTTGTAAAAAAAAATTTTAACTAGCAGGATGTAATTGCATATTTGAACGTAGTTTTTAGTTCTGATTAACTTTTTTTAATAACAATTTTCGATATTGTCAAACATAAAGGTACTTTACTCTTGAGCAAAATTCATATTTTTTGACACACCGCGTACACGACTGAAAAAATTTAATATCTGATGATTGTATTTTAAGTTTTAGAACATGCAGAACTTTTTATAAAGAATAACTTTTTTTCGTAAAATTAATAATAAAAAAGTTTTCCATATGGTGCGAACTTAAGCAGACACACTGTATATCTCACTGGCCATATTGCACATGCACAAAGAACTATGTCACAATTACTATTACGCCATTATAACATTCATTGTTTTCAAAATCTGCTTCCTTTTTTACTCGTTCACTATGTGTTTGAGTTTCTCCATTTCTGACTAATCCATTACATCGATATGAATTGTTGAAGTATTGCCCGTTCTACCGACGCCATCACTGCTATATTGCTTAAATACTTGATTAATGTATTTCTTTCCTTTGTCGCATTTTCTTCTTTTTTTTCCTTTTTACCTTTTCTCGTAGGTGGACATTTTTTAAAATTTTTGGTGTTTCAATAAAATCGAATAAAATAATAGGTATCAAAAGCATTTAGTAGTTTCAGTAACATAGGATAGTAAGAACGTTAAAGTTGTTTCAGTACTCTCCGGTTATAGTTTAGCTTTGAGTATACAATTTCCAAAAATATAATTACAAAATTTAATACACATAAATAAGAACCGAAAACGCGGATGTTTGAAGTTTCTACATTAATTTCCAGAAAGCTGCACGATCTTTTGAACAGGTTCAGGTTTTACACGCACATAAAATTTATCTCCAGAAAGGTTCCTTACGAAGGATTTGACATCGCTTGGGAAAGTACCTTCTTATTTGGAAATAGTTTTTGGACGATTTCACCTCCTGCCTTTTCTTACACCAAAAAGCCCTTTATTTGGATACGTTCATTCTGAGGTTGGCCAAAAGAGAGTTGCTACAAGATTCATTATTGGTCTCAAAGATTCTGAGAAAGAAATTAATAATGAACAGTTATAATTGAGAAATACATCACCGTAAGTACTCGGATAAGTTGCTACGATCGTCGATGATTTTTCTTCTGTACATGTTCACATTTCACATAACTTTTGCGGATCCCTTTCTTTGCGTCGATAACCTCTAAATTTAATATTTTCCTTGATTCCTTTTTATCTTGAATGCTTTAATAGATTTTGGAGAAAATTTTCTTTGTTTTAGAAATTAGCGCAACCATCGTACTTTTCTACCGAATTGTTACAGTGCGACACATGCACGATATTGACAAGGCTTTTGCCACTTACCTTTCTTCTTGTTCAAGATGTTCATTATCACTTGGATCCCTTGCTAGATCTAAATCTATTGTGCATTTACTCCAAGAAAACGATATCCAGAAATTCATAAAAGTAATAATCTCAGAGCAAGTATTTTGCTTGTGGTTATATTGGAAGTAAGTGTCATTGCAGTGAACTTAGTGAGGTTAGATGAGGTGTCTGAGTTCCAGTGATGTTACAGTGAAATTAGAATCAAAGCAAATACTTACCTATATCATTTAATTTTTTGTTATTGTTGTTGATTTGGTTAGGGATCAAACCATAATATAAGTACATACACAGGGTGATTTTTTGAAAACGATCCACCTGAGATATTTCAGAAACCAAAAGGAAATTAAAAAGTTCCGAAAAAAGGTCCACTTATATGTCAAGAGGGAAACGGTTTGACATATGATTCACACTTTTGACGTTTACCCCTGCGCCCCCACGAATGCCTCTCCAAAAATTTTCAATGGAATGACCCATCGCGTGGTATCTCAAATGAAAGCTTATCTTATAAGGATTATGGTGATGCACCACTTCCCCATGTTTTTTATTTTCTCATTCATTTTATGAGAAAGTTTATCATTACCACTTCTGGAGAACGGTAAGCGCTATCGAAACCTAATTTTAATCAGGTAGGCATGGAAAAAAGAAAGCAAGCCGTTGACGTTTTGTCTAAGAGACATGTCACATTAGTTGTTTCGGTTTAGTCAACTTCACCTACATACTACATTGGTTTCCGTGAAAATGGTGTACTCTATTGCTGAAAGGGTGGAAGTTATGTACATTTATGGCGCCGAGCAATGTGCTCGTGCCACAGCAAGAGTTTTTAATGAAAGGCATCCAAATAAACATATGGAGCATAAATACGTTCGCGAACTTGTCCAAAAATTTGAAGCAACCGGATCGGTAGAGAACAACAAAAGGCATGCTAAGAAGGTAGTAGATGAACTGGCGGAGATGGAAGTAATTGGAAATTTTACCATGGAGCCAACCCGTTCTTTGCGTCAGGTTGCAGCATCCACCGGACTTTCTTACTCGCCGCCATAAAGTTCACCCTTACAAGATGCACATATTGCAAGAACTTAGCGACGCCGATTGCGACGGACGACTACAATTTTGCGAAACTATGACCGAAATGATCATTGCGAATCCAAATTTAGTAAAAAAACACTTGCTTCAGTGATGAGTGCACTTTTTACTTAAATGGACATGTGAAGAAGCAGAATATACGATATTGGAGCGACGAAAATCCGCACCGCATATGACAAGAGAGGATCATACCCCGAGACCTCAAAAGATTAATGTTTGGGCAGGAATACTAGGTGATTCACTAGTTGGACCCATATTCATTAATGAAACGCTAAATAGTGACGTCTACGTGAATATGTTGGAGAACATCATCGATCCTCTAATAACTGAAGAAGTGGAAAACAAGCTTGATGAAGAAGGTAATAAAATACTCGACGAATATCAATTGTTCTTCCAGCAGGATGGTGCTCCACCGCATCATGCTGCGAATGTTCGTAACTGGCTTAACCGGAGATTTCCAAATCACTGGATTGGTAGAGGTGGAACAATCTAATGGCCTTCACGATCACCGGACCTCACAAGTCTTGACTTCTTCTTTTAGGGTCATTTAAAGTCAGTAGTTTATAAGACAAAATCCATACATTTAAATGACTTGCGTCAACGAATTGTCAACGAGTGCCAAGGCATTCCACGGGAAACTTTTCAGAAAGTAAGGCAAGAATTTGAAAACCGGCTTTACTAATGGATGGAGGCCAATGGTGCTCATTTTGAGCAATTCCTGTGAATGTTCTTTTTGTTGTTTGGTTAAAATGTTATTTTCAACGTTTAAAGGCTTATTATTCTTATCATAATGTAAAATTGATCATTTCTTAATGCTAAATAAAAAAGATGCGCAAGTGACACATCACCATAATCTTTATAAGATAAGCTTTCGTTTGAGATACCACGCGATGGGTCATTCTATTTAAAATTTTTGGAGAGGGATTCGTGGGGTAGCCTAGTCAACGAACGCTCAAAAAGGGCTTGTAGACAGACTTTTTGATCCTAAAGATTTTATTTCTGAAATGTGTTTAGAAGCGTTTGGTGATGATTATACCAAAAGTCCCCGGCCCTACCGTATGAGCTAACTCCGTAGCGTAACAAAATGTGCGGATTTGTTTGGTTTTCCGTTCGTATCTCTTGAACGGGTGGTCGTAGTGTGAAATTGATTAATTACAAAATAAAATCTGATTAAATTTCCTACAAGTTTGCTTCTATGGATTTTTTCTCTATCTCTAGGCGTTGAAGAGATATTCACTGTTAAGGATTAACTTTTTTTTTAAATCGTTCTTATACGACTTTTTTCGGCAAATGTTGTGTCCTGGCTCCTAAAGTATTGGGTTTATAGCAAAAACCGTTGAAATAAAAGTTGTAGACCATTAAATTTCCTATAAAATGCATTGTTACAGTTTAATATTTTATCTCAAATAGACTAGATGTAATGGTTATTTAAAAAAAACGTTGAGTTTAACATGGAATGGAGAGAACACTAGAGAACAACTGATTTTGTGGGAGGTCTGGAGCTAAATCTGATATGTGAGTATTAAATACAGATTACCTGCATCCTTAGCCAATCAATTTCAGTCTTGTGCGCCATCCTGTTTAATGGTCTCTAGTATTTGCTAAATACATTTATGATAGGGTTAATGTTTGACGAAAAGAACGAAATTATTTTCTCAAGAAATAATTCAAATAATGCTGAAAAATAATTTTATTTAAAGACATATTGATGTAAAAGAACATTTATCTTAAGCAGTTCTAACTCTTTTTGCTTGTGATGGTCCTGGGAGTAGCTAAGGATCGTCAGGGTCATCGGCGGTATCCGTATCACCAACGGAATCCGCCTCACAGGATTCGCCTGGGAGAACCTCGGTGCTCCGTGACTCATCCTCTTCTAGAGAGGTATACCATTGAAGCATTGCCCATGGCAGTTGTTCAATTCAATCCGGCTTTCCGGCAACTACATTTTGCATCAGTGCAGCCCTTTGTACATTTACAGAACAGTAAATTTAAATTATCATCTGAGGCACTGAGGTCTGTGGACTGGACAGGGATGAGCTCCTCAGTTCCCAGAGCACTTCGCCTTTGTTCCCATCACCATTCTTGTGGGGGGAGCCGACGTCCAAGCCAATTCTGTACTTGGTGATATACTCTGAAACTGTGCTGCTTTGCTGCACCCTCTGTGGGGGTAGCGCTGAAATGTCAGATTTGATCTTAGATTCTGACTTCATAAATGAGAGGTATCTGTTGTTGTTGAGAGACAACTCGTTGAGTGGAGCACCATCATACTAGCTGAGGAAACATGTCTTCCCATCTTCTTCGATGAGCAGCAGCTTGAATGTCAGCACGTTGTTGGTAGAGCTTTAAGAAGCTGATTTTACCCTTTCGAAACGCTGCAGAGGTTGTGTCGCAACCGGTGAAAGCGTGTATGAAAAGTATGTGCTTAAGGTCAAGCTGTTGAAGATTCTTAGACGAGAAAGCGATCGAGGGCCTTCATTTTCCCATGGCTTGGCTTAAGAAAAATTATGTTACGGTCCTCTGGTGTTAGTGTCATTACAAGAACTACGAGATCAATGCGCTCACCAACTATAACAAAGTTTTCTGGTTGCTTCTGAATGGCTGTGCCCCTGAACACAATGAAAGTATCGGCGTCGTCTTCGGTCACATCAGTAATAACTCCATTTTCTTGAAGGTAGGATGTAAGAATAATGGCAATCAAACGAGATTTTTGTTCAGTTCATTACTGAGGAAATGATCCTGCTTAACGCTGATTATTGTGTCGGCAGTGCAGTTCATGTTGACTGACTCTTTGGTTCGAGATCTCCTTCTTTGTTTCGTACATTTTGTGCTGTTGGCTGTAGTGTTATAATATAACCGTGAAACACAACTGAACACGATTTACCTGAGTAGTACCGTTTGATATACTTCAGGTGAATCTCACAGATAGATGAAATGGTGGATCCCGTAGCGTAGGCCAAAGAACTCTATTGTAACAGGAATCCTCCATCTATTACGATTTCAAAGTCTGACAGATTAATGACTACAACTTCTGATGTGTTTGAGATAAAATATTAAACTACATTATGCATTTTATATGAAATTTAATGGCCTACAACTTTTATTTCAGCAGTTTTTGCTATAAACCCAATACTTTCGGAGTCAGGACACAACATTTGCCGAAGAATGTCGTGTAAAAACGATTTAAAAAAAATCAAACTTTGACAGCGAATATATCTCTTCAACAGCTAGAGATGCAGAAAAAAGGAATAGAACTAAACTTGTAGGAAATTTAAACTCATTTTATTTTGTAATTGGCCATTTCCCACTACGACCACCCGTTCAAGAGATACAAGCAGAAAACCAAACAAATCCGCACGTTTTGTTACGCTACGGAGTTAGCTCATACCGTAGGGCCGGGGACTTTTGGTATAATCATCACCAAACACATCTCAGAAATAAAATCTTTAGGATCAAAAAGTCTGTCTACAAACCCTTCTTTGACTAGACTAGGGGTGCAGGGGTAAACATCCAAAGCGTGAATCATAGGTGAAACCGTTTCCCCCTTGACATATAAATGTGGACCTGTTTTCGGAAATTTTTAATTTCCTTTTGGTTTCTGAAATATCACAGGTGGATCGTTTTCAAAAAATCACCCTCAAACAACAATAACAAAAACTTGATGTCACTGGTTATCACTAATAACTAATAACATATATCATTTTTAATATTGATTGAAAATTTTCAATCGATCAATTCAAACAGTTTCCTATATGTTCATCAACTGCATCCTCCACTTTCCACTTGAAGCGATCTGTGCGCAGAAAGCTTTTTGTGTTTTGTTGTATACAAGAACTGAATCTGCAATTACAGTTTCATTACCTACATTGAGGGCCTTAACGAAATGTTTACAACTGCATCTGTATCGTTTACAGTTGTCACAAACTCTAAAACTTACAGCTTACGGTTTTCGTGCTACCTTCCCAAGCGACATGTTGGTGCAAGACAATGAAGAGTGATGAATTGACATTTCATCTTAGCTTAGCTTCCTCTGCCCCTCACTAGCATGATAACTTAGTGCGGGAGTAATTAAATGACGTTCTCCCACATTGCTGGACTATCCACAAGCTTGTTTCCCTCGATTTTTATCTTTCGGGGTTTATAATCTTGTCTAGTACATAATTAAAGTTGTTCTTGCATACAGCAGACACGATGTACAAGTCAATAATTTTATAAGGAAATTATTTCATGCACCTTATGAAAACCTTTAATACTTATGCAAAGGAACAGTGTTAAACAAATAAAATGGAAACCTGAATCCTTTTCGAGGGGAAAACAGAACACTATTGCAGTCTTTCAATTTCAAACTGTTCCCATAAAAACTAAACAAAACATGGAGGTGGAATCATCTCATTTGCTTGTTCTACAACACGATGAAGAGAAAATCTAAATGATCCCTAAAATTTCGAATCAATTACGAGGGGTGCACAGTGTTTTTTCCATCAACTACAATACCCCTTTTTAAATAATTCTGTATCGTGGTCTCAAAGAAAATTCGTGAAGGCCTCAGCACTTGATATGAATGAACATCTTTTCCTTACACATTTCTCATATTCACATGGATGTCCGTATGTGATAAAACTGTCTTCTGAAATATTTCATCATTGTATACAACTCATTCTTCTCCATATTTTCCGCAACCAAGCAATTGATACTTTCCTATTAGGTACATCAATAAAAAATTGGTTTAAAAGGTTAAACCCTTAACCCATACCTACTTTTTACAAGCATATAACTGCTACCTAAAAATTAAGCACACTTACGAAACGCCCTATTTACTAACTAATAAATTCAATTTTTATAGTCTCCCTTCACATTGTTAAGAAACAGCGTATTTCGTTCTATTCCCCCTTGCAATGCGTGAGAAACGAATTCGTGAAACTTCATTTTCTCGTATTTCTGCATTTTTTATATTCATGCAGTCCTTTCTTTTAGATATTTATACATTAATTTTTAAAGAAGTTTAATTCGATTGAATTCACCCCTAAGCCAGTAACGAACCACTAAATAAAATAAAGCTCCCCCACGAGAGATAAAAAACCGAAACAACGTAAAAGATTGTATACGAAATTTAAGGTACGCAATTTAAGAAACTATTTTTCATCATTGGTGTTTTGCAATCGTGTCGAAGTGAAAACTTTTTTTTTTCTTTATCAGTATTTGGAAGTGAAAAAGAGCGATGACAAGTATCTGAGAGTTCAATCTAAGGAGACTTCAATTGTGTGAGGAAGGAAATAGTCCCACTGGGTGATAAATTAAGGCTCCTTGCATTGTTTCGCATCCTGGGGAGCCTGACAAGGATATACGCGTCTACTATTGGTCGGGACGTCCTGTAAAGGATTCGAAGAGGAAACGCGCTATCAATTGAAATCGACTGACAATGGAATTTTTCGTAATTAACGAGAATTTTACTTCTATTTTAACTTGTCGGAAAAATAAAAGGATGGCCTTTTCCGGGCGTTAAATAGAAATTCTAAAAGAAGACGTTTACATATAACTTTATTTTTCTTTGCGTTCGTGTCGAAACTTATTTACTGCTTAGGTATTTCTTGTAAGATTACGGATTATTACCTTTATTAACTGCGTCCTTTAACGTTTAATGTGCTTTTTTTACTTGTTCTATTTATGTACACTTTCATGAGTGTTTATGTTACGGTATTTATGAACTTCCGAGACCGTTGTTTTGCGGTAGTTAACCATCGTGTAACTTTGTACTTACTTTACCATCATCAAACATGAATATCATTCATAAAAAGGCGAATCTTCAGATCGACATTTTTAATTACGGCAACTTTTAGTTTCGCGAAGCACGAAGAAAGATTGCAAAGATTATAGTACCTAATTATAGTTGTGTCTCGCTTTTTACCCCTATTCTTCGTCTCTTCGTCTCACGTTACATTACCACATAATACGGTAACATTAAAAACTCTATCAATAAGAAAGTAATAAATATTTTTTTGCATAATTTTATATCCATATTAATTACAAATACCATGATCAGTTCGTAGAATTTTTCAATAAAAGTAGTCGTAGGTCTACTGCAGGAGAACTGAACGATATTAAGTTTATCTCTAAATCTAATGGAATTAATCATAAACGTATTGGATCATATCAGTCTGGGGGGGGGGGGGGGGGGGGGGGTATAACTCTCTCCGAAATTTACTAAGACTTTATAATAACATTATGGTATGAAAGGTTCAAATAAAAACACAGAAAAATTCGACTTTTTCATAAATAAACCGCGCACTACAATAATTACACAAACCAAGAGGTGTAATGTTAATGTTGGTAGTGCTGAAGATTACTATCGCATTTCAATCTATACTCTACGTCTACATCCCATTCCTGGATAGTTTTTAAATAAATGTAAAGGGAATAAGGTTTTCAAAGCACAAGACATTGTTAACAGCATTCCAATGGTTATTGCCGACAAATCCATCCAGTCTTATAGATGCAACTATAAAAGACTTTAAAAATGTAGTTTCTTTTTATAGAGGTGACGTAATAGGCACTCTTGATGAATTACCTCAAATTCTGGTACAGTGCAGGTTTAAAAGAGGACCAAATACCAAAAAATGCTTTAGCTGCCTTGAAATACTGCTCAGATTCAATTAATTTACCCAATAATCAAGGTATTGTTATCTATACTGGCAATTCTACCTGTATCTACCGCGGAAAATGAACCAACTTTTTCCGTATTACGCAGCCTAAAAAATAGCTTAAGAAATGCTTCATTTGAAAGCAGACTAAATGGTTTCACACTGTTGCATTTGTACAGAAATCAGAGAAAACTGAAGGAAAGATGGAGAGTCTTCAAGGAAACATTGAAGAAAGTAGCGGAGAAGGGGTGTGGGGTACGAAAACAAAACAAACACACGAAAATGACAAGTTGGGGGACAGAACACATAAGAAGAGTGGTGAGGGAAAAGAAAACATCCAAACAAAAGAAATAGCAGACAAGGAAGAGAAACATAGGTAGTGAAAGAATCAATCAAGACTGAAAAAAGGAACTCGTGAAAGAAGATGGGTGAAGAGATAACAGAACTACACAACATAAATCCCAAGAGTTCTGGATGAGAGTCAAGAGATTAAGAGGAATAGAAAAATAACCAAGGGCAATTGCAAACAGACACAGAGGAAAAACTAGAAATATGGAAAAACCACTTTGAAAATATGTACCTACAACACGGCCGAAGAATGAGGTAACACAACAAATAAAAACGAAACAAACAATCAGGAGAGAAGAAGCAGAAAATCCAATACAAAAAATAAGAATAGGTAAAGCCACTGGGGAAGACGACATAGCCCTGGAGATGATAAAATGGATGGGTCAAAAAGGAGTGCAATGGTATTTGAAGACTTGCAGGCAAGCATGGGAAGAACAAAGAATAACCAGGGATTGAGAAAACAACCTAATAGTGCCAAATAGACTGGCAAGGAGCCTATGGAAGTGGAAAAGCCACCAAAAATACGAAGAGGCAGGCCGAGAAAAAAATTGATCGGCCAAATTAAAGAAATAGCAGAAGAAAGTGGTGTGACAATGAAGGAGATTAAAACAATTGCGAAAGACAGGAAGGGATGGAGAGATTGGATACAGGACCAGACGACAATTAAATTTAATTAAATAAAAATTAGTGGAATTACTTGTTTATTATTACAATAATGTCTTCCTTAAAATTACATAAGTAATTCAAAATCGAAAGGGATTACAAATAATTTAGGTTGTTACTTTTGGCATAATTGTCAGTAAAGGTTTCTACTACATTTTCAAAACCGTAAAAATCTCCCTTTCCATCCCTCTACTATATTATTTATACTGGTATTGTTAGTTATGGCTGAGCGGAGAAAATTGTTATTAGTTACTGAAAGCCATTGCTGACTTGATGCGCGTCTATAATAATCCAAAATTGTTTACGCGAATGGCAAGTGATTTTGATGAATACTCATCAACATAGTCTTGTTGACATTTCTTAATTTTCGACAGTCGACATAGTACTACCTAGAAAATGGCTTTAGATACCAAACAACACGCAGCCAGTGCACTGTGCACACCTTGTAGCAAGTAAGGGTGTCATGAATAAGTTATAATAGATAATTTTATATTCCCACACGTAAAAAATTATAGCGGCGATAGAAAAGAAGTAACAAGTTATAGAGGGGTGAGTTTGGCGAACACGGGGTAAATATTTTATGTAAAGCTGCTGAGAAGGAGACTAGAGGGAGAAATACAGGAAAATAAATTGTTAGGGGATTGGCAGGCAGGATTTAGAAGAGGAAGGGGGGCGAATGATAACATATTTATACTGAGACAGTTGGTGAATAAGGAGTTGCAAAAGAAAGGAGGAAAGGTTTATACGTTGTTTCAGGATATAAAAGTGGCGTTTGACAATGTAAATAGGAAACAGTTTGTGGGAAGAAATGAGGAGGCAAAATGTGAAGGAAGATTTGGTGGAGTCATTGGAAGAAGTGTATGACGAGACGAGGTGTAGGACTAAAGTGGGGATGAAGATGGCAGAACAGTTCTGGACAATAAAAGGGGTGAAATATGGATGCCCGTTGAATCCTAGCCTGTTTTCCATTTACATAGAGGACCCGTAAGAAGTTATGAGAGGCCAGTAGAGAGGAGGGTGGTCATAGGAAGATGTAAGTTGTGGATACTGGCGTACGCGGACGATGTGGCGGTAGTGGCAAAAGATGAGGGGATCCATAGGAGTTTTGAAAAGGTATTTTTAAAAAAGGATTTAAGGGCGAACGTGAAAAAGACAAAAATAATGGTATTTCAAAAAAGGAATGGAAGAAGAGATAGAGAGGGTGGATGAATGGAGATACCTAGGGTATATGCTGAAGTACAACAATAGAGATGGCAGCCATATAAAAGAACTAGCGCAGAAAAGGAACAAAGCGTTAGGGCACGTATGGGGAATAGGAGAAAGAGTATTCGGAAAGGATATACAGAAAAGAAAATGGCTATTCGAAAAATTAGTTAAATGTGTGATGGTATATGGAGTAGAGATATGGGGTTGGAAGGGTTAGAGAGAATACAGGAGAAATGGACAATGCGATTAGATAGAGAGACGGCAGGATATGTAGTGGAGAAAGAGTTGAAATTTGAGAAAATAAGGGTTCAAGCAGGAAGGCGGGTGGTGAGGTATGAAGAAGGAATGGAATTAAGAAGAAATAACAAGATATTGCAAAAATGTTGGGGGGAAGTGAAGGAGAATGGACGAAGTGGAGTGAAGAAGAAAGAAAAAAATACTACGAGGTAGGGGGGTATGGCGAGGGAGGAGGAGGAAAGGCGAAGCAGAGAGGGAAGGAGCGTTGAGGTGGAGTTGGTAATGAGGGATCAAGACGTAGAGGGGCAAGAAAGGAGAGCAAAAATAAGGGAAGGAAAATATAATGAAAAATATGAAGGAATAGTGGTTTAGGTGCGGAAATGAGGAGTGTGGATTAGAGGGAGAACGAAAGTACAATGTCTAGACTGTGTGGAGAAGGGTGGGAGAGCTTGGAATATATGATGAGGGAATTTGGGGAGTTAAGAGAGGAGGAAGGAGGTAGGATCGAGATATTAGGTGATGTAGGTGTAGTGGATGAAGGAAGTGTTGGATAGAAGGAAGAAGTTAACGAATATATACATATTCGTTAACTTCTTCTTCTTCTTTGTTTAAACTTTATCGAAACAAATAAATGCTTTATACTTATTTACTTACGTAAAATATTATTTGGTTTAAATCATTCAAAAATTTGGTAGTTAATTTTTTCCTCAAAATACAGTTTTCATAAATATTCCTAAACTAAAAATAGAGGTTACTGTTTCAGTTTAGGCAGGCATGCAACCAACTGATTTATGTACGACCGAGGGAGTTGCTTAGCACCGTCTGAGCCAAAGTAAACTAGCAAAAACCAAATGGGAAACTACTTACAACATTAAATTAGCATGATTAATGTGCAAATATAAAAATATTAACAAAATAAACTAAACAAACCTGATTTGATTAGACATGAAAATTCCTATCCGTGCATAATATTTCGGCTGCCTTGAAATTAAAATAATCAATTAATCCTATAATGTATTATTATTTTTCATAATTCTGTTTTGTTTCTTCTTGTTCTTTTTTTTAAATTGGCATTCACTTTTACGGTGTTCTTTCTTACTATGCCATTAATCATGGAACGAAACACGATAAACATTGGAATCTTAAATGGAGTTGTGTTTAATTGAAAAAAAATGTATTACTTAATTAGTACAAAAACAAAAACACTAACAATTTTCAAATTAAAGTTTGTAGTAAGTTGCTCAGTGCAGCAATTTTTCTGTTGCGTTTCATCATCTCATTTAAATCAAATTTATATGTAGAAGTAACTATACTTTTAACTGTCCATTTTTTTACTATTACTTTACCATAGTCGTCTACTTAGTTTAATTTTTGAGAACAAATTAATGGAAGGTGTTTCCGAAAGAAAAACGTTAGCACAAGGCTAAAAAGCACTTTTTCTGAACAACTGGTTCTTTTTTCATATAATTTTACAAAAGGCTCTCATGTATATTTAACAACGTATCTATTTATAGTATTTCAACAGTTTGATTCTTTATTCATAATTAGATTTGGATTGTTTTCATCTTATAAATGTTTATAAATGTTAATTTTGTGTTTTGTGAAATCTTTTTTTGCACATTAACAGATGCTGGATGTTTATTAGTTTTTTTTACTTACCACTTAGGTACCAGGAATGTCGTGAGAACTTCTAATAGATACAAAAAATTGCACAATAAAGAGAAGCTAATAACTAAAACAATTTAAATAGACGATAAACTTTAATTTACTTATTCATAATTAAGTACTTAGCAAAGATTTAATCTTAATAACGTTCTTTAATAAATTAAAAAGTAGTATGTATTTTATCACCAATTACACCGATTGTATAATTAAAAAATTCTTGTTAAGGGATACTTAAAATTTTTCCATCGTATATGGGCTACTATTACTTAACTCGCCGCATTCCATTCTCGCTCGTAGTGAGAAAACTGCGAACGGAATCGATACCTAAACCCATTTTTTATGGCTGTCAACTGTTTTACTTATACATGACGTACTTGACAGTTACAAATTTATGAAAAATTTATTATATCGCTAATGTGTATCAGGGATTTCTCTATTCGCGGACGGGTATAAAATGTTAAAGGTTAAATAATCGGTAAAATGTGGACAGGTATTATATAAATGAAGGTGGTACACGCTAAGTGATCCTATCACACTAAACTATTATTTCAACACCGTGTACGCGTGTTGTGGCGGATGTGAGAAATGCATTACATTAAACGCCACTGACTTTTAATTGGTTTATATTTCACTAACTTCTCAACACGCCACCATGTTTTACTTTGTACTACATAAAAACACGATTCGGAGTATCATTTTAAAAGCAGCCTGAGGATAAAAGATTACAAACCCTATTCAGAATTTTAACCTAAAGAAGGAATGAAAAGTAGCTGTTTACAATTTTTGTCTCATATATTTTAGCGCCCCTTGTTTTTTCCTCCTTCAATATACGGTTTCCTTTGCGTTCGAAATTTTTTTAACCTATAGGTACTACCGATATACTACCGAGATGTACGGAATTTAATATAATACCCTGCCTTAAACTTAAAGGTAATTATTATATATTATAAAAGCGTGACAAGAATAGCTGGGATCTTTTATTATTAATTAAAAGTAAGAGTCATGCTCGACGTGTAAATTAAGAGAATACGGAGGATGCTATATTTAAGTGGTTGCTGGAAACATCTGACGGTGTTTCCAATTAACGACTTTGAATTAAATTTTATCTTAAAACCAGCTACATCCTAATGTACGACATTAGATTTATCGATAATTTTACTTTCTCATACTGCTACCTGTGCACCATATGGAAACGTGATTATCGGAAGAATAAGCAGATGTTAATCTCCTCTCTTAAAACGTTTTCTTCTTTATTAGGATCAATATTCTAAGGTTGAGTACGTTGTCGCATTTACCTTTTTTCAATTTCTTTAACGACTTTTTGACACGATATTTGGAAGCCATTCATTTTAATGTCGGCGTTTTTAGAATCTCCCCATTTATTAACAGAAAGCAAGAAATAATAGGTAAACACGAACCGATCAAATTTATGCACAAAAATTTTAAGTGTGTAGGTATAGGTACTTGTCCTTTCGCTAAGAATTTGAAATTGTAGGCCAAATTCATCGCTGTAGCTTATTATAAAAAAAAATGTATCAACAAATCGAGAAATAATACCAAAATACAATTATTATTGCCCCCAATAACACAAAAATGAACCATGGAGGGTCATACGTTGTAAAGTAATAAAGAAACAAAGTCAACCACAAAAAGGAAATGCTGCGGAAATTATCTTTTAATTTACATGATAAACGTTATGGTTATGGACACTTACGGCTATTTTACAAGTTATAATGGTCAACTACGACTTTTAATTTTTTCGCTTTTCGTTCGAAAATTACTACCTACTGTTTGCGTTTTTTTTTAAATTTTGCCTTATTTTGGATTTTTTCATTAAACAAACGGCATTTGTGAAATACATATTAATAAAAATATCTAATTTATGAAAAAATACTAATTATAACACAGTAAGACTGAAAATGTTTATTAAAACCACTTAAGGAGGGGTTCAATTTTGTCCTAAGTAATAAAAATTTCATAATCGCACTCCCATATAAAAGCCATGTAAAAATTGGACTTTGGCATGCATTTTTGGAGAACTCGCTCTGATCATAGTTTTGCTCCGATCATGGAGTTTTATGTCTCAAAATTACCCTAAGAACATGCCACGGCTCATATGCCTAGTTTCAGCAAAAAGTATAATGTTTCAAGGTGTCTAGGATGTGTCAAAGTGAGACAGATACTGTTTTCTTGCGATATTTTGCGATTCTTTCAAAGGTACAATAGAAATACCATATCCCAATGCGATATCGATAGGCATAACTGCCGTGAGGGTTCATTGGGGTCATTTTCAGATATAAAAGTCAACAATCCGACCAATACAGTGGTCACAGCGAGTTTTCCAAAAAATGAAGTCCGAGTATTTTCCAATGGCGAGTGAACTTTTGGCGTACTAGCAGGAAAAATTGTCGTTCCATCACAACTCTTTCGTTTAGGCTAAATTTCCTCGTAAATTGCTCTCATTATTCGAAAATTTCGGAATTCATCAAACAAATTCGTAGAGATTTCTTCAGTGGAATGGGCCAACGTAAACCAAGATCGGTGCGTGCAGGTGAAAGAAATGTGGCTAAGAAGAACACCAAACTGGGCAGACGTAAGAGAGTTTTGGAGAAATCAGGGTCAATATTGGATCGAAAAAAGTTCTTGAACCCCCCCTTAACGTTTTACCAATTCATTTAGCATTAACCTAGGTCGACCTTTTAATAGCACGATAATAAACTTTTGATATAATTATGCTGTGCTTACCTGCTATTTTTCACGAATTACATACTGTTATTAATATTTACAACATCAACAATTCAAGAATTTAAGTCCTAAAGCGCCAGTGAACTTTGTTAAAAAAATTATTATTAGTAGGTATTTTAGAGTATACAGGATGTCCCAGGTTTAATGATCAGGACTTTGACATTTTGTAGAAAAGCACATTTTAAGGTGGATTGCTCCTATAAACATAGGTTCTAAAACTTTCTTTTTCTGAGATACAGGATGTTAAAATTTTCTAAAAAATAGAGTTTTTATGTATTTATTTCCGAGTCTATTTCCGAACTGTGGAAAACATTCAAACCAAAATTGGCACACAAGATACGGACAGAGGGTCATACGATCCATGGCAACCATCGTTTTTGTACGCAGCCAAATTACGTTATTCGTGAAATAAATGACAAAAATCTAGCTTGCGGCCGGACGGTAACAGAACCGAAAAAAGTCAAGAGACATTTTTTGTTCAGAATTGAATGCTCTATCGAAAAAGATATTGAGAATATTTAATTCAGAGCCGTAGGTACTCTTTTTATTTATCAAATTAGTAGAACGGATTACCCATATCTCCGCCACTGGTTGATTTAAAAAATTCATATTATTCAATCTTATGCCCCTCTGTCTATGTATCTTGTGTGCCAATTTTGATTTGAATATTTTCGACTGTTCGGAAATAAATAAATAGAAACTTTATTTTTTAGACAATTTTAACGCCCTGTATTTCAGAAACAAAGAATTTTAGGACCTGTGTTTATAGCAGCGACCCACCTTAAAATGTGTTTTTCTACAAAATGTCAAAGTCCTGATCATTAAACCTGGGACACCCCCCTGTATAATAAATCGAGTAATAAATAAATTCAACTCCTGAAAACTTGAATAACAGATTATGGTCTCCATTTGTATTATAATTCAAAAAGTAAGACTTTTTATTTTTATTTTATTTTACTTTTTTTTAGAATTTTGTATTAGTTTCTTCACTCTTTTGTTCTATATTCAATAAATATTATTATTATACCATTATTATCATTATTTTAAGCAGTTTCAAATTCTTTATACCTACTTATCTCGCTCGGAATTGTCTATCAATCTCTGTTTATGTGTTAACATTGTAAACTCTGAACGCAACTTATTATTTGGGATTCTGTAACAAAACTCTTTAGGTTATACGATGTGCGTTCACCTGACCCAAAAAACGTGGACTCGTGTCTTGGCTTAGAGCCCCCATGTATTGTGAGAGGATTCAAACCCATCCACAACGCTGGTTCTGATTTTACATTAAAATACAAAATTTGATTAATGAAATTGAAATTTGATAATTCTTCTCAAGTTTAAAAATTTTGAGTACGGCCTAAAACAAAATTAGTGGCGCTGACCTCTTTGCATTTTATTTAATAAATTACCCCTTCCACCGTGGTCAGCTGCAGCCCGTGGTTTCAGAGTAATCACTTTATTTTCCCCTCTCAGAGTTGATAACTGTGTAACCATCTTTTGTAGGTAATTATATTTATGTCATACTATCTTATTATTTCACCATAACAAATTAACAACTGCTGAAACAAGAAACATTAATGACTAAATAACGCCTCTTTACATGGCAACCGGATTTTAGATAGCAACGGGCGTTATTTTTTATAAAGCTAGCTTATAACGCCCACAAATGTAAAATTATGCCTCATCATTATAGATGCGGTCAAGGATGTTAAATGTCAGTCTATACTGATTTTATTGTTATCATCTGTTTTAATCACCTTAATTAACTTCTTGCAAGTATGACATAAAGTTATGAAGGCACCACGGGCGTTATGAACATAACGCCCTAGTTACCTTAATTACTATTATGGACTTACTGTAAAGATCATTATGGATAAAAAAAGAATGAAGATTAAACTTTTGGAGTATTGCAGATAATCACTAAGGAAGAATGAAGGTGTGAAATAGGGGGGGGGGGGCTCCTATTGGTAAAAGATTTCTTAACACCTTACGTTTATAGTAATTAGTAGAGTAAACGAACTGTTTCCGGGCAAATATTTATTTCTTAACATCGCCCCCTTAATTTGACATGTCTTTTTTGAACAACCTGCATATGGTTAGCAATGTGATCATCATGTAATGGAAACATACACAATTGTGAAATATTGAAATTTCATTCAAATCAAAAACATCAATTTAATTCATAAATTAATATTAACCATTTGCAACGGCTACAAAGTGTCACTGAAAATATATTCTTTTTAAGTCTTTTTTTCATTCTTCCCTCTAAAGATTTTAATCGGAAAATTCGTTTGCTTTAGCCCCTTGAACAAAATTAAATAACAAAAAAGTGCAAAATACGAATAATAGTAGAAAAAAAGCGGGAAATTTAAAAATCGAAGGAGGCCATCAAAACTTTGTAATAGGCACAAAAACACAAAAAACAACTATTCCGATAAAACCCATTTTTGTACTTTTTCAGAGGTAATGTCAATCTGAATTAAATATTCTCAATATCTTTTTCGATAGAGCATTCAGTTCTGAGAAAAAAATGTCTCTTCACTTTTTTTCGGTGCTGTTACTGTCCGGCCGCAAACTAGATTTTTGTCATTTATTTCACGAAAATTTTATTTTGGCTGTGTACAAAAACGATGGTTGCCATGGATCTTATGACCCTCTGTCAGTATCTTGTGTACCAATTTTGGTTTGAATGTTTTCCACAGTTCGGGAATAAACTCGGAAATAAATAAATAAAAACTTTATTTTTTAGAATATTTTAACACCCTGTATCTCAGAAGAAGAGAGTTTTAGGACCCATGTTTATAGAAGCAACCCACCTTAAAATGTGTTTTTTTACAAAATGGCAAAGTCCTGATCATTAAACCTGGGACACCCTGTATATGCTTATTGTAATCGTGAAATCAAGTTGAACATATGGTGCAGACTTTTCCGTAGACACCGTACTGGGTAGTCCAAATTGGACACTTCTTCTAGAAACACCCTTTATTTTAGATAGAGATAGAAAAAAATAGACCTAGGTGTCTGGAGCTCAATTTTAATGAGAAAATCACTGATCCACCTAGAAATTGGTATCTCATTTAATAATCTTGTTCGCTATATGGCGCTTTAGGGCTAAGTTTTAATTTTTCAAAGTTTGCTCAAACAGATAACGCAGTGGTTGCCAACCTTTTGAATCCACGGCTCGCTTGGCAAACTACAAACTTGTCGCGGCATCCCTATTAATTTTTAAGCAAGCAGTCGAACCTCAAAAGAGCTTAAAAAATTATGAGTCATGCATTCATCGCCCTGTTAAATGTTGTTTTTGTAAATTGAAAATAAAAGAAAATAAAAACAATTTTAAATAATAAAAGAATAATATGAAAAAACATCTATTACAAAAAAAATACAAGCAAAGTGCACCTTGAAACATCAGATTTATCATTATTTATTTATTTCGTATATTCTTATGAATAAAAAAAAATAAATCACGTTCACTCGCGGCGCCCCGAACCATCGTTCGCGGCGCACCGAGCCGCCATGGCGCACCGGTTGAAAACCACTGAGATAACGTATAATTTAGAAAAACTACAAGTCGGTATCTATATTAAAAAATAAGCCAAATACCATGTAACCTACAGTCTGTATTCAACTGAATGTATTTAGTCATTCTCAAAAATTTGCTGCTTATAGTAGTTATGAATGTGTAAATAAAATTTTTAATATTTAATGAATTGAAAAAACAACTGAACGCTTTATTCTTTAGCGACAAAATGGTTATTTCTTTTTTTATTTTATTAATTTGGCTACACACTCCCAACGTTCGACCTGTTAATGATAATGACAGTGGATTACATTTAAAACAAAAAAAATTAATGAAATTACCTGTTTTTATTAGTAGATATAATTACTTAAGGAGTTCCACAAAGTAAGAAAATTAATAATTATAAGGGGCCGATGGAATAAAGACTAGGTAACAGACAATGGTCATCAACATTATTATCAATTAAATATCAGAATTTCTTGAATTCAAATATTATGTAGTAATTTTAAGTAATAATATCAACTAAATTATATTGCCCGTAGATGAGGTCACGAAATGTAGCGATTTTTTTTTCATAAACTTCATTAAATTGTTTATACGGGCTAATTTTTTAATTGTCAGTAATTGAAAATAATGTCCTTAATAAAACACATATTTAAAAAATAAATTCCTCCAATTTATCTAATTAACAAGTGAATTACGGAAATATATTTAAAACTGTACGTGGTCGAAACTTCACTCCACAGTTTTGTGGCACTCAGATTAAGTGTCATGAAAGCAAGCAACACAGGTAGCACTTTACCTGTAGGGACCTTAACACTTTCCAGGTAATCGGCTTATTATGGGTAACAAAAGAATGTCACCACCTTCATTTAGTTGCATTATATTATAATATGTTTTATCAATATTTATTTAAAATCGAGGGGTTGGAAGAATGGAAAGGCTACTGTTCAGTATGTGGCAATTATATAATTGCCAGGTTTATTATTAATATGACGTTTCGCCCTGTACAAAGCGGGGCTTTTTCAAATAAAATAACATTTATGTGTACAAAATCTGTAACAAAAATTACACACGTGTAATAAGCAATATGTAAAGCATAGATTTAAAATTTAAATGAGACAAGTGCCAGATAAAATTTTTTTTAAATATTATATAGAGTACAACTTACCAAATTTAACTTCAAACTTATTAATGGAGAAAATGGAGGGAATTGACACCTCCTAACTTTGGTTAAACATTTTAATTAATTTAGAAATAATAATTTTTCATATGATGCAATTTATAAGTAGGCCAATTGACAAAATGGCAACTAATATGATAAGAAAGTGCATAGTAACATGCGCGAGCGTATTGCCCTCAAGTGGGTAAAATAGTAAATAAGAGAAAAAGAAAATATTGATGGTGCAAAGGAAGAAATCGTTTTGCAACTACCTGGGGTTAGTTGACTGAATTATATTAAAATAAAAGTTGCTTAAATTTTGAATATCACTTCGGTAATTAATTGAATTAATATTACGTCTAATCTCTACCATTTCCAAAAACAATCGTTTGTAAGAATTCGATTCGAAATGTAAAATTTTAGGGTTGCTGTAATCGAAATTGTGGAAGTTATTTAATGAGTGTTCAGTTAAGCCCGTTTTGGGATTATTCGAGGATAATAGTTGGTTTTTTATAGTATTCTTATGTTGTTGAATGCGGTGTTTAAGAAATTGTCTAGTTTGGCCTATGTAACAAGCAGTACAATTAGAACAATTAAGATGGTATACTATATTAGATTGATAGTTAATGTCAATTTTATCTTTAAGGGGTATATAAAATGTGCGCTTTATGGTGTTAGATGCTTTGAAGACAGGTTTGAAATTATAATTTTTAAGGATATGTTGTAATTTTTCCGAAAGTTGTGGTATATAAGGGAGAGAGATATAAAGTTGTGAAACAGGGGTTACATACTCTCGGCTAAAGAATAATTCTCAAGATATTTATTTAAAATCTTTACTGTTTTTATGTGACTTGCTATTATAGGCAATAGGCCCTACTTTCTTCAGCTGTGGAAACTAAACAGCTTATGTAAAATGTAGATGTAGATAATCGGTTTTCTATATTCAGTTTCCAAAACATATTGTTCTTAAGAATTGTAATTAAAAATGAAATATCAATTTAAATTACTTTCCCATAGAATTTCTCTAGATAAATCTCCTGTCTAGCTTTAATTATGTAATAGCAGAATCTTCCCGTCATATATTAAGTTCCGTAAATTTAAATAAGAATAATTAAGCTTAAGTTTCAAAGCAAGTTTGCCAATTTGCAAAGAACAATAGTCCAGCTCCTTCCGTTCTGTAACGGGAATAAATTATCGCTTTTTTTAAATATTTAATTACAATATTATGGTATTCTTATCGACGAACAAACTCCTCCATAAACCTGATTATGTTAACAAAATCAAAGACTTCCTCAACACCAATGATTTCATGATCTCTAATGTCCACTTTATCCTTTTTGTAAAAAAATTCAAGCATTTGCGACTATGTATTTGGAAAACCAATTTGATTGCAATTACCACAAGCTCATACTTATGGAACCCCGTCTTTATGCCCTCCCTAAAATCCACAAAAAGAACATCCCCATGCGCCCCTTTGTCTCTTTCACCAAAACCATCGTATCCATATTTTTAAAACTCGCCTAAATTTTCAATTCCCGTATTCTATTAAGAATTCCCCAAATTTAACTTTTGAACTTTCCAAATTCGAGGTCACTAAAGACCACCAATGACTTTCATTAGATATAGCGTTAAGTGAATTCGTTATTCAATGGATTTAGTCTTATTTATTCCCCAGTGTCCCTTTTGACGAATGTCTAAGTGTGGTCAATAATTACCTTCCAGACGTTGCGTGCTCTTTCCTAAGAGTTTGTTTATTATTATGTCATAACCAAAAGTTTTTTACATTTTTAATGAATTAACTTATTCACAATTAAGCGGTTTACCTATGGGCAGCGATTTTGTCCCCTTTATTGGTTGAATTATTTCTGACCTCCCTTGAAGTCGATAAAATTTTCAATAATCTCTGAACGTTTCTGCTTCTATAAACGGTAGGTACGTGGACCGTGGACGATATTTTAGTTATTTTCAAAGGCAGCGATCAAGACATAGAAAACTGCTTCCAGTTCCATAACACAGTTTACACCCTCATATTAAATTTACCCTGGAAAAAGAAAATAATGGAGTTCTCAATTTTTTAGACCTAAAAATTACCAGAACGGACCAGACATTCATATTTATAGAAAACCCACGACCACAGATCATGTTATCCCCTTTTGTTCTCACCGCTGCCTTTTTCATAAACTTGCTGCTTTCAGATTCTCATTCAATAGACTTTTAATTTACCTCTAAATCGATCAAATTTTAATAAAAAATACAATCTAATTTTTGAAGTTGCTGGACACAATGGCTATACGCAGGTTTTGTTTCGTAAACTGTATAACCATCTCTCCCGTAACCTTACTTTCAAAAATCACACACCCTGCATTCTATAAGTGTTGGAGACCTCTAAGTATCACTCTTTGCCTTTTGTTCCTATTATTTCAAAAAAATTATTTAAACAGTTCGACATCAATATATCTTTCTCCTCTAAAGACAACCTCAAAAATATACCAAAAACAAAATTAATATTCTTGATAAATCGGTTGTTAACAAATTATCTTGTGGAACCTGTGGCGCGGTTTACATTGGTCAAACAGGAAGGAAAAGTTTAAAAGTAGATTGTCTGAACACGTCTCTTGCCTAAAGAACAATAACTTACGTACTAAATCATCATCCGCTATAGTGCATTTGGTAAAGAGCCGGAGTAATAAATCAGCTTAATGAGGGTTTCCTATTGTCAATGCGGTTATTTTTAAAAGGTCTTCTATTGTTTGATGGTCTTAGTAGTTGATTTATTACTTCGGCTCTTTACCAAATGCACTATAATCACATCTTAGAGCACGGCGGTCACTCCTTTGATACGAAAATCAACTACAATATCCTACATGTTTGTGATAAAGGAACGAAGCTCGATTTTTTGGAAACTAAAGAAATTATTACTATTATACCTTTAATCATAACCCTTCCTTATCTTTGAATGAAATTCTTAATACCAACAAAAATCTACTTATTTTATTATTGAGATAGCTCTTGTATTCCTTTTTCTCTCGTAGTTTCACTCAGTTTCTACAGGTTTCTTCACCTTCACTCATGCGTTTATTGGCCTACTTCATTTGTCGTGGTCAATTGTTTGTTCGATCAATTAATTAATTAGTGTGGCATCATGATTTTGACTACCAAATTTCTCTTGGGACGTTTTTGTCCTTTATGTTGATAATAAATTCTTTCCCGTAAGTATCTTTCAACCCGTTTTCCTCCCCCTAACCTTACTTTTTCAGCATAGTGCTATCTAACGCCGATTTTTCGTTCCGGTGCTTGGAAATTTTTATCAAATCATGGCCCTTGTGGTTTATGCATTTTAGATTTTATGGTGATACTTGGTGTTTAGAGATGTCGACTTTGACACCTGAATTTAAATTACATTTCACTTCCACCCCATCTCATCATTCATCACAACTTTCAGTAGGTACCTAAGTGTTGTTATAGCTTGTAGTTTTAATGCTTAACCATTAATTTTTAACCTGATGATGACAAAAACTGTTTGTCGAAACATGTAGGTAGTATCACTTTATATTTCATTTAATTTTTCAAGTTTTCAATTTTCAACTCTAAACAAACAAGTATGGGGAAGGTTTTGTGATTTACCGTTCCATAATCTATACGTTTTGCCCTATTTGGAGATTCAATTCAACATTCATTACCTAATCTGTTAATTAGTTTCACTAAAGTAATTCTGAAATTCAGTCATCGAAATGTAAACATTATTGTTGTTGAATTATAAATATGTTACTAAAAGAATGAACCCTCTATTCTATTCCTACAATTTATATTAATACTATTAACTTGAACCGCTACATTTTTGGGGTTGAAAATTGTCGCGTGTACCATAATTACATGTATAACAAGTCGTGGGGAGTAAGATTAAATGTATAGATACTACAATTATTTTTCCGGCTATTTTTAGGGTAAAAATATAAATTTATAACGGCACGGAGGTTAATAGAAAATTGAGGTTTGTTTTGTTAATGAATCATTAAATTTAGATTTGAATCTACGCTGCAATAGAATCGAGCCTGACTGAGTTTTCGAGTTGCTTTAGTGAAAACTATTCGAATTATTAGGTTCTATATTTATTTTTTTAATTAGCTTAACAAGCGTACGTATTTATAAGATTAATACGATCTTGTTAGTACGTTTCGTTGCACAAAGCTCAAATATCAATACACTAAAATAATTATTGTCATTGCGGTAGTTTGTGGAAGCATTTTTTTTTAGTGTGACACTCGTATCGACAAAATGAAAGTAGACGAGATCTATTACCGAGTTAAAGGAAGGCGTGGGTAGACAGCTTAAATTTCTTAATACAGTTAGTCATTAGTCCGTGATAAAGGTTATAACAGTAAGAATCTCATCCACACCGATATTTGATATATATTTTCTCTGAATCTGATCTACATCTCAGGAATTTGAGATGAACAGTATAATTACTTAGACTTGCAACATAATACTCTGTGATAAATTTTTATTGGTAGCAACGAACTGAATAATCTGAAAATATATATATTTCATGAGTTTAATACACGCCATAAATATTATTGCAAAACAGAAATGGGATTACCTTCTCTCGTATATCAAGTCAGTTTCAACTTTTTTTCCTTTTCGCGATGCATTAATATACCACCTGTACGTTTTTCAGATTTTTTCACATATAATTAACGTACAACAGTGGAGCTGTGGAGTGAGACATTTTCTATCGTAATTTGCATAAATTTTAAATATTATACCAGAGGTGTATAGTTTGTAATTTTATAACATGCACGTCGTTATCTTCAGATTACCAGTAATTTTGTATTAGCACAGCGTGACAGTTTTAACTACATTATTATTCATACGCGCCAGATAAGTTCAAAATCTTTTTGCATTTTTACTTAGATTAAAATACAAGATTTGTGTAGGCTTTTAAGCTGAAAAAATGAGTAATTGGTTCTTCTTATTAGTTACAAATATAATCTAGCCCAATTTTTGATAAAAGTGTGACCTGAAGCACCAATTTACATTTTTATTATTCACAGTTAAAATATCAGAAATATGTATGGAAAAGGGGGGAGGGGATTACATTATCGGTTTATTTATAAAAAATATTGCTCTTCAATAAAGATAAAAATTGTTTGTATCACGTTTCAACTATTTTATCATAGATTTATGTACACTTCCTCAGATAACCTCCAGTAACCATGCATTTTTCAACTGCTTAATGCATGAATAATCCTCTATCTACCAAAGTTTTATCATTCCAACAATTTTTTGAATGACAGAAACCATGTAATATATACACGTAGCTAGGGTTGCACTTTCTAAGGGTAAGTTAATGCGATAAAACCCTTAAGGGTGGCTAGCAGGTAGTTTTAAAATAAAAATTTTTTTTTTGTGGAAACCGTAAAGTTGTTAACTTCATAAAGATGAATGTTTGCGCTGAAAAGTTACAATTAGAGCGGTCGCCTAACGACTTTTGTATCTATTCTTCTAGAAATAAGATAAGGATTTTTGAACCTTTTCCTGCTGTTTTATTGAATTCTTTTCAATTTAAAGGTAAATCTGTGGGAACTTTTAGATAATTTTGTCTCTATTTCTTAAAAGTTGTCGGGAGGGCGTGTTTCGCGTTGTGGAAATAAATGATGTCGTAAATTTAACTCAACTGTCCAATGTTAATTGATGAATCTTATCCTAGATTTAGATTACCATAATGTATATATAACATAGATATATCAGAAGCATAAATTAATGGATCACGTTTCCAGATCTGGTGAAGTAAATATGTAATATAACTACTGTTACATTAGTATAAATTCGCAAATGAACGGAAGAATAAAATTAGTTGTTTGAAGGCAGTTGAATAACATTTTACTAAATGATGACAGTCTCATTTAATTAAAGGATGTTTAAATGTTGAATCTCGCATAGTTAATGTTAGATTGCTGCTCGTTCAATGAAAACGAATTAATTATCTTATTCTCACCAACATTCGTTCAGAGTATCCACACAAATAACTTAATTTCGTTTGTTATATTTTTGTTTCTTTGACTCAAGAAAACATGTTGCATTTTGAGTTCTTCAAGATGGAGCAAAATAATGCCTTTTCAAACTTACTGGGACACTTAAACGTTTTTCTAATAAGTTTTGCAAAATTCGCGAGCGTTTTTCAAGCCGTTATTCGAAAAATAGCGACGACAATTCATCACTTTGCAGAAAATTGCGGTTTTCGTCTTCTCAAGTGGTGGAAATTCCTTATGAACCCTGTCTGAATTCTTGTTACGTGAGAGGCCCCAGTGGTGTACCTCGAAGTATTCATCTTGTGATAAGTAGTCACATTTTCAAGAAAATTTGTTGTCTGCACAATTCTTGTTCGGAGCTGTTGGTACAAAACAACTTCTCTCGTATTAGTCGTATCTTTATATTAGAGTGTCAGACAAAATTGATCAGGAAAAGATGACTCAAGGTTGGAAAGGAACGAAGAAAAAGACCAAAAAAGTGAACCATTTAGTGTTTACAAGGGAGACAATAAAGTAGGAATATCGGAAGCAACAACAAAGAAATGCTGCCTAAAGATTTAGGAATGAGTTAACAACACCTTATTCCTTGGAAAATATTTAAAATAATATTTCTATGGAATGTATGAAAATGGAATAAACAGCACAATCATATCCTGAACAGTGTGCTGTTACACGCTAATTATAGAATGCCCAAAGCTCTAAAATCTCAGTGATTGGTGTATTTAGCACCGTGCGACTGCAGCAGCAGATTTAACACCATGCACTTTAAGCTATATGAGAGCGCAATGAGGATACATAATAAGGTAAATAAGCTCAGGATCTCAAGATTTGATCAAGTCATTTGGCTGAGAGCAGATTGGTTATCCTTAATATTGTTTGTCCTGTTCGAAGGGAATCAAGAAGAATAGGCGTTCGTTTCAATCATTAATACGTATTGTGCTGTGAGCACCTAGGTATAGCTGTCACATGTCAACATTGATATATAAATGGTTTTGTACACTGTCATTTTTGTGTTCGGTGATATTTCTTTTCTTCATTTGGTTCATCTATGGTAATGTTTTGTTTACTCTATCATTTGCACCTGTTGCTTGCCTGCGATTTTTATCAACTATTACTCCAAGATATTCGAATTGTGACACTTGTTGTATTTCTTTATCAGCAATTTTTATGTTCAAGTTCAATGTCTTATCCTGGCCCCGTGATGTCATTATTATTACCTTTGCCTTGTTGACGTTTATTGTCATTTCATGTCTCGTTTAATACGTTTCCGTCCCTGTAGAATGGAGGATACTTAATTTTATTTCCCAATTTCCATATTTTCTAGTAACTTGTAGAACATTTTTTGGTGTCCTTTTGACTTTTCATCGAATTCTTACTATATTTTTAACTGTGACGTCCTGTTTTCTATATTCCTCATATTTCACTTCTGATCCACTTTGTAGATATTTTTGTATGGAATTTTTAAAATGTTTGTTAGTTTAATTTTTTGACTACCACGCAATATGTTTTATGTTTATCCATGATGAAGGTCGATAAGGCACAAAGGGGGTAGATTGTAATAAATCAAACAACTCGCAACCTCCCGTTTTCATGTCTAAGGGGAGGTTGCGAGTTGTTTGATTTATGTTTTATGTTACCATTTTTCTTAAATTTTTCACAGAATCGCCGGATCAAGTGTCACATTCTTAAATAATAATTCTCACATTGTGTAAATTGAAATCCATCCTTGTATGTAAAGGTATCACAAAATGGGGATGATTGTAAATTAAATGAAAAGGTTGCCACCAAACCTTCCCCATGACATCTTGGGAGTTTTGGTCTCTCACAAAGGGGGTTAAACAGAAGTATATAAATAAAATCTCACAGCTTCCCCTTCTAATTATTTTATTAGTGATTAAAATTGATTAACGATTATGTAAAGATTTGAAGAATCATTAAAAAAATTCATGATTTAAAATTTGAATAATCGTAGAAGTTAAAGCGACATATTTCGAGATTCTCAAGCATTAAAATTTTTCCAATCAATGATTAAAACTAGCGAACATAGGTACCTACATGTTAAAATAGATGAAGACAAGAAAAATATAAGGGAGTTACCAAAACATCTAAAGCGACAAAATAATTACATTAAAAAAACCCTTAGTCATTAAGATAACGCAGAGTCCCCCCAAGGGGGTACCCAATAAAAACCATAAGGGCCATCGATTATAGCAGATAAATTAATTAACAATAACGATTTAGATCAATATGATTGCATTGCCGTGAACGAAATTTATTGAAATTGTTGATTAATATTACACATTCAGTTAAGGATTACGATGTAGATTAAGTTTCTAAATTACATTACGACATGTTTCGACAATAATTAAATTAAGTTGTCTTCTTATTTGGTTTCACTTGCTCCCAGTGATGACCTGCTTCGCACCTTGAGATTTTTGAACCCCCTATTTTAATCTAATTTTTAATTGTCACTTTTCCAACTTTCATGCTTCGACGTTCAATTTAACTATGTATTTAAATCACACCCTTTCACACAAGATTAGCGTTTACCTCATGATTAGATTCTGGATTGCGATGGGAGGGTGGTCAGAAGTCCATGCGCACATATTATGGAACGCCGTTTTACTTTTTATTGTCAGTTTTTATACTCAATGTATAAAATAACTTCTTTGTTAAGTTTACAATTTTAGTTACAATTAAAATGTTTGCTGATAATTTTAATTGGTCGCTTCCATCGGTGGCAGTTATTGAAACTACACCAGTATAAGGAAACACATGTAAATTATAGTTCAAAATAACACCACCGATCGAAGCGACCAATTAAAATTATTAACAAACATTTTAATTCAGAATTAATATGATTGTTGATAATTTTAATTCTTTATTTGAAATTAAAGAACAAATATTATTAACAAACATTTTAATTCATGTAACACTTTAATTCGACATACATTTTAATTCTTTCATTTAAATTAGTTGCTATTTTTTGTTTGTTAAATAAAAATGTTACACGAATTCCAATGTTTGTTCATATATTTTACTTCTCAATTTAAATGAAAGGTTTTAAAACGAGTGTTAGAAATTTTTGTGTGAAATATATTAAATCAAGAAACTCATTTTCATCTAACAATTTAAATGTGTGAAGTTTTTTTAACAAACATTTTTAATATACTAAAATGAATAGAGAGTCATACAAATTTACATAATAAAAATTGAAGATTGTTTAAATGGGACGAAATTAACTTTAGTAATAAAAAGTAAAACGGCGTTCCATATATTCTTGTGGTCAGTACATTTTTTTGATCAATTCGAACATTTCCCCATGTAAAGCGACCAAAGCCCAAATTTTAAATCATTTTCGCGTCTTCAGTTGCAGCCAAACCTAGATCGTATGTGAAAACAACCAGAACTTGGCGGATATTCTTATTGAATTAGCAAAAAACATTCTGTAACTTTTTGTAGAAAAATGAGATGGGATCATGTAATATTTAAATTTAAATGAACTTACTTCAATGTAAAATTTTAGTTCCAAATAACTTTGGGCCAAATAGAAATTAAGGACGTTAAGGCTCATGCATCAATAAAAGCATTTCTATGCCAAAACGACGTTACGCTTTAAAAGAAAACAGATATTGTTAACCATTTATTTGTGCAACATGACGACGAGTGACATTTTCAGTTTCATTTCGCTTCATTTTTCAAACAATTGCATCGGCTGAGCAGTTATTTTTGAAGTTACATCTCAAAAAACCTTACACTACACAGAAAAAACCAAAAACCATAACAAAAATTGACCAAATCGAACGTGTTTAGACAGCGTAATCGTTCTTGTTCGCTGATGCCAACATTTCATATTGACCCGAAGACAATATTCACAATGAAAAAAACCTTGGTTTAAATCTTTATAATGTCCGATTACTCACAAAGGCGCTGCTGTTACAGGTAATTAAATAACAAAACAAGATAGCGCACATAGGAAGCTTAATCAATACAAATGGTGTCAATAATTGCTCCTAAACATTTCTCAAATATTTCTAAAAATTTCAAAATATTTCCAACTTTTCTGAAATACTTATTCCTAAAATTTCCATATCATTTCCCACATTTCCATAACGTTTCCAAAACATTTCCACATTTTAGAAAACTTTGTACACCACAGAAGAATTAAAAAAAAAAAAATTTTCTCAGGTGGTCCTGGTAATTTAAAATAAATTTATAATCTCTGTTTTGTTTTTTTTTCCCCAGAAACCATGCGAATAACTTTATGCAATTCTTCCATATAATAAAAATATTTTATCTCATCTTCACTCATCCCAACCCTCTTCGCAATTGTATACCATGGTTCGTTTTATAATCAATTTTAGTTCATTCAATATAGTACCTACTATAAAATCATGTAAAACCCACACTTATATTGTGAGAAATCTTTTGCTTTGTAGTTTCGACTCGAAAATAAAATATTTTTTTCGAAAATTGTTCATTTACTTCAATTAGAAAGTCTGCATACCACTTATTAGAGAATTCATTGGGCCTTCCAATGAGGTGTGGCTCGATTCCCTTTCCTTATTCAAATTCTAGACTTTATTTCACCTCGTGGCTCGAGGGTTGATGTGACGATGCCACAGATAGGAAAAAAAAGGTCTCCATCGACGTGGTCGAGCGTTTTCTGTTTCACTCAAAATCCTCATGGGACACCTTGTATACAGGGTGTTTAAAAAAGATACGGCAATATTAAAGGGGGTGATTGCCCAGGTCATTTTATACAAAAAAGTTCCTATAAACGCTTTCCGAAAACCCTTCGTTACCGATCTACAATGTCTTAAAGTTAAATTAAAAAAAAGAGTAAAAATTAGATTTTTCCAAAACGGCTTGAGATATCATAATGAAATTTTATGCGTGTTAATAGCTGTGGGAGACATATACTTTGCAATACAACACGATGTTTCAGTCGTACCAGTTGCGCGCGTATTGCCACGTCACAGGCTATTTTGCAAGAAAAAAATAGGACGCCGCTGATTTCTCTAAAAATAAAAAGATGTTTTTATTCTTTGTTCAATTGTGAAGAAAAAAGCTCTCTTAACTTTTTATCGGACGACGTACCGTTTTTTAGTAAAAAAAAAAACATTTTAGTGAATATCCATTTATCATGCCTATTTTTAAACAGTCCTGTTTTTTTCTTGAAAAATAGCCTGTTGTAGTATTGCAAAGTATGTGTCTCCCACAGCTATTATCACGCCTAAAATGTTATTACATCTCAATAGTCCAGTAAAATAAAGCATTTTGGTATGCAAAAGGTCGGGTAGTTCTGATTTTTTGATGTTATTAGTTTGCGACCTTGGGGCACCACTGCGCGTCATCTGGTCTCGAAAAAACATCAAAATGTTCCACCCCTTCTTTGTTTTTTCAAAACATCTCCTAAACGGTTGGTATTACAGAAAAAAAATTCATTACAAATTTAAACTAGAATACATTTGCTACTGATTGAGTGTAAAAGCAGCTCTGCAGCTCAAATAGTCACTGAGATAAATTATTTCAAAATGGCTCGATTTTTTCAAAAAGTTGAAAAATTTGGAATTTCCTTCGGTTTTCGTTGAATATCTCCTAAACTAAAATGTTTAGTGAAAACGTCAAATATATAAATTAAAGGTGAGAAAATTTGCTACAATTTAAACACAACAGGACGTTTATACGACGAATAGTTCAAGTTATTATAAAAGTATGGAAGTTTCGCTATAATTTGATGCAAACCCGAGGGCTGACAGCAGTTCTACCAGCTGTTTCGAAACAAACATCTGATACAAATACATACTGACGGCATTCAAAAGAGTCAAAGAGATGATATGAAAGAACACGGTCGCACCACTGCACTAATCAATTCGTGTGAAAAAGAAATGCATTTCTTTCTCCACTTATCTAGAGACAAACGCTTGTTTTTCAGAATAGTGGTTTGGAAGAAAACAAGCACGGATTCCCGGATTACAGTCGTCACATTGGCCAAAAAATTGTCAGGAGACGTGTACTCAGATATATTGTATGTACATGTGAGTGCGAATATCACCCAGTATCTTGCCAGCGGCAGCCCTCAACACACGTAGTTTCTCTTCTTGTGGATCTGATCTTTGGTTCTCATACCACGAATTTGTGAGAATTTTGTACCCCAAGTTTCTAAAACAGACAATGAATTTTTGGTTGACTGTTTCAGCAATCACAATATCTTCATTCTTCTCGATTGGGTCCATAATAGACGTTTACAGTGCTCCAAATGGGGTGAAATCATTAATGAATGGTAATAAGTCACTAAACCTTTCCCATCGTTTTTCTATTAAAGTTAAAATTGACTATAACGTTGACACAATTTATTAGGGAAGAATTAAGATTTAAATTTACAAGAGTCATCATCGTGCTAAAAAGAGATTACATAGCTCTTATACTTATGTAATCTCTTTTTATCCTGATGATGACTCTTTTAGTTTAGTGACTTATTACCATTCCTTATCTTCATTTTTATTACAATCAAATACAAAACTACGTATGGAGGAATTCATCAAACGCATCTTCACCGTATTGTTTGAACAGTCGAATCTTGACAGTTCAAATGTCAGCGTGAAAGTCTCCCTCATGATTCAGTAGTCCTTCCTTAGAGAACTAGCACTTCTAAAATTTCTCCTCTAGGTAGGAATAAATGTACTCAACGTTTTTTGCTGGGCGATATCCCCTCTTAGCCCCTGTCTGGGAAGGTAGGCGATAAATAGTTTCCTTTGACAAAAGACGTGGTATCTAGCATCCTTTGCGGGCAAGTCCTGGTCCTCAATGCAATCAATTATTCTTTGTGCTCATTCGTCCCCTTGTTTTTCAGTTCCCTTTAAAAAGGAATTCCTCACATGACTCTATAGCTCTACCTTGTGTACAACATTTCGTTCTGGTACATTCATCTTGTTTTGAGCTTCCAGGAACGCATGCGTAATTTCCTCTGCACACAACACACAACTTTTAAAGTTGAATTGTTCTGAATTAGATCTAGTTTGCACAGTTTTTTCTATAAACCCACATCTCCACATCAACGACGAAGAGCTGCAGTAATCATGCTCGAATAATAGAGTTTGTTAAAAACTATATTTTATTGATGTTTCTTTTGGCGATCGATTTCGGCCAAGCTTGGCCATCATCAGGCCATGCTGAAATAGCGAGGAATTCATCAAGAATCACACGCTATTTCAGCATGGCCTGATGATGGCCAAGCTTGGCCGAAATCGATCGTCGAAAGAAACTTATCAATAAAATATAGTTTTTAACAAACTCTATTATTCTAGCATAAAAATCAAAACTATATAGAAATGGAGGAATTCATCAAGAACTGCAATAATCAGTTTAGGGTTTACTTTTTACATGCATAGTGAAGAGACACTTCAGTTAAAGTTTTTTAAATTTTTCTATCAGCACTGGATCTAATAAGAATTTGTATCTCTTTTTTTCACTACTATCACTTCACCTTCACTCAAGCTGTTGTGGCATATAAAACACTCATTGAACACAGAAGAAGTCGACATGGTTATTCACTGGACAAAAATCTGAGCGCAAAAGTAAAAATAAACATTAACGAAACAACCGATAGCTGTTCCATCTGACTATTGAAGCAGACGCAAGGCATAGAGGTGAAGGAAGGAAAATCGTGTGATTTTTCGCGAGGATCGCTGCTTTTGTGTATCATGTTGCGTCTCTCTCAAGTCAAAATAAAACCAAAGAGTATCACAAAACATCATAAATAAAATTCATCTACACAGCATAGCCATTAAACAACTGTTTGTGAATATCTTGAACTATCGGTTGTAGAGACGTTCTGTTGTACTTGACTTATTGCAAATTTACTCACCTTTACTTTAACTATATGGTGTTTTCTCTAAACATCTTAGTTTAGGAAATATTCAATGAAAACACAAATTTGCGACTTTTTTTAAAAACAAACGTGATGTTTGAAACACGTTATCTCAGTGACTATTTGAGTTATATATCTGGTTTTGGACTCAAACTGTAACAAATGTAATCTAGTTTAAATTTGTACTGAACATTATTTCTGTAAAGCCAGCCGTTTGGGTGATATTTTGAAAAAACAAAGAAAAGGTCGAAAATTTTGAGATTTTTTGACTTTTTTCGACACCAGATGGCGCGCGGTGGCGCCCCAAGGTCGCAAACTTGGATTTTACATTACAGGCCCAACAACAATAACATACCAAAAAATCAGAACTACCCGACCTTTTGCATAGCAAACCCCTTTTTTTCCACAGATTTACTGCACTACAAGCCGTTTTGGAAAAATCTAATTTTTACTCTTTTTTTTAATTAAACTTCAACACGCTGTAAATCGGCAACGAAGCGTTTGCGGAATTATGTTTATAGGAACTTTTTTGTATAAAATGACCTGGGAAATCACCCCCTTTAATATTGCTGCATCTTTTTTAAACACCCTGTATAATTGTAATTTATCATTTATCGTTTGTTTTTACTACAGAGAGTAAATAAAATGCAGACCAAAATTAAACTATGCCGTAGTACTAATTAACACAACTCAAATTGATTGTATGATGAATTTTATAAATAATAATTGTAATAAAAGTAATTCTACCCATTTTTTATTTTAAATATAACCCTACGCGTTTCGACGCTACGTGTCTTGTAGGGTATATGATAATAACCCTTGATAATGATACGTAGTGTCGAAAAGCGTAGGGTTACATTTAAAATAAAAAGTTAGTGGAAGGAATTTATAATTACAATTAATTATTAAGTTCTACAAAGTAAGTAGGGATGGGTAATTTTCAAAAGAAATGCCTATAAATCTGTCGTCACGGTTTTAGTATATATTCTAACCCTAATTGAATTAGTTAAGCTTTTACCTCTAACTACATTATCCAAAACTTTCAATAACTTAGGAACACCGTGAGAATTGTTTTAGAGAGAATTGCAACAAACTTAAAGTAAATGTAAACCTATTAATGAATTTAAACGACAAACAAGTACTCGAGTTATTAGTATAAGTGCATGACATACAAATGTTAATAGAAATACAAAATGAAGTACACATAAATCACACGGTAATAAAAGGATTCACATTATCAAACATAGAGCTATTTAAAAGCGTTTAACAACCGGGGACAAACATAACATCACTTAAACAAATAAAAGCAAAATGATTTAAAAGTGTTTAAAACACTTGTAAAAAAACCGATTGATAGTTTTTCACTTGCCATCCCACACATCAATTTCATTTCAATTCTCACGCGAACCATTATTTTTTTCTCTTTTTTTTAAATATCAATCGACGCGACGTTAAGGGAAATATGATCGTTCTTTTTTCAGGAAAAATATTGGAGGGAGGTTAAACGCCTTATATGCGTGGGGATCTTTTGTATTCTAGATTTATTTATCCAATTAATAAAGTGATTTATTTTATTACGGTAATGATTTATCAATTTAATTTTGTTAGAAATACACGTACTTATGTGTGTCTCGTTCGTGAATGAAAGAGTTTTTCAGCAACTACAGTAGAACTAACAAACCGTATTTTGCAGTAAATTTTCATCAGAGTTCAAGTTTATCTTTTAACTCACCGTTACTTATTTATTTAGCGGTCTCTCAAACTGTCCTTGAGTAAAAGGATTTGAAATACGGCCCCCAGTCGGCGATAAACAATGAACTGCCAGCAACTTGATGAATGATCCCCATATTAATGCAAAAAAAAACCTTTGTAATTTGACGTCCTCCGTATAGGTATAATAATTATTAATGTTTGTATTGGGAATCGATCACAGCTGGTGTTGTTTAATTAAATGAGGGGGTTGCCAACTTATTCTTAACGACCTACTTATTCTCACTACTACAGTCCATTCGAGCATAAAAGAATCCGTAAAAGGATGCAAAGTTAATGTGTAATAATAAGTAAAAGTTAACTGTTTGCTTGTTAACAGAAAAACTTTTAACGGTCGCATGAAAGTTTGTAAAATACATAAAAGACGATGAATTTTAGTATTTTTAGGGTAGATACGGCAAGATTTTAATATTTACGATCTTTTTGTGCAATGATTTCGAAGTGTAATGGACCCACTCTTATATTAAATATAATTACAGTCTGAGAAGAACGCTTAAATGCGTCTATAAATTTTTTTCCTTCCAACTCTAGAAAATTATTAAAGAAACCTGTTTCGAAAAGGACGTAGGATTATAATTAAAATAATAACATAGTGCATTTAGTATACGATGTGTGTGGACCAAGTTCTTGTATAAAAACAGACGGTTGTATTAATTATCACATTTGTGTTCGAGCATTACAAATATTGGTAAAAGCATAAGTGGAACGGATATTGTTTATTTTTAAACAATTCAATTAACACTCGAACATTAATGGAAAATTAATATAAACAAAAAATGGGTAATTACACAAAATGCTAATGTAAGGCGGAGTTACTACAAGAGAATGATTATTATTTAAGATGTACCAGACGGGACACTACAAACATGACACGTTTTATATTGTTTTGTTGGAATAAAATTAATTAAAATGCAGATGTGTCACGGTCTTCCTCTTACACATAGGTATACTCCTGATTTGGATAACTTATTGTCGAATGGACACTTTATAGCTTGTGTTTTGTATTTCAAACCATTTCAGAGTAAACATTTCCACTTATATTGCTGACGCATCAATAACAAAATACGAAAAGAGCTTGAGAATCGAATTTTATCGGGTATCTTCTAATCCTTAATTTAGAAGAATTTACGCCTAATTTCCTAATTAATATTAAGTGCCTCTTTTACTTTAATTCTGTTTCTGTCCGTCCATCGCTGTCCATTCTACTGGAGGTGTTGATACTACGACAAAAAAAAACCCCTCGACTTTGCTTTGATAGCTTTCATATTATCATCATTTACTGTGATGGGTATATTCGTCGGATGTGAAGTTGGGCATAGATTTTAACATGGGCTGTACTTACAGTCTACAGAAAGGATCCGATACTTTCACGGAAGCAAGTTAACTAGGTCGCAGATTAATTTTTACTTAAGATTCATTCCATATTGAGAGAAAAAATATAATTAAGAGACGTCTAATTACATATACCTAGTCGTTCTCTGGCGGAAAGGATACATGTTTGTTTATCTTTTTTTATTATGAACTAGCCTGTTAAGTAAAAAGTACGAACGATAAATCCAAGCGTACTACCCCTCAAAGAAAACAAACTACCATAATCGTAACTCCCCTTACACTTTCTAACCATAGTTATATTCGTTGTGACATCGAATCAAACTAAGCACCCAGCAAACACACATATAAAATATACATACAACATATATAAATTGAAGTAAATACCCCTACATATGCTTTTTTATATATAAAGTATGTAAGTATTCTTTAATAAAGTTATATAAACCGTATGTCACACAATTACGTATATTTTACATAATAGTATAGAAACTTACGGATATTCTGTATACAGAAATTCGTATAATAAATACATATAGATAATTACATATCACTCATGAAATTCATGTGATGTCATTTTTACATGATTAGATTTATGTACGTTATATGTAAAATATTATATGAAATATTACTTATTTTTTATGTATGCCTTCTGTAAATATTATTAGAAAGAATCATTACATTACATATATTGTATGGTCGAAAATAAAGTCCGTTTCTATTTGCGCCACATAAGTAATCGTACGCGCGTGTTTTCTATAACGCCAAAAATTGTAATTCACGTACCTTCAATATTAGATCCGTATCGACTAAAATGCGTCTAATTTATATAGAAAATAAATAATATAAAATAAATTAAATCCTGGTCATTTTTAACATAAAGTTAAAGATAGGTATAATTATTATTGAATAAGACTTCACTCAACGGTATAATCAAACAAAATTTAAACTAATAACCCGAAACAGCGCAAAGTTACGAAGTACGAAATAAAAAGAAGGGATGTTACAGATTAGCGCAGTGGTACAATGTGGGATTTCAGAATTTGCAACGCCCACCCGCAAACGTTCGAATCCGGTTAAGGGACACTTTTTAAGCAAGTATATCATAATAAACTGTCGGCTTTCAGTTCAGGTGCAAACGGGTTCGTGCAAGAATTAAGTTAAATATAATTAAAAGTACAGTTACACGTAAAATGTAGTTTTTCCATTTTTTGTATGGAATTGCTTAAATATTTTTTTACATTGATAATAATTACATTATGCTCGAGTAGCAGCCATTTTGGTCATCGCAATGCTTTTACAACGAATATTTTTTATGTAAATATTACATAAAATATACATAAAACGTATATAAATTCATGTAGAAGAATTTACATCTAATAGACATATATATTATTTTGAAAATTGCTGACATCCTGACATTAAATATCTCTTATTTTTCTTCCAGTTTTATATAAATCTAAAAAGCTCTCACATAATTTATATGTATTTTATATATAAATGTGTTTGCTGGGCAGTTACAGCCGTATACAGAAATCCGAAGGGGAGAACATAAAGAACAAGCTCCAGAGGCCAATATCTTGACGAAACTGGAGCCCATGGAAGTAAACGTTCGCATGGTCATCAGACGCACATTTGAAGTAAACTGTACCAAGAGTTAGAGGATAACCTCAAGGCAGAGAAACTCTCCCGGTTGCGGTCACAGGCCAGAAAGCTTCCTTATAAAACAAAAGACAAAGAGGAACATATCGATAACCACCCCACCGAATACAATAAGGCTATAAGAAAGGCAAAACGTGACTCGTGGAGGAGATACTGCGAGGAAATTGAACAAATTTCAGAAGGTGCCAGACTCCAAAGAACCTTAGAAGGAGGGGCAGAGGGTAGAATCGGTTGCTTGAGGAAAACTGAGGGGAAACCACGAAGGAGACCTTGGAGTTTTTGCTTCAATCACAGTGACCGGAATCAAAGGCTCTCACTAAGGCGAAACAATATCCCTGGGGAACAGAGTTTATTGGATTCAAACCAGCCAAAATTTGGTGGGAAGTAAAGAATTTTCATTCGTTTAAATCTCCAGTGATTAATGAAATATTCCCTGGTTTACTAATATAAGCAAGCATTACCCTACTGGAGTAAATTCATGCCGAAATCTAGGCGAGATTAATACGCTCTAGCAAAGTCGTTTAGAGGTTTAGACCCATATAAGCCTAATCAGGGCATTTTCTTGCTTAAATCAGGAAAGGGAAAATAAAATCAGAAACGCAGTAAACATAACCTCTAAAATATGACGTTTCGAATTTCGTACCCTCGTCCCTTGTTATTTCAAAAAGAAATTAATAATCAAAGTAATGATGATTACTGTACTGTGCATACTCTCTCAAATAATAAGGGATGCATCAATTAAATATCTAGGCATTATAATAGATAGTGAATTAAACTATAAACTACACATAATATAAATGAAAAAACAATTATGTAATGTTTTAAGAATTTTTTATTTCATTAAAAACCTAAGCAATAATAGTACTCTAAGGATAATATATTTATCATTAGTACACAGAAGACTAGATTATGGAATATCTTGTTGGGGAGGCACATACAAAACAAATCTTAAACTATTGAGCATATATCAAAAAAGATTTATTAGAATTATAATGAATAAAAACAGAACTGAGACAGCCTTCCCTCTTTTTTGTCAACTCCATATACTACCGCTAAGGTACATGTATGTATATAAGGTGTTAAAAAATTTTTATTTGAGAAGCAAAAAGATTGGTGACAATGCTACATATAAAATTAAACTAAGAAATCCGGATGATGTTTATGTACCTAAACCAAAAAAGACATTTTTTACAAAAACTTTTAATTTTTTGGCACCTAGAATGTATAATAAAATACCAGAACTAATTAGAAGTAAGAGAACACCACACTTATTTGGTAAACACTTAAGAAAATACTTATTTACAGTTAAAGACATTGAAAAAACTTTTTTTAACGTCGAATTATAAATATGTGTACTACATAATATTATAAAATGTAGGTACTTATAGCAAAATTAAACTAATCGTATGCCTCACTATAGCACTACTATAACGAGGGTAATTTTATCTAGTATATATTCTTAGCTAATTAAGAAACCAATGTAAAAATTATATTTACTTTGGAACACACAATAAGCTCCACTACTGTAAAAATTTGTAAATTGAAGATAGCTACGTTTGTAAATATTAATCCATAGAAACATGCCTCCGCACGGGCTTTGCCTTGGAGGGTTACATTTTTCTCATGACACATGAGGTGAGTTACGTTGATTTATTAATCCAAATATTTTATTTTATTTTTAACTTTATTTTATTTTTAACTTTATTTATTTTCATTGTTCAATTACTATCTATCTTGTTTTTCGGAAATGTATGTGTTATTGAGAAATATATTCTATTCTATTCTATTCTATTCTATTCTATTCTACTCCTACCACGTATGGAGGCCTCTAAAGGGACCATAAAATGAGCATTTAAAAATCTACAGGGTGATTTATGGGTTTTGACTAAAACTAATCTACGTCATTTTTTTGTTAATGTTGATTTGATTGATATCATATTTTGATGCGAAGTTATGTTACCCCTACCTAATTAGCACACGCGATCAAAATTTAAATAATACACGACCGTTCTTTAAAAATTAGTCGGCTTGGATTCTAGAATTTTACGCGCGCTGTATAGGGATTTTGCAAAACTTTTGATGGTTCCCTGAAAGTACAGAGTTGGGTAACTGAGCTAATGTAGTTTCCACACGATTATTTTGTTTTTAATAGTAAAATCAAATTTAATAAAATTTTAAAGTCTAAAAAATGAACTCAAAATAAGTACCAAATATGTTTCCATTGTTATAAAATCATTTGATTCAATCTCCAGGACAGTCTTAGACGATTTAAATAACTTTGAACGATCACTCTGTATAAATATTGTGGTTCAGAATTTTATTTCACGTATGTACTTTTATAACAAATAATTAGTAGAAAACGCTTGTAAACATTTTTAATAAGTACACCAAGAGAAATGAGGGAATGAATTTTAATCAAAAACAATAAGATTCAAAAGGAAAATATTTGACTGATTTTAGTAATAATTTCAAAAAAGATATTACGAAACCATTTAGACTTAACTAAAACATAATAATTATTCAACAAGCGTTAATAATAATACGTTTTAATAAGTCGTCAAATCGTGGAGTCGACACCTTTGCATCATTTTTAAAAGATTAAACCTATCGTAGGATGCTGTGATGTATTGCAAGAAGTATGTACGTATAATTTAACAATTCACGAATGTTTTTAATACACCCAATCTATCCATCTTTTATACATTTATTATTTTTGTGCCTATCGTTTCTTGTAGAATAGACAAAACTAAAAATAAATTCACCGATGAATAATTTTACGAAAAAACTTCCATACCATAAACGTGATCGGGGGTAGTTGGCAAAGGAAGGACGAGGGTACGAAATTAGAAACTTCACATTTTAGAGGTACATGGTACATGTACGAGTATCAACTGATTCTGTTTACTCTTGACCCTGATAGGCTTCATATCATTTGGGTGTTGTCTTACGGGAAATTTTTGAACATGTTCAATTTATTTTGATGGTACAAATTAGTACAAATGCAAATCTTTGCGTATCTACCTTTGTTTGTTTATTTTATTTATTTTTGTCTTGTGGTCCTGCTAGCTTAATATGAGGCTAGCAGCGCCACTGTTTTTTTTTTTCAAAACGGCAAGGGGTGCAAAATTTTTATTTGTGGTACAAATGAGTACTAAATAATTAAATATGTCCGATTTGGTCCTGTCAACTTACAAGAGGTAAAATAATGAGCGAATAATGTGAAATGAAAATCGACCGTCACGTTTTTGAAGAATAGTTATATCAATCACTTCAGTGACACTATATATTGCGATTCTGGGAGCTGGTAAAGCATAGTGTGTTACATTATAAAGAATTGGAAAGAAAGGTGGCTAATAAGGATAGAAAATTATTATTCTGCAATGTAGAGGTACTAATTCCGATCCTAAATGGGCGGGTCATGTTTGTAGATCACGTCCTGAAAGTGAAATAAAAGCAATGATAGATTGGAAACCAGCAAGTAAAAGAAGAAAAGTATTAAATTTAAAGACCACTGACAGTCGACCGTGAAATATGCATGCAAGGATTAATCCATCTCGATAAATTAATTAATCTCATCGAAACTCCTCCAAAATTTGGAATCTTTTCTCCTTTTGTGTACGACAAGGTCTTAAATGTATGTGAAGGCGATCTCAAAACCATATCATCAAATGAATTATTTTGGAAAAGTTCTGAAACTTATTGCAATTTGCAACAGATTTGCAGCTCTAGGATAAACTTCTTAACAGTAATTTTTGATTAATGACCGACATATAGATGAAATGACTGCTATTATATTCGTGTCTTTCAATAAAATACCACGAAAATAATAAACATCTGCCCACTTCCTGCTTCTGGTATTTCTAAGCGATTTTTAGCAGATGCTAAAACTGTGCAAAATTGTCTATAAATAACCCTCATTAACATACTGCTCACTATTATTTAAATTTAAAACTAATAAATATCGGTTCCTTGACAGAAGGATCACTAACCTCAATATTGGATTGAGTATGTAATTCTAATCACGAGTCACCTTTAAAATTGTTCACATTACGCCAGAATATAAGTAACGGAAAGGCAGAAGATGAAATTTTCTGTTTTTCACGCTTATTAGTAACTATTTTCACACTAGGTCCTTACGTCGAATTTCATGCTCATTAAATGTCTTAATTGCGTTTCTACGGAATACAAAGACGTCTTTCACAATGTAGAGATATGTTATTTATAGTAACCTTTTTCCTTGCATTACTAATACATATAATTAAGTTAGCATAAACGTGTCCTTTAGGAATTAATTTTAAACATGTTGATATTTATGTTTTAAAAAGGGGCAGATTATATTAATTTTAATCTTAGAAACGCTTTTTTCCTTCATTATTAAAACATCAAATTTACATATTAAAAAATGTAAATTGCATATTGTTTTCTTTAATGAAAGCTATAAGCATTCATTGTGTATCGACAAACAATTGTATGCGTTGAATTTAAATTTTATATACCACAAATTTTTCTTTTTTGTATCATCCTTGGTGTATCCAAAGTATTTAAATTATAAATTTATAGCAGGGAAGAGTAATTCGAGGAATCTCAATTTATTCTTGTTCTCATTTACATTTTTGAACTGAATTTCAATGGAGTGTTGCCTGGTAATGTTTTCGTCTTGAGCAAGTTAAAGGCGTTGCACCGGAAGTTTTTGATTATATGTCTTGCATTTGTATATTTATTGACATCGTCCTGTATACTAAATCAAATGTCTGCATATACTGCAAACGTGATTTTAGTTTTATAGCATCAAATTCGTTTTATGGCGATTGCAAGATTGAGTAATACTTTACAAGTGCAAACCTAGTTCTCACAGTTTCATTTAGGTTGGACTACACGCCTAACACGCCCTTCCATAAAAGCTCACTCATATTTTAGACTGGCTAATAATTGACCTCGTTAGGTCTGAGGCGATTTCATGCATAAGCCCTTGAGCCTTGAGGTCTGGTCTGAGGTACAAGAAATAGACATAATATCGGTTTAATATGCAAATTGATGATGCAGAGAATAAAAAAAAAACCGAAAAAGTTTGGAAATACTCAATATTTAGTTGTTTATTTGTTAACCATAATTCACATTAGAAGTGTGTTGTTTGTCTGTGTCATTAAGAAAATGAACCTTACCAACTGCTTTTTGTCCCAAAAAGGGTCAAAACCTAATAGTCTGCAATCATCTGTGACCTCTTCTGCGATTTGTGAATATTGTACTGCTCCCTTTTTGAGATTCATTCCTTTCCTTTTTTCATGTCCTCTTCGTGTCCACAAAATGACAAAGGTTCTTCATCGTTTCTAAATTTGATCTGTACGTTTTTTGAGATTTGGAAACAGCGAGGCAGACTGAAGCATAATCGTGGAGCAACACAAACCTCTTATCAATTTTCCTCTCGCTTATACGAAGATGAACTTTCTGAACCGCTTCATTAAGCTCGAATACTAACGTGCGACCCTTATTCAGAAATCTGTCATTAAAATTCCTCGACAACCCCCCAAAAACGGTTGTTATTATTTTTCCTGCGAATTAGTAACTCTAAACTTGTTGAAAGGGTTAGAACCTTTAATTATTGAGTTTTATCTTGGTCTTAGCATTGCCTCGATAAATATTTGAATGTATTTGTGAAACTTTTTGACTGTACTCCATGGGAACGGTGTATCTTGCAAATGTTTGTATAGTTCGGCGGCTGGATCTTTACCGATGTATGTTCACATACAACGACGTGCGTATCTGTCATTCGACTACTTCATTACTAAAAACAAACAAGGACAAACTGACTGAGATTTGCAGTTTGTCTTTGTTTATTTTTAGTAATAAAGTAGTAGAATGACAGATACGCACGTCGTTGTATGTGAACATATAGATCGGTAAAGATCCAGCGGGCGAACTTATAGATCGCGTAAAATAGCGAGCTCACGCCTATATTATACCAATAAATGACAGAAATGACTATCTTAGATGATGAAAACATTTATGCTACTACTATTTAACTGTTAGAGAGAAATGGGGTAAAAGAGAAAACAAAAGGGCGGACCTTTACCGACAATGAATTTATTGTATTCTTTTATTTATTATTAATATTAATATTTAAATCTCTTTATGTTTTGTAAGAATGACCTTAATTTGTTATCTCAGAGTTAATATTAATTATTAATAATTTATTATGACAACCTTTACTGTTAATATTCTTAATATCAACGGTATCATTTAATATATTTTGAACTGAAATACCAAAATATTCTAAAACTCAAAAATTTATTTGGAAAAAAATTTATTTTTATCGAATTTTCAATGCGTGATTCATAAAAACTTGAGTTGGGTAAGGTATTGAAATAGTAGCTTCTTGTTTTATTTTGAAAAAAATTATAGTTATTAGTATGCAATTACCATCTGAAACAAAACTGTCATTATGAGCCCACGTTTGTTTTCTATTTTACAATGAAGCAATTACACGCGATAAAGAGCTGCTAATTATACATTACTTTCGTACGCTTGATTTTATAATTCTCTCATTTTCTTCAATATAATTTTTCCCCTTTTTTTTGTTCTAATTACGTGATGTAAATGATCAATTCAGCAATTAGTGAATTACTCGTGTAATTTTATCTCATAACACTTCATCTTACAGTTTAGAAGGCACTTAGAGTTTTCAGTAATTCATAAATAATGAATCAACCATCATTTACTGAAGGAATTTCGGTATGTGCCAAAACTGGCTCAAAACGGATGTGGGTGGGAAGATGTTTTTAGATTTAAGAGTTGCATAAAATGAAACACGTTCAAGTGAATGAATGCTCTTCAACCACTGTTTTTGCAGGAAAATGTTCCGTAACATCCTTATGATATCTTTGTGTCGTTCGTGCCATTTCTCCTCTTTGAGGTTTAGTAACCGTTGACGAAAGCTTTAGGTACTATTTGGCACTTGCTGCAGTGTTTGATGCCATTCCAAACCCAAGCATATGGAATAATTTGTTTTGGTACGTAATTTCAAACTGGTGTTGTCGTGAACCTAAAGGACATAGCAAGCGGGAGGTACCTATATGTTTGGTAATCTTGTTCTTAATGTCCCATCGTATGGACTATCATCTAAGTCCAGTCATTCATTGCTACATCTTTGGTGATGAAATTCTTCTGACTGGACAGAGATAGTCGTACATAAACAGCATTTCGAACCAATCCGATTCTTCATGTTATTCCTTTTATATTCAATACAGCTTCGATAATCTCAGCAAATGGTTAAAACAAGGTATTTTATCAACCAACTTCAAAAAGTTGGTTACTAAATTCGTCCGGATGTCTGTGTCTGTGTGTCTGTGCGTTGGTCGATGTTACAGGGTTTAGAAAGCTGGAAGTGGTGTCATCTTATAGGAAATTCTTCACTGATTCCAAATCGCTGGTAAATTTTTTGATCGGATCACCCGTTCGCCGTCGGGACGCCATTAAAGTCAAAATACACATCCTTTAATATCTCGAGAACACGTCCAATTACAAAAAGAAAAAAATTCGTTTCCTTTATTTGTTGAAACCTATTGAATTGAGTCATGATACGTAAACATCACCCTCACCCCTGCTGTGGGGTGGAGCGGGGGTGAGTTTTCAAAACTTAAATGGGAACACCTATTTTTTATTACTTTTGGATTGTCTATAAAAAACGATACTCAAATTGCAAATTTCACCCCCAACTGCAACCCCTTTTTTGGGGGTGGAAAGAGGAAAATTGCATGTCCGCAGAAAAACGATCTTTTTTACTTTTTTTTCCTCTAACATTTTTTCGTGATTTACAAATTGTCCGTCACCCTCTCCACTCGCATCTCCCTTAAGGGTGGAAAGAAAAACAATGACTCATTTGTGCAAAATCCGGCGCGGTTATGTCTGAGGTGGGGAGGGGGTAGTTATACATATCAGGCCTTTTTTTGTGGGGTCACGCGGGGGCACGTAGTGCCCCCAAAGGAAATTTCGAAAATATCTAAAAATTGCCATAAAAACTGAAAAAATGAAAGAATTTGAAAAAAAAATGAAGAAATCAATTTTGGTAACCTTTACAAAAGCTACACATGTCTAAGCCACACATGCTCTTATTGAACAACTTCGTGACAAAAATACATTTTATACTAATTGACGTCGATTTGCCTTATTCTCAACATATATTTTCATCATTCACCAAATACGTGTCCATTATCAAGCATCGCTTCACCCCTCATATGACGCTAGTCCCGAAGATGGTTAAAAAAACCGAAATCGATCGACAATAGAAAAACAAATATAAAAATGTGGTTTCATTTTACCTACATCCGATATCCTAAATATAATCATATCGTTCAAGCTTGTGATGTTCTCATAGCCGAAAAATGGCCGAATGAAGATGAAAAAAACATTAGGTACGTTTGGAGAAATAGAGATTCGTAGGTTTCATTTGAATGAACGAAATATTATCCGGGCCAAAAAATTTAACTCCGCTCATCAATACTGTCCATACCATAGCAGTTTCAATGAGCGAATGCGAGAGAGGATTTTCGCAGAGGAACTTGATAATGACTCCAGAAAGAGCTTCTCTTTTAGTGAAAACAGTTTCATCGCTATTAGTAAAGTTCGTAAGCACGAACAGATTTATGATGAAAAGAGACTGCTTTAAAATTTATGTACCTACCTTAGGCTAAGTATATTGACAACGAAAGTTACTTTTTTATATTGTTACTCACCTAAATATAAGTTCACGTTTTATTTCCAAAGAGATTATGTTTTTAAACAACACAAAAATAACAGTGGCCAGGGGGGGGGGAGTTCAAAAAATTATGGACAACTTTCGAGAATTAGCGTGCCCCCAAAAAAGAAGTGACAAAAAAAGGCCTGCATATACATATATATTGTATATAGTATATGCCATAATTAGTTACAGATTTGAAGTTGGTTGAAATTAAAATTCTATAAGAATTTGCGCCTTTTGATATTTGTTTATTTCTGTATTTATTCTCCTTTCCATGGTACTTCACTGGAATATTCTTCTTCATTTCGTTTTTCGTATTAACAAAGACTATCCTTCCCTCTTAGACAGCTCATCAAAAGCGGATACTTTGATTGCAAATTTTTCGTTTTTGAGGTGCCCGCTAGGGGGATCTGCAGTTGAGTATAATCGTCAAAGGTAATTTAGGAAGTGTCCAATACATTGTGTTATTCATTTGACCAACAAATTTGGTCGTTTGTCAGTTTGTCAGTGATATGGAAACACATTGAATAATATGGATATTTACTGCGTTATCAAGAAAGCAGCACCTACTTACCTACCTACACTTACTATTTGCTGTGGGTTAAGAATAGACATACTGTGGAATTCTTAGTAAGGGCAGTGATGAAACATACCTTCAACAAAACGAGCGATGCTACTGAACCCTATCGGATACATCAAAAAGTACACTTTTACTGCAATATGCATTATATAGCGGTCTATGGGGGAAGGATAGTCTTTGGTATTATTCATTAACAATGATCTTTCCATGAGTATAGCTTTGGTTTACTGCTCCCTTCCATGATATCCTTGTTCTTGCAATGAGCATACATTCTTGGACGTATTCAGTGGTCTTTTTGTAAAAAAATTGTGGTGGAACGCTAAAAAAAATTTTTTTGCAATTTTATATTATTTATAGTTGTAATGTAATTATTATACAGGGTTTTTCAACTAAGAGTAGCTACCCTTTATAACAAAATCAAAATTTGAAAAATCGGCGATACCCGTCTATAACAATATCGAGGGGGCACCTTTTGACATAAGCTTGAGATTTCGTACCTTCACCCCCTGGGCCCCACAAACGTGTGAGATATTTTAATTTAAAGTTTTAGAGAACTTATATAATTTGCTCCAAAATGTTTGTTCTTTATTTTTTTATTTAATTTTATAGGAAAGGTAATTTGATACGAAATTCATTGTATTAAACTTTTTTTTATTTACATGAAAATAAAACTTAAAATAAATTAAAAAGTCAGTAATATTTTTATATTATACAGGGTCCGGCAGTGAAACGGAAAGATTTCGTAAATAATTTTATGTTAAAGAATATTTTTTAAAATAAATTTTAATACATTAATGGAAAGTAAGAGAGTAGCCATTTGGTATACAATGTCAAACAAATTATTTTTTGAAACTAGATCTGCCAAATGTCTTCCGTTACAATTTATGCATTCTTGGAGTCGTTCCTGAAAGTTTTGTATAACACTGCGCAGCAAATCGAAAGGTATTGCTGGTATGTCATCATGAATCCGTTGTTTGAGAGCTGGGATTGCCCTAGGTGGATCGTATGCAAACACATTCGTCTTTAGGTATCCCCAAAGAAGGAAGTCGCAGGTGGTTATATCGGGAGACCGAGGGAGCCAACTGTATCTCCGTTTCGAGAAACGATACGTCCTGGGAACAATGTATTTACAGCGATCATTGAAATTCGTGCAGTGTCACTTATTGAAAAAGTGTGTTTTCATTCACTCATCACTGGAAGGCCTTCAAGTTGTGGCGTGAGAAAATTCTGAATCATTGCAACGTATCGCACAGAATTAACGGTAACGGCATTTTCAACCTCATTCTCAAAAATACATGCTCATCTCTCCAACCCCCATTGTATGCTAAATGCCAAATCATGCAGGTCTTGGCAAGTCGGCTACTTTCTTCCCCACCACTTTGAGGCGCTCTGCCCTTAAATTAAAATATCTCACAAACCAATTGAACGATTTTAAAATTTTAAACGCAGTAATGCAAGATATAAAAGGACCTTTCAAATGACGTATCATATGACCCATGTTGCCGTTTAAAAAAATTAAGGGTATGTTTGTGGGACCCAGGGGGTTAAGGTATGAAATCTCAAGCTTATGTCAAAAAGTGTCCCCCTCGATATTATTATAGACGGATATCGCCGATTTTTCAAATTTTGATTTTGTTAGAAGTTATAAAGGCTGGCTACTCTTAGTTGAAAAATCCTGTATAGTTATTATTTGTAGGTGAAATAAAACAATAAAACAATGGCTTCTAATCAAATATGTATAATCCAAAAGGTACAAACGGGGCTAGGGAACGCTCCAGGGCTACAGAGTCACAGTTTAGCTCTCTAACCACTATACTACCAACCTCTTCCCTGTACTAGTAGCATAAATCAAAATGTTGTTCTAATGGTTTATCCTGATGAACATGTAAAATATCACATGAAAAATATACATCCCAAACTGATTAACAAACCTGAAAAATTCTATAGAATGTAACCCACTTCCATAGTGACACCGAGATATACTTATTTAATGTAGTCTCTTGGGTCTTTCTGTTTCTTCTAGTTAGTAGAATAGTCTCATATTGAATTGTTTTTTACTTCTTTTGTAGTGTTTTGTAAGCATTAATTTGCATTAGCTGTTACTGTTATGGTTGCAGAACCATTGTCCAGTCATCTGCTTATATAGGTACTGTTATTGTAAATCTATTTTCTCACTTTGATTATAATTCATTACCGATCCTAGTGGGACTCCGCTTTCGTCTGCTTACCAGGGGTGTGTTTAAATTTCAACTTTGTAGTGTCAATAAGAACGTCAAAATAACGATTCAGTTCATTTAGAACAAGAATGTTCCATTTGAATATTTTTATAATTAAAAATATTTTTAAAGTTGATATTTTCGTCATGTTTTATTCTCATTCTCATTTTAATCCCACACTTTGTTATAATAGCAAGTGCTCTTTACACGTCGCGTGTAAAACACTTCAACGTTACAAGTACCGCAGTCAGTGATTGATTTAAAAAACGTAAAAGCTGAGGTGTTTTGAAAGAGAATTTGATGCGCTAAAGCTGAGCTTTCAGCTGATAAGTGAAGAGAAGGAGGAGAAACGTGTCCTGCGGAAATACTTTTACTAGACTAGTTTATATTCGGTAATTTTGGAACGGTATCTAACTTAAAATTGTATTGGGAAATTGCCATTTTTTAAAATATAGTAATAAAGAAGTAGCCGGTTCGTACATAATCGAACATAAAATCCTTTTGAAATTTATGATTATGTTTTCCTTTCAATTTTATTAGTATTTTTAGAAATCTTGGTTGTAGTACATGTAAAACGACATAAACCGGCGCTAAAAATATAAAATCTAAAAAAATTTATTACATCCAGATACTATACAGTGTATATGTAAATTTGTAACTAAATTTATAACGATTAAACGTACATTATGATTTATAACGCGATATAAAAACGTTAAATATTTATAACCGTAAAATTTTTTCATATAAACCACTTAATAGAAAAATAAAATTTAACTTTCCCCACTTTCTTTTTTAAATTAAGGAAATTTGCAGCAGAATTTTAATTTCCTTCTGATATTGCATAAGTGGCATTCTTGATCTTGACGTTTAAATGCAATTTCCAGTTCTTATCGCGCTTTAGTTTAAATGGAAATATACTATTTGTACCCAATTATTACTTTTTACGCTCGGAAATTCCTTTTGTAAGAATTTTATTTGCAATTACGATTCAATCGACAAATCAATTAAAATTTGTACCTAATTATTGTTTCTATTTACCTTCATAAATTTGATATAGATACAATCCCTCTAGTGTACCTGCACGGATTAGGGTGTTTATCTAGAGTGGTAGTTTTAGAGGTGCTTATTTGGAGGAGGAAGACGTCTGGTCTACATTAAAATGCACTTAACTGATACAAGTTACTAAAAGGCTTTCTGTTCTTGGACATAAATTTATTATGTGTCTCCAAATAACCGACAAGGTTTTCGGTCATGCATTTTTCACTGTGACTTTTGGCATTAGTCAACTTATTGTAATTACTAAGTCTGAGAAATTCTCACAACGTGCAATATATTCTCGACGCGTTTTGAGAAAAAAAAAACCTCCCGTAAATATATTCAAACCAATATCCATTATCCATTTACGAGATGTGCGATGCATGGAATATAACCGTCTTAATTCAAAGAAATCATATGTATACCATCACACAGTTTCCTGTTTTCTCTAACCGACTTGCAAATTATGAATTTATTCATCACATGCTTTGAATTAAATTTCAATTTAGAATTCTACTTTTTTTATTATTGGAACATCGAGAGACTTTAATTAAGTTCTTTAACTCCAGTGGTGCGGCGAATATCACGACGATGACAACTAATATTTTTTGATTGTTACATCTAGTCACGACCCGAAATTAAAGCTGTCAGTGTTTAACATAATGATCATTCATACTATTGTGATTGCTTGGCTTAGTAATGGCTTTTCTTGATTCGGCAAATTAATATTAAGTAACACCTTTTGAAGAATTGATTTTTTTTTAACAATACTAAAGGTTAGTGCCTAAAATCGTGATTTTTACGTTGTATGGATTGATCCATTGATTTCTGAACAAAGTCGTCATTGATAGATTAAGTAAGATTATTTTTAAGTGCACTTTATATTTTTAATGGATGAAAAGATTTTTTAATTACGTAACGTTTTATAAAAGGCGCGTATTATGATAATGCTATGCAAATTTTGTACCGCTTTTGTCCAAAAGGTTATCTTATAGGCGAACTTATTGATTTATATACTAATAAAACACATAGAAGATAATAGAGCTAGTTAATTGACTAGTAAAAATGTTCTAATTCTATATTACAAAATGTCAGATTGCTGTTAAATGAAACAGTACTGAAAATTTTGGCACAATTTTACCGGTACGTCCAAAATTTATTGAACGTGGAAGAGAATCGAGTTTATTATTAAGAGTCTGATTAGTAATGGAAAATGTTTACATTATTTATCGCACTCCATCATTGGTTTGGTTGGTTGGATTTTTACAAGGGTGGTTTTTAAAATTCTGGTCCTGATTAATAAGGATATTTATTTATTATAATGGCTCTACACATCTTGTAGGTATATCGGGCTTAAATAAAATAATTACACACTGTACACATGGATACTTATATGCTTCACATTTCACGTTCACAGTAATGTTTGAAATTATTCACTACAGCTCTCCACCGACGTTTCTCCGTTCTCCAATAATTAACATTTATTTTTCTAACTTCCTTTCCCACTATCTCCATTCACCTCGTCCTCAATCTTCCCCTCCGTTTCCTTCCGATGGGCTTTCTCTGCAGCACCATCTTTGGCATTCTCTCTCTCGGCATCCGCTGTACATTTCCCAGTTAACTTAACCTTTGAGTTTTCGCATGTATTGTGATTTTTGATACATCATAAAGTTCATACACCTCTTGGTTTGTTCTTCTCCTCCATCATTCCTCTGTCCTTGATCTTCCTAAAATACTTCTCAAAAGTGACCTTGATGGGATTCTCAAGTGGTGCACATTGAATAATATTGACTTAAATATTAATAAATGTTATTCTATCAGTTTCTATAGAGGTTCCAACAGTATTAAATCTTTTTATACTCTTAACAACAACACCGTAGTAAACGTTAATTACATTAATGATCTTGGAATTATATTTGATTGTAGTATGCTGTTCAGGATGCATATTGATCATATTTGTAATAAAGCCAACAAAATGCTTGGTTTTCTTTTGCGGACATGTAAAGATTTTAGCATTAATAATTTACTGTGCATACGTTCGCTGCATTCTTGAATACGGATCCATTGTCTGGTCGCCCCATCAAGAGTATCTCATTTCTCAATTAGAAGCGATACAAAATAAATTTATTCGGTTCTGTTTATATAAGTTAGGTAACACCTTAACAGCTAATGAATGTATGAACTATTTAAAACTGAATTCTCTTCATAAACGTAGAAAATCTGCTGATGTTATATTTTTGTTTAAACTCAGGGGCGGACTGGCCCGCCGGCCCACCGGCCTACGGGCCGATGCGCCTTCTCAATCTTTGGGCCCTCGTCCAAAAAATATTCGTTAAAATTCAAAGAATGAGCCGAGACACATTTCTAGAAAGCGGGAAGAACACTCCAGAGTAAGAATTTCAGCAGTGAATAGCAAAACATAAAGTCGGGTATAACGCCTGAAGTTGACAGGTTGACACTCTCGACAAGCGAGAGTAATGAACAAACCAGCTCCTCTCTGTCTCTCTCGTACGTGTACTAATGAGCAGACGGCACTTTACTCTGTGGTCTGAGCGACTTAAAACACGTGGTGTCGCTTCCCGCGCCATTTTACGGCGAATCTGAATAAGAACTTGCGAACTTCACAGTATCAGTGTCGTCTGTCGTAAATTGTAGTCACGAAAACGTAAAACTTTAAGGGCCGGTTGTACATCTGCAGCTTAATGTAAAGTCGATGCTTAGCTGAGCAATAAACTTGCTAAACCAGTTTTGTACAATGACTTTTCGTGGCTTAAGCTCCACTTAACTTTAAACTTGGCCTAAACTGCATTTGTACAACCGTCCCTAAGTGTGTGAAGAATGTGAGCCTGAGCCGTAAATTATTGTGTCTCTGTTATTTTAAACTGAGTCAAATAATTTTATCTTCTAGGAGAACCTGAGAACTGCTGGTGTTTTTGAACCATTCCTGAGGTTATGCTTTTTCTGATTTGTTGCTTAAAAACTTAACATTTTTTTGGATTTATTTTTAAATTTATTTCGGAAAAATATTGAGAAGAAAAATTAAAGTGCATAAATGATTTTTTTCTGGGATATTTCTTTTTAACAAACATATAGAGGTGTCATCAGCAAAAATTGTTAAAGAGTCCTTAGGAAGAAAGCTTAAAATGTCATTGAAGATCAGAAATAAAATAGGGCCTAAAATGGACCAGGGTCTATATTTTTCCAGTCTATTAGTTATGTTAAAAAATTTAATTGGTTTACTAGCAGTGCACATAAACCAGCCTGCTATTAGCATATATTGTTATAGATGTTAGTTGCATTGAAATGGATGACAAACCAAGAAAAAGCGGAAGTCTGGCCACGAGTATAAAAAAGAGAAAGAGGCTTCTCATACAATTTTGGGTTCCGAAATCTCAAACTAATCCTGAAAATGAAGAAAACTTCAACTGTCGTCACCGCCAGTGAAGAAACAACATCAGTTGCAACTTCCAACATTTTTCAAAAATAATGAGAACAAAGAAAAATCAAAAACAAACAGAAAGAACCTAAGAAAATCATTTGTATTTGCTTAGAAATTTATTGTCATAATACTCATAATAGTATCATATCATGTATATAGGATGCCATTTTCAATATTTTGCCACGGGAGCCCCCCAGTGGCGTAACGAAGGGGGGCCAAGAGGGGCATCATGCCCCGGGCGCTACTCACAAAGGGGCGCCAAATGGTCCACAAAACAAAAAAATTGCTGTGTTTTTAAAATACCTACTTAATAAATCTCTAACTCACTAACCGACTGACTGACTGTGACTGACAGACAAGCCACATTTTTGGTCTCAAATTTAAAGCCTACCTTGAGTCTATGACTTTATTTTATTGTGCCCCGGGCGTAAGTTAAGGTCGCTACGCCCCTGCCAGCCCCCCCCCCCCCCCGGTCCGTGACCACCGGTAAGCGCCTTCAGGCTAGTCAAGGTTTACGCCCCAATGAAGGACCCAGTCCGCCACTGTATTAAACTTATTAATAATGAATGTAAATGATTGCTCGTGTCTACTATCCCAAATTACTTTTAATATTAATAGCTCAAATAAGTACCTTAGAAATGTTCCTGTATTTCACATTAATTTATCTAGAACAAATTATACATCTAATAATCCGATTAAGCGAGCTATGCGTGCCGTTAATAATTCAAAAATTGAGTTATTTGGCGTTTCCCTTAACCATTTAAAAAAGCAGTTAACTAGAGAATTGTAACCTTCTCTTTTCTTTTTCTTTTTCTCTCTCCCTAATTATTTTTAGTTTATTACCTTTTTGGTATTGCAATATATTAAGTATTAGTAGATAAGTATTTTAAATTGTATCAAGAAACTTTTAATTAATTTAAGTTAGATGATTTTGATTAACGTTCGCGATTTATAAAAATTTTTTTTTGTATTATTTTTTATAAAAAAGGATGTTCCGTTTATTAAATAAATAAATAAATAAATAAATAAACATTTTCCGATTTCCGCTCCCATGCAGTTGATTTTTTTCTTTTTTCCTAAGCACCCAAGTTTCGCATGCATACGTTGTCGTTGCAGTTTGATATATTCGTATTTTAGTCTTTCTGGATGGGTGTTTGGATTTGATTGGCATTTTCAAGCTGCCAAACTTTTGATTTCCTTTTGCTATTCTCGCTTGTATCTCTTTACCCTCGTGTCCATTTTTTTCCAGTACAACTCCTAGATTCGTCCACTTTCTTGAAATAATATAGTTTTCTTGTTCCGCATTGTTTCTTTTCATCACCATGTACTTTGCCTTTTTCTCATTTATCACTAGCCCATATTCACTTGCTTCGTCTTACAATTTTCTCGTTCATTTTTCGTTCTCGCCAATATTGTTAGATCGTCCGCGAAAGCTAGACATTTATGGTTGTTTCTAAAGATTGTTTCGCTCGTTTCTATTCTCGCCACTTTCTCTTATGATTTCTTCCATAAGCAACTTAAACAGCGTGGTGGATAATGAATCCCCTGGTCTTACACCGTTTTTAATTTGGAAGCTCTCCGATCGTTCTCCCCACCATACCACTTCATTTCTCGTTTATTTTAGCGTCATTTCCGTCAGTCTTATTAGCTTTTTAGGGACGCCCAGCTGGGTCATTGCTTGGTAGATTCTTTCCTTTTTATTGTATCATATGCCTGCTGAAAGTCAATAAATAGGGCATACAACGGAATTGTACCCCATTATCCTTTCTGTACGTTATTCCATTCTTTTTCTCAGGATTTTACTGAATAGCAGATAGTTATTACAACTGCCAAATATATTTTTTTCAAAACGCCCTTTAGTAAAATAAGTGAAGAGGGTCTTCTCTAGAGATGAAAGTAAACATTTATTTCTTTATGATATGCTAGATTTTGAAAACGTATGCAACTATGGCACTTAATAGTTGTAGTTTTTGATTTGGAAGAAGTCTCTAATCTATTTTGCCTGTCCTCAGTGTCAGTGAGTGCCTCAGTGTAATAAACTTCGCAGTGCAACTGGAATAGGTGTAATCTTCTTTTCATTATCTATTTTCCCAACCTATTGTCGAAGAAAGTAGCTCAAATATTATTTTAATTACTAACGAAATATAGGGTCGAGGTATTTGATTAAATGCCGTGACTATAGACAATAAAGTTTGGCGCAAGGAGATAGTCCATGAATATTTTTAGTAATTTTTTTTTAATTAAAAAATAATGCTATTGTTTTTATTTTGTCTGTCAGTCTGTCCGTGTGTACCCACTACCCACTTCTGCGGTTTCAGCTACTGTACAGAGAATTGTGACAGAGAGCTGAAACAGTTTACAGTAGATAGTCTATAACTTGAGTGTATGCTAGACGCCTTATAAATATTTGTGTCACCCCCATTAATTATTTCCTGAAGAGCTGTAATTGAATTTATTGGTCTACATCTTTTGAGAATGTATTAGACACAGCCTCAATGGACAGGAACGAACTTTTGGTTTAACCACGTTAGCCATAGTGTGTAGAATCTCTATTATACAGTGAGCATGCAAAATTTGGAAACACGTCAATTTTTAAAAATCGCTCGGACCCGTCGATTTTGTTTTTTGTCTTTGTACTTTTGTATAATGTCTAAATATTTTGTGTTATACATGGTGTCTAAAGAAACCAGACAACGTCCAAATTTAAAATTTTAAATAGAACACCACGTATAGATATTATTACATTTTAAGATTAATTTAAAATCTAGAAATATTTTATAATTAGACTTTTTCCCAAACCATTTTGAAATAATTAAAGTTCTTTGATAGGTTGAAATTCTTATTAAGCCTGTAATAGTCCGTAACGGTTTGATACGATTTGAAATAATAATATTACCTTTCATGATTAAGAACTTACTTTTATAATAAAAAAGTTCTAACTCCACTACATCGTTTAATTGACGTCTTACGAGACGTTTCAAGATAATTCTTCGTGTATTCCCAAAAAGCGCAGAGGTTGTCACGTTTAAAACGAATATTATAGGTATTTCTTAATTACCTTGGCGGTACGGTTCTTTAGACGGATTTCCGTTAACTGTACTTTGTCATTGCTTATTTACATTAATAATGTCAATCACGGCAACTTTTTGTAAATGCCTATTAATATTGATAAATGCTACACATAAAATTATCATTTAATATGGAAATTGTCGTGCGTTAAAAACATTAGAGTTAGTTTTATACCTACATATGTCAAGAATTTAATGTACATGTTATTTGTATAATCCTGTCGCATAGGTGTGTTAAGGGGGACACAATCCTTTGTTTTTATGTGTTTATGCTGAATTTTTCACAACAAATTTTTTTTAATTCTCACAATAGGGGACTACGTCCGTTGATAAAGTTACTTTATGGGCAGGAATTGTCTTTAACACTGAACTTTATTGGCACCTTGTATAACGTAAGAAAAAGTGCTTTGTATATTCTCATTTTGTTTGTGCTTTTATACAAATTTTGTACTTTTGTGTATTCTTCGGTAATATTTTGGTATTCTTACGGTATCTATTATTGATTCATGACGCCTTAGTATACATTTTTTTCCCATTTCACTGCTGCACAGAATATGTGCTTTTTGAAAATACAATAATAGCGAGGGTATAATACTAATGCCACAATGCAATTATATTATTTCAAAGGAATCGCACAATTTATCCTGTGAAATGTATGTTCCTTGCTCAGTATCTTTTTTAAATAACGGTCCGTTTCTTATGGGAAATTTTTAAAGTTCATTTGCATTATGTTTATTCCATATTTTATTGCACTCATAGGATATTTTTATATTAATTACTGTATCCAATGTTCTCTTTTGGACAGTTTTAACCACTATGCAAAGTCGGTGGGATTTTTCGATCAAATTAGGAATACTTACTTTGTTGAGATGCTGTGATTTCCTCAAATGCTAAACAAATACGAACATTGTTTTCTATAATTTTATCTACATGGTTCCCATCAACACCGATTGATTTATGGAACAAATATAAACATCATATGGCATGTATTGCATCAGATGCGCCTTACAACATCGAATGCACATTTGCAAATGAACGAAGAAATTCACTTGTTTGATCAGGTATTGCAGCTACATTTTTGGAAGGCGGTCGAACAGCTCATTCGGCACTCAAGTTGCCGTTGGACATGCAGCTATTGAAACTCCAACTTGCAACCTTTCGAGGAATTTTGCTCGACATTGGTAATGCGTAAAATTTCTGTTGACACATCGTCTGGTAAAATGTATGACATTCCCTGCCAATTTTTGTCACTTTTAACAGAACTCATCGAGATGGTGTTCCCAAACATAGCTCCAAATTACATAAATCATGTTTGGTTGAGCGGATGTGTTATATTGGCTCCAAAAAACGTTGATGTCAACGAAACGAATTTTCTGATTCAAAATAAAATAGCTGGCGAATTGATGACATACAAATCAATTGATTCCGTTACTAACCAAGATGATCTTGTCAACTATCCAATGGAATTTTTAAATTCAGTCTGGATTTCCACTTCATAATCTGCAATTAAAAGTCGGATCGGTAATCATTATGTAGTGGAACATAAACTAGCCACGTCTTTGTAATGGCACCTGCCTTGCGGTGAAGGAATTAATGAACAACATCATCGAAGCCACAATTATAAAAGGAAAGTACAAAGGGGAAGACGTTTTGCATTTACAATGTCGATAAATAAATCGCAAGGGCAGTCATTAAGTGCTTGTGACATCAATCTTGAAAATCCATGTTTTTCACATGGCCAATTGTATGTCGCCTGTTCCCCTGTCGGAAAACCATCAACATTATTTACGCGCCAGAAAACAAGACTAACAATGTTGTGTATAAAAAAGCATTACAATAAATACTATGTTTTTGAAATATTTTTTATTATAATTATTAAATATTCATAGCTCAGACGAGTGACGTAAATAAGGGGGGTGATCAGGGTGATCAAAGACCCTCCAGAGGCTAATAATAATACGAAAAAAATACTAATTGGACCTACATAAACTCTAAAACTTTTAAAATACCTCAGACAGGACAACGTCTGTCGGGTCAGCTAGTGGTTTATATTTCCGGTTTATTAAACATGTGAACTAATATACAGTATCTATACTTTTGCGGGAAAAAGGTACATTCTATATTTTGCTGTATAACAACTACAACTAAATTATACTATACTTTTGATGGAAGATACTCGTAGATTTTATGGGCACTGGACAATTTTTTTTCATATACATATGCTAAAGCAGTACAGCTGTATCTATCTTAACGGCGCCCTCTGGTGAACTTGAGAAAAAATAGAGGTCATGGTGACGAGTTTCGAAACTTATTCAAAGTGACTTGAATGTGGCCACAAGATATGTATGGCTAACTAAGACATCGTCATTTAGGAGTTTTATGCATTGTTTTCGTCGTAAGTATTGTAGTGCAATTCTCCTAAACCTAAACCATAGTTCGAAGAAACGATTATCGAACTTTTAGATATATCTGAAGATTCTCCTGTAGTCCAAATAATTGTCCAGAACTCTAAATTTGTTTACCTACTATAAAGGGTGGAAAACAAGTCTCATGTGCGATGCCCAAAAACGTAAAATTTCTGGTTTGGGCTCCCTCAGTATGTTTAATTCTACAACGGACGATAACTTTACCGTGATTTATTGGGTCATCGATCAGAGTTATCTGGTCATAATTAGTACTGGAGCAACATCTTGTAGCGTCGCCTTCCATACACACAATCGTCCTGCTAATTACCTGTGTCGTTGCTTCAACTTATTCTTCCCGGGTAAATTATTCAGTTTTTCATTTCTACTCTGATGACCCAAAAATGATTTTATTGTCCTGATTTAGCAATTATGTTGAATGACAGTCCCCATTCGTTGGCAAGAGTAATACCATATACAAGTTCCTCTTCTTCTCTCGGGTTAGGGGCACCGGCTTTGAATAATGTACGATTTTTGTCCTCTGCGTATTCCTCAAGATAGTTACGTTAGGGGTACTGCAGACCTTCCCTGCTTCCCTTGCACTTTCCTGCGTTTCCTGTCAAGTTCATATATATGTATAAATAAACTTACTTCAGGTGGAATCAATTGATCTTTGCTTAATTTCTCCTTATATACAATAAAATGAACTTTACGATAAGAATAAGATAACCTGAAACACTTTTGAGTGCAGTTATCATTAACCAGCCATCTACTTTTTCATAAATTTAGATAAGACTTGTTTGGGCACCACCCAACCTTAAAATGAAATGTGATTCAATGATGGGCATCCAGACACTTCATTATGTTAAAATCCACATTAGTATTACCATTTCGTCTTCAAACATTTACAAATCATACATTGGGAAGTTAGATAACGTTGGCATATTTACTATGTGCAGTTATTGCAGACTGAAACTGAAACATAACAATTTTTAATCTTTTGATCCAGTTTCCCCTGCCAGATTCCATTTCTTACATATCATCGCGTACCTGGCTGTTTATCATAATTGTGTTGATTCTCAAGTTCCCTAATTGTGGTTTGTATGTATTTCCTTGTTAAGGTGTTTTCCTAGCATAGAATTTTCCCAGCTTTGTGTATTAATTCAAACTATGTTGTACACGCCAGTTTCAATTTCTGTTTAGATATGTGTATAATGTGGTATTTGTACCGGCTTCAGCATTAATCTAGAAAATTTATAACACAATCTTTTATTTATTTAATTATATGAATTTAATCAGTTTAAGAAATGTATCTAACATTATTTATTTGTTACAGATTTTTATAACGAGAACCTGAAAGAGAAAAAATGTGAGGTGTTGGTGTATATAAAGTGCGTGTTAAGAGTGCTGTGATGTTTGCGCCCTAGCGTTGCGTCCCCCGGAGTGCAACCCTAACCCTACATCACCATGGCACCGTCGATGAACCCATGTCTGTCACTCACAGTGATATTGGCATTTTTTCTTAGGATCGTCTGTTCTAATCAAGGTTGGTATCACATTATGAAATATGGATTAACCATGATACACGCAATGAATCCCCTATCACGCAAAAGGGGTAAAAATAGATAGTAATTTGAAGTTTTTTGAATATTTATTTAACTTATTACAACCACCGAGTATTGAGTTTTTATTGAACGATGGACGATGAAATTTTAATCTCGAGGGAAATTAAACCATCTCGTATAGCGGAAATCTTTTACGTTTTATATACAGAATGCGTAAATTTTAATAGAAAAGTATTTCTTTCTTTCTTGATCATTCAAAAGGGAATGCCGTACAATATACAATATAAAAGAAATCCCTTGCTCTAAAAAATGTTTGATAATCATTTAAGAACAAAGCTCCTTAACTTTTTATTGAAACGTTATTACATTATTAAAGCAAGTTACGAGACGTTCTTTTTAAAAAATATTACATGACATAAATGTAATGACTGTTATTAATTTTGTCGGCGGATTCATCTAAAGTATGAGGAAAAAGTGACTTGCAAACTGGTACGCTTATATGTTCTCGTTATTGTTCTAGAGTTATTCGTAACTTAATTTAACAAAAACATATTGATAATGTCATGCCTTTCATTTTATATACTTACTAAGTGGATAATTAACTGTAACACATAACTTCGCAGTGGGAACAGGAAATGTACGCTCCGTGTTGCATGCAAATTCCCAATTTTGTCTGCCTTACACCGTATAATTATCTACTCTTTATAATATGTTTGTTGAAATTTTTAGTGGATAATCGTTTCGTCAGCTTTCACAAGTTGCAATAAGTTTGCCAATACGCCACTACATTTACACTTACATTAACCAACAAATTGGACGATTTTTCTAATCTTGGGGTTACTTCCTTCTGTTCATCTTTAAAATGATAAAAGTGAGCTGTCATACTTGGGACAGGGACAGGGAAAGGTATTATTTGTATTACTGCTAGCTGTGGGGTGGAAAATACTCCACCTCATAATGTGCGTACGCAATTAATTTAATTGACTGTGTGTTTTTTTATATGGCATTTACGTTCCCACTATCAATAGTTACTAGTGGCTCATGATTCGCAGAGCGAGGTTTGCAGATCATGCCGCAAAACTAAAATTTCGGAAGTGGCTCTTCGATTTTTCATCCGCTTCTCAGTCAGCTCATGATAGACCAATTTTCATTCCTTTTGAATTTTTACCACGGCATGTAAACGTCTCGAAATACCTTTTATAGTCATGTTTAACGCCTCCAGAAGATGATATTGTGTTTGCGTATCACCTTCATCCAATAACGCTTGCAGATCGGCGTCCTCAATTGATTTTAGTCTTAGTGCAAGTGAAAATCTCGATTTGGACCGAAATAATGCACGTGAAACTTACGTTTCATATAATGAAAGTATCGATAAGGTTCTTTGTCCAAAAAAGTACGAATTGAAGATATATATCATCCTGTTATTTAGGAAAAGTCGCAAAGTAACAAAAAAGTTTGGTTCAGAATCTTAAATTATTCTTTTCAAATTAAAGATGGAAAAAATGCTAAACAAAAAATAAAAGTATAAATTGGTCCGTCTTCTTAAAAGGTACAGTAATGAATAACAAGATCTTTTGGATGTAAACCCATATTACCTTTTTTACCAACAAACATTAACCTTCTTGTTACATATAGATTAACGTCTACTATTTGTAGTTTAATTAATGAGTAAATAGACCTTATTGATTCGTCATTACTTCACATTTTGATCATAATTTTTAGGATTCTTTGGTAGAGTATGCCTAGGTTTTTGCCTGTGTGTTCCCTAGACCATGAAATAGTACAGTTCATTCGTATTGATCTTTCTAGTTTTTTGTATTGTTTTTTTTATATATTGTCTCAAGTAGCTCTGTAGCGGAGGACTTTCTAAATTCTAGTTGATCCACTTTTCCTCAATTGAATCTATGGAGGTACCAAGCCTATTCAGTGCCTAGGCAGTGAGTAAAAATACCACTTTGATCCTTCATTGAGACTATATACCCACATATATTTTGATCTTGACGATCTCATTACAAAATTTTACTATTTTTTGTCAGTCGAACTCCTATTGCGATGTCGTTTATTTTTATCAATTGGTAGAATGAATAATGCAACATTTTGCCGTTCCACTTCACACATAATAATATAATTGTCAGTTTTAGCAGTTTCAAAAAACCCCTTCTTTTTCCTTTAAATTACTGCCGAACTAGATGATGGGGACGACGAATACGATTTTACTTCTTTATACCTGTTGCTTCTATGTCCTGCAAAAGAAATTGTTTTAAAATAATTGGTAAATTCAAATAATAAGACACAAAGCCTCCCCTTACATAGTTTAATGGACAATTTTGTTTCAGTTGGAAAAAGTGATGACGAAGGATGAAAAGATTTGTTTTTTCTGTCTTTTAGATAAGGTCCGAAATCACCTGACACGTGAGCCGATGCAAAACTCACAAAAGTAAAATGTTGACTGTAAAAAAGGAATACCAGCGTTTATTTAAGAACCAACTGGACCATTACATCCTTGGGATTCTGGCGATCATCAAAAAATTGTTAAAAGTTATATGAAATGAGAAATATGAAGTAATATTAAGACTTTAAGGGACTTAAAGTCTTACCATGTGGTCCCAGTTGGTTTTTAAATAAACCCTGGTATTCCTTTTTTACAGTCAACATTTTACTTTTGTGAGTTTTGCATCGGCTCACGTGTCAGGTGCTTTGACACCTTATCTAAAAAACATAAAAAACAAATCTTTTCATCCTTCGTCATCACTTTTTCCAAGTGAAACAAAATTATTCATTAAACTATATAAGGGGAGGCTTTGTGTCTTATTATTTGAATTTACCTATTCTTACCCCCTTATTGTGAGCTTCGAACCACTCGGTTAAGATGTCTTAAAATAATTATTAAAGTACAAAAGAAAGAGACCGAAAGGTGTATTTTGGAAAAGCAATCCCACTAATTTGAGCTTCATCCAAAGCTTATGTGGCAATGACTATTATCATGCTTGTGGGAATAGAATAAATCTCTTGCAACAAAAATAATGCAAATAAGAGTGTTTTAACAAAATTTTAATTAAAAATTTTGAAAGGGAAACTTGGGAATATTAGTCTTCTCCTTGGAGTTCTTTCTAAACGAAACGAACTTTACAGCCTTTTTGTTCACTTAAGAAAGACTACGTGAGTGTTGCCCGAGGCTTTCTCCGTTCAAATTCGCTTTTGATGTGGGATTGATCCAAGGCCACCTGGAGGCCTTGATTGATCATCATTTTTTGCATATATAAAATAAATAAATGAGCAAAATTCTTCCAGAAATACTAGAATTGAAGTAGTACGCAACAATGTGACCAGTCCTACGTCTTACCACTGTCTTTAATTTGATTTTCCCAACCTTTGGATTGCTAAAACTAAAAACCACTAAAATAAGAGGAGTTGGATTGGGTAACTAGTACCTATTTATAATTTCTACTTACCCCCGTTTATGCCCTACAAGATATTTCGGAATATTTGCTATTTTAATCTCTACATAACATAAAAGGATAATGGCTGACTGACTCATGGACTCACTTACTGATCGATCAACACCCAGCCCAAACCACTGAACCTATAAACTTGAAATTTTCAGTGAACCTTCCCTTAATGATGTGGGTGTCCACGAAGAAGCAGATTTTCGAAATTCATCCCCTAAGTGGGTCAAAATAAGGGTTCAAATTTTATAATGGTTGAAACGATCTCGGTAACGTGGGCAGATGGAAAGCTAAAAATTGCTCAAAAGTACCTGTATTGAAATCGATGAGGCAATAAGTATTTCACTTTTTTCAAAAGTTACCCTCTAAGGATTCGAAATTAAGGGATGACATTTTACAATAGAGTCAATAGCAAACATGAAAAAAATAGAAATTTCTCATAAGTCGCATTGAATTAATTCTAAGGGCAAGCGGTAGCGTGGTTCTCTACTTCAACTCCTAAATTTTACCACCGCCCTAAGGGTGCAAATTATTAAGAAGCATGAAAAAAATTGAAATTTCTTTCAGGTCGCATTAAATCCTTTCTAAAGGCAACTTTCAGCGAGGTTTTCGAATTCAACCCCTACAAATTTACCACCCCCTAGGGGGTAGTAAGAAAAGGATAAAAATTTTTTGCATGTTGCATTAAATCTGTTGTAAAAAGGCAACTTGCAGCGTGGTTTCCGATTTCAACCCCTAAATTTTGCCACCCAACTAAGGGTGTAAGTTACTAAAAAAAAACAATGAAAAAAATGGAAATTCCTTGCAGGTTGCATCAAATCTGTTCTAAAGGCAACTGGTCTTGGTTTTTGACTCCAACTCCAAAATTTTACCACACCCCTAAGGGTGCTACTTAATTACTTTACTAATAATAAGCATGAAAAAATGGAAATCTCATAAGAGTCGTATTAACAGCGTGATTTTTGTCTACATCGACTTAATTTTTCACTCCTTAACCTTCGTCGTACCAAGCGGGGTACAAACGTACCCCAGGCTACAATTTTTTTGAATATTTTCTTTATTATTGAATATTATTTTCCTATAATTTTATTTATTGTCAATTGATATTTACGAAATGTAATTCCGGCATTTTTGCTAATAACCTAGGGTACAATCCTCGAATAAAAAATTGTAACCTCTGTGGGGTGCATTTGTACCCCGCATGGTATTTGAAGTCATACTTTGTTCAGTGCAATTGTGCATGCGCTGTGACGTAATTATCACATGTTTCTTGTTAAAACTTGCAGGGACAATTAACACATCAGTTGCAGTTCTCCTTTTCGGTCGGCCGTTGTAGTAGGAATTGTTTTATACGTTAGTGCTTTGTTATTGTGTATATTTACAATGTCTAAAAGAGTTCGTGATCCTAAAAAGTTGACTGATGCGGAGTTGGAAATGTTTATAAATGATGATATAGATGATTTAGATATAGAACTTCAAGATAGTGATGAAGACAGTGATTATGAACCAGAAATCACAGAGGAAATAGATGACAACATAACACCAGAAAATGACGCAGAACATGCAGAAGAAAATACGGTTCAGCGTGAAGAGGATGCGGAACAAGCTAGTTTGTTTTACACCTGTAAAGATGGCATAAAATGGAACAAACGCCCATGGAGACAAAAGCGTCGCGGTACTGAAAACATAATTAGGAAAAAACCAGGTCTTACTGAGTATAGTCGGAATATTTCTTCAGAACTTGATGCATTTAGATTATTTCTAACTGATGAGATAATAGAAATCATTGTACAACACACGAATGAAAGAGCAGAACAGGTAGTACTCTTACTTTCTATAATCATACTTAGCAACTAAATATTTTTGTTCTTTGTTTTCTAGACATTCAAGTACTGGAATGAAAAAAATCTAAATAAAAAGCAACGTACTTGGAAACCAACTGACGATGTAGAAATAAAAGCATACATTGGTCTGCTTCTAATATTAGGGGCCCTAAAAGCTACAAAGGAACCAACTATAATGTTATGGTGTTCTAAAAAAGGTTATGCTCGTCCAATTATTCCTGCATGCATGTCGCGCTCTCGTTTTCAATTTCTAACGGTGTTTATCCGATTTGATAATGCAGAAACGAGGGAAGTCAGAAAAGCGACTGATAAACTAGCCCCAATCAGAGAACTGTTCGATCTTTTCGTAAAAAATTTTCAGAGAGCTTATAATTCCGGAAGCCATATCACAGTGGATGAACAACTAGTTTCATATAGAGGTCGCTGCTCTTTTCGGGTCTATATGAAAAGTAAGCCCGATAAATATGGATTGAAAATTTGGGCGGCAGCTGACAGTGAAAACGCTTACACTATAAACATGCAACCATATTTAGGTAAAACAAACAACGTCCCAGAAAGGAATCAGGGAGAACGAGTTGTCCTCGACCTCGTTGGCAACATTGGAACTGGATATGGCATTACTACGGACAATTTTTTTACAAGCCTATCATTAGCAGATAAGCTGCTTGAGAAAAAAATGACGCTTTGTGGCACTTTGCGCAAAAATAAAACGTATATCCCTGATGAGTTTTTGCCGAAAGTATATAGACCAGTTTTTTCTAGTATATTTGGTTTTACACAAAATCACACAATTGTATCTTACACGCCCAGTAAACGAAAGGCTGTAATCTTAATATCTACAGAGCATCATTTGGATTCGGTTTCGGGACAAGAAACAAAGTTCAAACCTGATATTATACTGCACTACAATCAAACCAAAGGTGCGGTAGATACTACAGATAAAATGGTGAAGGAGTATTCAGCCCGTCGAATTACTAATCGGTGGCCAATGGCTATGTTTGGTCAGTTATTGGACGTGGCAGGAATAAATGCATTTGTGATATGGGGAATTAAATTTCCATACAACAAAATCAACAGAGATTGTAGAAGAATTTTTTTGTTGGAACTGGGAGAGTCATTGATTAGAGACAATATAACCAGAAGATTCAAAACAGAAAAATATATGCACAAAATTATTAGAAATCATATTCTAGATATTATTCCCGATTTGGCAACGCAAAATGAGGCTCATGATCAATCACTTGTGCGGGCTATGTCTGGGAGGTGCTATCTGTGTGATAGAAAAAATGATCGCAAGTCCAGGCAGATATGTTGCAGCTGTAAAAATTTTACATGCTCTGCGCACTCTGTAAAGCAAATCTTTTGCCAAAAATGTCAGGAAAAACCTGATGTTGCCGAAAATTAGTTACCTACTCGTCATAAACTCTGTGTTCTCTTACAAAAATGTAATTTTCATTTGATTTTTATTCTTATACCTTAATCTAAATAAAGAAACTTTTTGTTTGTGTTCGTTACTGAATAATATATGCGTTTTAATATATGTATTTGGTAAAATAAAGCGATCAATTAAACAAATCATCTATTTTTATTTTGGGGTACAAACGTACCCCGCACGGTATGTTGTGCTATTTTTTTGGCACGGTACGACGAAGGTTAAAGTTGCAAATCATTAAAAAGCATGAAAAATAGAAATTTGTTGCAGGTCGGCGATCTAGGGGCGACGTGTTTTTCGACTGAAACTCCTACATTTTCCTAACCCCTAATAAGAGTGTGAATTTTAAAAATTACCAAATAAATGTAGACATTTCTCTTGCACTTTAGGTTTGTGATGAGGCGAAATGTTACATCAGTTTACACCCAATTTGTGTTGATCATTCTGCCTCTGGAGAAGGTCACTGAAAACAACGTCCATCTACCGCAAACAACGATCGAAACCGACTCCAAGTTACTTGGCATCTACTGTTCACGGTACCTCGTGTCCATGAATTTTGAGGCTAGTTCATGTCTCGGTTTGGTAATAGCATAACTGGCGTTAACTGCACTTTTCCGTCTTTAGACCGTCAAGCGCCGCTTGGAGTCTTCTGGTGATTATGGTCTATTCCAATTTGAATAATTTCTGAACCAAATGGACCACAGTCTGAACAACAATAATGTGCTAAATAACCATTTAGAGATACAAGAAGACGTAATACAAATTTTAAACCTTTAAGGCACGGAACGACAATAATAAGAAATAAAATACAAGAATGGTGAAACCTCCGTAAGAATAAAAGAAATTAGAATTGTAACATCGACAACAGTTGTGTAAAGTAAAACGAAATTTGATCGCTAGTGTAGATTGTCAGCTATGTTAAAGGGTATTAAAAATGTTGAAGCTTTAAATAAGCAATTTGAAGAATAAAATAAAAGTAAGGACGACCTATAAAAGCATCTCTTTAAATTCAAAGAAAATCGTTAGAGTGTTGTTGTGTACATAATATATTTTCTTAACCGTGGAATATGTAGTTTTTGAAACAAGCAATAAGTTGTGGAAGTATGTGTCTGCTGTATCTTTCAGTAATGCTTTTGTGTAGGAATTTAACATGTGTATTCTGAATATGTAGCACGTATGTTCAAATAAGTTTTACAATGATGTGTTAAAGCGTGAAAATATTTTACGAAGCTGTGAAATGATAGTTTACTACAGTATATATACTGGGACAAGATGAAATTTATATTACTTGTTACATATTTAATGTATACAACATTAACCTTTATTGATTCTATAAATACACAGACGCGCGTAAATAATTTTGTTAAAATTACTTCTTCCTTTAGTCATTAAAGTTGGATTGTCTAAGAACAGCCGCTAGCTAATTTTTAAATAACATTAATTCTCTACTTAATTCAATTGTGGGTGTTGTAGTTTACTTTAATCGTTGAAAAGTCTGGGATCCGCTTGGGTTCGGATTCTCTCAAATTTGCATAATCATTTACATAAACTGCAAAACGCATATCAGAAAACGTTACAATAACAACGTTATTATTCCATGCAAATTCATTACATAAGTTAAATAACCGAGCATATTCATGTTAAAAAATGCATTAAACTTAAATCGTGTTAATTATACTACAGAATCCATTGCTCAAGTTACTTATGAAAAAAGTCTCGCGTTTCGCAAGCTTTCCTTCGTATCCAATCTGAGCTTGAACTAAACTTAATGTAGGTATCTACCTACTTTGATTGTTTTCAGTTTAGGTTATCAGTTAATTACTACAGTAAGGTGATCAATATTGTACACCCACGTTATGAACAGACATTTACTAATGATCGTTTGCATTATGCATAAATAATAATCTAACAAGTACAACATGAAGTTGAATTATACTGCTTTGATAAAAGAAAAATTGCACACATGATTATCTTCAATTATTATCTGTTTTTTTTAAATTTAACTGTGTCTTTTACATCGTTAGAAATATGAATTATTATCTATTATTTATCGTTGTTGATGCGGTCTGTAGCGAAGGATTATCTTTTTTTATTATAGTATAAAATATTATTATATTAAATATAAACGGGGGTACACGCGATTCTCGCGTTTTGCGTGCTTTGGGGGGAGGGGGCATCTGTGATTGTAGGTTGTAATAGCTTTTGTTTTAAAATATCACACCTTGTTGAGCTGGCTTAGTTGCTTGAAAAAGAAAAAAAATTTACATTTTTGTACCTTTTCAGATTTTTGACCGTGTAGGGTGGGTTGATATTTGGTAAAGATATACGAATTCGTTCCTACCTATAGTAAATTTTTACCAATTATTAAAAAAAATGTGAAATGCAAACTTTTTGGAATAGATTTGAGACCAAAAATACATAATGGCTCTTTCACAATGTTAATTATGTCTTTGCACATAGTCTGCCCAAAAATTAACGAAAATATAACAAATTCCGTGTGAACTTCATAAGGATAGTTTAGAATGAATTTTGAATGTAAAAGAACTCAATTTGGACACTGGAAACTTTTTGGGAATACGAATGGCCTTAGGGAGAACGTTTTAACATTCATCTTTAACTATAGTAAAACTAAAAATACCATAAAACATAAAATGTACAAATAGAAGCTGGTCTAACGTTGCATAACATCTGTTTTATAGAAAGACCTTCTCTACCTTAAACAGTTTCAAATTTTTGTTTATTTCACTAACTAAAGGCCTCATTTACACGTATATGTACAGCAGTAAATATGGATTTTACTTCCTCTTAATTACAATATAAGTTGTATATTTAGAAGTATAGTCAAAGTATAGGTATTCTGTTTGGTATAGTGTAACGTAACAATACACTTGCCACCTACTTTCATCAATAGATATTAAGTTAAATATGTAGACAAAAACATTTTCTCGGTGAAAACATTCGACTATATATGTTACCTACGACATCGTCCATCGTTCAAAATCTCTAAATTCGAAATAAGCACACAAACATGTACATTTCGAAAGTTACCGAAAGAAGTTATCGGAACACATAAATTAGTCTACGATGAATGCTGTTACTACTTTTTACATCATTTTAACCATGAAAATGTTAACGCAAGGCATAATAGAATCATTTTTCATCATTTGAATAACGTTTCAACTTGAAATAATTAAATTTCCATGTTATCGAGAAAAAGTTTCCGATACTTGTCATTTTGAAAATTTTCGCGAAAATACTTTCTGGCATTGTTTTAATGTTCGAAATGGGTTAAGGACCTCGGACAGACAAACTATGCATGTTTACAAAAAATTTTCACCCAAAAATAAGCACAAATAGCGAATTCTATTTTACACGTAATCTCCATAAGGAAACTTTGAACGTATTTTCTAAGTAAAGAAAATATATTTAGACACAAATACCGCTTGAATAAGATGACGGACTTTTATACTAAAATGTTTAAAACTTACTTTGAAAAAAATTAGTGCAGATACTTACGTGGTTTGCGGGGTATCTACAATTGTAGCATTAATTTGTAGGTTATCGTTATAAATTTATATAGCTTGGTTTTAAAATATCACATCCGCATTCGTTAGGATTCGGCGACTGTCGGAAAAGTGCACAGCAACACAAACAACAAACATATACACATCTTTCGGTTATTATATAGTGATATTATGATTCTTAACTTAATTTCTTAAAATTTCGTATAATCAGGCCCTTTTTCGTTATTGTATCCAGTACCAGTAGCTTGGGCGTTTATATTTTGGTATGTTGATAGTTTCGTGCTTGGCTGCCATTTAGTTTCGTCTGCTATAAAAGGGCACCATGGATGTCTTTTTTTCAAACAGAACACCTGGCATTAATGATCTTTCTAAGTACTTTTTGAAATGTTTCAAAAATTTCTTGGTTTTTGTGGCACAACTCCAAAGTTTACTACCATATAAAACCAATTGTCTGAAGTATCTAAGTGTAAATATATTAGGATGTTATTACACGCCGAAAAATGGGATTTTCTTTCAATTTTTTCTAATAGTATTCTCTGTAAAATTGCAATTCTCTTTTTTTCATTATATGCTGGTCTTCTATTTCTGTTATTCGGCTAGGTATTTTTCAATATTACTGAAGGTTGCGCTGTTTGAATACTTTACCTACTTTACCTAACTTTACCTGACTTGAACTCATTCATTTTGATTAACCATTCTAGTAGCTATTTTGGTTGTTATCAGTGCAGTATTTTCAGCACAAATGGCAACTGTTAAGCTTGGTATCACTGGTGTATCACATGTACAATGTACATAGTCCATTGTGAAAGTAATGCGCATGATTTTATTGTGACGCGACTAATCATGGCAGCGCGGTAAAACTGATCGGGAAATGTGGGGGGGGGGGGGGGGGGTCTGCACTTCCAACGCAGCCGGTCGCCAGTTTGGTCCGGGCAGTGGGGGCGTTAAGGGCCCAATGGAGCGGTCGCTTGAACAGCGATACGCCATGAAGTTTTGCATGAAGCTTGTACAGAATGCAACCAAAACTTTCCAGATGCTTCAAGAGCTCTTCAAGGATGACTGCATGTCAGGGTCACAGTCCGACAGATGGTACAAGGCGTTCAAGCAGGGCCGGGAGGAGGTCGCCGACGAACCCCGTTCTGGACACCCAACAACGACCAGAACTGACGAAAACGTGGATCGTGTGGGCAAAGTTCTACGTTCCGACCGTCGATTGAACATCCAGTAAATTACTGATACCCTACACATGTCCACATTTGCGGTACATGGGGTAGCGACCGAATGCGTAAGGTCTGCGCGAAGTGTTGACGGAAGATCAGAAAAAACTTCGAGTTTTGCGCTGTCAAGAATTGTTGGAATTGATTCAAAATGAGCCGGGCCTTCTTAACTCTGTCGTAATCGGAGACGAATCCTGGATGTTCGAGTACGGCTCAGAATCGAAAAGGCAGACCAGTGAGTGGCACACAAAATTATCCCCCCGCGCCAAGAAAGCGCGAATGAGCAAGTCTCGCATCAAAACGATGCTCATTGTCTTCTTTTACGCCACAGCAATCGTCCATTTTGAGTTTGTACCGCAGGGAGAAACTGTCAACTCAGCCTTTTTCTCAGAAGTGCTCAGGAGATTGAAATGCCGGGTACTGCGCGTGAGGGCTGACATCAAAGACATGAGCTCCACCATGACAATGCCCCCAACCATCGTTACCAATTTGCTGGCCCAGAGCAACACCCCGGTGGTCCCCCATCCCCCTTTACAGTCCCGACTTGGCTCCGTGCAACTTTTTTTGTTTCCTGAGAGAGCTGAAAAGAAAGCATTGGAGAGACCGTGGAAAACGTGCAAAAGCATGTTACGACGTTCCTGAGAGACATTTCCGTTGAGGACTTTCAGGGTGCCTCCCAAGCGTGGCAGACACGTCTCCGCAAGAATATTGCTGCAGGGGGAGAGTATTTTGAACAATTTTATTAATTTGTACAGGTACGATCAATAAATCTATTTTTCCCAGAAAATGCGCGATACTTTTATAATGGGCCCTGTATATACCGGGTACATCATTGGCGGAAATACACCGACCTTAATGTCCCGGAGGTTTGAGCACGCGTCTTCATGCTTGATACGATATGTTAATGCTAATATATGCGATGTCAGAGTGTCATCATATTCTTTGGAAGAAGTCTAGATGGTTTGTTAATTATGCCAATTATTATGTTTGACTATCAAAAACCTAAACAATGTCTAAGATGTCTTTTCCTTCCAGTTCCATCCTTGACTTTATGGCAGGAGAACGTTCCCTTGTAATATGGATGTGTCTTTTTGATTCTTTTTTTGTTTGTGTAGATGATTGACGACCGTGCATCCTCTATAATTTGCTCCAGTTTGAACACTTGACCAGTAGGTTTTAGCTACCTATGTCCTCCGCTTTTTCAAACTTTAATCACGAATACGGGGGATCAATCAGTTTCATCCTTTTCAATCCTTTTTCTTTGTGACTCAATCCTAACGATTTTAGACACCTGCTGTTTTTACAATTTTTTTTAATGTTTTCACTTGGACAGATGGGGTACAGGTTTATAGCTGTTTCTGTTGTTTTTCTTCTTCATATAGTAATAACGGAATTACCTTTCTCTTTTCAAGCTAAATTTTCTTAGCGTAGTAATGATATCATGATCTGTGTTGATAAGTAAGCGAGCTTCAAATCGATTCGAGTAAAAATAAATCAACGTTTACAATCTACTAAAATAATCAAGTGTTAATTTCCCTGAATGGTAAATGGTTTTACTGACCATAAACTATAGAACGTCGCCCAACCAGCCCTGCAAGAGAAACTTACCAACAAATTATTCAAAGGGTGCAGTAGTGAAGGTGCCAATCACGCGCGTATCACAATGGCGCACACGTTTCTTTTGTAAAGACAAAAATTGGAAGAACAAAGTTGTCAGCATGATTTTTCCGATCACTTATGATACAAGAGAGAAGAATGAACGAGTGAGAGGTTGGCTAATTGGCAGCCACTAAAATCATGATAAATTGCGATCTTGCATGTTACAAACTCCACCTCACCAAAACGGAAAAAGAAAAGTGGAAACTGCGATAAGGAAGAGAATTAAAGAAGTGATGACCCAGGAGTAGGAGGTTAGCTATGCGGAAAGAGACATGGATAAAACGGAATGATCTGCAAGAAATTAAGACAGACCACAGGAAAGTGAAATGAACAGAGCAATCTAACCCGAGATCTTTCTTGAGGAATAGAAGGAAAAGACGGTAGTTACAGAAAGAAAAAAGGAAAGTTGTGGGATGATTAAAGGAAACTGTATCTCTCGCAAAGCTCAGAAAGAAGTGGATCTGAAACATGTTGACGACAAAATAGGCATGAAAACCTAGAATTTCATGTTTATCTGATTTCACAACAGAAAACACGAATTGAACGAACACATTAACATATGATGTATGAACAACGAATCGTCAAAGCAGCAAGAGACAAATCACCAGTGGGCAGAAGAAGTATAGGAAGACGGCGAAAGAGATGCAGTGATAATGTCAACGTAAACCAGAGTGACGAAGAACGAACAGGCAAGGTGCCTATTTTGAAGACGGAAGAAGAAGAAAACACTGTTGCTTGCATATAGGCTCTGAATCCATTCCTCAATGGAGGTCTTAACTTCATCATTATTGACCTACCTTTCTCCCTCTAAGATCTTTTCAACAGTGGGAAAATAAGAAAATCGCAAGGAACGAGATCTGGCGAGTATGCAAGGTGAACAAGAACGTTGATTTTTAGGACGTCGATTGCCTGCAATGTGCCATTTGAAGTCTGTGGTCTTGTGTCGCTGTCCCGAAAACATGGAACACGTTTCCTGTTTAGATGTATCGATCGTTGCGAATTTACATACTGTAGTTCTTGTGCAGAGGAACTACATCTTTACGACAATCCAAAAGAGAGTAAGGGAAACCTTGCAGGATGAGACGGATGATTTCAATCCTTTAGTCTCGATGAAGTGGGATACCGACTCTTCCAGGTCATTACGATGAACCCAGCTTTCATCACCGTAAAGAAGGGCAAGTTACAGTTGAATCCCCTTTTCCCGATGATAGGATCAGTTTGCGAAATTGCTGGTATTATCTTTGGGGGAAGTTTTTTACTAGTTACCATGTCTAGAATATTTCATTTCTGGTTAGAGATCTATTAGCTGCGTAGATATGGAGACGTAATCCGCGATAACCAATAGTCATGATTGTGACAGTACACATTAAGGGATTACGTATGGTTTCCTCCCGAGAACAATTATGCCTTTACGTTTATTCTTGTTCTAAAAGTACAGTATAATTGTGCTACTTAATACCGCATTAAAATAAAGTTCAATGTATTCTCATTTATATTTCCTTCTTTTCGTGTCAGTACGATGAATACATCAATTTTAATATCTAAATGTTTCAATTAATCTACCCTTAGTCAAACAGCCCATTACTGTATAAGTTTCGAAAAAAAAAAGATACAAAATGGTGCAATTACCGGCACGATATTACAAAGAAATAGAAATGTGGTTGTCATAAGTATAGATTTAATGTAATTCAAAACGGCCTGTATAATTTATACGTTGAGTAATTTGAAATTCAAGTATTTCGTAAACGCGATGAAACCGTATCGCAAGGTATAATTTTCGAAATTTCATTTCGTCTGTAAATATTTATTTAAATGTTTGAATTTCATTTATCTAATGATCGAGTTTTGAATAAACTGTTCTCATCCAAATATACAATGGCAAACACGGACCCAAAAGGTTTATACGTGTGTATGATGAATGAAAGTTACACGAGAGAAAATACGCTCGTAAATCACTTATCCGATTGTAAATGATCCAAATTGGCCGTAATTTATGCGAAAGTAAACAATGAAATGGGCTGAATTGAAAATCACCTCATGCAATAACAAACGCGTACAATGGACGATCAAACAAAAGTCACAGAATGTGTCCGATTTTTACGGTTTAAACGTTGTATTTTGCCCACACATGCACTGTTCTTCCCACAGGACAGAAAACTCACGTAATAAATGTCGCGATCCGCCTTCTTCATGTTTCTAGGGTTCCGATAAGTGAGTGATGTTTCCCTATAGACCATCATTTTGATTGTTTACAAAGAAACGCCATTAGGAAAATTTCAATTAGGGTAATATTCGAAATTTTGTTTAATTGTTTAATTGATGGATTGTGATTTTAGGACACGAAAGCGGAACTTTCACTAATTTAATCAAAATTACATCTTGTTAACTCTCGACGAATTGTACTACTGTAATTTATTATAATGAATAAGAGGCTCGTTATAAACCAAGTACGTACGTACGTGATTTCCTATGTTTAGCATCGTTTTCACAGTTTAAGGTAAACGGATTAGGATGTTAATAACGTGACTTAAGCCTTTAACAATAGATTTAACAATGCAAATAAACCAACCTTCTCTTATCCTGTATGGAAATACAGGTGAATTAGTAAATAATGCTGAGCTTAACGCTGGGGGTTGGCGGTCACAAAAAAGGAACAAAAGTTGTCAAATTAACTGGCGAACGTTGTCGGCACACATTCATCATTCCATTCTTTGTAAATAAAGTACACGTATGAATTGCTTTAATTTGCATATTTATTACAAAAAACAACCATTGTACATTAAAGCTCGTAACCTTCCGAAACAAAATGTTCAACAAAAAGAAAAGCGTAACATTAACCGACTTGAATTTTAATATTTAACTACCCGGTGCAAAATGTTTGCTACTTACACATCTTACGTGTTAAAATCTTAATTGAAGTTAAAATTAGGCAATTACCGTGCACATTAAACAAGATAATATTTTAGATTGTAATCTGACTTATTTCACTTCATATTAGACTTATATGGTATTGAAAGCAATATAATAAACTGGATAATAAAATCTTAAATCGGTATTATAAATGCTTAATGTTAAATTTTTTTTTTTATTTCGTGTACCGGTTTTGTGTTATTTGAAATGGAAATTTATGTAAAATAGTTTAGTTTTCTGTACGGTTCATCTGATGACATTTAATTGTTGGTCTAACTATCAGTGTATGGAGATTTTATACATAAAATTGTATTTGGAGCTTAAAGCTCGCAAACTGGTCGTTTTAATTAAAATTGTCTGGGAACGTGAAAATTTATATCTACAAATACTAAGTTGTTACCAATAAACATGTAGTAGAAGTGGTTATGATTATTTAATGTCTAATGTCACTTTTGATCACCAATTAGTTGTACGATAACCCCTTGTAACAACATTTTAATTAGAAGTTTGGTAAGAGTTCATTATTGTCGTGTGTATTAGAAAAAATTGTTATTAGAAACATTTTATTCATTACACGTTTTATTCGATCATCCATCGTTCGTGTTCAGCATTGAAAAATTCCATAAAATAGCCAATCACAAAAGAAATTTACGTTACCTGCAAATAACTCCAAAGTCCAGGAGTTTTCCATCTGAAAACGGTAAACCCTGTAAAAACTATTTGATGTGCTTAGCTACAACACCGCAAAACATAATATTCAGGTGCCCGTTTCTCTATAAATGATGCTACTTGTGAATCGTTTAGGATACGGTTACTTAAAGGTACTTTTTCCTGATCCATACCCTCTTCCAATCATTGAAACCATCAGAACAGCCGATTTTGATTATAATTATACTGCTTCTTCGCGGATGATCTGAAGCTCTATGCATCTATTTCCAGCTCTCAGGACTGTCACGTCCTGCAAGAGCATATTAACACCGTTGACAGGTGGTGCGCTTTAAACTATTTGTCTCTCAACATTACAAAATGTTTTGTCACCTCTTACACTCGCAAGACGCATCCAACATTATTTGGGTACTCCATCAACAACCAACCACTGAAGCGTTGTTCAGTCATCAAAGATCTGGGCGTTTATTTTGACGACAAATTCACCTTCTCCGACCACATACACAAATTACGCAGCTCCTCTATGTCTAGTCTGGGTTTCATATTACGCAGTTGTAAATCTTTTTCAAATATCGATGCCCTAAAAATCTTGTATTTCTCATTGGTACGTAGCAAGCTTGAATATTGTTCCTTAATCTGGTTCCCTACCTACCAATACCAAGTATCAAATCTGGAAAACGTCCAAAGAAGGTTCCTTAAGTTCTTAGCCTTTAAAATTGATGGCATATATCCCGAAAGGGGTATTCCTCAAAATCATCTCTTGTCTCGTTTTAACATATGTTCTTTACAAAAAAGAAGAGAAGCTACTTCTCTAACCATATTATTTAACTTGTTACACGACAAAATTGATTCGCCCTACCTCTTATCCTCGATTGGTTTCCACGTACCTGCTTTTTCCTCTCGTAATCGTTTTGTTCTACATCATCCCATCGCTTACACTAACATTCTATACAAATCACCAATGCATATACTCGGTCAAATACTTAACAAAATATCAGCGGATTGTGACATAAACAATTGTTCATTGCAATCACTATTATCGTATGTAGATTAAGCTCTTAGATTAGATTAAGCTCTTTAGTGTCAACATTAGCGTTTGTAGGGGTATTTAAGCTGACATTTAAGCACCGATAAGTAACTATTGTCTTTTTTTTTTCTCATGTATTTATACTACAGTAATTTATATTTAATTTATGCTATTGTCCTATAATTGGATTGGATATCTGTTGGGCAATAAATTCATATTATTCGCAAATTCTGAAAAACCCTTATCATTATTATCAATTATCCCGTGCGTAGCAAAATACTCACGGCATATTCACAAAGTTCTGCATTAATTCTCCATAATGATAAATGGTCAAAATGTTTTGATTACTTTACCTTTTCATCGGTCACGCTGTAGTATGAAGAATTCTCTGGCAACTTTTCTAAAAACGGTGCAGGCAGACTAAGAAAACTTTTTAACACTTTAACACTGGATATACATCCTGATGATGTTTATAAATAGTGTGGGGGATTATATTTGCATTTATCGTTTTTTATTCTTCATTTATTGTCATTATATGCTGCATAAAACTCATTAATTTCTTGTATTGTTGTTCAATCCAACAAACTAAATTTAGGATTTGCCTCCTCCAGGGTTGTAAATCGGACTTTAACATAATTTAAAATACTATCAATTCCCTTAACTGAATTCTGACTTTTTACCATCCGTTTGACTTCTACCCTCGTTCAGCTCCCCCCCCCCCCACCACGCGAGAATGAAAAAAATTATAGTTCTGAATTAGAAGCTATATTTATGAGCTTTCAAAATCCGCAAGAATAAAATTTTGAGCTCGATCCCCTTAGCAGGAATTTCCATTTGAAAGTGGGGGAGGGGGTTAAGTGAACGTGCACTCATCCCCCTCACCCTCTTAAAAACAGCAACGGAGGATCGCGCATAGGTGCATAGTTAGGAGCTTTTAAACTAGTGTAGTTACGAGATTTTCGAGCACCACACCCTACCTTAAAACAAGCTCAATAGTATAGTTTCGCCGAAGAGGTAACACATAGAAAATATAAACTTTTTCTCTGGCGATTGTAAGTAGCTTTAATTAAAATACATGAAATAATAAATACAAATACAAATACAAAATACAAATACATTAAATCTATAATATCTTTAATGCGTGTAGTTCCAGCATTATTAGGCTACAAAAATGATTCACCGTCATAAAATGATCCGTTCCTCGATTCTTTAACATAGTTCCCTCTTGCGTGTTTGGCACGAGGAGCCGTTTCCCAGCTAAGGGGTTGCAACGTAGAAATGAAGTGTTACATATTTCGAATGCTCCTAAATCTAAAGATAATATACCATCATAAAATGATTCGTTTGTCGATTATTTAACATAGTTACCTCTTGCGGGTTTAGCACGAGGGGTCATTTTCCTGCTAAGGGGTTACAACGTGGAAATGAAGTGTTACATATTTCGAAAGCTCCTAAATCGGAAGATAATACACAGTCATAAAATGCTCCGTTTCCCGATTATTGAACATAGTTCCCTCTTGCGTGTTTTATAGAAGGGGTGGTTTTCCTGCTAAGGGGCTGCAACTCGAAAGTCAGTTTATACATATTTCGAAAGCTCATAAATCAGAAGATAATACACAGTCATAAAATGATCCGTTTCTCTATTATTTAACATAGTTCCCTCTTGCCTCTTTGGCAGAAGAGGTCGTTTTCCTGCTAAGGCGTGGCAACATGAAAATGAAGTGTTACATATTTAGGAAGCTCCTAAAACGGAAGATGATTCACCGTCATAAAATGGTATCCGTTTCTCGGTTTTTTAACATAGTACCCTCTTGCGTGTTTAGCACAAGGGGTCGTTTCCCTGCTAAGGAGTTGCAACGTGGAAATGAAGTGTTACATATTTCGAAAACTCCTAAATCTCAAAATAATACACTGTCATGAAATCATTCGTTTCTCGATTATTTAACATGGTTCCTTCTTGCGTGTTTGGCACAAGGGGTGGTTTCCTGCTAGGGGGCTGCACCTCGAAACTCAGTTTGTACATATTTCGAAAGCTCCTAAATCGGAGGATAATATATCGTCATAAAATGATTCGTTTCTCCATTCTTTAACGCAATTGCCTCTTGTGTTTCTGTCACAAGGGGTGGATTTCCTGCCAAGGGGTTGCAACTTGAAAATGAAGTGTTACTTATTTTTGTAGCTTAATAATGCATTAAAGATATTATAGATTTAATGGTATTTTCTATAGAGTTACCTCTTCGGGGAAACTAGTTTTGGGGTTGTTTTAAGGTAAGGGTAACGTTCACTCGATCGCCCCCCCCCCCCACTTTCAAATGGAAATTCCCGCTAAGAGGATTGTGGTCAAAATTTTATTCTTGCGGATTTTGAAAGCTCATAAATACCTTCTATTTCAGAGCTATGATTTTTTAATTCTCGCGTAGTGGGGGGAGGGAGGCAGATTAACATGGGTTTGGGTTCTCAATTCTTAAATTTAAATCAGTTTTAAGGCTTTAACGTTTCTCTCTGCAATTCCGTTGTAACACGAGCAGAATTTTTCTTTGCGCACCACCTGGTGTTACCTATATTTTTCAGGGAAAGTGAATGTAACTCATCTTTTCTGAAATCCGTTATAGAAGTAACTCTCTCTTTTTATGTACCTACATACGTTTTATTAGTTACAATGGGAATTATATTGGCCCAAAAGGGTTACTCTCCTGGAACGCAAAATTGAAATAAGTTATGCCTGTATAGTTTACAGGATTTTTTATTGTGTCGGCATGAAAATTTCTATCTCTGGGGATTTTATGGGTGGAATTTAGCAAATATTAATGAACGTCTTGTTCCGTCATGTAAAGAAAATCGGTGTGAATCATGTCTACAAACAATTCAAATTTACAAGTACTTAACATGAAGTAATCTTATTTGTCATGAAACACTCCAAGGCTTCTTTCTTCGCTGGTCAATGCATAAACGCTAGCTAACCTGACACTTTGTAACACAATTGATGTCGTCACGCAAGTGAACACTTTAGTGAGACATGAGGTTGAGCGGCAGGCCCGTACCCAGACTTTCCCTTGGAGCATAATGTGTTTCTTTTGATTTTGCGTGATAATTATTCGACCAGCGAATCGGCGAATTCGATTAATTCTGTAACTCCAGCTTTCAGAGTAGTTAGAATGCCAAGAAAACAATAAAAATTAGTGGATTACAAATACAATCAATATATTTTTAAAATAATATGTAGTATTATAGTTTCTAGGATAGTGAGTAATCTATTTTTACGTATAATAGTTCAAAATCGACCCCCCCCCCCCCCCCCCGCCTAGCTTCGTGCCTGTTGAGCGTATTCCAGAAATTAGCTTGCTCAGCTGATGCCCCCACTTGTTTTGCTAGAAGAACTATTACTTCAATGATATTTTCCCCAATGACCTTTCTTCCTTGCAAATACTACAAAAATGTAGTAGAGCGATATAAGCTCTCAAATACAATTTAATATATTATTATTATTATTATACTTCCCAGAATGGAAACAAAGCTGTTAATTTTCGTCATCTTTACGGCGAAGTAAATTTGTGAAAATTTAACGTCTTTGAGAATCATTACTTCCAGGATCATTTCTTCAATTTTTTCTGTAAAATCTAAAAAATAAGATTAGTTGGTTCTTATTAAAGCATAAGCCAGTTCCCAGTTTTTTTGCAATTAAATAGTACCTAAATAGGCATATTATTAGGCATATTAATGAACAATTATTGACAATATTATTTGTTTGATGATTGATGATGATTGGTGTTGATTTCGCTCGTTGGTATTTTCTTTTATATTATGCAACAGATGCCTTTTCTAATCATAATGTTTATTATTGATGGCATTAATCACCGCTAGTAATATGTTACAGGCCTTTTTGACTAACAAGCCCCAATTGCTTTCATTGCTCGTTTGCTTTACAGTAATGCTCGCTACCGTCCGACGGAATCTACAAAACCTGTACAGTGTACCTACATCCATCTTGTAAACTACATTTATTCGATGCTTTAAAATAACTCAAGAAGGAAAAGAAATGAGTTACTACAAATCTATGGATCTTATATGAGGAAGTACTCTAAAGACTTAGCGAATTGTATAAATTTCTGTTACAAAGATAGTTTAAAAACAGAATTGGACATTTAAATAAAAGTTCGTCTATACATAGTGGCCTACAAACATATATGCCTATATTTAGCAAAGTATTATCATAAATTATTATTGTATGACAGTTTCATAATTTATTATAAACATTACTCATGCATTTGAAAAGCAATAAAATAAATATAACTATTACTTTGAACAAAATTAGATTTAGACAAATTGCTTGTCGCTACGTACTTAATTTGGTTTTTGCTTATTCTTGCTGAGAAGCATATTACACTTTTACTTTACAGTTTGTCTTACAAATAAACTTACTCCTACAAAAGAATTATGTGAATGGTGTCCATAAAAATGATTGGAGCTCTAAATTTATTTGTGGTGGTAGAAAAATTGACCCATAGAACAATAATTTAGTTGAATACGAAGATAGTGACTTTAGCTCTGAAGCCATCTACTACCATATTCAATATATTGCGTGAGCATTGTACTAAACCTTTGCCATCGGAATGTACATAAGATATCTGAGATAAATGATAAAACATATTATTCTTCTCCACTAATAAGTACGACGAAAATGTTATCGCTAGCGAATCTTGTAACGATTAATAGGCGGTCAAATCACCTGAAACTGTGTCGGAAGAGTGATTCTAATTCAATTGCTGTTGAAGAGGAGCTTTCCTAGAATAACTAAGTGGTCACATTGCTAAACTTGATCATTTGATTATGAAGCAGTGCACTATTACATCGAGTGGCATTAATACCTATATAATAAGACATTTAGTCTACTTTCATGTAACAGAATTAGTTATGAAAGAAACTAATGGACTCTTCTGGTTCTTCCCGGAACGAAAGTTGCAGAATCGAGATATGAATACCTGAAAATCACATTGTTTTCAGACCAGGCCCCCTTCATTATAAAGCGATCTTACGAGCTTCAGATTGAATGAAATAAAACGCTGTTATTCGGAAGTCGAGTGAATGATGACGTTAATATTGCCTGTTCCAATTTAATGTCTGTCGTAGAATTAAACGCACTTATAATAAATATTGGGGACGCCTTCCTTATTTCTGTATTTCATACATTTAAATGTAAAATCAATTTATTATCAACATTCTACACTGAATGTAAGTTTTAGGCATTTGTAGAATAACGGACGCTTTGAGAAATCTTTGGATTTGTAAACATAATAAAACAATATTGACAGCCAGAGTTCAGCGAAATACGAATTTTTCCTCTAATGCTATCGATTGAGTGAATTTTATAACAATCAAAGATACTTGAAGGGTAAATTGTGTTAGTCAAATAAATTTGTCATTTTTCAATTTATGGATATAAAGTTATTTTACAAAGCTTCTCTAAATGATTGATTCAGTGGTTACTGGATTAGAGTATTATTACACTGGTATATTTATTAAAGTATTACTCCTGTAATTAATCTTGAACTTATAAATAAATTAATGTAGTTAGTAGAGACTAGATTGACTTACGTATGCATAGTTATTTACATTATTTTGAATTCTAAAAGTATGTTATTAAATAATTGGAAAATATTGAAAATTAAGGTGATCCAAGAATAGACCCTTGAGAGACTCTTAATGAAGTAATTGCAATAGCATTGAGGTAGGTGTAAAATCTATTAGGGAGGTCAAACCCATATAATTACAATGGTCAGGTATGTCCCAGCAAATCATTCATTATAGCTAACTGTGATATGTGACTGTGGCAGGGTAGCTAAAATTCGAAGAAATATGAGCCTATCTCGCCCATATTTCCCAATTTTTCAAAGTAATCTCTATTGGTCGCTACACACAAATTCTAAACCAGGATTTAAAGCATTCGTTTTTTCAAAAAGACCCTCAAATTGGATGCAGAACCACTTTCTACAACGTTCAAATGAATGAATTCAAAAGTTTAATTTTTCGAAAGACATATCGCAAGGAACAAATTCAAAGGCAAGATCTCTTGGATGACTGCAGTTTCCAAAAATTCATGTTGCCGTGGTTTAAAGAAACATAAATGGAATGGTTTATTGGACACATATGTCCATTTTGAAGCTGGTATATTACTCCTTTCCTAGTTATTCTCATGATTTTCCGAGTATAGAAAGAACGGTGAAGTATTCGATGGGTTTTTTTCGTTGACAAGGAATCCATTGCATTATAAATTAGAATTCGATGCCAAACTCAACAGGTTCAATGTTCAAAGATACCTAAACGTCGAAGATTATCCTTTTAGTCCTGACTGAAGGATTGACTGCAAATTATGTGTCAAATTTGCTTGCCTACTCATAAATAAGTACCATTTCGCCCCCGTTTGATTTTCCTTGAGAGCTAATTGTCTGGTGTTAAGTGTTTGAAGGACGTATTGATTAACTCAAAAACATTTCTTAAATTTATCACGTCATTTATATGGTTGATGTTCCAGTTACCCTCGTCATAGTTTAGTCCAGAAGAGATTGTTAAGTAGTACGTCAGAAGGTTTCCTTTTCTTTTTTTGTATACTCAAAGGTCATTAAAAGCCACTAAAGACTGAAGCTTATCTCTCCAGTTCTGTTGACCTCACTAAAAGCTTGACTGAAAATTGTTCATTATGCATTAAAAATTTTTTGTCTACCTATAGTTAGCATTATAATATTATTCCACGATAACCGATAACCAATAATAGTGAAGTAAATAGCAAATCGAGTAGCAAATTAAGTAATGATAATAAACTTTTGTATGAAGTACTCCATATTTACCTCTTATTAATAAAAAAATCACCTAAGAATAATAAAAATTTTTTTCATGATAATAAACTTTTTTCATTATTAATTATTCAGAATTACAGAAACAACAATTTTTTTATGTTCCCAAACTCGCGGTGCCTTAAGTCATTCATTTTTTTGGGAAAAACTTTAACAGATTTTAATTTTAATTTTTAATTTTTTGTAATTTTTAATGGTTTTAATGCCTTAGAGAATTTGGTGGTCACTTTTAATTGCATCAAAGCAATCGTTTCACTGGCCTAAAAGTCCGTACAAATTTCGAAAAGTAATATACCAATTTGTGCACTAAAATCGCCTCTTGTTTTTAATTCATTTTGCTATAATTTCTTTCAATACCTTTTAATTCTTTTCAATGCTCTCCTCAATTACTTTCATTTAGGGGTGGGATTTTTACGCATTTCCTATACACGTGTAAACGACACTTGTACACGCGTGTAGCCGTGTACACGCGCCTTAAAATTATACAACTTATTTTCTTCATTTGAACATTTGGTGCATACATTTGGGTACTTTAAGTAAGCATTAACGTTTATTTTTAATCAAAAATAAGAAAATGTCTACATTTTTTGGACTTAATTGGGTTCTTAAAAATTATGAGTCAGAGATTCACTTAACTTTTTATGTAACGTGTATTGGTTTTTATACACGCATCTTAAAAAATATACGTGTACGCGTGTACACGTTCTCACCCCTACTGTCATTTCTCCAAAATTCTCTTGTACCCAGAAATTCCTTTTGCTATTCTTTGCCAATGCTTCACTGAGCCATTAAGACATTGGGCTTCGATTGCGGATTATCATTATATTTCAGGGGAAATCACGCCAATCATCTCCCCAATGATGTGTAATCCGCATCGTCAAGTTAGCAATAGATTTCAGGAATAGCAATTTTCTCCACTAAACCTTTAAAAAATTAGCGTAATTTACGATAATTCACGATAAAAAAAATATAATATATTGAGGGTACAAAGGGAGAAGAAAAATAAGCGTAACTTTGCAGATGCATGTTTTCTTTAAGATTTCAGAAAAGTAGTACGAACCTTAATGTTAAAAACAAAATATAAAATTGTAACCCTATCTCATTTTTTAATAATGAATTTTTAAAGAATTAAGATGTAAAAAACACGATCAACGTTTTTTGCGAGGGGTGTATCAAAAATTAGTATTCTTTTGACCGAATACTTTAGAATGATCTATTATTATCAGTATAAATACAAGAGCAAAGAAAAATGTAACCCTCTCCGTTTAGTAGTTATATAATTTTTTTACTTTTACATCCCCCGCAACTTGCTTATAGGATATGAGGACATTTTCTCCTAAAAAATTGTATTTATGTATATTTAAATCCGTCTTTCTACTTTACCAGTTTGTTAGTATGGATGTTAGTTAGGATGAAGGACCTTGTACAGATTCTTAAACGTTACGAAACGGTCGCTAATAAATTTATAAATTCACTGCGGTACGCTTTTTGATCGAGAACTTGTTCCAAAAATTCACAGTTCACACTTCATTGGCGATATTATGACTTATAAATCAGGATGATATATATATTTTAAGGATAATTGAATTGAAATGATTTATTAGTAAAGCTAACTTCCGGATTTTTATTCAATTTTAGAAAGAATCCTAATTAAATGACAGTGAAATTAACTAAAGAATTCTAGCACCTAAAATTATAATTTATTATCTGCACATGTTAACCGATCCTATATAAAATGCGGTCCAATTTAATAAATTGTTGTGACATATAAAACTGTTTCAATTTGGTCACTGATAAATCTGTCATGGTCCATTAAAATTGAACCGAAATAAATATAACAAAAAATGACGTTGTGTGTTTTATATTCATCTAAAGAAATACTTTGAAGTGTTTAACAAATCTAACAAGGACTTCTTGCTATTTAAATCTACATATAACCGGCATTACAGTTTAGCCTGAAGGATTTACAAATGTGTTTTTAAATACGATTCTTGTTTGTTTATATTTCTTTTTTTAACTAACTTTTTAATGGTTATGGCGTGCTTTAATACATCGTAAACAGTTTCTGAGTTGCCCGTATAATAATTGCGGCGTACAAGGTTAAATCGAAAATTGAATAAAAAAAATACATCGTTGATTCAGCGGGTTGCTGAATTGCCCCATTATTAATGGGTAATACATCGATCGTAAATTATCCTGCGTGACATGGGGCCTTTCTGTGTGGTCCAAGATTGACGGGGAGTTATCATTCGCTATGTTTCGAAATTGTATTCAAGGGTAAGGTTATCAAGAGATAATAATCTCCTTCGGGATATAGCTTTTTTGTGATTTTTAATGATGACTTGCTTAATGCGACGTTCGGACCAGAAACGGAAACTAATAAGGGTTAGACTTGAAAGCTCTTTTTTGGCCTTGATCCGTTATTATAACGTTATACTGTTTGTATTACACAATATCATAAAAATCTAACGTGGCATCTGACTACGAAGGCAAATCCATAATTTATTGCAAAACGGTAATTGAAGAATCTGCCCTGCTTTTAATCTAAAATAATCTCACGCAAAATGTGAAGGCCTCTTATGTATAAGCAAGCACATTATTTTGGAAAAACAAGACAAATTTAACGAATTACCATTTTTTACTTTCCCGTACATATCTATACCCACGTGTATTACACCTTTTTACATAGGGAAAGTAATGTAGGTAATCGAAAAAAAAATCGAATTCGACAACGTTTTGGGTGCGTTTGGGAGTCCAAAAAAAATTTTGAAACATGTTTGTCTGTTGGTGCGTACGTTATATGGCTGTGGAGCCTAAACTACTAGACCGATTTTGATAAAATTTAAAACTAAGGCCTATAAAAAGACTTCATCGGTAAAACAAACTTCTCTCTCATCAAAATCGCCCCAAAGGGGCCCAAACTAGGGGCGTTATTTTGGGAGGAAACATTCCACTTTAACTCAAAATTGTACTTTTTAGGGTCTAGTTCAAGAATCGTTAAACTTAATTAAAATTTGTAACTGAAGGATGGTCAGAACTTTTACTTATAATTTATAAAGAACAAAAATTAAACGTGGCCAATTTGTTGGTGACCAAAATTGATCAAAAATTAAATATCGATTTTCTCAAAATCTGCTCCAAGTATTTTTTTTTATTTTTTGAATATACATGTAGTTCAAAAAAACGATTGGCACACCATTATATCTTCATTTCCGATAGGGGAAGGGGATGACCTTTTGAAGTTGAAAATTTTAAAAATTCATACCTTTTTGGCTAACAAAGCCAAATAAATAAAATTGTACAATGAAATAGACAACATACGACTCTTTTAATTGAGCATAATAAGTACATCAATTTACTTCCGGTCTATTCGGAAATTATCAAAATATTTATGGCATACTCTGTATATCATTTCAAGAAAAAATCAGAAATCGTTTTCTGATTACAGCAATACTATACCAAAATCAACTTCATCCTGAATAACATTGTATACTGCATTCTCGATCAGACCTTGCTGACTCATCATTGTTTCTATTTCTATTTATATTCTATTCTATTTCTAAAAACTGATTGGCGTTTTTTGAGCTTTCATTTCGAAAAATAACGATAGTGCAACTGCAATAGTGTTGAACGGTGTAGCTTTATTCATAGATACAAATTTTTTAAATTACAAGCTGTTTGATAAGGCGTGGAATTGAAAGCTGAACAGTGATTTCAGTTCATTCGAAAAATTGTATACGTAGGCTTAAGAATTTGGGAGAAAAATTAAAAAAATTGTTTGAGACTGCTATGTTGGTATTAAAAATAAACAAAAACAAAGATCTACCTTTTAGTCAATCATGTTACAAAAAGGTATCAATATATTATGTGAAACTTCGGATAAACAAGACAGAGTAAGGCACATTATTAATATTGCCAGTCAATTGGAACAAAGTTTTTGGCAGAATCTGAGTCGTCAAAGGTTTTGTAATATTCGTCCTCCTTCACAGTGTTCGCACCACAAACCCATTTAAGGCACTAAACAAATCTAATGCACTCATCCTTTCTCTTATATAGCCTTTCCAATTGCACGAACACATTTCACATTTAAGTAAAGTGCGTGTGTTTATTTTTCTGTCTTTTTCACTTTTTGTTCTGGGAGCCACTGAAGTTTTTTTGGGCATTTTTTTCTTTTTTCGACTCACTAGACTTGACGTTTCATCAGCTTGATGATTAGTGTAATTCAACTTGATTCGTACACAAGGTTAGATTTATCCCTTCCTCAAGGCTACGTACATATGAGCGCGTTAGACGCCGCGGTTTGTCAAACGTACGTTAGTTAAGCACCAGGGTACAAATTGAATCGTTCACATTCAACGTACATTTTGAACAAACGTCGCCAAAACGCGGCGTTAGTAGTTTTCCCTTCAACCGCTGTGTTTGCAGCGCGTTTCAAGGTATTAGGGCTCGTTCAGATGAAAGCCGTTAAGCGGCGTTAACATGTACTCGGAATTGTATTGAAATCATCCACATGCTAACGCGCGTTTAATTTAAACGCGCGCTAGTACTGCACCAGCGCCCGACACTTGTCAACGCGCATTAGCGCGCGCTTTGAGATCATTGGTTTTCCGTACAGTTGTTCAGTTGAACTCGCGCTGTCGATGCGTTAAATCAGAAAGTCGTCAAATGATTTGATGGACATTCTAAAGTAGTTCAAAAATTTGGGTTCATATCGTCTGAGTTTAGGATATAAAGTGATAAATTGACTTTCGGTGAGCCTGGATAATAAAATTAGATGGACCCAAAATCGCCGCCTTGTGTTGCGCCGCTGTCTACGTTTTCGATACATCCACAAACACATTGGTGTTTTCACGTCCATATTCAAGCAATGCAGAAATAAAACTGAACTGTGGCCACGCATATACTCAACGCTCAAAAAACGCTCGTCATATGAACATTACACATAAATCTAATGCGCGTTCAACGCGCGCTTAACGCCTTTCATCTGAACGAGCCCTTAGAGTAAGCGTTGGATCGTACACATGATCACTTTACAGCGCGCTTTTGCCCAATTCACATCATAATAGATAATAAAATAAAAAAAACATAAAAAATAAACAAAAAGAGCGCATCTAGCGCTCTCATGTGTACAGTACCACTTTTTGCTAACGTACGCTCAACGCGCGTCTAAGGCCTGATGTGTACGGATCCCAACTTCTTTTCCTCGCCTTCTCTTCTGTTTTGATGGTTCTCTGATGTGACCTTAGGAAATTAGAAATGGATCTAGATGTCTGACAATGTTGTCGTCATAATTCTACATATAGTTGTTTTTAGAGCAGCATTAATATATCTAGCTGACAAAATTTATAATCGCTTCTCGATCCAGCGACGATCGGGATCTTTTGATATTAAAAGTAAAAGTAAAAAAGTAAAAGTTGTTTCTTTGGATAAATGATATGAAATCGTCTACAGAAAAATTGTTCTTAAACATTTCAAATACTTTTTTTCCTAAATATTTGGGAATATCTGATATCAAGCCGGGTAAAGAGGAAGCTCTATATAATATGTCGAAATCTCTAGTTGTGATTATACCAAGGGTTTCGCCAATTGTGACCTCTTCGACTCTAGGTGGATGACTAACTGCTTACAATTTTCTTCCATGAGGCTTCCGTTGTATTCTATACGTTATTGATGCTCGTTCGTGCTGCATAACCCGGGCATCGCTGGTAGAAATTTTTTTGTTTGAACCTTTTACTTACTCACACTGACTGTTACGGTTGGAAATTACCAACCCCCAAGACGTGTTAGAGATCTAAACCCATAAAAAAATGTTACTTTCCAATTTACTATTTCACGTGCCTCATGCATTTTTTGACATCACATTTCTCGGTCGAACTAAATGTTATTTGAATGAATTTTGTTGTAATTAACTCATTTTAAACGCGACATAAAATTCGTCTTACTATTTAGTTAGAAATTTGTGCAGTGAGTCCACATAGAATCGCATAGCATCTCTATGCGCATCGAATACTTTAATTATTCGGATTATGGATTTTTTTGGTGCTTTGTTAGTTCTCAGCATGGTTTATAGCGAAATGGTTCCTTTGCAATAACCATTGGTTTTATCTTTGAACTGAGATTTTCTATTAAACTGTGCAACATTCTCTGTAAGTTGTCTTCTCCTTCCGCTATGAACACAACATATTACTTTCACTGCTGCTTTGTTCTGTTTGAATCCTTTTTCTGTGTGTTTAACCTTCTTTATTGTTTGATCCCTGATTCCTGTAGAGTTAGATACTCCATCGGTAAATCTGTTGTTTACTGATGGTAACCAAGTTGTTAATTCTCTGATTATACCAGAATTAGGTTTAGTGTTTTTGGCGTTTTTATTTACCTTTCTCTTTCCCAGAGCTTTTACCTCAGCATAAATAGTCTTATTTTTCATAGTTCCTACTTGTTTTGATGTCTTCTTCCATGGAAATTTTGTTATCGCTATTTTCTGTATCTTAGGCCTCATACACAGATCACTTGTAACCTCGACGTTAATCTTCGCCTCGTAGGTAGTTGCTTTTAAGTTTCTTCTTCCTTTGCATAGTAAGTCATATTTTTCCCAGAGAAAGATCATGATCGGATACAATATTTGGTTTATCGACCTCTGGAATTGGTCCCGGACAGAGAGTGATTGGTATTTTTCCATTCTCGTTGATCATGGGTTCGTTAAAGTGTTATTGTACACCATTTATTATGTCATACGTACGTCGAGGTGTCCTAAGCTTTGACCTTTTCAAATTTTGTCTATTTTGTCTTGAAGTTGTTCGTAGTATGTCATGACCTCTCCCTTAGGGTTTGATCTATTAGATATGTACCTACCCTATATCTTCTTTAAAATTTAACACTGTTCGTATGTTTCTTTCATTAATATAATATGTATCATTGATGTTATGTTTATATTTATTAGTTATAAGTTAAGTAAGTACGTCGCAACGGAGCTTGCTCTTTTATATTTCTGTTTCCCACTGTATTTGAGGGTCTCGCATTGCCTTCTCCTTTTCGTTTAGGTAGTTTCCGAGGCAGCCATTGGTATAATATTATCTTATCCATTTTCTGCAAGACTTTTTCTCTTCCATTCCACGATTGACTGTTCCAATATGAAAATGTTTCTTTTTTCATTTCTGTTTGTTTATCTTGTGCGTCATCGTTGTCCATCCATTCCTGGCTTGGGACGGCAGCACGACCTCCGAGCTATTCAATCCACCCTTCGGTAATTTTAAGTATGTTTTAAAACCTTCGGAGAATATCCCATTAATACACTTTTGGAGAATTAATCAAAGCAAACAGCAAGTTACCTTTAAATGAAACAAACCAAAATTGTGTCAAACGACACCGATCAATCATGTCCATTATCATCGACCTCGAAGTTTATTCCGCATTTAATTTGAATTTCGTGTGGGACGGTTAAATGTGTTGTCAAAACTTTACAACATACTTAATCAAACTTACGAACCTAACTGGCGCTAATAACGGTCAATTTAAAATGTTATGTGGACGTGACGAAATCGAAAAAAAAGTGCATACAAAATATTTTTCATATAGGATCAACTTCTTTAGAGCGAACTGTACTTTGCCATGACTCGAGAACATATACGATAATGTAACAAGATGTAAAACAAGCATTAGGATAATTCATCAAAATACACTCCATTTAGCTTTTCTGTTAGTTAATGATCCACTCTAATGGCAAACTGAGGGAGTGGATGGTACACTCGAATGCGTTAAGAGATTCTTACTGAGTAATGTATTATTGTTAGTTTACCAATTTCATTTAAATAGCCTTAAACAATTAATTTAGGCCATATAAGTGTAAAGTACTTGTTTCGAAACAGTCCAGAAGGTAAGTGTTAACGAAGCTGCTAATTAAGTCGCCTACGGAGTGTTAAAGCTTATATATAAAACACAATTAGGAAAACAGTAACGAGTTTATGGCACTGACAGGTAATGTTTAACCAAGATGAAAGGTGTGAGGTTTTGTAGAGGTTGTTTATATCTAACTGAATACTAACGAAGGAACAAAGCACCAATGTGGGATATTATAACAAACAAAATCTGTTTGTCTTCATATTATGTAGAAGTTTGAAAATTCCTTAATTAATTAATTAATATACGGAGTGTACACATTTGAATTATTAGATATGTAAAGAAGTTTTAATTGAAGTTGTATCGCAAAATCTACCATTTAGATACAACATAAATTTAAATGAATCAATCAAGCGAAATACATTACATTCCTTCTAATGATATGTAAATCTGGATTTTTTTCTAAAACTAAGGCAAGCAAATTGACAAAGCTCTGCAAAGATTTAATACCTTTATTACTGAAATTATTACTTTAGAAAAGCTTTCTCTTCTTTATGCTGCAATTAGATCGTAATGGTATCGTTTCCCGTCAGAAAGTCTATTAGACTTTGAAAATTTGTGCACATTCACATGCAATTAGAGTAGAATGGGACCTTTCTTTTTGGTTCAATTCCTTTTTTTTTTATTTGATATTCCTAATTGCTTTCTCTTGGTGACGATGTGCTTACACTATGTAACTCTTGGAGTGCATTTGTCGAAAACGAAACTGGTGATTTGAATTCGTCTCGGCATTTTCCAGAATTTTTCCTGGCTTCAAAATAAGGATAATTTGGACCACTTCAAACTGTGCAGGAAAATATCCAATGCGTTAAATAATGGAGTAATGTGCTTTATTCCAATGTGAGGCAGTTCCCTTAGGGTTTTCGCGATAATCAAGTCATAGCCTGGGTCCTTCTTGGTATTTAGAGGGTTTATTACTTCAAAATTTCCCCAATTTTGAAACACTCAACTGGTGGTTCGAGCTGGTAAGGTTCTTCTAAAGATTGGATAATTTCAGTACCTTCGTCTTGTCCATTGTCTGAAGGATGCGGGCTAAACACTTCCTTTTAGGGTTCTGCGAACGCTTGGGCTTTTTCTGCATTACTTTTTGCCCAGGTGCCTTGGAGTGTCCTTTGGTTCAGTGAATATGTAAGTTTGTTGACAGGTCTATTTATTATATAATTAACTTATCAATACTAAATTAAAATCAATAATTATTAGTGACTTCCTTGGGTCTATCTACCATACAGAGCAAGGTTTTTCGAAAGAAGTTTTAGTATTAAAGAAAATCACCTTTAGAACAGCTCTCTCACTGACCAAATCTCCAATGTACCTGGATTTTCTCGTAGGCGGCGGAAGCGGTATTACAGGTGAGTTTGGCTGCGATAGTTATCTCTCGGTCAAAGTATACCAATTCTTTCGTCTCTTCAGATAATATTATTTGTAATCGGCGGAACTTTTCAATTACGTAGGCAATTGGTTCCCCAATTAATTTTTTGATCGACGTAACCCTAAGACAGTATCGTGTCTTTATTCCTCCCTGGTGCCTAAATTACCAATGCCGAACGAACCTATCTAATTAACTGCACATTGAGTGGGACCCTCAAAAACGAAATATCGTGCGTTTTTACTGCTTTTCAGACCCGTCAACGCACATTGGGTAACGATCAACTTTAGCTTTCGGCTGTTGTCATTATTATTATTAGGTGGCATCGAATGGTTCTATGTATTCCTACACTAAAACCTTTTGGTCTATTGTGGTCCCTACTATCGTCTACCCCTCATGGATTATTGTATGTTTAACAACGTCCAGAATTTTAGTGGGGGTGAATCTTCGTTACTTCCTCTTTTGCAATCTTTTTAGTTTCAAGTTGTGTTTCCTTGCCGTGGTGTATGCCTTACATTGGCAAATGGGGTGATATGGCGTTTCTTCTTCCTCCCCACAATCTCACATAACGCACTGCTGATCAGTCTCATGATGTGAAGATGTTTAGTCAGACGACAGTGACCAGTGACGATGTCGATTGCAAGTTTCATCTTCATCCTGCTTAACGTTAAGATGACCGCTGCTAATCACTGTATAGTTTCTCCAGGAGATCTTGGAATGGATCTGTTCATGTCCTGGAATTTTTCACCAAAGTTTGTATGTAATCGTACGGCCGATTCGGGTCCTATAAGTCGTTTCTCGCTTGTAGCTCTCGCAACCTGGTTTTCTGCCCATGTGTCCACACTAGTGTTCAAAGTTGGTGGGTAGTCAAGAATTTATCACGCAGGAATCTATTGCTGCTATTGATTTTGCTGTTGTAGTAGACATTTTTCTGAATTCACATAATTATTATAGCAATTCCTTTCAAACTCTTCTAGTAACATCGTCTCATAATTCAGACTCACTTATAAAGAAAGTAATAGAAATAGATTATTACTAAAATGGCTGTGTATGTCTGTACCACACATTAATTGACACTTCTGCTTTATATTAAATTATTTTGGTTTTGATTTAGATTGAAACAAATTAAGGGTGTGTGCATACCATAAATTCTAAATAAATGAAAACACCCGTTTTCGGTTCGAGAGAACATTCTAAAAGCAGATGAGTCCATGATCTTAACGATAATTCATAACCCAGAGAATATATCTTTTATGTGTAATAAAATGTTGTCTTTCTTTTTAAGAGGATCAAAAATAAGGTTAACGATGTTTTAAACTTCTTTATAGTAAGCATCTCGTTTATAAATTGTAAACTTTATAAAATAATGATTGTTTTGAAGTATTCACTTCATTTTAAAGATACTTAACTTAATTAATATTTTATGGAAATAAAACGTTCCTACATTTAATAGAATTACATTCTCTTTATTGTAAATGGCAAATAGGAAGCAAAAGATGTTGAATAATATGATATTTTTAATTATTCTTGCGGAGAGCAGTGGTATGATTGGCTTCCTTATATTTTTAAACATAATAGCGCTGTACTATCAACAAGTCCACCTTGGAAGCATTCCTAGTCATAGAAGGGGGTTTGGAGTATAACTGGAAACAACATCCTCTGTCGTCATGTATACGCTGGGCTACGAGGCAAATTTGAGGTTACTCTATTCAGTCTTTTGCGATTTGTTTTCAGGCTAACCGAGGAATGGTGTAAGGAACACTCCTTGTCTATAAACCCGTGAAAGAAGGAAATAGTTCCCTTTACACCTCCACGTATAGTTAGTGAAGTATTTAGGCACTACGCTTGACATGAAACTCAACTGAAGTAAGCCTGGACTGGCCTTCACTTGATCTTCACGTACAAGTCTGGCGAGTGAGAACATAGCCCAACACTGTTTTCTGTCAGCACACTCTATAGCCAGAGAACTTATAGGAAGAAGTGGCCCTCAAAGACTTCCACTCCCTTCATGGGTGTGACTCCGTATCCTTTACGTCAGAAAAAAGGGAAAGTGGGCCAAGAACATACCGAACACATTCGAGAGTGCAAACTACTGCATTTTCATTGCTGACAAGATCGAACGATTCGCGGCCTCTAAGCCTGTTTGAACGTAGCTGCAAAGAACAACTTGATACTTCCTTCACATGATAACCCACACTTCAGCTCCACTATACTCACACAATTTCCGAGCAGCATGTCAGTGTGGTTAGGTATAGTCGAAGCAGGTGATGCATGTACTCTTAAGTGAACAGAGTTACACGCAATATTGCAGAGCATCAGTTACTTGCGGATGCCAAACAAAGTCTATTTCCTTATCGCGCCTTTTTTGGAATTTCAGCCTCGTTTATGGGGGTAACCCGAAAGGTTACATATAGTATAGTAGAAATAGTGTAAGAGGTGGAACCATCGACCCTACGTCAACTTCACCAGGGTGACGTTTAAACTCCTCTCTAAGCCGAAGGTGGGGGGAGAGGAGGAGACCAAAATGGAGTGCGAGGAGGCAACAGTGGCTGAGGGGCCCTCAGGGGAACCACAACCAACTGCGTCAACCTCCGCACCTCAGTAGGTAAGGTACAGTTTCAATGGCGAAACTTGTACAAATAAACCTGCATCATAGCAGAGCGGCGTCCGCCGCCCTCTGTGCTTATATGAGTAGACATCATATTGATGTAGCCCTGGTTCAAGAACCTTGGACCTACAAAGGGCAAATACGAGGTCTGGGACTGAAAGGGGCGCGGCTCATTGCTGAGCCAACCGCAATCAATCCCAGATCGTGCATCATAGCTAGAGATAGCGTTAAGTTACTACCACTCTGGGAATTCTGTTGTAGAGACCTAGTGGCAGTGATGCTGACAGTGGAAAGGGATGGGAGCGAGAGGGAGCTTGTGCTCGGATCCGCATACCTTCCCTACGACCAACCAAATCCACCACCAACCACTGAGGTTAGCAAACTGGTGGAACACTGTCAGCGGAAAGGATGGCAAATCCTCCTCGGATGTGATGCCAACGCGCACCACACAGTGTGGGGCAGCACGGACATCAACAAAAGAGGCGAGTCTCTCCTAGATTACATTATTAATAATAATCTAGAGATAGCTAATGTAGGCAATGATCCAACCTTCATCAATATTCGGCGAAGGGAGGTAATTGACATAACATTTGGAACTGTGACTGCTTGCAGCTCAGTACACAAATGGCATGTGTCGGAGGAGCCATCGCTATCCGACCATAGATACATTCGCTTTGACATTAAGTCAAGGGAAGCGGCTACGGCCGTTTATAGAAACCCGAGGAAAACCAACTGGGACCTCTATAGAGAGAACCTAAAGGCCAACCTCGAGAACTGTCCAGCCGAAGTTAGCAACTCGGCGGAATTGGAGGCCATGGAGGAAAACCTCCGCATGGCCATCAAAAATGCCTATGAGGCAAGCTGTCCCACGAAAGAGAGGAGAACCTCAAGTAAAGTGCCCTGGTGGCATGAGGGACTCTCTCGATTGCGGGTACAGACTAGAAAGCTCTTTAATAGAGCTAAAAACACGGGAGAGTGGGATTCATACCGAATCACACTCACCGAATACAATAAGGCCATAAGAAAGGCAAAACGCGACTCATGGAGGAGGCACTGCGAGGAAATTGAGCAAATTCCAGAAGGTGCCAGACTCCAAAGAGCTCTACGAGGAGGAACAGAGGGCAGAATCGGTTCCTTGAAGAAAACTGAGGGGGGCTATACAGAGACCGTGAAGGAGACTCTGGAGCTTTTGCTTCAATCACACTTCCCGGGATCAAAGACCCTCTCAAGATCTGACGTAGGCGAACCAATAACTCTGGAACCTCTTTCGAGGGCGAACAGAGGAGATTGGGTTTTGGCTCGTCAGATAGTGAACCTTACAAAAATTAGGTGGGCAGTGAAGAATTTCCATCCGTACAAATCCCCAGGGATGGATGGGATTCTCCCTGCTCTATTACAACAAGGCCTCGACCTGGTAGCCACCACGCTGTGTACGTTACTAAGGGCAAGCATTGCCCTAGGATACATACCCATGGCGTGGAGGGACGTAAAAGTCGTGTTCATACCGAAACCTGGGCGAGATTCATACGCCCAAGCCAAGTCGTTTAGACCTATCAGTCTAACGTCGTTTCTTTTAAAACTATTGGAGAAACTAATTGAACGACACATTAGGGAAGAGGTGGTGGGACTTGAGCCCATCAGTAAATACCAATGTGCCTATCAACCAGGTAGATCCTGTGAGCTCGCCATCCACAGAGTAGTGGACATAGCCGAAAGGGCGATCTCCTGCAAGGAGGTCGCTCTAGGGGCGTTTATAGACATAGAGGGGGCGTTCGATAATACCTCTCTAGAATCAATTAAAACTGCTATGGAAAGCAAGGGAGTACAACCTACCGTGTGCAGGTGGATACACACCATGCTAAAACATAGGAACGTTACAGCCTCGCTTAATAACGACTCTGTAGTGGTCAGGGCCGCACGAGGATGTCCACAAGGGGGAGTCCTATCTCCTCTATTGTGGTGCCTGGTAGTGGACGGACTGCTGAGGCGACTAAGCGAGGCTGGTTACACTACGGTTGGCTATGCCGATGACATAGCGATTGTGGTACGTGGCAGATTTGAAGAGACCGTATCAGTTGTGATGCAGGGAGCTTTAAATCTAGTGGAAGCATGGTGCGGAGAAGAGGGTCTGTCGGTTAATCCAACAAAAACGAACCTCATTCTCTTCTCACGAAGAAAAGGGCCGACAAAGCTAAAAGACATAGCAATGTATGGCACCAAGGTGAAGGTTGTGGGAGAAGGCAAATACTTGGGAATAACGCTTGACCAAGGGCTAACCTTCAAACCGCACCTAGAGAAGACAGCGAACAAAGCCACAAAGTCCTTGTGGGCTTGCAGGCGAGCGTTCGGAAGCAAGTGGGGCTTATCTCCAATGATGACCCACTGGATATACACCAAAATGATCAGACCGATCATTACGTATGGCTCACTGGTGTGGTGGCATAAAACCTCCACCCAGACGAACATACAGAAACTCAGCAAGGTGCAGCGTAGGGCTTGCCTTGGCATCACGGGGGCAATGATAACCACCCCTACGGCAGCTATGGAGACCCTCTTAAACTTACCGTCGCTAAACCTAGCAATTAGGGCAGAGGCGCTCAGAGGGGCATACCGGCTGAGAGTTAACGGCGAGGAGGGATCGTCAAGGGCGGGGCACTCGCTCATCTTTGACGAAATCTCCAAAGACAAAACCCTTAGTATGAACACTGAGAGGATACCCAAAACAGTTTGTCCTATCAAACTGTTTAAGACAACAATCCCCACTCGGCAAGAATGGGAGAGCAATTCCAGAAAAGCGAAGCTGAATGGAATCGTGTATTACACAGACGGCTCGAAAACCACAAAGGGCACCGGCTCTGGAGTATACGGGAGCAATGGACGGGGCTGCAGAACTTCTGTAAGCCTAGGACAACAAGCGACCGTATTCCAAGCCGAGGTATATGCAATCCTGACGGCGGCTGCTCAACTATTAAAAGAGAACCTTATCAAAAGGAAAATCTTTATAGTGACAGACAGCAAAGCAGCGATTGCAGCAATAGACTCATATGTGGTAAATTCAGGGCTAGTCCTTGAATGCACACAAATGCTAAACGCACTAGGTAAGTGCAACTCAGTCACACTAGTGTGGGCACCTGGGCATGCGGGAATCGCAGGTAACCAGGTTGCTGACGAGCTTGCGAGAATGGCAAGCGCAAAACCATTCATAGGACCCGAACCGGCTTGTGGGATTACTTATAACACAGTCAAAAAGGAGATTCAAGCAATACTCACGAAAGAGCATTGCAGACATTGGTCGAAAATCCCAGGACAGAGTCATTCCAAGATCTTCCTGGAAACCCCAAACGGGGACCTAGCTACGTCCATCTTAAAGTTAAGCAGGACGAAGATAAAACTTGCGACAGAAATGGTCACGGGCCACTGTCGCATGAACAAACACCTGCACAACATGGGACTGACTGAAAGCCCGACATGCAGGGGTTGTGGTGAGGCAGATGAAACGCCCTATCACGTCATTTGCCAATGTGAGGCATTCATAAAGGCAAGGGAACTCCTACTTGGAAATGAAAAAAATTACACAAGAGGAAGTAACGAAGATTCACCCTACTAAAATCCTGGACTTTGTAAAAGATACAGGTATTCTTGAAGGGTAGACAACACCGGGGAGCACAATAGACCAAAAGGTCGCAGTGCGGGAACCTATTGGGACCACCCCCAGAATAATAATAATAATAATAATAAGAGGTGGAAATAATTGGAACAGAAATGATTCTTGTTGTAAATGGTAGGTAACAGGCTCCTAATCAACATACTAAAAATATACATCCGTACTGTTGCGCAAAATTTGTTTTTTTGGCCGCCATCTTGAAAAAACATGAAACATTTTAGAAAACCACAAAAAATCATGTGTGGTATCAAATTAAAGGAAATTTCACACTGAAAAAGGATATGATATTGGTTTAAAATAATAAAACGAAATAGCAAAATGGTGGCCAAAAAACTGAGATCATTTACAGTGTTGAAAAACTATGTACTTTTTATTAATCTAAGGGGCTTAAAAATCGTAAGTAGCTTTATCTTGGCTTAGAATTTAAAACAAATTTGTTAAATTAAAAAAATAATTATAATTTTGATTATTTAAAGTAAAAAATTCTCATGAAAAAAAATCTAATACATGTATTTTAAAACGTTATGCATAAATACGGTTTTTTTCCTACACTCATCATTTAGCTTAACATTTTTATAAAAGTATGTTTTACTATCAATATGTAGTATAATTTATAGTATAAAATCACCTTATTTTCTACTAAATTATGTCTCATCTTCATCAAAATCAAAACTGTCTCCTGTTCCACAACAATTTTTACAAACAACTGAACATTCAATTCCATACCGGCGACATGTACTGTACATTTCATGGAGTTACATGGTTCATCAATTGTAATTTGGTAGGAACATTTAATCATACTTAGGAGTTTGTCTGGTGCTGGGCTCAAGTCTGTTAAGATCGGCTGAAATTTTCGATCAGCCAACTGTTGCCAAGCCCATAGTGTAGGATCAGGAGTTGGCATATTAAGATTTTTCCAAATAAAACACTGCAAATGGACTCGAAGTAGATGGAATTTTGCAGCATTTTGTGTTGGAGGCAAGCGAGCTATATCGAATTCTTTTTTAGCTGAAGCTGAAGTATTGTTCATAACGAAGCACATTCAGGCTGCTTGTGTCGATGTTACCTCCGGTGAGTCCGGGCTCCATATAGTGACACAATAACTTTACAGCCAATTTCGACCAATTCTTTCTCAATACAATATTATGAAAAAAGAAAAAAAGTGAATTTTTAAAAATGTTTTTAACCATCGCGACAAACGCGGGACCCAATTATTGCGACAATACACCTACATAAACAGCTGAACTAAACTATTTCTTAATTTACAAATTATAAATTATTATAAGACTTACACTTACTCATGCTAGACATCCTTTTCTTGAACTTGAACTCGAATAATATATAAAAATACGATTTTGAATTGGCTAACAGTACAGCTGCATCAGTCAACACAATATTTTTAAAGTTACGGTTTGGAACTATCGATCCATGTTTGACATCGATTGAAATCGATAGTCTGGAGGTGTTTACTACACATACTTGTATTGTTGTATACGACAGTATACTGAACCCAACGCTACGTTATCGATGCCTCTCAGAAACTATCGATACGAATTTTTATAAGAATTAATGTGCTGGTGGTAGACTATCGATACGAATAGTTTAAAAAAAAATTAATAAATAAAACGGTTTCGATTCGATTTAGATTTTATTTAAAAAAACTCGGTTTCGGTATAAAAACCTTCATCTTTATAAAAAATTTTACTTTTAAAAACCAATATAATATTCTTTTTCAGCGTGAAATTTCCTTTAATTTCATACCACACATGATTTTTTGTGATTTTCTAAAATGTTTCATGTTTTTTCAAAATGGCGGCCAAAAAAACAAATTTTGCGCAACAGTACGGATGTATATTTTTAGTATGTTGATTAGGAGCCTGTATAAACCTTGCCTGTTACCTACCATTTACAACAAGAATCATTTCTGTTCCAATTAGTTCCACCTCAATGTGTTTTTTTACCTATTTCTACTGTACTAATACGGAACATAACCAAGAGTTATTTGTACTCTACGCCACTTCCTCCTCCTCTTCAATTATGCGGAATGTAGAACGAGAGCTGTTCACAAAATCCAATTCTTCGAATGTTAGCTGTTAGTAATAACGTGGACAGAGAAGAAAATAAGCGAAGCAGTTCTACGCCAAACGAATAAAGCGAGAGAGAGAGAAGTAAAGTAAAAATAAAAAACTGTTATACTTCGAGCATAAGATGATTAAGGTACTGCTGCTGCAACTTATTATATCGAAGAATATATCAGGAAAAAATCCAGGACGGAGAAGAAGGTCATGGCCTAGAAATTTAAGGTTTGGGTTTCCTTAGAAAAAATGCCTTCTGTAGGAGTTAGGATAACCAAAAACCAGGTTTATTCTAATTGTCGGCCTAATTGAAGGCCTTTTTTATAAGGAAACCCAAACCCTAAAGAAGATTAAGTGGAGTATCAACAAATTTTGTAGAAATTTAATTTCAAAGTTTGAATTAAATCGAATTTGTTTTATTTTTGTTTCAAACGTTGCGACGTGCATAATAATTACTACCAAATGATCCTGCGTGAAGATAGAGGAATTTTTAAAAACAAAATTGGAAGCAAAGCGAGGTTATGGAAGAAATTGTTGAAGGTAAACTTGAATTTTAATTAGAAATGACAAATTCGTTACGCCAAATTAGTCAAAAATAAAAATTATGACCAATCCAAAAATGACTGTCATTTTGAATCTTGAAAGGAGAAATCATTGTAGTCACGGGTCAAATTGATCTGATCGATCCCTATAACAGTTATGCCAAGCAAGATAATGCTTTGGTTTCTGTGGCCTCTATTACCAGTTGATGTTGTTCTGGAATTTCCCTTATCGTAAAAGCCATAACCCTCCATAGAACGTTACTGTTTTTTAATTTTTTAAAACTTTGAATGACTGGACTGGCGATTTTTCATAGTAAACTCATGGTTCGTAAGTCGTATCTCTCGTTTTCAATGCGAATAGGCGGTTCTTAATTGACTGTAAGAAATCCATTTAGAAAGGGTGGAAATTCACGATATGATAATGAGCTTATTACATTTTCCATTAACCCTTGCATTCGCAGGTTAACAATGCAGGACTCCAAGTTGTGGTATTTTAAAATTTATGCAAAAGCTTGATTTAATGGAATAGTAACAGTTATAAAGCTAGATCGCATTTTACTAAAGCTCATTTACATACTTGCATTAAAAGTAATTTTCTTCGTAATAACTTACAAATAGACGTTTTTCTCTCAAAGTTATTAATTTAAACCATTTCTTTAAGTAAACATAAAAGGATTTTACTTCACTTTGTCAAAAACAGACATAATTTACCTGTAATTATTTTAGTCATTTAAAATCCCTTTGAAATGAAATAAGAGCATGAGTAAAGCAATTTCTTTAATTGATTTCCCTGCAATGTAGTAAAGGAAGGAAGTTTACAGCCTTTGAACAGCAATTTCATCTTTTTTTAGTTTCCTTCGGTGATTTATTTGGTTTTGCAAAATAAGAAACGAACTATTATTTACTCAGCGTTTTAATAACCGTTTTTTGCGTTAATTCAAAATCATATAGATTTCCAAGAACCGATGAGAGCGTGGAGAAATTTTTTATACTTCTCGTGTCGAGCATACATTTTTTTTTTTGGTATCTGAAAGGAATAAAATCGATACCGTTAAAATAATAATACAAATCACAAAACAACAAACTTTTAAAGCTAAATTTAACGAGCGCCACGTGATTTGACATATTAATTAATGTCATGTATAGCATATCAATTAATATCCAATTTCACATTGACGTCTCGAATTGAATAATATATTATTTTTATACAATAAACCCTTGTATTTTTATAATTAAATTAGAGAAATTATCTTCGTGTTTCTATTTTTAGTATGACATAGAAGAAAAATTAATTCGTGATAAGTTCATTTAACTAAACCTATTACGTTTCTACGTGAACTTTAAAGGTGAATTAATGGTTACTATGTGAGATAATTGCAAGGTTTTTTTTCTGTTTCATTATACAGTAAAGTGGTCTAGTTTCACACCGTTTATTACCTGAGGCGTTATTCTAACAGTATTATAAAACACGGTATTTTATTTGTTCAACGAGCGCGAAATAGTAGGTAGTTCAAATGAGACAAATTATTCTCTCAGGTGCTTTGTTAAAGGTATACTAAAGAGGAAAAATTTTCATCTTTTTTCTGTTCGATATAGAATTTATGGGGGTTAACCTCGCAGAATACTATAATGAAACTGCAACCTTTCAGCGTCCTAATCGTGATGTTCAATTTCGTCAACGGTCATTTGCGGCTATCAATATTATCAAAAGCCTAGTCATTAATTGAAGAAATTGTTCAAAATCCTTTATGTACAGACCAGAATTCTTACTTTCCAGAATTTTGTATAACGTAGTAGTGTGTGGCACACAAAGAAAGCTGGAAGGAATTGCAGATTTTAGTCGCGAGGAATATCCTGGGACAGTGATTCAGCCCAAGATCGATCTTCATTCTGAAACTGTACAAAATATACGACCATTTTGACAAGAACGAGCGTCTGCTCTGAATATTTATTCTGCACAACGGTCTACAAACAGGTTACAATTAACTGCCCCTCCAAATGAAATTTTTGAACGTTTCCTTTTATCAGAATCAGAACCACAAAGAAATGAAGTTGTAGCTTTACGTTTCGAAATGTTAGCACACAGTGCATGGGTTCAAACATCATTTCATGAAGAGGTAACAGCAGTTTTGGCGAATCTGGTGATTTTTTCGACGCCGTTGCGAATATGAAAAAATTCAGAAGACTTCCTAAATTGGGATGCGGTGGGTTGGTTTTGGCCCCAACAAAGTTCCTGTGAAACGCTGGCGCACACACTCTATCTTTGAGATGCACAAATCGTGAATAAAGAAAAACAACCCTCCTTGCACAATAATAAAACAAACTGGGACGCATTTAAGGAAAGGACAGACCATCTAACTTCATCGGATCAACCATTAAAGACTGAAGTAGACATAGAAGCAGCGGTGGAATACATAACAAAGAATATACAAGAAGCCGCATGGTTTGCTACACCCACCTTCGTAACGCCTTCAGGCAAAACCGAAATATCACCGGCCAGTAAAGGCAAAATCTCAGCAAAAAGACACCTGCGGAAACATAGCTGCAATCCAGAACTGAAGAGAACAAAAGAAAATTAAATAAAGCCACCAAAGAACTGAAAGACTTGATTCAAAAAGAACAGAACCAAGGCATTCAAGAATATTTACAAAGTCTTGCGCCAAGAGAACGCACGGAGTATTCTTTATGGGAAGCCACAAAAAATCTTATAAGACCGCAACAACACAATCCTCCAATTAAAAAAACCATAGAAACAAAGCAGGTTATAGTGAAAGAAATACATCAAAAAGTCACCAGGATTTAACCTCATATCTGGTAAATACTGCAAGAACTGCCTGAAATGTGCTACAAACTAATAACCTTCATATTTAATGCAATACTGAGATGAAACCACTTCCCCAGCACCTGGAAAACTCCTCAAACCATTACCATCTGTAAACCAGGGAAATAGCCAGCAGACGTCTCCTCCTACAGGCCCATAAGTCCACAGGACCTATGCTCTCCAAAGTCTTTAATAAATTATACATTAAACAACTTAACATAATAATAGCAGAAAAAATAAAATTAATCCCGATCCACCAATTTGGCTTCCGCAGTAAACACGGTACAATAGAGCAAGTCCACAGACTAGTCAACCAAATTAATAAAGATCTAAATGCCAAAAGATACTGCTCTGCAGCCTTCTTCGATGTAACCCAAGCTTTTGACAAGGTATGGCACAGCAGCGTACAAGGCAAACTGAAGAAGCTGCTTCTCCACCCCCACTATCAATTGCTAAAGTCATACTTGACCGACAGACACTTCCTAGTGGGGCAGGGTAGTGTATACACCGACTTATATTCCAGACACTCAGGCACCCCTCAGGGCAGCGTCCTTGGTCCAATGCTGTACCTCCTATACACGGCAGACCTACCAACAATAAGAACTACTACGGTTGCAACATACGCAGATGACACTGCTATTCTGACGTCTCACACTGATCCAACATCTGCTTCCCGTAACCTTCAAATAAACCTAAACAAAATTCAACATTGGTTAAAAATGTGGCGCATTAAAGCTAATGAAACCAAATCGAAGCATGTGACATTTACACTACACAGAGAAACATGCCCTTCGGTGAAAATTAATAACTGCCAACTCCCACAAGCCGAAGAAGCTACATATCTCGGCATATACCTGGACCGCCGCCGCCTTGCTTGGCAAAAACATATATTTGCCAAACGTAAGCAGCTTGGACTTAAATTAGGTCATATGTACTGGCTCATCGAAACTAATCATTGACAACAAAATCTTGCTGTACCAATCGATCCTGAAGCCAATCTGGACTTATGGAATCCAGTTGTGGGGTATTGCTAGTGACTCCAAGACCGCCATCTTGCAGAAGTTCCAGAACAAGGTTTTGCGCGCCATAGTTGACGTGCCGTATTACGCTTCCAACGAACTGATTCTACACGACATCCTCCTGGAGTCGGTCAAGAAAGCTATACATCGATTCAGTGCGAAATACAGTGAAAGAGTGTCACTGCATCCTAATGTGTTGGCAAATCAGTTAAACGTACGGGAAGAATGAAGTGCGGAGGCTAAAACGGCTACTGCCATCAGACCTACCTATAGGACCCAGATAAGCTTCAAATTTACACTGAATGAACAAATATATGTATACATTATATTAAGATGTGATAATTTAAAAGGAGATCACCTACTGGAGTGATACCCTACATGTCATTACAGTGTCGTCAAATAAAACGCTTATTGCCCAGTGGTCAGATTGCAGATAACTCAAAGGAGTTTAAAAAAATCTTTGAGATGTTGAGGCAGTTGCTTTTGTTCTCCATCATTTACTCTTGAACCTTTTTGATAGTTTTTTCCCATGAGTGGACAATTCCCACCTGTTTTTGTTGCAAGTCAGTTTGGTAAATCCATTTAGGATTGAGCTTCTGTCGTCGATGAGATTTGGATGTCGCTTCTTACATTTACCATATAAACACTTCCGGTTATATTCGCGCGTTGCTGGATACCATACTTCTTCCAACTGGTGATCTTGAGTATCGGAATGAAATGTGGATTCCATAACTACATCGCTTTTCCCTCCTATGGTTACTTCTGTCACGAAAATATCAAAAATATCAAAAGCTTTTCGACATCAATTGTATAATGAGCACCTGCATTTTTTCTGCAGAAAGCTCTCCCCCATTTCTGTATTGCAAAGCTTAACAAGTACAAATCACTTAGTAATGCCTTTTTTTCTTTTACTAACCATAAATACATAAACTTAGAACATCGCTTGTTGCCGAGAACTGGCAACGTCAACAAGAAAGGTCTTAACATAAGGATTGCACAACCGTATTGACTGAAGTATGGAAAAGATGGAGTAGTATGTTCTATAGAATTGTACCATCCTCACATCATTATGTATGTATGTGGCGTTCACAGGCCTCTTTACTCTTTAGGCCCATTGCCGATTTGCATAGTATATTAATAAAATGTACCGAAATACTCCATATCACGCGAGGCGAGGTTGAAAGAGTCTTTAAAATTTGTGAATCAGAGGAACAGTACTCCTAATTGTTAAAAATTTCTGAATTTTATATTTGTATACCAAGCCACAATGCTAATGTGGAAAGAGTTTTTTTCATTGATGAATGCACAATGATCTGATGAAGGAAACAGACTGAAAATACTTCTTCTTCTTTGACCGCTTCTCATCATTTCCTCCTCGGTCTCCCTCTCTTTCTCTGGGGTGACCTAAGTGCCATACATCTGTTTGATACATCATTCGCGACATGTGATGGTGAGCTTTTTGTATGTTGTGGGATGTTTATGCTTCACCGTGACCATTAACTTATCTAACAGTAGCACAGCTACAAATGGGCGAATCTCTGAAGTGCTATACAGGGTGTTTTTTTGGGAGCTTTAGTTAGACGTTTCTGGGAAAGTTGTGTAGGTAGGTTTCTGAAAATGTGTACTTGGGGGTTACTCTGAAAGCCGAATCGATGTAAAATATTTTCAAAATGGCAGCACTTCCGGAAATACCGGAAGTAGCCACCAACTTCGTTATTTTAATTAGCAACCCCTATTTTTTATTGCGTTTTTGGATTCTACGTGAAATTTCATAACCTTTGATACCAACATGTCAATATCTACAAGTTATGGTTTTTAAGTTATTTTCATTTATTTAAAAAAAATGACGGATGCAGACGGTACTTTAAGAATTCATTACTTGAAATCGGTTGTAGCTATGGCAACCAAGTTTTCACCAGCGCATAGAGGAAGAATAGGGCTTTCTTTTGGTGTACTTAAAAAAAAGTTATGTTGCGTACGACGTCACCTATGAGGCTCCAAATTTAAGAAAATTCAAAGACTGAAAACTCAATTTTTTTAAATGAAATGGCCATTTTCTTACTATTGCATTTGATAGAGAATCAAAATGGGCATATTTTGGTATTACATGTTCCTATCCCTATCTTTAATAGTTTCTGACTTATTCTCATTTCATTGCATTGATACCATTTTTTTCGAATTTTTTGTAGTAGTCGACCATGACATGGACCATGGCGATCGAATTTTGAACAAATCAAACGATACTAAACCGTCACCTGTAATAGGTTAACATAAGTTTTTCAATAATCGAAAAAAATGAAAAATGGCTCGCAATTGTTTTACATATTAAAATTTTTGGAATCTAATTGTTATTTATGGTGAAATGAACAGAATCGCGTCACATGCCTGTCATACGTTCATTGAGAGATATCCAGAAAAACCGCGTCCTAGTGAACGTACCATCCGAACACTGGAATGAAATTGTTTGAATTTTGGAAGCTTTGTATCACCTTACCTAGAGTAAGAGTTTTACGAATAGCTAAAGTTAAGGAACCAGGACTATTTTTTGGGGAACATTACTTGGTCAGACGAGGCCAAATTTAGTAAAAATTTAATCGCCATAATTCGCATTGCTGGTGCCATTAAAATTTTTGTTTGAATGGAGATGTACACTTTCAAGAGTGCTGGAGTTTTATTGTACTTTGTGCGTTTAAAAATAACAATATCTTGTGTTTCCACATTTAACCAGAAAATTTGAATACAGAACGTTATTTGGAAATTTTACGCAATATTGTTGTTCCTGCAACAGAAGAGCTGCCTCTGCAAGAATATGCTCAATACTGAATCACAAGTCATACAATACTCCACACGAGAACATTTACGAAAAAGAGTTTGTGTTTGGAACATGAAGGCGCTCATTTTGAGCATGTGTTGAAGAAGACAAGTATTAAATTGATTTGAAACTAACAGGTGGCGGATTGATTGGTTTAAAATTCGTTTGCCATAAGGTCATTGCCAACTACTAAAAATCCGAAAAAAATGGTACCATTGCAATGAAATGAGAATAAGTCAGAAACTATTAAAGATAGGGATAGGAACATGTAATACCAAAAAATGCCCATTTTGATTCTCTATCAAATGCAATAGTAAGAAAATGGCCATTTCATTTAAAAAAATTGAGTTTTCAGTTTTTGAATTTTCTTAAATTTGGAGCCTCATAGGTGACGTTGTACGCAACATAACTTTTTTTTAAGTACACCAAAAGAAAGCCCTATTCTTCCTCTATGCGCTGGTGAAAACTCGGTTGCCATAGCTACAACCGTTTTCAAGTAATGAATTCTTAAAGTACCGTCTGCATCCGTCATTTTTTTTAAATAAATGAAAATAACTTAAAAACCATAAGTTGTAGATATTGACATGTTGGTATCAAAGGTTATGAAATTCCACGAAGGATCCAAAAACGCAACAAAAAATAGGGGTTGCTATTTAAAATAACGAAGTTGGTAGCTACTTCGGGTATTTCCGGAAGTGGTGTCATTTTGAAAATAGTTTACATCGATTCGACTTTCAGAGTAACCCCCAAGTACACATGTTCAGAAACCTACCTATACAATTTTCCCAGAAACGTGTAACTAAAGCTCCCAAAAAAACACCCTGTATAGTACGTTACTTTGCTTCATGGATGCTCCTGTTTTCAAACGGTGGAATAAAAGTGATTCTCTGAGTCCATAAATTTTAATTGTGATCTTCCTTCCTCTGTTTCCCACTCACCACATTCAGCGAGAACCCACCAACTATTTTCTCTCACTAATTTTACTTATCTCTTATCATCGTCATCAATTTTATGTAATTTCAATGCACACTAGCCGAAACTAGTCGTAATTTTGAAAAAAATATTTATGCTACTCTGTGTCTCTTGATAGAAACAATTCTACCAACATGAAAATTTTTGATTTAAATAATAGTTTTGCTAATTCCAAAATGTTATATGTACACAAAGAATGTTCCACGAAATCAGTTCCAATATTGTATTTCCATTAGGTGAAATAGTAATCTGAAATATTGCTCATACTTGAAAGTGATCATAATTATTTTTTCGGGTAGTGTGGAGGCTAGGCACATGGAACTGATTTCAATGAAAGTCTTCAGTACTTCAAAATAGATTTAGGTATGTATTTAAAAGACAACATGTTAACCTATTAAAATGGATTTTCTGTCATAGATGATACGAGCAGGAAAGCAGGAAAGGACATGAACCAGATTTCTTTGAACAAACAAAGAACAAAATGTAATACTTTCCAGTTAGTCGAAGAGATTGCGTCATTTATCAGTTTAACTCACAAATGGAGGTTAAACTAGTCGAAATTTTCTCGAATTTTCAGTTCATAAATGAGAATAGAATTACAGCGATATGAAAATTTAATCCGTTATAAATAGCTTGAAGATCCCCATTCAGTTCTCTTTTTTTTCTTCTTTCGTTTTCATAATTGTATTTTAAGTCATCTCCTTTTTAGGATATGTTTGAATTTAAATGGATTTAACTAAGTGGTATATATAGATGCAATCGCTCGTAAACTTTTTAAGGCCTCTTTAAATGCATTGAATAGCTGATGACTGCAAATATTTGGATTTCATTTTGAAAACAAAATTAATGAAATTTCGACGCCGCGCCGGACGAAAATACACTCATCCGTTTGATCTAGTATGCACCTTGCTGTTGATAGCTGATGCATTAAATGCATTTTCACTGGATAAATACTGCCTCTTTTTATTGTAAACGGAATTATACAATTGCTCAGTGAATTTTGAAATTAGTTACAGTTTTACGAGGATGATATTAAACCACAAAGGTACCGCAAGATATTAACGAAGAACGTCATTGTAGTTCTGTTACATTTTCTTTAATAAAATAATTCTACCCGCGAATTTATAATGGCTTCAAGAAACCAAGAAAACCCCTTTGATCTAAACAATAGTTTGCATAAAAGATAAATTCGTACAAAAAGATATTGTTCTCCTTGTAAGTTTTTGTTACCACGAATCCTTTGAGAGCTAATGGATCCGGTGTATTTATCCTAATTACTGAATTTTCACCAAAAAATCCTAATAATACTGAATTAATGACGTTTGAAAGTGAGTAGGCTTATTGAAATGATTGCTAAATTCGCGTCAGTTCTATGCGAAAGGATTAGATTAATTATGTTAAGCTTATATCTTGTAAAACATTATTGTAGCTACACTTAAAAGCTAAATTTCTAATTTAATTACGATAGCGTTGTAATTAGTATGTACAAATAATACGAGGCGTGTAAATTAAGTAATGAGACTGATTTTTTCAATTTTTTAATGCGAATAGAATTGAAATATGTAATAATATAATAATATTATCTCGGTCTCCCTCAAAATAACTTCCTTGGGAAGCCACACACCGCTGCAGATGGTTCTTCCAATCCTTTTAGCAGTGCTGCAACTCAGATACTGAAATAGCCTTCAGCTGGTCGCTTACAGCGTTTTCGAGTGCCCCAAAATGAGGTGAGGTGATTTTTCAATCTCGAGAAGAGAAAACAGTCACAAGGACTCAAGTCAGACGGATAACCGGACCCCTTTCGATAAAGGTGTTAATTAACCATTTGGACTTGAGGAATAAACTCTTTGTGGACAATTCCCTGGCTACTGAAAAAACAAATCAGCATGCATTTCACCTTCGACTTGCTCTTTCTTGCTTTTTTGGGCCCTGTAGAATTTGAAGTGTGCCATTCCATGTTCTGGCGCTTGGTTTCCGGGTCGTACTTAAACACCCTCACCCTCACTCATCATCAAATGGGGATAATTTTCAATCAGATTCCAAAAAGTCATGACGCTTTTTCCTCCCGATGTCCTTATGGTCTTGCGAAAGGTTTATTGGAAGCATTTTTGCCCAGATTTTTCTCATCTCCAATTCATTGGTCAAAATCTGATGAACGGTAGTGTTAGTCAAATTCAGCTCTGCCCCGATTATTCTGACTGTCAACCGACGATCTGAACGCACATAATCCCGGATTCTGTCGTCGACATTTTCATCGGTTCTTCCGCTTCGTGGTTCATCTTGAATCGACTCTCTTCCTTCTGAAAATGTCTTAAACCAGCGAAAAACCTAGGCCTTCACAAAACACATCCGTAGGCCTGCTAAAGTTTTGCAACATTTTCCGTTGCACTGTGCCCAAGTCTGAAGCAAAAACTGATAGCACACCGTTACGCGAAATTGATGTCACTCATTTTAAAACACACTAGAAAAACTATTTCACGATAAAAATCGCTACGGACACCCAAATGACTTAGCGACTTCAAACTTGTACTGAAGGCGTATCACATGTTCACCTGCCCCTCCTCCAAGGATCGAACGCTACGTTGCCAGTCTTATTACTTAATTTACACACCTCGTAGGTCTGGTATTACATCGCTTCCCGCGAGGCATGGCTGTAAACGCTTCATCTGAAGCTACTCATACGGCTGTATATAAAAAAATCAGTTCTCCCTAAATAAGTTTCCACATGTAATGCGATTTTTGAATTAATTTCTTTGAAGGTTCCCATAAATAGAATGGTCAAACTCTTGATTTATTTATCCGAATTGTAACAGTGTTTCCTCCACTTCAACAAGATACTCCGGTTGAAAAAAGGTTTGATGGATATTGAAATAGTGGGTCAGTTTTGTTCCTTTTTTATAATCTTTTGAAAGATTCTCTAGACCTCCTTCTGGCTCGACACCTCTACTTATGACTTCATATACAGGGTGTTTCTACTCAAATGAATAACGTAATAGAATATTGTAGAACTTGTCAAAACGAACACATTTTTTAAGGAATTTTTTTCATTTTGGCTTTTGTTTACGAACTTTTTTTTTGTTTTTTTACACATCTTTACATCTCCATTATTTGTAGTCGGATTTCAAAAAATCTAAGTTTTTTGGAATCAACAGTTTAATATCTACGTTTGTTCAACACTTTTTTACAAAAAATTTAAAACGGCAAAATGTAGGTGATTTTAAATTATATCTAGTAATAGAGTAGATTTTGTGCTATTCAATTTCCAAAATTTAAAATGACCGCCAATTTTCTATTTTAAATTTTTTGTAAAAAAGTTTTGAACAAACGATGTAGATATTAAACTGTTGATTCCAAAGAACTTTGATTTTTTTGAAAACAAAAAAGTCCATAATTCGAAAACAAAAGCCAAATAGAAAAAAATTATTTTAAAAAACGTGTTGGTTTTGACGAGTTCTAGAACCTCTATTACGTTGTCCACTTGGGGTAGAAACACCCTGTATGAGTCCGATTCATAACTATACTCCTAATTCCTATCAGCACTTTAAAAAAGATAATATACTCTATTCAAACAGAAAAAAGAGAGCCTGTACCTGTGACGAAAGACAAAAAAATTGTTAAACACCAAGTAATTAGTCTAATCTTTGTATCAATACCTATACAGTTGTATAATCAACGCTGGTGTAAAACCCCAGAAAAACTTAGCAATGCTACACAGGGCGGCCCCATAGAAAAAGTCCATCAAGCTTTAAGGCTCGTTATATGTCAAATATGCTTGAAAGCTTGCACCTTTCATCATAAACGTGCGTAAAATTGCCTTTTTTAGGAAGTGGTTACTTTCGAGATAATTCCTGGGACTAGAAAACATCAGTTGTACAAATTAGATAATTATATAAAATTATATTTTAAAAAAATTTCTCGAAGACGAAACATTATATGTATACACAAAAGTAGAAAAAAGTTTTTAGTTGCTTTATGTAAAAAAGTTACAAAATTGCAAAAAACACTGGGGTTATTATTTTTTATGCAAAAAACTCACATGTTGCCCCGTGGGCGCCCCTGGGATTACTTTATCAACTGTAATCCAAAAGATGGCTCATATCATAACGTTACGATCAAATCGTAGGTATTACCACGAAAACGAACCGTTTCGGGACATATGTTTATAAAGCAAAAAAAAATTTGGTGTCCCCTACCACCCCTAAAAGTTTGCCTGTATATTTATGAAACACACTGTATTTTCGGGTCGTCGTTGATTAAAGTCGTTATTTAAACTAGAAAATAAACCACCCACAGTAGTGAAACTGGTAAACCACTTAAATCCTAAGGAACAATAAACAAGCTGCAAATTCCAAAACCCGCCTGTAAAGATGCCAAGGAGATACAATAAGATAACTTCGAAGACTACGAAAAGAAAATACTATAGATAGCGAATACACACGCAATGTCGAAGCTTAAGCCGATACATGACACAACACAGTCGGTATTCCAGTGCAGTAGTTCTTGAAGAAGGAAAAGAAGAAGAAGCAACACTGATTTATCTTTAAAGATCTGCAAGTTACCGGACCCAACCACGCGATTGCCGAAGGCTTGTACATATAAACAAGTTTATATATACTAACATATTCACAAACGTTCAAAGTATCTTCTTAGCGATCTCGTAAAATAAATTAATGTAATTAAGAGAATCATGTCACTAAGTAGATCCCCTGTTAATGATATGTTGAACCAGGTGAACCTTTAATTATTTAAGATCATGTTCGGAATTACTGTTTATTACTTCATCTCATCTAAATTTGCTAAAATGAGCGAATTTCAATGAAACGTCAAGATTATTACATTAATATGTTAAAGAAGCGGACGGATTTAGATACTATCTATAAAAGAAAAAGTCCTATAAAAAGAGGATTAAGGATTTGGTAATGTTAATTTCATTTTAATTACGTTCAGTCATTATTTATCCGACAATTAAACGGGGTATAAAAATAAGAAATTGTAGTGTGGGTGTTAATGAACGTTATTGCATCTGAAAATTTATATTATGAGAGAATTTTCTTTTATTCTTTCTCATGAATATATTGCATCGCATAAATACGATTTTATCTTCCTTGATATTTCCATTAAATGCATGAAGCTTACCACAGTGAACATTAAGCGCTAAGACTACAGGTAATATCACTAAAGTAAATGAATTGGACAATTTTATTTAATAAATTTCAGTTTTCGGTGGAGCACGTAAAGAATTATTTTACCTACAGTGCGCTGCCGCTTAAGGAAAGTTAAGGATGTAAGTAACTGTGAATGGAATCTAAGACTACAGACAACAGAAATTAATACTGTTCTGCCCACCCCGAACCAATGGCGCCATTGGATCTGGTCAAAAGTGAAGACATTGTGGAAATAGCCTCATGCATATGCTCTATGTGTGATCGATTTGCTGGTGGTTTCTTGCACCATTACGACGGATACAATGGGGAAGGAATGGAGAAGCGTATTAGGTGCCATAAACCGTTCTTCTCCTTGAGCATTGGTTTAATTCGAAGATGATTCGAAGAAATGAAGAAATTTGAAGACCCTAATGTGGTTCGCAACTAAAAAGGTAGGAAGGCCGTCGATCAAAACCTGCCATGTTGCAGTGCCTGAACATGAAGTTGATGGTGACGAGTCGGAAAAAGTGTTAGAAATGGTTTTCCACCATAAGAGAGTGATTAGAAAAGAAGTGAGATACACACAGAGCAAAAGATATAAGTAACGTGTTACAGAACGGATAAAAACATTTTGAGCATCCTACAACCTCTTGAAACAAATTTCGTGGAGTTCAAATTTGATTATACCAAATGAGGAGGAATCACAACGACTCTTTAACTACCTAATTCAATATCTGAATCCAGATGTTGGCAGTATCCAGTGATCAAGCACGAAGAGCAATCAAACCACATTGTGCCACTTGAAATTTGCGATTGCCACATAACCGCTTACAGAAAAAAACGTCATCGTTTGTTTTTTGTGAAAATTTGGTTTTCTTGTGGAAACTTTAACTGTAGACTAAGCCCTCAGTAATTCTTCTCTTCCGTACCAAAAAACTTCCTACACTTTCATGCTTGTTAAGTATTATTTTGCACTATGAGATGCAAGCTAGGTTTTGATTTTCAGTGAGCAAACGAGAACAAACATTTTGGATCGGTATTGGTATTGGTGCAAATGGATTTCTCATCATTCATCAACATCCTGTTCACAACTTTCACATTCTCTGCAGACGTTGGACGTACACTTTTTTGATCATGTTTCATTGCAACACGCTGGATTCCATTCCCCGCGATCTTCAATTCTTCATCCTTGGCAATAGGCCAAAACATTTGTTCCAGCAAGTACTACTTCCTCTTTCGTAAATGTCCTCGGAGCTCAACGCCCAACGAGTACACATCTTCTCTACTTCGGGGATTGGGGACTCACAAGTCACAAGAACATTCTGGATGATTCCTTCTCGAACTTCCAATTTGGCCCTAGAAAAAGATGGAACTTGGTCCAAAGTCTTTTTTTAAGTTATTATATTTTTCCAGTCTTTCTTTTCTCAACAGAAATGGCTTGTTTATTCACTTTCTAATTTATGCTTGGTCACTTATTTTCACTTTCTCTTATCCAAGATGGAGCATCATAGTTTTTCCACTAATTGTGAAGGTGAATGACCACGATAATGTAAATCGGTTAGATCACTAGGAATAAATCTCCACGAGAAAGAATTTGTCAACTCGCTGATTGCCTTATATCGGGTTCGTTCCCCACGTTTCATTCCGCTCGGTTCATGCAAGGACAGTTATGGAATCCGACCAGAACTGAGAAAACTTGAGTAAAGCTTTTCTCAGTTAGGCAGGCGAAACAGTTGGACTTCGATTTTCTCACCTTGCCTCATTCGAGGAAATGCTACTTAATATGAAAATATGCAAAGGCCAGTTTTTTCGGCCACTCATTTCTACAGATAAACAACGAAGAATTGGATCATAGCTTAATTGATGCATTTCACTGATCCATTTCTGAAACATTTTCGTTTTAGCTCCTAGTAACTCAGCAGTCCATTTCAGTTCATTAAACCAGGTTTTTTAGAAGATAATCTTCATTTGTAAAATAAAAAATCTTTCCTATATCAGCAAGCTGATTGCAGCATCATTCATCATTTTGACTAAATTTCTTCGAAATTCTTCATAGTTCTTTTTAGATGCTTGCGAACTAGCGCAGTTGTTTTCGGAGAGACTTTCCATTAACTTTTTAGTAGTTAACTTTTCTTCCACAGGTACATTTGGAAGGTGAACCGCTGTTTCTAACAGTAAAAGATTAAAATTGCTCCATATATAACTCGAACATGCCGTTATTCAATCATCTCATTTTTCTGTTCAATCTTCCGCCAAAGAAATCTCATCTTCTTCTATTACTTCTATCATTTAGAGAGCTGAATATCTGGTGTACATCCGACTTTCTTTTCGCGGAATCGTAGAAGGACATCTGGTAGGTATTAACTGGATAGTTCGAGGGAGATTTTTTTTTTATTCGATTGGGAGTAGTAGAACTACTTAACATAATTTCAACTCTGCGGAATCGAATGGATTTTAGTATCAATCAATCAATTTTATTTGTTATATACAAAATTTAACAAAGGATTCGCTTCTAAACAAAACAAACAAAACTAAATTAAACAGATTATTTTAACAGACTATTTCTCCCATACAATATCCCAGCCACCCAACATAAACCCACTATCCCTATTGCCTAACTATATCCATATACACACACATTAATACCCTCCCTTTTTTCTTCTACACTCTAAAACCTCTTCCATCCATTTTTTCCCCATTCCATCCTCCCCTAGGAGCCCTCATGTTCCTTTAGTTCTCCACAGTTCTCCTCCAAATGCTCTATATTTTCTCTGTCTTCTCCACACAGTCTACAGTGTAGACTCTACACAACCTCTTCTCCTCCTCCAGCCAATATTTGTTATCGTTCTCCTCATTCCCCACTCTAAATGGAGCCACTATCCTCTTGCTCTGTATGTTACCTATTCCATTAAGGTATCTTGGCAAATCTTCCGTCACTAAGACCTTGTATTTTTCATTGAACCTTCCCTCTCTTATCTTCATCCTCCTTTCCTGAGTTTGTACATTCTCATCTCTCCTTACTATTTCCGAAGTTATATCCCGTCCCGCCTCTCTCTTCCACTTTACCTGGATTTTAGCAGAAGGCTTGTAATCTGATACATAAATTTTCTCCGTAAATCCTTTTGGTTCTCATTCTTCAAACAGCTTCGAATAAGTATTAAAATAACTTATACTATTTAATTTCCTTGATGTCGATTCCCATCTCTTATGGCCACTTCTCTGTTTGTAGGATGGGAAGGGTGTTCATCTCAAAAATCTCAAAAATACTTGACTTGACTTAACTCCTCCAAAATCTCTTTGCCACCCCTAACGCCTCCATTCTTTTGAAAGCAAGGATTACATCTTTTTTATCGTCTTCTTCTTCAGATATACTGTTTTGTCGCAAGAAATCCATGATAAGCTTATCAAGTTCATTAAATTTTTTCTGATCTTCACTTAGAGACTCTCATTCTTATTTTTTGTTTATATACAGCGAGGACCAAAAGTTTGGAATGATGGATTTTTTTCGATTCCATTCAGAAACATCAAAAAACTATTGGACAGGTCAAATTGATTTTGGTAATGGAAAACATTTCTCGACAGTTTTCAAAGTTTTATAATCTATTGAAGTGGGGTGTTCTCATTAAAAAAATGGACGACGTCACTGCGCAGAAAGGGTGGGGATGGGAACTTTGAAAACTATCGCAAAATGTTTTCCATTGCCAAAATCAATTTGACCTGTCCAATAGTTTTTTGATATTTCTGACAGGAAACAAAAAAAATCGATTATTCCAAACTTTTGGTCCTCCTTTGGTAACATAATGAAGTTTGTTATTTACAATTCAATTTCTTGCCCTTTTTAATTCAATGCCCTTACATTCCATGTCGCTATTCTCTGGCGTGTATATTTTTCTTTCGTTTCTGAGGTTTTCACTTCTACTTTGATCTCTATACCTTTTTCCATTAAACGGGCAGCGAATCTGACCTACTAACCCTCCTCCATTATCCGGACTTTGAACCGGCCACGACGTTCACTGAGCTACTCCATCCACCCAGCTCCAATTGCAAGCAGAGAGACGTAAGGGAGGCTTATTGATAAGTAGTTGATTAGTAATCTGATGTAGTTAACCAGAACTCGCAGTTTGAATCCTTTGAGTATCGTCTTTCACTCAACATTGAATCTAAGTGGATAATATACTTACTCATTCCAGTGACTATTTTTGACATTTTTCACCAAGGTTTTCTACTTCGTCCACCTCATCTAGAATCAAAATTTTCTAGAATTTCTCCATTTTTTTCCTATAGTAAACCCTCTTCGATCATTAATAATAATAATGATATTAATTCGTGGTAGTTATACTGAATATTTGACTCCAACTGGTAATGGCATACGCTAAGGCACTATGTATTAACGCGAAATAAGCACTTTTTACTGTAATTATAGGTCGTACTTACATACAGACGTCGCAGAAGAAAAACAGATTTATTTATTTTCTGCCCCAGCTTAGAACAACGGTTGTTAAAATTAAGGCGAGAATCTACGTAACAACCTAGAAACTTTATGTTGTCAGTACCGATGGTTAATTCTTTTTGTTTTAATGCCAAGTGCATAACTTCAGTCTTGTTGCTGTTTGTTTGAAGTTTATTGTTATCGCAACAGATTTTGACTTTATTAAGAAGATATAAGTCATTGATGTACACCAGAGTAGAGGACCAAGGATGGATCCTTGAGGCACTCCATGTTTCACTGGACGATTTTCCGAGAGTAAATTGTTGAAAGAAACACACTGGAGTCTTTTCTCAAGAAAGGAGCTAATAAGTGCGGTACTGAGATCGTCAAAGTTGTAGAAATATTTCAGTTTCAAGACCAGTGCTTTACACAATCGAAAGCTTTTGATTGAATTAAGATGAGAAGAAAATGGCAATGGAAGTCTAAATTTATGATTATGCTTTATAAAATAGAGGACTGAAAATTAGAATACCGCATTTGACGTTTGGTCATATGCGGTGAAATTTATCACAATTATCTTTAGGATCGAAACTTTGAGGCCCCCATTTAATTATAAAACTAATTAATTAACGAAAACAGTTTGATATTACTAATAAATCAGAGTCAGTTTTCTCTTATCTACGCAAATATGCTAATCAGACAATATGTGACCGAATTTCACGCTGACGGTCTGACGATTTTGAATATTAAAATACGGATTACATTTTCGAATTTTCTTTTGTTTTATTTTAAATTATAAATGGCCGAGTACAATAAATTATGATTTCAATATAGATAATTCAAAGATCATACATTAATACAGATACCCTTCCACTTGCGTGCAGCTTACGCGTTACCCACCGCTAAGCAGTAAATTAACTTAACATGCATAAGAAAATTAATTATCGTAAATCTATTTACAACTTGAAAACGTTCCTTATCGATAACATTTTTAAATTCATAAATAATTCTTTTTGTAAATATGCGATTTCTTAATGAGAAAATGTTCTTATACCTTTAGCGGACGGTGAGAAAATTAGGTGTGTGTAATTAATCAGCTGCTGTTTGAATATTTAAAATAAGTGGTTTTTCGCCCGAGGAGGACGGTTAACCTGGTTGACTACATGACAGGACTGGTGATCAAGAATCCTTAATTACATACAACTGGTAATTTGTAAATCAATGTCATACGTACATATCGAACAAAAAAACAATAAATTAATACCGGCTCATGTACGTGAGGAAATTTTTAAGGCGATTTAATTAAGTTTATAAAAGAAAGTGGAATTGGAAATTGCATAATTTAGTTACTTGTTCGTTTTTTAGAGATTACTTCCAATTTAAATTAAATAAACAAAAAAAAACAAGGTAAACCTGAAAGGAAATTGATTTAACATTTGTATTAATTCCCGATTCTTGCAAGTTGTTTTTAAATTGATCTTTTAAAAGAAAAAACGTAACGCTTTAGATGCGAATTGAGGAAATACTCTTGGGGAAATTGTGAATTATTTTGCAATTTCAGTTGTAAAAAAGTTTGTTTAACCTTACTGATTTATAGCCTCTTGTTAATTAGTTATTGACGTTTTTTTTTTACTTTCAGATGGTGCAATATTGGAAGAAACGTCACCGACTAAACCGTCACCCGAACCGGACGAATCTTTACTTCTAAATTCGGACGCTTTGCCATTTTTTCTAGACGAACCTCAAAACGCTTACGTTGTCAAAAATCGACCGGCGCTTTTAATGTGTCGTGCCGCACATACTCTTAAAATGTACTTTAAGTGTAATGGTGCTCGAAATGTTGATACGTTACAATCGGAATTTGTGGACCCTCAAACTGGAGTTAGAATTGTTGAAGCTGAACTTAATGTCACTAGAAATATGGTCGAAGAATTTTTTGGTAAAGAGAAGTTCAAGTGCGAGTGTTACGCTTGGAGCGGAAGAGGAAGTGTTAAAAGTCAACCTGCCATTGTTGAAGTTGCCTGTAAGTTTTCAAAATTATTACATTCTCTTATTATTTTCAGAAACTTTTACACTTAACACGGGAGAACATTATAAACTCCCGAACTTATAGCTTTGTTTCTTTCGTTAAGGAGACAAAAATAAAGATCTTATTAAGATTTAAGATTCGTGCCGACGTTTTTATTCGCTAAATGTCGTTATTAATACCTTTCACATGTGTTATCTGAGGAAAACACGAATAAATCATATTTTCTTTGATGATTGTATTAAATGGAATTATAAATGTTGCACTTGAATTATAATCAATAAAAATAATACATTTTCACATTAATTTTAAGCCGGATGTTCCAAATATATTAATAGGAACTTTATAATCTAGGAGATTAATGTTCCCCATAGTTCATCTTATACGTACGACTGAAAAGGGAAGGGCTATTTCAATTATGTAACGTGTGTAATTTTTCCCTTTCAAAAATTGCAGCCACAAGATGCTGTTGCCGATTGTTGGGAAAGCTCTTATCACTAAATTTTAACACCTCACTCATTCTTAAACGGTTGTGTACAAGGTGACGTTTTGAAACTGTATTATTCCTGAAAATGTGGTGTTTTTCAATTCAAAAAACTCTGTCAGTGATTAGACGAACAGTTTTGAGAAAACTGCACTGCAATTCAAAAACCTGGAGGTCTCTTTTACCCTAAATTGGTTGTTTCAATTTGTGAAGTTTTCTTGAAATGGTCTTAGATTTGTAGGAAAAAGTGGTTATAGGCTTAAAATGATACGATAGTAACGTTTATTGTTCAGATTACTATCTATTATGTTGTAAACAATACTAGAACCTTTCGAAATACTGTTCGGCGTGATAGTTTGAATCGGTCTGCAATTCTGTGGTTAAGACCATCAGGTTACGCGTGTTGAGGTCCCTTCCCAAGGAAAAACTCGGGATAAGGTGCTCTTGTTGGCTATTCCATTGTTTCTCCACTTTTCAAATCATCCATTAGGAAACCTGTCAACCTGTGGCTTAACAGCCCTCCTATGATGCAGGAAATGATGCGGCAAGGCTACATCTTGTTGAAACTGCAAAAAAGCAAGTTCGATCTCTAATCGACTAGTTTCCACCAGTAAGTATATTAATGTATTGTTCACTGTGCAAGTTATCTTCTATAAATGAAGGTTTAATAATTGTCATACCTATTTACAGAAAATCAGGAAACTAGATAATTTCTCCTTCATACAGCTCCATGTGAGACATGTCCATTGGGCATGTCACTTAACGGAGTGAGCTTCTTGTTCAGTTAGTCTTGTTGATAATTTCATTTTTGTTTGTTACACCAGTTTGGGCCAATTTAGCAACTAAATCCACAACTTACCTATGAGTAAAGTTGCGTGTCAGATTCCGTTGATAAAAGAATAATAGCACTTCTCCTGAAATGGTTTCCGTTCTTCTTGAAGAAAATAAACCATTTTTGTGAAACCTGCATTTCACTATTAAGTAATTAATTAATACGGTGTAAAGTGAATTCATCATTTTGTCAATAGCAAATCCACGTTTAAGGGAGGATCCTACCCCACATTGCAACGTCCCGCTTGCGTCACCCAGAATAACGTCCTCCGCTCCATGGTCGGGAAGAGGCGTCACGTCTCTGCCAGGGCCATGTATCGCCAACTTCCCTTACTCGATCTAAGAAGTTTGGTTATAATAAATATATTAAAAACCCTACACCTTGTACCTAGGAAGAACACCTCCCACGGAATGAGACACTGGTCAGTCCTGGGTCCTCGCCTCTATAACTTCCTCCCTCCTCACGTGAAGTCTGCGACTAACTTTGCCCTAAGTGTTACGACACTCCTACTAAGCCGGGACAATATATTCGAAAATGCTTTCTAGGACAGAAATAGCTTCAACCACCTTCACTTTCATTGATAATTAATTTTTTTACAGAAATAAACCCAAAAGGTTTCTTTTTAATTTTTTTTGAACGCTACACTTCTGTTCAAGTAAACAGTAGGTGCTCCCTCCCCGCACCATCGCGGGGAGGTATCCTTCGTTTTGTAAACTCTGACCATTCCATTAGCGTATAACTATAGAAGATTTGTAATTTCTTTTGTTTATTATACTATATGAAGGAAATAAATAAAATTAAAAAAAAAGTGAGCACATACAATGCGGGTGCAAATTCTAAAATTTTTCAATATTTTGCACCCTACAGTTTGTACTCATTTGAACCCTGTAAATTATTTTTCTGAATTTATTTGTTTCTCATCTATTAACTATTGTATCTGCGTGGACCCTTGCAGAAAAAATCTAATCAGAAAAACGTTTTTAAAATAGTTCACACCAAATTTGTACCCTTCAAAATTTAATATTTTGCAATAATGCAATTTTGCGTATAAACCATCCATATACATAGTGCACATAGTATAGGGGTTACGGCAAGGGTACAAATTGTAAAAGTATTACCATATTATATTGTTATATAGAATATTTTCAAATTTTCACTCTTAAATCTATCTTTTTAATTAGTTCGCTAATTGCTAATAACCAAAGCAGTTGATGCGAGTAGAGGTGCTTGGAAATTCGCTGTTCCTAGATCTCGGCCCATAACATAAATAAATAAAATAAAAAAATAATAGTTACTATTACACGATTTTATGTATGTCAACAAGTACAATTCGATCTATACGAGGTTCTACAGTTATACGTTTAGATCTAGAATTTTTCGTTTTTGAAGGTATAACTTGAGCAAAATAAAAGATTCACTTATATTAGCTTCGATGTTTATCTTCGTCGATTTTTCTTTTCTTTTTTTGTTTGTTTTATTTCCTTGCTTTCGCCAGGGCGACTTCGTACTCCCATCAATATACAACTAGTATTCTTCTATATCTCTTGCTTTTGTTTCTTAAGTGTGTGATGTTCACCTTATATGGTATAATTACCATTGGATCTCTGTCCAATCTTGAAGGTACAGGAGTGTTCACAAGGGAATCGTTGGGCGAATTTATCAAACGTAAGTACAAGTAATGCTTGGTGCTAGGATATCTCTCACGAGCAGTATAGCGAGAAAAAATTAGGATACGCACTGAATGACAGCCTAGCGACATTCTATTCTGGGCTCTAGTCTACTGCAAGATTTTCTCTAGACTGTGGATGTGCCCATCACTATAAAAAACAGTAAACCATGACATTTGGAAATCATATGGACGGGAGGTAGTGAGAAGAGAATTGATACAGAGCTACTGTTAGAACCCCGTTAGATAACTTCGCTAATCCAAGGTGCTTTCGTTTTCTTCACTAATGTTAATAACCATCCAATTATCGTTCCTTCTATGTTTATATACGCCGTATCCATACAAATATAGGATAGGAGTGCTATGAACACTCGGCTCCCATTACATACTCAGTACCTCTCCGCATGTCATGTTTTTACGATACTATACAAGGGATTCCAATTTTTGCAACTACCACATTTACTACGTGATTCTTACAAGGGAGAGCCAATTTATTATCCCTTTCAAAGTAGTTCTCATGGTGTCAACCGCACATGTCTCCCACATTCAAGTGGATATTGTTCATACTCCCAAAATGACGTCTTTTGACACCATTTTTAGTTTGGGTGAACGAAAAAAATCACAAGGACTGAAATCCGAAAAATGGGGGGGAGGGGGCTGGCAAATCACAGAGATCCCACTTATGACTTTGGCGCTTTGTCTCAGACCCATACTAATTACCTGTGATCATACGACTGAAGAAATCGTGGTCATAGGGAATTCTCTCAAGATCAATTTTTCGATTGTCCTGCTGAATTGTGAGATTTTTCGATACTATTTTCGGACAGACTTTTCCAATGTACAAATCTTCAGTTAAAATTGTATGCAAGGTAAAACTGTTTAATTTGAATTAGTCACTCATCATCCTTGTTGTTAAGCGATGGTCTGAAGTCACAAGAACTCTCACACGTTCGACGTTTTTATCGCTTTTTGAAGTTGAAGGTCTGCCTAAGCGAGGTTCATCTTCCACCAACTCCCAGCCAACCAATTTATGCCCGCGAAAAACTATCAAGAGCCTATGTTCTCCATAGGCCTGGTTTAACTTGTCAACGATAACACTAGCGGATTATTCAAGTTTAACAAAAAACTTAATGGTTCCTCCAAATTCCGCTTTTGCGTTTGGCGTGACAGAAAAAAAACACAACTTCGCTGATAGCGCTATCAAAAATAACGTGGTTAGCGTACGAATATGAAATTCGAACTGATCATCAAGAAAGGATGAACAAAAGTAAAATAATACGTTGTTGCCACATCGCTCGCAGTGGCGCAAGTTCCATTAATTTTCTGTCATACCTCGTATATCAGTAGCATTTCGCAGATGAAGCGTGTTTGTGGTAAAAGCATTATTTTTAATTAGTTAAAAAAGGCGTCGAAGGGGGGAGGGTGGGGAGTATGACAATACAGACAATACTTCATCGAGTTTTTCGTGCAACTCCTAGGTCGGAGCATTAAACATATGAAGATAGGAGCAGCATTCATTGGATTTGGTACAGTTAATTACATATTAAATGAGAAGTTAGAAAAGATTAATGAGCTCAATGTTGGATGCCCAAAACGGATACTCTCTCTTTTTCTTGGTAATTTGTTGTTTGATGACTGAAGGTTTGTATGGCAATGCAGGGCTCCAAAAATCGATGCATTTTAGGCTTCCATTGCGGAATTATCCACCATACCAAATGATTTGTTGGAAGGATATTTACGGAACGGTAGGATTTTTAGTCAAATTGATTGGACCAACTATGTATTATCCCTTCTAGTAGATGCCAAAATCCTGTCTTTTTACCAAATGATCGTCTTGAGTACTTCATCTTCCTGCCACTGAGAAAAGTATCAGTTTTGAAGCATTGCATTGCGCTGGTTTCTTTCATAGATTTATTTATTTATCCCTACAGGAATTAAACGTATCCGTTATGTCTTGAATTCAATGACGAATTGGCACAATTCAACTGAGAAAATAAAGCCCAGCACACGAATCAAGCTCTCTTTTTTGACGTTTTTGGTAAATAACCAAAGCCCGTGCTTATTTGATCCCATAATAGCTCGAGTATACATGTTTTGTAGATTTTTAAACAGTAATTAATGCACCACGAATTTATTTTCACAGAAGGTAACCCATATAATAATGTCTGTGGGTTTTTATATTATTTTTTATTTTTTTCAGGGAAATGTCTCCACGATACGTCGAAATGTCAGTAATTATATTAATTCCCTTCTCCCAATCAACTAGTTAGTGTCTTTGATAAGTTCAGTGCTTCGGGCTGTGTAATTAGCACATTCTTGCTTACAAATATGATTATAACAACACCAAATTTATTAAGCGACTAGGTATATTATTTTAAAGTTAAAAAGGTAAATTCGTTTACAATATTTAATACCTAATTAGGAATAAAAACTCTGGGGGGAATAGGATAAATACGAAAAATACACGGTTCTCGGGTAATGGAAATAAGAACCGGGAATTACCGCATAAAATGGAAATGTCTACCTTGAAAAATCATTGAGATACTGTTTCAGTTATTCCCTTACATCTCACATATTTTTTAAGATGAATAATAAAAAAATGAGGTTAAAGTACCTTCATGCCGAAATTTTCATAATATAATATCTTCAACAATATTGAAAGCGCCACAAAATTACTTCGAAAATTGAATTACTTTCAATAACCTCACATTTTTTCTTCCGCTTTCTTTCGTATAAACATCAACAATGAGAGAAGCCAATAAAATTTTGTTTTGTTATTTATTTGAAAATATGAAATTGAAGGTTATAATTGAAAATCGGTTTATAACTACACGTAATTATGATCGTAAGCAAATTGTTTCCCCTTTCTTTAGTGATCCTCGTTATAGATGCAGCCCATCACAAAACCTTTTGTACGGGGTGTTTTGTTATACCTACAATTGAAATACGACCCGGTTCTAAATTAATATTTACATATTAATTCAATTTAAGGGTTATTGTATACGAAAACTATTAAGCGATCGGGGAAAATTAATAATGATTAAGTTTCTCAAAACTGATTACGGTTTAATTGTAAACGTGAGGTGGGGCTTCTTTTAACCGATTTAATCTACATTTAGTGTATTGAAGCAGTCAATCGTTCTAATGAAAGACTTAAAGCCAAGGATTAATTACTTAATCCATTGTGATCATCGAAAAGGCCTAAATAAAGTTTTTAGACAAAGGACGTCGAGAAAGTTTTTCATTAAGGAAAGCGGCGAGGCTCGAAGATCCTTCGGGAAAATTGATATAAATTATTCAATTAGAATTGTAATGCCGAAAAATTGCGCACTTGTGAGATATTCGCGTTGAGATTTATGGAAAAGGTCCAACGTTTATGTATCCATTGCATTTAAGGTAGCGGAGATATTTTCCAAAACAAAACTACACGGGAATGAAATTTATGTTCGGCTCTACGTATACATGTTGAATGTAATATAACTTTCGGTTGACAATACCATTTTACAAAATAGCAACGCCTTAATAATTCCACGTCGTCATTCTCATATATACAGTAACATGAAATGAATGTATGCACATAAATTTCTTCTCACACACGCACAACATGATAAACTTTTTTTCTAGAATAAGATCTGGGAATTTCAAATTCGTGATATTTGTCCGTGAAGTGTTCGATTTGACAAATAAGTTACGTCTGCCTCAAGTGTATAAACCGGAGAAGACCGTATTGTTTTCTTTTTTCGTTTCGTATATTTTTACATTCAACGGAAACACGGTGTTGCACTTTAAACTGTTAAGGTTAGTAGGAAAACATGTTTTGGGTAAGTGACGCGTTTAACTTACAACATCTGAAAATAACTAACCTTCTCTATTTTTTTTCACGGTATTAAATTAATCATATTAACGTCGTTCTCTATCGCAGACACAATTTAGGAACCTATTATAAAATCAACTTAACAGAAAATCCATTTTGTCAACAAGATGGGTTGCAACTGAAGCTTCACAAATCGAGAACTTGAACTGAATTCACAATGATGCACTGAAAGTGTCCCCGTTTGAAAATTTAGGGAAAGCACGATCTCTCTTATCGTATCAATAAAAATTTATCATCATAAAATTTGTAGAACGAGGGTGATTGATAAACTGTTTATGTTTTTTGTTAGCATAAAAAATTGACGTCTTGCTAAGTTCACAATTTCGCTTATCCTCTTCGAAAGTAATTGCTAAAAGTTTGCCAAAGTATCGAATTAATCCAATACGTTCCGGCTTTTGCCAGCTATTCGATTCAATATAATCGTTCTCTGCACACCGCACACAATGTATGAAATAGTTATTTGTATAACTAGAGAAGAAAGTTATGCCTTTTCAATTCGAAGCCCAAAGTTTGACACCCGACCGTAGTAAATGTGTCAATTGAGCAAGGGTTGAACAAAAATTTTCGTCTCGTGTTTTACACAATTTTTTTCTTTACAACTGCGTATAATTAAAAATATCCATGGAATTTGCATTTGTAGTATCAAGTTGCTGAATTCATGTTTTCCTGAAATAGATAAATGGTGTTGGCTTTCATCTCTAGAGAGGAAAATTTTCTTTATTTTATACCCTGCCTATAGTGCACAATTTTCAACTGCATATGCTGAGCCAATCCGAAGCCGGACATTAGGGCGCCGCTGATAGGGCGCGACCGAATGGGCGCGGCCGTTAGGGCGCGAGGACATAAGGGCGCGAGTGCATAAGGGCGCGAGGACATAAGGACGCGAGGACAGTAGGGCGCGGGAAAAATAAAACTTGTAAATTTTTCGTTGCTCAGACCACGATACACATAAACACGGTATGCTGATTATTTGTATCAAAGGCGTTCGCTTAGCGCATGAGGTGAGCTGTCTGTCAAATTGTGCGGCAAGTGCTTTACGCTTTATAAATAGTATACGTGAGTTTGCAATTTTCCTTCGCAGATGACGTCAGCCGGTGCGCATCAGCATACCGTGTTTATGTGTATCGTGGTTCAGACGCAAACTGTAAGTGCTTTAGTATACTACTACAAAAAATTCGAAAAAAATGGTATCAATGCGATAAAATGAGAATAAGTCAGAAACTATTAAAGATAGGGATAGGAACATGTAATACCAAAATATGCCCATTTTAATTCTCTATCAAATGCAATAGTAAGAAAATGGTCATTTCATTTAAAAATTTGAGTTTTCAGTCTTTGAATTTTCTTAAATTTGGAGCCTCATAGGTGGCGTCGTATGCAACATAACTTTTTTTAAGTACACCAAAAGAAAGCCCTATTCTTCCTTTAAGCGCTGGTGAAAACTTGGTTGCCATAGCTACAACCGTTTTCAAGTAATAAATTCTTAAAGTACCGTCTGCATCCGCCATTTTTTTTAAATAAATGAAAATAACTAAAACCATAACTTGTAGATATCGACATGTTAGTATCAAAAGTTATGAAATTTCACGTAGAATCCAAAAATGCAATAAAAAATAGGGGTTGCAATTTAAAATAATGAAGTTGGTAGCTACTTCCGACATTTCCGGAAGTGCTGCCATTTTGAAAATATTTTAGATCGATTCGGCTTTCAGAGTAACCCCTAAGTACACATTTTCAAAAACCTACCTGTACATTTTTCTCACAAACGTCTAACTAAAGCTCCCAAAAAAACACCCTGTATATGATCTACAACATAACAATAAAAAAAGTAGGTACCTACTTAATAAAACGACCATCAGTAAAGTAAAAATAGTTTTATTCAAAAATATTATTAGTATTATACAATACAGGGTGTCCGCGAAAATGTGGGAAATCTCTCGGATTCAGACAGAGCATGGAAAATAAGATGACAAGTTTCTATGAAATTTTTCCCTACAGGCCTTCTCTACAGAGATATGTGCCCATGAAGGACGCCGCTGGTAATTCTTTTTTCTTGGATAACTTTCAGAGAACTCAATATAATTTCATAAAAATTTAATATGACTAGTAAAGACTTCTTAAAATGGTGTCCATGAAACATTATTAGCTTTTCTAGTTTATCAGGAGCGGGCTAAGCTTTACATATTGATGCTCAAATTTTCAACACCCTGTATGATAAAGACTTTAAAGAAATGAATCTGGGTAGCTTGAACCTTAAACTTAAAAAATGTACTCTTGTTTATTGTCGATAAAATGAACCGTTTTCGAGATAAAGTTTGACCTACGTTCGCAATGTATTCTACAGGGTGTCCCACTGCTCCGTAATCGGTCGATAACTCAATATGGGTTGAATATACAGAAAAAAGTTACAAATAAAAGTTGCTTTGATTGGAATTGCGCATTTTTTAAAAATATTCTTATATCTACAGTATGTTGCATTTTCACGTGGCAGGAAAATGTCACTTTTTTTTAAATGGCACACCTTGTATTTTTTTCTCTTAATGCATCGACCAACCATATTTATATCACGCTTGAAATTTTTTTAAAGATTGGATGTGCGGTTGCCAAGTTATTAATTATTTTGTCAAAATTTGGTACAATTCAAGGTCGGACTATAATATTCATAACTAAGTTATTCTTCAAAAAAGAAAAAATTTATTTGACGAATAATATTACCCTAATGTCGTGTTACTCTAAAAAAAAAAACTAATTGATTAACTTTATGCCGAGTGTTTAAAATGAGAATTAAAACTTTGTGAACTTTAAATAGAATTTATGCGAATATTTTAAATGGAACACCCTGTATTTTTATTTACCATCAAGTTCTCTACAAAAAACCCTATTCAACGGTGTATTATTTTCTGGTATTACTTTTTGTACTTTTGTTAATATTTACGATTTTTAAAATTTCACGTAAAAAAAATTTGTTAAAAGTAATTTTTATTTAATTATTATTACAAAATACCGTTTAAATAGTTGGTATCAACGCAAAAGAACAAAACTCAAGTCCTGTGACTATCATCATTTCTAAATAATTAAAGCAAAACAACAGTCAGAAGTGCGCGCGAGAATTGGCTTTAACTGTACCCTAATAAAGTAGGTTCCTTGGCCGCCAAGGTCACCGGACCTTACCTTTATGGATTACTATCTCTGGGGAACTGTTAAATCTCAAATATATCTACAGCTGCCACAACACGAGATGACATGAAAATTTGAATTCGAGAGGCGTTTCAACCGATTACTCCTATGACTAAACAATGTGAGATTATTTAGGGTTAGGCTTCAAAAGTGCATTGATCAAAGTGGAAGACATTTTGAACATTTACTTTAATGAGAAATATTGTATTTATTTTCTATTTTAATTTTCGAGAAACACCGTTTATTAAAAATTCGAGAAATACCGTTTACTAAAAATGTTGTTTTAATTATTTAGAAATTAAGATAGTCACAGGACTTGAGTTTTGTTTTTTTGCGTTGATAACAATTATTTAAACGGTATTTTGTAATAATAATTAAATAAAAATTACTTTTAACAAATTTTTTTTACGTGAAATTTTAAAAATCGTAAATATTAACAAAAGTACAAAAAATAATACCACGAAATAATACACCGTTGAATAGGATTTTTTGTCGAGAATTTGATGGTAAATAAAAATACAGGGTGTTCCATTTAAAATATTCGTATAAATTCTATTTAAAGTTCACAAAGTTTGAATTCTCATTTTAAACACTCGGTATAAAATTAACCAATTAGTTTTTTTTTGTAGAGTAACACGATATTGGGGTAATATTATTCGTCAAATAAATTTTTCCTTTTTTGAAGAATAACTTAGTTATGAATATTATAGTCCGACCTTAAATTGTACCAAATTTTGACAAAATAATTAATAACTTGGCAACCGCACATCCAATCTTAAAAAAAATTTCAGGTGTGATATAAATATGGTTGGTCGATACATCAAGAGAAAAAAATACAGGGTGTGCCATTTAAAAAAAAGTGACATTTTCCTACCACGTGAAAATGCAACATACTGTAGATATAAGAATATTTTTAAAAAATGCGCAATTCAAATCAAAGCAACTTTTATTTGAAACTTTTTTCTGTATCTTCAACCCACATTGAGTTATCGACCGATTACGGAGCAGTGGGACACCCTGTATAAAGTGACACGATAATAATAGAAAGCTCATTTAACTATTTCTGAAGAATATAAATTTAATCTGGGTCCTTTTGTGTGTCTTAGTGTTAACAATAATCCTAAGAAAACAGCTTGTTTAAATATTTCCTAATGGATTGCACATTATCGCAAAAACCCTGAAGACATTGTTAGGAATTTTTCCTTTTAAACATTGTTTTCCAAATGGCAGAATGGCCCCATACGGCCATACAATTGATTGAGTAAGATAAGATGCACGACAATGTATAAATTACTACTAATTTTGGCGCTTACATAGTCGGCATGAGCCGAAGAATTTAATTTAGTATCTACGCATACACCTAGAAACTTTACAAAAGGAATGTATAGGTATACTACAGCACTACAGTTTGCGCCTGAAGACAAAAATTACAAGTTTTGTTTGTGTTGTATACTTTGTCCCGCGCCCTACTGTCCTCGCGCCCTTATGTCCTTGCGCCCTTATATCCTCGCGCCCTATCGGCGGCGCCCCAATGTCCTAGACCGGAGCCAATCACCACACCAACTTTTTCTATGAAGTGTCAAACGTCAAAATTATTATGATGTGCACGGCGTCGACAATAATTATTTTTAGCTACATAGTAATCACTATTTTGGGGAGTATAGAAAAAAATAGTATATTATACACGGGGAAAGGTTTACAATAGCGGAATTTCGAAAACCGGGATCTCGGACAAAATTGGTGCAGTATTTAAAACCGGTATTCATACGTAAATACCGGTATTTCGGTATTAATTTTATTTTATTTTAGTAGAAAATATATTGGTTTAATTGTATGTATAATCACTGCAAAATATCTTATGTATACAGGGTGGGGCAATGGTGTGTGGATGGAAAATTGCGAGTTTATTAACGAACATTTCGAATTACCATATCCCAGATATGGTAAGGCTACAAATCTAAAATATTTTCATTTGAATGGCAAAGTTTATACAGAGTGATTTTTATCAAATACTAAAACATGAAATGTACTGGCGTAAAACGGACGATCAAATCCGAATTCTTCTTGTGATCGGAAAAAGTACAACCGCCAATTTCCAAAATTTCTATCAAAAGTAACTTAATTTTTTCTAATGGAACCGCCAATTTTACCGTATTACGTTTTCATTTTTGAACTATGAATTTACAAAATTACCTATAATATGTGAGTTTATTATTTCGAATTTCAATTTTTAATTTAATTGTAATTTTTTAACTTTAAATATCGGTAATATTTTGCGTTTCGAATTGTGAAATTGCACAATTGGATTTCTAACTGAATAATTCTAATATTTCAAAGTTCTCCTTTGAGCTTTGAATTTTCAAATTACAATTTAGGATTTATTAGCATTATTATTTTGAGTTTCAATTTTTTATTTCAAAAGTCTATTTTGAATATGAAATTATTTACTTTTATGTGGATTTATTTAATTTATATTTTATATTTACATCTTTGAATAACTTGAATACTTTGAATTTGAAATTTTGAACTTTGAATTTCTAAGCTTTTCGTTTTTTATTTCTGTTTTATGGTTTCAGCAGTAAAAAAAGTCAATACCGGGATGGAATACCGAAAACCGGTATTTAAAATTTCTTCCGGTATTGTAAGCTTCTCATAGGTAGGCAAACTTTTTGCCCGCGCTAAAATCGCTTACCTTTCCCCCGTGTATAATAAATAATTATTATTTTCTTGTCTCTCAGCTTGTATTTGGGCCACAATTTATTTGAACAAATTTAGTTTTATCTTTGATTGTTTGTTGAATAGATTCAATTTCTCTCTTGTATATGTTTTTGTATGGTGGGCCGACTTCTATGTGTATCATCTCTTTTGGTTATTGTTATTAGTGTAAAAATGTTGCATTAACTGATGAATTTGTAAACTTACTAAACACTGAATAGATATGGAACTTTCAGTACTTCTTATTCAATTTCCGTTTTTCCCCCCTTTGAAGAGAAGTTCATCTTACTAATGCAACACTTGAGGTTCAGGTTTAGTTCACTCCGTCCGCGTCCGTGGAAAACTAAAACATAATATGTTTATTATCTTCAAACAGGGATTTTCTCTTAATTCCCAGTTACTCGCTCAATTCTCTACTTACGAAATTAACCAACATGTATATTAACTCAATTATTGATCGTACTTCGATTACATGCAGGTTAATCTCGACACCACTACACAAAAAGGGAAAGATTTCCGGTTAGTCAACGCTCGAGTCACCTCCTAATAGGGGACAATTGAAGGGAAGAAAAAAACAAAACTTTCAATAAATAGAGATACAGAATATACACTAATGTTTAATCAAAAACCACACCGGAAAATAAAGTCCAGGAATATTGGCACACGATGAAGGCAAAGATAGAGGATGCTGTCCTTGTTGCCAGTTCTCATACAAAGAAGGATTACAGAAGGGAATAGAAGTTCCGTTGGAAGGAAGAAGAAGAGACCGTAATGGAACTGAAAAACAAGGGTGTGATAAAGGCAGAACGAATAAAAATAAAAGAAGGGGATAACCATCCATTAAACTATCGAATTGATCGAAGCTACACGAATACATTGCATCCGCTTATTTGACAATAATCACAATTTACCTTTACATTACGAACACCAGAAAGTACTCTGAATATTCGTGATATGGACGTCTGTGAATAACCTGTCAAAATGAAAATCTGTGATGGGAGACAATGCGAATCATTACCTCTATGCATTAAGAGCGAAGAAATCAGGGTCGACAGATGCACAGAAATTTCTACGAGGACTGACAAGTAATGAGACCGATTTTTTTTCCGCGTTTGTGGTAACACTGCAGCTTTGAAATTTTTTTCTTATTATTTTGGCATCCCTGCCCTATCGATTGATGTGTTTACCACCCCGGTACGACCATTAGTTCATCAGCCGTGTCGTGTTTTGACGAAGTATGTTAGTGGTGCTCGTCACGAAAATGGAAAAGCGTAATTTAGAGCGATCAAATTTTGCGCAAAACTGGGTAATTCAGCTACGGAAACGTACGGTAAAATACTTAAAGTGTATGGTGTTGATTCCCTGAGTCGTGCACAAGTGTTTTTTTGGCACAAAGAATTCAAAGATTCGCGTGAGAGTGAGGTAGACGAGGCGCGAAGCGGGAGACTGGGTGAACTGCGGGTTGACACTAATGCGCAGCGCGTGCGCGCCCCAATTCGCCAAGATCGTCGTTTAACTGTTCGAACTAAATATCAACCGCGAAACCGTTAGACAGATTTTAACTGAAGATTTTGGGATGAAAAAACTCTGCGCGAAGATGGTTCCGAAGATCCTTTGGGAAGAGCAGAAACTCCATCGAATGTCAGTCGCTGAAGATTGTTTGCAACAGGTGGAAAACGATCCTACGCTGCTTGACCGGATTATCACGGATGATGAGACCCTGAAACGAAGCGCCAAAGCCAACAGTGGCTGTCTCCACATGACCTGAGACCGAAAAAAGCTAGTCCAAGATGAAAACCATGCTCATTTGCTTCTTCGACAGCCGCGGGGTGATCAATAGGGAGATCGTTCCACCTGTACAGACCGTTAAACAGATCTACTACCGCGAAGTACTCGATAGACTTCGAAAAAGGGTCAACAGAGCGCGTCCCGACATCGCACGAAGTTGGATGCTCTGGCACGACAGCGCGCCCTGTCATACCGCGTTCAGTGTGACCCAGTTTTTGACCCCCAAAGGGATAGCGGTGTTACCACAACCACCGTACGCGCCTGATTTATCACCCTGCGACCTTTTCTTGTTCCCCAAAGTCTAGGAGCAAACAGAAGGAGCTAATCATCTATAAAACATTGGTGATATTTAAGGTATATTATGGTAGCATCGTAGTACGAGTACTTAGTCTGACTGGCTGTAGGTCCTTCGTCTATATAATTTTAACCACTGCACCTAAGCAGAATAAAGCACGCCATCAACAAATGCAACAGAATCATGACCTATCATCTATACTATGGATTCTTGATAGACATTCACGGAAGATCTAAGGAACAAAGAAGATTACTTTGAAATTTTGAAGACTTTTGAATCTATCGTGCAGACGGATATACCCAAAGCGTTTAAAAGAAAGAACGAACAGATTACGTTATGAAGATTAAGAATTGGACACACACACAATACACTTCCACCTTCTTGCACGTAAAAACACACCATAATGTAACACCATAAAGGAATATCTGCAATTAAGGCTGAATATTAACGGCAACTTAAACTCAGATATTAGAATACAAAGAAGAAAACATAAAAAAACATAGTACAAACGGACGATGTTAATTAATAAATCGCTAATGACCTCTACGGTCTATGCCAAAAGTGAAAACAAAATCAGCCAAAACGTGGGAAAAGCTCAAGGATGAGTGAACGCACTTCATTGAGCAACGGTTGGTCATTTCCATTTGTATTTATCACCTTTTTTGGAGAAACCCGACTTATGGTCTTAGATGCAATAACTTCTAGGTTCGGCATGCGTTGAAAATCCCATCCTTAGTGGTTCAGGTAACAAATTGTTTTTTGTTAGGGAACTCGCTGTAATAATGAACCTATTTCTTTTATATACTATTTGGTCGTTGGGGTCGCAAATTTCTCAAATATTCATAGCCCTAGCATGCGTTGGTAGTATAAGGTCTTAGATTATCTCGTGAACGAGACGTGACAGCGTAGCTGCGAGTAGGAGGAGCCATAATTATGAAATTTGGTAGTACGTGAAGTATAAAAACATCGACTTACTTTGGAAAAGGCGTCAAAATGTAAATAATGTGTTCCCGTTCTCATATATCAACAAATTTCATATTTATCGTGTAATTTATTTTTTTTAAAATCGGCCAGAAAGTAGTAGTTTCCGGATTATTTTTAGGCTAGAAAATGTCATTTTGACGGACTGAGCCGGAAAGTCATTGTGATAGTCCGGTAAAAGTTTTACCGGACTCATTTTTACTTTACCGGACTCATTTTTTACTTTCCGGCCTAGAATGGTCAATTGTTCTTCCCGTTTCTGGACGATTTTAAAAAAAATATTGTACGTAATACGTCCCAAAAGTGCTTTTACTGGACTCGCAGGCTTGCAGGACTCGCCTGCGGCTCGTCCTGTAATTTGCCTACTTGTCCAGTAAAAGGTCACTTTCGGGACTTGTTACGTAAACTACTATTTTTTAAAATCGGCCAGAAAGTAGTACTTTCCGGATTATTTTTAGGCCAGAAAATGTCATTTTGTCGGACCGAGCCGGAAAGTTATTGTGATAGTCCGGTAAAAGTTTTACCGGACTCATTTTTACTTTACCGGACTCATTTTTACTTTCCGGCCTGCGAGTCCAGTAAAAGCACTTTTGGGACGTATTACGTACAATATTTTTTTTTAAATCGGCCAGAAACGGGCAGAACAATTGACCATTCTAGGCCGGAAAGTAAAAATGAGTCCGGTAAAGTAAAAATGAGTCCGGTAAAACTTTTACCGGACTATCACAATAAGTTTCCGGCTCGGTCCGACAAAATGACATTTTCTGGCCTAAAAATAATCCGGAAAGTACTACTTTCTGGCCAATTTTAAAAAAACTACTATTATTATTACTTACTGTTCAGTCATAATTACCCGTGCTTATTGTTTCATAATGACGGACGATATTTTTAGGAAAGTTGCCTACATAAAAGTTTGACGAATTATAGTTACCTGCGACGTGGTCACGTGTCGTTCACGAGATCATCCAACACCAGATGGTACTACTTTTATTGAACCAACAAAATAATTTAGTAATCCAACACTGTTGTTTCTTGTCTTTGAACAATCTTGTATTTACCAAAAACCAAAACTACCTACATTAAACTTAAGCTAATGGAACTGAACGTAATATTGCTTTATTACTTTCTGACTTTGGTTTTGATCGATTTCACAATCAGTCTCGAAGCTAATATCAATCTCGATTGTATTATTTGTGCAGCTTCAGGCACAATGATATAATACTATAGATTCTGTCACTAATTAATTGAGGAATAAAATGTGTTATATTGCATATCGCCATCGATTTCTGTAAAGATACCTCTCAGGTGTTGGACATTTTCGAATCCCTTTTTGACTATTTCACCAGATATTTGCAATATTAAAAACGTACCCAACGCTTAATGGTATTTAATTTTAATTATCATCAGCGGTTGTAATACCCATTGTAGGTGCTCAGAAAGGGGGGAACTTTCTGATACCTTTATGAAATGGTGCCACTTGCGCACTTCGTTTGCATCTCGCCAGAAGAAGAGTAATTATTGTGATGTAACGTGACGGAATCCTAAACCAAGTTGAATTTTCCAACCGATAGCCAATCAATTCAGTGCTATGTTGATATCTGTATTTGATTGAGTTACGATTTGTAATTATGATGGTGAAAATTAGCATTATCGATCTCGGTAAAGTAACATGTGAGCCTTTATGATTTATGCATTGTAACTTTCAAGTGTGATTTTTGCTTGCTAAATTGCATGCTGTAATTCGAAAGTGATGCGTTTAATGATTACAACACACCTGTTGAACAGACAGTACAAGACTGTAAATGTACTCATCTAGTAATTAAAGTGTTACACGTACATACTTACAATTATTAATCGCCCTAAAAGTACACGGGAAAATTAATTGAAAATCGAAAACCAGCCTCCATATACGTTAATGATAGATTAAGTAACACCCATAAATAAGATAAGAACAGTTAAATTTTTAAAAGCGCTCTTTAATTAAATCATACGATCATTCAAAGTCGAGGAACCCATATTTACCTGTCGATGTAATGGTATACGCCAGGTGGGTCTAATTTTGTAAACATTTTTCGGCCTATTTCCTGATTTTTTTCTACCATTTCTAATTAAAATCACCTAAAAAGGGTGTCCCCCCATTAAACGTAATATACATTCAAACGTTGTACTTTAATTTTAATATTAATTAAACGTTTTAGATGTATAGAGGTAAATGGATTTTCGAAATAATGGACATTTGCTTTGTAACCCAAAATTTCAGTTAACATGCGCATATAGGTAATTCGATCTAACACTTTATCAAGTCAATTTCAATTCAACTAACAGCACTGACGTTGTTTCGCATCGAGGGTGGTTGTTATGGATCTGAAACAGAGCGCAATATACATCATAATGTTATCATCCTGAAATAAATCGACTTTGTACACTTGATGTCTCAAGTTTAAACAGGGGATTAATTTATTGCGGTCGTTAGGATTGATTGAATATGAGATGTAGGTGTTTATATTCCATGAACGCGTACAAGGCTAAGACGCAGCATGGGTCTCGAGAAGCTTTCCAGTTGTTTCCGTAGATCTCCCGCTAGCTTCACACTTTGTGTGCGGTAAAAAGAAATTTACTTACATCGAAGTGATGATGCCACAACGTGAAGGATTTACTAGATTTAAAATACACCTAACGCTATTAAGATTTTCGTAATGGAATTCTGAAATCGTCTTTGTACGTGTTCATCGTATAACTTGAGATGTTGGGTGTACTCACGAGAAGAGGGTTCGACGGTTAGATGAGTTTACTGTTGCATAAACCATTTAACATACATCTATGACAAAGTTAGCGAGGCCCCGGTATTCAAATGTGCAATGCCATCACTCTGTGGTTGTTACAATATCCTTTTATCCCTTATCCTCCCGAACGCGGCTTTCAATAACGTTTCGGACAGGTATATCCGTCATCACAACTGCGCCCTCCCTCCAACGTACTCAAAAAATACTTAACGGTCAAATTATAATGAAGCTTATCTGTGGAGAACTTAAATTTGTATTGTTTACAATGCTTTTCACGCTACTGAATTTTCTGCGTCAGAAATTAACACAAAGGACAATTATTCTACCGTGATTTCTGACAAACAGTTTTGTAATTTTAGGACAAAACATCGTGAAATTATATACCGGTATACAACGTTAATTAATTGTTTCGCGCTAAAAGCTATTCTGCTCCAACTATTAATTATTTGTTGTTTCATGCTGATGACAGTTATTTATCTGTTAAGTGGAAATGAATGCTGATTTTTTTTACTGTCTACATGTTTATAATTAGTACTTGTCATCGAGATAAGTACTTTGGTATAATATAGAAAATTAATCCCCCCAAAAATTTACTGAGGGTCATTATGAATATGAAGTGAGTTTAAAACGGAACATTGTAATAATGCGGGTATACAAATCAAAAGAAAATGTGCAGAAATAACAATAACAAAATTGTAAATCACCCCAATATAATAAAGTAGGTACAGGAAAAGACCGTAATAATTTTCGTTTTGAACTTTGAAGCAAAAAGTAGCAAAATTATACATTTTTTGTACGCATTTTCCTTCATGGCCTTAACTGAATTATGACACACTTTATTAATGGCGTCTTCGTTATTTATTATAATGGTACAGCTACTATCTGAAGCTGTACTTTCGAATTTTTCACAAACTCTTCGAATGCGTTGTTCATTGTTTGACACTGCCAATTTTCCAACTTTACGTTGGTAATTTATATTCCTCTTGTACGAGTTTTGGTTACTTTTCATTTGTGCATTTGTTTTTCCGTTAACTCTGACACAGTTATCATGTTTTCATTTTTTTTAATTAATCACTCAAGCAGTATTTTTTCCCATCATTAACTAATTTTGTACACTTATTGACCTTAATTGTTTAAATTAATAATGCTTAATCGATTTTTCACTTCATTAATTAATGAACTTGGGTGTTATGAAAAGTTTCTGTTTAGTTTGTGCTTCTTTCACATTAGAAGTGTAGCAATATGCTAATTATAATTTTTTTTAAATTTTAAGTAAATAATGTGTAGGTACATTACGTTTGTTATTATGAGGGTGTTCATTTAATACGCGGAATGAAGGTTAGAGAGAGCAAATAAAAGTATAATAGAGTTATTTTAACGTAACCCTAATACACTGGAATTTTCTAATTATCTTTGGAATATTTATTTTATTTATACTGATATCATGTGAAAAATGTAAATCCGATTTTTCTTAAAAATTGGCTTCAAAATCATAATTTGTAATACATCGTTAAATTCATAATAAAAAATACCATCGAATGCAGGGTGTTTCGTTGGTTGCGACGATATAAAAAAATAAAGTTGATGATGGTTTCTCGGAGACGAAACGTCGAATAAAAAATTTGAAGACGCCATCTAATAGAATTCAAAAAGTGACAATGAAGAAGTACCTTTGGTTTTTAAAAAACTTTTAAAATCAATGAAGGAAGTACGGTAAAGGAAAAACCCAAAAATCGCATTTTGTTTTAAATCTCGGAAACGATAAACAATAATGAACTTTTGCAAACTACATTGTGAACATGCCCTAAATTTTACAACTTTTCTCTAATTTAACCGCCTTCGTATCTCTTATCGTTTTCAAGATTCCCATGCTGTTCATCCTTATCTTGGCCACGTTGTATACTATGGTTTAAAATACATATTGTCCACGTCCTGTAGGATGGAAAGGGTTTTCACCTTTTATTCCTTAATAAATTTTCCCAAAAAAGAAGAAGAATTGCAGTACCTATAGTAGTATTTTTTCGTTCCAAAAACACTCTTGTCTTTGTAGTTGATGAGCAAAATCCCTTGGTGACCAATTAAATAGCCTCCACGGGTTTTCTAGAATAGACTCAGGCAGTTCTTAATAATTCTCTAATGTCTACTTATGTAAAGGGGCTGAGACATTCTAAGTTTACAGGGCGGAACCTCACAAAAACTATGACAATTTTAAAGACCTTCTCGGCTTCAAAATTTACCTTTGATTCTAATCATCCCCATCTCTACCATTCGTGCCAGTTCTCAAGCGATATTATTATTATTTTTAAACCCTTTAAAAATTGATCGAATCTCTATCTAATTAAATTCCACTAATCAAATGGAAGCTGCACCTATAATTCTGTGTTCAAAAAGAATCTGAGCACAACATAGGGAGGCGCCTCCAAATGTTCGTTTTTGACATGAAGAAGAAGATAAACGCTATTGCACGAAGTTTTTTGGAAATCTTGACGTGGCGACTTTCAGCAGCCATTGAGTGAACAAGTGAAGCTTTAGTAGGCGTTCAATATTCAAAAATTAAGCGCCATTGAGCAAGTGCGGATTCTAAGTGTACAGAATAGTAAAACCACCACCAATGAATCTTAGGCGATATGAGCATCGGTATTGGATCCGTGCATTTCACTTTGGCTCAGAATTTGCCCTTGAGAAGATTTTCTAAATCATATAGGACTTGCTAGAGACTTTGAGCCCTTTTCTAAACTTCCTTAAGCAATGATCACGAGCAGTGAGTCCTGAATTCATATATACGACCTAGTTGTAGTAATTACAATTGAGAGATCCAACCACCACAGCACTGCCACAGTCATACCATCTCTCATGAGAAAGTAACACACTGTACAACCAGATTTTAGTTTCTGCGCCAAATTTCTAAAGAGATCTTTCAGAGCGACGTGCAAACGGTGGCAAAAATTTTTAAGGGATTACTTTCAAGGATCATGTATAACAGTTTAGTAATCTTTCAATTTTTTGTGTAAGTAATTGGACATTTGATTTTGTGTTATGACGCTATTTCCATCTTCACATCTCTTCCTCTGCAGTGAATCAAATATTGTGCGTTGATTTACATTAATACTAAGATCCTGAATTATTTTTGCTATATTTGCTCCTATTTATTTGTTTTTACTTATTTTAAGTTTATCTCCCCCCCCCTCCCCCCTTGACAACCAATAACATAAATTCGTAAACGCCTATTATTTCTAAGTTCAGCAATTTCAGCACAATGCGTACCGAATTCTTGGTCGGGAGTCATGTCCCGAACTTGATGGGTCACTGCTTCTTGCAGTTCTTGTATGGTGCGCGAATTCTAATCCTGAAGATTAGTTATGAAGAAATTGTTAATGTTAATTCTTGTAATAAGGTTTCAGTTGTAAATTTGAATATGACACTAATGTGTAAAAAAAATGCTGGGTTAGGTACGATAGCCCAACAAAATAGAACGGATTGTGAGAAAATTTACGATTGAAATCGGACGACTCAAAGTAGGTTTACCAATATGCCTAGTTTCTATTCACAATTATGTCAACAACTTGCATCACTATATTTTGTACAATTATTTTGTATTGTAATACACTTTTCATAACATAATTACAATTACCGGTAAAGGTTGGCGTGGGAACAAAAGTGCGCGGGAATAAAAGAAAGGTGAGTGCGTGCCGAGTAAATAAAAATGCCGCTACATCACACACCTAATAAAGATTAAAGCGGGGAAAACAGGGAAAACACCAGAAAAAAACGAAGGACTGGATGTAAGAGAAATGATGACAATTATGATTAATGATGTGAAAGCAATTAGAAATGACCAGAAAATGTACCAAGAAGAAATACATAAATTAAAAGAGGAAAACAAAGCACTAAAAGAATCAGTAAAATCATTAGAGAAAAAGTTGGAAAGTGTAGAAAAATATGAAAGGGAGAACAATATTGTAATTAGAGGACACCAACGTAAAGAAAATGAAAGTAAAGCTGAGCTAAAAAATTTCCTTGCTGATGCGTTAAAGATGGACGTGAAAATTAAAGAAGTACAAAAAATACCAACCAAAGGAAAACAGGCAACGATAACAGTAGTACAAATGGACAGCTGGGAAGAAAAAAAAGATTTGAGAGCAAAAAATCAATTAAAAGGAACCTCATACTACATAGAAAATTATCTTACCCAAACAGAAGCAAAATTACATAAAGAACTCAGAGTATAGCAAGAAACAAGAAAGAAAAAGGGCACAAAACGAAGGTTGGCTACCAAAAAATTTGCATCGACAGTATCAGGTGGAAATGGAATACCAATAAAGAAAATTTGGAAAAAATAGAAAACTCTACCGACGTACCAAAAAACGGATAGAAAGCAGAGAACCAGTACGGTTTTTGCAGATGACGATCCAGGCAAAGGACACGATATCGATAGGAAAAAATAAAACACAACAAAATGTAGAACCAAAAAAGCAGGTAAATGAACTAAAATAATATAGGATCCTGGAATGTTCAAGGGTAAATAAAGCAGGAAAATTTAAACAGCTAACAATAGAGACCAAAAACTAGTATGATCTAGATGTACTTGCCATCCAAAAAACCAACATAAAAGGTAAGCAAGATTATAACGGGGATGATTATGTATGGTTCAACGGTGGGAGAGAGGAGAATAGATTAGGAACGGGTTCCTTAATTAAAAACAACTTAAAACAAGTGATAGTAGATTATAACGTAGTGAACAATAGAATTAGTTATTTAAGATTTAAAGGGCGGTATCGAAAACTCTCCCTGATCAATGCACTCTTACCAAGTGAAGACACGGAAACGGAAAGAAAGAGAAGTTCTACAAAGAACTGGATGACACCTTAAGTAAAATACCTAGATTTGATGTTAAGATCATATGAATTGGAGATCTAAATGCAAAGATAGGTAAAGAAAAATGGAATATAGCGGTGGCAGCAGTGGCGGATTAACCATCGGTAGGACCCTAGGCAATTGCAAATGAGAGGCCCCTCATTTTCGCCCCCCCCCCTGTTTCCCCAGCAGAAAAATGATTCAAAATCCTTTTTGTTTCACGCCAAATAATTTCCGGTGTAGATAAACGTCTGTAACTTTAATGATTTTGAATTTAAACTGGCATCTTTATTCACAAGTCACAACTGAGTCTGCAAGCGATAACTAGGCGCCGAAATATGACACTTGGATTTCTATTGAATTTTATATTGTGTTGATTTTAATTTTATATTGTTTTTTTTTCATTTTTGCCGGAACATTTGTTTATATGTAGTTTAGGGTTTTAAGAAAACTAAAAACTTATTAGTGGGTATTTGTACCGCCACGACATTTTCACATATTTTAAAAAAAAATTTATGAAAAATTTTATATTTTTTTTAAAATAAAATAAAAATTCATGTTGTCGGGGGCCCTAGGCAATTGCCTAGTACTGCCTATTGGGTAATCCACCACTGGGTGGCAGGAACAGAAAGCCTCCACGAGACAACAAATAAAAATGGTCAACTGCTAGTGGATTTTGCTGCAACAAGAGATGTGGTGGTAAAAAAAATTCATAAAGTTTCATGGATAAGCCCAGACCAAAAAACCTGAAACCAAATAGACCACCTAGTAGTGAGCAAATTGTATGCCCAGAGTATCCATAAGGTAAGGTCATATAGAGGCGCTGATATTGGCTCGGATCATATACTAATTAAAGCAAAGATATCACAAACGATTCCAGACCTAACGAGAAGAAACCAATTTAAAAAGAAAAAATGGGAAGCGGAAAGACTACAAAACGAAACAATAATATGTAGAAAATACCAGAACAACCCGAATACCCAATTACGAAAAAGGTGACAGTATAGAAAAAGAATGGAAAATACTGAAAAAAGTAATAAACGACAGTGCAAACAAAAACCTATGTAAACAAGATAACATAAAAAAGAATGAATGGTTTGACGAAGAGTGTAAAAACATGGTAGAGGAAAGGAAAAAGTTTAGATTACAGATGTTAGATAAACAGACAGAAGAGCTAAGGAACGAAACGAACAGCATATGTAGAAGAAAGAAAAGAGAAAAGAACGGATATTATGACAACATATATAGAGAAAAAACATTAGAAACTTTTACAATAAAATAAGAATAGAAAAGAAAGTATACATCCAAGCAACGGGCTTGAGAGATTAAACAGGAAAATTACATTTAGAGGAAAGTCAAATGGTAGAAATATGGGAAAGATGTTTTAAAAAAGTAGTGTTGGATCAAAATGCAGAAAATGAAGCACAAGAAGAAAATGAAGAACCCAACGAAGTAAATCAAGTAGAAGTCCCAAACTCAAAATTTAAAAACAAATATGTACACCATTAAATAGGGCTTTAAATAAGCTTTAAAATGATATGCTACTCAACCCCCATTCCCATTTAAGATTTTAAAGGGGGTTGAAGTTACATAAAGTTCGAAATACACTCAAAAGTTGTGCCCCTTAAATACAAAATTGACCTGTTTCAGGAATTTTCCGAAAAATATCAGCAATGATCCGAAAATGGCTCTGTTTCGTTTTCAATAACCCACCCTGTATATTACAATTCGTTACCTTAGCCAATTGTTGATATTTGTTTATAATGGTCAATGAGGCATGTCCGTAGTGAAATTCGCTCAATTAAAATGAAACCTTGGTATGGACAGTACCAACCATTACGTACTTACTTTGGTGAAATGTCATGCAAAATTAATTTACAAAAAATCATTGCGCAATAAAAGAATCATTCGTGAAGAGATATGTCTTCTCACGAAGTAACTAGCCGTTAAGTGCATTTTTTGATTAGTCCTTCGGTTCGGAGAGTGCGATATAACAATAACGGGACTAATTGCTTAACAACCATTTACTACCATAACACACGGTTTAATTTAAACACTGACGAACTGAAACCAATTGATGCGTTATTGCACACCATCTTCCAGGTATGGCATCGCAATGTCAATTCTAAAGAATTTTCGCAAAATTTCTGCTGGAAATTGACGTGATGGTTAATGAAGCAGTGAGTGATCCTGATTCATTTTCATAATTAGAGGGGAAGAAGTTTCAGGATTCATTTATTTTCCTTCTATTATAAATTTACGTCGTAACTGACAGAATCTTGGCTTTAACTTTCTTATTATCATACATATATCTATACACAAAAAGCCTTTCGACTTTTCAGCGTTTCCGAAGTTAGTTTATCTAGGTAATATTTGTTACTGTTTGTAAACTTTTTCTCTATACCGAGCGCACATAATAAATAGACAACATCTCGAAATAGAAGAAAAGAATCGAGAATCTTAAAAGCAATAAAAAATGATAACGATTCCCGGAACATTTAACGATTGTGTTCCGTGGTAATAAACTAAAGGAAATACATTCAACTTGTGTAGTTTTTTTTTGCTTTACTACAAAGTTAATTGCTCAACGTTTGATAAACTTGAATACCAAATTACAATTTGTATCTCGTATATTCAAGACTGGCGTATTCCAAATCGATTCCGCTTCCACTTACGCTTCTATGAGCTTATGCTTTGCTTTTATAAAGTTACGAAACTGTGCTCGATGGAAGGTTTCAAATGACAATATAAGAATCAATTTACGGACGGTTTATTGTCTTTTAAATTTTTTAATTAGATAATACGCCAAAGATACACCGAAGCATAAACTTTTTCCCGTTATCAGTTCGTTCATACTTTTAATTTATTCCCAATTAAGAATTGTGAGAAAACTTAAAAAGTTCATAAATTCGAAGCGAGAATTTTTTTAAATATTCAATTACGAAGATCTTTCCAGTTAGGTATAATAATCGTTCGTATATAAAGATGAAGTTGTAACTATAAAAAATATTGCTTATGCTAACGAACTGCCCGTTTCCAATTATGGTCGTGAACAAATAGCATGACTGTAGTTCGTTAAAGTATTTTATTAATTTTATTAATGGGAGGAAAGTCGTCGATTGAAAACTGGGAAATTGGTGCAACGGACAGTATGATATATTGAAAAATTCAACCCGAGCTTTTTTTCGTATTTAAAGTCGAAAAAGATGAATTCTATTCTAGATGTCCTCTGAACCGTAACAAAAATTCCAAATCCATAAAATACTTTCATTATTATCTTTGATGGAAAGGCGGTATTCATGTTTTTAAATTAAGAGTAATAAAGGGACTTTTTATAATAAAGCCTCAAATTTTCATCCCACGTTCATATTATATTTCCTAAACTAAGCAGAACAAATTATGAAAGTGATACCTAATTTTCTATACACAAAATTTTGATTAACTAGGTGGTGGTGGAAGTTTTTTTTTTTAAAACCAGTTGACGACGTCAAATAACGTGCGTAAGCTCAGCTTTTGGTTTAAAGGGAAAAAAAACTCATTTCCTTTCTACGCTTCGCTGTAATTTAAGATTTAGACGTGTGATGTAGTAGCTCGGGTACGATTATTGTAATGCTAATTTGAAGTAAACATTTGAAATCGAGCATATCCCATAAAGGACCTAATTTCTTGCATATAATTTTACGCTTTCTGGTTTGCAAACAAGCACAATAAAGTTCGAGTAGAGTAATCTCTACATGTAGGAAACACCTAAATAATTCACGCAGATTTGCATAAACGTTCGAGCCGAGGATGGTATACTTACTCAATTAAAATATACGCCGAAAATTTCAAAGACACTTTTGTTGTGATCAAATTCTTGTCGGTACTTAAACTTTATAATGGTTTTTCATGATGATGTATAGCTTACAATGCGGCAATCTTCCTCAGTCTGAGTACGCCATTTTCGGGATTATTAAAATTTTAAGGCACTTTAACGGCTTCGTATTAAAATTTAATTAATACGTTGCATCTTTACAGGTTTCATCACCAGACGCAGATGTTTAACTCACTGACATTCATTTTCTTTCACCTAAACAATATTGGTAATACGATCAGCACCAATATGTGAATCCTTCATAATACAACGTTGTTATAATAGGATTAATAAGAAAAAAAAGGCGGCTAATAACCGATACGTGATACAGTCTTATTTAAGTAAGACGTTGGTCTCATCCAATTACTACAAGGCAATGTCCGGTTCTTAGGGTTACCAACCCTCCAACCCTAATCCACCTATCTTGGCTTCTTATACCTATATAATCCGCTTTCTTACACCGACTTCGAAATCAAACACGAAAGCGTCATTCGCGCTTTATGAAAATACGAACTTGTGGAACGTGGTTTTTGCGTTTCTCCGGGTATATAAACAGTCACCGAAAACCCTGTCTATAGCAAGTAAAGGGAGATTAGGATATCGTTAAGAGATTTGCAGAATCGCCTGCTAAACTGGCAGTGGATCAACTCGGACATGCACATGTCTCATGTTGGAAACATTCACAAAGGGGGTTTTAACAAGGTCTTAGTCGACAGTTTCAGCGCTAATAGATTTGTAGGATCTGTTTAATGAAAATAATGACTTCTCTTCATCTGCTTTAAACTCTTGGGAGCACTGTACTCTACTACTGTATGCTCTGTTTTACATTTACATAATTATACTAACAAGTTTCAAAATTTAATTTGAGAATTTACATTTCGAAGTAGATCACTCACTCTTCTTCTTAACACTGGGCGAGAAATGCAATTTCCCAAAACTTATGTTTGCAAAATGAGTTCGTTTTAAATGAATAACTTCGAGAAAAAGGTTCGTTAATTTTCTTACACGCAAATGAAATCAAGTTTACGTTTATCTCTCGAAGCAAGGACTTCATTGCATTTTTTATTGTAGGTACATAAGGGTTCTTATTAATTATTATGTGATATGCTACAATATTCTTGTTTGCTTGTATGCATGTGGTAATAAACTAACGGAAATCGCTCTAAACGTAAGTTGCCTGACGGTATAAGGGCACAATCACCGGACGTTTGCCTAAATAAACGATAAAAATACAATTAAAAAAATTAATGTCTTTACTTTTTTAGATTTTAATAATATACAGGGTGTCCCACTGCTCCGTAATCGGTGGATAACTCAATATGGGTTGAAGATACAGAAAAAAGTTTCAAATAAAAGTTGCTTTGATTTGAATTGCGCATCTTTTAAAAATATTCTTATATCTACAGTATGTTGCATTTTCACGTGGCAGGAAAATGTCACTTTTTTTTAAATGGCACACCCTGTATTTTTTCTCTTAATGTATCGACCAACCATATTTATATCACGCCTGAAATTTTTTTTAATATTGGATGTGCGGTTGCCAAGTTATTAATTATTTTGTCAAAATTTGGTACAATTCAAGGTCGGACTATAATATTCATAACTAAGTTATTCTTCAAAAAAGGAAAAATTTATTTCGCGAATAATATTACCCTAATGTCGTGTTACTCTACAAAAAAAATCTAAGTGATTAATTTTATACCGAGTGTTTAAAATGAGAATTCAAACTTTGTGAACTTTAAATAGAATTTATACGAATATTTTAACACCCTGTATTTTTATTTACCATCAGATTCTCGACAAAAAACCCTATTCAACGGTGTATTATTTCCTGGTATTATTTTGTTAATATTTACGATTTTTAAAATTTCACGTAAAAAAATTTTTTAAAATTAATTTTTATTTAATTATTATTACAAAATACCGTTTAAATAGTTGGTATCAACGCAAAAGAACAAAACTCAAGTCCTGTGACTATCTTAAGTTCTAAATAATTAAAGCAAAACAACAGTTAGAAGTGCGCGCGAGAATTGGATTTACTGTACCCTAATAAAGTAGAGGAAGCCCTGTTCCTTGGCCGCCAAGGTCACCGGACCTTACCTTTATGGATTACTATCTATGGGAACTGTTACATCTCAAACAGCTGCCACAACACGAGATGACATGAAAATTTGAGTTCGAGAGGCGTTTCAACCGATTACTCCTATGACTTTAAACAATGTGAGATTATTTAGGGTTGGGCTTCAAAAGTGCATTGATCAAAGTGGAAGACATTTTGAACATTTACTTTAATGGGTGTTCCATTTAAAATATTGTATAAATTCTATTTAAAGTTCACAAAGTTTGAATTCTCATTTTAAACACTCGGTATAAAATTAATCACTTAGTTTGTTTTTGTAGAGTAACACGACATTAGGGTAATATTATTCGCGAAATAAATTTTTCCTTTTTTGAAGAATAACTTAGTTTTGAATATTATAGTCCGACCTTGAATTGTACCAAATTTTGACAAAATAATTAATAACTTGGCAACCGCACATCCGATATTAAAAAAAATTTCAGGCGAGTTATAAATATGGTTGGTCGATACATTAAGAGAAAAAAATACAGGGTGTGCCATTTAAAAAAAAGTGACATTTTCCTGCCACGTGAAAATGCAACATACTGTAGATATAAGAATATTTTTAAAAGATGCGCAATTCAAATCAAAGCAACTTTTATTTGAAACTTTTTTCTGTATCTTCAACCCACATTGAGTTATCGACCGATTACGGAGCAGTGGGACACCCTGTATAATCCTTACTCTTTAATTACAACGCATATGGCGATCGAAATTGATTTAAAAAAGCATGAAGTATTTTGATGTGTTGGTGGAAAAGTCTTCATTTGACGAATTTCAGAAACTTCGGTTTTGGTTTTTTAAATCCAGAATTATTGCAGGGTTTTTAGCACATAATTGAAGTTTTAGAGAACCCCAGAGGAAAACGATGTTAGAGCGCAAGATCAAGCGCGTATTTAAGGGGGGGGGGGGAATGGAGTAATTACCCCTCCCAAAGTTACGTTAGTATAATAAATATTACCTATTATAATCGGGCAGTCACTTTTATATCTTCTAATCTTTATGTTTTTTCTCAAGTGCATTTTTTATTACCCCTCCCAAACAAAATTTCTAGATACGCCGTTGCGCAAGATCCTGGTAACCAAGTTTGGTCATGATTTCGAAATATGGGGGAGAGTGGGGTAAGATGGCGATGGTAAGGAAAAAAAATCCTACAGTACAAAATATGGGTTTATTAAATCAAGAAAAAATAGAAACGATTACAACAAAGCATTTGGTAACAAAATAACAACCATTCTGGTGAAAATAGAACATGACATTTTTTGGGAAAAAAAATAAAAGGCAACGATGCGATCTCGTTATCTTACCTCCTCGGGTGGGTAAGTTGGCGATAACGAATTCAGCATAAAGTACAATTCAACGGCCCTCTTCCTAAATAGTCAGTGCAAGTTTCGTCCCACCAGCTAGAACATGAAGAATACTGAATCCAGTCTTGGATAGGGTGTCATTGTATCTTCGCAATGTGGACAGATTTCCGTTTTGCTTTCGCCATTTCTTTTGGCACAGGAGGAATTTTCCTATTCTTTTGCCTTGATCATCATTAAATGTGCAATGAAATGTACTCCCGTGAGGCAGAATATCTTCACCACAATTTACCGTCTTAACATAACGTCGCAAAGTAGGTCCCGGGATGTCATACCTATTCGTTAGCTGCACTATTGCATGACCTTCCATTTTCTATTTCGTGAAGTGCTGCAACGGCAACATCGCTCCAGGAACGTCTTAAACTCGTCTTCACATACAAGGAAAAAGAATATTAAAGGTAAGATGACGAATTCGTCATTTTATACCCGCCATCTTATCCGTTGAGGTTATACAGCAAGTTTTTATTTTTTGTGTCATTAAAAAACGAAAAAAAAATTCGCTGCACACTGTTTCATTTAATCGTCATTTTATTACAAACGATATAGTTTCTTATACTGCGGTCTTATTGAATCTGTCTTTTGCAACTTCACATTTCTAACCAATTTTTGCGAGGGTAGAGGTATAAAGGAGCAGGGAGAGTGGGTGGGGGCACAACATAAGAGAAGGTATATTAAGAAGGGATAGGGATGTTCAGATACAGGAAAAAATCAGAAAAAGGAGGTATAATGAGAGGTACAAGAAAATTATGGAGGAGAATGTGCCGGGATACTTGAGGGGTGGGTTAGGGGTAAAAAAGAAAAGGTTGATAGCAATAACTATTGGGAGGAAGACGAGAACAAAAGGTGTATATTGTGCGGTGTGGGGGTGAGACAATTTGGCACACATGTTTGGAGAATGTGATGAGTGGACATAGGAGCGTAGGAGATGGAAGAAGGTATTAGGGGAGGGAGGAGAAGGGTTAGCGTGGATGGAAGAAGCCGTAGAAAGAAGAAAATTTGTAAGGGTAGCAGGTGAAAAGGAGGGTTATTGGAGAGAGGAAGGATGATGGGAAAATTACGTTTATGCAAATTTTCAGTTTAGTGTAAAAACTATTTGTAAAAAATAATTTTTAAGCAAATCGAATTGAATAATTGCTCTTTTGTACGTGTATCACGGAAATATGCGAGTTTTTGTCACACCAGTAAATTAATAGGGGCTTCGTGGCCAAATCCTGCTTCACCAGTGAACACATTATGTGTATACACTGTGTTCATTTGAAAAGGATCCACCTTTAATATGTCAGAAATGTGCCGTGTTAGAAAGAAATGCCGAAACACGTCAACTTTTAGCTTGAAGGGGGGCGCTAATGTCATTAGTGTAAGATTCACCCTCTTCCCAGTGGATATATTCACAAATGGCTCTAGATATCAAGGTCTGATAAATCTCTATTCAACCATATGTTTTTGCCTTTGATACCAGTCTTCCATTGTTATTTAATCGTTGTTTAAACTGGAACCGTGCCCAGTAATTACATCCACGTGGTAACGCATGTGTTCATGAAAATCTAGTAAGGTTAGTTGCTTGCTTCGAATATTATACTACTTTCAAAATCATTTTCTTGTGTTACCCACCATGTCAAAGAATATTGAATTAAATCAAAAACTTGAGTATACAAGACGTTGAATAATTAAAAAAATCCCGAATAGGAAAGTAGATCAGTAACTTAGCCCCTACTGTCCATTATGCTATTTTACTCAAGAATTCGGTTTGTTATACACCTGTAGACGAAGAAGAATAGCAAGTACGTCGATCTATGTCGATAAATTGGCTTAAAACTAATTTTTTTCCTATGACTATCAATAATATAATATAATATACTTGTTATTTTGAAAACTTGGTGATTAAATTGTTTGCTTCACCTTCGTCTTCAAAATAAGACGTAAGGATCTTAAAACTTATGGATAATGTGCTTCCATATGGTTTAATTGGAAGCCTATGTTATAATATTCTATATCTCTTAAAGTTTTTTGTGTATGGGAAGGGAACCATACAATCCCTTTAAGTATTCTTGAACAATTTGAAATTTATATGTCGTTCTGTTACGCCGCTATTTAGTTTTCTTCAAAAAAATGCGAATTACATAAAACAGTCAACTTTAGGTATAGGAAATTTTCATTCAAATAAAACGCGGTAGATATTTAAAGAAATTAAAACAAAGTGATCTCTATATTTTAATTAACGTTTAATGGAGTTATAAATGAAATTTTCATCTACTATAGTAACTAAGCTACAATTTCCCAACGACAAGCATTCAATAGAACATTCACTGACGATATCTCCGAAACGGCGTGACTTTGCACAATGCGATTGGTACCGAAAATGTACGCGAAAACATCTTTGATCAAATTTAGAGAATTAATTTTCTTCAAACTTACTTTGTGGGGAGCTCCATAATTAATTGTAACAATAAAGAACAAGTAATTCCACTAATTGTTTATTTTAGTGGTAACCCAATGCGTTTCGACACTGTGTTATTATAAAGGGTAACAGATTATGTTATATTAGGTATGTTACCCTTGGTAATGCCGAAAAATTCAAAATAGAAAATGAATGAAATTAGTGTTTTTTATTGTTACAAATTTATTTAAATTTCGAGAATTTTGTTCCTCGACAAAAAAACTTTGCGAGTTTGTCGAAAAAACCTGTCCAAAATAGAGTACTAAGTTTTTTTAATTTTACTCCCATCAGAGGGTCTAAATATTAATATTTTGAAAGAACAATGACTCGTGTTGCTTGGAATTAAAAAAAAATGGTTTTTTGACGCTTTTAGAGTCAAACAAAAGCTATAGCATGTTTGCTGAAGAGAATTCAACAAAATTCCTTCCGGAAGTGCCTCATTTTCAGTTTTCCTTTTCTATTGCAAAACATTAATTTTTTCTCAACTCTCGGTATAACTTTCTGTCATCGGGATGGTAGTTCACGAGACCAACGTTAGTTAACTGTATGGCTGAGAATTTTTTCGTTGGAAAAATTTTTCAGGGACCACCCTCAAAAAGTAAACTAAATCACACCGTTTGTACTATAATTGATTAAAAAGAACAAATAATACTTTTGATTTAAAGCTTCATCAAATAAGCACCAATTTTTACCATTTTTCCAGTAAACGAAATAAAATTTAATTTTTCATATTTCAATTAAGTATCTGCGTTTTTGAGAACATCTATACTTTCCATAAAGGAGAAAACTTAAAAATGCCAATTTTTTAGTGTTACCCCCCACAGAAAGTCCAAATAATATATTTTGAGTGAGGAAACAAAGACGACTTATTTTTATTTATTTATTTATTTATTTATTTATTCATCCATCAGTAATTACAATAGCATAAGTCATAAGTCATAAAGGGGCCTGAAGGCAGTATAACTGATCTATGTTCAGGCCCAAGTGAAAATAAAAGTGGCTAATTTGGCAACTGGGTAATAGTTATGATATAAGTTAGTGATTAGCGAGACGAGTCATGAGCTAGCAATTCTGATTTTAATGTGCATCTAAAGCTCTGAACAGAGTGGCATTTTAATTTAGACGGCAGTGAATTATATAATTGAAATATATGATATGTATATGATCTTCGAAACAGGCTAGTGCGATAGGGCGGTGGTGATATTAACCCTCTAAATCTAACATTAATGTTGTGCACATCACTGCGATATCTTATTTTGTTATGTAGGTACGGCGGTGTCCCCGTGGAGATTATGGAATGGTACATCACGGCTGCATGTAGCTTCCTTCTGCATGCCATGTCCAACCAATTAGCTTGTTTCAACTTGTATGAGATTTTATCGTATTTTTTAATTCCATAGACAAATCGTAAGCATGATTTCTGAACCCTTTGAATGCGAGCACTTTGAACTTGATTAATACACGGGCCGTACACGACATCACAAAAGTTAAAGTGACTTAATACCAATGCATCTGTCAGTTTCAACTTAAGTGTCTCTGAAAGTATATTACGATGAGGGTATAACAGCTTTAGATTATAGTATGCTTTTTGTGTACATTTTGATATGTGTTTTGTAAATGCCAAGTTGTGATCAAGCCACAACCCAAGATTTAATGTTTCCTGTAGGTAAGCTAGGGCAGACCCATCAATGTTTAGGCAAAATTGTGAGGCAATTGTTTCTTTGGCATATCCAAAAACCATAAATGAGCACTTAGCAAGGTTTAAACTGAGATTATGCCTCTGTCCTACTTTAGCCAGAGTATTGAGGTCAGCATTTACTAAAATATTAGCACTTTCCACTTCAGCAGGGAAAAAGTCATATTTTAGTTGCATATCATCCGCGTAGATGTAATTAACAAAACATATCATATTTCTGACCCCCCATACCTTTGCCCTTTTTTCCACTTTTTCCCTCCTTTCTAACATTTCCTTCATCCATCCCAATCCTTGCCCCTTCTCTCCCAGTATCACCCTTTTGTTTCTTGTCTCAACTCCTCGCATTCCCGCATCATAATATGCGCCCATGCTTCCCTCCCTTCCCTGCACATTCTACAAACCCTTATCTCATCCTCCCACCAATACCTATTTTCATTCTCCTCATTTCGTCATCTAAATCTCGCTACAATTATTTTCTCTTTCAATCCCATCTCCCCCCACAGGTACTTGGTCTTGCCATCTACCACATTCCCCCCTATCCCTCATTATACCTCCCCCCAGATATCCTCTCTCTCCTTTCCTGACCTTGTACATCCTTATCCCTCCTAACCACCTCCTCTAACAACTCTCTTCCTTCCTCCCTTCTCCTTTTCACCTCCTCTTTCGCAACGCCACCCTCTCATAATATAATAATGAATAATGATAATAATGAAATCATAAAATTAGAAATTATTATTATCGTTAAAATGGAAATGTAATGCGTCTAATAATTACCGTCTTGACGTTCAATTAATAACATGCACATATTAATAAAAAATGTTGCTTTATTATTCATTGAAATTTTGAATTTTGGACGCGTATTATTTCGAGCATAATTTTTTTCACATTAATTATGGTAATTACATTTCCTACGGCACCGTAACTTGATGACAATATTGCAACATTTTGATGAAGCCAATAATTATTTACTTGATCTAGCGAATAATTTAAATTACCTATGTTTGTTATATGTGTGGTTACTATCAATTAATATGCCGTGAGCGTATGTAAATTACAAAGTAGGTTAAAAGTTTCCGTACATTTTCTTAATGGGTAGTATCCAAACATTAACGAAAACAAAAGGAAGAATATCATCTAAACACGAAATGCGGCTTACGATGAACACAAATTGTACATTATGATGATAAGTGGAAACACCAAAATGTAAAGGATCATTAATTGCGACGATATCTGCAGTGAAACTTTACATCAATTACCTTAATAGAAGGAAGACACGAACCGAAAAAAACAACTATTTTATTGTGTCGATGCGAATGGAAAAAAAAATGTGTCAAATCTACGAAATACGTTGACTTTTGAACATGAAACACAAATTAAAAAAATAAGATTACTTCTTCCCGTTCTGAAATAAAGCGCAACTCATAAATTATCGGAAATATATTAAACGACTTCCTTGTTAAATCAAGCACCATTTAACACCCATAACTACATCTACGATGTAGCTGCCTTTGTCATATCGTAATTATTCTTTACGTCTGAAAAGCGCTTTTTTTGCGGTACATATTTCATTTCCGCCTTCCATTACGTGTATCAGACGCCTCTGATGACAATTGAGTACATATGAGTTCGCCCATCATTAGTCGATTACTTTCGTTCCAAAAAGCAACAAAACACGAGCATAATTTTTAATAAAAATCTTAAAAGAAGGGAGAGTACTTTTCCGAGATTAATAGTAACGCAAGGCACTTTGCTGCAGACAATCCAGCCAACATAAATATATCAAACATCACTAGCAATGACAAATAGCGTGAGGGTGGGTATAAGCACTGTTCCGTTATGTTCCGGTCTCCCCCTAAGCTCTGTATGTACAGCTATGCCCCTTTTTCCTCCCTTTAGAAAGTACAATGGAAAAGTTCTCATCTTTCTTAGGGTAAATAGCAAACTTGTACAGTTTGCGAAAGATTTGTTTTTCTTGAAAATGACATTTTGATATGAATGCCGCGTTATTGATTTGTTATAATACTGTGGGGGGATTTCAAAACTTAATGGACCGATTCAAATATATATTAAAAACGAACGAAACGTACCCCTCTATGCAAATCTGACTGAGTTTTCTAGATCTGCTGAATGTACCATACACAAAATTCGCCCCATGTTACCACGTTTGAATAATTATTTTTTGTTAAAAAAATGACAAGTGTCGTATAATGTTTAAACGGAGATAGACTGTGACATCGTTAGGTACGGTAGATACGTTACATACACTATAACAAAGACAAAGAAAACGTGATACGGAATATGAAATTTTGAATTGCAGATTTTGTACGAAAGCTAACATCTAGGATTTGCGGCTCTGTCAAGTGGTTTGGATTTAAAATATGTCCCAAGTAAACAAAATGCATTTACTTTACCACGGATTACCGGGGTAGTTTCATCTCTTTTTATGCTTTAATATGCATTGAAAAGATATAACATTTTTGTATTACAGCAATTTAGATTTCAAATTTTACTACGGCTTATGAAAATTCTTTATTGAATTTTTTAACACAAAATTTTCATTTCTGTATACGATATTACGAATACGTTTGTACAGATATTTGAATTTTTTATAAAATGTTATTAGGTTTACGAATATTATATTTTCCAGTTAAATTTGCATTTCATTACTTCACTTGACTTACTTATAGCTACATTATTTCCAACTACAAATGTTATTTTACGCATTAACATGCCTTTTTGGTTCATTTTGTTTAACAGCTGCTATAATTGGGTAATTCCCCAAGTAGTAGTCAGTGGTTAATATGTTAATACGTGTCGTAAGGGCCTCAAAAACTAACAGTATATTTAGGCCAGCCTCATAACACAGAAACTCCTTAAACCAATAGGTAGTCATTTTAATCTTGTTTCTCAAAAATCATAGCAAGGCTAGCATTGAAACCCCCCCTAAGCTAAATGGTAGTTTTACTGCTGTCAGTTTTCCCTTATTTTTTACAGAACTAACTTTATTTCTTTAATTATATCTTCATTAAGCGTGAGTGAGGTGTTTTGATTCAAATCCGTCATGAAAGCGCCCCTGTACAGTTATGGTGATACCCTTCGAGGCTTTACATAGGCCGAAGTTTTCGTTAAGGGGGAGTAATAGTTTTTTCTGTAACTATGATCACATAAATTGTTTGAGAAGATAACAAACGCGATAACATTTGAAATTTGAGTTGTTGATCGTAAGACGAAGAAATGTCTCGGTTTTCACAGCGAGTCCTAACCAAAAATATCTCGTGGTACTGTATAACTGGGATTTATATCATTACTGCATCGTGCAGATTATATCGCTTATAAGCGTAACGTTTTCTGTTATACCTTCATGTGCGTAAATAGTTCTGTTTACTGTGCAACTGCACGCCGCACAAACGCCGATTTCCAGGGATGAATGGAAGAGTTCATTGTAGTTACTTAAAATGCCATGGGTCGGAGGTAATCTTTAACCTTGAAGCACTTGCACGTATGCCAGAAAACAATTTTCCAAACCTTTCAAATTTGATTGATTGACTATCCTGAACTATTGAAACTGGTGTGCGATTGAGATTTCTACTTGTGGTTTTGGTCCACGTAATAATGACGAAGCTAGCCGTTTCTATGAAATAATACCTTTATCGTTCCTTGGCGGGGTGTAAATGCGATGGCTGGCTGTAAGAAAAATATATTTTATGTCCCTTGGCTTTTTACGGTATGCAAGGCCTAAGTACAAGGCCACGTCTTGCAGGAGGAGGAAAGTTGGGTGAGCGACAACTATAAAATTCTGGTCCAACGCTTTCATTAAGGTTAGCCTGCCTTAGTCGTCCTTATTTTACGAGTTTACATATTTATTTGAATATAACTCTATTTTTGGAACACAAAGTGATATTTTGCAAATACGTCCTCCAGATCGCCATAAAGGTAGATGGCTCAATGTTTATATTTCGCTTATAATTGCTGCCACTGGCCGGTCATTTTAGTGATCAGTGTGCCTGGGAGACGAGGGCATCAAATGCACAAGAGAGGAAAAGACACTTTACTCCAGTGTAATACATATAATTTTTTTAACACCCCTATAAAAACATCAAAGAATTAAAAAAAAGGGATAATAAAACCAGAATCTAGCATGTAAGTGGTTTTTATGATTGTAACCAAGGTTCCAGAATAGCAAACACAAACCACACAAAATCCTATAACAAACATTTGATTTGAGAATAGACAAATTTTTGAAGTATCGCAATTCCTCAAGAAAATGGAAGATATTGAAGAAAATGGTGCAAATTCAGTTCCTGTAGATATTGTAGCAGAGACTAAATTAACGAATTTAAGTTTGTTACAAGAAAAATCACGATTGCGGTATGAAAAGAAATACGATATTTTATTGTGTTGGATGAGAGAAAGGAAAGTTAAAAGGATAATTACAACAAATTTTTGCCCCCCCTCCCCAAGGAGGAAAATCTAATTTTCTAAAGAGTTTTTGAAAAAACAATTTTTACTTACTCGCTTTACATTCAGTTTGCACCACCATGCACCGCATTTCTTTCTTTTCGCCGCTTGGGTTAGAAAGTTACGAACTGATTTCGTTTCCGCCCCTTAAGAAAAGAAAGAAGAAAAGGTTATATGAAGGAAATAGTTCGAAATAATTCTACAAATACGTGGATAATTATTGTTGTCACATTTACATAGTATTGTCTCAGGTGTACCACCCCTTAGTGTCCGTCCAATTTTATTTGCGTTACTTTGATTATAAAGGCCAACTAAAGTAATTCACATATGATGAATTATTGAGGTCCGTGAAGTTAGCGACCTCACACGCACAAACGAAAAGTTTGGTATCATTCGTTAGTGCTTCGTTTGTGCCTGTTTGTGCTCCGACAAAATCGAGTCCTACCCCATACCTTCTACCGAAACTTTTTTAAAATGTTGATATTCTACTGGAATCATTGAAGAAAACTGTACCTTTTAATTAATACTTAATAATTTTAGAATATGGCTAAATTTTCGCCATATTGTTTTGAAAACGCATAGAACGTCATTTTTCTATTTAGAAACACCATTCGTAATCGCATGATTGAAAAACATATTATTTTGAAGGATATAATATCTTCATAGTTTTTTGAAGATATATTACTGTAACTATACATAACATTAATTTATTTAAATTGTCTCCGTATAGAAGTTATTTATTAAGATTATATCTAGTATAAAATTATTTATTATTAATTTATAGAAGGGAATAGGAGAAATAGTGAGCAATAATTTTGGCTATACATTAATTGACTTTTATTATGCCGTTGTAATATTATGTTTCATTATGTTGTGAAATAATAATAAATACACCGTGTAATATTGTCGTACCATAAGAATAATGCTTAATTCACTTAATATATGCAATTATTATTATAGTACAGTCAATCTGTCGTAAAAAACAGAGTTTGAATGAAAAAACTGCCCCAAGGGTAAAAGTTGTTTTAATCGTTGAAGAATGACGTACTTAAGCTGCCTTCGCGATGGGTATGTGCTACCTTGGCGCGTCTTTGTGAAAACTCAAAAAAAGTGCCAAAAAAATTTTGAAATGCATTTTTCTCGAAATGTATGCATTTCACAGAAAAATCGATTGATGACAAAATGTAGAGGACGTTGAGATCTACAATTAATGTCATTGGGGCAATGCTGTACAGCAAGAAATGCACACGATAGGTGGCGCTGAAGTTCCAAAAAAAGTGTTTTTCCACTTTTTCGCCATGTACCTAAATATTATTTTAATGCAAAAATTTAAATGGAAAAGTTGTTCCTTTTAATTTTATGAACAACTTTTATTTAAACAATTTTTTTTATACAACTTACCGTTTAAAAGTTATAGTGCAATATAGCGCTTCGTATACAGCACTGTGCTGCTAATGGTAATTTTTTCGGGCCTATTGGGACTTTCTCCGGTAGCGTTGACATAGTTCTAAGAAAAGGGCCTATTCGGCCACCTGTCCTCAGATGTGTACTCACATTGCGTGCAACCGTATTATTGGAATTTTCATACTTTTGCGAGCTGCAGCTTTTAAACGGTAAGTTGTATAAAAAAATTGTTTAAATAAAAGTTGTTCATAAAATTAAAAGGAACAACTTTTCCATTTAAATTTTTGCATTAAAATAATATTTACATGGCGAAAAAGTGGAAAAACACTTTTTTTGGAACTTCAGCGCCACCTACCGTGTGCATTTCTTGCTGTACAGCATTGCCCCAATGACATTAATTGTAGATCTCAACGTCCTCTACATTTTGTCATCAATCGATTTTTCTGTGAAATGCATACATTTCGAGAAAAATGCATTTCAAAATTTTTTTGGCACTTTTTTTGAGTTTTCAAAAAGACGCGCCAAGGTAGCACATGCCCATCGCGAAGGCAGCTTAAGTACGTCATTCTTCAACGATTAAAATAACTTTTACCCTTGGGGCAGTTTTTTCATCACTCCATCGACAGATTGACTGTACTATTAGGTAATTCCAGTATCAAGAAAAGTGGTATTTCACAAATTCCGTTAAAATTATTGTATTAATACCACTTACGGAGTTACACAGCGTAAGTGTAGATAAAATCGATTATAAATTAACAATTACTACGTTATTTTTATTTTAATTAACTGATGATTTAATACACAAATGTTCAGCATAATGTGCACCAACTCAGCCAGAGTTCTGTAATGGCATAATTGGACCATTTCAGGCTATAGTGCTTTTGGTCAATAAATATTGTTAATAATAAAGAGAAAAACAAAAGGTACCTATACTATTTTTTAAATTTTCATTACGCATTAGAATTGGTGTAAAAATTCGCTTTATTTTCAATCTTTCACATGGCCAGTACGAAAGATGGCATAATAATTGTAAGGTTTGATAAGATAATATTTTTCCATTTTCCAAGTCATACCAAGTGTTAAACTGTTATATAACAGGGTGATTTTTAAAATGTTACATAAGTTTTTTTTTTACATTTTATGATGTAGCAATGACGAAACTAAAACTGATTGATGATTATGGTGACAACAAAAATGTATGAAGTAAAATTATCAGTATAATGATAATCTTCATCTTAAGGGGTAGTAATTTAATTCGATAACTAGGTCTACGTATAATTTTAATTTGTTGAGTTATATATTCTCTACTGCCTTTGTTTTTAACATGCCGTGACATATATTTAACAAAATTTCTTGTTTGTATTTGTTTTGAAAGGGTTTTACTTACTTATCTACACATTTATTAGTTTACGCTTGTACTTCCCTTTCCATTTTCTGTCAGCAACTAAGCTTGTCTGTGAGCTCTAGAAATAACAAAAGGTAGAAATACATTTCCAAATAATTTTCAGCATCTAACAGGTGTTTGAAGACCTAAATTGCTGTAATTTAAGCTCAAGGTTGTTTCATGAAGTGAAATAATACAGGTGTAATTTAACAGTATCGCTTTAGTGTATTTTATTTAGTTTTATGATGTTATTTCTATATAATTTCGTCATCTTACAACGGATAATCACTATATATTACCATGTTAGACTATTTTATTGGTAAGAAATGAAATTTTGTATACAACAATCTGCACCTGCACGTGTGTTTTTAAGATGAAGGGCAATAAACACTGTGTTATGTGGTACTTTATAGTTTATCCACATGTCGTGAGTCTTATCTTATATGTTAGTTAACATGACTTAACCTTTTACTTCTCAGCCTTAGATTAATAATGTTTTATTGCTTAACCGAATTGAAATTTTAGTACCTAACTCATTCAAACAAGAAATCGGCGTTGATTTTCTTCTTTCCTGTAATAGAAGAATATCTAATCTATGGATTAAGTAGGAAAGCAACAAATTCTGTCTCATATAAAAACCATACAGAGTTTGCGCTGAGAAATAAGGGTAGTTTATGGTGGCATCACTATACCTAAAATGAGTAACGAGTGAAAACTGCTTTAAAGGAATTAACAAAAAACAAGATTGACAATTGACAGTGATACTATTCATTTTTAATGATCTTTAAATGGATACGTTTTTTTAAAAATCATTCGAAAGGTAGATTCAATTATTGAAAATCATGTTGTATCCATAGATTTATTGGACACTATAACCGAAAATTATTAAGTTTGCGTTGATAAATAAATTTAATATCTAATGTAAAATCATGTGATCTTTCTAGACAATCAATGCGGAGATCTAGATCCATGAGGAATAGCAGCATTCCTAAAAAGAATGTCGCTGAATATAACTGTGAGCGACTGAAGATGACAATTCAGTTTTACGCCTAAACCATTCCAAACATAGCGAGCTATAGTGTTAAAACTAACACAAATTATGGCCAAAACGACATCAGGTAGAAGTCTTATAGGACAACCATTGATCAGCAATTATTTTAGTACTGTGTTGGTCCCCGGTTATGGCCGATCTTAGCTTAACTACACATTCCCACCTCCGCTTTCAAACATCTGTCATTGAATTTTGCTACTCAATTTTGTGTTGGTTTTCCCTTGTGATTTTGTCGGTCGTTTAAATCGATTTTCTCTGCAATTATGCGGCTTTACCATTTAGTTGGGCCTTCGCCCGTTGCTTAACCCAATTTTAGTTCCCCATGATGACTGTTGTCTGACCTGCCTGAGGGTTCCGTTTTAGCAACTTTGATGGAATGACTCAATTTACATTTTAATGATCAATGTGTAATTTTTCAAATTTTACTGCGTTTCATTCACTTCCATTATTCCATTTCTATTTCAATTTAACTTAATCAAACACTTCACTTTAGACCTGAAGATGACACCATACGTGTGTCGAAATTGATTGTATCAACCTCGTTTAAATCTATGTACAATAAAAGTTATTCATGGGGGAGGTTTTGTGAAGAGTGATTTATTATCAGTTCACCCCATTTGGAGAAAATTACCTAACACCCTGAATATGGATCATCTCAATTTCTTAGCTTAACTGGTAACATTACACAACAGGCTTAATGTTCTAAAATGACGAACGGTAATTGTCGGTATTTCCTTCGTGGCCGTAATCTAGACGACTATATTAACCACAGAATAGCAATGTTAGCTAAGAACCGCACACCAAATCGTACCAAATACTCATATTGATACATATTATATGAATTGTCACGTGTACGCCATGCCAAAAATTACTATCCCTCCATTATTTTTGGTCCCAATATTGCCTTACGTTTTATTTACTGGCATCTTTAGTTCCTCTTCCTTCCCGTTATTTGTTATTCTAACTGCTTCGAAAGTATATAAGTACGTTAATGATGGACGAAGTAGGTACTTCTTTTATATATTTATTCTGAGGTTTTTTTCCTTGGTCCGTTCAACTCATGGATAGCCTTATTAGTTCCTTTTTTAGTCAATTGTTGAACGACGAGAATCAAAATATGGTACAGGAGCATGAACTGAACAATAAGCATTCCTATTCAGTGTATTTGCATGTTTGGTTTTCTACATCTTGTGATTTGATTTATTTTGAGTTCTATCGGCTTCCGTTCTTCTAACATATACAGTATTGGACAAAAGTAAGGCAACAATTCGAAAAAATTGTTCGTATTGTGGATGCCTTTCTCAGAAACTTGTTCTTCGCTCTGAGAAGTTGTATAAAATAATCATCATAGTAGACCTGTATTGTCGATGTCGTTTTCCATTGTTTTTTCATATGACAACAGGGTGGCAATTAAAAACGAGTCTAAAAACGCCTAATATTTGGTACTTTACCCATTGTTTTGTATAACTGAACATCTTCAAGACATGGAAGTAATTAATTTTCTAAAGACGTTTTCGTCCATTTGATTCCAAATTTCGCCGATAGCAGTGAACAAGTCCTCTTTACTCGTAAAGCGAGTTGTTCTTACCTGTGGCTCAACTTCTTCCCGTAGATTCTCTATTGGGTTTACGTCAGGAGACTGAGCTGGCCACTTGAGTACCATTCTCTCACAACAAGAGAAGTGGCTTGGGATATTTATCATGCTGGCAAATGAATTGAAGTGGGATGAGGTATTTTCCAGGATATCCAGGTAAACGATCCTATCCATTATACCATTAATTCGATGAAGAGGACCCATACCCCACCAGGAAAAGCAACTGCACACCATCACTGATCCGCTGCCATGTTTGACAGTCTTAATTGAACAGTTTAGTCTCCACAACACATCTGCAAACCGTCCTTGAACTAACGTTTAACCCTTCAATATCCGCTTTAATTCTCGATACGGACTACCAGGGATCGTTTTTGCAGCTTCGAACGATCAATCTATCCGTATAAGGCGTTGTTTTCCTGGGCCTCCCGGTCTTGGGAATTGCAGCAAAACTTCCTCGATTCTCATATTGATTAATAACTTTAGTTAGGTACCGTGAATTTGTCTATCATCAAACGCCTAGCAATGTGTGATTTTTGCTGGCCATCTTGATAGCACCTCAAAATGTTTTCTTTTATTGCTATTGGTGTTGGTATCCCAGTCGCCATCTGAATTAATGGTATTAAACGCAATGAAAATTATCCATGATAAGCATCTGGACTTACTTTTCCAATTTTATTGAAGATTCGAGTGAATTATTAGTTTGTTGATTTACTTTTGTCCGACTCAAATATAGCTTGGTTTTAAAATGCGTTATTGACACTCTGCTGTCATATGGAAAACAATCGAAAATTGCATTGACAATATAGATCTACTATCATGATTATTCTATGACAGTTCTCAGAGCGAGAAACAAGTTTCTGAGAAACGCATCCACAATACCATCAATAAAACTAGTTGAAATCCTTGGATTACAAAACGAACTTCGAATACCGCAGTAACGAAAGTATAAAAAAAATCTGGCCTTATCAAAAAGACAAAATTTGATAATTTCGAAATTTCGACTTTAAAGTCGAATATTTCGAAAAGTATTTGAGATATCGAAAAATTGGGACCGGATCTTGAATCAGCATAAAATTTCACATAAGATCCATATCTTAACTCGGTTGTAGACAATACGCATCTCTTGCAACGCACGGACGCACGGACGGAATATTGATTCCAGTAACGAACGAAGTTCGTTGATAAATAAAATAAAATAAAAGTTGTCTTACTTTTGTCCAATACTGTATTTACCTACTGACAGACTATAAACAGTATAATCTTTCTTTATCTTGCGCCTCTTCCTTTCGAAATCGTTTCTTCTTTTCATAATAGCTCTTCCTTTAATTCTTCGCCGTTCTACTTTATAATTTCCATGTTTAGTCGGTGGAATCATAATACTGATTTGATTAAGCACGCGGCCTTGACGGTGAATGGTAAGCTGTTTTGGGAATAAATTTGATGATGGCGCTGCCATACAACAAAAGAAGTATTATCTACAACTTTCACATCCGACATAATTTATTTGGGAGCATCTGAAATCGCCGTGAAAATAACAGAAGAAATTAATATTAATATTAATTTTTCTGGGAACACATCATTATTATTACTCGAAAACTAACAACGAATGTCACAATTCAATAGAAACGAGGAAGTACGGTTAATAAGTCTAAAAGTGTAAGAAACGTTGTACTTTACATTTGTATCATCATTTTTTGAAAATAAAACATCCTTTACGGACCCTGCGGAGGTTTCAGTTTCTATTTCGATACAACATTCCTTAAATACGAGAACAGCTGCAAGCGTTTCAGAAAGACAAACCTAAAAAATTCCTCCATTAAGATTTATATATTTCTGCGTATCCTTTAATTAATTTATAAATCCTTTGCTTTTAGCGAACTAATTTTCATTTCAACAGTTCAAGGATAGTTCTTTTTTTTTTACGATTTTGTAATCACTAAACCCAAAGATTATTGAGCCTGCAAGAAATTCGCTCTAAAATATCAGCCAGAATTGTGTGTTTTCTTATCCTACCCTACGGGCCCTACGGCCTACACCAAGGGATGTCGACGGACGACGAATAATACCATAACTACGTGGTTTCATACATTTTTGTGGTTACCCTCGTATTTTACCCATAATATATCAATCTCTCTTCCTGGCAAAATATTCCGAAAACAATACTACGTTTCCATATACGTCGGAAAGGTATAAATTTAAAATTCTAACTAGAGACCATATCCTGCTGTTTTACATTCCGATTATTGTTTAGTTCCGAATTAATGACCATTATACATCTTTAGGAAGGTTGAAAGATTTCAAACGTGAGCTGGCAGACAATATAAATATTATTGATTGCTTATAAAAGTTGTTGTTATTTCCCGTAGCGCCGTTTATAGTCTCAACGCTATGTAAACACCTCGTTGAGAATGTTAAATAGTCCAATAGATTTTACGTTAATTTCTAATAAATTAAAAGTTTCAAAGCGGTACGGGAAGAGCTTTTATATCGCCACAGCCACCGTCGGAGGTTGAACAAAAGCTTTTTACTGTGCCAAAGTTGAATGAATTATTATAGTTTTATACGTAAGCGGTGGAATGCTTACTTGGATAATAAATCGAGCCTTTTTGCGGATATACGAATGCATTTGTCACCTCCATTTTTCGTATACACTAAGCGACATATTTATACCTTTACGGGGATCGTGCCAAAAGTATTTGAAAATGATGGGGGATTACGAAATCAATTAAGTAAGCGTCGAGTTGCAGGTGTTTGTACTTATAATAATAAAACGTTTCAGAGGAAATAATGAAAAGAGCAGTTTAAATTACAGTATACAATATTGTCTAAGATATCCATCACGTAATTAACATTCTGTTATTTTCAACCCGCACGTTTTCCACACACGCCTTCTCATATTTTAGATCTTGTATTTCAGCGCTTCCCAATTTGCCTGACAAGTACCGCTCCTCCCATTCTTTCATCTTTATACTTCCCAGAATAATTTCTCACAATCATATGTTTTATTATACCAAACTATGTAAAAGCTACAGTTTCGTAATTCCTTGTTATACCATAAAATTTACATCTGCTGTGTAAGAGATACAAAAGTTACTTTCTCACGAATCCCTCTGATTTCTTCGTGTCTTCACTTGTAATTGTATACTGTCAAAGTTAGAGCAATCACGTTTAATTTTCCTAGGTAGGTAATGCTTTTTATTCCTCGTCAATATTAGACATTGTGCTAAATTTTAATTATTATGAAGCGTTTGAAGTATCCATCGGCGAAATACATCTAAAAAATTCACCTTGTTCCATTTTAGCGTAAGTACGTGGGGGAATTCACTAATTACACGCCAAAAGGTTGCATCGAAGTAAAAATGCAATGAGTGCTCATAATAAAAAAACTGGGGGGGTGAAATTTTTTCATTTTTGGACAGTATATTAGTCATTTATATATGTTTAACATGTTTAAAAATCAAAATGGTAGAATCAATTGTTTGACTATTATTTTAATTAACAGCAATAAAAACACTGTATTTAGTATATTCCTGGCTGACGGTCAGTTTTAACTTACCATAAAATTGTTATTGTTCCATAAATTGTTACCAAATTTAAAAATGTTGTAGCACACATACTTCTCAAAAGTCGAAAGCCCATAAATGTCGATTATTGATATAATTAACTGGTTTTATGAGCTATAATCGAAAATTTTCTATTTTCCAAAATACGGAAACTAAAGAAAACATTCTTGTTTTAAATGCTAAATTTGTATTACTGAAATCAAGCTGCATTATTCCTTTATTGAAAACAACATTTGTTTTCTTGTAATTCAAAGTAGGTAAATGGTGTGATTACGACGAAAGAAAGGCGTTGCGAGAGGTGATCTAGCACATCGTAAACAGCGAGAGGCAAACTACAACAATGTGATTATTCTTTTGCATTGTACAAAACCATGCGCTTCATAGCAATAGTGTACGACAACAGCTTCCTCGCGCACTGTACTTCAACGCGCCACTCGAAGCATCCATTCTTTTTCCAAATTTCTTTTAAAAAAACGATATATAATGTTATTTTTTTTAAATCGTGTTACACCACAACATAATTGGTTTAACTTTTTATGTTACTGTCAATATTATTAATATCGAACTTTCAGGTACTCAGTTACACAAGGTGTCGTTTTTTTATTATAGCTTTAAGACTAATAAACCAATTGGCCTCAAAAGCATCTCACATCGACAAACATTTTTCAAATATATAAGTATCAACCACTCAGTTTTAATAATATAACCGTAAATAATTTTTAAAGTCGAGCGCTTGTACGGTTTGAGTCATAATTAGCACTTTTTTGCACATACATTGATACAGAAAATTAAGGACGTGTTGCAAAAACCTAAAACTGTACACCTTTTGGTAGGAATAAATAATCTTTTAAGTGCACTTTATTTCATTAAATTATGGTTGCTAATTACTGAGATACAAGCTTCTAAAGTCAGGGGCCTTGCATTTTTACTCCGATAGTAGTGTCACTGGGGTATATCTCACAAATAGTTTTTTCCTGCTATCAGTTTATATCAACGCCCCAGGATGTCTGAGATAACGGTATTTAATCTAAAGGAATCTCGAAATGTAAATGCAATTACGTACATAGTAATTTAAACGTATATAATAGCCAATTGCGTGTACATAATAATTAAAGCGGTGTTATTCTACGCTTCAGCGCGACACTGCTTTTTAAAAACTGTAGTATAATTATAAAATTCAAAGGTTCAACATTTAAAATGTATAATTTGAAACTCGCTTTTCGTAATTTTAAAACGAATGAGTTTCATATTCTTATCAAAAAAGTAAAATGGAGCTTCTGCTATGTACTAAAACATTTAGTATGTAAATACTAAATGCTTGAACAAGTAAAATCTTGTCTAGAACCAGGTGATAATTCAACGTTTAGTGAACGTATTCTTAAATGTATTTATTGGAAATGCATTTCCAGAAGCAAAACGGGAAGCTATTAAATTAACATTAGAAATAAATTATCACTACTATAAATAAATGAGTAATATCTATTGGTATGCACTTCCTTATAGTGGGCCGTAACATTATTGTATCTACGTGGTCGTATATAAGATCTATTAACGAGAAGAAAATGCATCTTTAAATTAGATCAAGTTTATGAAATCTAAAGTCGATCTCTTCTTATTTATTATGCATTACTTTGTAACTTGTTCTTTGTGCTTAAAACAATTGAAATAGGATTACAGTAATTTCTATACAACCTGTCGGTATTATTGGATTATGTTAATTTTGGAAATATTGGCGTAATCTATGAGCAGTCATCTCAGAATTGTATAAGAGGCGTCGTCTTATGGTATTAACCTAAAGTGTCAGATCAACGCCACGTTTAGTTTGTGATAGATTTATTAGTAAGTGCAATTGGAAAATAACATTTCTTCCAGTTTACTTTGAAAAAATCTTCAGTGGGCGTTGCATTCCACTCTCTGACAGGAAAAACTATTACGAGACACCTGTCTGTGATGTAGACAATTTAACGTATACTTTTCTCCATAGACCGATGCCATTGATCGTTATGGTATAAATTAAGAGTCAAATTTACAACCGCCTTCAGAATATGGCAGTTTCTTCAGCGAATCCCTGCTCACTGGAGAGTGTGTATAAATATTTTATTCTTTGTTTGTATTTTCTTCTGGAGTTTCTCCGTGTTGGTTTTTTTGTAGAAAATGCCTACGTTTCGATTCCATCTGTAGAATCTTTATCAAGACTTTTTATGAATTCATTAATCGTAAGGTCACTACGTCTAACAGAACAACAAAATCAAAATTACGAGTTAAACACCTTAAAGACAATCTTACAACAAAATGGTTATAAATTACATCAAATTAACAATATCATTAGGAAGAATCTTCGCCATAAAAATTCTGAGAAAAATAACGTAAATGACGACCGAAAATTGTTAATTTTACCTTACCTAAAAGGCGTCACTGACAAAATTGCCAGAAAATTTCCCAAAAATGAGTTCAGAGTTGTTTTCAAGCCTTTTAAAACCCTATCACAATTTATTCGTACTCCCAAAGATACAATTCCCGGAGAAAGCTAAGGTGTATATGAGATTCAATGTTGTGATTGCTCTCAATCATACGTAGGCCAAAGTAACAGAAGGATATGTGCTAGAGCTAATGAACACAAATTAGCCATTAAACAAAAAAATATGTCTTCATCATTAGCAACACATGTAATCCAAACTGGCCACAAAATTGACACCAATGACATCAAACTTTTACATCCGGCAACCACATTAGAAAAAAGAATAATTAGGGAAGCTATTGAAATTGAAAAGAGGCCGAATTCAATGAATAAAAGAGATGATGGTCAACGATTACCCACTATTTGGAGATCTATCATACACAAAATTCCAACACCAACTATTCGAGTCAAAAATTCTCCAAATTTATCTGTAAATAATATTAATCTTCCAACTACAAGCATTCAAAGAAATTTAGGTCCTATTACACGACGTCAAGCTCGTTTACAACGATCTGTTGATAACAACTAATATTATAAAAATCAACAAACCTTAAATTAAATTTTGATAAACTTCAGAATTCATAAAAAGTCTTGATAAAGATTCTACAGATGGAATCGAAACGTAGGCATTTTCTACAAAAAAACCAACACGGAGAAACTCCAGAAGAAAATACAAACAATATATACATCCGTGGAAACCTTAACGAAAATATTTTATTCTTTTTATCAATATCTTCAATGACGCCATTGGTTACCATACTACTGACTGACCGTCGCTGACAGTCAGTGAAGTTTTAGTTACTAACTGTAAAGGCTTGTCTTTACAATTTGCCCATTTTTCCTGTTTATGTAAATAATTTTGATATGTTATGGGATTGAATACCGGTTTTCGGTATTCAATGAAGTGAATCCCGGGATCCCGGTATTGACTTTTACTCGTGGGACTATAAAATAAAAATAAAAAACGCATAGCTTAGAAATTCAAGGTTCAAAATTCCAAATTCAAAGTATTCGAATTATTCAAAGATGTAAATATAAAATATAAATTAAATAAATCCACATAAAATTCAAAAATTTCCTATTCAAAATAGAAATTTGAAATAAAAAATTGAAACTCAAAATATTAATGCTAATGAATCATAAATTATAATTTGAAAATTCAAATTTCAAAATTCGAAACGTAAAATATTACTGCTACTTAAAGTTAAAAAGCTTAAATTAAATTCAAAATTTAAATTTGAAATATTCATAGTTCCAAAATTAAAACGTAAAAATTGGTAGTGCCATTCGAAAAATCAAATTTTGTCAATTGACGTAGTAATTTCTCCGAACACAAGAAGATTTCGGATTTGACCGTCCGGTTTACGATAGTACATTTCATGTTTTAGTAATATCGCATCCCTGCGATATTCGATTTTTTGGACACATGCGGCCAAACGATTCGTTTTAGGTACCATGTGTGACACATAAAGTCGCACTAGAATTGACCAAGGAATATACACGAGGTTCCGTTAAAAAGATGCAACTTTGATATAAATCATACTGTATGAAAAGTGAAAATATTTTAGATTTGTGGCCTTACCATATCCCATGAACGAACTTTGTCCGTTCGAAATGAAATTCTATAGCTAAATGTCAAGGCTCTGTGGTACATTTTGGCACACTTTCGATCTTAAGATTTTTACTATTATCAGGATGGCAACAAACACGTTCAGCGCTATCCAAAGCTGGTGGAGCGTTAATAAATACACCAATACCACCTATAGTGAAAAAATCTGCCTTCAATGACTTCAGTAGCTCAAGAGAATGGTTTTTTGGATTTAAGTGGATTTTTAAATCGTCAATGTCTTTATAAAAGTACTCCTGTATGTCAATGACTCAATACCCCAGTTTCGTCAAGATGCTATCTTCAGTAACTTAACCTCTGTAACAATTACTGATGGTAACAACGCATTTGTTTTTTTAAAATTTTCCATTTCTTGGATCAAAAATTAAATGTGAAGTATTTTAACGTTTTCCAAAAAAATGTACAGCTTCAAGATAACATTTAGCTAGCCAGTACGAATAAAAATTGAATTGAATTGAATTCCCATGTTATACGTCCTTCTCCTTAACTTCATCAAGTTCAACCATGCCGAAAGCGAAATGATACTTACTAGGGATCATGGTGAGACACCAACTCCAAAATTCCAAGAAAGTTTCTCTTTCGCAATAAAGAAAATTTCAAATCTTCTTCCATTTTTGACTTTGATGAAAAAGCGTTCTGCTGAACCAGTAACAAGCGGTTTGCTATTGTAAATGCTTCAGGTCGCTGCCATTAATTGTTCATTTTGAAATCATTTTCACCAATGTGCATCTGATTAATTTTTTCGAAAACTATTCCTAGATCGAAAAAGATGAACTGTTTGTTATGGATTTTGAAAAAAACGCTTTTCGTGAATTTAGATATTTTGCAAGATTCAATGACATGTTCTGTTTCGCGTTTCCGTCTTCTTGATCGAAACGATGGTTTAACACGCTTTGAGAGAAACTGGCAATAGTAAAGACCATTAACAGTGCATCTTTCCCTTGAAAAAATCAACCACAATAAGACCTTGAACGTCCCAAAACGTCGAATCAATTTGTTGAATGTTTTCCTGAATTTCAGATGTTCGAGCACGCCTGATGTACGTTAAGTTTTCATTACGTTCTCACCCTATACGAAATTGTTTATACCAGCAAAAGATTTCAGTCTTCTTCAAAAAGTACAGAAAATCTCCTTAAGATTTCACTTGAATTCACAATCGTGATTACTAGCCATTTGCGCCGAGTCATTAATTTTTGCCAAAGCGCCGCTCATATTTTTGTCGTTGATGAAGATTATTATTTGCGCCGAATGAAACATAAACGCTGAATAAATGATATAATAAGACACATATACTTTATATTTTACATCAATATTACAAAAGCATTCTGTGTGTCATGTCACTGTTTTAGTATCAATTGAAAAAAAATATACTAAACCTGCAAATAACCTATGGGCTTTAGTGGCAATCTATGTTCTAAGTTTAGCATTACTTTTATTTCCAAACTTTGTGTAGTGTCGGAAACCACTTTAATTAGACTCAGTAGGTACATCATTCCAGCAATGTGACACCAAAAAATATTTCACATAAAAAAACTCATATATACAAGGTGTTTAAAAAGAACTATATTTTCATGAATATTTTAAAGAGGGCTGTGTTGCCCACTTTGATGGAGCGATTTCGACTTTGGCGCAAATGGCAATATCCACTAAACGCAAATATTTGTGTGGCACATCTGGCACAATTTAATGACCCGGCGCAACTGGCAACAGGACAATCTTTATTAATAACAATACATCGTACCTTGCAACCGGTCTTGAAATACCTGTTGGTTCCTGAGCATCCAGATGTGCTTTTTTTGTTTGGCGATTGGCGGCCTCTCTTCGAAGAAAAATCCAAAATGGACTTAGTAAGTAAACGCTGCTCCGAGGACTTGAGTTTTCGAATTCCCTTTTGCGAAAAATTCCGTTCGACTTCACTATGACAGTTGCTTCCTTCTTCCAATAAAAAGACGACATCTAATTAGATCATCACACTGACTTTTTTTCAATTTGTCGCCGCTTTACAAAAATAACTTAAGACATTTATGCACATTATACATGATGCTCGAAAGGTTGGGTGACTAGTGGGATGCATTACAATAAACCTTTGGCACTGATTTTTTTTTATTTGATTTTGGGAGAAATTGCTTGAATAGTTTATAGCCAACTCTAGAACTATTTGGAATATTTCGAGTACATATTACAAAATATTTGGTTTTCGTGGAGTAAGTTTTCCTTATTTTAAAAGTTAATTTTTTGACAGATTTCGGAGGCCTTTTTTGTGCTATAATTAAACGAGCAACTAAATATTATAATCTGTCACACCCTGTACTTACATTTTGTCTCTGGGGAATTAGTTAACGTTAATTTTTGTCACTCTGTTTTGACCGGACAATTTACGTGAGATTCCACTAGATTAAAATGCAGCAAACGGTGTAACGATTTCACTTAACTTTTTAATTCGTCGTAACGAATTTTGATTTTTGTAATTTTAATTTTTAGAAATAAAGTAAGAAGACTATTCTTATCTGTATGCTAATGCAAATAAAGAAACAATAACAATTTACACGGGTTCAATAACGATATGATATCTACTTCTTTGGAAAAGATAGTTACATAATTACCTCCTTTTTAGAAATAATATAATATCAGTTCTACGGAGTGCGTTGTGTCGATAACACGCTATTGTAGAAAGCTTTTATTGTGTCGGTGACGCATTTAAATTGTTAAATATTTATTTAAACTTTAATATTAGTTGTTAATACTCAATTGATGCATGGTACAATAATTATTGAGTGAAAACAATGTCGCTTCCCCCTTTCGATAGGGGAGGAACAAAAACTCCACAGATTAGCCTAAGAACGGTAAGAATTAATAAGAATAGTGATAGTGAAAAGGGACAGGAATCCTCGATCAACAGTGACGTAGCAATGAAGGAGAATGGCCCACAAATAGAAAATCCGGTGGTAGCGGACAGAATAGTGGTCGCAGATAACCCAATTCGGCTATTCAACATTAATAATGAGCAATCAAATAACAAACATCAATACTACAGGCTGACTTCAACCAGCGATGATGAAACAGAAGAAAACCCCAATGAAGACGCCAATCCAAACCCATGGCAAAGAGTAAAACAAACCAAGAGAAGAAAAGTAAGCATATCTAACAGCCAAAACATTACACTACAAAATAAATATAGTCAATTAACCGAGGCCATGGAAGAAGAAACTAACATAACACAAGTAGAAAGCAAGGTACCACGCCCCCCACCAATCTTTGTTTATGACGTAATAAATTATCAACAAATGATAAATAAATTAAACGAAATTATAGAAATAGAGCAGTACAGCACAAAAACTCTAGCTAACAGTACAATAAAAATTAATTGCAACACCTCCGATACTTACCGAAAGCTGATTCACTTCATGCAAGAAAACAAAATAGTGCATCATACATATCAACCGAAGGAGGAACGAGCCTACAGGGTAGTGATTAAGCACTTACATTACACTACTATCACAGAAAGCATTAAAGAGGAACTTAGTAAGGGCGGACATCAAGTTAGAAATATTACGAATGCCAGAAAACGTATAACAAAAGAACCATTCAACTTATTTTTTGTAGACCTAGAGCCAGCAGAAAGCAACAAAAATGTATATAAAATACAAAAAATACAAAACCAAATAGTAACTATTGAACCACCCAAAATTACTAAAGGTATCTCACAGTGCATGCGATGTCAGCAATATGGGCACACAAAAGCTTATTGTACTAGACCCTACGTATGCGTAAAATGCGGAGGGACACATAGCACGAATAACTGTACAAAAACCAGAGACACACCTGCAAGATGTGCACTATGCAATGGCCCTCATCCGGCTAGCTATAAAGGCTGTGAATTCTACCAAGGATTACTAAAAAAATCCAACAACGTCAACAACAGACTAAACATTCAACACAACCCGCTCGCAGCCAACTTTACAGAAAACCAATCCCATACAAAACGTATCCAACAAAATATAAGCTTCGCTGAAGCAGTGAAAAATAACAAAACCAACGAACAAAATGCACTACACTCAATTGAGAGTAGAGAACAGAACGAACATCCCACAGAAACTCCTGGCATCAGTCTGAATAAATTTCTAGATGAGTTTAAGGCAATGTTTCAACAACTCGTACAGCAGAACACCATGGTGATGAACCTGCTTACCACGCTGATAAGTAAAATTCACTAAATTCCTAACAATAGCCCTGTGGAATGCCAACGGCCTTCTGCAGCGAAAAAATGAAGTTGAAATATTTCTTCATCATAATGCAGTGGACATCATGCTAGTCAGCGAAACTCATTTCACTGACAGATCATACTTTCGCATACCTAATTACACAACCTACATAACCAATCATCCAGATAATAATGCACATGCTGGAACTGCCATATTAATAAAAAGTACTATCAGCCACATTGAACTACCAAAATATGTAACCAACCACTTACAAGCCACAACAATTAAAGTAAAGATGCTCCCATACGAATTAAAAGTAGCAGCAGTATATTGCCCACCTCGGCACAATATCAAAAAAGATAATTTCAAGGAATTCTTCCAGACACTAGGGTCCAAATTTGTTGCAGGCGGAGACTATAATAGCAAGCATTCCTTATGGGGAGCTAGACTAATCACAACAAAAGGCACGCAGCTAGCTAATCTCATACAGGAAAATAATTACTCCTTCATGTCAACGGGTACACCAACTTATTGGCCGTCAGACCCCCGTAAGATTCCAGACCTATTAGACTTTTATGTAACCAATGGGATCTCGCCACAGTATATGAACGTTATACCAAGCTACGATCTCTCTTCTGACCACTCCCCAGTAATTGCAACAATCAACCAATATGCTATTCATAAAAAACCAACCCCCAGACTTCATAACAGAAACACAAATTGGGAACATTACCGAACCAAGATACAAGACGAAATAAATCTGCGAGTAAGTCTCAAAACTCCAGATGAAATTGACGGTAGTAGAAGGGGGACACCTTCCGCCATCTTGGATTTTGACGTCACTAACCCCACTATAGGCCCACGTGGGGGGCGTGTTTTTTATCCTTAAGGCTGATTCTGGATGACGTAATTTATTTTTAGGGATGATTCTGGATGCTGGATGCTGGATGTTTTTCTGGATGGTGGATGGCTTTTCTAGATGCTGGATGGCTTTTCTGGATGCTGGATGGCTTTTCTGGATGCTGGATGGCTTTTCTGGATGCTGGATGCTGGATGCCCTTTTGGTTTTTCTTAATGCCTTTTTGCCTTTTGGGTTTCTTAACGTCTTTTTGCCTTTCCCGGATGCTGAATGCTTTTTTGGCTTTTGGTTTCTTAATACCCTTTTGGCTTTCTCGTTTCTTAATGGCCTTTTGCTTTTTCTGTTTTCTTAATGCCCTTTTGGTTTTTCTTAATGCCTTTTTGCCTTTTGGGTTTCTTAACGCCTTTTTGCCTTTCCCGGATGCTGAATGCTTTTTTGGCTTTTGGTTTCTTAATACCCTTTTGGCTTTCTCGTTTCTTAATGTCCTTTTGCTTTTTCTTAATGCCTTTTTGGTTTTTCTTAATGCTTTTTTGCCTTTTCGGGTTTCTTAACGCCTTTTTGCCTTTCCCGGATGCTGAATGCCTTTTTGGCTTTTGGTTTCTTAATGCCCTTTTGCCTTTCTGTTTTCTTAATGTCCTTTTGCTTTTTCTGTTTTCTTAATGCCCTTTTGGTTTTTCTTAATGTCTTTTTGCCTTTTAGGTTTCTTAACGCCTTTTTGCCTTTCCTTTCCCAGATGCTGAATGCCTTTTTGGCTTTTCGTTTCTTAATATCCTTTTGGCTTTCTGTTTTCTTAATGTCCTTTTGCTTTTTCTTAATGCCTTTTTGGCCTTCCAGGTTCCTGACCTTTTTGCCTGTTCGGGTTTCTTAACGCCTTTTTGCCTTTCCCGGATGCTGAATGCCTTTTTGGCCTTTCGTTTCTTAATACTCTTTTGGCTTTCTCGTTTCTTAATGTCCTTTTGCTTTTGGTTTTTCTTAATGCCTTTTTGGTTTTTCTTAATGCCTTTTTGCCTTTTCGGGTTTCTTAAGCCTTTTTGCCTTTCCCGGATGCTGAATGCCTTTTTGGCTTTTGGTTTCTTAATGCCCTTTTGCCTTTCTGTTTTCTTAATGTCCTTTTGCTTTTTCTGTTTTCTTAATGCCCTTTTGGTTTTTCTTAATGTCTTTTTGCCTTTTGGGTTTCTTAACGCCTTTGCCTTTTTGGTCTTCCAGGTTCCTGACCTTTTTGACTTTTCGGGTTTCTTAACGCCATTTTGCCTATCCCGGATGCTGAATGCCTTTTTGGCTTTTGGTTTCTTAATACCCTTTTGGCTTTCTGGGTGACTTTCTGAATATGTGTTTCACTTTTTAGTTTTAATTATTGCATAAAGTCCCGCTCAAGTAAACACACAGAGGAGGAGGTGTTGGAAACTTCTACAGTGGAGGAGGATTTCCGTATGGTAACGGTATACATTAAAAAAGCGCATTTACTAAAATTCATTTATTTTTATGATTGTGAAAACATAGGTATATTATACAGAAGCTTAATTATATTATCATTTTCAATTAGATTTACAGTAAACAAACAAATTTTCAAAAAAATCTAAGTCGCTAAGTTTAAAATACAGAAACATTAAACAATAAAGTCCGCAAACGTTTGAATGGTAATCTTGAAGTGCTTTGTCGTTGTCGAATTCTTCTCCAAAAATCTCAGGTGATATCCCTCCGGTGGTCGACCAAAGGAATCAAAATATTCTCCTCGTCCATTCCCATCAATGTAGATTGTAGCTCAATGTTCTCCAGGTCTGTATGACGGATCGGTGTTTACACAAGGTCTTGGAGCATGCCTCGGTAATTGATTAGAAGCACCTGCAAGTCGAAATACATTTTTCTGACCCGGAATCAGATGCAGCAACTTGAGAATTTGACCCGTATTCATCCTTGGAATTTGCACATTCCCAATCTTGAAGTAATAAAACGTTTTCTAAGGCACACATAGGCTCCTCAATAGTATGATGCATGCAGCGATAAGCTTGCGCTTCTTTCTTCAAATTTTTAAGCGATGGACATCCATTGTCTTCCAGATTCACGATTGGTTTGTTAAGAAATCCCAGTACCTGGCACTTTTCAATACCTTTCACATAAATTTTGTTGTAAGGTTGCAGAACTTTTGCAGCTTCTCGTTCGAAATCTTGGAATGGGACATATCCCGAACTCCAACGAAGACCGTGGTGACGTGTCTCGAGATAATTTACAGTTTTCTTTGCATCAGGGGATAATGTCGAATAGGATGTTGGTGGTTTTAATAAGAAAATCGTCAGATTACCATCATCCGTAACTACGGCAAACTCTTTAGGAATGAATTTATTGTCATCCCCCCGAAACCCTTGCAAATCCACAAATGCAGCAGCGACCATTCTTCTCGACCGTATAACAGAAACTGGGGCTGCTAAAAACGGAACAGTATGGAAATGTTCAATTTCGTAATAAGGATATAATTTGTTATGCCTAAGGGCAGGAATTGTTTACAGCAAATAAGGTCTAAGGCTAGAGAAATATTTATTAGATTTGATTAAATAAATAAATAAATCATTTAATGTCTTTTGTCTTTTTGTCTTTTTGGCTTTTCTGGATGTCCTTCTGTTGCAAAACATTTTATGCTTTTGTATACATTTTGTCATTTTTGAAACAAAAACATCTTATCTCCTGAATTAGTTTTCTTAGAAATATGTCCACGAATCAAAACTAAGAAACAAAAATACTTAAGTCGGAATCTATTTCTATTTTCACCTTAAATTGCGAAATGTTTGGAATTCTTTACGTTGTTGCATACTCCCTTTTTTCTGAAAATGTTGTGAGAAAACAATTTTTTTTAAAGTGTCTCTATCAGCCATTTTTTGTAAACAATGTTCGGTGCGCACAACATAATTACGGTGCGCACAACAATATTTTCGGTGCGCACAACAATATTTACGGTGCGCACAACATAGTTTATGGTGCGCACGACAATATTTTCGGTACGCACAACACCATTTACGGTGCGCAACACCAAATTTTCGGTGCGCACGATTAGCCATTTCACTTTTGGTGGGAATTTTGATTTTGCAGCCATTTTGGTTTTGTCGGTCATTAATAGTGGTATTGGTAAATTTCGTACGAATTTCGTAAAGTTTCGTACGAATTTTGTAAAATTTCGTACGAATTTCGTAAAGTTTAGCTGCTTTTTCGATATGTACAATGTGAAAAATATAAACTAAATCATATGTTTGAAGCATGTTAGGTACATTTTGACTTTTTGGGTTTCCTGGATGACGTAATCCGTTACTAGATTATAGATTAGATTAAATAAATCGTGTAGTACCTTTTTTGGGTTTGAGGAAGAGTTATCCAGGAAACCCAAAAAGTCTTTATGGAAGTTATTCGAAAAAGCCGAAAGGGCATTCATAAAGCCAAAAAGGCAAAATGTACCTAACATGCTTCAAACATATGATTTAGTTTATATTTTTCACATTGTACATATCGAAAAAGCAGCTAAACTTTACGAAATTCGTACGAAATTTTACAAAATTCGTACGAAACTTTACGAAATTCGTACGAAATTTACCAATACCACTATTAATGACCGACAAAACCAAAATGGCTGCAAAATCAAAATTCCCACCAAAAGTGAAATGGCTAATCGTGCGCACCGAAAATTTGGTGTTGCGCACCGTAAATGGTGTTGTGCGTACCGAAAATATTGTCGTGCGCACCATAAACTATGTTGTGCGCACCGTAAATATTGTTGTGCGCACCGAAAATATTGTTGTGCGCACCGTAATTATGTTGTGCGCACCGAACATTGTTTACAAAAAATGGCTGATAGAGACACTTTAAAAAAAATTGTTTTCTCACAACATTTTCAGAAAAAAGGGAGTATGCAACAACGTAAAGAATTCCAAACATTTCGCAATTTAAGGTGAAAATAGAAATAGATTCCGACTTAAGTATTTTTGTTTCTTAGTTTTGATTCGTGGACATATTTCTAAGAAAACTAATTCAGGAGATAAGATGTTTTTGTTTCAAAAATGACAAAATGTATACAAAAGCATAAAATGTTTTGCAACAGAAGGACATCCAGAAAAGCCAAAAAGACAAAAGACATTAAATGATTTATTTATTTATTTAATCAAATCTAATAAATATTTCTCTAGCCTTAGACCTTATTTGCTGTAAACAATTCCTGCCCTTAGGCATAACAAATTATATCCTTATTACGAAATTGAACATTTCCATACTGTTCCGTTTTTAGCAGCCCCAGTTTCTGTTATACGGTCGAGAAGAATGGTCGCTGCTGCATTTGTGGATTTGCAAGGGTTTCGGGGGGATGACAATAAATTCATTCCTAAAGAGTTTGCCGTAGTTACGGATGATGGTAATCTGACGATTTTCTTATTAAAACCACCAACATCCTATTCGACATTATCCCCTGATGCAAAGAAAACTGTAAATTATCTCGAGACACGTCACCACGGTCTTCGTTGGAGTTCGGGATATGTCCCATTCCAAGATTTCGAACGAGAAGCTGCAAAAGTTTTGCAACCTTACAACAAAATTTATGTGAAAGGTATTGAAAAGTGCCAGGTACTGGGATTTCTTAACAAACCAATCGTGAATCTGGAAGACAATGGATGTCCATCGCTTAAAAATTTGAAGAAAGAAGCGCAAGCTTATCGCTGCATGCATCATACTATTGAGGAGCCTATGTGTGCCTTAGAAAACGTTTTATTACTTCAAGATTGGGAATGTGCAAATTCCAAGGATGAATACGGGTCAAATTCTCAAGTTGCTGCATCTGATTCCGGGTCAGAAAAATGTATTTCGACTTGCAGGTGCTTCTAATCAATTACCGAGGCATGCTCCAAGACCTTGTGTAAACACCGATCCGTCATACAGACCTGGAGAACATTGAGCTACAATCTACATTGATGGGAATGGACGAGGAGAATATTTTGATTCCTTTGGTCGACCACCGGAGGGATATCACCTGAGATTTTTGGAGAAGAATTCGACAACGACAAAGCACTTCAAGATTACCATTCAAACGTTTGCGGACTTTATTGTTTAATGTTTCTGTATTTTAAACTTAGCGACTTAGATTTTTTTGAAAATTTGTTTGTTTACTGTAAATCTAATTGAAAATGATAATATAATTAAGCTTCTGTATAATATACCTATGTTTTCACAATCATAAAAATAAATGAATTTTAGTAAATGCGCTTTTTTAATGTATACCGTTACCATACGGAAATCCTCCTCCACTGTAGAAGTTTCCAACACCTCCTCCTCTGTGTGTTTACTTGAGCGGGACTTTATGCAATAATTAAAACTAAAAAGTGAAACACATATTCAGAAAGTCACCCAGAAAGCCAAAAGGGTATTAAGAAACCAAAAGCCAAAAAGGCATTCAGCATCCGGGATAGGCAAAATGGCGTTAAGAAACCCGAAAAGTCAAAAAGGTCAGGAACCTGGAAGACCAAAAAGGCAAAGGCGTTAAGAAACCCAAAAGGCAAAAAGACATTAAGAAAAACCAAAAGGGCATTAAGAAAACAGAAAAAGCAAAAGGACATTAAGAAAACAGAAAGGCAAAAGGGCATTAAGAAACCAAAAGCCAAAAAGGCATTCAGCATCCGGGAAAGGCAAAAAGGCTTAAGAAACCCGAAAAGGCAAAAAGGCATTAAGAAAAACCAAAAAGGCATTAAGAAAAACCAAAAGCAAAAGGAAATTAAGAAACGAGAAAGCCAAAAGAGTATTAAGAAACGAAAAGCCAAAAAGGCATTCAGCATCCGGGAAAGGCAAAAAGGCGTTAAGCAACCCGAACAGGCAAAAAGGTCAGGAACCTGGAAGGCCAAAAAGGCATTAAGAAAAAGCAAAAGGACATTAAGAAAACAGAAAGCCAAAAGGATATTAAGAAACGAAAAGCCAAAAAGGCATTCAGCATCTGGGAAAGGAAAGGCAAAAAGGCGTTAAGAAACCCAAAAGGCAAAAAGACATTAAGAAAAACCAAAAGGGCATTAAGAAAACAGAAAAAGCAAAAGGACATTAAGAAAACAGAAAGGCAAAAGGGCATTAAGAAACCAAAAGCCAAAAAGGCATTCAGCATCCGGGAAAGGCAAAAAGGCGTTAAGAAACCCGAAAAGGCAAAAAAGCATTAAGAAAAACCAAAAAGGCATTAAGAAAAACCAAAAGGGCATTAAGAAAACAGAAAAAGCAAAAGGACATTAAGAAACGAGAAAGCCAAAAGGGTATTAAGAAACCAAAAGCCAAAAAAGCATTCAGCATCCGGGAAAGGCAAAAAGACGTTAAGAAACCCAAAAGGCAAAAAGGCATTAAGAAAAACCAAAACGGCATCCAGCATCCAGCATCCAGAAAAGCCATCCAGCATCCAGAAAAGCCATCCAGCATCCAGAAAAGCCATCCAGCATCCAGAAAAGCCATCCACCATCCAGAAAAACATCCAGCATCCAGCATCCAGAATCATCCCTAAAAATAAATTACGTCATCCAGAATCAGCCCTAAGGATAAAAAACACGCCCCCCACGTGGGCCTATAGTGGGGTTAGTGACGTCAAAATCCAAGATGGCGGAAGGTGTCCTCCTTCTACTGACGGTGTTCTAACCACCCTAATTAACATCCTCAATCAGGCTGCTCAACATGCCACTCCTCACACAGAAATACAAAATCACAAGTATACAATACCTATGGTCATTAAGAGGCTTATAGCAGAAAAAAGAAGAGCCAGGGCAAAGTGGCACCGCACGCACGCACCAGCAGATAAACAGTACTAAATAGACTAAGTAACCAACTGCAACGACAACTAAAAGAAATGAAGGATAAGTCATTCCATGATTACGTTACCAATCTCAATAGATACGATAATTCCATATGGAAACCTATAAAACATAAAAAAAAACCTAAGACGTCAATACCTCCCATCCGTAATAACGCTGCAACAGCATATCCAATATGGGCCAGAAGTGATAAGGAAAAGGCCGCCCTATTTGCAGACTACTTTGCCGAAGTATTCACCCCTAATGACGACATAACAGACAATTATATAGACAGACAATTATCCGAAATCCCTATCAACATACCAACAATTAAACCATTTACTCCGAAGGAGGTTGAGAAAGAAATCGGCTTATTAAATCCTCGCAAAGCTCCAGGAATAGACGATGTGACTACAAAAATGTTAATGGAGATACCTAGGAAAGGATTAGTGTTACTTACCTATATTTTCAATGCTATCGCAAAACTAAACTACTGGCCAAAACAACTAAAAATTGCCGAAATAATACTAATCCTTAAACCTGACAAAGAACCTAATGACGTATCATCGTACCGCCCTATAAGCCTGTTACCAATTATCTCAAAATTACTCGAAAGACTCCTCCTGCGAAGAATAAACTCTGACCCAATGACAGAAGAGTGGATACCTATGCATCAGTTTGGCTTCCGCAATAATCATTCCACAATACAGCAAGTACATCGAATCAGTCACCAAATAAATCAAGCATTAGATAAAAAAAAATACTGTACATCAGTTTTTCTAGATGTCAGTAAAGCCTTTGATAAAGTATGGCATACTGGATTATTATACAAGATCAAAAAACTACTACCCTTCACTTACTTCAAACTGATACAATCTTACTTAAGTGCTAGAGAATTTTGCATCAAAATCAATGACGAGGTTTCGGCCCAATGTCCAATTAAATCTGGAGTGCCCCAAGGCAGCGTCTTGGGACCCCTACTATACGTGCTTTACACAGCCGATCTTCCCACCACTGAACACACAACAATGGGTACGTTTGCCGATGACACTGCCATCCTCTCAACTGCCACTGACCCATTCATAGCATCGACCACTCTACAAGACCACTTAGATAAAATACAGACATGGACACATAAATGGAAGATCAAAATTAATGAGACAAAATCTGTGCAAGTAAATTTTACGCTACGAAAAGGGGTATGTCCACAGATATACTTTAATAATATACCCATTCCGCAATCTACAAGTGCAAGATACTTGGGAATACATTTGGACAATAGGTTGACGTGGAAACAACATGTAGTTAAGAAACGCAAACAGATAGACTTGAGGATAAAAGAACTCCAATGGCTAATCGGATGGAAATCTAAGCTCTCGCTTGAAAACAAATTACTACTGTATAACACCGTAATTAAACCAATTTGGCTTTACGGAGCAGAACTATGGGGATGTGCAAGCAAATCCAATATAGACATAATCCAAAGATGCCAATCAAAAATATTACGTATGATCTCAAACGCACCATGGTACGTCTCCAACCTGACGATTCATAATGACCTTAAAATTCCCTACGTGAGGGACGCCATAAAAGAAAAAAGTACAAGACATCATAACAAGCTCGAAACACACGATAACCCTCTGTTGCACCCACTGCTTGACGCACAAAATGATAGAAGACTCAAACGAAACTGGCCAGCTGATCTGAAACAGGATTAATGAGGGCAACTCACTGGAGAAGTCCTTTCCACGCCAATCACTGCTACCTTTGTAATTAAAAATACAACACATTAGCTTATAGAATGACATGTAATTCTGATTGCTAATTAAATGATATAATAAAAAAAAAAAAAAAAATATAATATGTATTTGGCATATAAAAAGCTCTCGTTAATAGAGGAAAGTCTTAGCATTTTGACAATATTGTCGTGTGGTGCATCGTTTCGAGTTATACGAATAAAATTTAGTTACGTAGATGCGGCAAAATAATGTTCCGTTGGAATTGGAACGACCCTCTCATTAGGATTAGTAAGAGTTAGTACACCGTAACCAGATAATGATTAATTGAAAATTTTATGAATTCTTCACCTACGAGTAGGCTTGATAGGAAAACTGAGCGACCCTCATAAGTACTTGACCTAATCTTTACGTGGCTTTAGTAATCCAGGGTTCATTACATTCATCAAAATTATTGAATGCTGTTATATCCCATTTTCTTTACACGAAACTAAATTAATTCGTAATTACATACCTTTCATCAGATTCCTTTCTCTTTTTGTGTACGTACAAGATTGATGATTAAATTTATTATCGACTTTCGCTTTTGTCTTCTCACAAAAATTGCAAAAGTTTGATAAATATTAACTTTAGGTACAAATATTAACAATGATTGAGTTTTGTGTTTAGTTTGCGAACGTTCACCGTTACGTAAGATTAGGTATATGTCAGAAAGAAAGTGAAACGAATCACGAAACTAAAACCCAACACTCGCCATAAAATTATAATGCATTAAGTTTTACGTTACACGATACTAAATCAATATGGAGGGCAGGATTGCATTATGCACTTTATACAATTTCGACAGCTATTATTTCAGTACGTGACGTAATTGGAAGTCTTGTTTGAATTTTCGATTTTGAAGTAATGGTATATAAGTGATGAGACGACGACGTAAATGTAATGCCATTACGTTAACATTTGGGGAGGTCCTTCTATTTGCAGCCGTATTTAAGATAAGGTTACTGTTTGTCTTGTGACTAACGTGAGAATGTTGCTCATGGGTGCCGCTTGACATCTAAAGCCTTTTAGTACACATTACCAGATGCACTTTGCATGCCATGATGTTTCTATGTAGGTATATACCTTTTGTTATGTTGATTAGATTCACCGTCTGAACTTATCCTTTATTGTTACTTTGATCTACTTTAAGCTTTAAAAGGGAATAACTAATGTTTTACCAAGAGATTTTGATTGTATCGAACCTGCATCCTTGTATATACATGTAAATCTATTGAACTTTGGTGAATGCACGGATTACAGGGTCGAGTTATATATAATATGTAATCTTTTTGTTAAACTTACGGCTATTGCGTAATAGAAAAAGAAAATTGAAACTTGGGCTAGGATTTCTAAGAGATCTTTCTTTTCAGATTATAAGTTTCAAAACTTTTCAGCTTGGAATGCGTCAATTAAAATCTCAAGTTTCATTAATAGTGGCATCCTTTCAATACCCAAATACTTGTAACATTATGAATGTAAGATAACGAAGTTGAATGTTGCATTAGTTTTATGTATCAATTTAATTGTATTAACAATCACGATTTTTATTTATTTCGTCTTAGGTACGTAAATTGAAATTCAACCACCCTTATAAATCACATCGGGTGACTAAATTCTCGAAGGAAGGTTGTTAAAGTAAAGCAACCACCCTTTCCAACCATATGATCACACCTGCCTTTTTAATATTTCGAAAGTCCTCAAAAAGGTGCAACATACAATTCTGATATTTACAGCATCAACATTTATCTACAATTGAGGTGTTTCAGAACAAATTCCTCCGGATTCCGGAACGTTTTAATTTTTGGATTGATGCAAAGTAAGAGCTCCTATCCTTTAATTCTCTTCCTTGTGTTGTACATCTCTTTTTATCGCTTTCCATCTTGGGTCTGGCCTTTAATTCCAAACGTCTTCTTTTCACCACTTCTCTAACTTCGTCGTTCCATATTCTCCTTGATCTTCGTCTCTTATTCTTCCCTAACATCGGCGTTCCATACATTATTTGTAGATGGTACACATGACCGAACCTCTTGCTATGTCCTGTTATTCTTTCCTTTATTTGTTTAATCCCTAATTTCTGCCAAGGTCCTTCATTCCTTACTATGTCTCTTCTAATTTTATTCTTCTTAAGGATCTCATATGCATTGAATTTGCATGTGTTTTAATTTTTTTTGTCATTGTACCGGGTGGCCAAATAAGCGAGGTAAGCGGTTGTATCTCAGGACCTGCTCATCTGACAACAATGAAATTTTTTTTATTATTACAAATGTGGCCATAAAAAAACTCTGGAAATTATTTTCGAGTTCCTAGGATGGCCGCTAGGGGGCGTATTTGGTATAATAGTTCATAAAAGCTTAATTTTCTCGCTTAAAGTCCCAATGAAAGTGGGCCTGAAAATATTGTCATGGCAATCTATGATCATTTTTGAATAAAAAACCTTGCATCAATTTTTTGACAGCTGTCAAATAAAGTGGTGGGGGAAGGTTTTACCCCGAAAAAGAAAAATGCTTGTAGTGCCAGTTTGGCTTGGGCGATTTTACTGAAACAACTTTTGATTAAAAGAGCATTTTTGGAAGTATTTTTCTATAAAAATAAAACAACAATATATTTTTCCATTGTTCTGCGAGAGGGCGTTGATTTATAACTTACCCTATTTCTTTAAATATCTCTAAAAAGTTAAATGAAATCATATATTTTTTCTTACGATAATAAGTAGAGCACAAAAAACTAAAAAAAATAGTGAAAACCGCAAAACGATATCTCTATTTATAACGAAGGTATTAACAAAAATGTTTAAATATCGTTTTGCGGTTTTCACTATTTTTTTTAGTTTTTTGTGCTCTACTTATTATCGTAAGAAAAAATATATGATTTCATTTAACTTTTTAGAGATATTTAAAGAAATAGGGTAAGTTATAAATCAACGCCCTCTCGCAGAACAATGGAAAAATATATTGTTGTTTTATTTTTATAGAAAAATACTTCCAAAAATGCTCTTTTAATCAAAAGTTGTTTCAGTAAAATCGCCCAAGCCAAACTGGCACTACAAGCATTTTTCTTTTTCGGAGTAAAACCTTCCCCCACCACTTTATTTGACAGCTGTCAAAAAAATTGATGTAAGGTTTTTTATTCAAAAATGATCGTAGATTGCCATGACAATATTTTCAGGCCCACTTCATTGGGACTTTAAGCGAGAAAATTAAGCTTTTATGAACTATTATACCAAATACGCCCCCTAGCGGCCATCCCAGGAACTCGAAAATAATTTCCAGAGTTTTTTTATGGCCACATTTGTAATAATAAAAAAAATTTCATTGTTGTCATATGAGCAGGTCCTGACATACAGCCGCTTACCTCGCTTATTTGGCCACCCGGTACATGTACATGTATCACTGCTACTCCATTATAATACATTGTCTTGTTTAGTTTTATGCTGAGTGTTTTATTTCTCCCGAAAATAATCATTGTTTTGGTCCTCAATGTTCAATTTGATATTTATTTTTTTACTTCTGTCCAACATTTCCAAGTTTCTTACAGATGTTCTGCTGTTTTAGTTAATGTAGCTATACATTTACAAACGTCAGCTCGTCCAGATTAGTCGGTTGCATTATCTAGTATACGATTCGACACATGGCGTAGGGATTGCTTCATCTGGAAATCTGGAGAATGTGCCTCACGTCACTCTTGAATCACTTTCCTCCTTTGGGCCTAGACAGTCATGGTCCATTTTGCTCATTGGATCAACGAAAACGAAAGGTGTCTTCCACTGGCTCAAATTTCGACCCATACTATGACGGGGTTAGGGGCTTAGTGGACCAGATCCTATCATTTTGACGCTCCTTATCTGAAGTTGGTCCCATCTTTGGAATCTTACGAGCTGCTGTCGTCCGTGAGGAGCTGTACTTTTTGGCATTTGTGCCCCAGTTCCTTTTTTGCAGTTTGTCTTACTGACTTATGCCAACCTAACGAGAGACTTTCTCATGGAGATCTTCGAATTTCGCTGCACACGCTTCGCCATGATCTGTATTGACCGTGCGCTTTCTTCCTCGGTGCAGACGGTCGCCTTCACGGCCAAGCTCTTTGAATCTGCTAATCGTTTTTTACACAATCTGCTGAGGCGTAACAGACGAACGATACCATAGGCGTTTCCCTTGACAAAACAGCTCTAAAAGAGCAAAACGTTTGCTTGACATCATTAAAAACTCAAAACAACCAATAATATACTGTACTAAGTATGATAAACGCTGCCTAGATCAAAAAATGTCGAGAACAGAAATAATTTGCCTGCGTTCTCTAGGATGCAGTTAACTTTAACTTCCTGTTGGGGTTATGGAATTTCGAAAATCTAATAAGTTTATTACAGCTACGTTTATTGGAATAGTCTGTCAAATAGTTTCGATAAAACATTACAGCTTCTCGTAATCACGAGGAGTGCTCCAAAACCTTCTTTAGCTACGAGGCAAATTACAAGATCGAAATGGGTCGTGGAAGAATGTCAAAGGTTGAGTAATCTTCTCATAAATCTAGTTAGAACATCCTTTTGCTTTATCTACAAGTTAACATCCTTAACTTCACGTGGAAATTAATACCTTTTTTGATCAGTCCTGCTAATTATCGAAAAACTATTTATCAAACGCCGAAAATAAATCATGTTGGGTTGCTATCGCCGTGTTGTAATTTTGCTCCAACAGATATGCTTACTATTTTTTCCGTATATTAAACGATAAGCAAGTACAAATATGGAAACGGAAATAGATATCAGAGTATTTTATAAGCAAATTATCGGATGTGTGTAAATCAGTAGTATTTTAGGTTTTAAAATGATCAAATTACTATTTGTTTTGTTTGGAGTTACATTGATTAATGAGGTAAGGGAATTTTTCAGAAACATAGCCATAATGTAAATTCTTGTAGATCAATTGTTTATGTTATGTCAAAATAGGCGATAGTATGAAAAACTGTGCCGAATATACAGGTTTTAGTGTGAATGACCTTATTAATCTTGCAAGCGGTAGTGCAAGTCAGGATAATAATGGCAAAGAATTTAATGCTTTCATTAGTTGCCTCTGGAAGGAGTATCATTTTGTTAATGAAAATGGTGAGATCTTGTATGAAAATATCAGGAAAAAAAACAAGCTTGTAAGACAACCGGGTATACGGTGTACTGAAACGCCAAAAGCTAAGCAACGTGATAGTGATGCAATGGATAAGGCGATAGATTATTGTGAGAAACACCCACCAACACCAGAAGATCCTGTTAATGTTAGGAAGTGTCTTATAGCTATTGCTGATTTTGCTTTGTTAAGTAAAAATTAATTGTTCATTTTTAAGTATTAGATTTCAGTAAATTTAAACACACTGGGTTCCTTTTAAATTTATCCTTATATTCGAATGGAGCTGTTCCAAACATTCTATAAAAATATAATCAGAAATCACTTGGTTGGAATGTAACTCTTCGCAATGCGTTACTAAGTTCCTTTAATTATATTTTGCATCATTCTGTTATGCTTCGTTCTTCCACTTATTTATGCTTTACTTAAAGGAAGAATAAACAGCAAGGTTTTGATCAACAGTTTTTGATTTTGAACTCTTTTAAGTTCAACGACGAAGAAAAAGTTTAGAGTTTCAATTTCAATTTTTCTTTGTTAAAAAGGTTCGGATTTACAGAGAGATAATCTTGTCCACCTGAATGGAAGAACCACATGTCGAGATAGGTACAGATGACTGCAGCGCAAACCAAATTTTACGAAAAATTTGACTTGGTTATTGTATTGGTTGCCTATTAAAGTTCATTATTTCTTTATCATCATGTTTCCATTAGAGGTAGTCCCGAATGGTCGACCTATTGCTCCCCGATATTGTCTACTGTTCAAGGATTCCTGTGAATTTAACAAAGTCCATGAATCTTCGTTGCTTCCTCTTATATATTTATTCATTTCCCCCCATATTGGGAGATGACGTGGTATAGCGTTTCGTCTTCTTCACTGCAATGCCTGCATACGGGCATATTAGTCAGTGCCATGTTGTGCAGGTGTTTATTCAGACGACGGTGGCCTATGAGCATTTCCTTGCAAGTTTTATGTTCATCCTACTTAATTTCAACATGGACGCTGCTAAATTTCCTGGGATTAGAACAAACTGTTTTGGTTATCCTCTTAATTTCTATGCTGCGGTTTTCCGTTAAAGTTGAGCGAATTCTTGAAGATCCCTCCTCGTCATTGACAGCTTGTATGACCCTATGAGGCCTTTAGAGGCGGTAGGTTCATAAAAGTCTCCATATCTGCCATAGGGGTCGTTACCATTTCCCCTGTAATTCCAAGGTAGCTGCACTTTGATAAGCACTTATGTTCTTGTGGGTGAAGGTCTTGTGCCACCACACCGGTAACGTATACGGCATTTATGTAGTCATTGGTTTAATCATTTTAGAGTAGTTGGTCATTTTTGGAGTCCGAACGCTTGACTAGAAGTTCCCAGAGACTTTCAAGCTTTGTTCGCTATCTTTGCCAAGTGTACTTGGTCTAGCTTAATGCCCAAGTATTTTACATCTTCCACTACCTGCAGTTTAGCGCTGCATATTGCGTTAGTACTTTAGTTTTACCGGCCCTTTTCTTCGTGAGAAGAGATTGAGGTTTGTTTTGTCGGATTAACAGACAAGCTCTCCTCTGCGCACCATGTTTTCATGAGATTTAAATTTCTCTGCATCGCAACTGATATAGTCTCCTGAAATCTGCCACCTAACAATTCACATAGTAAATCGCGGTGTAGCCTACCTACAATCTCCTCTATATTTAAAAACGTCCCTTAAAAGAGAGCGCCAATTCGGCTACGTTCACTGTCCTGTGAATAGCAAGTTCACAAGATACGTTGAGCTATTTTTACGTAGAAGTTTATTTAAAAGGGATAACATCGAAGATGCATCTTGTATAAACTTAGAGTAATAATTTACCATGCTCAGAAACTAACGTGCTTCACCTACATTCTTTGGCTGGGGAACATCAACCTTTGGCTGAGATTTTTTTAATCCATCATAACCAATTTCATGACCAAGATACGATACTGAGCTTTTTAAAAATTTGCATTTGTCAAAATTAACATGCAGATTGTGTTCACGAAGCTTAAGAAGTAAGGTTTTCATTCTAATGTACCTCCTTGTACGATGTAATAGTCAAAATATCCTACAGTGCCTTCCAAGTTTCTCGTTATGTCATCTGTAAACTTTTGCCACTCGCCTGGGACTGTTTTTATATCTACCAAAGAATAGTCGATTTACTTTGTATGGACCTTTGTGTGTAGATAAGGTCAGCATTTCAGAGCTCTTCTCATCATGTGTAAGTATGCTTTATGTATATCTAGTGTACAATTTTGAAGTTTGGAATATAATTCATCAATATCTGGAATTGCATATCTGTTATGCTGTAATTGTGAATTGGGTGTAACTTTGTAGTCGGCGCAGATTCTTACTGAACCATTTACTTTAGGTATTAATACAAGGGTGTTCACCATTTTGAATGAGTTACCTTTTCAATAATGCCTGTTTCTTCCAAGGAATCTAATTCCTCCTCTACCTTGTCCCTTATGGCAAAGGGAACTGGCCGGGGCTTAGTGTAAACGGGTGTAATTTTTTCTATAGTTTGTAGACTACAAGTATAAGGAATGAGTCCGATTTTTTTTTAAATACATCATTAAATTCACTTGTAACTTCTGCAATTATTTGTTCAATCATTTTTGGAGAAACTTCTTCGCTAATGCTATGAATTTCATTAAGATCAACCTGAATTTCCTTATACACTCTCTTCCTGGAGTTTTGGACAAATTGTTCTGAAGATTGAATATGTCATCAGAGTCACGGGACTGCTCGAGTCGCATCAGAATTCTAAGTTTTTACCTTGAATTTAACAAATCTTGTGTTTATAACAAATTTTTTTTTGAATTAAGGCGTAGGAGGTTTATTTTTGTCAGCACTCTCCCGTTCAGTATTTGACGAAATGCATGCTTTTGAAAAGTGCCCCTGACGTCCACAGCGAAAGCAGACCGTTTCTCGATCAATTATACATTTGCTTGCTCTGTGGGAAAGATCTCTGCACCGGTAACATTTACCAACCATAGTTTGGGGTACTGTAGGCCTGGTGTTGCCAAAACAATTGTTGTACATCGGAATGTATTAAAGATTAATGATTAAGTGTTTTAAATTGCTCTCCCTCCACTTTTGACCCTTCTACACTTAAAGCTAATTCTAAAGCTTTATCAATCGTTAGAGACTTGTCTTTTTGCAACAGTTTTTCTCGAATTTCTGGACTACTTAGCCCTCGTATAAACTGCATAAATAGGTCATCAATGTGTTGGTTACATTTAGGACAGACAAGCTCGCAGTGCTTTGTCGTCAACCCTTTTAACTCGGATACGTATTTGGAAATGGACTTACCTTCTTGTTGCTTCCGACTAAGAAATTTGTGTTGTCCTGTCAGTGGATTTGGAGTTGATTCCAAATGTTCTGTTTAACCAATTTATTGTATGATTTTTTTGTAGGTTCATCGGGGATGTAAGTTTGTATAATAATAATTGATAAGGTTTAGTACTCACAGTTTATGAATGTTTGCACTTTCTTCTTTTCAATTGCATCATCCGTGAAATTAAATTGTTTCAAGTTTAAAAAATTTTCAAATCGTTGCATATATATTTCAAACGATTCTTCTTCTGGATTGTAATTTTCAAATGAAATATTTAGTTATATTTGGTAGTTGCCGGTATAGGTGGAGGTGCAGGAGGGGCGTGCATGGAGGTGACAAAGCTCTGCATAGCAGCTATTAATTTATCAACTTCAGGCATTGTGAATACGCGTTTTGTAAAACTATTCACACACTAATTAAAACAGTATTTAAAAACCTCTTTTATAACTAGGAAAGTAAAGCGAGACACATTCGTTTAACTTTTAATTTTATATTATATTATTTATCAACATAAAAATAAAACCCTTATTAACAAATCAATCAGAGTCCTGGACACCACACTTACTTCCAAAGAAATAGACAAATGTTACAGGCTAAATTATTATACAGGGTCCTGCACCTCACCTCCCGTCTTCTGTAGCTCAGTTATTAATTAAGTTAGGTTTTTGATATTTTGCAGACGTTTCCTGTACCTCAGAGTATATTTCAGGAAAATATTTTTAATTATACAGGGTGTCCTAAAAAAGTGCGGCGCGATGATGATATATTTTTTTAAATTACATGCTTTACTTTTTTTTACTTATTTGGTCGTCTTATATGCTTGCCTACATATTCCTAAAATTCTATTGAAATCGGTTCGATGAAACCAGCGAAAAAAAATAAAAACGAAAAAAAGTCGGTTTTGCACCACTGGTTTTAAACATTAATAAAAAACGCAAATAGTACCTGGGTAATGAAATTTTACGACACACTCATTAAATAAAGTCTAGTAGTCTCGTTTACCAAGTTTCATTGATCCAAATTATACGGGGTGATCAAAATCTAGTGTCAAACTTCTCAAACTTTAAACCACTTTATCTTTCTTATTTTTAATTGCAACCCCTACATATTTTGATGTCATTCGATGCGGAATTGAAAAACAAAATTTTTTTTCTAATACAACTCTATGGCAATTCCTAATATTGTAAAAGTTATTCAAGAAAAAGTCATTTTATCACGTATTGCAATTTTAATTGATAAAAATCGAAGGGGCCTTTGAAAAACAATTTATTAACATAACAAAGGGGTGATCACAATTGTCTCTAAAGTCTTAAGGGTGCCTACTAGAATTGATGTTCGATATGTCTTCCGTTTCCTTCACGGCACAAACGAAGACGAGCATGAAATGATGTTGCCACTCTTCTTAATACGTCGAGTGTAATGCTGTGAAATGCATTCAGGATTCTTTCCTTAATGTTTTCTGGTGTGGTGGGAGCTTCTTGATAAACGATTTCCTTAACGTATCCCCACAAAAAGAAATCTAATTTAGTTAAGTCGGGTGATCGAGGAGGCCAAGCAATTGGTCCTCCTCTTCCAATCCACTGATTTGGGAAGGTTGTGTTGAGATGGTCCCTGGCTTGTAATGAATAGTGTGCTGGAGCTCCATCGTGTTGCAGCCACATCCCATTTCTCACAGCTATAGGTAAATTTTGTAATAAATTTGGCAACTGATTTTGCAAAAAATCCAGATACATTGGTCCATTCAAATGTCCGTTAAAAAAGTGAGGACCAATAACATGTTCACCAATAATTCCCCCCCACACATTAATTGACCACCTGTGTTGCTGATCAACCTGCCGAAAAACCCTTGGATTGTGGTCTGAGTAATAATTTAAGTTATGGCGATTCAAAAATCCATTTTTATGAAACGTGGCCTCATCAGAAAACAAAACCTTATCAAAAAAGTCAAAATTTAACCTAATTTGAGCTTGCGCCCAATTGCAAAATTCAACACGTTGCTCAAAATCTCTATCGCTGAGTTCTTGATGAAACTGGAAATGATAGGCATGGAAACGGTTGTCCTTTAAAATTCGTTGCACAGTTCTTTCGCTTAAACCCACGGCCTCACCGACTGCTTTTTGACTAACGGAAGGATTTTCCGTAACAGATAATAGCACAGCTAATTCATTTTCTTCAGTTCGAACAGGCCTATTTCTAACTGGTTTTGTACAGTTCACATTTCCTGTTTGTGAAAACCGTTCTAATAAGGTTTGCAGACTCCTTTTATCTGGATGTCGTCGTTCTGGATAACGCTGCTTGTAAACCCGACTTGCCAAAAAACAGTTCTTTTCGCATTCGCCTAATATGAAAATCATATCTACAAGCTCTTCTCGATTGTATTCCATGTCAAAAAATAACACTTGGGTGTGAACAGTTCAAATTATAATTAATAACACTTAGCTTTCGCTTGACTAACGTCAAAATATTCTCTTACGTTAATAAATTGTTTTTCAAAGGCGCCTTCGATTTTTATCAATTACAATGGCTATTGCATAATTGATGAAATGACTTTTTCTTGAATAACTTTTTCAATATTAGGAATTGCCATAGAGTTGTATTAGAAAAAAAATTTGTTTTTCAATTCCGCATCGAATGACATCAAAATATGTAGGGGTTGCAATTTAAAATAAGGAAGATAAAGTGGTTTAAAGTTTGAGAAGTTTGACACTAGATTTTGATCACCCCGTATAATTTGGATCAATGAAACTTGGTAAACGAGACTACTAGACTTTATTTAATGAGTGTGTCGTAAAATTTCATTACCCAGGTACTATTTGCGTTTTTTATTAATGTTTAAAACCAGTGGTGCAAAACCGACTTTTTTTCGTTTTTATTTTTTTTCGCTGGTTTCATCGAACCGATTTCAATAGAATTTTAGGAATATGTAGGCAAGCATATAAGACGACCAAATAAGTAAAAAAAGTAAAGCATGTAATTTAAAAAAATATATCTTCATGGCGCCGCACTTTTTTAGGACACCCTGTATAATTAAAAATATTTTCCTGAAATATACTCTGAGGTACAGGAAACGTCTGCAAAATATCAAAAACCTAACTTAATTAATAACTGAGCTACAGAAGACGGGAGGTGAGGTGCAGGACCCTGTATACGAAACCCTATAATTTTAAGCTTTTTATACTAAATCAAAAATGCTGTGTTTGAAATTAACGAAACTTCCACTTGAATTATACCACATTTCTGCATTGTGCTTTACGTGTATGAAATATTTGGTTAAATACGTCAAGTGGAATGTTTCAACAGAAAGTTAAAGCACCTCCTTAATAAGTTTGAAGGAGTTTGGAAGTGCGATACGTTGCGGTTATACACCAAGTTTAGTTTCTAAAATCTGTTTTGTCTAATTCAAATATCATTCTACCATTAAAAGTCTATAAATCTCTTTTACAATAGTATAAATCATACATTGTCTGTCAGCTACGGTACAATAATTCATCGCAAGATAGTAGCTGTTTTTTTTATCAGCTTTCAGAAACCTGTATTTATAGAAATATGAATAACCAACATTTATAAGGACATATTGTCATGTTGTACACAATGCACGATTGCTACTGAATGGAATCGAGTATAATTACCTGACAGGATAGCCGACCAAACGTTTGCGTTTGCATTTTACCCCATTATCGTCCTTATTTCGTAACTCGTCGACGGACGTTAAATTGATTATGTATGGAAATGTGACTTTTCACTAATGAAGTTTTCTAACAAGAGTTTTTAAGTGCGTACCTTCGGCGCCTTTGTAGATAGATTACGAAGGTGTAAATCATACCACGTAATTAACAACAGCTTAATTTAGTTTTCTAAAAGCTTTCGTGCAGCTTTGTAAAGGAACCGACGTATTAAATATGCACGTATACATATATAATAAACCTGTTCGGATGATGAGCACCAGAAGCTATATAGTATTGTTTTTCCATTGTTAGTAAAACAATGCTAAGAATAGTTTAGTTAATGGCAACATTTGTTTCTAATAATTGTCTATTGCAGCTGTTATAAAGAAAAATTAATACGAGAAAAGTGTTGCGTCGCGAGTTTTCCAAAAATATTTCTCGCTCAAAGCATTCTTTGTTAAAACCGTGAAAGATGTGTTGAAAGTGGCGGGGCACGCGTGACCTTATCGTTATTTTCTAATTTTATCTTGACAGCGTTTAAATACATTGTTGACGAGTGATAATTGTCGAATTACTCGATCTAGAGAGGAAACATATATAATTCTAGTTGTTCACGCTTGAATTTGTTTACAGTTAAAATATTAAGTTTCCCCACAATTTACGGAATTGTTTTATTTTATTCTTATACAGTTTCGTTCTGTTACTTCCTATAAGTTATTGTCTGCCGTAGCTATTTTCATCTGTAAACAATTTACGGGAATTTTTAGATACCTAATTAACATCTGTGCGTTTTACTAATTTGCTTTTAGAATACGATGAAGCACTTCAAACCGATTGGCAACGGCAATTTATTTTTAAGAGGAAGTTTGCAAAAGTCTAAAAAATGCAATGGCACGAAATTTTTACTGGATTCTCAGCGGGAAACGGCACGATACAAAAGTTTATAGGAATAATGAAAATTAGATTTAGTTTGCGAAATTCTTACCGGGAGCGGAATTCAATTTGGGAGTACAGTCTTTATTAAAGATAGATAATTAGCATATTTTATTAAATCAAACAGGTACTTTACAACTGTCGTACAATCTTCTGGACGTACGAGGTCCAATCGTGTTCGTATGTTGCGCCCAAGAAATTATTGCGCAGGGTCCGAATAACTTACCAGCAATTGAACCAAAGATTTGGTCGTGTCTTTCTAATAGCATTACGAAGGACCAAGTTGGTTACTTGGAAATGCTATTAAAAAGACACGGCCAAATCTTTGGTTCAACTGCTGGTAAGTTATCTGGACCCCCAGTAAAAATGCATTTAAAACCGGGAGCAACGCCTGTCTTTGCACGTGCTCGTGAAATTCCTTACGCACTTCCAGATGCATATGCTAAATAAATTGATGCAAAATTGGAGGCTGGTCATTATAGACGAGTTGAGCACTCCGAGATGTACACAACGGATTACGGAAAAATATCATTCGAAATTCATACCAAACTTTCGGAAATTTCATGCTGGACAGTTTATTTCCTTTCAAATAACTCACGGATGTATAAATGGCTCACAGAAATTATCTTTGCAAAACTGGGCGATATTCACTATGAAATACAATTCGATGGAACGCCACGTTGACCGAATGAGGAGCTTTCAGCCGATTGAACTTCAAGACCGAACTGAGTCAAAATCGACTGCAACGAGCGAACCAAAGCAGACAAATCGACGAGCTCATTTTTACGAAAATAACAATCATCAACGTCAAGCTTCAGTCGATCAACCACCCGCTCAACTAGATCGGGATCCAGTGTTACCAGCTCCTGCTCAACCACTTTTAGGAAACAGAGAAAATTCCATTCTTCCAAATTTACGCCGATCTACAAGAGATCGCCGTCATACAGATTTTTATACACTCCCGAGTAAAAGGATGAATATCCCAAAGGAGGGAGGAAATGTTGTAAAATCTTATCATTAATCTAGTTGAGAAGCGATTTGTTGAAAGTTTGATAATATTTGAGTCAAGATCAATTAAGATGTTTCTTTTAGTGTTTTAGTGGAGATCTACCACTTTTCTCTCCATATTGAGCATTTTCGACGAATTAATGCCGTTGAATGCCCAAAGTGGGTTTTGTAGGTATTTTTGGTCTATAATTTACATTTTTTATGTTTCCTGTGCTGCATTGATTACTTCCAAAAATGTTATTAGTTTGGCCAAATTTCTTTCGTCCAGACCGAGTGTCGAACCTATTTTGTATAGTGGAAGAATCAGAACTCTTGTGGCCGTTGAATTATAGATACACAACCCTAAAAACACCAAAAACGACAAGAGAAATGTATTAAATCAAACGCGTTTCAACAGTATTCCCTATGTTGCTGCAATACCTGGCAGTCTTGATTAACAGGTTTTGTTAATGTCTCATCACATTGCGGACAATGTTTAACTATACTTTTACGTAGCAATAGTGCGGATGTGTTAATGTGGTGCGGTCTAAAGTTATCTTCGTCTATATCTATGTCCAATTTAGGTATGTGATACATATTTGTTGTAATTTCTTTCAACTGGCCACTTGTCTAGACCAAAAAAGGCAAATAGAGGAAATAAATTGTGTAGTTCCAATTATCTCGGGAATGTGTAGAGATAGATCCCCTAAACATTCTGTGGAGTGCGGGAGGGAGGCGGGTGCTTTGAAGCTTCCACTTTTCAGTTTTTTTTCGTTCACAACACGGGGTATCGGAGCGGAAAAACGCTCAAAATAAAGCTTATAAAATTTACTACAACTTTGTTATATTTTTGAAATCCGAACCAATCAATTAATTCGAGACATTTGCTTGAAAAATATTTTTTGCAAATAGTTCTTACACTAAACTGTACATTTGCATAAATCTAATTTTCCCATTATCCTTCCTCTCTCCAATAACCCTCCCTTTCACCTGCTACCATTACAAATCTTCTTTCTACGACTTCTTCCATTCACCCCAACCTTTCTCCTCTCTCCCCTAATACCTTCTTCCAAGTCCTACGCCCCTCTCTTAACTCATCACACTCCCCTAACATGTGTGCCAAATTTTCCCACTCCACACCGCACAATCTACACCTTCTGTTTTTGTCTTCCTCACAATAATTATTGTCCCTCTCCTCGTTTCCACATCTGAACCTCGCTTCAACCTCTTCTTTTTTATCTCTAACCTACCCCTCAAGTATCCCGGCACATCCTCTCCCATAATTTCGTTGTACCTATCATTATACCTCCCTTCTCTGATTTTTTCCCTTCTTTACTGTATCTGAACATCCCTTCTTATTATACCTTCTTTTATGTTGTCTCCTCACCCGCTTTCACTGTTTCTCTGTGTTTCTGCCCCCGCATATCATTCTCTTTCGTAATATTTCCTTCTGCTCTCCTGTCCGTACTTTATCCTTCCTTTCTTTACCTCTCTCCAACAGTGCTGTATCAGAACTCCACTTCTTCATATCTCAACCGTCCACATCCGAACCGTTTTTGATATATCGGCTCTCGAATGTTAGAAATGTCCAAAAATCATATTTTCGATAAACCTCTTCTTCTAGCGCCTCACTCTTTTATTTTACAGAAAAATCATCAAGAAAAATCTGTGGATTATTAAATTCTCTTCCAGAATATATAACATGCATGTATTTATAATGAACAGCTCATAAAATAAAATTTGAGAAACTTTTAAACGTTGCCGTCCCTTATATGAACTCAATGCACTGTTTTAATTGTAAAATCAAAATATTGTAGGTCGTCATCTTCAATATCTTCATCCAAGACTGGTGCACTGTTGAGGCAGGATCCGTCAAAAGTTGTAGACAGAATCTTGCGATATTCCATTATGTGACTCATGTGCATTGGATAAATGTCCTACACGTACCCAAAATTTGTAGTATATTATACTATACGATATCAAAGGTGTTTTGTAGATCGAAAAATACCCAAAAACCTATACAGGGTGGGCCACGCTCAACGGGACGGAGCTTATTGGGAAAACGAAAAATGATATGAAAAAGTTATTTGGCAGGAGTGCGTACGTTAGTGACGGCTACTTTTCTAAATTAGTCAGACATATACAGGGTGTTCCAAAAAAGCGTGCTATATCAAAGTTATGTTTTTTTAAATGGAACACCCTGTATTTTATTTTATTTTTGAAGTATACTGAACAAAATAATGTCACTTTATTAAGCATTACCTATACCCATTCTTGATAGTTATCGATTTAAATGACTTTGTTTACGAAATTAGTATGGTTTAAATACGTTCATTACACTTAATCGCCAAAAGATTAGCTAACGCATTTTGGTACATTAATTCCCAATTAGGGGGGCCATCGATACAAATTATTGTAATATAAATTTTATTTACAGGGTGTTGTTAATTGAAAGTTTCATGACAATACAATATTTTATACAATTACTACGTTATTCTAAATGGAACACCCTGTATTTTATTTTATTTTTGAATTATACTGATCAAAATAATGTCACTTTATTAAGGCTTACCTATACCTATTCTTGATAGTTATCGATTTAAATGACTTTGTTTGCGAAATTAGTATATGGTTTAAAAATTACATTCATCACACTTAATCGTCAAAGCATTAGCTAACGCATTTTTGTCTATTAATTCCCAATTAGGGGTGCCATAGATACGAATTATTGAAATTATAAAGTTTATTTACAGGGTGTTGTTAATTGAGAGTTTCACGACAATACAATATTTTATACAATTACTACGTTATTCTAAATGGGACACCCTGTATTTTACTATTGTAATAAAAGGGTTAAACAATTCCATTTCAAATCACTGCAAGATTCCCTATACCAATATCCACCAATTTCAGACTCATTTGCATTATACTTTACCTGCATCAATAAAAATCGGTAAGTTCTTCTGAAATTGATGGATATTGGTATAGGGAATCTTGCAGTGATTTGAAATGGAATTGTTTAACCCTTTTATTACAATAGTAAAGTACAGGGTGTCCCATTTAGAATAACGTAGTAATTGTATAAAATATTGTATTGTCGTGAAACTCTCAATTAACAACACCCTGTAAATAAACTTTATAATTACAATAATTCCCTAATTGGGAATTAATAGACAAAAATGCGTTAGCTAATGCTTTGGCGATTAAGTGTGATGAATGTATTTAAACCATACTAATTTCGCAAACAAAGTCATTTAAATCGATAACTATCAAGAATGGGTATAGATAAGCCTTAATAAAGTGACATTATTTTCTTCAGTATACTTCAAAAATAAAATAAAATACAGGGTGTTCCGTTTAAAAAAACATAACTTTGATATTGCACGCTTTTTTGGAACACCCTGTATATGTCTGACTAATTTAGAAAAGTAGACGTCACTAACCTACGCACTCCTGCCAAATAACTTTTGCATATCATTTTTCGTTTTCCCAGTAAGCTCCGTCCCGTTGAGCGTGGCCCGCCCTGTACTATATGTTATGTTTTGGACAAGACTATAATTTATCATCGTCTCTAGGAATTTGCCCATTCACGATGACAGTGTTATAATAGGCCTATAGTTGTCAGAGTTAGATGATTTTTATTTTCCTATGGGCCGGGGAGGGGGGTATAATAGTGTTGTTAGTTTTCATTTCAGAATAGAACATTTTGGTAGTACCGCTACTGCTGGTTTCCTTGGAATTGAAGTTGTAGCAGCTCGGTTTTATTGTGTTTACTACGTGTTCATGTGGGGGGGATATTGGAGTAGATGTAACAATTCACGATATTTCCCCAAATGTGGTACTTTCTAGACAGTTCATTTAGGTTTCGATTTATAAACTGGGTTTTTGGTTTCTAAATGAATAATAAAGGGAAATTGTTCTCTGTGGTATAAGTCATCAGTCATCAGTGGCCCACATAGTTTGCTCCCGACCCATAAGAAAATAAAATTCCCCGCCCCTTTGTAGTTATTTATACGTTCTAGTTTGTCCTCAAAAATGAAAGAAAGTCCTTCTGTCCATAAGAATTTAAGCTTATAACGTATTTCATTTGTGAAAACAACAGGTCATTACGGGAATTAACTGACTTATCATATCAGTGCATCAAAAAACTCTTTTTCGAATTTCTGCAAATTCGTCATTGCCCTTATTCCCGATACTTTTTCTGGATCTTTGAACCTTGGATTTATCCTGCAACCACGCCGAACATTCTCGAATCGATTCTCCTGTTAACTTGAAAGTTTTTCAGCTTTATCTGTAACACGTTTAAGCCATTCCCCGAATCCATGTGTATTTATTTAAAAACTTGCAAATTACAGGCAGTCTTTTCCTAGTTGACACTGACATCAGCACTTTTGGTTTCAAGTGCAACATTACAAATGTTGATTTGAAAGATTCCATTCCTAAGACAAGTAAAGGTCCACATATCATGTGCTCGACTGCTTGGTGCGGCTGATATATCTGAATGGAATCTACCTGATAAACAAAACTCGCAACCTCCCCTTGTCAAAATTGTTTATACAAATATGTTGAAAGACTCGTGATTGATTAGTGGCGACATGCACCTCGTTTTCCATCATTTTACTCATTCTTTCATCGTTTTACATCATGACCCTTGTTATATTTTAATAATCATAGTATGCGATTTAAAATTTTTTTAAAAATATGTTAAACCAATTTAATAAGCTTTTTTATAAAAGCTACTAGATTTGATAATGGGATATGTCTATCGCGAAACATGTCGCCGCTAATCATCCGTCTTTCGACAAATTTGAATAAACAATTTTGTTAAGGGGACATTGCGAATGTTGTTTTTCTCAACTAATTATTAACCCCTTCGTGAACTTCGAACCTTTACATAATATAACATTCAACGCCTTACCTATTTTGTGGTACTTGCTCCTTTTGGGAAACGTCCGCCGTACTGTCAAATAAGATTGAAAAGTACTTTCTTTCTTTAACCTGAACAAAAGTTTTTGCTTTCACTTTTTCTCCACTTAGAATAATAAACTGATTCTGAATCTGAGGGCTAAAGTATGGAATTATCTTTTTTTCTGCCAACTCCAAGAGCCATACCTAGGATGTCAGGGGCTCTTAATATTTTGACAGCAATTTGATCAGATTAAAAAGTGTCCACAATCAATAATTGACTTGCTTTTGCCTTGAAATGCTGAACTATTGTAGATTTGTTTAATGAAAGCCAAAGACACAGCTTCTCGCCAAAATATTATTACAGCATAGTGCAGAACTTGTTTTCTGAACTAAAGTAGCAGCTACTGAAGATTAACACTGTGTGTAGGTCCCATAATTATGTAGTACTAGTGCACACTAAATGGAGGGTTTCTTAACCTTATATAAATCCTTGTAAATCCGAATAGGTTGAAGCAAGTAAATCACATCACACAGGATTCGAGGAAGGAAAAACATCAAGGCAAAGAACGTTGATAGAGTAACAATGGCTTTGGAAGACCGCGGCACGTAATTCTGTACCAAGAAAACCGTACTGGAAATGTAGTACAGCGGACCGGTATTAAAAGTGAACAAGCATACGATACCGTACGTAGAAGTACGAGAACTCATGTTGGGAGGCTCGTTGTAAAATGTAAATTAATAGTTGTCCAACACCTTGGGAGAATCCAAATTGTTGAGTTAAGTCTAGATGGAAATATACAGAACAAGAACGAAACAGATACTCCACCATCGCCATTTTTCGTCAAACATGAGTTGGAGAAGAGCGAAAGAGGGTGGAAGAATGAAGAAAAGTTTACTACGAAATTCAAATTTTTTTAATGGAATAAATCCCGTGCAAAAAGAAGAATATGACTTTTGTGTCAGCACCTGACATTCTACGATTAACATGCTTCTCTAATCCTCCAAAGAGGTTGTTGTATGCATCAATGGAGAAATAAGGTTTTTTCCAAAAACAACTTATCCCAGTTATCAGATCAATATTCCATTGTGCCAGAGGCGTCTATCATAACAGATTTTAAATTTTTATTTCAAGTTATTAGAAAATGGAAACGTAAGGGAAAGTTGGAACGACCTGTATTTACTGCTTAATTGTATAAAATTGTTAAAAATGAAGTTCCTTTTTTGTGCTCGAATAATACTTAACTAACTTGGTTAAAAGAAAATACAGAAAACTCACTCTATTTTTCAAATTGTCCTTTTACTGATACACTTTGCTTGAAATTCTTTACAGATTCGTCTGTTCGTATAAGAAAAGGTATCTCAATCCATCATAAAAAATTCTACACATACCTAAATGTATCTAAAAACTGCTTCTCTTAATGGACGAATCCCCAGCATGAATTACTTTTGTGGCAGTATTCCACGTCTCTCTTTAAATCAGAATCTGTACTGTGGTAGTTATTTTTTGTTACTTTCAAGTAATTGATTACTTCTAATTTTTTCTATTAAACTTTGGAAGTACATACGGCATTAGTAGTCAAATATTTCAATTATTCAATCTTCGTATGAAAATAAATTAAAGGGCGAACTAGCAGCACACGTTAGTGCAACTACCTTATTGGATAAAGTTTGATTATGATAACGATCACGGTTAACTGGGAGAATAAATGTCATCAGTATTACAGGTGTAATATAGAAGCGCGGTATGGAGAATTTTAATTAATCTCATTAAGTTAAAGTTATAATCACAATTCACTATAATTAAGGAAGATACGATGTTTTAGAACATAAAAGAAGAATGAGATTTAAAAATTACTTAATTAACGGTAATTTAGAGGGATATGCGTCAGAATAATGTGCTGTAGGTATTCTCGAATGACGATTGTGTACTCATTAACCGCATCTGCTTTAACTTTGACAGAATCGAATTTGGGAATTGTACATTTCAGTTAACTTCATTTCTAACCCAATTTAATTTTTGGCCCACCTACACGTTTTTTTTAAACTGTGGGAAATTGTAGAATTTCGATCGCATTCCATATTCAATTAGTTGCGCTCATTAAATTGTTTCATGACAAGAATGAAGAAAGGTGTCGGTCTGTCGGTGTTTGTCGGAAATACTTATCTACATAAGATTGAATATTGTTACGCACATCAGCGGTTCGGTAAATTAGAGTAGGTACAGAAATAAAAGTCTAAATATAAAATAGTTATTTCAAACACAATTAGTCTATACATATACAGGGTAGCCCATTAGTGCAAGGAAGTCCAATATATTATTCAATATTATACGGATTAAAGTTTGTTTCAAATAAAAGTTGTAGGATACGAACCATTGCATATTTGTAAAATATTTATAAACACACAGGGTGCTTCGAATAATCGTGCCTCCGTGCCGAAAACACCCTATATTTAGTTATATTCCGTTTGCTCTCTTAAAATGCTCTATGTCAATATTTTTGTTTTTTGTTTTAAATGCACCGTTCCCAAGTTTTTTCATGATTTTTCTGGAAAAACATGGTCTGATTAAAAAATGCTTAGGCTCGTTCAGTTTTAAAATTCTGAGTCGATTTTGATACACAAATTAGTAATAGTCGTTCCTTAATGAATATACAAATATTTGCCGATTTAATTCTACCAGGGTGTAGGAAAAACTTTGTTATTTTAAACGGAACCCCCTGTATAGTATGATGTAGGTCGATAAAGCTTTTCAATCTATCTAATTCATGTCTGTATTGTGCGTCTTCTAAATCTAGTAATTTTTACTGGTATTCCATTTAAAATAACAAAGCTTTTCCTATTCGAAATTTCCAAGACTATACGAATTATTGCAAACACCCTGTAGAATTTAATCGATAAATATTTGTAGGTACATTCACTAAAGAACGACCTTTACTAATTTGTGTACCAAAAATTGACACGAATTTTTAAAACTGAACGAGCCTAAGCATTTTTTAATCAGACCGTGTTTTTTCATGAAAAAATTCATAACTTGGGAGCGCTGCAATTAAAACAAAAAACAAAAATATTGACATAGAGCATTTTAAGAGAGCAATCGAAATATAATATCAAATATAGGGTGTTCCATTTAAAAAAACAGGTCGGCACAGAGGCACGATTATTCGAAGCAAGTTTATAAATATTTTACAAATATGCAATGGTTCGTATCCTACAACTTTTATTTGAAAAATTTTTTAATCCGTACGATATTGAATGAAACATTGGAGTTCCTCGCACTAATGGGCTACCCTGTAGAAAAACTTAGCTTGTCTATATGCGTAGACTATTTACTATTATGGCGTTTGTGATTATCTGTCGCTAATATTTCACATAATGTGAAAACTATTAATTTCCCATTTCTCCGCAGATCCACCAGTCCTTAAAATTGGTGAATTGGCGAATCATGTTGGCTGCCAAGATGAAAAGTTCCCAGTTTAGTCTGTAAAAAAAGTTCTTCGACCCATAATCACATATTCACTCCGCAATATTTCAAGGAAGTATCCTTAGTAACTATACCTAACTGTAAAAAGGGGATCAAGTTTCAGGGAAGTTAATCTTTTTATAGATTACTCCTTGTTGGTAATCTAGTATTTTATAAATTTCAGGATCGTGGTGGCAATTGTAGAGGTCTATTAGTCCGTTATCATAAGTGCAATTTCAATAACTTGCCCTGGCGTACCATTTCGTTGCATATACATTCAGGGTGGTTCAGGTGATAACGACAAGATTGTAAATTGATATCCTAGCAAGTTTAGTTTTCGATATACAGGATGTTGAAAATTTGGGGAAAAGTATCCTAGGATATAAGATCATATGAGAATATACTGCCACATGTCTAACGTTTTCTATAATTTGGCGAAGTTCTGTCCTGTATACATACTGGGGAAAAACTCACTAATAATCCGGATTTGCATTTTCAAAAAATAACCCCGTTAATGATATACAAGGCGAAAATGGAAAATGTGCATTTTCTGAAAATCCTCATATTTTATTTATTCATCACTCTGTTAGGGCGGGGGACGGAGACTTCAAAAATGATCTTGAAGACACTGCTGCCCTACTAAACTTCACGCTAACGTATGCAACATTTTTATTTCTTATAGGCACCATATTGAATTTTTTTTAAATGCTCGCAAAATAGTTTTTACACCATGTACAACATCCTTGTGTTAAGTTAAAAAATCACACAGGGCGAAGTCCCTTCAACCCTCACACTGAGATGCCTTAATTAAGGTCCCCTCTCCTCTCTGTATGCGTATCCAACCTGAACTTGGACTTGGACTGCCACCTGTTAGTTTAATTAATATTAATTAATTAAGTTGAAGGGACTTCGCCCTGTGTGATTTTTTAACTTAACACAGGGATGTTGTATGTACATGGTGTAAAAACTATTTTACGAACATTTAAAAAAAAATTCAATATGGTGCCTCTATGAAATAAAAATTTTACATACGTTAGCGTCAAGTTTAGTCGGCCCGTAGTGTCTTCAAGATCATTTTTGAATTCTCCGTCCCCCGCCCTGACAGAGTGATGAATAAATAAAATTCCAATTGCCATCTCCTTGTTAAACGTCTCGTCAATAAATTAATTTAAGACATATGTTTATATGAACTTTCCTGTTTATTTTGTGCTTGGAGAACACATCTCTGAAATAGTGCCGTGCAATTTTGAAACGCCCTGTATGTTCACGAGCGACGGCGAGTGAGGACAGTATTGCAAGTTGAAAAATTTCACTTTCATCACGAATTGTGTGTACTATTTTTTCCAACATCGCAAAAATGAGTCTCAACTTCAAATTTGTTTATAATTATTTTACTCCCCTATTTTTTCAAGAATCTAGTTTCTGATTTTGTATTCTAACGTTGCTATGGAAATGAGCTTTCCTCACTATTGATGCAAACGCCTATTTTCCTCACTACATTGAGTGATAAAAGTGGTATTTTCATAAGCGATGTTGGAAAAAATATGTTTTTTTTTAAATCGGCCAGAAAGTAGTAGTTTCCGGATTATTTTTAGGCTAGAAAATGTCATTTTGACGGACTGAGCCGGAAAGTCATTGTGATAGTCCGGTAAAAGTTTTACCGGACTCATTTTTACTTTACCGGACTCATTTTTTACTTTCCGGCCTAGAATAGTCAATTGTTCTTCCCGTTTCTGGACGATTTAAAAAAAAATATTGTACGCAATACGTCCCAAAAGTGCTTTTACTGGACTCGCAGGCTTGCAGGACTCGCCTGCGGCTCGTCCTGTAATTTGCCTACTTGTCCAGTAAAAGGTCACTTTCGGGACTTGTTACGTAAACTACTATTATGTCAAGCTAGCTTATTATTTCACCATAACAACTACGAAAACAAGAGATATTAATGACTAAATAACGCCCCTTTATATGACAACCGGATTTTACATAGCAACGGGCGTTATTTTTTATAAAGATAGCTTATAACGCCCGCAAATGTAAAATATTATACCTCATCAAGGATCTCAAATGTCAGTCTGACAGTCTATACTGATTTTATTGTTATCATCTGTTTTAATCATCTTAACCAACTTCTTGCAAGTATGACATAAAGTTATGAAGGCACCACGGGCGTTTATGAACCTAACGCCTACGGAACGCCCTAGTTACCTTAATTACTATTATTTCTGACAGTGATATTATAAGCTTATATTGTCATAGTTACGATACCAATAAAGAGTGTCATAACTCCCTTGGAATAAAGATGCTATAATTCCCTCTAAGGCTCTTTTATGAACCAGTAACCTAGCAACAACCAAAACTGCAATCGACGATACCTGAATCAACTATACCGGAAATGAACAAATTTTATTAAACTCGGTCAGAAATAAAATTATCTATGTATCACGGGAATTAATAGGTCTCAATTACCTCGGGTAATTGATGTCCCTCGGGCGCAAGGCCCTCGGGACGCAAACTTTACCCTCGGTAATTAAGACCCTTATAATTCCCTTGATACATAAATAACTATTTTCTTATATGTGAGTGGAAAGTGGATGTATTTTCCCTATTTTGAGGGAGCAAAGTACCACTTTTTCTCCCTTGGGGAATTTTTTACACTTTTTCTCCCTTGTATTATAAGTCGCTTCATTAGCAGCTTCTAATATTTCGGCTGGTGTATTTTCTACATCAGAGTCTGAATTCTCATTAGACATTTCAAAAAGCGTTAATACACAACATCTTAATACACACTATCGCCGATATACAAATGATGAGATATTGATGAAATATATTTAATTAAAAATTGTGACACATGGGAAAAGCCTTCTTGATGTATTTTTTAAAAATAACTAATGGTAAACTATACCAAACGTATAATTGTTGTGAACGGAAAATAAGTTCACATAAAAGAAAAAATCATATATCTACCGCGAGAACAAAGTGAAATTTTCTCCCGAGGGTGATTAATGCCCTCGCTTCGCGTCGGGCATTAAACTTCACCCGCGGGAGAAAATTAATCACTTTGTTCCCTTGATAGATAAATAGCTATTATGTATATAATGTCATTATTTGTTTATAACGCCCGCTGCTATGTTTTCTTGCAAGTGTGACATAAAGTAAAGAAGGCACCACGGGATAACGCCCTAGGTACCTTAATTACTATAACGTTTGATTCATTATTCACTTCATTCTTAGGCAGTTTAATTACCATATCGTCCTCGTCATTACGAATTTTTGTCGATTTCGGGCCTTTCAAATACAGTAAGGATTTCTTATTGTACAAATACATAAAAATAAGCAAATTAGGCTAAATTGTTAGATAAGTGCACGATAAATGATTACAGTGAGCGTACCTTAAACCAAGACAGAATCATATTAGTTTTGACAGGACGACTTAGAGGATTTTGTAAATTTTCAGATTCACTCTTGCATTTCAATTACATTTTTCAAAAATTTGTCGAGTTTTTTGCAACTAGTTGTATTTTTTTTCAAAAATCAAGGACAGAAAGTCTGTAAATGAAATAGAAATTAGTCCCATGAAATTTCTCTCACATCGATTGAGGTTATACAAGATTTTATGCAAATTAGTCTACATCAAAGGCGTTCTTAAAGTTACAGTTAAAAAAATGTTCTCTCTTTTTTCTCTTTGAAGGCACATCAAAATAGAGCGATGTTACCGAAATAAAGAAGCGTAATCATTATATAATTAGTTATATTTACGATGTAATTTGTGAGAAACGTAACAACCCGTAAAGGATGTTACTTAACGCGTTAATGTCGCTTGTACTTTAGCGGTACATTTACCCGTAACGAGTTATAAAAATTGTAGAACTTCTTTATTAATTATTTATAAAGTGTTGTAACTAAATCGAGGAAACCATAATACCTAGGCGCACACACGAATTTCTCGCGAATAAATTACCTACAGGCGCGCGTATTTTGTGTGTGAAGCCTTTAAGGGAAGCAAATTTCCTGGTAGAATCTTTTTAATTTCCTGTTGTAACGGTATTGTTGCTTATCGCGTCCCTAATACGTACTAATAATGTAAATCGCTATTATATAAGCTCGACAAACATATGGGAAATTTTGACAGTTTGAGTTAGCGATCTAAAATTGAATACCGAACGGAGCTCAAAATTTTCATTATTAATAATTTCTTCAATAACCATACATTTAAGCCAAAGTTTTCAAACTTAATTAAGTTTATTTAGACTCTCATTTTATATGAAACTTTCGACGTTAATATCTCCCTGGAAGCTCAATAACTAACCACCTACCTGTAAAGTTGCATGAACTTCATACTTGCCTAGTAGTAAATTAAACCTTCAGTACTTACAACCTTCAAGTGGTATTTAATTTATAAAAGTAACCGCATCGTTTGCTTTGAAATATTGTACGGTTAACATCTAAATATAAACGTTTGGATTCGCTTCGCAGTTATGTTTTGCCATTTATTTAATTGGCCATAAACGAACAAACGCTCAATTTACGACCGCGACCGATGTTTTACTAAATCATAAATTAAATTAAACTATTCTAAATATTTAGTTCAAATTTCAAACAATTATAACGTCAATAAAACTTTTTGTTTATGTGCGTTTGCTTAATACGGCAATACTCTGGAACAAATTAGTGATACGCTGGCTGTAATTCTCCCCTTTAGGCTAAATATACTCCCTCCAGATGTTTTCTGATTTCGTGTCCCTAAAGGTACGCTTTGACGGTTATACTTTTCACTTTTAATTAGGTATAGGCCTGCTGAAAAAATTTTTTTATTTCACTTTTCAGTCATTCTACAGTGTATAAAGCCAATGTGTCCTTAGATGGAGGTCATTAGGAATCTGAAAATGATGTAGGTTATTAGCGTATAGCAAGTGTACTTATTTTTACTGTATCTATCAATCGAATAGAGGGAACATTCCTTCGTACCTTATATTAATCCTGTGTATTTCTATCTGTGGTGTAAGGCCTGAATGGAGTTCGGTTTATATTTATTTTTTTAAAATCGGCCAGAAAGTAGTACTTTCCGGATTATTTTTAGGCCAGAAAATGTCATTTTGTCGGACCGAGCCGGAAAGTTATTGTGATAGTCCGGTAAAAGTTTTACCGGACTCATTTTTACTTTACCGGACTCATTTTTACTTTCCGGCCTAGAATAGTCAATTGTTCTGCCCGTTTCTGGCCGATTTTAAAAAAAATATTGTACGTATTACGTCCAAAAATTGCTTTTACTGGATTCGCAGGCTTGCAGGACTCGCCTGCGGCTCGTCCTGTAATTTGCCTACTTGTCCAGTAAAAGATCACTTTCGGGACTTGTTACGTAAACTACTATTATTCTGCTCTCTTGTTTTCTATCTTGGGTGTCTGGTTTTTACATTCCTTCGCATTTCATGCCTTTCCTATCCACAGCATCTCTAACTTCGTCGTTCAATGTTCTCCTTGGTCTTTCTAATTCTTAACTAATACAGTAATACCCGCATCTCATACAGTCTTCTTGTTAGTCTATTCATGTGTTACACAATACACATGACCTCACCACCTCACCTGTCCTGTTACTCTTCCCTTTCTCCCAGTACGCATCTAGTGATGGCCAAACACAATACCAAAACAAGACCGCATAACTCTTGGTCTTGGTCTTGGTCTTGCACCATATTGGTCTTGCTCTTGGTCTTGCATTGATATCCTTAATCTAGGTTTTGCTCTTGCCCTTGAATATGGAGTTTTCATCTTGTCCTTGGTCTTGCGCACAAGACTCTTGCAGTCTTGCATTTTTACACCGTAGGTACTATGAATGATATCAAACTAATCGAAATTTTGTGTCCTTTGTACGTGCCTTTATTGTAAACTAAGTAAAGCACGCTTTTTGGTACAAATATGATTAAGAATTTGGGACTTTCCCACAAGTTGTTATTTTACTACTTGTATAATTATACTTTTATTAAATCTTACAAATGTAAAGATAATACCCACTGAACACAGTACATCCATGAAATGTTGCGTAAGGGTTACAAATGACGCGAATAAATGGTAATGTCTAATAAACGTTTCAATTGATATGTTACATAAAATACAAAACATACATTACAACATGAACGTTTCAGATACCTATCCAAAAATACATCTCTGTGATGTATTTTTTAGTATATGATAACGTATAACATTTTCGAAACGTTACAAATGTAATGTTTCGTTTGAAACACAATAGTCATATTTCAAAGTCAACGTTACGGAGTTGTATTTAGTAGTGTTGTACCAGACACCTTATCACTTGAAACATATCGTAAGAAACAAAACATACACGTTTCAGTGTGAATGTTTTAGTTATGTAAGCAAAAATACATTTCTGTGATGTATTTGTTGGAATGTGAAGAGAATGGGACCGCCAGTGAAGAAGCCACCGGAGTACATGCGGCTAGGTATGTGTCGGTGTTTCGGAGATGTTACATGTTTCAGAGATACGTTTCTAATACATTTCCGAAACGTTTTTTTTGCATTGTGGGTATATTCTAGTGGTGGCAAATTTAATTTTTTTCGTATTCGAATATTCGTTAAAAAAATAGTCGAATATAGAATTATTCGAATTCGAATAACAGTCAGAAAAAAATTCGTTTTATTCGTTGTATTCGTTGTATTCGTTTTATTCGTTGTATTCGTTTTATTCGTTGTATTCGTTGTATTGGTTTATTCGTTTTATTCGTTTTATTCGTTATATTCGTTTTATTCGTTGTATTCGTTTTATTCGTTTTATTCGTTTTATTCGTTTTATCGTTTTACTCCTTTTATTCGTTGGGCTAGTTTTATACTACAAACGTAGTAAAGCATTCTCCAATGGAAGTTTCATTTAAGCATAAACATTTGAAACCACGCTTAACCTTAATATGCGTTAGTAAATTACTCCATTAAATTTAAGGCACGTATTGCAAATTTTGCAAGTAACTACCGCATCACTCGTATTCTTCACGAAATATTTCAACACTTTAGTCATAAATCACAGTAATGCAGTCGTCTAGGCTGAGAAATAATTTGAACTAAAGCAAAAATTTATATTTAAATGCTTAGATAATCCTTAGGAATAAATTATCATCAAAGGCGAGTAAAAAGTAAAAACTTAAATAAACAAAGTCCAAGCTTTACAATACCATGAAAATAATTCCAGTTAAAATCACCCTGTATGGTTGAGGATTATTGTAGGTACCTAATGTTTAGAGAAACGTGTTCACTGATTTACCGAAAACCTTTTACACAACAAACAATAAATTACAGTTCATTACGACTTGTAAAAGGGTGTTAATGAATAGAGAATGACTTTAAGCTGACAGAAAAGAAATGCTAAAATAGCTATTTACAATACGAATATCGTACCTACAACGTTTCATCTCCTATTCATAAAATATTGTGGGTCAAAAGAAATTTGTAAATGAGAAACAATTTATTCCATGACATGAAAAGTAGTAGGCATACCTGCCGTCTGTCATAATAAACCAACGACGTCCTCTTTTTTCTTAATTTAACAATTTTTTTTGTTCTCGCCATTATTCGTTTTATACGTTTTATTCGTTTTATTCGTTTCATTCGCGTTATTCGTTTCATTCGTTTTATTCGTTTTATTCGTTTTTATTCTAATTCGAATAGTGGAATTATTAAGTATTCGAATAATTCCCGATTATACATTCGAATATTCGAATATTGCCACCACTAGTATATTCGACGAACTCAAAAAAATATTCAATGAATTTAAATGGCCTAATGTTGTTAATATTCGTAACAGCGTTTTTCAACACTTTAGAATTCGATGAGAATTATTATTTTATTGCTACCTATACTATATGCTTTCTATTCATGTGACAGAAAACTATGTTTTATTTAAAATTAAGAATATCGTTTTGTTTAAATGCAAATTTGCTGTAAACTTTCTTCTTCTAGAAAACTAAATGTGATTTATTGTACAGGGATAGCCATTATAAATTACCCAATGGATATTTTCGTAATTATTGCTATATTGCTATATTAAATGTAAAAGTTGTAGGATAATAAGCGAAGTGTCCTAATTTATCATGAAATACACAGTGGCGTACCGTAGCTAAGAGATATAAAAAATATTATACTTTTTTTAAATGGAACACCCTGTATTTTATTTTATTTTCATGAAGCCCATATTTTTCTGATTTCAAAAATATACCATATGATACCCATGGCTTGAACCGTTTTAGAGTTATTAGAGGTTGAATGTCGCATGTAGCAGTTAAGCTATTTACTATTGTTATGGAAATAAATATTTCCAAGTAGGCTATGAGAATGAGTTCAAGCCATGGGTATCATATGATATCATATCATATGATACCCATGGCTTGAACACACTTGGAAAATATTTATTTCCATAACAATAGTAAATAGCTTAACTGCATACATAGAAAAAATAAAAAATCGTTCGTAACAAGACAAAAACTGCAAGAGTCTTGCGAGATTGGTCTTGTTCTTGTCGATGTCTTGCATCCAGTCTCGGTCTTGCTAATGGCGTTGCTGCCTTGGTCGCAAGTGTTGCAAGACCAAGGCACCAGACTGCACATCACTCTTTATTTTGATAGTTGATCCCGTTACTCTTCTATTTCTGTTTTGATCTGTGTAGGGACTTTTTTTTCTAGAAACACTGTTTACGTCGTACTAAACTTTTTTCCTGCTTCTCCCATTCTTTCATTTACTTTTTGATCTATTTTTCCATTGTTTTGCATTATTGTTCCTAGATACTTTCTTTTCAATGTTTATCTTTATATTTCTTTTGTCATCTCAGTGTCCACTATTTCCAAAATTACCTTGTTGATCTGCTCCTGTTTTAGCTAATGTAGCCATATCATACCTACACTATTTCATTTTCCTTGATAACGTCGCTTAATACCATTTACACCATCAAATTCCTTGTCAAGGTCTACGAAACATAATGTTTTGCTTTGTTTCTATTTGTAAACCTTTTTGCTGGTTTGTTTTGTAGCAAATATTAGCTTTTGTTAGTTCTTCTTTTCATAAACACTTGAGTGTCTGCTATAATATTTTCGATCTTTTCGTGTTCCATAATTCTTTCCAATATTTTTTTTATGCTTTTGGTATTCTTATTTCTTGTATTACTAAATTTTCTTTTCTTTCCTTTCCTTTTCTTTAGGTGTTGCCTCCGTTAATTCATCTTGTTTTTTTCTATATTCCGTACCTTATTCTCCACTTCCCCAATGTTCTCATTGATCAATTCCTGAAATATTGTCGCCATCTGTGAACCATTTTGTTCTTTTCATACGTTTATTTGTTAATTTATGTTTTCACAGCTCTCACTTGCTGAACTCAACAGGTAGTTTTTCAACTTGTCCCTTCTATTCCATTTTTCTGTACTTTGTTTCGTTAAGTTTATAACTTTTCATTTTCAGCCTTCTTTTCCCTTCTTTCTCTCTTACTTGTCCGCTTCCTCATATCCATTTTTATCAAATAATTATCACTTTGTATTTCTGCTTCTCTTGTGAACTTTATACTTTTTACCATTTCCCACTTGCACTTTTTGATCCGAAAGGAATAATTTGTAGACCCCTCATTTATCCTAAGCGCCATTCTCATTAACTTACATATGCTCCTACAATTAAATTTTGTATTACTTATCATTAATTCACTTTCAATGCATAACTCTTTCTGCGTTATCGTTTTTCGTTTCTTCTCTTTACATATCCACATGTAAAATTTATGATTTGTTACTGCTTCGTTTAGTTCCCCCACTATTACCATATTTTCTTCTTCTTTACCGATAAATTTTTTTAGATCTCCACAAAAATCGTCTTTTATTCCCTTTTTCCCTCCATAAACTATTATTACTATGCATATCTCTTCGTCCAAAGTTCCCCCATTTACATATACTTTTCTGATTATGTTCTTCAACTTATCTATTGTTGCTATCAATCTTACTCCTCCCTTTGCTCCTCCGTTTTCATTTACATCTGACCAGAAAAGCCAATATCGCTTCTTGCTATGCTTTCCTTTTTTTATTCCGTAATTCTCAATTCCATGTACTTTTTCCACGATTTGCACTTCTTTTCTTTGTATCCGTCGTACATTCCACGCATCTATTGTCATATTTTCTTACTCTATCTTTTCATTATTAGTTTTCTTACTTCTTCGCTTTATCTTACTTCGGTCATTAACCTATCATTCGTCCTTTCATAATTTTCTGAATTGCCAATTTTTTTTTGTTTATTCCTTTTAATTTATTTTCTTCGGTTCCACTCATTTGTCGTTAGCGGCATATATCCTACTGTCGTGTCTCAGAATTCGAGAATGGTAAAGAGTTAAAGACTTCTGCTTTTTTGACTAAGATTCGTGTGAATGTCGAGGTGTGGCGTCAAAAAAGACTTTCCGGCATCTAACTATCTATTCGTCCGGTAACAGCAAAGATTGGGAATTGTGGTCCGCTTTGGGTACTTTTTGCATTTGTTTCTCTAACTTTTCTTTAATATTTGTGTTTATCTGTCATTCGTTTTTAAAGTCATTTGTGTATATTATTTACCATTTGTTCTTCTTAATTTATATTTATTTCTCGTTATTTCCGCTTTTTGTTCCTTTGTTTCCATTTGCAAGACGTATTTCTTTTTCCGAATTATTATTATTATTTTAATTCTTTCTTCATTTCTCCGTTTTCCTCGTTTTTCATCTTCTTCAATTCTGTCACCAATTCTCACATAATTTCCTCCATTACTAGTCTATGAATGAAAGGAAATGTCTCGAAGATTTAGTTGCCTTATACACTAAGCTTGTGTAAAGTAAATTTGATTTGATTCACAAAAATTTGGAACACTTATACTTTTAACTTTGATCCTAATCACAACAGCGTTTTCCTTTAACAATCTGAATTGGTAGAAGTCATATGGGACGAGATCTGGAATGGACAGTATAAGGTTAAGATTTTGGACTATTACAGTTCATTCAATTCCAAGATCCAGCTCCAGTGTGGGGTTTAAGTTCACGGGAACTTTTATATTAGTGAGCTTAAACTTAAGCTTAAGCTTCAAACTTCCCTACACATTGGTACCTACTAGGTTTAGAAATTGATGAACGACGGGCTATTGAATTCGGAAGTATTTTCTCATTATTTTAAATTAATGGTCGTATAGATGGAAGACCTAAAAAAATGAAATGGGCATTTATGTAAAGTCTACTTGCAGAGGTAATCATGTAATAAAAATTTATAAAACGATGATAATCGTTAAAAAATTTATCTTGCCGCCAATATACTATGTTAAATAATAAATTGTCACATTTTCTTACAAAGAGAAACAACTTAAAATCCAATATCTTGCACACTGAGGTAAATCTTTTTAAGATCCCAAGAGATAAGATTCGATTCAAGTTTCCTTGATTTTTACTCCCTTACTAGATCAATTGAATGTATCGACGGAAAGAACACAAGAATGCACTTTATACTCGTTATTGAAAGCAAGTATTTGTTCGTCGATTTATTAAGTGTTTCCGGAATAGCAGGAAACATAAAATTCGCTTTACCAAACTTTAAAACTTTAATGTATAAAATATTTAAAACTTTCCGACCTAGATTTACCTAAAGCATCAATTTTATTTCTTACAGATTTGAAAAGGCAATTTGAAGTAAGTCCAGTATCGACAAGGGTTGAAATAGGTCACCAAATGGAACTACGTTGTGTACCACCAACTGGATTACCACCTCCTCATGTTTATTGGCAACGTGGTGGACAACTGCTGTTACCAGATACCGATGTACTCGTATCGACCGAGGGGCATCTATTAATCGGACAAGCTAGAGCACAGGATACTGGAAATTATACATGCGTTGCCGAAAATATATCCGCAAAACGAACCGCAGTCCCTGTTCAAATTACGGTTTACGGTAAGTAGTGCCACTTTTAGAAATGAATTTTTTATGAGTATGTATATGTGTCTGTTTCCTGAAAGCTCGACATTTTCAGAGAGCTTTGCAAGTTGGCTAATTTCCCTTAGAGAAGGAAAAGAATAGAGAATTGTGAAAAAATTCAGATGGCGCTTTTTGGGATAAAAGTTTTCTTTTAATATTAAAGCATCTCAATCTTTTACCTATACTTTTTTTATCGAAGATAAAGGAAAAAAATCGTTGTAAATATTGATAAAATTCGTGGCATCTTAGAGAATTTTTATGGGTAAATGACACCTTTTCGTATAATAATAATTTACAACTACTTGTCGGGTATAAATCAAAAGGACAAAAATAAATTTTAGAATTTACATATAAATCATATCATAGATCAATTTACAATGTAATTAAGGTAGATTTCAAAGGAGTGTTGTGTCTTGTGTGGTCTTAGCGTTTAATTTTGAAACAAATTTCCGAAAAACTAAACGAGAGGGTATTTTAAAGATTTTAGGACTTAAAGCTTTTTAGTTTATTAATCCGAAAACGAAAAAAAAATCAAAATATTATTACAACTTAAGATTCTGCATAATAAAACTATTAACAATTATTTAGCATATGCGTCTTGGATATTATTAATAACTTACCTAATCATTCTCACTGGGTTTTATTAATATGAATAGTATAAATGTCAATGACTTTAAATATAAACATATGTAAACTAAACGATTTTAACATTTCTGCTACATGGAGTTAATGGTACAGTTCCTATTTTAATACATCCTTACGTGCACAAAGAGGTGTTACAGTTCTTAACATCTTTTTCTTTAAATTTTGTTTTTTTTTACAATATTCTAATGATGAGAATGAGAGTAACAATGTCAATGTCATTTTTGGTATAATTTCGAATGTAGTTTTACTCAACATTAAGTTTTCTGCTTCTATCCATGGCCCTTTTGGCCGTGATTGACTCCCCACGTGAGACCCCTTCAATTACAAAGTTTTCATTTAAATTCAACAATTTTGTAATTTCTTTCCCTTTCCCCTCAGCCTTTATAGTTATATAATTGACATACTTTCGAAACATGTCACATTAATAATTATAAATTTGATTAAGGGGAGGTTGTGTCTTTATTCATTACAATAATCATTCATATAAAATGGATATTCGGCCTCAAATTCTTATTCCTAACAATAATTATCGTTATAAAAATGTTTATATTTTAATTCTTTATCGATCAAGTAGAAGACATACAGGGTGTTCCATTTAAAAAAGTTGATTTGTATTTTCAAAAAATTAAAAATTAAATTTGAACATCCTGTATGAGATGAAACATCATAAACGAAATCAGAACATCTGACAACCTTCTACAACAAGAATCGAATCCAATTTTGACATGAAAGTTATACGTATGGTAATGCCGCGCCTTTAGAGGAAGTCATGAAAATTAATTTTTTTTAAGAAATAATTTATTGCTGTTCACTATTCGTTTAAAAGCCGTAATATTTTAGGAATAAATGAAGGGGTCCAAGGAGGTTCTCAACATGTAAAATTATACAGAGCGTTCCATTAGGGAAAAATTTTGTTTGTGTGCCACATGTTCTTGAAGCACCCTGTACATGTCGAAATATTTTCCTGAAATGCGTCCTTAACAGTAATTAACAACTGCGTTTGAATAACACTTCTGTAGGCCATAACTGACGGTTGGTACTGTATTTTAGTTATTCTTTTTTAAGTTGGCAGAGGATCTATGGTTTTTTATATGGTTTTGGGTGTGAGAGACATGTTTTTATGAATTGTGGTTTTATTAAAGTTTTGCGTATATTAAATGTTTTATTTGTTGTTGAGACCCCTACACTTCTAACTTTTTTGGTCTCGGTATTAGATGTGGAAACCCGACGCACTGTTGAAGGACCCTGTATACATTTGTTATATTTACATGTAAAACTGTTCTTGTGTTTAACCATATTTACGTAAATTACCCTGTAATTGGTGGTGTTGTATAATGATAATAACTACCAACAAAAACTTGGCTAAACTATATAATACTACAATGAAGGTTTGGATATTTTATTTTAAATATTTCAGCTGATATTACAGTTGTCATCAAAATGTTTAGCTCTCACCCCTGCCCTAATTACAGTTGCAATGACTTACAATTGTTCCATTAATAAAATCTGAGATGACGCAACTATCAAAAGTCTTTCCCCATTTTGTACAGTTAGAAGTGCATTCTTCAGTGCATCCACCTAGAACTTTAAATTAATAATAAACGATTAATTTTGCAAAAAATGATATAATAAATATTCTACCTTTGTTATGTAATGGGTCTGATGTGATTGTGTTAATGACGGCCATACACAAAACGGCAAGTAGGATTAATTTGGGGTTCATTTTTGTTTCACTTTCGGTACTTACACGAAACGATATTCAACATACAGTGTTTTTATGGTGATTTGGTATTCCAGATGACGTAATTTATCTCTGAAAGATTGATTACAAGGTGTGATATCTCGCGATAATTCTGAAGTGATATATGTCAATTAATTGTCAGAAACTGGTAGATATTATTTATGTTATATTGCGCCGTAAATTAAGAAAAGATACTTTAGTAAGCTGCCTGAAAGGGTTTATTTGATAAAATCTACTGAGTCATTTTGTCTGGAATCCTTGGTATTATGGTTCCCTCTGGCGTTATTATTCCTGAACTGTATTCTTTGGGTGCTCGCATTTCTTGTATTATCTTTGCATTACTTTGTTTAACTGTTTTATTTCGTTTTCTTCCATATATTTTAATCAGTTCAGTTATTATTTCATCATGGTGCTTATTCTTTCTATAGCTTCATCTAATTCATCTTGTTGTATTGGTTACACATTTTGCGTCTCTCTCTTTTCATTTAGGTTCCTTCCTGAAGATATTGTCGGCTTCCGCCCATTGTCCTCAGTGATTATATTTCCATGTCTGTGTTTTATATTAATCATATTATAAATTTTCCTTTGCCTTAGGGCGCCATTAGGGTACCATTGAGTAATAATTGGTTTATTGTGTAGTTTCTCTTCATCTTTTCACCAAATTTTATCCATGGCTCTTGTTTTGTTTTCTTTATTTCGCTTTTTACTGTACCTCTTTCATCTAGTTATTTTATTTTTAAATATTTGCTCTATTTCCGTGGTCTAGTGTTTTGTCCTTTTTAACTTTGGTTTGTTATTTTTGTGTTTTTACAGCTCCTCCATTGCCGTAATCAACTGACATTTTTTGAATGAAAGAATTGATCACTGTTCCGCCAGATGAGGATGCTTCGAGAAAGTAAGGCATTCCTTCGGAAGAAGGTACGCTTTGATACGTTCAATGTAACCCTGACTACCAATTACATAGAGTAGAATAGAAACGTGTTTATCTACCTTTTCACATTTGCAAAACGTAGTAGGTGAAGTGTTTACAATTATTTCTTATCAGTACATACTTTGTATAATACCATTAAAATGAGATTAAAATTAAAATTGAAAAATTTCACAATCTTATCAATTCTTAAGCGTATTTTAAATGGACAAGGACAACGTCTCTCGGCCATTCCCACAGCTGATTGTGAATTTTTACTTATCTATATAATTGTATGTATTTATTAAAAACTTCACAAAGAGAATTCGCACAGTCATAGTGTCCAAATAGTTAATTTTGGAAATTTATGCTGTATTCTTCAGTTTTACTCTTTTACTGGGTAGGTAATGGAGATAGTTCCGATTCAGATAAATCAAAGATCTGTTGGTTTTCAAGGCTTCTTTATCAAAAACGAATGACCTGTACACAACACTGTTACAGATTGTGTCCGATCCCTTATTCAGTATTTGGACATTAGTTTCTTTTGTGGTGACATCTCAACTGAGATGTTGGTAATTGCTGTAGTAAAGATCCTTTGTATTTACAAGAAAACTAACGTGCCCCCATAATTACATTTAACCTAGAGATATGAAGTTATAGTCCGGGAGCCGGCCACCTTCTTTGCAATCAATTAATTTTACATTTTATACTTCGTGAGCGGCTTTATTGTAACGAGACGATAAATTTTTTCCTCTGCGAAAATGTTCGCAAATGGGTCCTACGGGGGTGCGCAGGGGAAAACACGTTGATTTGGAAATTACAAAAAATTGATGAATATCATGGGAAAACGGGCCAATTAATTTGTAGGCCAAATTGGGCATTTAATTATGCAAATATTTACTAAACTACAAAAAAAATCAGCTTGATATTCATTATTTTTGTTAATGTAGTAATATCTACATGTATCTGAGGTGGGAACTCTCTTGATGGACTCATTAACATATTAATCAATTTTTTGTAATTACCACATCAACGTGTTTTACCCCTGCACACCCCGTAGGACCCATTTGCGAAAATTTTCTCAGAGGAAAAAATTTGGCGTCTCGTTAAAATAAAGCCGCTCACGAAGTATAAAAAGTATATTATTTGATTGCAAAAAAGTTGGCCGGCTTTGATTTGAAATGAAATGAAAAAACAAAGTGAGTTCTGTTATTGCATAATCTCAACTTGTTAGTTGAGAAGGAAGGAATAAGGAAGTTTTTAATGTCCTTTCTATCAAAACATGCTACATAATAAGATTAGACGAAGTTCAAAAGACTTCATGTAATTATAAATATGTTGGATGAAAACAAGATACGATATCATTCAATGCAAATCAGTGGTACGTTTAGGTGAACTGATCATTTTTCTCAGACAAATTTCAATTGACAAAGTGTTCTTTGATAAGTAAATTAAAACAAAGAAAAGGTAGAAAACTCATATGTATATGACTTTTTCAGGCTGTCTTTCAAAAATTAGTCTTATGAAACTTGTTTTTTAATAATATATACAGTATTTTCATACAGCATTTCTATTCAAACCACTTTCAAAAAGTGTCTTATTGTGAAGCTTACAATGTTTTGCAAGAGTAATGGCAAGTTCAAAACCTTGCCATCAAGTGGATATAATAACCTGAACGGTTTTAAATAAGTTGAACCCCTTACCCTTAAGGCATTGTTCTAATTTGATATATGAAATGTTAAAAATACTTCTATCTTCCATCGTATTGTATTAAAGCAAGAAAAACGGTACCTACTAAAGTTCGCGAGAAGCCAACTCATGTGCAGGAAAGACACAGATAAAAAATATTTGTTCTCTTATAAAGTTATGAAAATCTATCTTCACCGGTTAGTTTATTAGTTAGATTAATTTAAATCTTGAAACCATATATATTTACGAATTTTCATGTATGATTACCGCAAAATTGGAAGAATTGCTTTATAGTGCAAAGGAAACAATATTTATTTATAACATTCATCTATAATGACGCCGTTTACAATTTTTTATTTAACTAATACGAAAATCTTAGTGCGACATTATGCCGTTGCTAGCGTCCCATGTACTTTCATCAAAGATAGGTATTGTTCGAAGGAATAATTTGAAGCTACGAAATGTATTATTTTTACTGGGTTACAAGAAATGCTATTGAATTGTGTAAATACTGTAAATGACCCAATGCATATTACACGGCTGTATCAGGTACTAAAATTAAAAGTCAGCTAAGAGTAAAATGAAGGATTGTAAAGGGAAAATTTGACCTTGGCGTTGATTGGTTAACACACAAGGCAAGTTTACAGAATGAAAGCGCCCTATACTTTACTCTTCTTTGATTTATAGTATAGTTTCCAAAATAAATCCAATGGAGACATTCCTTCAATTCAGGTACATAATAAACAGTGTTATTCAGTGTCTTTTGATTATTCCACAATTTCTTGACTTATCGATTAAGGGGTGGGGACCACTTTATAATTATAATTATTTTTTATATGCATTCATAGACTGTGTGGGAAAGGAGCGGAGAAAGTGTCACATATGCTAAGAGAGTGCAGTGAGTTAAGTAAGGATGAAATGAAGGTAGAGGAAATATTATACGAGAAAGGCAGAGGGGCGAAGTGAATGGAAGAAGTATGGAGGAGAAGGAAAAACTAACAGGAGAAGGGACATAGGGAAGACCAAAGGGTGGCGGGGAAATGGGAAGAATTGTAGCGAAATGTAAATATGTAAAATGAAATGTAAATAGGCACAAGATGTATTAGGAATAAGGATCTTTTGCAAATTATAATTATAATGGCAAAATAAAGACTACTACTACTAATAATACATTCATACCTACCTATAACGACACGTATTGAACAGTTGACTGTAACTCTGCGATGAAGTGCTAAACAAAAAAAAAATTCAAAAAAAAGGTCGTTTTCCGAGAGAAATTTATTATCGCTACCCTATAATACTACAATGAAGGTTTGGATATTTTATTTTAAATATTTCAGCTGATATTACAGTTGGCATCAAAATGTTTAGCTCTCTCCTCTGCCCTAAATGCAGTTACAATTATCTACAGGTGTTCCATTAATAAATCCTGCAAAGGTGCAACTAGAAAAAGTCATGTTCAATGTTTCACAGAGAGAAGTGCATCTTCCAGTACAATCACTTTCATCTTTAAATTAATAATTATTATTAAACGATTAATTTCGCAAAAAATGAGGTAATAAATATTCCTACCTTTGTTATGCAATGGGTTTGATGTGATTGTGTTAATGACGACCATACACAAAACGGCAAGTACGATTAATATGGAGTTCATTTTTGTTTCACTTTCGGTACCTATACGAAACGATATTCAACATTCGTTTACAATATTACCTACAGCCTACAGTGTTTTTATACTGATTTGGTATTGCAGATGACGTAATTTATCTCTGAAAGATTAATTGATTATGAATACAAGGCAGCGGCGTAACTACATAAGTGCAAACCCGTGCAGTGCACGGGGGCCCTTAAGCTCAGGGGCCCCTTAGCTGAACTTAGATGACTAAAAACCTCTCTAAATTTCTCAAAAGAAACTGTTTGCATCATAATCATTCTGATTGTAAATTGTTTCAGTTCAGATTGAATAAACTATGAATTCCTATTCCATCATAAGTAACGCCATGAATTGTATTGTGTAGGTACAAAAATCTCTTTAATTTTCTAAATCTCTTTTGGGTTACTTCCCACAGTGCAAAAAAACGTTTCTGAAATGTTTTAGAAACGTATCTCTGAAACATGAAACATCTCCGAAACAGCGACAGAAACGTGTCATACACATAACATAGATGTTTAATGTCCGCCTTCAGAAACCTAGATTTCAAACAACACAGAAACGTTACATCGAAACATTTTATATATGTTTCAAGAAACATATCGGAGAGTAATTTATTGATATGTAGGAGAAATGTGTCCTTATAAATGTTTCATACGTGAATATTTGAAATATCTCATATATGTTTCATTTGAAATATACCTGAGTATAAAAAAATTGAGATGTGGTAGAAACTAGGGTACCGAGAGCCCCAACTGCTCTGAGGGGCTCTTTTCCCAGTGCGCAGGCCCTGCAGGGCCCCATGTACTCCGGGGGCTTGTTCTCCAGGGCCCCCAAAATTCTCTTAGTGTAGACTCGAAGGAGATTGGTGATGCTGAAAAATCGTTTTGCTTCAAGTGGGATTCGAACATCGGTCGCTTGTTTAGGAATTCAGAAAACAGCTACGCAAACTACCTGAGCTACCGACTCGCTGGCAAATAAGCCATTTAGATGTGCAATATTACCCATCTACTTATGATGAATAAATCTATTTTTGGAAACGGAAATTTTTCGTTCCAATTAAACACTAAATTGTTAATTTTGGATAAATATGTAAAACACTCACATTGAAACGTGTATTTTTAGTTTCTTACGATATGTTTCAAGTGATTAGGTTTCTAGTAGGTACGACGCTACTAAATACAAGTAACATTAACTTTGAAAGATGACTTCAAACGAAACATCACATTTTTAATGAAGTTTCTAAAATGTTATACGTTATCATTAAAGCTGGGATAGTTAGACAAAATGAAAGTTTAAAAAAGGCAGGCAAAAGGCATAAAAAATAATTTAAACAAAGCATCTAAAAAGACAAAAAAGGAGAAAAATGGCACGGAAAAGCGAAAACTATCGAGATAAAATCAACACATACATATTCAATTTAAGTATAGACAAACAAATATTTATTTGAAAAAGTAATTACCTAGAGTTGATAGATGTTATCTGCTGGTATTCTTTTTCAATAAAGTTTTCTGGCTAATTAAAATACGCTTAACTCGGCATAATGACAAAGGGATGCAATTTCAACAAAGACTGTATGTAGGTGCAGCTTGCAGGTAGAAATAATACAATGGGAAATATTTCAAAGTAAGGAAAATGACTCATCCGTGTTATTATTGTAAGAGGCTTAAATATTATAGACAAAGTTTGTATTCAGTTTGTATACCAAATTCCTTTCACTTTCAAACAATTTGCTTTCTTAGAAATTGCCCAGAAAAATATACCTATATAAAATCTAAAAATTAAAAAATACTTACTTCCATTTCAAAAAACTAAAAAAAATTTACAGAAAAGGTACTAAATACTTACGCGAAAATATCAAAAAAAAAGGTAAAAAACGCAATAAAACTAACAGAAACCAAAAAAGGCTGCATAAAGTTTGCATCTAAAACGGATTTTAAATAGGGTCTGCCTTATGTTTGTCCATTTATAAAAAAAGGCATCCTAGCTCTAGTTATCACATTCCAAAAAATATATCACAGAGATATATTTTTGGATACATACCTAAAACGTTCACATCGAAACGTGTATGATGTGTTTCTTACGATATGTTTCAACTGATAAGGTTTCTGGTACAACACTACTAAACACAACTCCGTAACGTTAACTTTGAGATATGACTATTTTGTTTCAAACGAAACATCACATTTGTAACATTTCTAAAATGTTATACGTTATCACATTCCAAAAAATACATCACAAAGATGTATTTTTGGATACATATCTAAAACGTTCGTGTTGTAATGTGTATGTTTTGTATTTTATGTAACATATCAATTGAAACGTTTATTAGACATTACCATTTATTCGCTTTCGACAGGAATGTACCCGTAATGTGTCTTAGATGTTTCTTAGGAATGTTTCATTTGTAACCCTTATGCAACATTTAGAAACGTTTCATGGATGTACTGTGTTCAGTGGGTTACTTATACACATATTAATTTGTGTGACAATTGTCTGGATCATGGAAAGGGAAATCCTGCAGAGCATGTCTGTTGGATTCACGAATGGATGGTTTTGAGTTCCCACAAAGTTCAAATAACTTTATTTTTCCAAACCTTATCCTGGTGTAGGAACAGGGGCCCCATTTTCGACTTGCACGGGGGTCCTTGATGCCCTAGTTACGCTACTGTTAAAAGGTGTGATATCTCGCGATAATTCTGAAGTGATATACGTCAATTGTCACAAACTGATATTATTCATGTTATATTGCGCCGTAAATTGCGAAATAGCTATTTATATAACAAGTTGCAAAATGAACGTGTTTTTTGCACTAGATGTGACACTCAGTGACAAAATGAATAACATTTTGTCACTGAAAATGGGTGACAAAATAATGACATTTCGTAACTGAATTGCAAAAAGATACTTTAGTAAGCTGCCTAAAAGGGCTTATCTGACAAAATCTACTGAGTGTTTGGTAATTGCTGTAGTAATATTCATTTATATCTTGTAATTAAAACTACCTACGAATACTAGAAACCGAATATCCCCCAATAAAAATGAAAACACAAAGAGACCCTTTCATTACATAATCCCAACTTGTATAATTAATGTAAAAACAATTTAATCAAAACATGCTACAAGATTAGAGAAAATTCATGTTATCTTTTAATGTAGTGATAAATGTTGGATAAGATATGATATAGTCATTCAATTCAAATCACTGGCGAAGTTAGTTAATAATAATCTTTATTTATCCTTTTTAGCTACATACAATCAAGTACCACTAACTGTACAAAATAAGAATACATTATCAAAATTTGGTTATTATATGACCACACAAAAACCTTTCAAATTTAGTAAAGGTATCACAGTTTTTAATGTCATATATCACAGATTTTTCTCTGATAAAGTAAACTGAAACAAAAAAAAAACGAAGAACACTCATATATGACTTTTTCAGACAGTATTTCTCACTTTTATTAAAAAGTTGTTTATTGTAGAGCTTTCAATCCTTTGCAAGAGTAATGGGCGAGTTCAAAACCTTCCCATCGAAAAAGGTTTATAATTCCTCAAATTCTTCTGGCCTTTCCCAACCTAAAGTTCAAAGCCCATTGCAGTGTACATGAAACCTGAAGGGTTTTACCCTTAAAGCATTGTTCTAATTTCATACCTATATGAAATGTTAATATATTTCAAACTTCCGCTTTATCATTTATTCTATTATTGCAAGAAAAACGGTTTTTTCTGTTTTTCATTGAGAAATGTTTTATGAAGTTATGAAAATGTATCTTTACGAGTAATTTATTAAGAATAGAATGAAGTGTATGATTGTTGCAAAATTGGAAGAATTGCTTTATAGTGCAAAGGAATAGCTCTTTATACAACTAGAGGTAAAAGCGATACTTTTTATCACCAGACGTGAAAATGAACAACACGTCGTGTGATGAAAGGCGCTTTTATCTCATGTTTTATACAAGATTTTTTCGCATTTTGTTGCAAAATGAATGAATGAACAAAATTTTTCCCGTATAAATTGCTGATGAGTCGTATTTAGACATCCAGAAGAGCCGTTGCCATGGCAATTTATTTCAGTAGCAATCTAGACATGGCTATTGCGATCTATTTCAATTGTCATGAATCATGATGAGGTCCAGACACACAAAGGGGTGATAATCGAAGAAATTAAAGCCTTACAACCTCCCCTTAAAATATTTTAAGGGCAGGTTGTAAGGCTTTAATTTCTTCAATTGTCATGAACTCCCTTGTACTGTCAAATTTATGACCCGCTTCTTCTACAATATTTATCAAATTAAACTAACACCATTTATTAAAAATCTTATTTTCAGCAAGTACCTACATTCCAAATTTATCTAAATTAATAGTGCGTTGCAAATATTTTAATTTATTTGAAGTTCGAAATTTGGCAATCGTGCACTGTTTTCCTATAAGCTCCATACTGCATTTGGAGGTTTGGACGCTCTATAGTTACAAAAAGATTGACCTTTCAAAACTACAATGACATTCAGAAAGTTAACATTTTGCAACAAAATGCGAAAAACAATATTTATTATACAATATCTATTCAATTATGCTTAACCATGATGCAGTTTACAATTTTTTATTTAACCATTACTACAAAGGTCGTAGTGCGACATTATGGTCATGGAATTTTTGATCTTACCATAAATTCAGATTTTTGAACTTCTGTAAACTCAGTTGCTGTAATATCAATTACTCTTATTTATGTTACTGTGGAATCACATAAACTATTACCCAAACGCCGTTAATTGGATACTTGGATTGTTTTCGATATTGTTTATTACTTAATTTATTTTATCTTCCATGGTATTGATCGTTTATTGCACTTTTGCTTATTAATTTGTTGCGTTTTACGACATTGCTACTCTGGCAAGATTTTCACAAACTCCTGTTAGACTCCTGTTTCTTTTAAAAAAATATATAATCTAGGACTCGTTCCTATAACGTTGTAGATTGAGTGACTGTCGAAATATAAGGCAAATCTAGACATGTTTCGAAGTTATTTTGGAAGCTTGTGTTATGCTGATTCTCGAATAGTGATACAAAACGTGTTAGTTGTGGATTCAGGATTAGAATAGGAAAGTCCACCCCTCACCTCCGTGATTACAAATGTGCGATCTTGCAGTCGCACTCCCCCCCCCCCCCCCCCCCCCCCCGATATATACCCGCGGCTGTTAGCAGGGAAAGTGGCATTTAGATAGTATTCCATGGATTATTTGAATAAGTGCCAGAACACTCGTAAGAAATGTCAGAGCGGAGCCTTGCAGGGCAAGAGTCAGTAAGATAAAGACGACTTCCGGGGTTGGACCGTGTCAATGTTGAAAAGTCAATGTTTCGCCCACTTCGTAAGGGGCTTCATCAGAACAAGAAACAAACAAAATTAAAAAACAACAATAAACATAGGCGAAACGTTTTTTCAACATTGACACGGTCCCACCCCGGAAGTCGTCTTTATCTTACTCGCAAGGGATGTTGTGCTTATTACTTGATAGTGCCCAGAAAATATGCCCACGGGCAAGAGCATGTTCTTCATCGATACTAGGGAAAATTCATACATAATCTATCTAGACGTGAAAGAAAGTACGTAGAACTTTGGAAAAAATTATTTTTATACAAAAAAACCCTCCACAACTTTGCATTTATCCCAACGTTTCACCAACTGATTCATTCCTTTAGCAAAAAATTCTACCGTCATCTCCGCAAAATATTCTTCAACAAATTTTCTTCCTCTGATATTTTATTTAGATATTCGGACAGAAAGAAGTCGCACGAGGCCAAGTGAGTGCTATTAGGTTGATTCCGTAACTCTGAGAAGCCACAATCAGCAGTAATTGTTGTATTAGTAACTATCAATAAATGATACGTTTTTATTAACACTTAAAATTATAATAATATTTTGTATTCAAAATAACTAATGTCAGACCTCGACAAGTGCAATCTACCCAGGCTCACTTATCTCTCAATAGAATGAATTTAACCCCATGCTCCACATCCCCTTTCAAAGATATCAATTACAATTATACTTAATGAATTAATGGTTTGCTGGCGTATGAACCACTAGATGTCCTCGATGAGACGTCTTCTAGATTTAACCATACGTCCAGACCCGGTGTGATAACCATAGTTTTGGGCAGGGACTTCTTCTGGATCTTTTTCATCAGAAATTTGAAGATCCAGTTCTATACCGCAATCGGATATCTTGTTTGAGTTTCCACGAGTTAGATGAGAGCAATTTCTACGGAAGTTTCCACGTGCAGTTGATATGATATATGAGCGTGGACTGTCAGCACGGCCGATTATACTTCCCCACAATCGTAGGTTAATTATTAAAATCGCAAAAACGTGTTCTGTTCCACAGAATTTGCATTTTCTTATTTTTGGCTTACGACTTTTCTTGTCACCAGACTGGGATTAAAAAGTGTCATCCAATTTGTTTCCTTTCTTTTTGAAATTTTTCTTCTTATTGCCCATTGAATCTAACGATTTTGTCTTATCTACGTGGAGGTCTTCTTGTTGTCACTTAACTGCTTCCCATTGCTTTGCTAGTTCCACTGCTTTGGTTAGGTTCAATATTTATCTATTAGAATTAACTTTTCGCTAAGTTTGTTGTCCCTAACTCTCAAAATAATGCGATCCCCCGTTTTCCAATAAAATACGCGGAGAAAGCATTCCACACTTCGTCAAATTTCTTGGCATTATCGGATGAAAGATTGAACGAAGAAAAAATGTCGTCTGCTCGCTGACCCATCGTATAAATTAAGACATTTAATGGAAAGTCTTCTCCTTGTGGTGCTCAATATAATAGATAACGTTCAAAACGAGAACTCCACGAAATCCAGTCACAAGGTTCGAAAGAAAATTTATCTAAAGTAGGGAACTATCCATTACTGCTCCCACCATGTTGTGTTAGTAACTATCAATAAATGATACGTTTTTATTAACACTTAAAATTATAATAATGTTTTACATTCAAAATAACTAATGTCAGACCTCGTCAAGTACAATCTACCCAGGCTCACTTATCTCTCAATAAAATGAATTTAACCCCACGCTCCACAATAATAATCTACTGCTCGGATTGTATGCTTTGCGGGTCCCAATTGGTGTACCCAGTAATAATGCCTGAGAAAATGTCTTCATCTTGCTTCCAAGCAGTAATTAATGCTTTGAACAAACTTCTCTTCTGAACAGTTTCTGCTCAGCTGTCAGTTGTCTGGTAATCCATTGTCCGCCTAAATCATCGCGCAGAATGCTGAAGGCTGTTATGTCGGACCTTTTTCACAGGCCCTTGTCTTGTTTCTACGGATCATATTCGATCGATTCCCTACCCCGTCGAAATTGTTTTGATTTGAAAATATGATGGATTGCTTCCCCGTGCACCACTGTCATTCTTTCGTGAATAATTTTGTGCCCATGACCTTTTTCGGTCAAAAGTTTTATGACACTTCTATGCTCTAATTTCACTCATTAACTCGTTAAGAAAAAAGAATATTTTGAAATTGTGTGTTACATTTTTGAAGGTATTCTTTAAGAGGGGAGCTCAAAGGCCGCCTCCTTTCCTTGTGAATAGAACTTTCCAGGACAAGTTATCTTCCATACCTCATCTTGGCGGCTCATCCGATCATTATTGTGCACCTTAATGATTGATTCGTCGCCTGAGTGTACTGCCTTGTACGACCTCTCTTACGCCTTGATCACACGAAGCAGATGATCGTCGTGACGATGTCCACTATGTAATCGGGTGTCGTCCAGCTAACGTCCACCATTGTTTATTCATTGGTCCTTAAACGGTATAAGTACCAACAATCCCTTTTTATTACTCCCACTTGTTTGTATTCCATCGATGTACTTTGTCATAACACCTCCAATTTATGGGATATATTCGCTTATGATGGTTATTTGATGGGTCACCCTTTAGAAAAAATTAAAATCAATAATATTTCTCACCTGCGTATAAATATATTATAAAGTGTGATTAGCATAATAGGAAAGGGGCGTTAAATTTAAAACAATACTTGTGGGAAATTGGAACAGCTGCTTAACTTCATTTAAAAGGAAAATTCAAACATAAAATATGTGGAAGGGTTGCGTGTTCTAAAAATATACACCCCTTGTTAAGTCACAATTCAACTTCAATCACCAATACGGCCCTTACATACTTATGCAAATGTCAAATACAATAACATTGTGGAGTTCAACGGCTGCGTAGATTTATTTGAAGTATAAATAAAAATTTTTTTTTTGGAAAATTTACCGTGCACAAACGGAACCAATTTCTGAAGTAGACAACTTAGAGTTTTTATGTTCGAATTTAATGATGCGATTAAATTGCAGCAGTTTGCTGCTGTGGTAGTTATCAATGTCTTAAAAAAGGGTTAATCCGGAAGGTGAGGTAGAGAACTTCCTTTTTTAAAACCCTTTTTAATCGGTACGGACCCATTTTTTGCTGATTAATTATTAAACATTTTCCTGCTCGTTTAACGCTACTGTCAGATAGGTAGCTGAATTAATAATGCACGTGTAATTTTTGTTAGTGGTTTTTGATTTTCGTAAAGCATTTTTGTGGCGAACTTCCATTTAAGTCTCTAAACGTTAAGGATGATACGCTAAATATGAGTTGACTTTTTAATCTGTTACATAAATTTTAAATCATTATCCCGAGATTGTAACGCTAGGGATCAGGACGCTCGTATTTCGTCCAAAATCATACAAAATAAACAAAGACGCAGGTTACCTAATGAGAATAAAATTCGCATCCACTTTGATAACTCATTTTGATCACTAAAAAAGTTATGGTTTTTCGGTACATTAAAAAAAGCGAAACGTTTCCCAAATAATTCCGTTATAAAATCCCTTCGGTGTTCTGGTTACAACGTTTAATCGACGGACAAAATAATGAATTGTTGAAATTATTTATAGGGGCTACAGCGTATATGCGTGTAACTCGGAAAAGGGACTAAACCTTTAATCTAATTATATTTTTATCTGTTAAGATAAACCGAATCCCTTTGGAAGGGTTTCATTTCAATAGCATTACACAGAGTGTTCTAATTGAAATATAAATGACTTCTTGTTTTAATTTTTTAACCGATTTGCGTGACTCATTGTCGTTTTACTTGCGTTAAATTTCTTTGTCTTTGAGAAGATTAAACAGTAAACTTTGACATTTTATTAATTTAACAAATATTCTGTAGTAAAATTTCACTGAAAATTCGGTATCCCAGAATTTTATTTCCATCTCACTTTACATAAACGGTAAAATCTATTTTTTCCACAAACGTCAAAAAATGACAAGGTTTGCGAATCGATAACAATACGCGAAGTGACCCTTTTTTTCACTTTCCTACGTTACCATGGCAGCGTGCGCGAAATGACGACGCCGTGCGCGAAGTACTTACTTCGCGCACTGCACGCAAACTAGATGTGAGTTTTGTATTTTAACGTTAAAATAATTGTTATAACTTTTTCACGTTTGTAGAAAATAATTTGTTTCGTGCGCGAAATACTTTGGTGATCTCGACTATTTATTTAACTCGGCTGCGCCTCGTTAAATAAATCACTTCTCGATCACCAAAGTGGCATTTCGCGCACTAGATACAAAAATAACTATTGCATTTTGCCACCGTCTCAATTATGATTATTATACAAATTTTGTAATTACTAGTTCTCTTCATCATTCAGAGAATGTAAGACTCGAGTAGAGTTGAGCGTATGTTTTTCTGCACGTTTCCTTCCGTCGTTTTCTATCTCGGGCTTGGTTCTTAATTCATTTTTTCCTAGCTTCGTCGTTCCAGATTTCTCATGGTCTTCCTTTCTTATTCTTCTCTAACGCCCGCGTCTCATACACTCGTCAGTATATCGTCATTAATACACCACGAATTACCGAACCATCTTAACTATCATTTGCCATTCTTTCCCATATTGGTTTAATTGGTTTCTTCTGATTTTACACTCTATTCTTGTGATATCGATTACTTTCAAACGTGCTCCAATTTCAGTCATTGTCCATGTTTTGCTGTTAAACTTTTTTTTCAGTTTTGATGTTTAGAGATTTGATTCTTTCCTAGAAATCTTCTCACGTCACTAACCATTTTCTGGCCTTTTTAACTGACCTATTCTTCAATGATATTTGTAAGTCTACATCCGATCAGTTTATCTTCCTTTTAGTTTTATGTTGTGTTTTACTTTCCCTTGAAATGATCAGTTTCATCGTATAAGTCTCTTGCATCGTCCTGTAGCCCAATTTTATTCGTTTGTTAGCTTCCTTGACGTCTTTCCCTAATACTATCGAGTACCTAGAGTTAACATAATTCTTGTTTCAGTACCAACCTTGTTTCAAATTCTTTAAACTCTTCGTTGTTGGGTTATTCCATCTCAAGTGGTCTAATTTTTGAAGTCACCCACGTTGACGCATAGAACCACCCTATAAATGAACATCTTCAAAATTTCATGTCATAGCATCAAGTATTTTGGAAACTGTGGCCTTCCATTTGGAGGGCTTCTCAATGCATCTGCGACAAAATGGGGCAAAACCCAATTCTTGACCCATTGTTACCACAAGCCAAACGCTCATACTACCACGTCTGGTACAACCTTTGGTACTGAACCTGATGAACGTGGTCTGGAGGGATAAAATTTGCTTCAGGAGCCAGTTGCAGGGGGTCAAAGTGCCTTATAAAATCTGCAGAGGATAGGGAGTAAGTTTTAGGGTCTCTACTTTAGGTCGAGATATCTCATGAATAATGAGTAAAGGAAAGCTGCCACTTCACAAATTTGTTAATTGTGCCTGAGACAGTACCATTGCACATTATCTTCATTCAGAGCCACTTATCTTGGTTTCTATTGGAGCATAAACATGGTGCCAAACACCAAGTTGCCAAAAATGAGCAATATTCAGAGTTAAATAAAGCGACTTACGTCATTTTTTTCTACTAGAACCATCTTGGTTCATCTTAGATTCGATTCAGCAAAGAGATGAAAAATAAGGCTGAACTTCGTGATGAATCGTTCATAATGCACCGTGGTAATAAAGTGGTGCGATGTGTTAAACTCAACCATCAGCTGTTTGTTGATGTACCTCATTAACATTGAGCTGTCCAATGAGTCTATCAGCTACAATGGTACCCTGAGATTGAGAATAGCGACTGGGCCACAATTCAAATCTGTGACAAAATGAAAATGGATACTTGCACTGAAACTTATTTCCATTCAAGCTTTGTACAAGATAATACATATTTCTGGGAACCAACCATATCTAAAGAATGCGTAGATCTATGATAACTGTGCCACTCTACCAGTTCTGTTTTAAATTATCCTCTACAATCAGCATATCCCCATTACCAAGGCGCAAGTCACAAGTGGGTGCAATTTTCAGAGGTTCCCAAGCCTCCATGTTGGTTTCTTATCTAGATTCCAATGAATCCTTTTGGTTTCATCATCTTGGTTCCAAAGCCTCAAGTGGGTTTCTTCATCTTGGTTCCCAAGCCATATTGTTGGTGTCTTCATCTAGATTTCAAACCCTCATTGTTGGTTTCTTCATCTAGGTTTCAAATCCTCAAGTGGGTTTCATCTTGGTTCCCAAGCCATATTGTTGGCGTCTTCATGTAGGTTCCAAAGCCTCATTGTTGGTTTCTTCATTTAGGTTCCAAATCCTCAAGTGGGTTTATTCATCTTGGTTCCCAAGCCATATTGTTGGCGTCTTCATGTATGTTCCAAAGCCTCATTGTTGGTTTCTTCATCTAGGTTCCAAATTCTCAAGTGGGGTTCTTCACCTTGGTTCCCAAGCTATATTGTTGGCGTCTTCATCTTGGTTCCAAAGCCTCATATCTGATTTCTTAATCTAGGTTCCAAAGACTCAAGTGGGTTTCTTCATCTTGGTTCCCAAGCCTGTTCTGTTCACAATTACTGCATCATGAAACTAAATTGTTCTTCAATGATTTGTGATATGGCTTCAGGAAAATTGTGCTGTCGTCTTGCTTTAGTTGCTGAAGAAGCTGGAATATTCACAATGATATGCTATTGAGGAACCCAACATTTGTCTTCTCTTTCAGGCCAGAAAAATGAGCGAGCTGGACCAAAAGGATGCATGAAATTATATAATAATATATTAATTATGATAATGAAATTAAATCATCGAGGTATATGTAAACCTTTACTGCCACAATTACGAATGATCTTTCATTATTCCTTGTTAGGCAAAACACAGAGGATGATTGTTCATCCCCTTAGCTCCCGATGGTGGTGAGCTCTTCCGGAATTTATATGGTTCTTTTTCGCTAATCTCGCTGACCGTCTCGATCGGTTGGATGGATAATCATCCCAAAAAGCCCTGACGCCTTCCGCCCATTATTCTATCTTCCTCAGTGATTATGTATTATTTTCATGCCTGTGTGTTATGTGAATCATATTATAAACTTTCCTTTGTCTTAGGGTACCATTAGGTACCATTGACTAATTGTTAGTTCTTTTTGTAATTTATCTTCATCTTTTCATTAAATTTTATCCATGATTCTTGTTTTGCTCTTTTTATTGTACCTCTTCCATCTAGCTTTTTCTCTTTAAATGTTCTGCAAGAAGAAGCTGTAGTGGTGTATGCATACTATTAATCACTGTGTCGCCAGATACGAATGCTTCAAGAAAATAAGGCGTCCCTTGGGAAGAAAGTATGCTTTCCCTGACTGTAACCCTGACCACTAATTACGTGCAGTAGAATAGAAACATGTTTATTGACCTTTTTACATTTGCAAAACGTAATAGGTGAAGTGTTTACAACTGTTTCTTATCAGTACGTACATTGTATAATTCCAATGAGATTATAAATGATGACAAGATCCATTATTGATATCGATACCTGTTTATTAACTGTGACACACAAAAATTTCACAATCTTATCAATTTTTAAGCGTATTTTTAAATGGAGAAGGACAACGTCTCTCTGCCATTCCCACAGCTGATTGAGAATTTTTACTTATCTACATATTTATTAAAAACTTCACAAAGAGAATTCGCATAATCTTAGTGTCCAAATAGTTAATTTTGGATATTTACGCTGCATTCTTCGGTTTTATTCTTTTACTTGGTAGGTAATGGAGATAGTTCGTCTGTATTTTTGATACTCGTTGTACAAAGATTCAGGTAAATCAAAGGTCGGTTGGTTTTCAAGGTATTTTTTTCCAAAAACGAATGTAGTTATAAAACATTATAAGATATTCAATGCAAATCAGTGGCGCACTTAGGCGAACTGAAAATTTTTATCAGACAAATTTCAGTTGACAAGGTGTTCTCTGATAAGTAAACTAAAATAATCAAAACGTAGAAAACTCATTATGTACCTATGTATATGACTTTTTCAGACAGTATTTCTGTTTAAGCCAGCTTCAAAATAGTATTCATATTAAAGAGCAAGTTTGTCTAAAACCCATCTTGAAGCACGAATTTGGGTTTAAAAAACGAGTGGCGTAGCCACGAGTTATTTTAAAGAATGAGTGTTTCAAGGTCTTATGAAATTACGTTCTTGTTAGCGTCCCATGCACTTTCATCAAGGATAACAATTTTTCGAAGTTTTGACAATCTGATTATGTACGAAGTGTATTATTTCATACTGAGTTACAAGTGAGAGGGTTAAACGGTTTAAATAAATTTTCTCGTATCAAACGAATTTTTTAATCTTATTGAATATTTAACGTATTACTTTGTTTCTTTTGCATCAAAATTTATTCATGAAATTTTCAATTCTATTTTATAAAGCAAACACTGAACTGATCATGGAGTTTGTGATTTTATCATAAATATTCAGATTTTTGAACTTCCGTAAACTCAGTTTCTGTAATATCAATTTTCTAAAACCATTAAGTAGGTGGTAGATCGCAAGATGTAGGTCGCCTTTTCTTTTTTCAATTATTTGAAATTATTTTGTGACCATGACCATGTCGAACATAAAAACCTTCTTTGTGTATGATAAAAACTTCATCTGCTTGTAACCACCACATACTCGCACATAATGGACAATTTCGGTTAATTGTGCATTATAAATAGAGATTTGATCTTTTCCACCGTAACAAAAAGGTACACAAAAGAAAAAATTAAAATTAGTTACCAAATTAATATTATACTATGAAAGAAAAAGACTGACAATTATTTGATTACTGGATCGATTTTCGAGCTAACCAATGCAAAACCTAATTTATAAAATAAAATTTGTACTGTACTTTAAACTCTAGAACCGCTTTAGACTCTAGATTAACCCCGTTTAACTTTATTAAGAGCCCTCAAAGCAATGGAACTAACCCAATAATTCTTATTTTTTAACATTTAGACTCTTAAATGAACTTCACCCTAACTTATTTTATAATTACTGGCGAGATGTATATCTCATCTCGGTAATGTACTTCCCTTTTTTATATCATATTCCTTTTATTAATAAATTCTTACTGAAAAGTTAGGGGCAATTATCAAATGTATAATAACGTCTACAAAAGGAATTTCTGTACCAATTTAATTTGAATTTTTAAGTTTTATCTAGAAGGTATGGCGTTGATATACGTGAAGATAGAGAAGAAAATGAATGATTTATGGGCATATTTTGGTAATTTACTTCATTTAGTAAATAAAAAGTGGTTGTTAGTATTATAATAGCCTACATTTTTTTAAAATGGTTTACCTAATGTTCTTGTTTACGATGACATTTAACAGCTTTTACCTCTTTGTCGGACATCTTGTGCAGTCCAATATCATTTGGTAGTTTAGATTATTGTCTGTTTTTGGGTTTCTAGGAATATTGTTATTACAACTACAAGTGGGTGTATTTATATTTCGTAAGACATTGTGCTTATTTTATAACACTGGAAAGTTTTAAAAATGAATATATAAATATTCGTCAACCTACCACATTTTAGCGAAATGAGGTCATAAGAATTACCTCACATTTCTGTACTGTTACAAAAATTTTGATCACGCTAAAAACTACGAAATAATAATAATAAATAATAGGATTTGTCGAAATTCTCAAAGTAGACGTTTGTTTGAGTTATAATTTCATCGTTGAAGCCAAATCTCTTTTTGCCGAGCCATTCATTGGGCAAGAGGAAATAGTCACGGGGGGAGGGGCTAAATTCGGAAAATATGACGGATGAAGGAGCATTTCGTAACCCAGTTTCGTAGCGTGTCTCGTCGCCAAGAATATTCTTTCCTTTGGACGGTAATCGATGCAGATGCTTTAAATCAAACTTCTCCTTTGCCTTTAATTGACAAACTGTTCCTTTGTTATCGTTATTTGATACAACAAATTTTCAAAACCGTCTAAAACATTTCACATAATTGCTTGCTGGTCCAGAATCTACGGGGTGTCCATTTAGTAGCCCGTTATTCAAGTACGGCTTTATTATTAAATTTACTAAAAGATAAATATACGGGATGGCAATTAGGTTGGATGAAGCACATTTGCAAATTAGTTAGACACATACAGGGTGCCTCCAAAAAGTATGGTGCATAAAACGTGTATTTGTTTAAATGGAATGACCCACTTGGGTGAACTTTTTAGTCGTACATTATTTTTGTGTTAATACACGGCGTTGTCAAGTTATTAATTAATACATATTTTTTTGCTAAATATCAACCCTTCCATTATACGCTTGTATTTTAAGTCCATGGTGGAGTCAGAGGCTCAAAAAGGGGTAGTGATTGAATTAATAAAACAACTTAAAACCTCCCCTTAGACAATGAATATTTAATAAAATCAAAATTTTTAATGAAGCGAAGGATGATGGTTTATGTTTTTTGTAGATAATTACCAATGGCCAGTATTGCCATTAATGTGGCTGGTCCTTCAGTACTTTGGTACTTATCTACAAAAAACATAAACCATCATCCTTCGCTTCATTAAAAATTTTGATTTTATTAAATATTCATTGTCTAAGGGGAGGTTTTAAGTTGTTTTATTAATTCGCTTGTATTTTTTTAACGTCTTGTTTTTGTTTTTACGTAAGTTCGGTGGTGGACTTGGGTTGAACCGTGACGAAACATTAAATTATTTCATACAGGACGTTCACTTTTTTTTGCTCCAAACATCGACATTTTCAAACTAATTTTTATTCGTTTTTTTAAATAGCACACCCTGTTTATTAATGGATATTTGGAATTCCCGGTAAATTTTAGTGCAATTTTATTAAGCTTAGGTACCCTATACCTAAGTATGATAGTTTTTTCGTAAATTGAGATTTTCTATTCCTTACGGCACTTTGAGTGGATGACATCTGATGTGTGTTGACAAAAGTATTGTGTCGGTGAAATTTGCTATTAATACTAACTATAATTTGAATCAATCCACTAAATTTATGTTTCACCGTAGGATACCTGATATTAGTGACCACGTGTTTAATCAATATGAGCTAGGTCTTCTGAATAAAGGTCTTAAACACAAACCTCCTTCCCATTACTCTAAAAAGCTCATTATTGAGGATATTGCCACTCAATGTGATGCTATCATATCATCACTAGTAATTGTCAATCTGTTAATCATATCAAAGCCGAAATTCACAAAGACTCTTCAAGCTTATAATCATACAATTCCCAAAATTCCTGCTGTGACGCTGTTAATTCCCCCCCCCCCCCCCCCCTTTTGCGGATACCAATATTACCAATAAAATTAATAAAAAAACTAAGTCTAATAAGACCCTGAGGAATTTAGTTAGATTGTTTAGAAGACCTAGCTCTTCGATTACTTGCACTAAGGCCGACAAGGGTAACTGTTTGGTTGTGCGTAATAAGACTGATTATGTCAAGAAGGTCCTTGACTTCATTGAGGGGCCAGGGAAGGACTTGGAATTGGAATTGAGTTTAATGAATTAAACTCAATTCCAATCCTAATATTAATTTTACGAAGAAAGTTCGCAATCATATCTATCCCACAGATCCTTATTAGAGTCATTTAATGTCAATTACAAGTCCCTTCTGGTCATGAACCCTGTTTGCCCCCTGCTTTATGGGTTACCCAAAATCCATAAATCTAACATCCACATCGGACCGGTGGTCAGTTTCACCGACACTCCTGTTTCTAAGATCACTCGTTGGCTTAATTCCTTCTTACAAAAACATATTCCTCTGCATCCCAATTTCGCCATTAAAAATTCCTAGGATTTAACGTCCAAGATTAACTCCATCTGTCTTGTCTTGTTCAATACTCCCTAATTTCATTTGATGTTTCCAATTTGTTTCCTAGCATACCTTCTGAAGATTGTATGAATATTGTCTCCAATTATCTCACTGACTCTAATCTTTCCGACAATCATGTCCGTCTAATTATGTCGTCAACAAATTGGACGAATCCGTTATACAGGGTGATTCACCACTATTCCCTCGGTCTCTTCTGCCTAAAGGGTACAAGATATCAGTTTCATTTTTTGGTGACATATGTAGATTGATAACGACTATTTTTTTAAATTATTTTCACTTATACAGGATGCTTCACAAAATTGTAATATCAAAGTTAGGTTTTTTTAAATGCAACCCCCTGTATTTTATTACATTTTTAGATTATACGTTAAAAACTAAGGTAACTTTATTAAACGTTCCCTATACCTATCGCTTACCAATTTTGAGAAAATTGTGATTTTAAGAAAAACATTCAATTTAAACAACCTCTAATAACACGGAAACCACTTACTTTTAGTAACGCAAATTTATATCGATTTATCTTGACCTTTAAGGCTTTTATTTGCACTACGTAGGATTTCGATATTTTGTACAGGGTGTTTAGAAAAAGGATTCATATTTTATATTTTTCAAACATCAAAAACTCACTTAACTTAAATGGAACACCCTGTATGTTTTTATTCTATGTGGAATAACTTTTCATTTTCTATCAAAAACTATGAGTAATTGATATGTCTAAAATCAACGATTAAAAAGTTATTAAGATTTTTCTCTAAAATTTGTATGGAAATGGTTTTGTTTGCATTCTAGTAGGCCATGATTTTTTTTTATTGTAGTTGATAATTAGATATGTGATCAAAACTTAATTAAAAATTAAATTAAAGCAATGGAAAAAATACTGTGGTAAATGCCATTTTTTCCTATGCATAACCGCACTCGTTTTCAAGAGATCTTCTAACGTTATGGTGTTATAGTAGCAAACGCATCCTTTATTCTAATCTTCATGTCATCAGCAGTGGTAGGTGGAGTGTTGTAAACTAAATTTTTAATGACAATAATAATAATAATAATATCTAAACAAACTTCATCAAGAAGACTCGAAAAAGTGTTGTTCTAAAATCCGTAACAATTTTACTCCGTTCAAGTTTCCATCAAAAAATCAAAATTCTCCCAAATACATTGAGGCTCCACCGGTTTTGGCGGTCAACCAGGTGACGATTTAGTAATGAAAGTTATGTCGGTTTACCAAGCCGTTATGCTGTGGAAAGTGGATTCGTCGGTAAATAAAACATATTTAAAGAATTCATCTTCTTCTCCAACTTTTTCGAGACTCCATAAACAAAAATTCAACCTTCGTTGAAGGCCTCTTCCATATAAATTCTGGTGAAGTTGAATGTGATAAGGATGGTATTTATGTTTTTTTCAAAAATATTTAGATAGACAATTCCTCAATAAATGGATTGTAAGGAGGGGTCCACAACACTCCACCTACCACTGCTGATGACATAAAGATTACAATAAAGGATGCGTTTGCTACTATAACCCCAGATATCTTGAGAAACGTTAGATCTTTTGAAAATCGAGTGCGGTTGTGCATAGAAGAAAATGGTAATCATATTGAGCATTTACTACACCATTTCTTTCCATAAATGATTACTTCTTGTTATTAATTTCATTTTTAATTAAGTTATGATCCCATATCTAATTATCAACTACAATAAAAAAAATCATAGCCTACTAGAATGCAACCAAAACCATTTCCATACAAATTTTAGAGAAAAATCTTAATAACTTTTTAATCGTTGATTTTAGACATATCAATTACTCATAGTTTTTGATAGAAAATGAAAAGTTATTCAACATAGAATAAAAACATACAGGGTGTTCCATTTAAGTTAAGTGAGTTTTTGATGTTTGAAAAATATAAAATATGAATCCTTTTTCTAAACACCCTGTACAAAATATCGAAATCCTACGTAGTGCAAATAAAAGCCTTAAAGGTCAAGATAAATCGATATAAATTTGCGTTACTAAAAGTAAGTGGTTTCCGTGTTATTAGGTGTTGTTTAAATTGAATATTTTTCTTAAAATCACAATTTTCTCAAAATTGGTCAGCGATAGGTATAGGGAACGTTTAATAAAGTTACCTTAGTTTTTAACGTATAATCTAAAAATGTAATAAAATACAGGGGGTTGCATTTAAAAAAACCTAACTTTGATATATTACAATTTTGTGAAGCATCCTGTATAAGTGAAAATAATTTTAAAAAATAGTCGTTATCAATTTACCTATGTCACCAAAAAATGAAGCCGATATCTTGTACCCTTTAGGCATAAGAGACCGAAGGAATAGTCGTGAATCACCCTGTATACAGAGAGCGTATAAAGTTTCAAAACCTTTTTTTTTCTTTTTTCCTGTAGGAATTTTCGAAAAACGCTTGAACACGTGAAATTGATTTGTTTTGAAAGAAGTATTTTGAGACCATTTTCATTTTTCTACCCTCCTCCGTTTTCACGTTATGACGTCAGAGTCATTTTTTTTAATACAACCCCCTCCATTTTTTAGTGGATTTGGATAGATCATAGAATTCTGATTTAAGTAATATGTACATTTTAGCTTTCTGGCCAATAGTTTCCGAGATATTAATTTTTGAAAGTAAAAAATGTAGACTGATTAGTGGTAATACTGATTGTGCTATTTTGTCCCTAATCAATATTTTTCCGTTATTATTATTTTTGTGACTTGTTTAGTACCTACGTATTAAAAAGAAATCATTGGTATTTTTTTCTCGATAAGGATTTTGTTTTTGTTGATGATAACCGATTCCCCATTACAAAATAGCACAATCAGTATTACCACTAATAGTCTACATTTTTTACTTTCAAAAATTAATATCTCTGAAACTATTGGCCAGAAAGCTAAAATGTACATATTACTTAAATCAGAATTCTATGATCTATCCAAATCCACTAAAAAATGGAGGGGGTTGTATTTAAAAAAAATCGCTCTGACGTCATAACTTGAAAACGGAAGGGGGTGGAAAAAATGAAAATGGTCTCAAAATACTTCTTTCAAAACAAATCAATTTGAAGTGTTCAAGCGTTTTTCGCAAATTCCTACGGGAAAAAAGAAAAAAAAAGGTTTTGAAACTTTATACGCTCTCTGTATATAAACTTTTGTGCAAGTACTGCCCATCCTTTTACATCGGCCAGATTGGTAGAGCCTTTACTACCCGTTTTAAGGAACATTTCACTTCTATCAAGAATAAAAATCTCAGCCACTCCGAACACATCCTTAACTGCGGTCATTCTTTTAACTCCAAAATTGATTTCAACATCCTCCATGTTGGTAAAAAAGGACACCTTAATGCGTTGGAAATACTAGAATGAAACCTGACGCTGGCCTATTTATTGAAGTCGTAGACTTTCCCTCTTATTATTTATGCACACTTTGTATATAAATATTTTTCTCAGTTACCTTCTTTAGTTCTTTAGTTCCGTTGGTTGGCTGCCCTTGCATTGATAATGTATTGCTATTGGTTGTTTATCATTTATTTCATTTCCGGCTGATTTGCATCGATTTAAGCCACTTTGATCAATTTAATGTTATTCAACTATGTTTGGCCCATCCGGGGTTTCACGGTCCCCTGATTGGGCCCGTAGTTACAATATTATGTTTAAATGTCAGCTCACTGGATATTTGTTGATATTTTGTTTACTATTAGTTCGCCTCATAATTTATAAGTAGGTGAGTGTTGTTTATTCTAATTAAGATAAGTAACTTATTGTCTCCTTTTTTAATCATCTTCTCGTTGTAATTGTGTAATCGCCAGTTTTATGTTATAGTTGATTGCTTGACAATGGGAGTAGCGATCATCATCATCATCATCATCATCATCCGAAACATGTCGCTAATTTGATTAGGTGATTTTTCGCCACAATGTGAGTCGTTTATTATCTTTGGTCAGAAGATTACCGGACCATGCAAGAAATTAGTGAAAAATTAATTAAATAGGATATGAAAACCGTTACATTACATTTTAGATCAAAAATTTGGCGCTCACACTTCTTAGAGGGTCTCCAGATCCCAACGTTAGAATGATTTCCTACGATCGAAATTTTCCGAAATATGATGTAGGTCTTATGCACTCATTTCCACCCCACGTTGAAGAAGGCGCGTTTTTTACATTTTTTCCCCGATCCATGGCATAGTTTTGCTTAAAAAAAGTTACTTTCTGTAAGTTTATCATCAGTATTTTCATCTTATTTTGTTTCAACCGTAACTTTCAAAATGTTAGGTGGATGCATATTCATTTCTAAGTCGTGTTCATCATTATCGACATTGTCATATTCCTTTAAATCTCCACTGTTGAATTTTTCTGGATAGGTACGTGTGGTTTGATACGACCGCATAATTGGTAATACGCTGAGGTATGTTTAATGTACTGCAGATCTAATTGATGTTCAAGCAAACTGAATGTTAGTCGACGAACCCGGCACGAGAGCAGTTGCAATAAAATGCGGTTTAAGTGGTGAGCTGAAATAGTCAAATTGAATAACCGCATATTTACATAAGTGGCATTAACTCTGTTTTCATAGTTACACTCTCGGCATATTAAGTACATAATTGAAATTGAATTCAAATTAATTGGGTAATAAAATCAATTACGACACTACGCGTTTTTCACAAAAAAAAATTTTTTCAACTGTCTAGACTAGGAACTTTGTTCACGAACGCAATTTCGCCACAAATACCTGTAATACAATCGCTAGGATATTAGTATTGATCACGCAATAACAAAATACCAACACGAAAGAACAGAGTACGAACGTGCCAATTGTTCAAAATCTTAATTGCCTTTCGTAAATTGAAAAAAAAAATCCACAATTCCTCAACGACCCCCTTTCTTTACTTTAAAGGGTTCAGTTACAACAATTAACGATGTTATCAAACCCCATCTGTTAGTTATACCGGTTAACCGCTTAATTGCTAACTTGTAGATCTTGGAAATTCAGCACGCATTATTTTATAATGATGTTTACTTTAAACATCATTTTTGATTTTAATTAATAAGTCGACAACCCCTTTGTGTTGAAAATTCTAAAATAGCGTGTACTACGCTTGTTTCAATAAAATGCGCTCTAAAATATTTATGTCACGTGCAGGATATAGTTGCAGCTTGTTCCTTTGGGATTTATGGAATCAGCCCGTCTGTTTGTTCGGCGCGTTTAATCCGTTAACTCGATTTAGAAAAACTACGTTTAGATACCGATGTCTATCACTGCTCGCATTACAGTCAATTATCAGTGTTTTGGGAGAAATGGGGAGGTTTCCGAGTTAAATATCACAAAGTAGGTTAATTGGGGATTTTGAATCCTTAATTCTAGAGCTCTTGTTGCGTTAACGTACTTAATAAACTTGATATCCTATATTTTAGATAAATCTTTAGATTACATCGGCCTTGTTCACGAAATTGAATTTGAACATCAACCTTAAATTACTTCCTTAACCCGCTCTCTAATTTAATAACAATTAAGTTTATAATTACAACACATCAAAGAGTTTTATTTCAAAATCAATACGGATTACAAAGAAGTGTATTCGCGTTTAGATGGTGGTCGGAGATGATCGGGTAACTCGCTCGGTAAGTCGTTACCCTCAACTTTTACACTGATGAGGTGCATTGCCAAGGCAAATTCGTCCTTGTCGAGGAAACCGTCCCGATCGACATCGGCCAGTTTCCAAATTTTCCCCAGTACTTGATTGGGAAGTTTAGATTTAACCATCTCCATTTTAGCAACAGATCCTGGTAGTTTGGTACCATTCTCGCATAAGCTGTCGAAGGTGGCGTCATATGCAGCACGCTCTTTGTTGACAACCCATTCGGGATCTCCGAGTCCCGCGTTAACTCCTTCTCCGCGTTGGTAACCGAATGGGGAAACCTTATCTTCGACACCCTCAAACACTCCACCCGTCAACAACTTGCACTCCTCCAAAAGGGTCTCGTCGTGTGGAATCATCGACATCAGATGCGATATGTCTTCCGATAACATTTTGTCGACGCTTTCTAAAAGTCGGGGTTTAAAGTGGCGCAACTTCGCAAAATCGTACCTTGAGAGTGCCGTTTGCATTTTAGTCAACTCGGGAAAATCACCGCCTGATATTCCGTGTTCCTGTTGAATCCTTAGGTAGATTTCCGTCAAGTTAAAAATCAGATCGCGCTTCTTACTCTCTTTGCCGAACATTGGAATTTCTTTCTGTAACTCGGAAATTATATACGCGTGTACTTTTGCGAGCCGAGCTCGCTTAATCAAATCGTTCAACTTCCTTAGAACGGAGTTCTTGGGTAGACTTTGTAAGTCCTTGAATAGATCTTGGCATTCGTCTTCAAAGAGCTTTCGATTGATGTCAAATCTAAGCGGTTCGTCCCAGAAGGAACCGATATATACGCGTGCAACTTCAGGAGTTTGCAATACTTTTCCTAGAGACCACATCAAGGCACCGTATACACGCATGAGTTGTTGATGGTCAATCATATCAGCTTTGTTTAAAACTATTCGTATCTTATCATCGTGTCCTCTTAAAGCTTCAATTGATCTTCTAAACTCGTCCGATATATCTAGTTTGTGTGCGTCGAACAGTAAAATAATTCGATCGACCCTTTCAGCGAACCACTCTAATACACCCGTAAAGTCGTAACCGCGATCAATTCGTTGTTTTTCACCAGCCAGTATTCCCGGAGTGTCTATAATCGAGATGCCCCGTAAAACTGGCGATTTTGTCAATGAACATTGAAATCTGTTTAGGAAGGCGTTACCGAATTTCGATAAAGGACGGAATTGTTTTTTAGGATCGACTACTAGAGCGTTACCTGGTATAAGACCTTCTTTTTCGGAGTACATGACCGCACTGAATTTATCCGTAGTTGGCTCGGGACCAATACGAATTCCTGGAAAGTCACGCTCAAGTAGATATTTTATAAATGTAGTTTTACCGGTCGAGTATTGCCCAACGAGTAATATTAAGGGTTTCGCGTCAAAATCAGGATCGTTTAACCGCGGCGAATGAAATTCGTGAAACGCGTAATATTCTTCTAAAGGTAATAATTTCGTTTTATAAATCTTCTTTAAACCCTCGAGTACGTTCTCGTACACTTCTTGTTTCTCATCTGGCTCACGCTTGAGCCAACTAAACATGTTTATAAATTTGTAACTAGACTAACCGTAGCCATAATTTTAAGTGACACTGTCAGACTGAGGTTTACGTTTTTTTCAATTGTAACTAGATACCTTTATATTTTGTTTAAATTGATAGTGACGTTGAAAATTTGCAACATCTGCATTACATTTTACGTCTAACTCAATTTTCAGATCACAGTTAAACGTCTCTTAAGATCGAGCGCATTATCGTTGGAAATTTTCAAAGAACCAATCGCGTACATATAATTTTATTGACGTCGAATTTTAATTAGGGTTTAAATTTACCGCCGCGCCGGAAGTATAATCACGCCATCTTTCTTTTCAGGTTATAACTTGTTGCGTTTACGTTAGATGAGAGACGAGAACTTAGTAACTTAAATGAGTTAGTAACGTAAATTGGCATAACTTTATTTATAGTTTACATAACTCTACTTTCTATGGTTTTTTTAATAGTTTTTTCTGTAATACACTGTCAAAACAAAGTTTTGCTGACTTGTTGAGGGTTGTCTATAAACATCGATGTATGTGAAAATAATGGAGGGTTGTCGATTCTTTTCCGGAAGTTGTTTGGACACATTCTAACATGACGTGCTGCCATAACCGTTGAATGTTGAATGATTCAACGATACAGCATATCATTTTAATCCGGTTCTGCAGCAACCACATATTTCTCCGCACCCCTTTTTGCATTTAACCGGTATTATAGTATATGTACAGAAGGGCGCGAGGAACATATTTACTATCGGTCATAATCGGAGTCAATCCGTAGAAGCTCCAACTTAAATCATGTTCACCACTTATTGTCTCTGTAGTTGACAGCACAGATTTTTCAGTTTCATTTCTGGATGTAGACGTTTCTCCCATTGAACCAAACCCAGTTACTATAGCCAGTAAGTTGTTGGTTATTTTGGCTTCACAATCACATTTTACTAGGGCCGATCGCAACCGTTTCAACCACAAAACTGATACAACAGACCCTTTTCAAAACTTTTTTATGTTACTATTTCAAAAAAGGTAAAGATTACTTTTTCAGTATAATAGCCCATACTTTGGACAAATATAATCCAAAAACTGAAGCAAATGTGACACTTTTGCAGTTTTTTGCCCTTCCGGCGTCTCTAATCCTATTCCGACGGAAATATTTACAAGAGTATTCATCCCTGAATTGGGCTACAGCACAACACATTTGTGTTGCAACGGTCTTCACCATTAGATTCCTTCTTGGTTACCTTTTTAAGGAAAACAGTGATCCCATCTGTATAAATGGATAAGTCTAGTTAAAAACTTGGCCACGATTGAATTCACATATTTCTTTCTTTCGAAATCGACCAAACCAAAAATGGTTAATATTACTCCAACGGAAAGAAACGTGTTGCCAAAATATCAATATCATAGATCAATATAATTTTGTAATGAACGCTTCCCTTGCTTATACGTATATCAAAGACCCCCCGCCCCATCACAATCTATTGGATTAATACAAGGTCATCCTTTGTCAAAATAAAGGACCCACATCCTGCTAAAGTGAGTATGGAGTATCAACCGTCACCTCTGGAAAGTGTCAGTACTATGAACCTTGCAAGTCTCTCAAAGTCTACATGCGAGATTATCATATCTTCTTTTCTGTGACTATCCGGTTGTAGTTAGGGCTACTTCGTGACAATTTTCTTTAGTCAAAAACACTTCCATCCCTTTGTTTTCCTCATTTTGATTTTCTAAAGTATCACGGTGGAGCTTTATTATACAATTTGTCTGTGGGGTTTTCTGCTTTTCGAGTAGGTACATACTTTCCAAGGCCAATGATGAACGCGTTTAACACCGCAAGGACATAATACCACTTTTCAATGCAATCTTCAAGACAGCCCACACCACTTTGAAGGCCCGTCACAACCATTTGTATACCAAACATCTCTTTCAATTTTTTTCTAAGAAGTTTTATCTATCGGAATTTAGCCACAATCATGGAATTTAAGTACCCCTTACGTACCTTCTTCTTACAGTCTAACTCAAAAAAAACCACCAATGGACCCCACAAGTAAGGTTATTTAAGAATTTAGTTAACGAATGCTTGTTTAGACTCTTTCAATTTATTCAGCAGAACCTATGAATCGTCCTTGCCCTATTATGGGTGGAAGTACACATTGAGTACTTTTGGTGAAACCCATTGGATGATTGTAGTGCTGAAAAAAGACTTGCGGGAACATTAAAAGGAATGGGGTGATTTCTCCTTGCAATATTGGAGATGTTCTAAGGGAGTTTGTTCGGTGGTAAGGTTAATGAGGCGTCAAGTACTTTATCAATTGGCCGACAATTCGACTGACAGAAGGCTAGTCTCAATCAAGAGCCCTGATAAAGACTAGCCTCCCTCCATTCGAAACATCGGCCAATTAATGCAGTACTTGATGTCTCATTAACCTCATCACCATACAAACACCGTCAAAAGGTCTCCCATATTCCCAGGAGAAATCATCCCGTTCGTCAAATTCATAGGAGTACACTAAGTAGATTAAAAGGAATAAAATTCACGAAAGCTCCTCCTTTATGTTTTATTCATTTTATTCATCAAATACGTATGTAGAAATTGAATAATATTTCGAAGAGCAAGAGTAGCAACAATGGAAGCGACAAAGTCGAAACTTGATCCTCGAAATGTTATTGAATTCATCTACAGTAGGTATTTTATCAAGGAGTATTAACTAATAAAACGTAAGAGGAGGGGTTTTGTGAATTTTATTCTTTTTAATACTGAGTAGGTACCTTTGGTTAATTATTAACCAAACTGTGAGGCATGAACCTAAAAACCCCAAAACATACGTTTCAAAAGCATCAACGAAGAACGATATGCCTTCGATACATTAGGTGCTTTAGTTTTTAGGTTTCGTTCTTTAGTTCAACGACCACAGTGTGTATTTTATTCATTCCATCACATTTACATTTATAAGATCTTTGAGACTGCCTTTTCATCATTTACTTTGAAAATGATTAGTGTCGTTTTTGATACAGCATTGAAACGGTCATAACACGAAACTGTATGGTGATAATAATTGATAAATAAGAAAAGATCGAGTCTAATTTTAAGAAATCTATTTTTCTCTATTTTGGAAGAGAAATATGAGAAGTAAAACTGTATTGGAATGTTTCTCCCAAGGCAGGTACTTAACCACTCCTCCTCGATGTTGCCCAAATACTTTCCTCATTGTTTTACTGTTGTACGATGTGACACAGTTCTTTATCCTCAAATTACTTATAATTGCTCATAATAAGGGATTTAGGTTTCCTGTTTTACTATTACATGATAAGAGCTTTTGGAAATTAGACGACCAAGCAATTGTTATTGCTTTTATGTAATATTTTCAGTCCCAAGACGGAGGCAAATGCTGCATGTGCACAAGTTTCTTTAAATTTGCGAAGCTATCGAGTTTTGCTTTCAAAGGTTATTCCATGAAAACACCCATCGATATTGGAGCCAAGGCAGAATTTAATTTTTACAGGGGAAAAAAGACAATTTACTTTTAGTTTCAAACTGAATATAATAGTTATGTATCTTGGGCTATTTAAACAAATGGGATTAAGGTCGTTTTCACGTAGAGTAGTAGCCCCATATTCAGAGGCGGATTTACGAATTTGCCGCCCCTAGTAGGGATGGACTCGGGCTCGGGCTTTCGGGCCGGCCCGGCCCGAGCCCGGCCCGATTTCGGGCTCGAATCCGGGCCGGGCCAGCATATTTTTAACCGGGCCGGGCTTCGGGCCGGGCCAAACTTTTTCCGGGCCGGGCCGGGCCAAAGGGCTCGGGCTTTTCGGGCCATTCGGGCCTTTCGGGCCGGCCCGAAACCAATACACCTACTATAACGAGAAGGATTATGCGTTCAAAGTTTAGTGCGCATCATTGCTAACATTGTTATCGTTGTAATTACGATTTCGATTAAATGATCAAATTAGTACCTATTATTGTTTACGAGAAAGCAGAGAAACAAATAAACAATTGTTTATCATGATTTGTTTATGATACCCAATAACAAAAACCCTGTCTCCAAGATAAGGAGGGCCACTATGGGGATTTCGGAAACGGTAAGAGATAGAGTTTCGGTTAAATGGGAGAAAAGTTGGGTAATTTTGAGTTGGATAAAATGACATTTTTAAACTGACGAAATTCCGAACCGTTCTGAAGTTATGCGACAAAAAGCGAATTTTCAGGATTTCGTTTCTGACAAATTGTTACTTTGCCGCTGATGTTAAATAAAAAATAAAAGAAGCTTCTACAGGTACTTTTTAACGTTCTTTAACTTGCCATACAGAAAATTGAAATCCGACGTTTCGTTTTCAAGTAACCACCATCAGCTTTGTTTTTTTAAATACGGTCCTGTTTTTTTATAGGTACATAATATTACAAGCACTTTTTATTCTGCATTCAAGCATGTATCACACTTTGGTTTAATTGCGATTTTATAGTTACTTTACGATTATCGAAAAAAATCTAAGTATGAACCTGTATCCCTCCCAATAACATTGAAACTGAATTTTATTCATAAATGGGCTTTTGCTAACTGTACTTTCTCATCAAATTAATGAAATGACACAGAATTTTAGATTTTGAATACAAATTTTATAACCAAGTAATTACAAACAATCAAGAACACAAAAATGAACAGATAACATTTGATGAAAAGAAAATTTAAACATGACACATACCAACAATTAAAAAAAAATTATAATAAATGCTCGAAAAGCCCTCCTTCGTTCTCCAATCGTAAATAGCATCTTCTAACTGTGGAATCCAAAGCATTCTTTAACATTGCAAGTGTTACAGTTTGGAATGCGTTAAGTACAAACCTTCGGAGTTCTTCTTCTATTCCAAAGATATTTTTGTAAACATAATTTCTTATGTACCCCCGAAGAAAAAAATCCTGCGGGGTTATATCGGAAGAACGAGGTGGCCAGGGTGTTCCAGAAATGGTGCTTAAAACTCTTTCGGCACCTATTTGAAAGGTAATCTTTAACCACCTGTGAATTGTGCGCAAGTGCACCATCCTTCTGAAACCAACAATCGCGTACTACGGCTTAGGGTAAAATATCAAGAGCGTCTTCAAAAGTAGAATCTAGTAAACTTAAGTAAAATAGTAAAATAAGTATAAAATAGCAATTAAACCATTAAGTGTGATACATACTTGAATGCAGAATAAAAAGCTCTTCTAATATTATGTACAAAAAAATCAGGACCGTATGTAAAAAACAAAGTTGGTGATGGTCGCTCGAAAACGATACGTCGGATTCCATTTTGCTGCATGCCATATTAAAGAACGTTCAAAAGTACCTGAGAAAGTTCTCTTACTTTTTATGTAACATCAATCACAAAGTAACAATTTGTCAAAAACGAAATGGTGAAAATTCGCTTTTTGTCGCATAACTTCGGAACGGTTCGGAATTTCGTCAGTATAAAAATGGCATTTTACTAAACTCAAAATTGCCCAACTTTTCTCCCATTTAACCGAAACTCTATCTCTTACCGTTTCCGAAATCCCCATAGTGGCCCTCCTTATCTTTGACACAGTGTATAGTTCCTTTGTTGCTAAAAGTCGGGCCGCGGCCCGGCCCGGCCCGAAGCCCGGCCCGATTTCGGGCCGGGCTTCGGGTCGGGCTGTGTTATTTTTCTTCGGGCCGGGCTTCGGGTCGGGCCAGACTTTTTTAAGTTCGGGCCGGGCCGGGCTTGCCTCAAAGCCCGGCCCGGCCCGGCCCGAGTCCATCACTAGCCCCTAGGCTAAAAATATTTTGCCGCCGTTCTTCTACGATTATTTTCGCTTTTTATTTCTACTGCTGTTAAACAATATTTGATATACTCACAAACTAAAATATTGTATTTTCAACCAACTTCAAAAAGTTGGTTACTAAATTCGTCCGGATACCTGTGCCTGTGCCTTGCGCGATGTTACAGGGTTTAAAAGCTGGAAGTGGTGTCATCTTATAGGGAATTCTTTGCCGATTCCAAATCTTTGCTAAATTTTTTGATCAGATCACCCGTTCACCGTCGGGACGCCATTAAAGTCCAAATATATACGCTTGAATATCTCGAGAACGACACATCCAATTACAAAATGAAAAAACACGTTTCCTTTATTTTTTGAAGCCTATTGAGTCATGAACTCATGATACGTAAACACTCACCCCCTGTCAGGTAGAGTGGGGGTGAGTTTTGGAAACTCAAATGCGAACACCTATTTTTTATTGCACTTTTGGATTCTCCATAAAAAACTATTCTCAAATTGTAAAGTTCACTCCCAACTGAAAACCCTTTGTTAAAAGTGGAAAGGGGGAAAATTGCACATGTCCTCAGTAGAACGATCTATTTTTACATTTTTTTCCTCCAAGATTTTTTCGTGATTTACTAATGGTCCGCCACGCTCTCCGCTCCCATCTCTCTTAAAGCCTTAAAGGTGGAAAGAAAAACAATGATTCATTTGGTGGTGCTTGTGCCTGGGGGGGGGGTAGTATGTATATGCCATAATTAATTACAGATTTGAAGTTGGTTGAAATTAGAATTCTATACGAATTCGCGCCTTTTGATACTTGTTTCATATGATTTTGAATTTGTCTAGATGTCATTTTATTATTTAATTTTACTTAATTAACTCCAACATTTGCCGCCCCCTAAAATGTGCCGCCCTAGGCTGTAGCCTTTCTAGCCTTATGGTAAATCCGACCCTGCCCATATTCATATGCTTTAAGCGTTGAGTGAAAAGTTCACTCAACGCTTTAAGTGTGATCATTTGACAGATTTCAAGTTCCCGATTTTTAAAAAGCTATTTCATATCTATTATTATTTTATTTTATTCCCCTTGAAACTTAATCCGAGGTAATGTTTCCATGAATAATTACTATTAATTGTACAATTGCGATGTAGGTATATAATTTCTACAGTTACAATAGTTAGTGATATATGGAACGTAATTCCTGTGAACTTGATAAATAAAGTACACATAGTAGCCCTGATGCTTACAATAATTATTATTACATGACAGCTTTTACATAATAGTAACAGTTTTAGATGTGAAACTCTGTATAAATTGAGAATCTAAGTAAAATTGTGAATTCAATTTTAAACTCCAGTTAACAGAGGGCTCACTAAATCAAATTTCCTTCTCGTACCGTGTAGGTCCTTTTGGTTTCCGGTAACATACGTTACAATTTTAGACGCAAACGCGTTATTCGAGATTCCTATAACAGTTTGAGGATAAAGACCTCATTTCCTCCCTTGACACATTATCTGTTGTAGGTGCATGTATCAGATTGTATTTTTTTTTTTTAGTTACCAGTCCCATCATCAATTCTTTTTTTCTACTATGTTGACTATTATTTTTATAATAAGTAAATTATAAGCGTTGTGAAATGCGGGTAAGTTTACTTCAAATGCTAAAAATATTTAGGCTATAAACTTATTAACGTGTAAAATTTGTCATTACATTGATCTGGCAGTTTATTTTTTGAAAGCTAACCAATGTTTGCACATACAGCCTGCAATAAATGTCTTTTTATGATCATGGTACATAAATAACTATTATCTGACCTTCCATAAAAGTCGGGAGTTAATAAACTACAATAATATTTATTGATACTAAAGGCCCAGAGACACGATACCATTCAATTTATAATGATAATGAAGTGATAATTAATATTAAGGATTAAGCTCATCAAAATATGATCCTTTCGCTTCAGTAATTTTCTTAATAGCCATTTTATGAATAGGTTAACATTTTTGTGGGTTTTCTTATTTTTTTTTTTAAATTTTGTTGATGCGTTTCAATTGACATGGGTTGTATTTAATTTACTTGATCGTAAAAAAAATGAGACAGGTGCTTTTTTTCCTTCAGCCAAGGATAGGGGTACAATCATCTCTGCAATAAATTATATCTGACGTCCTCACCGTTTGAAATTTTGAAAACACCTGCAGCAATGGTGACAGGTGAAATTTAAAACTAAACCTTTTATTTGACAAGTCCACTTTGGATCATTACTCAAAAAAAGGTTGTGTTTACATTTTTAAACAATACGTTTATAAATGTCAGACAGTCGAAAAAATTGGACAGATCGTTCTCTCGGTAAAATCGTGTTACGTTTAGATTGAATTCAAACAAGGCTTCGTACTTTCACATGCATATTGTCACATCAGTAATATGTGATGTCTCCTGTGTTTGAAATGGAATCACCACAGCGTGAATATAAGGGCAAAAAGCGTGAAGATGCGTGTTAGTAAATACCAGGCTTTTACCTCCTCGGAATCTAATAGTGTTTCATTTTTGTGAATAATTAAAATAATAATTAACCTAAAAAAAAATAACTGTGTTGTTAAGAAAAAGCGGTATTAATTATTTTTTTGGGTTACCCGCCCTCTAATTGTGTTCGGCTTTTATATTCGCCTTTGAGTTATTTTTAAAAAATAACAATAATTAGCTTCAGAAGCGTAGACAACTCGAAAAAGTGTAGAGAATTGTGAACATTTTCAAAGGTCATTAATCAATTATTTCTTCCAAACGTAATTATCCATAATTTTATACTTTAATAAATCAAGAAAGTTTAATGTACCTCATAATTCGCAAATTAATCAGATAAAACTCTTGCTTTAAAGACACTAATAATACCTACATCAGAGTTTATAAAACACTTTGAAGTTGTTATACTTTTTAACTAATTAATTAGCATTCAATTCTCTATTTTCTCTAGAAGAATAGAATTTAATTAGAGAATTAAGTTTCTTGAGAGATGTGCAACGGTAATAAAAAAGGACTAAGATATTTACAGATTTAGATGACTTTGTACTTTTTTCTCGACGTTTAATGGTAAATTACCAAAGCCAACCGGCGCCAATTATATAAACAAACGTAATTTATCCGAAATGGTGCCAATTAAAGAAAAAATCGCCCACTGTATTAATTTTAATGGCGATATTAGTAACGGGAAGCGACTAATATCTTCTTGATCTAATCGACATTATGGCTGTAACATGTAAGTCACACTTAATAAAAAAAATGGCGATCATTATTAAACCGCTTCGCAAACATAATTATGAGCAAAAAGTACTTAATTAATAACCCAAATTTAACAAAAATTAATTATAGAAGGGTACGTGATTTTTTTTAATTAAAACCGATTATAGTAAATAACACTTTTGTTTTTCGGCCAATTAATTACACGCGATAGCATCTCGCGTTTTGTGAGAAACGGATGACTGATGTCCACAAATACGAGATTATCACTAAGTGCAATATAAATTAACGTAATAGAGCTTTTTTGTGGTTTAAAGCTTACAATGTATATCTATTTACGAGAACTTTTTTCCTTAACGTATAACACTTATTGGAGAAAAAACAGAACTAATCTGAGAAAGGAGCACCATTAAACACGGCTAATAGGGGTACAATTAGAACAAAAGCTTTGCTGTTCTTTGTTTTAATTCGTTTAGTGCGGTCTACAGCTGTCCAAAACTTCTTCTTTCCGAAAGTCTCTTTGGGTTCTTTTTTTTTTCCTGTAATTGTCCATCGAGTGTGGGAATACAGGTTTCAATTATCATTAGCATTGAAAATTTTGGAAGACAATGAGAAATTTGAAAGCGCGTACAATTTCAAGATTCCCAAATCAATCCTTATGGCAATAAAAATCTACTTAAACGCTATCAGTCATATATTCCCAATTTTTGATAAAAGGGAGTTCTTTTATTACATTTTTTATATGCAAATAACCTTAAAAGTAATGAAATTAAAATTATTGAAGGGACAAACGCGATAAAAACGCAATTGAAATCAGTTTAGCGTTATCGAAAGGTTTTAATATAATAAAAAAGTTTGAAGTAAAACAAGTTAATTTCAACGAAAAACAGATTTAAATTCAATTCCAGCCTCCCTAATGCACAACAATAATGAAGTATTTGAACAATTTTCATTATTCGGTTAGTTCAACTACAATATTCTAAAGCAATTACGTTTAGCTTGAAGTTTATTATACACGTTAAACTGATCTTAAGAAATCGGAGAATATCTCTTTAAGATTAAAAGTAAAATATTCAAGGCGAAAAGCGGCAGTACTATTTCATGTAAATTTGATTATCCGCGTGGCGTACATGAAATTTCAAAGATACTTTCAGCTTATTCTTTTTCAGTAGAAAATTCATTTGTTTTCTCGAAAATTGAAATACGTAAAATGGAAGATATGAAATCTTTAACATCTCTTGTGTATAATAAATGCAGAAAAATATCCTGTTTCTGTTACGATTATTATCCTCTGTGTACGTGCTACGTTACAATTCTTGAAAAATGTATGAAGTTAACAAACAGGATGTATCCATCAATTTTCTTTAAAAATAAATACAAGAAAGGTATCCGAAAATGAATAAATCAATTAACTATTATAGATTATTTTATACGTTTGGCGAATCATTACCTTGCGCAAATATGAGGATCAAAGGTTCAATATCATTCATATGAACGCGATGTCACTCCATTAATTTTTGTCTGCGTGTAAATGAGATCATGATGAAGGAGAAGTCAAAATACTCAAGGAAGAAGAAGTTCACAGGTGGTCCTTTTAGAATCATGAGGGGCGGATATTATTTTAGTAGAGAAATGTGGTTACCTGTGCAATGTACAGTGACTCTATTACAAACAGTGACGACAAGCGTGGTATCGATTTTTATTGGTCGTGGTACAAACTGCCGTTACACATAAAATCTTACTCGATACGTCAATTTATAACCTGTGTAAAAGATATATTGTTGTTTAATGCCTTTTATAGCGTAGAGGAATACTTAAACAGTACTTTTTGATTTGGTTTGTTTATGTTTTTTTTAAATTTTTTTACTTTACTTTAAGTTTTTTTTTTGTTCATCATTTTGTTTGTTTTGACATATCCTATATCATATGATCCACAGGACTAATAAAATTATTATTATTATTATTATTATTATTATATTTTGCCTCATAATGGCGGCCTGACTGTATTTACCTTTGATCAGTGTGTAATTTTTATTTGAATTTGGCACGTTGCTAGGATACCACCGTTGAGTCCATAGAAACCCGCCCAAAATTTTGCCTCCTAATGGCGGATGGGTGGAGTTAATCGCTGCTTGTCGTCACTGTTTGTAATAGAGTCACTGTAGTGCAATGAGGTATGTGTTGTTTTAGTTCATGAATCTTACGTCATAGATTCGGTTTACTATTGATGTCCATTTCCTATTTTCTAATAGAGCACGCCCCAAAGAGAGGCCATTGCCAAGCCTTGAGTTTGTCGGTGTCGTGTTGAGTCAAGTCAAGTTTTCTGAAAATCGAACTTTTAGAAGCATTTCATATTACTTTTGGGCAAAAGGTGTTTTCCCCCTATTTTGACCCTGCTGAACCCGAAAATGTCCGTTGTCCAAGCGAAATCCAGACCGGGAGTGAGATCCAAGATGGCGGCCAATCTCGTTCGGTGCAGATTGATATAAGTGCCCAAAATGTCTAACTATATCTTTTTCAGCATGCGGAATTCAAAAATACAATGTTAAAAACATTAATGGAGCAGTCAGCGTAGTCTCAGCTTAATGCGAGCGGCCTAAAGACAAGACAAACGCCATCCCATCGATTATTAGAATGGAGTCAGATTTATGGTTTACAGAGAGATGTTTTGGGCACTCTAATCCCTGTACAATTTCCTATCGGAGCTCGCCGTTCACCGAAGCTAACGAAATAGGAACCTCGCAGAGCTCATGCTTCAGAATCTTTTTTAGATCAACATTTCTTCCTTCTTCATATGCGGCGATCAATACACCCAAGAAGTCTCTGTCAATCTTCATCATTTGATTTTTATTACATTCTTCTACAGCGAGTGCCTTGTTTTTGTGTAACGTTGCGTGGTAGCTAACTGCAGACGCGTCAGTTTCTTGACTTCTGACAAACCTTTGACGCACAAAGACTCGATTAATTCCACCCGCGTTATTTTGTTGTGAGACGAGCGTCAGAAATCTTTGGTGACTACATCTCACTTCCGGTCGGAATTTCGCTTGGGCAACCGGCATTTTTGGATTCAGCAGGGCCGAAATAGGGGAAAAAGACCGTTTGCCCAAAAGTCATATGAAACACTTCTAAAATTCAAACGGAGAGCCTTTTTCAATATTTTGTCTAGACTATGTGCTATCCGTAATATAGGAAGTTAATCGCTTTTATCTTGTAAACAAAGTATATTAACTCTACCTTTTTATTAAATTAAATGCACCACAATGATTGAATTAAAATTAAAATTCTCAAATTTAATTAATAACTAATTTTACGAAATATTTGTAACTTAAATCCGTTTTTTTTTTCATTTTTCACATTTGCTGTCAAATAGCAAGTAATTCCCATAATTTTTTCAATAAAATAAATATACTTTTATTATTTTTTTAAAGTAATATATAATTTATGTATCTTGGTATTTATAAATCATTTTCTAAAATTTTTAAGTGATAAAATAAGATAATGTTACACTCAGAAAACATCAATGTTACATAATATCGATAAGATAATAAATCGTTCTAAATTGAAATAAAGAAAGATACCATAATTATGTATTACTTGTTGCTTAAAAATAATTCGTTAATTGTGTTTTTTTTTATTGGCGTTAGGCGTACCCATGCACTCAGCAGCGATGCCACATTTTGGTTTCTTACCTTTTTCACATGTTCAATACATTCCAACCCAAAGGATCCTTGGCATTACTTTACCATACCAAGAGTGTTGTTTATAAAGGTTGTTACCAGTTGGAAAATTAACAGGTTATTAAGGCTTAGCGCAAAAACTCCTTGCATTAACCATGGATTAGGTTTTTTTTGTATAATATAAACAATCACCTAGGCTTAAGGCTTAAGTTAATATCTGTACTCTCTCTCTCTCTCTTGTATGCTTTCTTTCATTCAACGGAATATTGTTGTGTGCTTTTACCCACAACAGGTTATCTATTCCTCCGGTTTTTTCCCAGAGCGATGATTGTTTAATGTTACGAATGGTTTAAATCTTCATTAGAATTGAAGCTTATGCTAATTGCTGAAATTTTGTTCTAAATGTGTACAATAAATAATTAAACTTATCTAACTGGTTTCTTTCAATGACTTCAGTATTGACTGCCAGTGAAAGTCCCGTTTGGGGTTGGATCCGCGAACGCCAAAAGGAAAACAATTAAAACGAAACTTGATAACAATAATCAGAAAACCTTCCTCATATGGCTTTTATTAAAGTTTAAATAAGAAATACGTTAAATTAATGCAAAAATGTGAAACTTGATTAAAGTTGAAATTAAGATTTAGATTACAAAAAGATTAAATTAGTGAAACGTTGAAAATTAGATAAATAACTACGACATGTTTCGACAATTGTAGATTGTCATCATCACGTTAAAATTAACAGTAATTAAGCAATACAATTTATAATGATTCAAACGATTCCTTTATCAAAAAGTTATCGGGCTATTAAAAAATCCCTCAAGTTTCACTTATACGATTTGGTATAGTAGCGCTGGTGTACTGTGATTATAAAATTTCGTCTCCTGTATCCGCTCGAAATAGCAAAGATTCACGGAATGTTTCATCATTGTATTCTTTTATCTTCATAAACGTTTACTGAACACCTCTGCACGTCTGCAGCAAACATGAAAACAAGCGCATATCTTTTGATTCATGAAATTTTCAAAAATTACTTAACTGATTTGCTTCGTTTTACCGAAATATCTCCCAGTATTAACGGTATATTGTTTATATGGTTGACGTCGGGCGTTGAATCAACAATGATAGGATACCTAGTATTTGGTACCTCCGCAGTCATCACATTTCTAGGCATTGGGCGCGACCTTAAATCTCTTTTAAAGTGTGTCAGCGAATTTTCCTTCATTTTTGTCTAAAATTGTCGCCCCTAAAATTTTGTTGCTCCAAGTCCGCGTGCTGGGTTAGCTTCAGGGATAATCTGACCCTGGAATGCTATGTTCTTCCTTCTTCCAATGGTGTAGGTGTTTCTTCATGCGGCTGTGGCTTACAACTATGTTTGTTAAATGTTTAATGTTAATTGCAACATACTTTTAAAAGTTACACTGTAAAATCACTATTTGGCTCTTTTAAAAAAGTGTGTGTCTGCGGTACGTGTACATACTCAGTACCTATAACTTTTGGTAAGATTCCTAAAAAATAATATTTTTGATTTGTTGATCTTCTTCTTTGTACAAATTGGAGCGGTAAAAGGTTTTGATATGACTTAACTGCACAAAAATAATGATTGCTCAACTTTGATTACGATCGACCCATAAATCAATTAGTTTAAATTGTTTAAGTAATAAAAATTAATGTCGGAAAGTCTAATATGGTTTCTCGAGTAAATTACACGTAATTTTACATCATTAACGTAAATAAAGTAATTATACGTTAGTTAACAGCTCCTTCAGGTATTTTTAATAGATCCAACATGGTACTTTAGTATATAGAAAATGGTTTGTAGGTATAGAAAAAGGTGCACAGACGGTACGTTTCATTTTTGGACAGAAGTATTTTCTTATACAAGAACTACATTCCAGGTTTTGTTAATCAATATTCGTCTCTCATTAACAAAGACAAAGGACTTGGGTTTTTATAATTTAATTTCGCAGAAGGCGTCCGTAATTTTAGATGCGTCTGACATTTATTAGACTATAAAAATGGGCGACCTTTTTATGAATATTGTCAAATTAACATTTTGCCATCTCAAGATGGCATAAATTCTTAAGCCGCTTTAAAATTGAATTTAATTAATAAAATTATCCAAAGTACTCTTCGAATATAAGATTCGTAGATTATTATTCGTCAATTATAAAATTATTAATTGAGGTATTTATATAATTAAATCAGTTACGGTTTAGTAATGCAATGTAATAAACAATAATTTTACTACATTGGAATATAATTTATCCAGCAGGAGAGACACCGAAATACCAAAACGATGCTATTTATCTTTAGTTGGTCTAGTGCCCTGGGGTTCGAATTTCCATGTTACGGAAATTCGAAAACTTCGTATGTTAACGCTCACTGCAGTTCGATATTATGGAGGTCCCGTAAACTTACTTCGCTCAAGTGTATTAAGTTCTGCAAACACCTACAAATTGCTATCTCCTACGGTGGGTGAACATTTAAAAATTAACCTCTAAGGGTTACAAATCGAGAACTATGTACTTAACAATTAAAATAACCTCTCTCACTACTAGATAACCATAACAATTCGTTGGTTGTTAATTTCTTAGTTTAGGTAAGTAAAGCAGCAATTAATGGATTATGGAAAATAGGGTGTTATTATAATTTAAGTTAGAAAATATCCTCATGGCCAACTCAATATAATTGTGTCATCGAAGCTTCAAATTTTAAGGAATATAATAAATTTTGTCGGTTAGTAGACAAAAACCCAGTAGTTCATGGGCCACATTCCTTTTTTAACGACACTGGTTAATGGAGTATCATCGCTTCTTGTTAACTGATTGTTTTGGAAAGAAGGTAACTTGTGCGGTTAGGGGTTCGTGTAAGATGCATTATGTAAGAAAATGGGTCAGTCAATTCGACGCTTCGTTCATCTGACTTACTCTCTTAAGATTTTTTTATATGAAGTTGTACTAAGACCTTTATATTCTGTATTATTTTTTACTTTCTCGTACACACGTGAATATTTAATCGGTAAAACAAGTTTTCTCATGAAAATCGGCCCAAAAGGGTCCCAAACCAGGGAGGTTATTTTGGGGGCAAACATTTAAATTTTAACCCAAACTAATTTCCCTTGGTGAAAAGTTAGTAGACACGGTTACAAGTAAAACGCCGTTTTTCGTTTGCTTCTAAATTCAAAATAGCGGCCAATACAGCAATTCTCCAAGTTTTTACTTTTTAGGGTGTAGCTCAAGAACCATTTAACTTAATTAAAATTTGAAAATTGGAAATTGTAGCCAAGGGATGGTTAGAACTATTACTTACAATTGGTAAAGAACAAAAATTAAACGTAGCCATTTTATTGGTGGTCAAAATTGGTCAAAAATTTAAAATCGATTTTTTTTATTTTTTGAAATGTTATACATATGTCTCATGAAAAACTATTGGCGCATTTATTTCTTTATTTCCCATAGAGGACGGGGGATGAACGTTTGAAGTTAAAAATTTTATATCTTCATAACTTTTTTGCTGACAAAGATGAAGAAATAAAATTTTACAGTGAAGTAGAGGACATACGACTCTTTAAATCGAGGATAATAAGTATACCAATTTACTGCCGGCCTAGCAGGAAATTAACAAAATATGAAAAATATTTACGATATACCCTGTATATTATTTAACATTACCTTGGACGTGAAAATCTATAACAACATCGTAATCAATCGAAGTAACACTGAAACTAGATTATGTAGAAAGACGAATAACCTGATTGGTAGCGATTATTAATACACGTTTATACAAAATTGCAATTGAATTGATTGTTAGTTTAGATCGGCGTGTCTGTGTCGAAGGTAATAAATGTGAAAGTGCCCAAATAAAATTCGAAACCGTATTTTCTAAACTAAAAAGTGCAGTGGTGGATAATATAGTGGCCAAGACCAATACAATGATAAGTTTTAAAGTAACGTACAGGTTCTCTTAAAAGGATTGGGGTTTGGTTTTCAAATGACTGCGCTAAAGATTCTGTAGGTGAGTCTTGAAATTTAAAATTTTAACCTGAATGGGAATAATTATTTTAATATTATTATTATCTTTTGCTTATTTCACCTAAAGAGAATATTAATAAAGAATGCTTGTAACAATGGTACAGAATATTGATCGAATTACATGCGTTGTTAGGGTCCACAAAGGTTCTTTTCACATTCGTTTTTCTATTTGGTTTACTTACTATTACATTACTAACAGTATCGGGGTATATTGACTATTGACAACAAAAAGAGACAATCGTGCCACATTTATTGAAATATTTATAATCGTCGCAAATACCGCGTGATTCTTTAATTTTGATGACAGTTTGAATTTCTCGCATAAAAAATTTTTAAAGGTCTGTAATAATAGATTGTTACTGATTTAATTCCAGTGGTGTTTGTAGTATCAGTTTCTAAGTTAATAATTTATTTTGGACACGACTATATAGTATAATCGATCGATTTACTCCATTCGCCTGCGGCACGTTCCGCAAACTTCGTTCTCGTGATTAATACCTCTCTCTTATACGCTCGTTGTTTAAAATACTATTTAATTTACAATAATATCTTCCGTTTTACAACACATTTTACACTTAGGTACACTTGAAGCAAAATTTCAATTTTATTAAATAAACTATAAAAATTGCTCAAAATGTCCACCATTATGTTCACGACACAATTCCACTCTACGCTTGAAACACTTTTTCCAGAGTTGCAGGTGTCATTCTTTCAATTTCCTCAGTAAGTGCTGCTTGTAGTTCGTCAACTGTATGGAGACGGTTTTGAAAACTGTTTTTAGCATGGGGAACGGGAAAAAATGTAGAGTTCTGAAGTATAATAGCATTGGTAGTATGTGCTGTAGCTCCGTGTTGCTGAAAATATCCTTCTCGTATTTCATCATCGTGAAGTTGATTCAAAAACGTTTCCAATATTTCTATGCGATATCTTTCTGCTGTAATAGTATCTCCTAGACATTCCAACCCATATTCCAACTTTCAAAGGATATAAACGTTCGATCATTTTGACTTTTAATATAGCCAGATAAATGAAACCATGCTTCATCAGTCACAAAAGTTATATTTCAAATATCGTTGTTAGTAAACCAATCACAATAATTAAGTCTATTCTCATTAACAAGAGCATGTAGTTACTGTAGATTTTTATGCAAAATTCGTTGACATGTTGAATAAGACAACCCTGTAATTTGAAAATAAGGTTAGTTGGTATCACATATTCGTCCTACGTTGCCAGTTTACTTTAGTGATCACTGGAATCTCGAAATCTTGTTGAGTGACAATAAATATATTCACTATGGTGTTTTGTTTAGACAGGACAATGAAAATTCCTCCAAAGGCGGATAGTTTGATTATTATGCTTGTTCAAATCAAGGACTTTAGCAAGAAAACAAATATAATAATAGTGGTTTACGGGCTGAACGAAGGAGAAAGGAAACAAAAAAAACAAATTCTGGAGAATGTTTCGCCCACTTTCATAAGGAGCTTCATCAGGACAAGAAACCAAACAAAAGTAAAATATATAATACAGATATAAAAACTATTACCAAATGAACCAATGGAAACTGCACACACTACTTCACTAATCTGGAACACTCAGTGACTTTTCGTTCATCATTGACACGTCCCAACCACGGATTTGGTTGTTTAATAGAATAACAGACTAAATTGCCAATACTGGAAAACACAAATAAAAAGAAGGGACATGGGTTACAGACACAGCTGTTCAAAATACCGAACAAAAGTATTTCAATTATCAAATACCAAATAACTAAAGTATTTGCAGCTTCAAATACCAAATACTAGGAAAGGAAAGGATTTGAAGTACCAAATACCTACTTGAACAATTGCACAAATAAGGCATTTCAAATATTATCTAGTATTTGAAGTACCGAATCCAAATACAACGAACAAGTATTTCAAATACCAAGTACCAAAGGGACCTGATCACAACGGCCACTGATCATAACGGCCACTTAGGTTATTGTTATTTCATAACGGCCACCTATGATCACAACGGCCCCTAATACTATTTGATCATAACGGCCACCTTGTTCACGTTATGATCAAATAATATTAGTGGCCGTGGTGATCAAGGTGGCCGTTATGAAATAGCAAAAACCGGGGTGGCCGTTATGATCAGTGGCCGTTGTGATATAGACCCGTACCAAATACTAAGATTAAAAAGGATTTCAAATAAAGTGCTTTAAATACTGAAAAGTATTTGAAATCATTTTTCAATTACTTTTATTTCAAATACTTGCAGCTCTGGTTGCAGAACATTACGACAAAACGGAAGGAAGGAATAATAATGAACTGTAGGTGTAAATTAAGTAATGGAAGGATATGGTTTATTGGTTCTTCTAAATATCTCGTCATAACACTCATAACACATAGGCACAGCTTACTTGCAGGGGCGCCGGAAGAAAATTTGTTAGGGGGGGGGGGGGGGGGGCTTACATTTTTTCAAGTAGAAATTAGAATACTTGAAAACTTTTTACCTATTTTTAAATTAGTAACTCAATAGGCTACACAGAGTCACCGATGGGATAGAACATTATATACCCGCATCAAGTTAGCAATAGATTTCAGCAATAGCAATTTTTTTTGCTAAATCGTAAAAAAAATAACTTTCCTTTATAGAGTTATATTTAAATTAGCATCATTCACAATAATTCGCGATAAAAATAAATAATTTTTTAGGAAAAAATCTCCTCAAACCGTAAGCGGATTGCGAAGAGTGTAAAAGTTGTCGTGCATCATAAATATATATTTTTTTGATCGAATATGTTAGAATGATCTATTATGAGTCATATAAGTGCAAACAAAAATGTAACCCCTCACCGTTTAGTAGTTAGATCATTTTTTGGGAAAACATGTCCTCCTATACCGTAAGCGGGTTGCGAGGAGTGTAAAAGTTGTCGTGCATCAAAAATATATATCTTTTTGAACGAATATGTTAGAATGATCTATTATGAGTCTTATAAGTGCAAACAAAAATGTAACCCCTCACCGTTTAGTAGTTAGATCATTTTTTGGGAAAACGTCCTCATATACGGTAGGCGGGTTGTGAGGAGTGTAAAAGTTGTCGTGCATCAAAAATATATATCTCTTTGAACGAATATGTTAGAATGATCTATTATGAGTCTTATAAGTGCAAACAAAAATGTAACCCCTCACCGTTTAGTAGTTAGATCATTTTTTGGGAAAACATGTCCTCATATACGGTAGGCGGGTTGCGAGGAGTGTAAAAGTTGTCGTGCATCAAAAATATACATCTTTTTGAACGAATATGTTAGAATGATCTATTATGAGTCATATAAATGCAAACAAAAATGTAACCCCTCACCGTTTAGTAGTTAGATCATTTTTTGGGAAAACATGTCCTCATATACCGTAACCGGGTTACGAGGAGTGTAAAAGTTGTCGTGCATCAAAAATATATATTTTTTGATCGAATATCTTAGAATGATCTATTATGTGAATCATATAAATGCAAACAAAAATGTAACCCCTCACCGTTTAGTAGTCATATAATTTTCTTTAAAAAATATGGTCTCATATTCTACACACAAGTAGCGAGGGATGTGGAAAGTACCTACCATGCGAGTTGAAAAATCGCACTTTCATCACGAATTGTGTAGTAGGTATACTATTTTTTCCAACATCGCAAAAATGAGCCTCAATTTTAAATTTCTTTATAATTATTTTACTCACCCGCGTGAAGTTATCCACGGATTTTTTTTAACCATCCACGAGTATTTTTTTTCAAAATCAACCACATTTTTGCCAAAAAAATGTTAATATAGGAGACAGATAATGACATTTCAATAGGCCACATAATTTTATTACCAAAAATTAAAGATTAAGTGAATAAAAAGTCTTGAACTACGTGATCTTGTACATATTTCAGGATGCTGAACCGAAGCCCCAAAAATAAAAAAAATTCTTTTAACTTTTAACGGTGAGGGGTTACATTTTTGTTTGCATTTATATGACTCATAATAGATCATTCTAACATATTCGATCAAAAAAAAATATATTTTTGATGCACGACAACTTTTACACTCCTCGCAACCCGCCTACCGTACATGAGGAGTTGAGGACATGTTTTCCCAAAAAATGATCTAACTACTAAACGGTGAGGGGTTACATTTTTGTTTGCATTTATATGACTCATAATAGATCATTCTAACAAATTCGATCAAAAAAATATATATTTTTGATGCACGACAACTTTTACACTCTTCGCAACTCGCTTACGCTTTGAGGAGATTTTTTCCAAAAAAATTATATATTTTTATGGCAAATTATTGTGAATTATGCTAATTTAAATATAACTCTACAAAGAAAAGTTATTCTTTTTTACGATTTAGCGATGAAAATTGCTATTGCTGAAATCTATTGCTAACTTGATGCGGGTCATTATATTCCAAATGTAATTATATTGTGAGCTTTTAACATTTTCTAAAATGGATTTACGCGTTTTATGAAATTCCAGGGAGGGCCCGGGTCTTCCCTTGCCCTTAGTAGCGGCGCCCATGCTTACTTGTACCTCGATTTCTTCTTTAAAATGTTTCAAAGATTTTGAATTTTTATATACAGCCAAACAGAAAAATTAGTCTACTGATATTTGGTTACTTGGCCATCTGACTGTCTCGTTCATGTCACTTCAATTATTAGATTTAATTTATTGCTGAAAATTGAACACATCGAAATTCATCTACTGATGATCTCTTGATCTTATATTACGAGAATTTTTAATACACCAGCGGAAATGGATGTTTCTATTAAAAACATTAAAAAATCCTGCGTAACATTTGATCATTTACTAAGAAATTACAGGTCACAGTGTCGTTTAACAATCGCTTAAATTGACATTCACGGAAGTATTGTACGAACATTTAAATTTCTTTAATATTATTCCGCGTTTGTTTATCGGCATCCATCCTTTCCAACCCGTAAAACCTTTAAAAAAAATGTTAGAAACGACATTGATGTATAACCGAAAGGCGAACAGTTGTAGCATTTAAATACACGTTTAACGTCTTTAAAAGAATAGAGGCTACCTTCGTCAATATTAATATTTCTTCTACCTGCTGGATGTAACCCAAATATTTACACTTGAACGGGTTACAAGTCTACATCTTTATTTTTTTCTCCGTCCGTATGGAGTTAATTCGAAATTGATTTTATGTCATTCCTCAAAGTTTAGTCTATAAAAAATAGAATGTAACACTTTTTATGAAGTCGAAAATTTACACTACATGTTAAACGGTAATCTTTCGGCATCCGAAGACTTTACAATAGGGTCCGTTCCCAATATCCCGCTGTCTAGAAGAATAAAAAACGTTATGACAAGCGTATTTAAGATTCTTTTTAAAGAAACGAGAGGAAAAAACCTTAACATGTCCGTCTGTTTATTTATATTTAATGACCACCGGTATTTATTTATTGTTGACTCGTATTTACAATAAGTGGACGTGGGTGTGTGGTCCCTTTTAGTGGCTGCTTTTGTATCATAGTTTACTTGTTTTATTAAAGCACTTTGCAATAAATTTAAGGCAATTAACGTCCGTCCGCGGAAAAATTAATTAATATGATGGCAGGATATAAAATCAAAATGGTTCACCTTAAACGCCGTAACAAATGATTTAACACAGGTGTTTTACGAAGCGAAATAAGAAAGGAATTCTCTGAGGAAATATCTCGGTTGTCAGTGAGTGAAAACCTGTACAAATTTCTGGTAATTGCAGCTTTTCTTTTCGTATTAATACGAGATATAAGCGATATTATGGAGCAAAAAAAAAACGGCACGAAATTCTACTGGCAATTTACGATTTCGTTGAAAATATGGATTTCTTACGGCCCATTATTTCCGAAAGGATTTCTTTGTATTTATTTATTAACCCATTTTCCACACGACAAGATGAACATAAATTAATTATAAAATTTCGTTTCGTACGGTATTGTGGTTTTCCCACGGAATTTACCCTAAGGAGCGTAACAGATGATACTTAAAATCCTTTTCTGTCAGATTCGGTGAATTAAAAATTGTCGCTTCCATTTCTATTCTTAAAGAAAAGTTTTTATTATAATGTAGAAGTAAAAAGTAAACTTATTTTATAAACAAGGAGGGCCAAACTAATTGTAAGGAATATCATCCCTCTCTGAATAGAGAAAATGGAAATTATCCTCTAGCTTAAATGAGTAAACGTTGATATTTCTAAACGCTTTTAAACTTTTATAAATCGAAAGTGCTCATCATGAAAATCTTTGAAACGATAACTATAGAAGAAAACTTGCTTCCTCCTACATGATTAATACATTAGCCTAAGAGACACCTGACATAAACCATTTATTTCTCATTTTGGTTTTTATAATTACATACATATTTCTGCAATTTTTTACATAAATATCATTCGCATCAACAATACATGTCGCAATAACCGTGCACGAAAATTAAATTTGGCACATCCACATATCGTTGCAGAGGTTCAAAGAAAATCTTCGTTCTTTCCAACAGGGATTGCTTGCCCAAATATAAAATTGATTTTTAAAGATAAACTAGAGTTGCTTGGTTCGCCAATTTTCGAAGATTTTTATGAAAATCATTTTCAAAAAATTGTTTTTTACAACTCGTTTGGAAAATAGTAGATTCCATTGTCCTTGGGATGCTCGAAATTGGAAGTAAATTATGCAAAAGAAAGTTAATACACAACCTTTTCCGAAACAATTTGCACCCCAATATAAAATTCACTATTGAGATCGAAGAAAACCAATCGCTTAATTTCCTGGACCCATCACCACCGACCACGTCATTCCTTTTGTGTCTTTCCACCCCCTTTCACATAAATTAGTAGCCTTTAGGTTTTTATTTAATCGTTTATTTACACTACATTTAAGCTCAATCAATTTCAATAATTCTATACGTAACGGGTACCCCAGCCAATTAATTTCCAAAATCCATCATGGATTCAAACGCAAATATAATTTGAAATATATTACCACCTTACGACCCATTCCCAAGGACCACTTTTCTTCCACTCCAAACTTGTACTACCATTTACCTTTTATTGGCCCCCCCCATCATATTTTTTCAAAAACTTATTCAAGCAACATGATCTTAACATCTCCTTCTCGTCAAAACGTAACCTTAAAAACCACCTCGTTCATACCTACTCAAGGTAAGATAGATATTTTAAATAAATCTGGTATGTACATGTACAAGCTTTCCTGCGGTGTTTGCAATTCCTTTTACATCGGCGAGACTGGGAGGAAATTCAAAATTAGATTTTCCGAACATTTTGCTGCGATTAAGAATAATAATCTATAATTCCTCGTTTGCCAATCACATCCTTCATTCTGGTCATTCTTTCAACCCCAAAATCAATTACGAAATCCTACAAATCTGCGATAAAGGCACCAAATTAGACCTTCTTGAAACCAAAGAAATTATTACCAATTACAAGAGTAACTTCACATTTTCTTTAAATGAAATTCTAAACATCAACAAACACTTTCTCCTTCCATTTTTTAATAAATTTCCCGTAAGTATACCATTCCTTACTCACATGTATTTAACCTCTCTTTTCTTACAGCGTGGCCTTATAAATTTCGAAATATTCACTAAGGGTGTGTACCCTTTTAAAGTTTACATGTTTACGTCCCTAGTTCGGGGTTAAAAATCCCTCGACGTTAGGTCACCAATTTAAATACCGTTTTCACCATCATCATGTATTTGTTATCGTAATTCACATTTAAATAATTTTATCTAAGTATTACTAGTTTCATGCTTCAGTAGTTTTTATTGTTAATATTTTAGCAGCCTGATGATGACAACCTATTTGAAGTTGTCGAAACTTATAGCCATTATTATTACTTCATTTATTCATACATTTCAAGAATCATAATAAAAAAGTCTATGGGGAAAGGTTCTGTGTAAACTTTCTTTTACATCGTTTGGAAAAAATAAACGCTCATGTTGCCTACTATACTTGCTTAAACAATGCAATGTTGCAAAAATGAGTTATTTTCGAATTGGACATAACGTGTGGGTCCATTTTTATTACAAATCCAACAAGGAGAAGGTAAAGTAAAGTCTGAATTCCCACAATCCTTTTTATTTAATTACTTGCTACCGGTTTTGTGGTATGTTTCCACCACATCAACAGGTAAAAGACTAAAAACGTAAAATACAATCAGAGTTACTCAATTTTAAAACAAAACCTTACTAGTACATAAGGACAGCGTTGTAAATCTAAACATGGTCGAATTGTGGATAAGTCGACCATGTTTAGATTATGGAAAAATGAAAATCTACTAAATTCTATGGATACTCACTTACGAAAAACATTGAATTCTATTTTAAACATTAGTTTAACAGAAATACAGTGTAAACAATCAACATTACCGATTACTTTAGGTGGAATAGGCATACGCAAAATTGCCGATATTGCTTTACCAGCTTTCTTAAGTTCTGTATTTGGTGCACATGAACTTGTGTCTATCATACTATCTACTAAGGACAATAAGGTTTATGTACACCAACAGAAGGAAAGCTTGGAAAAATGGTCATCAATCAATACTACACTACCTGATAATTTAACTATTCAGAAAAAATGGGATGATATCATCATGAAGAGATTTTTAGAAACTGAGCTTATTCCAACATATAATTAATGGCAAAGCTCGCTACTTAGCCTATGATGTCAAGAATCTGCCGGATGGCTTCAAGCTGTTCCTTCTAAACACATTGGTACATTGATGGATGATCAAATGTTTCATTCATGCATTGGATTACGCCTAGGATCATCAACATATATCTGTGATTGTGGAGCATAGTTGACAAAACTGGTTTTCATGGTTTTTCCTGTATAAAATGCAAAGGAAGATCATCTAGACATACCAAGCTCAACCATATTACCTATACATCGAGCATTATCAACAAATCAAATTCAGTCAAAGTCAAAACCTAGAGGCCTATCCCGAGATGATGGAAAGAGACCAGATGGAGTAACCATAGCACCTTGGTCTAAGGGACAACGATTAGTCTGGGATGATGACATGCGTATCTGTAGAATCAACTGCTGCAGCAGAATTCGCTTGTAAACTGAAGCACGCTAAATACCAACAATTAAAGAACAATAGCTTTATTTTTAAAGGACTTGGTTTTGAAACCTTGGGACCTTGGTGTAAAGAAACGAAAGACTTTATTTCTGAAATCGGACTCTACCTTAGAAAGGTCATTGGAGAGCCACAAACTCAACAATACCTTTCGCAAATAATATCAATGGCAAATTCAAACAGGGAATGCAGTGAGTATTACAGGAGCTTTTTTGAATACGGTTTTAATGGAAGAAATTCATAATTTATAGTTTTTGATTCACATTTGTAATGGCTTATTTAATTTTTTATGTAAACGTACTTCCTGTGCAAAATTGTACTTAAAATTCTGAAAACTATAAACTAAGATTGCATTACGAGCAGAACAACGTTAATGAACATTGGGCCTGCATCACTGCAAAAACCCAATAGTCATAAACGGGTAGGTATTTATGGCTGCATAATGGTAATGAAAAGTAAAACACCAAGAGCCCAAAAAATGTACTGAATAGCTTCTTTCTACCCAACCTCTCTACCCATTTCAAAGATACTTCTTCATTTAACTTAATTATTAATGTAATGATTTAAAACGACATAAGATACTTCATGCAGTTATACACATTATGTCGCCTTTTGAGGCTCGTCTACGAAGCACTACCTACCATTTTAAATACAGTATGTCACATATTTTTGAATTTGCATTTATTTTTAACCGGGTCTTTCATGAATGCAGGTAATCATGTAGCCGAGGGTTACGTCATTGAGTAACACTCCTAACATAAGTAGAAAGCATTCGAAGTATACAAACTGTGATGGCAAAAACATCACACGCCTCTCTGATGAAGTTAATTAATTAGGGTGAAATATTTCTCAAGATTCAAATTCAATTCAACCTGGGTCTTGTTTGTTGTTGAGCTACCCAGGTAACTTTCCTAACATTACCCATTTACTCAAGTATTAGCTAGAATATGCATTTTTTCAACTGATTATGTGACGATTAAGAAGAATGAAACGGTAGTGCAACATAAATTCTACTTAAATAACGATTCTTAAAATTGTAATGCAACACAGTTTTGTTTTGTCGAGTGATTAGTATAAAACAAAGAATACATACGCGTTTTGGTGATTATTGAACTATTCGATTCCTTTGAAACTGTGACTACGTAGTACGTACAAACTAGATTACAATCATTTATAAATCTAACTCTCAGATGGATACAAGCGCCAAAATCCAGATTGTAACAATACCATTTACATTGACGATTAGTACCGAAACGTAATAGTAACGTGTTTTGATTTATAATCGATATGCAATTTCAGTGATGTATGTGTGCTAAACTTATATTAATCATACTTTATGGTTTACGGGGATACAAAACCGATTTTTGACTTGATTCTGCGCTGCATTATGTATTTTCTTTACACTTAAAATTTCTTTACTTTCCTTAGTTTTTACTTGCGTAGAAAGTACTATCAAGAATACTGTGATACACTTGTATGTCAGCTCGGTCTCACTATTCATTTTAAAGTCGAGTAGGTACCTATACAGTGTGGAACAGCCAAATAGAATAAATTCGTTATTTAAATCATTGAACATATTTATAAAAAATCCCGAGACAAAATCCCGAAACACGTCAATTTTAGATTTTAAAATACATATTTCAGCCTATTGCGTAAAAATATCATCCCTAAATTTAACACTCTTAGAGTGACGGTGACAACCCCTAAATTTTTAAATGGGAAGTAAGGGCTTGTGATACATTATTTAAAAGCCCCTATTTAACAATATTATTGTTTTCAAATCTACTATAAGAATTCCATTTTACCTATTGTAGCAGAATCACAAAATTGCTTTACCTCCCCACAAATAACCATGTCACTTTCGACCTCCTCCATCGAGTTCATCAATTTTCTGTTATATTTGAATCTATTCGAATACTTCGTTCTCCTTTCGCTTCCACTTTTTAATTCAGTTTTTGCACCAAATCAGTATGAGTGTATCAGAATCTGTTTGTTAATCTAAGGCACTGCATCAATCTTTCACGCTAGCGCTAGTTTTACTCCATTCCTTTTTCTGTTATATTACCACTTTGATTGTGAGGTGTTTTATCTTGGGCATATGACACTACACCGAATGCCCACAACGCCGACACGCTTTTTTGATGGTCCATATCGCCAACTAGGTACACTACGCCGACGGACACTACGCCGACAGTGCCCACATCGTCGACAAATGTACAAGGGACACAACGCCGACAGTGTCCACATCGTCGACAAGTGTACAAGGGACACTTTTTGCATTTTGCATTCTGCAATGGGCTCATTTAATGAACCGTGGATATGGCTCAAAATTGTTTTACATATAAAGTCCTTAAACACTAAATAATCCTGAAAATTTCAAATCAATCCGATAAGCCGTTCACAAGTTAGTACATTTTAAATACGAGCGCTTCTCGGTACAGACGCCGAGAGTTGTGACGTCACAAAATGTTTGACCGTGAATCGTCGGTATTGCAACTGTACATTTTAACGCACTTTCATTCTCACAAGCCATCGTTTTTGTGCCATTTCGAAGCGGTTTTGTATTTTATAATAAATTGTTTGTTTTAAGAAACATGTGTGTGAAGCAAATTTTATTAAAGGTGACTTCAAATCTACCGGAAGTAGACTTATTTATGGTCATGGAATATTTTAATAAAAGTCACGATTTTATAAGTACAGAAATGAGAGGAGTTAAAATGTAAAACTAAGTTAATATTTTACATATTATTATGTCACAGTTAAAGCTGAAAATTAGATTTCTTGCCCCGTAGTAAATAATGGCTCCACGGCACCTCAGCCTTGCAAAGTTGTATATAATCTTTAAAAAATATTCATAGCGGCATAGGAGTATAACATTACACACAATCTGGTACATTTTTGGATTTCTACGCTATCTACTCTAGGGCTACATCAACGTAGGTAGTTAAATTTTGACAACATGAGAACGTATTTGTCGGTAAAATACAATCATTATTAAGAAACAAAGCTTAGTAGTAAACTAATAACTGTATTGAAACAAACCCTTGCAGAATAGTATAATCTAACCAGTAACCACCCAGAGTTATTTAGACCTTAGAAAATTTTTCTTTAACATGTAAATAAGTACTAAACAAATTGCAAACCTCGCAAACGGTAGGGTACAAAGATGTTTAGATTTTTATAATGTGCAGGTAGTCATTTTACGTGGGAGAAAATTTAAAATGTACTAGGCGCTAAGTTGAAGTTATTACGAGTTTTGGATTTGATGAATACAGTATTTATAACTATTTTCTTCTTTCCTGTATCTGCCATGGCAATATCCAATAAATACCTAGATAATCTTTATAACAAAAAAATTAATTTCGATAAGAAACAGTCGACGTTTGATAACAACGGTATAACGAACCTCACGTATCGTATGCTGCCGAACTATGAATTTCCATGTAGTGACGTCACAGTGCAATTTCGTGGCGAAGCTCGTGCGTTCAGGTTTTTATTATTTTAAAGTTATTTGTACGTCCTGAAAAATTTTTATTTTTTGCAGGGACTCATAAAATTGTACAATCTTTCGATTGGGCCAATAAAAAAAAAATCGTAAATGAGCCCATTAAAATAAAAATTCGGTGTCCCTTGTATACTTGTCGACGATGTGGGCATGGTCGGCGTTGTGTCCCTTGTACACTTGTCGACGATGTGGGCACAGTCGGCGTAGTGTCCGTCGGCGTAGTGTCCCTAGTCGGCGATATGGGCCATCAAAAAATCGTGTCGGCGTTGTGGGCATTCGGCGTAGTGTCCCGGCCCCTTTATCTTCACTTATTGCAACCTTATCTTCAATATCTGTTCTATTGGTATCTGTTGGTGAGAAGTTCACGAGAGACTTTTGCGTGAGAGAAAGGGATTGACTGATTCTATTGATTCTATTGCGCCTGTTTAAAGATTTTTTGACTATTGAGGTCCTAATATTTCGTCCAATCCTCTTCTTAAGTTTAATAGCATAACAGGAGTGAAGACAATGCCTTGTTGAAAATTTACTTTACTTTAACCTTGTTCCATTTTTAGTTTTGGTCAGATTGCTTAACCTCTTATACCACCACAACTGACTATACCTATATTTCAGCCGCATTACGTCAGGACT